>OX421884.1:58211807-59581897 GCA_949128085.1 Cetonia aurata | reverse complement strand
TCTAACCGTTCTCGAGATATTCGGGTTTAAAGTTTTTAAAAATTAATTTCGCGCTAGAGCGCTGCCATATAGCCTATCAGAAGCGTCTTCCCACGGGGAGTCCAAATCTGTCAAGTTTTCGTCTCTATCTCTTACCGTTTCCGAGATATGAGCGTTTAAAGTTTTGAAAAATTTTTTTAACGCTAGGGCGTTCTGGCATAGCCTATCCGAAGCGTTTTCGCACGGGGAATCGAATGACGTCAAGCTTTTGCCGATATCTCTAACCGTTTCCGAGATATTCGCAAAAATGTGCCGAAATTCGTTAAAAATCGCTATTTTTTACCCAAAATCGCTTATTTTTCCTTATTTTTTCTCTATCTACGATCGCTACCCCGATGTATCATACACCGTCGGACGTACTTTTCGACGGCGATTCCGAATCTGAAGTCGGCGTTCGGCTATCGGTTACGGTTCGGAAGATATCGTCGAATTTCCTTAAATTTCGTCGAAAATTTTGGGAAAATTAAAAAAAAATCGTCTCAAAATTGAAATAACCCCGACGTATTATACATCAGAAGAAGCGCCTTTTCGCGGCGAATCGAATGGCACCGCGCCAGTCCTCCTAGCACCAACCGTTCCGGAGATATGGGCGTTTAAAGTTTCGAAAATTAAATCCACGCTCGGTCACTTCGTGGGGGTCCTTTAGACGCGCATTCTAACGGGGAATCGAATTACGTCAAGCTTTTGCCGATATCTCTAACCGTTCTCGAGATATTCGGGTTTAAAGTTTTTAAAAATTAATTTCGCGCTAGAGCGCTGCCATATAGCCTATCAGAAGCGTCTTCCCACGGGGAGTCCAAATCTGTCAAGTTTTCGTCTCTATCTCTTACCGTTTCCGAGATATGAGCGTTTAAAGTTTTGAAAAATTTTTTTAACGCTAGGGCGTTCTGGCATAGCCTATCCGAAGCGTTTTCGCACGGGGAATCGAATGACGTCAAGCTTTTGCCGATATCTCTAACCGTTTCCGAGATATTCGCAAAAATGTGCCGAAATTCGTTAAAAATCGCTATTTTTTACCCAAAATCGCTTATTTTTCCTCATTTTCTCTCTATCTACGATCGCTACCCCGATGTATCATACACCGTCGGACGTGCTTTTCGACGGCGATTCCGAATCTGAAGTCGGCGTTCGGCTATCGGTTACGGTTCGGAAGATATCGTCGAATTTCCTTAAATTTCGTCGAAAATTTTGGGAAAATTAAAAAAAAATCGTCTCAAAATTGAAATAACCCCGACGTATTATACATCAGAAGAAGCGCCTTTTCGCGGCGAATCGAATGGCACCGCGCCAGTCCTCCTAGCACCAACCGTTCCGGAGATATGGGCGTTTAAAGTTTCGAAAATTAAATCCACGCTCGGTCACTTCGTGGGGGTCCTTTAGACGCGCATTCTAACGGGGAATCGAATTACGTCAAGCTTTTGCCGATATCTCTAACCGTTCTCGAGATATTCGGGTTTAAAGTTTTTAAAAATTAATTTCGCGCTAGAGCGCTGCCATATAGCCTATCAGAAGCGTCTTCCCACGGGGAGTCCAAATCTGTCAAGTTTTCGTCTCTATCTCTTACCGTTTCCGAGATATGAGCGTTTAAAGTTTTGAAAAAATTTTTTAACGCTAGGGCGTTCTGGCATAGCCTATCCGAAGCGTTTTCGCACGGGGAATCGAATGACGTCAAGCTTTTGCCGATATCTCTAACCGTTTCCGAGATATTCGCAAAAATGTGCCGAAATTCGTTAAAAATCGCTATTTTTTACCCAAAATCGCTTATTTTTCCTTATTTTTTCTCTATCTACGATCGCTACCCCGATGTATCATACACCGTCGGACGTACTTTTCGACGGCGATTCCGAATCTGAAGTCGGCGTTCGGCTATCGGTTACGGTTCGGAAGATATCGTCGAATTTCCTTAAATTTCGTCGAAAATTTTGGGAAAATTAAAAAAAAATCGTCTCAAAATTGAAATAACCCCGACGTATTATACATCAGAAGAAGCGCCTTTTCGCGGCGAATCGAATGGCACCGCGCCAGTCCTCCTAGCACCAACCGTTCCGGAGATATGGGCGTTTAAAGTTTCGAAAATTAAATCCACGCTCGGTCACTTCGTGGGGGTCCTTTAGACGCGCATTCTAACGGGGAATCGAATTACGTCAAGCTTTTGCCGATATCTCTAACCGTTCTCGAGATATTCGGGTTTAAAGTTTTTAAAAATTAATTTCGCGCTAGAGCGCTGCCATATAGCCTATCAGAAGCGTCTTCCCACGGGGAGTCCAAATCTGTCAAGTTTTCGTCTCTATCTCTTACCGTTTCCGAGATATGAGCGTTTAAAGTTTTGAAAAAATTTTTTAACGCTAGGGCGTTCTGGCATAGCCTATCCGAAGCGTTTTCGCACGGGGAATCGAATGACGTCAAGCTTTTGCCGATATCTCTAACCGTTTCCGAGATATTCGCAAAAATGTGCCGAAATTCGTTAAAAATCGCTATTTTTTACCCAAAATCGCTTATTTTTCCTTATTTTTTCTCTATCTACGATCGCTACCCCGATGTATCATACACCGTCGGACGTACTTTTCGACGGCGATTCCGAATCTGAAGTCGGCGTTCGGCTATCGGTTACGGTTCGGAAGATATCGTCGAATTTCCTTAAATTTCGTCGAAAATTTTGGGAAAATTAAAAAAAAAATCGTCTCAAAATTGAAATAACCCCGACGTATTATACATCAGAAGAAGCGCCTTTTCGCGGCGAATCGAATGGCACCGCGCCAGTCCTCCTAGCACCAACCGTTCCGGAGATATGGGCGTTTAAAGTTTCGAAAATTAAATCCACGCTCGGTCACTTCGTGGGGGTCCTTTAGACGCGCATTCTAACGGGGAATCGAATTACGTCAAGCTTTTGCCGATATCTCTAACCGTTCTCGAGATATTCGGGTTTAAAGTTTTTAAAAATTAATTTCGCGCTAGAGCGCTGCCATATAGCCTATCAGAAGCGTCTTCCCACGGGGAGTCCAAATCTGTCAAGTTTTCGTCTCTATCTCTTACCGTTTCCGAGATATGAGCGTTTAAAGTTTTGAAAAAATTTTTTAACGCTAGGGCGTTCTGGCATAGCCTATCCGAAGCGTTTTCGCACGGGGAATCGAATGACGTCAAGCTTTTGCCGATATCTCTAACCGTTTCCGAGATATTCGCAAAAATGTGCCGAAATTCGTTAAAAATCGCTATTTTTTACCCAAAATCGCTTATTTTTCCTTATTTTTTCTCTATCTACGATCGCTACCCCGATGTATCATACACCGTCGGACGTACTTTTCGACGGCGATTCCGAATCTGAAGTCGGCGTTCGGCTATCGGTTACGGTTCGGAAGATATCGTCGAATTTCCTTAAATTTCGTCGAAAATTTTGGGAAAATTAAAAAAAAATCGTCTCAAAATTGAAATAACCCCGACGTATTATACATCAGAAGAAGCGCCTTTTCGCGGCGAATCGAATGGCACCGCGCCAGTCCTCCTAGCACCAACCGTTCCGGAGATATGGGCGTTTAAAGTTTCGAAAATTAAATCCACGCTCGGTCACTTCGTGGGGGTCCTTTAGACGCGCATTCTAACGGGGAATCGAATTACGTCAAGCTTTTGCCGATATCTCTAACCGTTCTCGAGATATTCGGGTTTAAAGTTTTTAAAAATTAATTTCGCGCTAGAGCGCTGCCATATAGCCTATCAGAAGCGTCTTCCCACGGGGAGTCCAAATCTGTCAAGTTTTCGTCTCTATCTCTTACCGTTTCCGAGATATGAGCGTTTAAAGTTTTGAAAATTTTTTTTAACGCTAGGGCGTTCTGGCATAGCCTATCCGAAGCGTTTTCGCACGGGGAATCGAATGACGTCAAGCTTTTGCCGATATCTCTAACCGTTTCCGAGATATTCGCAAAAATGTGCCGAAATTCGTTAAAAATCGCTATTTTTTACCCAAAATCGCTTATTTTTCCTCATTTTCTCTCTATCTACGATCGCTACCCCGATGTATCATACACCGTCGGACGTGCTTTTCGACGGCGATTCCGAATCTGAAGTCGGCGTTCGGCTATCGGTTACGGTTCGGAAGATATCGTCGAATTTCCTTAAATTTCGTCGAAAATTTTGGGAAAATTAAAAAAAAATCGTCTCAAAATTGAAATAACCCCGACGTATTATACATCAGAAGAAGCGCCTTTTCGCGGCGAATCGAATGGCACCGCGCCAGTCCTCCTAGCACCAACCGTTCCGGAGATATGGGCGTTTAAAGTTTCGAAAATTAAATCCACGCTCGGTCACTTCGTGGGGGTCCTTTAGACGCGCATTCTAACGGGGAATCGAATTACGTCAAGCTTTTGCCGATATCTCTAACCGTTCTCGAGATATTCGGGTTTAAAGTTTTTAAAAATTAATTTCGCGCTAGAGCGCTGCCATATAGCCTATCAGAAGCGTCTTCCCACGGGGAGTCCAAATCTGTCAAGTTTTCGTCTCTATCTCTTACCGTTTCCGAGATATGAGCGTTTAAAGTTTTGAAAAATTTTTTTAACGCTAGGGCGTTCTGGCATAGCCTATCCGAAGCGTTTTCGCACGGGGAATCGAATGACGTCAAGCTTTTGCCGATATCTCTAACCGTTTCCGAGATATTCGCAAAAATGTGCCGAAATTCGTTAAAAATCGCTATTTTTTACCCAAAATCGCTTATTTTTCCTTATTTTTTCTCTATCTACGATCGCTACCCCGATGTATCATACACCGTCGGACGTACTTTTCGACGGCGATTCCGAATCTGAAGTCGGCGTTCGGCTATCGGTTACGGTTCGGAAGATATCGTCGAATTTCCTTAAATTTCGTCGAAAATTTTGGGAAAATTAAAAAAAAATCGTCTCAAAATTAAAATAACCCCGACGTATTATACATCAGAAGAAGCGCCTTTTCGCGGCGAATCGAATGGCACCGCGCCAGTCCTCCTAGCACCAACCGTTCCGGAGATATGGGCGTTTAAAGTTTCGAAAATTAAATCCACGCTCGGTCACTTCGTGGGGGTCCTTTAGACGCGCATTCTAACGGGGAATCGAATTACGTCAAGCTTTTGCCGATATCTCTAACCGTTCTCGAGATATTCGGGTTTAAAGTTTTTAAAAATTAATTTCGCGCTAGAGCGCTGCCATATAGCCTATCAGAAGCGTCTTCCCACGGGGAGTCCAAATCTGTCAAGTTTTCGTCTCTATCTCTTACCGTTTCCGAGATATGAGCGTTTAAAGTTTTGAAAAAATTTTTTAACGCTAGGGCGTTCTGGCATAGCCTATCCGAAGCGTTTTCGCACGGGGAATCGAATGACGTCAAGCTTTTGCCGATATCTCTAACCGTTTCCGAGATATTCGCAAAAATGTGCCGAAATTCGTTAAAAATGGCTATTTTTTACCCAAAATCGCTTATTTTTCCTTATTTTTTCTCTATCTACGATCGCTACCCCGATGTATCATACACCGTCGGACGTGCTTTTCGACGGCGATTCCGAATCTGAAGTCGGCGTTCGGCTATCGGTTACGGTTCGGAAGATATCGTCGAATTTCCTTAAATTTCGTCGAAAATTTTGGGAAAATTAAAAAAAATCGTCTCAAAATTGAAATAACCCCGACGTATTATACATCAGAAGAAGCGCCTTTTCGCGGCGAATCGAATGGCACCGCGCCAGTCCTCCTAGCACCAACCGTTCCGGAGATATGGGCGTTTAAAGTTTCGAAAATTAAATCCACGCTCGGTCACTTCGTGGGGGTCCTTTAGACGCGCATTCTAACGGGGAATCGAATTACGTCAAGCTTTTGCCGATATCTCTAACCGTTCTCGAGATATTCGGGTTTAAAGTTTTTAAAAATTAATTTCGCGCTAGAGCCCTGCCATATAGCCTATCAGAAGCGTCTTCCCACGGGGAGTCCAAATCTGTCAAGTTTTCGTCTCTATCTCTTACCGTTTCCGAGATATGAGCGTTTAAAGTTTTGAAAATTTTTTTTAACGCTAGGGCGTTCTGGCATAGCCTATCCGAAGCGTTTTCGCACGGGGAATCGAATGACGTCAAGCTTTTGCCGATATCTCTAACCGTTTCCGAGATATTCGCAAAAATGTGCCGAAATTCGTTAAAAATCGCTATTTTTTACCCAAAATCGCTTATTTTTCCTTATTTTTTCTCTATCTACGATCGCTACCCCGATGTATCATACACCGTCGGACGTACTTTTCGACGGCGATTCCGAATCTGAAGTCGGCGTTCGGCTATCGGTTACGGTTCGGAAGATATCGTCGAATTTCCTTAAATTTCGTCGAAAATTTTGGGAAAATTAAAAAAAAATCGTCTCAAAATTGAAATAACCCCGACGTATTATACATCAGAAGAAGCGCCTTTTCGCGGCGAATCGAATGGCACCGCGCCAGTCCTCCTAGCACCAACCGTTCCGGAGATATGGGCGTTTAAAGTTTCGAAAATTAAATCCACGCTCGGTCACTTCGTGGGGGTCCTTTAGACGCGCATTCTAACGGGGAATCGAATTACGTCAAGCTTTTGCCGATATCTCTAACCGTTCTCGAGATATTCGGGTTTAAAGTTTTTAAAAATTAATTTCGCGCTAGAGCGCTGCCATATAGCCTATCAGGAGCGTCTTCCCACGGGGAGTCCAAATCTGTCAAATTTTCGTCTCTATCTCTTACCGTTTCCGAGATATGAGCGTTTAAAGTTTTGAAAAATTTTTTTAACGCTAGGGCGTTCTGGCATAGCCTATCCGAAGCGTTTTCGCACGGGGAATCGAATGACGTCAAGCTTTTGCCGATATCTCTAACCGTTTCCGAGATATTCGCAAAAATGTGCCGAAATTCGTTAAAAATCGCTATTTTTTACCCAAAATCGCTTATTTTTCCTTATTTTTTCTCTATCTACGATCGCTACCCCGATGTATCATACACCGTCGGACGTACTTTTCGACGGCGATTCCGAATCTGAAGTCGGCGTTCGGCTATCGGTTACGGTTCGGAAGATATCGTCGAATTTCCTTAAATTTCGTCGAAAATTTTGGGAAAATTAAAAAAAAATCGTCTCAAAATTAAAATAACCCCGACGTATTATACATCAGAAGAAGCGCCTTTTCGCGGCGAATCGAATGGCACCGCGCCAGTCCTCCTAGCACCAACCGTTCCGGAGATATGGGCGTTTAAAGTTTCGAAAATTAAATCCACGCTCGGTCACTTCGTGGGGGTCCTTTAGACGCGCATTCTAACGGGGAATCGAATTACGTCAAGCTTTTGCCGATATCTCTAACCGTTCTCGAGATATTCGGGTTTAAAGTTTTTAAAAATTAATTTCGCGCTAGAGCGCTGCCATATAGCCTATCAGAAGCGTCTTCCCACGGGGAGTCCAAATCTGTCAAGTTTTCGTCTCTATCTCTTACCGTTTCCGAGATATGAGCGTTTAAAGTTTTGAAAAAATTTTTTAACGCTAGGGCGTTCTGGCATAGCCTATCCGAAGCGTTTTCGCACGGGGAATCGAATGACGTCAAGCTTTTGCCGATATCTCTAACCGTTTCCGAGATATTCGCAAAAATGTGCCGAAATTCGTTAAAAATGGCTATTTTTTACCCAAAATCGCTTATTTTTCCTTATTTTTTCTCTATCTACGATCGCTACCCCGATGTATCATACACCGTCGGACGTGCTTTTCGACGGCGATTCCGAATCTGAAGTCGGCGTTCGGCTATCGGTTACGGTTCGGAAGATATCGTCGAATTTCCTTAAATTTCGTCGAAAATTTTGGGAAAATTAAAAAAAAATCGTCTCAAAATTGAAATAACCCCGACGTATTATACATCAGAAGAAGCGCCTTTTCGCGGCGAATCGAATGGCACCGCGCCAGTCCTCCTAGCACCAACCGTTCCGGAGATATGGGCGTTTAAAGTTTCGAAAATTAAATCCACGCTCGGTCACTTCGTGGGGGTCCTTTAGACGCGGATTCTAACGGGGAATCGAATTACGTCAAGCTTTTGCCGATATCTCTAACCGTTCTCGAGATATTCGGGTTTAAAGTTTTTAAAAATTAATTTCGCGCTAGAGCGCTGCCATATAGCCTATCAGAAGCGTCTTCCCACGGGTAGTCCAAATCTGTCAAGTTTTCGTCTCTATCTCTTACCGTTTCCGAGATATGAGCGTTTAAAGTTTTGAAAAATTTTTTTAACGCTAGGGCGTTCTGGCATAGCCTATCCGAAGCGTTTTCGCACGGGGAATCGAATGACGTCAAGCTTTTGCCGATATCTCTAACCGTTTCCGAGATATTCGCAAAAATGTGCCGAAATTCGTTAAAAATCGCTATTTTTTACCCAAAATCGCTTATTTTTCCTTATTTTTTCTCTATCTACGATCGCTACCCCGATGTATCATACACCGTCGGACGTACTTTTCGACGGCGATTCCGAATCTGAAGTCGGCGTTCGGCTATCGGTTACGGTTCGGAAGATATCGTCGAATTTCCTTAAATTTCGTCGAAAATTTTGGGAAAATTAAAAAAAAATCGTCTCAAAATTGAAATAACCCCGACGTATTATACATCAGAAGAAGCGCCTTTTCGCGGCGAATCGAATGGCACCGCGCCAGTCCTCCTAGCACCAACCGTTCCGGAGATATGGGCGTTTAAAGTTTCGAAAATTAAATCCACGCTCGGTCACTTCGTGGGGGTCCTTTAGACGCGCATTCTAACGGGGAATCGAATTACGTCAAGCTTTTGCCGATATCTCTAACCGTTCTCGAGATATTCGTGTTTAAAGTTTTTAAAAATTAATTTCGCGCTAGAGCGCTGCCATATAGCCTATCAGAAGCGTCTTCCCACGGGGAGTCCAAATCTGTCAAATTTTCGTCTCTATCTCTTACCGTTTCCGAGATATGAGCGTTTAAAGTTTTGAAAAATTTTTTTAACGCTAGGGCGTTCTGGCATAGCCTATCCGAAGCGTTTTCGCACGGGGAATCGAATGACGTCAAGCTTTTGCCGATATCTCTAACCGTTTCCGAGATATTCGCAAAAATGTGCCGAAATTCGTTAAAAATCGCTATTTTTTACCCAAAATCGCTTATTTTTCCTTATTTTTTCTCTATCTACGATCGCTACCCCGATGTATCATACACCGTCGGACGTACTTTTCGACGGCGATTCCGAATCTGAAGTCGGCGTTCGGCTATCGGTTACGGTTCGGAAGATATCGTCGAATTTCCTTAAATTTCGTCGAAAATTTTGGGAAAATTAAAAAAAAATCGTCTCAAAATTGAAATAACCCCGACGTATTATACATCAGAAGAAGCGCCTTTTCGCGGCGAATCGAATGGCACCGCGCCAGTCCTCCTAGCACCAACCGTTCCGGAGATATGGGCGTTTAAAGTTTCGAAAATTAAATCCACGCTCGGTCACTTCGTGGGGGTCCTTTAGACGCGCATTGTAACGGCGAATCGAATTACGTCAAGCTTTTGCCGATATCTCTAACCGTTCTCGAGATATTCGGGTTTAAAGTTTTTAAAAATTAATTTCGCGCTAGAGCGCTGCCATATAGCCTATCAGAAGCGTCTTCCCACGGGGAGTCCAAATCTGTCAAGTTTTCGTCTCTATCTCTTACCGTTTCCGAGATATGAGCGTTTAAAGTTTTGAAAAATTTTTTTAACGCTAGGGCGTTCTGGCATAGCCTATCCGAAGCGTTTTCGCACGGGGAATCGAATGACGTCAAGCTTTTGCCGATATCTCTAACCGTTTCCGAGATATTCGCAAAAATGTGCCGAAATTCGTTAAAAATCGCTATTTTTTACCCAAAATCGCTTATTTTTCCTTATTTTTTCTCTATCTACGATCGCTACCCCGATGTATCATACACCGTCGGACGTACTTTTCGACGGCGATTCCGAATCTGAAGTCGGCGTTCGGCTATCGGTTACGGTTCGGAAGATATCGTCGAATTTCCTTAAATTTCGTCGAAAATTTTGGGAAAATTAAAAAAAAATCGTCTCAAAATTGAAATAACCCCGACGTATTATACATCAGAAGAAGCGCCTTTTCGCGGCGAATCGAATGGCACCGCGCCAGTCCTCCTAGCACCAACCGTTCCGGAGATATGGGCGTTTAAAGTTTCGAAAATTAAATCCACGCTCGGTCACTTCGTGGGGGTCCTTTAGACGCGCATTCTAACGGGGAATCGAATTACGTCAAGCTTTTGCCGATATCTCTAACCGTTCTCGAGATATTCGGGTTTAAAGTTTTTAAAAATTAATTTCGCGCTAGAGCGCTGCCATATAGCCTATCAGAAGCGTCTTCCCACGGGGAGTCCAAATCTGTCAAGTTTTCGTCTCTATCTCTTACCGTTTCCGAGATATGAGCGTTTAAAGTTTTGAAAAAATTTTTTAACGCTAGGGCGTTCTGGCATAGCCTATCCGAAGCGTTTTCGCACGGGGAATCGAATGACGTCAAGCTTTTGCCGATATCTCTAACCGTTTCCGAGATATTCGCAAAAATGTGCCGAAATTCGTTAAAAATGGCTATTTTTTACCCAAAATCGCTTATTTTTCCTTATTTTTTCTCTATCTACGATCGCTACCCCGATGTATCATACACCGTCGGACGTGCTTTTCGACGGCGATTCCGAATCTGAAGTCGGCGTTCGGCTATCGGTTACGGTTCGGAAGATATCGTCGAATTTCCTTAAATTTCGTCGAAAATTTTGGGAAAATTAAAAAAAAATCGTCTCAAAATTGAAATAACCCCGACGTATTATACATCAGAAGAAGCGCCTTTTCGCGGCGAATCGAATGGCATCGCGCCAGTCCTCCTAGCACCAACCGTTCCGGAGATATGGGCGTTTAAAGTTTCGAAAATTAAATCCACGCTCGGTCACTTCGTGGGGGTCCTTTAGACGCGCATTCTAACGGGGAATCGAATTACGTCAAGCTTTTGCCGATATCTCTAACCGTTCTCGAGATATTCGGGTTTAAAGTTTTTAAAAATTAATTTCGCGCTAGAGCGCTGCCATATAGCCTATCAGAAGCGTCTTCCCACGGGGAGTCCAAATCTGTCAAGTTTTCGTCTCTATCTCTTACCGTTTCCGAGATATGAGCGTTTAAAGTTTTGAAAAATTTTTTTAACGCTAGGGCGTTCTGGCATAGCCTATCCGAAGCGTTTTCGCACGGGGAATCGAATGACGTCAAGCTTTTGCCGATATCTCTAACCGTTTCCGAGATATTCGCAAAAATGTGCCGAAATTCGTTAAAAATCGCTATTTTTTACCCAAAATCGCTTATTTTTCCTTATTTTTTCTCTATCTACGATCGCTACCCCGATGTATCATACACCGTCGGACGTACTTTTCGACGGCGATTCCGAATCTGAAGTCGGCGTTCGGCTATCGGTTACGGTTCGGAAGATATCGTCGAATTTCCTTAAATTTCGTCGAAAATTTTGGGAAAATTAAAAAAAAATCGTCTCAAAATTGAAATAACCCCGACGTATTATACATCAGAAGAAGCGCCTTTTCGCGGCGAATCGAATGGCACCGCGCCAGTCCTCCTAGCACCAACCGTTCCGGAGATATGGGCGTTTAAAGTTTCGAAAATTAAATCCACGCTCGGTCACTTCGTGGGGGTCCTTTAGACGCGCATTCTAACGGGGAATCGAATTACGTCAAGCTTTTGCCGATATCTCTAACCGTTCTCGAGATATTCGGGTTTAAAGTTTTTAAAAATTAATTTCGCGCTAGAGCGCTGCCATATAGCCTATCAGAAGCGTCTTCCCACGGGGAGTCCAAATCTGTCAAGTTTTCGTCTCTATCTCTTACCGTTTCCGAGATATGAGCGTTTAAAGTTTTGAAAAATTTTTTTAACGCTAGGGCGTTCTGGCATAGCCTATCCGAAGCGTTTTCGCACGGGGAATCGAATGACGTCAAGCTTTTGCCGATATCTCTAACCGTTTCCGAGATATTCGCAAAAATGTGCCGAAATTCGTTAAAAATCGCTATTTTTTACCCAAAATCGCTTATTTTTCCTTATTTTTTCTCTATCTACGATCGCTACCCCGATGTATCATACACCGTCGGACGTACTTTTCGACGGCGATTCCGAATCTGAAGTCGGCGTTCGGCTATCGGTTACGGTTCGGAAGATATCGTCGAATTTCCTTAAATTTCGTCGAAAATTTTGGGAAAATTAAAAAAAAATCGTCTCAAAATTGAAATAACCCCGACGTATTATACATCAGAAGAAGCGCCTTTTCGCGGCGAATCGAATGGCACCGCGCCAGTCCTCCTAGCACCAACCGTTCCGGAGATATGGGCGTTTAAAGTTTCGAAAATTAAATCCACGCTCGGTCACTTCGTGGGGGTCCTTTAGACGCGCATTGTAACGGCGAATCGAATTACGTCAAGCTTTTGCCGATATCTCTAACCGTTCTCGAGATATTCGGGTTTAAAGTTTTTAAAAATTAATTTCGCGCTAGAGCGCTGCCATATAGCCTATCAGAAGCGTCTTCCCACGGGGAGTCCAAATCTGTCAAGTTTTCGTCTCTATCTCTTACCGTTTCCGAGATATGAGCGTTTAAAGTTTTGAAAAATTTTTTTAACGCTAGGGCGTTCTGGCATAGCCTATCCGAAGCGTTTTCGCACGGGGAATCGAATGACGTCAAGCTTTTGCCGATATCTCTAACCGTTTCCGAGATATTCGCAAAAATGTGCCGAAATTCGTTAAAAATCGCTATTTTTTACCCAAAATCGCTTATTTTTCCTTATTTTTTCTCTATCTACGATCGCTACCCCGATGTATCATACACCGTCGGACGTACTTTTCGACGGCGATTCCGAATCTGAAGTCGGCGTTCGGCTATCGGTTACGGTTCGGAAGATATCGTCGAATTTCCTTAAATTTCGTCGAAAATTTTGGGAAAATTAAAAAAAAATCGTCTCAAAATTGAAATAACCCCGACGTATTATACATCAGAAGAAGCGCCTTTTCGCGGCGAATCGAATGGCACCGCGCCAGTCCTCCTAGCACCAACCGTTCCGGAGATATGGGCGTTTAAAGTTTCGAAAATTAAATCCACGCTCGGTCACTTCGTGGGGGTCCTTTAGACGCGCATTCTAACGGGGAATCGAATTACGTCAAGCTTTTGCCGATATCTCTAACCGTTCTCGAGATATTCGGGTTTAAAGTTTTTAAAAATTAATTTCGCGCTAGAGCGCTGCCATATAGCCTATCAGAAGCGTCTTCCCACGGGGAGTCCAAATCTGTCAAGTTTTCGTCTCTATCTCTTACCGTTTCCGAGATATGAGCGTTTAAAGTTTTGAAAAAATTTTTTAACGCTAGGGCGTTCTGGCATAGCCTATCCGAAGCGTTTTCGCACGGGGAATCGAATGACGTCAAGCTTTTGCCGATATCTCTAACCGTTTCCGAGATATTCGCAAAAATGTGCCGAAATTCGTTAAAAATGGCTATTTTTTACCCAAAATCGCTTATTTTTCCTTATTTTTTCTCTATCTACGATCGCTACCCCGATGTATCATACACCGTCGGACGTGCTTTTCGACGGCGATTCCGAATCTGAAGTCGGCGTTCGGCTATCGGTTACGGTTCGGAAGATATCGTCGAATTTCCTTAAATTTCGTCGAAAATTTTGGGAAAATTAAAAAAAAATCGTCTCAAAATTGAAATAACCCCGACGTATTATACATCAGAAGAAGCGCCTTTTCGCGGCGAATCGAATGGCACCGCGCCAGTCCTCCTAGCACCAACCGTTCCGGAGATATGGGCGTTTAAAGTTTCGAAAATTAAATCCACGCTCGGTCACTTCGTGGGGGTCCTTTAGACGCGCATTCTAACGGGGAATCGAATTACGTCAAGCTTTTGCCGATATCTCTAACCGTTCTCGAGATATTCGGGTTTAAAGTTTTTAAAAATTAATTTCGCGCTAGAGCGCTGCCATATAGCCTATCAGAAGCGTCTTCCCACGGGGAGTCCAAATCTGTCAAGTTTTCGTCTCTATCTCTTACCGTTTCCGAGATATGAGCGTTTAAAGTTTTGAAAAATTTTTTTAACGCTAGGGCGTTCTGGCATAGCCTATCCGAAGCGTTTTCGCACGGGGAATCGAATGACGTCAAGCTTTTGCCGATATCTCTAACCGTTTCCGAGATATTCGCAAAAATGTGCCGAAATTCGTTAAAAATCGCTATTTTTTACCCAAAATCGCTTATTTTTCCTTATTTTTTCTCTATCTACGATCGCTACCCCGATGTATCATACACCGTCGGACGTACTTTTCGACGGCGATTCCGAATCTGAAGTCGGCGTTCGGCTATCGGTTACGGTTCGGAAGATATCGTCGAATTTCCTTAAATTTCGTCGAAAATTTTGGGAAAATTAAAAAAAAATCGTCTCAAAATTGAAATAACCCCGACGTATTATACATCAGAAGAAGCGCCTTTTCGCGGCGAATCGAATGGCACCGCGCCAGTCCTCCTAGCACCAACCGTTCCGGAGATATGGGCGTTTAAAGTTTCGAAAATTAAATCCACGCTCGGTCACTTCGTGGGGGTCCTTTAGACGCGCATTCTAACGGGGAATCGAATTACGTCAAGCTTTTGCCGATATCTCTAACCGTTCTCGAGATATTCGGGTTTAAAGTTTTTAAAAATTAATTTCGCGCTAGAGCGCTGCCATATAGCCTATCAGAAGCGTCTTCCCACGGGGAGTCCAAATCTGTCAAGTTTTCGTCTCTATCTCTTACCGTTTCCGAGATATGAGCGTTTAAAGTTTTGAAAAATTTTTTTAACGCTAGGGCGTTCTGGCATAGCCTATCCGAAGCGTTTTCGCACGGGGAATCGAATGACGTCAAGCTTTTGCCGATATCTCTAACCGTTTCCGAGATATTCGCAAAAATGTGCCGAAATTCGTTAAAAATCGCTATTTTTTACCCAAAATCGCTTATTTTTCCTTATTTTTTCTCTATCTACGATCGCTACCCCGATGTATCATACACCGTCGGACGTACTTTTCGACGGCGATTCCGAATCTGAAGTCGGCGTTCGGCTATCGGTTACGGTTCGGAAGATATCGTCGAATTTCCTTAAATTTCGTCGAAAATTTTGGGAAAATTAAAAAAAAATCGTCTCAAAATTGAAATAACCCCGACGTATTATACATCAGAAGAAGCGCCTTTTCGCGGCGAATCGAATGGCACCGCGCCAGTCCTCCTAGCACCAACCGTTCCGGAGATATGGGCGTTTAAAGTTTCGAAAATTAAATCCACGCTCGGTCACTTCGTGGGGGTCCTTTAGACGCGCATTCTAACGGGGAATCGAATTACGTCAAGCTTTTGCCGATATCTCTAACCGTTCTCGAGATATTCGGGTTTAAAGTTTTTAAAAATTAATTTCGCGCTAGAGCGCTGCCATATAGCCTATCAGAAGCGTCTTCCCACGGGGAGTCCAAATCTGTCAAGTTTTCGTCTCTATCTCTTACCGTTTCCGAGATATGAGCGTTTAAAGTTTTGAAAAATTTTTTTAACGCTAGGGCGTTCTGGCATAGCCTATCCGAAGCGTTTTCGCACGGGGAATCGAATGACGTCAAGCTTTTGCCGATATCTCTAACCGTTTCCGAGATATTCGCAAAAATGTGCCGAAATTCGTTAAAAATCGCTATTTTTTACCCAAAATCGCTTATTTTTCCTTATTTTTTCTCTATCTACGATCGCTACCCCGATGTATCATACACCGTCGGACGTACTTTTCGACGGCGATTCCGAATCTGAAGTCGGCGTTCGGCTATCGGTTACGGTTCGGAAGATATCGTCGAATTTCCTTAAATTTCGTCGAAAATTTTGGGAAAATTAAAAAAAAATCGTCTCAAAATTGAAATAACCCCGACGTATTATACATCAGAAGAAGCGCCTTTTCGCGGCGAATCGAATGGCACCGCGCCAGTCCTCCTAGCACCAACCGTTCCGGAGATATGGGCGTTTAAAGTTTCGAAAATTAAATCCACGCTCGGTCACTTCGTGGGGGTCCTTTAGACGCGCATTCTAACGGGGAATCGAATTACGTCAAGCTTTTGCCGATATCTCTAACCGTTCTCGAGATATTCGGGTTTAAAGTTTTTAAAAATTAATTTCGCGCTAGAGCGCTGCCATATAGCCTATCAGAAGCGTCTTCCCACGGGGAGTCCAAATCTGTCAAGTTTTCGTCTCTATCTCTTACCGTTTCCGAGATATGAGCGTTTAAAGTTTTGAAAAATTTTTTTAACGCTAGGGCGTTCTGGCATAGCCTATCCGAAGCGTTTTCGCACGGGGAATCGAATGACGTCAAGCTTTTGCCGATATCTCTAACCGTTTCCGAGATATTCGCAAAAATGTGCCGAAATTCGTTAAAAATCGCTATTTTTTACCCAAAATCGCTTATTTTTCCTTATTTTTTCTCTATCTACGATCGCTACCCCGATGTATCATACACCGTCGGACGTACTTTTCGACGGCGATTCCGAATCTGAAGTCGGCGTTCGGCTATCGGTTACGGTTCGGAAGATATCGTCGAATTTCCTTAAATTTCGTCGAAAATTTTGGGAAAATTAAAAAGAAATCGTCTCAAAATTGAAATAACCCCGACGTATTATACATCAGAAGAAGCGCCTTTTCGCGGCGAATCGAATGGCACCGCGCCAGTCCTCCTAGCACCAACCGTTCCGGAGATATGGGCGTTTAAAGTTTCGAAAATTAAATCCACGCTCGGTCACTTCGTGGGGGTCCTTTAGACGCGCATTCTAACGGGGAATCGAATTACGTCAAGCTTTTGCCGATATCTCTAACCGTTCTCGAGATATTCGGGTTTAAAGTTTTTAAAAATTAATTTCGCGCTAGAGCGCTGCCATATAGCCTATCAGAAGCGTCTTCCCACGGGGAGTCCAAATCTGTCAAGTTTTCGTCTCTATCTCTTACCGTTTCCGAGATATGAGCGTTTAAAGTTTTGAAAAATTTTTTTAACGCTAGGGCGTTCTGGCATAGCCTATCCGAAGCGTTTTCGCACGGGGAATCGAATGACGTCAAGCTTTTGCCGATATCTCTAACCGTTTCCGAGATATTCGCAAAAATGTGCCGAAATTCGTTAAAAATCGCTATTTTTTACCCAAAATCGCTTATTTTTCCTTATTTTTTCTCTATCTACGATCGCTACCCCGATGTATCATACACCGTCGGACGTACTTTTCGACGGCGATTCCGAATCTGAAGTCGGCGTTCGGCTATCGGTTACGGTTCGGAAGATATCGTCGAATTTCCTTAAATTTCGTCGAAAATTTTGGGAAAATTAAAAAAAAATCGTCTCAAAATTGAAATAACCCCGACGTATTATACATCAGAAGAAGCGCCTTTTCGCGGCGAATCGAATGGCACCGCGCCAGTCCTCCTAGCACCAACCGTTCCGGAGATATGGGCGTTTAAAGTTTCGAAAATTAAATCCACGCTCGGTCACTTCGTGGGGGTCCTTTAGACGCGCATTCTAACGGGGAATCGAATTACGTCAAGCTTTTGCCGATATCTCTAACCGTTCTCGAGATATTCGGGTTTAAAGTTTTTAAAAATTAATTTCGCGCTAGAGCGCTGCCATATAGCCTATCAGAAGCGTCTTCCCACGGGGAGTCCAAATCTGTCAAGTTTTCGTCTCTATCTCTTACCGTTTCCGAGATATGAGCGTTTAAAGTTTTGAAAAATTTTTTTAACGCTAGGGCGTTCTGGCATAGCCTATCCGAAGCGTTTTCGCACGGGGAATCGAATGACGTCAAGCTTTTGCCGATATCTCTAACCGTTTCCGAGATATTCGCAAAAATGTGCCGAAATTCGTTAAAAATCGCTATTTTTTACCCAAAATCGCTTATTTTTCCTTATTTTTTCTCTATCTACGATCGCTACCCCGATGTATCATACACCGTCGGACGTACTTTTCGACGGCGATTCCGAATCTGAAGTCGGCGTTCGGCTATCGGTTACGGTTCGGAAGATATCGTCGAATTTCCTTAAATTTCGTCGAAAATTTTGGGAAAATTAAAAAGAAATCGTCTCAAAATTGAAATAACCCCGACGTATTATACATCAGAAGAAGCGCCTTTTCGCGGCGAATCGAATGGCACCGCGCCAGTCCTCCTAGCACCAACCGTTCCGGAGATATGGGCGTTTAAAGTTTCGAAAATTAAATCCACGCTCGGTCACTTCGTGGGGGTCCTTTAGACGCGCATTCTAACGGGGAATCGAATTACGTCAAGCTTTTGCCGATATCTCTAACCGTTCTCGAGATATTCGGGTTTAAAGTTTTTAAAAATTAATTTCGCGCTAGAGCGCTGCCATATAGCCTATCAGAAGCGTCTTCCCACGGGGAGTCCAAATCTGTCAAGTTTTCGTCTCTATCTCTTACCGTTTCCGAGATATGAGCGTTTAAAGTTTTGAAAAATTTTTTTAACGCTAGGGCGTTCTGGCATAGCCTATCCGAAGCGTTTTCGCACGGGGAATCGAATGACGTCAAGCTTTTGCCGATATCTCTAACCGTTTCCGAGATATTCGCAAAAATGTGCCGAAATTCGTTAAAAATCGCTATTTTTTACCCAAAATCGCTTATTTTTCCTTATTTTTTCTCTATCTACGATCGCTACCCCGATGTATCATACACCGTCGGACGTACTTTTCGACGGCGATTCCGAATCTGAAGTCGGCGTTCGGCTATCGGTTACGGTTCGGAAGATATCGTCGAATTTCCTTAAATTTCGTCGAAAATTTTGGGAAAATTAAAAAAAAATCGTCTCAAAATTGAAATAACCCCGACGTATTATACATCAGAAGAAGCGCCTTTTCGCGGCGAATCGAATGGCACCGCGCCAGTCCTCCTAGCACCAACCGTTCCGGAGATATGGGCGTTTAAAGTTTCGAAAATTAAATCCACGCTCGGTCACTTCGTGGGGGTCCTTTAGACGCGCATTCTAACGGGGAATCGAATTACGTCAAGCTTTTGCCGATATCTCTAACCGTTCTCGAGATATTCGGGTTTAAAGTTTTTAAAAATTAATTTCGCGCTAGAGCGCTGCCATATAGCCTATCAGAAGCGTCTTCCCACGGGGAGTCCAAATCTGTCAAGTTTTCGTCTCTATCTCTTACCGTTTCCGAGATATGAGCGTTTAAAGTTTTGAAAAATTTTTTTAACGCTAGGGCGTTCTGGCATGGCCTATCCGAAGCGTTTTCGCACGGGGAATCGAATGACGTCAAGCTTTTGCCGATATCTCTAACCGTTTCCGAGATATTCGCAAAAATGTGCCGAAATTCGTTAAAAATCGCTATTTTTTACCCAAAATCGCTTATTTTTCCTTATTTTTTCTCTATCTACGATCGCTACCCCGATGTATCATACACCGTCGGACGTACTTTTCGACGGCGATTCCGAATCTGAAGTCGGCGTTCGGCTATCGGTTACGGTTCGGAAGATATCGTCGAATTTCCTTAAATTTCGTCGAAAATTTTGGGAAAATTAAAAAAAAATCGTCTCAAAATTGAAATAACCCCGACGTATTATACATCAGAAGAAGCGCCTTTTCGCGGCGAATCGAATGGCACCGCGCCAGTCCTCCTAGCACCAACCGTTCCGGAGATATGGGCGTTTAAAGTTTCGAAAATTAAATCCACGCTCGGTCACTTCGTGGGGGTCCTTTAGACGCGCATTCTAACGGGGAATCGAATTACGTCAAGCTTTTGCCGATATCTCTAACCGTTCTCGAGATATTCGGGTTTAAAGTTTTTAAAAATTAATTTCGCGCTAGAGCGCTGCCATATAGCCTATCAGAAGCGTCTTCCCACGGGGAGTCCAAATCTGTCAAGTTTTCGTCTCTATCTCTTACCGTTTCCGAGATATGAGCGTTTAAAGTTTTGAAAAATTTTTTTAACGCTAGGGCGTTCTGGCATAGCCTATCCGAAGCGTTTTCGCACGGGGAATCGAATGACGTCAAGCTTTTGCCGATATCTCTAACCGTTTCCGAGATATTCGCAAAAATGTGCCGAAATTCGTTAAAAATCGCTATTTTTTACCCAAAATCGCTTATTTTTCCTTATTTTTTCTCTATCTACGATCGCTACCCCGATGTATCATACACCGTCGGACGTACTTTTCGACGGCGATTCCGAATCTGAAGTCGGCGTTCGGCTATCGGTTACGGTTCGGAAGATATCGTCGAATTTCCTTAAATTTCGTCGAAAATTTTGGGAAAATTAAAAAAAATCGTCTCAAAATTGAAATAACCCCGACGTATTATACATCAGAAGAAGCGCCTTTTCGCGGCGAATCGAATGGCACCGCGCCAGTCCTCCTAGCACCAACCGTTCCGGAGATATGGGCGTTTAAAGTTTCGAAAATTAAATCCACGCTCGGTCACTTCGTGGGGGTCCTTTAGACGCGCATTCTAACGGGGAATCGAATTACGTCAAGCTTTTGCCGATATCTCTAACCGTTCTCGAGATATTCGGGTTTAAAGTTTTTAAAAATTAATTTCGCGCTAGAGCGCTGCCATATAGCCTATCAGAAGCGTCTTCCCACGGGGAGTCCAAATCTGTCAAGTTTTCGTCTCTATCTCTTACCGTTTCCGAGATATGAGCGTTTAAAGTTTTGAAAAATTTTTTTAACGCTAGGGCGTTCTGGCATAGCCTATCCGAAGCGTTTTCGCACGGGGAATCGAATGACGTCAAGCTTTTGCCGATATCTCTAACCGTTTCCGAGATATTCGCAAAAATGTGCCGAAATTCGTTAAAAATCGCTATTTTTTACCCAAAATCGCTTATTTTTCCTTATTTTTTCTCTATCTACGATCGCTACCCCGATGTATCATACACCGTCGGACGTACTTTTCGACGGCGATTCCGAATCTGAAGTCGGCGTTCGGCTATCGGTTACGGTTCGGAAGATATCGTCGAATTTCCTTAAATTTCGTCGAAAATTTTGGGAAAATTAAAAAAAAATCGTCTCAAAATTGAAATAACCCCGACGTATTATACATCAGAAGAAGCGCCTTTTCGCGGCGAATCGAATGGCACCGCGCCAGTCCTCCTAGCACCAACCGTTCCGGAGATATGGGCGTTTAAAGTTTCGAAAATTAAATCCACGCTCGGTCACTTCGTGGGGGTCCTTTAGACGCGCATTCTAACGGGGAATCGAATTACGTCAAGCTTTTGCCGATATCTCTAACCGTTCTCGAGATATTCGGGTTTAAAGTTTTTAAAAATTAATTTCGCGCTAGAGCGCTGCCATATAGCCTATCAGAAGCGTCTTCCCACGGGGAGTCCAAATCTGTCAAGTTTTCGTCTCTATCTCTTACCGTTTCCGAGATATGAGCGTTTAAAGTTTTGAAAAATTTTTTTAACGCTAGGGCGTTCTGGCATAGCCTATCCGAAGCGTTTTCGCACGGGGAATCGAATGACGTCAAGCTTTTGCCGATATCTCTAACCGTTTCCGAGATATTCGCAAAAATGTGCCGAAATTCGTTAAAAATCGCTATTTTTACCCAAAATCGCTTATTTTTCCTTATTTTTTCTCTATCTACGATCGCTACCCCGATGTATCATACACCGTCGGACGTACTTTTCGACGGCGATTCCGAATCTGAAGTCGGCGTTCGGCTATCGGTTACGGTTCGGAAGATATCGTCGAATTTCCTTAAATTTCGTCGAAAATTTTGGGAAAATTAAAAAAAAATCGTCTCAAAATTGAAATAACCCCGACGTATTATACATCAGAAGAAGCGCCTTTTCGCGGCGAATCGAATGGCACCGCGCCAGTCCTCCTAGCACCAACCGTTCCGGAGATATGGGCGTTTAAAGTTTCGAAAATTAAATCCACGCTCGGTCACTTCGTGGGGGTCCTTTAGACGCGCATTCTAACGGGGAATCGAATTACGTCAAGCTTTTGCCGATATCTCTAACCGTTCTCGAGATATTCGGGTTTAAAGTTTTTAAAAATTAATTTCGCGCTAGAGCGCTGCCATATAGCCTATCAGAAGCGTCTTCCCACGGGGAGTCCAAATCTGTCAAGTTTTCGTCTCTATCTCTTACCGTTTCCGAGATATGAGCGTTTAAAGTTTTGAAAAATTTTTTTAACGCTAGGGCGTTCTGGCATAGCCTATCCGAAGCGTTTTCGCACGGGGAATCGAATGACGTCAAGCTTTTGCCGATATCTCTAACCGTTTCCGAGATATTCGCAAAAATGTGCCGAAATTCGTTAAAAATCGCTATTTTTTACCCAAAATCGCTTATTTTTCCTTATTTTTTCTCTATCTACGATCGCTACCCCGATGTATCATACACCGTCGGACGTACTTTTCGACGGCGATTCCGAATCTGAAGTCGGCGTTCGGCTATCGGTTACGGTTCGGAAGATATCGTCGAATTTCCTTAAATTTCGTCGAAAATTTTGGGAAAATTAAAAAAAAATCGTCTCAAAATTGAAATAACCCCGACGTATTATACATCAGAAGAAGCGCCTTTTCGCGGCGAATCGAATGGCACCGCGCCAGTCCTCCTAGCACCAACCGTTCCGGAGATATGGGCGTTTAAAGTTTCGAAAATTAAATCCACGCTCGGTCACTTCGTGGGGGTCCTTTAGACGCGCATTCTAACGGGGAATCGAATTACGTCAAGCTTTTGCCGATATCTCTAACCGTTCTCGAGATATTCGGGTTTAAAGTTTTTAAAAATTAATTTCGCGCTAGAGCGCTGCCATATAGCCTATCAGAAGCGTCTTCCCACGGGGAGTCCAAATCTGTCAAGTTTTCGTCTCTATCTCTTACCGTTTCCGAGATATGAGCGTTTAAAGTTTTGAAAATTTTTTTTAACGCTAGGGCGTTCTGGCATAGCCTATCCGAAGCGTTTTCGCACGGGGAATCGAATGACGTCAAGCTTTTGCCGATATCTCTAACCGTTTCCGAGATATTCGCAAAAATGTGCCGAAATTCGTTAAAAATCGCTATTTTTTACCCAAAATCGCTTATTTTTCCTTATTTTTTCTCTATCTACGATCGCTACCCCGATGTATCATACACCGTCGGACGTACTTTTCGACGGCGATTCCGAATCTGAAGTCGGCGTTCGGCTATCGGTTACGGTTCGGAAGATATCGTCGAATTTCCTTAAATTTCGTCGAAAATTTTGGGAAAATTAAAAAAAAATCGTCTCAAAATTGAAATAACCCCGACGTATTATACATCAGAAGAAGCGCCTTTTCGCGGCGAATCGAATGGCACCGCGCCAGTCCTCCTAGCACCAACCGTTCCGGAGATATGGGCGTTTAAAGTTTCGAAAATTAAATCCACGCTCGGTCACTTCGTGGGGGTCCTTTAGACGCGCATTCTAACGGGGAATCGAATTACGTCAAGCTTTTGCCGATATCTCTAACCGTTCTCGAGATATTCGGGTTTAAAGTTTTTAAAAATTAATTTCGCGCTAGAGCGCTGCCATATAGCCTATCAGAAGCGTCTTCCCACGGGGAGTCCAAATCTGTCAAGTTTTCGTCTCTATCTCTTACCGTTTCCGAGATATGAGCGTTTAAAGTTTTGAAAAAATTTTTTAACGCTAGGGCGTTCTGGCATAGCCTATCCGAAGCGTTTTCGCACGGGGAATCGAATGACGTCAAGCTTTTGCCGATATCTCTAACCGTTTCCGAGATATTCGCAAAAATGTGCCGAAATTCGTTAAAAATCGCTATTTTTACCCAAAATCGCTTATTTTTCCTTATTTTTTCTCTATCTACGATCGCTACCCCGATGTATCATACACCGTCGGACGTACTTTTCGACGGCGATTCCGAATCTGAAGTCGGCGTTCGGCTATCGGTTACGGTTCGGAAGATATCGTCGAATTTCCTTAAATTTCGTCGAAAATTTTGGGAAAATTAAAAAAAAATCGTCTCAAAATTGAAATAACCCCGACGTATTATACATCAGAAGAAGCGCCTTTTCGCGGCGAATCGAATGGCACCGCGCCAGTCCTCCTAGCACCAACCGTTCCGGAGATATGGGCGTTTAAAGTTTCGAAAATTAAATCCACGCTCGGTCACTTCGTGGGGGTCCTTTAGACGCGCATTCTAACGGGGAATCGAATTACGTCAAGCTTTTGCCGATATCTCTAACCGTTCTCGAGATATTCGGGTTTAAAGTTTTTAAAAATTAATTTCGCGCTAGAGCGCTGCCATATAGCCTATCAGAAGCGTCTTCCCACGGGGAGTCCAAATCTGTCAAGTTTTCGTCTCTATCTCTTACCGTTTCCGAGATATGAGCGTTTAAAGTTTTGAAAATTTTTTTTAACGCTAGGGCGTTCTGGCATAGCCTATCCGAAGCGTTTTCGCACGGGGAATCGAATGACGTCAAGCTTTTGCCGATATCTCTAACCGTTTCCGAGATATTCGCAAAAATGTGCCGAAATTCGTTAAAAATCGCTATTTTTTACCCAAAATCGCTTATTTTTCCTTATTTTTTCTCTATCTACGATCGCTACCCCGATGTATCATACACCGTCGGACGTACTTTTCGACGGCGATTCCGAATCTGAAGTCGGCGTTCGGCTATCGGTTACGGTTCGGAAGATATCGTCGAATTTCCTTAAATTTCGTCGAAAATTTTGGGAAAATTAAAAAAAAATCGTCTCAAAATTGAAATAACCCCGACGTATTATACATCAGAAGAAGCGCCTTTTCGCGGCGAATCGAATGGCACCGCGCCAGTCCTCCTAGCACCAACCGTTCCGGAGATATGGGCGTTTAAAGTTTCGAAAATTAAATCCACGCTCGGTCACTTCGTGGGGGTCCTTTAGACGCGCATTCTAACGGGGAATCGAATTACGTCAAGCTTTTGCCGATATCTCTAACCGTTCTCGAGATATTCGGGTTTAAAGTTTTTAAAAATTAATTTCGCGCTAGAGCGCTGCCATATAGCCTATCAGAAGCGTCTTCCCACGGGGAGTCCAAATCTGTCAAGTTTTCGTCTCTATCTCTTACCGTTTCCGAGATATGAGCGTTTAAAGTTTTGAAAAAATTTTTTAACGCTAGGGCGTTCTGGCATAGCCTATCCGAAGCGTTTTCGCACGGGGAATCGAATGACGTCAAGCTTTTGCCGATATCTCTAACCGTTTCCGAGATATTCGCAAAAATGTGCCGAAATTCGTTAAAAATCGCTATTTTTTACCCAAAATCGCTTATTTTTCCTTATTTTTTCTCTATCTACGATCGCTACCCCGATGTATCATACACCGTCGGACGTACTTTTCGACGGCGATTCCGAATCTGAAGTCGGCGTTCGGCTATCGGTTACGGTTCGGAAGATATCGTCGAATTTCCTTAAATTTCGTCGAAAATTTTGGGAAAATTAAAAAAAAATCGTCTCAAAATTGAAATAACCCCGACGTATTATACATCAGAAGAAGCGCCTTTTCGCGGCGAATCGAATGGCACCGCGCCAGTCCTCCTAGCACCAACCGTTCCGGAGATATGGGCGTTTAAAGTTTCGAAAATTAAATCCACGCTCGGTCACTTCGTGGGGGTCCTTTAGACGCGCATTCTAACGGGGAATCGAATTACGTCAAGCTTTTGCCGATATCTCTAACCGTTCTCGAGATATTCGGGTTTAAAGTTTTTAAAAATTAATTTCGCGCTAGAGCGCTGCCATATAGCCTATCAGAAGCGTCTTCCCACGGGGAGTCCAAATCTGTCAAGTTTTCGTCTCTATCTCTTACCGTTTCCGAGATATGAGCGTTTAAAGTTTTGAAAAATTTTTTTAACGCTAGGGCGTTCTGGCATAGCCTATCCGAAGCGTTTTCGCACGGGGAATCGAATGACGTCAAGCTTTTGCCGATATCTCTAACCGTTTCCGAGATATTCGCAAAAATGTGCCGAAATTCGTTAAAAATCGCTATTTTTTACCCAAAATCGCTTATTTTTCCTTATTTTTTCTCTATCTACGATCGCTACCCCGATGCATCATACACCGTCGGACGTACTTTTCGACGGCGATTCCGAATCTGAAGTCGGCGTTCGGCTATCGGTTACGGTTCGGAAGATATCGTCGAATTTCCTTAAATTTCGTCGAAAATTTTGGGAAAATTAAAAAAAAATCGTCTCAAAATTGAAATAACCCCGACGTATTATACATCAGAAGAAGCGCCTTTTCGCGGCGAATCGAATGGCACCGCGCCAGTCCTCCTAGCACCAACCGTTCCGGAGATATGGGCGTTTAAAGTTTCGAAAATTAAATCCACGCTCGGTCACTTCGTGGGGGTCCTTTAGACGCGCATTCTAACGGGGAATCGAATTACGTCAAGCTTTTGCCGATATCTCTAACCGTTCTCGAGATATTCGGGTTTAAAGTTTTTAAAAATTAATTTCGCGCTAGAGCGCTGCCATATAGCCTATCAGAAGCGTCTTCCCACGGGGAGTCCAAATCTGTCAAGTTTTCGTCTCTATCTCTTACCGTTTCCGAGATATGAGCGTTTAAAGTTTTGAAAAATTTTTTTAACGCTAGGGCGTTCTGGCATAGCCTATCCGAAGCGTTTTCGCACGAGGAATCGAATGACGTCAAGCTTTTGCCGATATCTCTAACCGTTTCCGAGATATTCGCAAAAATGTGCCGAAATTCGTTAAAAATCGCTATTTTTTACCCAAAATCGCTTATTTTTCCTTATTTTTTCTCTATCTACGATCGCTACCCCGATGTATCATACACCGTCGGACGTACTTTTCGACGGCGATTCCGAATCTGAAGTCGGCGTTCGGCTATCGGTTACGGTTCGGAAGATATCGTCGAATTTCCTTAAATTTCGTCGAAAATTTTGGGAAAATTAAAAAAAAATCGTCTCAAAATTGAAATAACCCCGACGTATTATACATCAGAAGAAGCGCCTTTTCGCGGCGAATCGAATGGCACCGCGCCAGTCCTCCTAGCACCAACCGTTCCGGAGATATGGGCGTTTAAAGTTTCGAAAATTAAATCCACGCTCGGTCACTTCGTGGGGGTCCTTTAGACGCGCATTCTAACGGGGAATCGAATTACGTCAAGCTTTTGCCGATATCTCTAACCGTTCTCGAGATATTCGGGTTTAAAGTTTTTAAAAATTAATTTCGCGCTAGAGCGCTGCCATATAGCCTATCAGAAGCGTCTTCCCACGGGGAGTCCAAATCTGTCAAGTTTTCGTCTCTATCTCTTACCGTTTCCGAGATATGAGCGTTTAAAGTTTTGAAATTTTTTTTTAACGCTAGGGCGTTCTGGCATAGCCTATCCGAAGCGTTTTCGCACGGGGAATCGAATGACGTCAAGCTTTTGCCGATATCTCTAACCGTTTCCGAGATATTCGCAAAAATGTGCCGAAATTCGTTAAAAATCGCTATTTTTTACCCAAAATCGCTTATTTTTCCTTATTTTTTCTCTATCTGCGATCGCTACCCCGATGTATCATACACCGTCGGACGTACTTTTCGACGGCGATTCCGAATCTGAAGTCGGCGTTCGGCTATCGGTTACGGTTCGGAAGATATCGTCGAATTTCCTTAAATTTCGTCGAAAATTTTGGGAAAATTAAAAAAAAATCGTCTCAAAATTGAAATAACCCCGACGTATTATACATCAGAAGAAGCGCCTTTTCGCGGCGAATCGAATGGCACCGCGCCAGTCCTCCTAGCACCAACCGTTCCGGAGATATGGGCGTTTAAAGTTTCGAAAATTAAATCCACGCTCGGTCACTTCGTGGGGGTCCTTTAGACGCGCATTCTAACGGGGAATCGAATTACGTCAAGCTTTTGCCGATATCTCTAACCGTTCTCGAGATATTCGGGTTTAAAGTTTTTAAAAATTAATTTCGCGCTAGAGCGCTGCCATATAGCCTATCAGAAGCGTCTTCCCACGGGGAGTCCAAATCTGTCAAGTTTTCGTCTCTATCTCTTACCGTTTCCGAGATATGAGCGTTTAAAGTTTTGAAAAATTTTTTTAACGCTAGGGCGTTCTGGCATAGCCTATCCGAAGCGTTTTCGCACGGGGAATCGAATGACGTCAAGCTTTTGCCGATATCTCTAACCGTTTCCGAGATATTCGCAAAAATGTGCCGAAATTCGTTAAAAATCGCTATTTTTTACCCAAAATCGCTTATTTTTCCTTATTTTTTCTCTATCTACGATCGCTACCCCGATGTATCATACACCGTCGGACGTACTTTTCGACGGCGATTCCGAATCTGAAGTCGGCGTTCGGCTATCGGTTACGGTTCGGAAGATATCGTCGAATTTCCTTAAATTTCGTCGAAAATTTTGGGAAAATTAAAAAAAAATCGTCTCAAAATTGAAATAACCCCGACGTATTATACATCAGAAGAAGCGCCTTTTCGCGGCGAATCGAATGGCACCGCGCCAGTCCTCCTAGCACCAACCGTTCCGGAGATATGGGCGTTTAAAGTTTCGAAAATTAAATCCACGCTCGGTCACTTCGTGGGGGTCCTTTAGACGCGCATTCTAACGGGGAATCGAATTACGTCAAGCTTTTGCCGATATCTCTAACCGTTCTCGAGATATTCGGGTTTAAAGTTTTTAAAAATTAATTTCGCGCTAGAGCGCTGCCATATAGCCTATCAGAAGCGTCTTCCCACGGGGAGTCCAAATCTGTCAAGTTTTCGTCTCTATCTCTTACCGTTTCCGAGATATGAGCGTTTAAAGTTTTGAAAATTTTTTTTAACGCTAGGGCGTTCTGGCATAGCCTATCCGAAGCGTTTTCGCACGGGGAATCGAATGACGTCAAGCTTTTGCCGATATCTCTAACCGTTTCCGAGATATTCGCAAAAATGTGCCGAAATTCGTTAAAAATCGCTATTTTTTACCCAAAATCGCTTATTTTTCCTTATTTTTTCTCTATCTACGATCGCTACCCCGATGTATCATACACCGTCGGACGTACTTTTCGACGGCGATTCCGAATCTGAAGTCGGCGTTCGGCTATCGGTTACGGTTCGGAAGATATCGTCGAATTTCCTTAAATTTCGTCGAAAATTTTGGGAAAATTAAAAAAAAATCGTCTCAAAATTGAAATAACCCCGACGTATTATACATCAGAAGAAGCGCCTTTTCGCGGCGAATCGAATGGCACCGCGCCAGTCCTCCTAGCACCAACCGTTCCGGAGATATGGGCGTTTAAAGTTTCGAAAATTAAATCCACGCTCGGTCACTTCGTGGGGGTCCTTTAGACGCGCATTCTAACGGGGAATCGAATTACGTCAAGCTTTTGCCGATATCTCTAACCGTTCTCGAGATATTCGGGTTTAAAGTTTTTAAAAATTAATTTCGCGCTAGAGCGCTGCCATATAGCCTATCAGAAGCGTCTTCCCACGGGGAGTCCAAATCTGTCAAGTTTTCGTCTCTATCTCTTACCGTTTCCGAGATATGAGCGTTTAAAGTTTTGAAAAATTTTTTTAACGCTAGGGCGTTCTGGCATAGCCTATCCGAAGCGTTTTCGCACGGGGAATCGAATGACGTCAAGCTTTTGCCGATATCTCTAACCGTTTCCGAGATATTCGCAAAAATGTGCCGAAATTCGTTAAAAATCGCTATTTTTTACCCAAAATCGCTTATTTTTCCTTATTTTTTCTCTATCTACGATCGCTACCCCGATGTATCATACACCGTCGGACGTACTTTTCGACGGCGATTCCGAATCTGAAGTCGGCGTTCGGCTATCGGTTACGGTTCGGAAGATATCGTCGAATTTCCTTAAATTTCGTCGAAAATTTTGGGAAAATTAAAAAAAAATCGTCTCAAAATTGAAATAACCCCGACGTATTATACATCAGAAGAAGCGCCTTTTCGCGGCGAATCGAATGGCACCGCGCCAGTCCTCCTAGCACCAACCGTTCCGGAGATATGGGCGTTTAAAGTTTCGAAAATTAAATCCACGCTCGGTCACTTCGTGGGGGTCCTTTAGACGCGCATTCTAACGGGGAATCGAATTACGTCAAGCTTTTGCCGATATCTCTAACCGTTCTCGAGATATTCGGGTTTAAAGTTTTTAAAAATTAATTTCGCGCTAGAGCGCTGCCATATAGCCTATCAGAAGCGTCTTCCCACGGGGAGTCCAAATCTGTCAAGTTTTCGTCTCTATCTCTTACCGTTTCCGAGATATGAGCGTTTAAAGTTTTGAAAAATTTTTTTAACGCTAGGGCGTTCTGGCATAGCCTATCCGAAGCGTTTTCGCACGGGGAATCGAATGACGTCAAGCTTTTGCCGATATCTCTAACCGTTTCCGAGATATTCGCAAAAATGTGCCGAAATTCGTTAAAAATCGCTATTTTTTACCCAAAATCGCTTATTTTTCCTTATTTTTTCTCTATCTACGATCGCTACCCCGATGTATCATACACCGTCGGACGTACTTTTCGACGGCGATTCCGAATCTGAAGTCGGCGTTCGGCTATCGGTTACGGTTCGGAAGATATCGTCGAATTTCCTTAAATTTCGTCGAAAATTTTGGGAAAATTAAAAAAAAATCGTCTCAAAATTGAAATAACCCCGACGTATTATACATCAGAAGAAGCGCCTTTTCGCGGCGAATCGAATGGCACCGCGCCAGTCCTCCTAGCACCAACCGTTCCGGAGATATGGGCGTTTAAAGTTTCGAAAATTAAATCCACGCTCGGTCACTTCGTGGGGGTCCTTTAGACGCGCATTCTAACGGGGAATCGAATTACGTCAAGCTTTTGCCGATATCTCTAACCGTTCTCGAGATATTCGGGTTTAAAGTTTTTAAAAATTAATTTCGCGCTAGAGCGCTGCCATATTGCCACAAATCGGATTCCAATTAATATTAGTAATAGTGGGGATATAGAGGAATATATAGAGTTCGCCGTGTGGCGACGGGGGGCTTCGCCGTGTGGCGTCATAGTGATTAGGAACTAATAAAACTGTTAATAGAGATCAAGAGTGTTTGGTTAGCCTTCTCCTGTAAGAAGCCAGGAAGCCCTTTGAAGGTAAGTGATACCTCTCGCTATTATCATTTATTTGGGAAGCTCGGCCCCGTTGAGCTACATTTGCCCCTAGTCACCCCGGCACGTGACATTTTGGTGGAGGCCGCCTTACGATCTAAGTTATTTAGTTTTCATTATTACAGATTTTTAATTTTGAATATTATTGTTGTGTTATTCGTCTGTGAAATAGTAGAATTTTTTTTTGGAAAACCTATTGTTAGTTTTTAGTAAACATATTAACTCGAAAATTAGTAACACTTCCTTAAATAATTGTGGAAAAGAATCCACATTTTGATGCATTTTTTTTACCGTTAAATAAAATAAATAATAGTCATTAATTAATAGCACTTAAACAATATCCGGTGTATGTATGTATGAAGGCATTGACTGCATCATACGCACTAACATTGGAGAAGCGTCAGCATTTTTAATCACGTTCTTTAAGGTCGTCTCGTTATAGGTGAAATACATCGACCTCATGTAAGTACATTGCTGACCTCAACAACTCTATAGGTGTATATTAATTAATAAGTCTATTAAGAGACAAAAATTACTTTATTAAATTACAATAGTGCTAACATTGTTAAGTGTATTTTTTTTTAATATATATGATTTCCTTTTATTTTTCGACATAGGACTTATTTTAAATATTTACATTGGTATAAGCATTTCAATTTATTGCGGCTCTCTGAGAGCAATGCCTTTCAAGCTAGACTATAGCATTGAACGTCCTTCATATGAGGACAACTAAAGTGCTGACGTTTCGGTTATGGAGGAAGGTCGTGCTAAGTTGTTGCACCATTAGTGTGAAGCTTCGTAAGCGTTTAGTTCTTAACAAGTAAACTAATTAATTTCGTTTATTATTATTTTTTTTTCCCAATTCTTTCTTTTGTCTTTATGATATGTAAAATTTTTTTATGATGGCACACGAAAACCCCAAATATAATTTACGGTCTAACATCAAAGACGTAGAGAAAAATATATATGATGTCGTATTGGATTTAGACCCTAATGCTTTTAACCGTAGTTCAAAAACACTTCGCAGCCCTACACAAGTAAATGAAAGACCTTTAACATTGCCACCGTTGCCACCCACTGCTACAACTAATTCTACACCGTCAGTCCAACATTCAAAAACACTTCCCAGCCCTACACAAGTAAATGAAAGACCTTTAACATGGCCACCGTTGCCACCCACTGCTATAGCTAATTCTACACCGTCAGTCCAACTAGGTGCAATTCCTAAAAGACCCATTACAACCCAAACTTTAACATCTTCAACCGTCACTACTACGGTGACAACAAAGCCTAGATGCAGCGTGGGTTTTTCTGATAAGATTGATTCGATACCGGAACCTTGGCATCCGATTGCGCGGGAACCTATTCTCCCTGTCGAAATACCATTTGATCCAGATGTGGACAATTCGCATATATTTTCGATCTCAGCCACCCCGGCCGCGGCAGAAAAAACCTTCAACTTCCCTAGACAACTGAACCAGGAAAAACATTATCAGACAAAGGCATCCCTAAATTCACGAAGGAATGTTACACTCAACTTAGAACCTCAGCCACCTACTAATGACTTGCAGAGGGATTACAATGTCCCAAGTAACCAAACAATTTCAACAATTTGGAATAATAAACATCCTTTGACCCCTAAATTTCTGGCGCCCGCTTCCTTTGACCCCAGTATTGATGATCCGATTTGTTTTCTTCGTGATTATAAGTCTTCCGCGATTTTTAATGCATGGGAAAATGATTTGCAACTATGTTATTTTCCTAATTATTTAAAAGGATGTGCAGCGACATGGTTTAAAACATTCGCCAAAAGGAATCCACACGCTGATTGGCACGATACGTTGAGAGAGTTTAAGATTAAATTTATCGGTCCCAGTTACGATAATGATATGGAATATCGACTCATCTCAAAACGCCAGTCGCCGGAACAGAGTATTCGAGACTATTTCTACGAAATGATAGAACTATGCGATGAGGTCGATCAACATATGGACGAGGGAACTATTATGAAGAGAATTGTTAATGGGTTAATACCGTATTATCGACACATGATAACGGTTAGCCGAGCTAAAACGCTTCCAGAACTGGAAGAACTGATAGACACCATATCAGAATCCGAACGTGGTAGCGTGCAGTACACCGGTTACCAACCGGGAAGTGGTCTAAGAAGAGAAGGGGGAGGTATTACCGAAAGCAGGAGTGAAACTGTAACAATGAACGCTATAACAGCTCAGTTAAAGAACGCCATATTACAAGAAATTAGAGACGAATTAAGAAAAGAAAGCCAGTTTAAGTTTAACACAGAGAGTAGAAACCAAAACCAGCCACCCTCCATACCGCAGCGGCGGGGGTATTTCAATTACCAAAATGGACGTCCGAGAGCACAATCTACAGGATTCAACACGAATAATGTTGGGCAGCCATCACGAACAATAAACGGACGCCCAATATGTTATATATGTAGAAAACCGGGACACACGGCAATAAGTTGCAATGAACGATACAATAGAGAACCCAGGGGACGAGGCAACGATGAAAACTATAGGTTAATGTCTAATGACACCGGTTTTAGAACAAATAACGTAATTAATAATCGTCAAGTGCAGGAAAACTATCAAGGGCAGAGTTACAGGAGGTCCTAATTCCTGCCCTTATTTCTAATATGGATCATAGGACCCCATTCCTACAACAAAATATTTTAAAGGTAACAGGTATAGTTAATAACAACCCCTTAGAAATTGTATTAGATACAGGATCATGTCTAAATTTAATAGATAGAAATTATATAAAAAAATTTTCTAAATTACAAACCCCTGTAACATTAACCACAGTAGGAAAAAATACAGTAAGTACCTTAGGTAAAACAATAGCTAAGATAGAAATAGCAAAGAATATTTTTGACGTTGAATTAATAGTTGTAGAAATGTTACCCGTTCCGGTAATTTTAGGCTATAATTTTATTAAAACCCAACGCCTAATTTTGGATTTTCAGTTAGACAAAATTACATTTCCTGCAAGTAATTCAAAGTCAGTATTGAGTTTCCGCGAATTTATGAATTCCTATAGATTTAAACCAAATAAACAGGCCGATAATATCAAAGAAGGGTGTCAAAATATTTTCGAAATAAAGGACGCTTGTTTAGCACATTGTGTTTCGGCGGACATGAAAATGGGTGCCGGATTAGCACAACAGTTTAAAAAGAAATTTGGTGGTACCGAACAGTTATTGGGACAAAATAAAAAAGTGGGGGAGGTAGCGATCTTAAATGCACGGGATAATTATATTTACTATTTAATAACTAAAAAACGGTTCTTCCACAAACCCTTCCTAGAGGATCTATTTAAGGCATTAGTTCAGGTCAAAGAGCATATGATCGCTCATAATAAATACCATTTGGCGGTGCCAAAGTTGGGGTGCGGACTTGATAAATTAAAGTGGTCGACTGTAAAAAAGATGTTGTGTTACATTTTTAACAATACACCGTTGAATATTACTGTTTGCCACTATAACAATAAGGAACACAAAAATAACACATTACTTTTAAAACCAATAAACACTATTATATGTGAGGACTTACATCGAAATGAATTTGATTTATTACCCTCAAATGAGGTTATTAACGTGGTGCAGAGGCCAATAAAATTAAGAATGATGGAAGACTATGTCTTTCATCCCGGTAGAATAACTGAAATTAAAGTGGAATTAAGTGGTATTATTTTAAATACGCAGGATCAGACAATAGGTAGCTTCACCCCGCGTTCGCAAATACTGCTAGAGAATAAATTAGATTTTGTAAGTTTAGATCAATTAGATAAGGGTATTACATCTATTTTATGTTACGGTAAAAATCCCATTAAGTTTTTTAAGGGGACAGTATTAGGTTATTTTAATCTTAGTGAAGAACTAGATATAAAGTTAAATTCTACCAGTAATATAGATCCGAACGAAGAGAGAGACTTTGATGAAGCACACTTACAGCTGTTTACCGCTGTAAAAACGAAAGACAAAGTGTTCAATATAGAACCAAGTCTCACGGCCTATCAACTAGAAAAACTAGAAAAGTTACTTGAGGAAAATAAAGATTTAATGGCATGGGACAATAGTACCTTAGGTTTGACTAATTTAGCGGAGCATGTGATCGACACAGGAGATGCACAGCCGATCCGTTCTAGGCCATATAGAGTCTCACATAAAGAAAGATCAATTATCCAAGAACAAATTCAAGAAATGTTGGACTTAGAGGTAATTAGACCCTCGAGTGCTGAATGGAGTGCACCGGTAGTACTGGTTAAGAAACCCGACGGATCGTATAGATTTTGTGTTGATTATAGAAAACTGAATGCGGTAACTAAAAAGTCTACCTATCCCCTGCCTTTGATTGATGATATTTTAAGTTATTTAAGTGGTAATAGATATTTCACTAGTTTGGACTTAAATTCAGGATATTGGCAGTGCCCTATTAGGGAATCGGACAAACCAAAAACAGCATTTATAGTAAATGATGGTGTTTATGAGTTCAATAGAATGAGCTTTGGACTTTGCGGCGCTCCGAGCACATTCCAGAGACTTACAGACACTGTATTTGCGGATCTAAAGTGGAAAGAAGTTGTTATCTATCTAGACGATATTATCGTCATGAGTAAAACCTTTGATGAACATTTAAAAAATTTACAAAAGGTGTTTGATCGTATTCGTGGAGCCGGGTTGACCTTAAAATCATCCAAATGCGTTTTTGGACAACGGGTCGCTAAGATCCTGGGCTTTGAAGCTTCACAGAGGGGGATATTACCTAATCCGGACAAGTTAAGGGCGATTAGCGATTTTCCTGTCCCTCGTAAGCAAAAAGATGTCCAAAAATTTTTAGGAATGTGTAATTATTACAGGCGTTTTATTGAAAACTTTGCGAGTATAGCTAAACCCTTATACAGTATCTTAGGTGATAAGAAACAGTTTAAATGGGAAGAGAGTCAATATAACGCCTTCAAAATATTAAAAGATAGACTTATAAGCGCTCCTGTATTAGCACATTATAAACCGCTAGCGGAAACAGAGCTTCATGTGGACGCTAGTCATGCCGGTATTGGAGCCGTTTTATTACAAAAAAATGAAATAACAGGGAATAATCACCCTATTTCATTCATTTCGCGTACAATTACAAAATCAGAACAATTATATACTAGTACCGAATTAGAATGCTTAAGCGCAGTCTGGGCAGTTCAGTCGCTCCGACCGTACTTGTGGGGACTTAATCATTTTACAATAGTAACGGATCACCATTCTTTGTGTTGGTTACAATCCATTAAAAATCCGAGTAGTCGACTCGCGCGGTGGTCCCTAAAACTTATGGAATACAACTATTCTGTGCGTCACACTAAGGGATCGTTAAATAAGGATGCAGACGCGTTATCAAGGTATCCTTGTCGTCCAGCTAGTAAAGGGGAAGAGGAGGAAGCTATTACAGTCCCCACCTTTATCGCTACCGCGGCAGATATTATTAAAATGCAGGAGAAGGACGCAAGGATCCAAGAAATAATGCAAGCAATGGGGAATCCCGAATTTGGCGGCCCATCACTCCAACGCGCCGCAAAGAACTTCGATATTGTAGATGGTATATTATATAAAAGAAATCCAAGCGTGCATGGTAATATGAAATTGTTAGTGATTCCTAATGAATATAAGTCGGAAATCTTATATTCTCACCATAATGAACCCCTAAGCGGTCATCTAGGTTTTACTAGAACTCTCAATAGAATAAAAAATCGCTACTTTTGGGAAGGTATGGCGAGAGATGTTAGGAAATACGTTAGAGGCTGCCAGGATTGTCAAGCAAGAAAAGGGCCTACTAATGTTAAACCCGCCGGCCTTCTTAACCCAATTCGTGTCAATACACCTTTCGAAATGGTAGGTATCGACCTGTTGGGGCCATTCCGTAGATCAAGTAAGGGTAAAACATTCATTGTGGTCGCAACGGACTACGCTACTCGTTGGGCCGAAGCTAAAGCATTAACAAATGGCAAAGCTGAAGGAGTCGCACAATTTATTCTCGAACAAATCATTTGTAGACACGGTTCTCCGAAGAAACTACTTAGCGATAGGGGGGCAGTATTCCAGTCACAACTAGTCACAGAACTTTTACATTTGATGGGTACTACGAGTACCTTTACAACCAGCTACAAACCTTCAACTAACGGATTAACAGAGCGTCTCAATAGAACTATAGCTGACATGTTGAGTAAATATATAAGTACGTCTCAGAAAGATTGGGATCGATTTTTACCGCATGTTATTTTTGCATATAATTCGACAATTCAAGAAAGTACAAAATTCTCTCCATTCGAATTAGTTTACGGGAGACCGCCGATTCTTCCGACTGAAGCCGAACTACCTTTAGTACCTCTTACGGAGTACGTATGCGATATAAAAGAGCGTATCTTAAAGATTAGAGAAGTAGCGCGGGTCAACATCCACAGACAACAGCAAAGGGACAAAACGAGATATGATCAAAAACATAGAGAAGTTCATTATCAAGTCGGTGACACTGTTAAAGTGCGCACTCCGCTACGGCAAGTAGGAAAAAGTGATAAACTTCAACCAAAGTATTTCGGCCCCTATAAAATAATTGAAAAAATAAATGATCTCAACTACGTTATCCAATCAGTAAATGTTAAATCTAAAAGAGATGTGGTGCACGTTAGTCGCTTAGCCCCGTATTACGAGCCGTGGTATCCTAATTAAATTTGTTTTATAGTTTTTTCTTTTACAGATGATGTTCGTTGTATTATTCTTGTTCTCTCCGTTTTCAAAAGGAACGTGTGTGCAAGGAATTAATTTAGTGGAGCCTTTGGTGGTTACACCCCTTGACCAGTCAGCGGGATTATTGTACGAAACCATAGGTAAACTTTATATATCCGAAAGTGTGTGGAATGTTGTTTCGTATATCGATGTGGAAAATTACCACAACAAATTTGACCAAATCCTAAACTTCACACAACAAACAAGGAAGATGTGTAAAACATCGACTTTCGTTAAAACTTGTTCGGAAAGTTTAGATGTTATTAATGAGATCCTGCATAAGGTACAGATCGAAAAAAACATAATACCTCAGCTATTGGGACATGCACGGGTGAAGAGAGGGTATTTAAATGTCGTGGGCGATCTATCAAAAACTTTATTCGGGACGTTGTCTTATGAAGATGGGGAACGCTTTGAAGATGCCATTAATCTTCTCCATAGGAAAACGAACAACATTTCCACACTTGTGTTAAAACAGACGTCCGTACTGAAATCGACGATCGAAACCTTGAATATCACGATCGGTCAAATAGACTATAATGAAAAACTACTAGGCACAAATTTAAACAATTTAAATAAGAATGTTAACGGCTTGCGGAATCTGTTAGATGCAGAGCAGGAAATGTCTAGGCACCTTTCCCTTTTGGCCCTGGTCCTGCAACAATTCGAAACTGAAACAAATACCCTTATTAATATTATATTAAGTGCAAGACAAGGTATCTTGCACCCTCTATTAATAACCCCAGCTAATATCCTTAGTGAGCTTACAAAAGTAGCTCCATATGTTCCCGAAGGCCAACAGTTCCCTGGAAACTTACAACCCCAATCCATTAACGTTCTATTTAAATTAATAAGTCCTACTTTTTACTATCGAGACTTAAAATTAATTTGCATTTTGGCTGTTCCGTTAATTCAAAACTCTCCTTTCCGGCTCTACAAAATTACGCCCTTTCCTATTCAAATTCAGACCACCCATTTTCTTATCCTAAAAATAACCAGTCCATACATCGCCATCGACGAGTTAAAGAAAGTTCACATCCCCTTGAACAACAAAGAAGTCGAGCGTTTAAAACATCTAAATCACGATGAGTACATACATCAGGACAACACATCGATTATTTCTTCGACCTCTATTTGTGAAACGCTTGTTTTACATTCCCTTAATGCCCTTCCTTCAATCTGTGAACGGGAAGTCATTTTGGTGAACGACACCAATTTTATTAAAATATATGAACCAAACACCTGGCTGTATGTTTCACCCGTTCAAGATAAATTAATGATAAATTGTAATAATTCTAAGTTATTTAAGGAATATGTTATTACAGGCACAGGTAAACTACATCTTGAAGATAATTGTACATGCTCTTCCAAATCGACAACTTTATACGCTAAAAGCAGGTTCAGTAACGTTATCATACATAGTTTTGCTCCAACAAGTTTAGCTTTGCCTATAAGTAACGATGCGTCCACCGTAGATAATAGTTCTTTAGTATTAAATTTAACCGATATTAGAACCAAGCTACTTAAATTTCCTATTATAAAAAATAAAAACACCTTAGATAATATAATCCAAAGCGTGAAGAACATGGAAAACGAGGAGATTTTTAAGCACACTGTCCACGTAAACGGTTGTATATCTTACACCGTCTTTGCCGTAGTTATTTTACTTATACTTGGGGTAGGAATTAAAAAATTCAAAACCAAATGCTACCGTAAGAAAGGCCGTGATATAGAGTTACAGAACTATGATACAGGGGTGTTTGTTCTACCTGACGGTAGAAGATGTAAGATAAACTTAAGGAAAAGGGAAAATGACCCTGTTTGAAGTGGACACCATGCAGACAAATTCTCTTCTATTATTTTCGTTTATCATGTTAAATACAATACATGCTTTATAATCCCACCCATGATAATGTAAACTATACATGTGGTACTGCTGTTAATTTTTTTTGTTCCATGACTATGCGTCATACATTTGGATGTTCTCCCCGGGAGGTTAATTATAGCTCGCTTCGTCCCTACAAGCCTACACCATACCGGTAATCGAGGGGGAGGAGATTTGGACCTTAGAAGGATGCAATTTTGACAATACAAGAATACACTGTGGGTTACATTTCGGCAATAGAAGAGCTCTTCCTTCAGCTCCCAACCTCGGGATTTAATCCTACTACGATGTTTGCATCTACTTTTACTCAAACGAGAATTGATAGAACTTTGATTATCGGAACAGAACCTTTTTCCGTAACTCAACGGAACGTGGACTAGAAGGAACTGAACTATTGTATAAGCTCCTGGAGTGGATATGCGACCGTGGGCCGCTGCTAATGGGTCCGAATTTGTACCGACATCGTACACCGAAGCCGCATCCTCGTCAATTTATCCAATTCTACCCTATCTGCAGGGTTGGTGAGGCTAGCCACATCTCCGGGAGAACATACGAACTTTTGTAGCAGACTCTATAGTGGTATGGTGTTTAAGTTAAGATGGTTCATCCCTTTTTTATTGCATATCATATATTAAGTATATTTTTATTATAGTTCTTTATATTATTTTATTTACATTAAAGTAAGGTAAATTGGGAATAGTAGCTGGGTGTAGATATGTATGGGTAAGACTTTAGGAATTAAGCATAGTGTAGGAATTGGAATCTAATTTGTGGTTTAATTTGAGTATTTGATCCATATTTTTTTAAAATTTTTTTTGTTTTGTAAAGTTTAATGGTTAATTTTATTTTGACTACCCGCCGGAGTTGGAGGGGGGGGAAATGCCACAAATCGGATTCCAATTAATATTAGTAATAGTGGGGATATAGAGGAATATATAGAGTTCGCCGTGTGGCGACGGGGGGCTTCGCCGTGTGGCGTCATAGTGATTAGGAACTAATAAAACTGTTAATAGAGATCAAGAGTGTTTGGTTAGCCTTCTCCTGTAAGAAGCCAGGAAGCCCTTTGAAGGTAAGTGATACCTCTCGCTATTATCATTTATTTGGGAAGCTCGGCCCCGTTGAGCTACATTTGCCCCTAGTCACCCCGGCACGTGGGCCTATCAGAAGCGTCTTCCCACGGGGAGTCCAAATCTGTCAAGTTTTCGTCTCTATCTCTTACCGTTTCCGAGATATGAGCGTTTAAAGTTTTGAAAATTTTTTTTAACGCTAGGGCGTTCTGGCATAGCCTATCCGAAGCGTTTTCGCACGGGGAATCGAATGACGTCAAGCTTTTGCCGATATCTCTAACCGTTTCCGAGATATTCGCAAAAATGTGCCGAAATTCGTTAAAAATCGCTATTTTTTACCCAAAATCGCTTATTTTTCCTTATTTTTTCTCTATCTACGATCGCTACCCCGATGTATCATACACCGTCGGACGTACTTTTCGACGGCGATTCCGAATCTGAAGTCGGCGTTCGGCTATCGGTTACGGTTCGGAAGATATCGTCGAATTTCCTTAAATTTCGTCGAAAATTTTGGGAAAATTAAAAAAAAATCGTCTCAAAATTGAAATAACCCCGACGTATTATACATCAGAAGAAGCGCCTTTTCGCGGCGAATCGAATGGCACCGCGCCAGTCCTCCTAGCACCAACCGTTCCGGAGATATGGGCGTTTAAAGTTTCGAAAATTAAATCCACGCTCGGTCACTTCGTGGGGGTCCTTTAGACGCGCATTCTAACGGGGAATCGAATTACGTCAAGCTTTTGCCGATATCTCTAACCGTTCTCGAGATATTCGGGTTTAAAGTTTTTAAAAATTAATTTCGCGCTAGAGCGCTGCCATATAGCCTATCAGAAGCGTCTTCCCACGGGGAGTCCAAATCTGTCAAGTTTTCGTCTCTATCTCTTACCGTTTCCGAGATATGAGCGTTTAAAGTTTTGAAAATTTTTTTTAACGCTAGGGCGTTCTGGCATAGCCTATCCGAAGCGTTTTCGCACGGGGAATCGAATGACGTCAAGCTTTTGCCGATATCTCTAACCGTTTCCGAGATATTCGCAAAAATGTGCCGAAATTCGTTAAAAATCGCTATTTTTTACCCAAAATCGCTTATTTTTCCTTATTTTTTCTCTATCTACGATCGCTACCCCGATGTATCATACACCGTCGGACGTACTTTTCGACGGCGATTCCGAATCTGAAGTCGGCGTTCGGCTATCGGTTACGGTTCGGAAGATATCGTCGAATTTCCTTAAATTTCGTCGAAAATTTTGGGAAAATTAAAAAAAAATCGTCTCAAAATTGAAATAACCCCGACGTATTATACATCAGAAGAAGCGCCTTTTCGCGGCGAATCGAATGGCACCGCGCCAGTCCTCCTAGCACCAACCGTTCCGGAGATATGGGCGTTTAAAGTTTCGAAAATTAAATCCACGCTCGGTCACTTCGTGGGGGTCCTTTAGACGCGCATTCTAACGGGGAATCGAATTACGTCAAGCTTTTGCCGATATCTCTAACCGTTCTCGAGATATTCGGGTTTAAAGTTTTTAAAAATTAATTTCGCGCTAGAGCGCTGCCATATAGCCTATCAGAAGCGTCTTCCCACGGGGAGTCCAAATCTGTCAAGTTTTCGTCTCTATCTCTTACCGTTTCCGAGATATGAGCGTTTAAAGTTTTGAAAATTTTTTTTAACGCTAGGGCGTTCTGGCATAGCCTATCCGAAGCGTTTTCGCACGGGGAATCGAATGACGTCAAGCTTTTGCCGATATCTCTAACCGTTTCCGAGATATTCGCAAAAATGTGCCGAAATTCGTTAAAAATCGCTATTTTTTACCCAAAATCGCTTATTTTTCCTTATTTTTTCTCTATCTACGATCGCTACCCCGATGTATCATACACCGTCGGACGTACTTTTCGACGGCGATTCCGAATCTGAAGTCGGCGTTCGGCTATCGGTTACGGTTCGGAAGATATCGTCGAATTTCCTTAAATTTCGTCGAAAATTTTGGGAAAATTAAAAAAAAATCGTCTCAAAATTGAAATAACCCCGACGTATTATACATCAGAAGAAGCGCCTTTTCGCGGCGAATCGAATGGCACCGCGCCAGTCCTCCTAGCACCAACCGTTCCGGAGATATGGGCGTTTAAAGTTTCGAAAATTAAATCCACGCTCGGTCACTTCGTGGGGGTCCTTTAGACGCGCATTCTAACGGGGAATCGAATTACGTCAAGCTTTTGCCGATATCTCTAACCGTTCTCGAGATATTCGGGTTTAAAGTTTTTAAAAATTAATTTCGCGCTAGAGCGCTGCCATATAGCCTATCAGAAGCGTCTTCCCACGGGGAGTCCAAATCTGTCAAGTTTTCGTCTCTATCTCTTACCGTTTCCGAGATATGAGCGTTTAAAGTTTTGAAAAAATTTTTTAACGCTAGGGCGTTCTGGCATAGCCTATCCGAAGCGTTTTCGCACGGGGAATCGAATGACGTCAAGCTTTTGCCGATATCTCTAACCGTTTCCGAGATATTCGCAAAAATGTGCCGAAATTCGTTAAAAATCGCTATTTTTTACCCAAAATCGCTTATTTTTCCTTATTTTTTCTCTATCTACGATCGCTACCCCGATGTATCATACACCGTCGGACGTACTTTTCGACGGCGATTCCGAATCTGAAGTCGGCGTTCGGCTATCGGTTACGGTTCGGAAGATATCGTCGAATTTCCTTAAATTTCGTCGAAAATTTTGGGAAAATTAAAAAAAAATCGTCTCAAAATTGAAATAACCCCGACGTATTATACATCAGAAGAAGCGCCTTTTCGCGGCGAATCGAATGGCACCGCGCCAGTCCTCCTAGCACCAACCGTTCCGGAGATATGGGCGTTTAAAGTTTCGAAAATTAAATCCACGCTCGGTCACTTCGTGGGGGTCCTTTAGACGCGCATTCTAACGGGGAATCGAATTACGTCAAGCTTTTGCCGATATCTCTAACCGTTCTCGAGATATTCGGGTTTAAAGTTTTTAAAAATTAATTTCGCGCTAGAGCGCTGCCATATAGCCTATCAGAAGCGTCTTCCCACGGGGAGTCCAAATCTGTCAAGTTTTCGTCTCTATCTCTTACCGTTTCCGAGATATGAGCGTTTAAAGTTTTGAAAAATTTTTTTAACGCTAGGGCGTTCTGGCATAGCCTATCCGAAGCGTTTTCGCACGGGGAATCGAATGACGTCAAGCTTTTGCCGATATCTCTAACCGTTTCCGAGATATTCGCAAAAATGTGCCGAAATTCGTTAAAAATCGCTATTTTTTACCCAAAATCGCTTATTTTTCCTTATTTTTTCTCTATCTACGATCGCTACCCCGATGTATCATACACCGTCGGACGTACTTTTCGACGGCGATTCCGAATCTGAAGTCGGCGTTCGGCTATCGGTTACGGTTCGGAAGATATCGTCGAATTTCCTTAAATTTCGTCGAAAATTTTGGGAAAATTAAAAAAAAATCGTCTCAAAATTGAAATAACCCCGACGTATTATACATCAGAAGAAGCGCCTTTTCGCGGCGAATCGAATGGCACCGCGCCAGTCCTCCTAGCACCAACCGTTCCGGAGATATGGGCGTTTAAAGTTTCGAAAATTAAATCCACGCTCGGTCACTTCGTGGGGGTCCTTTAGACGCGCATTCTAACGGGGAATCGAATTACGTCAAGCTTTTGCCGATATCTCTAACCGTTCTCGAGATATTCGGGTTTAAAGTTTTTAAAAATTAATTTCGCGCTAGAGCGCTGCCATATAGCCTATCAGAAGCGTCTTCCCACGGGGAGTCCAAATCTGTCAAGTTTTCGTCTCTGTCTCTTACCGTTTCCGAGATATGAGCGTTTAAAGTTTTGAAAAATTTTTTTAACGCTAGGGCGTTCTGGCATAGCCTATCCGAAGCGTTTTCGCACGGGGAATCGAATGACGTCAAGCTTTTGCCGATATCTCTAACCGTTTCCGAGATATTCGCAAAAATGTGCCGAAATTCGTTAAAAATCGCTATTTTTTACCCAAAATCGCTTATTTTTCCTTATTTTTTCTCTATCTACGATCGCTACCCCGATGTATCATACACCGTCGGACGTACTTTTCGACGGCGATTCCGAATCTGAAGTCGGCGTTCGGCTATCGGTTACGGTTCGGAAGATATCGTCGAATTTCCTTAAATTTCGTCGAAAATTTTGGGAAAATTAAAAAAAAATCGTCTCAAAATTGAAATAACCCCGACGTATTATACATCAGAAGAAGCGCCTTTTCGCGGCGAATCGAATGGCACCGCGCCAGTCCTCCTAGCACCAACCGTTCCGGAGATATGGGCGTTTAAAGTTTCGAAAATTAAATCCACGCTCGGTCACTTCGTGGGGGTCCTTTAGACGCGCATTCTAACGGGGAATCGAATTACGTCAAGCTTTTGCCGATATCTCTAACCGTTCTCGAGATATTCGGGTTTAAAGTTTTTAAAAATTAATTTCGCGCTAGAGCGCTGCCATATAGCCTATCAGAAGCGTCTTCCCACGGGGAGTCCAAATCTGTCAAGTTTTCGTCTCTATCTCTTACCGTTTCCGAGATATGAGCGTTTAAAGTTTTGAAAAATTTTTTTAACGCTAGGGCGTTCTGGCATAGCCTATCCGAAGCGTTTTCGCACGGGGAATCGAATGACGTCAAGCTTTTGCCGATATCTCTAACCGTTTCCGAGATATTCGCAAAAATGTGCCGAAATTCGTTAAAAATCGCTATTTTTTACCCAAAATCGCTTATTTTTCCTTATTTTTTCTCTATCTACGATCGCTACCCCGATGTATCATACACCGTCGGACGTACTTTTCGACGGCGATTCCGAATCTGAAGTCGGCGTTCGGCTATCGGTTACGGTTCGGAAGATATCGTCGAATTTCCTTAAATTTCGTCGAAAATTTTGGGAAAATTAAAAAAAAATCGTCTCAAAATTGAAATAACCCCGACGTATTATACATCAGAAGAAGCGCCTTTTCGCGGCGAATCGAATGGCACCGCGCCAGTCCTCCTAGCACCAACCGTTCCGGAGATATGGGCGTTTAAAGTTTCGAAAATTAAATCCACGCTCGGTCACTTCGTGGGGGTCCTTTAGACGCGCATTCTAACGGGGAATCGAATTACGTCAAGCTTTTGCCGATATCTCTAACCGTTCTCGAGATATTCGGGTTTAAAGTTTTTAAAAATTAATTTCGCGCTAGAGCGCTGCCATATAGCCTATCAGAAGCGTCTTCCCACGGGGAGTCCAAATCTGTCAAGTTTTCGTCTCTGTCTCTTACCGTTTCCGAGATATGAGCGTTTAAAGTTTTGAAAAATTTTTTTAACGCTAGGGCGTTCTGGCATAGCCTATCCGAAGCGTTTTCGCACGGGGAATCGAATGACGTCAAGCTTTTGCCGATATCTCTAACCGTTTCCGAGATATTCGCAAAAATGTGCCGAAATTCGTTAAAAATCGCTATTTTTTACCCAAAATCGCTTATTTTTCCTTATTTTTTCTCTATCTACGATCGCTACCCCGATGTATCATACACCGTCGGACGTACTTTTCGACGGCGATTCCGAATCTGAAGTCGGCGTTCGGCTATCGGTTACGGTTCGGAAGATATCGTCGAATTTCCTTAAATTTCGTCGAAAATTTTGGGAAAATTAAAAAAAAATCGTCTCAAAATTGAAATAACCCCGACGTATTATACATCAGAAGAAGCGCCTTTTCGCGGCGAATCGAATGGCACCGCGCCAGTCCTCCTAGCACCAACCGTTCCGGAGATATGGGCGTTTAAAGTTTCGAAAATTAAATCCACGCTCGGTCACTTCGTGGGGGTCCTTTAGACGCGCATTCTAACGGGGAATCGAATTACGTCAAGCTTTTGCCGATATCTCTAACCGTTCTCGAGATATTCGGGTTTAAAGTTTTTAAAAATTAATTTCGCGCTAGAGCGCTGCCATATAGCCTATCAGAAGCGTCTTCCCACGGGGAGTCCAAATCTGTCAAGTTTTCGTCTCTATCTCTTACCGTTTCCGAGATATGAGCGTTTAAAGTTTTGAAAATTTTTTTTAACGCTAGGGCGTTCTGGCATAGCCTATCCGAAGCGTTTTCGCACGGGGAATCGAATGACGTCAAGCTTTTGCCGATATCTCTAACCGTTTCCGAGATATTCGCAAAAATGTGCCGAAATTCGTTAAAAATCGCTATTTTTTACCCAAAATCGCTTATTTTTCCTTATTTTTTCTCTATCTACGATCGCTACCCCGATGTATCATACACCGTCGGACGTACTTTTCGACGGCGATTCCGAATCTGAAGTCGGCGTTCGGCTATCGGTTACGGTTCGGAAGATATCGTCGAATTTCCTTAAATTTCGTCGAAAATTTTGGGAAAATTAAAAAAAAATCGTCTCAAAATTGAAATAACCCCGACGTATTATACATCAGAAGAAGCGCCTTTTCGCGGCGAATCGAATGGCACCGCGCCAGTCCTCCTAGCACCAACCGTTCCGGAGATATGGGCGTTTAAAGTTTCGAAAATTAAATCCACGCTCGGTCACTTCGTGGGGGTCCTTTAGACGCGCATTCTAACGGGGAATCGAATTACGTCAAGCTTTTGCCGATATCTCTAACCGTTCTCGAGATATTCGGGTTTAAAGTTTTTAAAAATTAATTTCGCGCTAGAGCGCTGCCATATAGCCTATCAGAAGCGTCTTCCCACGGGGAGTCCAAATCTGTCAAGTTTTCGTCTCTATCTCTTACCGTTTCCGAGATATGAGCGTTTAAAGTTTTGAAAAATTTTTTTAACGCTAGGGCGTTCTGGCATAGCCTATCCGAAGCGTTTTCGCACGGGGAATCGAATGACGTCAAGCTTTTGCCGATATCTCTAACCGTTTCCGAGATATTCGCAAAAATGTGCCGAAATTCGTTAAAAATCGCTATTTTTTACCCAAAATCGCTTATTTTTCCTTATTTTTTCTCTATCTACGATCGCTACCCCGATGTATCATACACCGTCGGACGTACTTTTCGACGGCGATTCCGAATCTGAAGTCGGCGTTCGGCTATCGGTTACGGTTCGGAAGATATCGTCGAATTTCCTTAAATTTCGTCGAAAATTTTGGGAAAATTAAAAAAAAATCGTCTCAAAATTGAAATAACCCCGACGTATTATACATCAGAAGAAGCGCCTTTTCGCGGCGAATCGAATGGCACCGCGCCAGTCCTCCTAGCACCAACCGTTCCGGAGATATGGGCGTTTAAAGTTTCGAAAATTAAATCCACGCTCGGTCACTTCGTGGGGGTCCTTTAGACGCGCATTCTAACGGGGAATCGAATTACGTCAAGCTTTTGCCGATATCTCTAACCGTTCTCGAGATATTCGGGTTTAAAGTTTTTAAAAATTAATTTCGCGCTAGAGCGCTGCCATATAGCCTATCAGAAGCGTCTTCCCACGGGGAGTCCAAATCTGTCAAGTTTTCGTCTCTATCTCTTACCGTTTCCGAGATATGAGCGTTTAAAGTTTTGAAAAATTTTTTTAACGCTAGGGCGTTCTGGCATAGCCTATCCGAAGCGTTTTCGCACGGGGAATCGAATGACGTCAAGCTTTTGCCGATATCTCTAACCGTTTCCGAGATATTCGCAAAAATGTGCCGAAATTCGTTAAAAATCGCTATTTTTTACCCAAAATTGCTTATTTTTCCTTATTTTTTCTCTATCTACGATCGCTACCCCGATGTATCATACACCGTCGGACGTACTTTTCGACGGCGATTCCGAATCTGAAGTCGGCGTTCGGCTATCGGTTACGGTTCGGAAGATATCGTCGAATTTCCTTAAATTTCGTCGAAAATTTTGGGAAAATTAAAAAAAAATCGTCTCAAAATTGAAATAACCCCGACGTATTATACATCAGAAGAAGCGCCTTTTCGCGGCGAATCGAATGGCACCGCGCCAGTCCTCCTAGCACCAACCGTTCCGGAGATATGGGCGTTTAAAGTTTCGAAAATTAAATCCACGCTCGGTCACTTCCTGGGGGTCCTTTAGACGCGCATTCTAACGGGGAATCTCTAACGGTCCCCGAGATATTCGGGTTTAAAGTTTTGAAAAATTAATTTCGCGCTAGAACGCTGCCATATAGCCTATCAGAAGCTTCTTCCCACGGGGAGTCCAAATCTGTCGAGTTTTCGTCTCTATCTCTTACCGTTTCCTGTGTTTTGATGGCAGTTATTTATAGGGATTTCTTTGTATGTAAACAAGGTATGTTGCTGTAAAAGGTTATTGGCAATGCTTGATTTTATGACGGGAGTTTAGCGGGAGATTTGAATTCAATTTTGATATTTAAACAAGATATTTTGAGTTTAGTTTGGATTAAGATTCAAGGAATCTTATTTTTGTACAATTTAAATAGTATTTGAACTTACTTACTTACCCTGAGAGAGAGAATATCCATTAATTGTTCACTACTTTTTATTAACTCGAAATAAACAAAGTTATTTATACACTATTGGTTTATATTTACTACAATATAATAACATCACAACTAAATAACTAGTACAGCATTTATTAAAGAAACAAAGATTATAACAAGTCAATTTAAGCTAATAATATACTTCTTTGTTTGGAGCAGTATACCCATCATGTCCCAAGAGTTACTAAAAATAATATAGTATATCACCCGATTGGTATGCGGTATACTCAAAACAGGTAGAGGGGAAGATTTTATTCACTTGTGTGCTACAGTGGCATCTACTTATTGAGGCATAGCTTATCTGTGGAGTAAATTTATCTTTAATAGAGGACGCTGCATGTATGAATGTTAATAAAACAGTGTTGAATTACTTTAAAATCAATTTCATAAATTATAAATATATCTACAAGTTTCGTAGCAATATATATGCATAAAAGTTAAAAATTAACAATTACTTAGATTTGTGTATAAATACAAAAGTAAAATTAATAAACATACGATTCCAACTCGGTTGATCGCAAGATAAAAACTCACTAAATGAATAATAACATGTTTTAAGCAAAAGTTGTTTCACTGTAGATATGAATTTAGTTGATGTTATAGTTTTGGTATTTTCTGCCAATTTGTTATAAGCTTTTATAGCTGAAAAGCAAGGACTTTTGCATAAAAGTACAGTCTGTGAGATGGAATCTCTAGTATAGAGGAGCCCCGCGTATTATACGAATGGTAAGTATTTATATTTGCTATGTCTTTTAATAAAAACTAATAAAAACTAATAATGCTCCATGCATATATAAATATGTGGGCAAAGTCAATACACAAACAATAACAATAAACACAAAAACTACAGGGTACATGAATTAAAATACTCGTCTAGAGAATATATACATCTTTCCAATAGGAATGCTCTAACACTGTACTTAAATTGATTGCAATTTATAATCTCTTTAAATCTTTGAGGCAATGCGTTGAATATTTTTAAACCCAAAATATTAGGACTATTTTTAGTCAAATTTAATGAAAATTTAGGAATATGAAAATTATATTTAAACCTAGTATCATAGGTGTGGACATCATTGTTGCACAGAAATTCCCGTTTATTTTTGTGGATATATTTTAAACGTTCATATATATGCATGGCAGGCATTGGCATGATATTCCATTTTCTAAAGTAAGGTTTACATGATTCCCTAGAGTTAATTGCGGCCATGCAACGAATAATACGTCTCTGGGCCAAAAACACACTTCGCGCGGCTGGTGATGCACCCCAAACAGTAATACCGTATGAGAGTCTGCTGTGGATATTAGCATAATAAAATGATAATAAAGATTTAGGATCAATTATAGTCCTAAGATTGCGTATTTGGTAACAGCTAGAATTTAATTTACTTATAATTTTTTGGCAATGAGCATGCGGTATGAGCGTTTAAAATTTTGAAAATTTTTTTTTAACGCTAGAGCGTTCTGGCATAGCCTATCCGAAGCGTTTTCGCACGGGGAATCGAATGACGTCAAGCTTTTGCCGATATCTCTAACCGTTTCCGAGATATTCGCAAAAATGTGCCGAAATTCGTTAAAAATCGCTATTTTTTACCCAAAATCGCTTATTTTTCCTTATTTTTTCTCTATCTACGATCGCTACCCCGATGTATCATACACCGTCGGACGTACTTTTCGACGGCGATTCCGAATCTGAAGTCGGCGTTCGGCTATCGGTTACGGTTCGGAAGATATCGTCGAATTTCCTTAAATTTCGTCGAAAATTTTGGGAAAATTAAAAAAAAATCGTCTCAAAATTGAAATAACCCCGACGTATTATACATCAGAAGAAGCGCCTTTTCGCGGCGAATCGAATGGCACCGCGCCAGTCCTCCTAGCACCAACCGTTCCGGAGATATGGGCGTTTAAAGTTTCGAAAATTAAATCCACGCTCGGTCACTTCGTGGGGGTCCTTTAGACGCGCATTCTAACGGGGAATCGAATTACGTCAAGCTTTTGCCGATATCTCTAACCGTTCTCGAGATATTCGGGTTTAAAGTTTTTAAAAATTAATTTCGCGCTAGAGCGCTGCCATATAGCCTATCAGAAGCGTCTTCCCACGGGGAGTCCAAATCTGTCAAGTTTTCGTCTCTATCTCTTACCGTTTCCGAGATATGAGCGTTTAAAGTTTTGAAAAATTTTTTTAACGCTAGGGCGTTCTGGCATAGCCTATCCGAAGCGTTTTCGCACGGGGAATCGAATGACGTCAAGCTTTTGCCGATATCTCTAACCGTTTCCGAGATATTCGCAAAAATGTGCCGAAATTCGTTAAAAATCGCTATTTTTTACCCAAAATCGCTTATTTTTCCTTATTTTTTCTCTATCTACGATCGCTACCCCGATGTATCATACACCGTCGGACGTACTTTTCGACGGCGATTCCGAATCTGAAGTCGGCGTTCGGCTATCGGTTACGGTTCGGAAGATATCGTCGAATTTCCTTAAATTTCGTCGAAAATTTTGGGAAAATTAAAAAAAAATCGTCTCAAAATTGAAATAACCCCGACGTATTATACATCAGAAGAAGCGCCTTTTCGCGGCGAATCGAATGGCACCGCGCCAGTCCTCCTAGCACCAACCGTTCCGGAGATATGGGCGTTTAAAGTTTCGAAAATTAAATCCACGCTCGGTCACTTCGTGGGGGTCCTTTAGACGCGCATTCTAACGGGGAATCGAATTACGTCAAGCTTTTGCCGATATCTCTAACCGTTCTCGAGATATTCGGGTTTAAAGTTTTTAAAAATTAATTTCGCGCTAGAGCGCTGCCATATAGCCTATCAGAAGCGTCTTCCCACGGGGAGTCCAAATCTGTCAAGTTTTCGTCTCTATCTCTTACCGTTTCCGAGATATGAGCGTTTAAAGTTTTGAAAAATTTTTTTAACGCTAGGGCGTTCTGGCATAGCCTATCCGAAGCGTTTTCGCACGGGGAATCGAATGACGTCAAGCTTTTGCCGATATCTCTAACCGTTTCCGAGATATTCGCAAAAATGTGCCGAAATTCGTTAAAAATCGCTATTTTTTACCCAAAATCGCTTATTTTTCCTTATTTTTTCTCTATCTACGATCGCTACCCCGATGTATCATACACCGTCGGACGTACTTTTCGACGGCGATTCCGAATCTGAAGTCGGCGTTCGGCTATCGGTTACGGTTCGGAAGATATCGTCGAATTTCCTTAAATTTCGTCGAAAATTTTGGGAAAATTAAAAAAAAATCGTCTCAAAATTGAAATAACCCCGACGTATTATACATCAGAAGAAGCGCCTTTTCGCGGCGAATCGAATGGCACCGCGCCAGTCCTCCTAGCACCAACCGTTCCGGAGATATGGGCGTTTAAAGTTTCGAAAATTAAATCCACGCTCGGTCACTTCGTGGGGGTCCTTTAGACGCGCATTCTAACGGGGAATCGAATTACGTCAAGCTTTTGCCGATATCTCTAACCGTTCTCGAGATATTCGGGTTTAAAGTTTTTAAAAATTAATTTCGCGCTAGAGCGCTGCCATATAGCCTATCAGAAGCGTCTTCCCACGGGGAGTCCAAATCTGTCAAGTTTTCGTCTCTATCTCTTACCGTTTCCGAGATATGAGCGTTTAAAGTTTTGAAAAATTTTTTTAACGCTAGGGCGTTCTGGCATAGCCTATCCGAAGCGTTTTCGCACGGGGAATCGAATGACGTCAAGCTTTTGCCGATATCTCTAACCGTTTCCGAGATATTCGCAAAAATGTGCCGAAATTCGTTAAAAATCGCTATTTTTTACCCAAAATCGCTTATTTTTCCTTATTTTTTCTCTATCTACGATCGCTACCCCGATGTATCATACACCGTCGGACGTACTTTTCGACGGCGATTCCGAATCTGAAGTCGGCGTTCGGCTATCGGTTACGGTTCGGAAGATATCGTCGAATTTCCTTAAATTTCGTCGAAAATTTTGGGAAAATTAAAAAAAAATCGTCTCAAAATTGAAATAACCCCGACGTATTATACATCAGAAGAAGCGCCTTTTCGCGGCGAATCGAATGGCACCGCGCCAGTCCTCCTAGCACCAACCGTTCCGGAGATATGGGCGTTTAAAGTTTCGAAAATTAAATCCACGCTCGGTCACTTCGTGGGGGTCCTTTAGACGCGCATTCTAACGGGGAATCGAATTACGTCAAGCTTTTGCCGATATCTCTAACCGTTCTCGAGATATTCGGGTTTAAAGTTTTTAAAAATTAATTTCGCGCTAGAGCGCTGCCATATAGCCTATCAGAAGCGTCTTCCCACGGGGAGTCCAAATCTGTCAAGTTTTCGTCTCTGTCTCTTACCGTTTCCGAGATATGAGCGTTTAAAGTTTTGAAAAATTTTTTTAACGCTAGGGCGTTCTGGCATAGCCTATCCGAAGCGTTTTCGCACGGGGAATCGAATGACGTCAAGCTTTTGCCGATATCTCTAACCGTTTCCGAGATATTCGCAAAAATGTGCCGAAATTCGTTAAAAATCGCTATTTTTTACCCAAAATCGCTTATTTTTCCTTATTTTTTCTCTATCTACGATCGCTACCCCGATGTATCATACACCGTCGGACGTACTTTTCGACGGCGATTCCGAATCTGAAGTCGGCGTTCGGCTATCGGTTACGGTTCGGAAGATATCGTCGAATTTCCTTAAATTTCGTCGAAAATTTTGGGAAAATTAAAAAAAAATCGTCTCAAAATTGAAATAACCCCGACGTATTATACATCAGAAGAAGCGCCTTTTCGCGGCGAATCGAATGGCACCGCGCCAGTCCTCCTAGCACCAACCGTTCCGGAGATATGGGCGTTTAAAGTTTCGAAAATTAAATCCACGCTCGGTCACTTCGTGGGGGTCCTTTAGACGCGCATTCTAACGGGGAATCGAATTACGTCAAGCTTTTGCCGATATCTCTAACCGTTCTCGAGATATTCGGGTTTAAAGTTTTTAAAAATTAATTTCGCGCTAGAGCGCTGCCATATAGCCTATCAGAAGCGTCTTCCCACGGGGAGTCCAAATCTGTCAAGTTTTCGTCTCTATCTCTTACCGTTTCCGAGATATGAGCGTTTAAAGTTTTGAAAATTTTTTTTAACGCTAGGGCGTTCTGGCATAGCCTATCCGAAGCGTTTTCGCACGGGGAATCGAATGACGTCAAGCTTTTGCCGATATCTCTAACCGTTTCCGAGATATTCGCAAAAATGTGCCGAAATTCGTTAAAAATCGCTATTTTTTACCCAAAATCGCTTATTTTTCCTTATTTTTTCTCTATCTACGATCGCTACCCCGATGTATCATACACCGTCGGACGTACTTTTCGACGGCGATTCCGAATCTGAAGTCGGCGTTCGGCTATCGGTTACGGTTCGGAAGATATCGTCGAATTTCCTTAAATTTCGTCGAAAATTTTGGGAAAATTAAAAAAAAATCGTCTCAAAATTGAAATAACCCCGACGTATTATACATCAGAAGAAGCGCCTTTTCGCGGCGAATCGAATGGCACCGCGCCAGTCCTCCTAGCACCAACCGTTCCGGAGATATGGGCGTTTAAAGTTTCGAAAATTAAATCCACGCTCGGTCACTTCGTGGGGGTCCTTTAGACGCGCATTCTAACGGGGAATCGAATTACGTCAAGCTTTTGCCGATATCTCTAACCGTTCTCGAGATATTCGGGTTTAAAGTTTTTAAAAATTAATTTCGCGCTAGAGCGCTGCCATATAGCCTATCAGAAGCGTCTTCCCACGGGGAGTCCAAATCTGTCAAGTTTTCGTCTCTATCTCTTACCGTTTCCGAGATATGAGCGTTTAAAGTTTTGAAAAATTTTTTTAACGCTAGGGCGTTCTGGCATAGCCTATCCGAAGCGTTTTCGCACGGGGAATCGAATGACGTCAAGCTTTTGCCGATATCTCTAACCGTTTCCGAGATATTCGCAAAAATGTGCCGAAATTCGTTAAAAATCGCTATTTTTTACCCAAAATCGCTTATTTTTCCTTATTTTTTCTCTATCTACGATCGCTACCCCGATGTATCATACACCGTCGGACGTACTTTTCGACGGCGATTCCGAATCTGAAGTCGGCGTTCGGCTATCGGTTACGGTTCGGAAGATATCGTCGAATTTCCTTAAATTTCGTCGAAAATTTTGGGAAAATTAAAAAAAAATCGTCTCAAAATTGAAATAACCCCGACGTATTATACATCAGAAGAAGCGCCTTTTCGCGGCGAATCGAATGGCACCGCGCCAGTCCTCCTAGCACCAACCGTTCCGGAGATATGGGCGTTTAAAGTTTCGAAAATTAAATCCACGCTCGGTCACTTCGTGGGGGTCCTTTAGACGCGCATTCTAACGGGGAATCGAATTACGTCAAGCTTTTGCCGATATCTCTAACCGTTCTCGAGATATTCGGGTTTAAAGTTTTTAAAAATTAATTTCGCGCTAGAGCGCTGCCATATAGCCTATCAGAAGCGTCTTCCCACGGGGAGTCCAAATCTGTCAAGTTTTCGTCTCTATCTCTTACCGTTTCCGAGATATGAGCGTTTAAAGTTTTGAAAAATTTTTTTAACGCTAGGGCGTTCTGGCATAGCCTATCCGAAGCGTTTTCGCACGGGGAATCGAATGACGTCAAGCTTTTGCCGATATCTCTAACCGTTTCCGAGATATTCGCAAAAATGTGCCGAAATTCGTTAAAAATCGCTATTTTTTACCCAAAATCGCTTATTTTTCCTTATTTTTTCTCTATCTACGATCGCTACCCCGATGTATCATACACCGTCGGACGTACTTTTCGACGGCGATTCCGAATCTGAAGTCGGCGTTCGGCTATCGGTTACGGTTCGGAAGATATCGTCGAATTTCCTTAAATTTCGTCGAAAATTTTGGGAAAATTAAAAAAAAATCGTCTCAAAATTGAAATAACCCCGACGTATTATACATCAGAAGAAGCGCCTTTTCGCGGCGAATCGAATGGCACCGCGCCAGTCCTCCTAGCACCAACCGTTCCGGAGATATGGGCGTTTAAAGTTTCGAAAATTAAATCCACGCTCGGTCACTTCGTGGGGGTCCTTTAGACGCGCATTCTAACGGGGAATCGAATTACGTCAAGCTTTTGCCGATATCTCTAACCGTTCTCGAGATATTCGGGTTTAAAGTTTTTAAAAATTAATTTCGCGCTAGAGCGCTGCCATATAGCCTATCAGAAGCGTCTTCCCACGGGGAGTCCAAATCTGTCAAGTTTTCGTCTCTATCTCTTACCGTTTCCGAGATATGAGCGTTTAAAGTTTTGAAAAATTTTTTTAACGCTAGGGCGTTCTGGCATAGCCTATCCGAAGCGTTTTCGCACGGGGAATCGAATGACGTCAAGCTTTTGCCGATATCTCTAACCGTTTCCGAGATATTCGCAAAAATGTGCCGAAATTCGTTAAAAATCGCTATTTTTTACCCAAAATCGCTTATTTTTCCTTATTTTTTCTCTATCTACGATCGCTACCCCGATGTATCATACACCGTCGGACGTACTTTTCGACGGCGATTCCGAATCTGAAGTCGGCGTTCGGCTATCGGTTACGGTTCGGAAGATATCGTCGAATTTCCTTAAATTTCGTCGAAAATTTTGGGAAAATTAAAAAAAAATCGTCTCAAAATTGAAATAACCCCGACGTATTATACATCAGAAGAAGCGCCTTTTCGCGGCGAATCGAATGGCACCGCGCCAGTCCTCCTAGCACCAACCGTTCCGGAGATATGGGCGTTTAAAGTTTCGAAAATTAAATCCACGCTCGGTCACTTCGTGGGGGTCCTTTAGACGCGCATTCTAACGGGGAATCGAATTACGTCAAGCTTTTGCCGATATCTCTAACCGTTCTCGAGATATTCGGGTTTAAAGTTTTTAAAAATTAATTTCGCGCTAGAGCGCTGCCATATAGCCTATCAGAAGCGTCTTCCCACGGGGAGTCCAAATCTGTCAAGTTTTCGTCTCTATCTCTTACCGTTTCCGAGATATGAGCGTTTAAAGTTTTGAAAAATTTTTTTAACGCTAGGGCGTTCTGGCATAGCCTATCCGAAGCGTTTTCGCACGGGGAATCGAATGACGTCAAGCTTTTGCCGATATCTCTAACCGTTTCCGAGATATTCGCAAAAATGTGCCGAAATTCGTTAAAAATCGCTATTTTTTACCCAAAATCGCTTATTTTTCCTTATTTTTTCTCTATCTACGATCGCTACCCCGATGTATCATACACCGTCGGACGTACTTTTCGACGGCGATTCCGAATCTGAAGTCGGCGTTCGGCTATCGGTTACGGTTCGGAAGATATCGTCGAATTTCCTTAAATTTCGTCGAAAATTTTGGGAAAATTAAAAAAAAATCGTCTCAAAATTGAAATAACCCCGACGTATTATACATCAGAAGAAGCGCCTTTTCGCGGCGAATCGAATGGCACCGCGCCAGTCCTCCTAGCACCAACCGTTCCGGAGATATGGGCGTTTAAAGTTTCGAAAATTAAATCCACGCTCGGTCACTTCGTGGGGGTCCTTTAGACGCGCATTCTAACGGGGAATCGAATTACGTCAAGCTTTTGCCGATATCTCTAACCGTTCTCGAGATATTCGGGTTTAAAGTTTTTAAAAATTAATTTCGCGCTAGAGCGCTGCCATATAGCCTATCAGAAGCGTCTTCCCACGGGGAGTCCAAATCTGTCAAGTTTTCGTCTCTATCTCTTACCGTTTCCGAGATATGAGCGTTTAAAGTTTTGAAAAAATTTTTTAACGCTAGGGCGTTCTGGCATAGCCTATCCGAAGCGTTTTCGCACGGGGAATCGAATGACGTCAAGCTTTTGCCGATATCTCTAACCGTTTCCGAGATATTCGCAAAAATGTGCCGAAATTCGTTAAAAATCGCTATTTTTTACCCAAAATCGCTTATTTTTCCTTATTTTTTCTCTATCTACGATCGCTACCCCGATGTATCATACACCGTCGGACGTACTTTTCGACGGCGATTCCGAATCTGAAGTCGGCGTTCGGCTATCGGTTACGGTTCGGAAGATATCGTCGAATTTCCTTAAATTTCGTCGAAAATTTTGGGAAAATTAAAAAAAAATCGTCTCAAAATTGAAATAACCCCGACGTATTATACATCAGAAGAAGCGCCTTTTCGCGGCGAATCGAATGGCACCGCGCCAGTCCTCCTAGCACCAACCGTTCCGGAGATATGGGCGTTTAAAGTTTCGAAAATTAAATCCACGCTCGGTCACTTCGTGGGGGTCCTTTAGACGCGCATTCTAACGGGGAATCGAATTACGTCAAGCTTTTGCCGATATCTCTAACCGTTCTCGAGATATTCGGGTTTAAAGTTTTTAAAAATTAATTTCGCGCTAGAGCGCTGCCATATAGCCTATCAGAAGCGTCTTCCCACGGGGAGTCCAAATCTGTCAAGTTTTCGTCTCTATCTCTTACCGTTTCCGAGATATGAGCGTTTAAAGTTTTGAAAAATTTTTTTAACGCTAGGGCGTTCTGGCATAGCCTATCCGAAGCGTTTTCGCACGGGGAATCGAATGACGTCAAGCTTTTGCCGATATCTCTAACCGTTTCCGAGATATTCGCAAAAATGTGCCGAAATTCGTTAAAAATCGCTATTTTTTACCCAAAATCGCTTATTTTTCCTTATTTTTTCTCTATCTACGATCGCTACCCCGATGTATCATACACCGTCGGACGTACTTTTCGACGGCGATTCCGAATCTGAAGTCGGCGTTCGGCTATCGGTTACGGTTCGGAAGATATCGTCGAATTTCCTTAAATTTCGTCGAAAATTTTGGGAAAATTAAAAAAAAATCGTCTCAAAATTGAAATAACCCCGACGTATTATACATCAGAAGAAGCGCCTTTTCGCGGCGAATCGAATGGCACCGCGCCAGTCCTCCTAGCACCAACCGTTCCGGAGATATGGGCGTTTAAAGTTTCGAAAATTAAATCCACGCTCGGTCACTTCGTGGGGGTCCTTTAGACGCGCATTCTAACGGGGAATCGAATTACGTCAAGCTTTTGCCGATATCTCTAACCGTTCTCGAGATATTCGGGTTTAAAGTTTTTAAAAATTAATTTCGCGCTAGAGCGCTGCCATATAGCCTATCAGAAGCGTCTTCCCACGGGGAGTCCAAATCTGTCAAGTTTTCGTCTCTATCTCTTACCGTTTCCGAGATATGAGCGTTTAAAGTTTTGAAAAATTTTTTTAACGCTAGGGCGTTCTGGCATAGCCTATCCGAAGCGTTTTCGCACGGGGAATCGAATGACGTCAAGCTTTTGCCGATATCTCTAACCGTTTCCTAGATATTCGCAAAAATGTGCCGAAATTCGTTAAAAATCGCTATTTTTTACCCAAAATCGCTTATTTTTCCTTATTTTTTCTCTATCTACGATCGCTACCCCGATGTATCATACACCGTCGGACGTACTTTTCGACGGCGATTCCGAATCTGAAGTCGGCGTTCGGCTATCGGTTACGGTTCGGAAGATATCGTCGAATTTCCTTAAATTTCGTCGAAAATTTTGGGAAAATTAAAAAAAAATCGTCTCAAAATTGAAATAACCCCGACGTATTATACATCAGAAGAAGCGCCTTTTCGCGGCGAATCGAATGGCACCGCGCCAGTCCTCCTAGCACCAACCGTTCCGGAGATATGGGCGTTTAAAGTTTCGAAAATTAAATCCACGCTCGGTCACTTCGTGGGGGTCCTTTAGACGCGCATTCTAACGGGGAATCGAATTACGTCAAGCTTTTGCCGATATCTCTAACCGTTCTCGAGATATTCGGGTTTAAAGTTTTTAAAAATTAATTTCGCGCTAGAGCGCTGCCATATAGCCTATCAGAAGCGTCTTCCCACGGGGAGTCCAAATCTGTCAAGTTTTCGTCTCTATCTCTTACCGTTTCCGAGATATGAGCGTTTAAAGTTTTGAAAAATTTTTTTAACGCTAGGGCGTTCTGGCATAGCCTATCCGAAGCGTTTTCGCACGGGGAATCGAATGACGTCAAGCTTTTGCCGATATCTCTAACCGTTTCCGAGATATTCGCAAAAATGTGCCGAAATTCGTTAAAAATCGCTATTTTTTACCCAAAATCGCTTATTTTTCCTTATTTTTTCTCTATCTACGATCGCTACCCCGATGTATCATACACCGTCGGACGTACTTTTCGACGGCGATTCCGAATCTGAAGTCGGCGTTCGGCTATCGGTTACGGTTCGGAAGATATCGTCGAATTTCCTTAAATTTCGTCGAAAATTTTGGGAAAATTAAAAAAAAATCGTCTCAAAATTGAAATAACCCCGACGTATTATACATCAGAAGAAACGCCTTTTCGCGGCGAATCGAATGGCACCGCGCCAGTCCTCCTAGCACCAACCGTTCCGGAGATATGGGCGTTTAAAGTTTCGAAAATTAAATCCACGCTCGGTCACTTCGTGGGGGTCCTTTAGACGCGCATTCTAACGGGGAATCGAATTACGTCAAGCTTTTGCCGATATCTCTAACCGTTCTCGAGATATTCGGGTTTAAAGTTTTTAAAAATTAATTTCGCGCTAGAGCGCTGCCATATAGCCTATCAGAAGCGTCTTCCCACGGGGAGTCCAAATCTGTCAAGTTTTCGTCTCTATCTCTTACCGTTTCCGAGATATGAGCGTTTAAAGTTTTGAAAAATTTTTTTAACGCTAGGGCGTTCTGGCATAGCCTATCCGAAGCGTTTTCGCACGGGGAATCGAATGACGTCAAGCTTTTGCCGATATCTCTAACCGTTTCCGAGATATTCGCAAAAATGTGCCGAAATTCGTTAAAAATCGCTATTTTTTACCCAAAATCGCTTATTTTTCCTTATTTTTTCTCTATCTACGATCGCTACCCCGATGTATCATACACCGTCGGACGTACTTTTCGACGGCGATTCCGAATCTGAAGTCGGCGTTCGGCTATCGGTTACGGTTCGGAAGATATCGTCGAATTTCCTTAAATTTCGTCGAAAATTTTGGGAAAATTAAAAAAAAATCGTCTCAAAATTGAAATAACCCCGACGTATTATACATCAGAAGAAGCGCCTTTTCGCGGCGAATCGAATGGCACCGCGCCAGTCCTCCTAGCACCAACCGTTCCGGAGATATGGGCGTTTAAAGTTTCGAAAATTAAATCCACGCTCGGTCACTTCGTGGGGGTCCTTTAGACGCGCATTCTAACGGGGAATCGAATTACGTCAAGCTTTTGCCGATATCTCTAACCGTTCTCGAGATATTCGGGTTTAAAGTTTTTAAAAATTAATTTCGCGCTAGAGCGCTGCCATATAGCCTATCAGAAGCGTCTTCCCACGGGGAGTCCAAATCTGTCAAGTTTTCGTCTCTATCTCTTACCGTTTCCGAGATATGAGCGTTTAAAGTTTTGAAAAATTGTTTTAACGCTAGGGCGTTCTGGCATAGCCTATCCGAAGCGTTTTCGCACGGGGAATCGAATGACGTCAAGCTTTTGCCGATATCTCTAACCGTTTCCGAGATATTCGCAAAAATGTGCCGAAATTCGTTAAAAATCGCTATTTTTTACCCAAAATCGCTTATTTTTCCTTATTTTTCTCTATCTACGATCGCTACCCCGATGTATCATACACCGTCGGACGTACTTTTCGACGGCGATTCCGAATCTGAAGTCGGCGTTCGGCTATCGGTTACGGTTCGGAAGATATCGTCGAATTTCCTTAAATTTCGTCGAAAATTTTGGGAAAATTAAAAAAAAATCGTCTCAAAATTGAAATAACCCCGACGTATTATACATCAGAAGAAGCGCCTTTTCGCGGCGAATCGAATGGCACCGCGCCAGTCCTCCTAGCACCAACCGTTCCGGAGATATGGGCGTTTAAAGTTTCGAAAATTAAATCCACGCTCGGTCACTTCGTGGGGGTCCTTTAGACGCGCATTCTAACGGGGAATCGAATTACGTCAAGCTTTTGCCGATATCTCTAACCGTTCTCGAGATATTCGGGTTTAAAGTTTTTAAAAATTAATTTCGCGCTAGAGCGCTGCCATATAGCCTATCAGAAGCGTCTTCCCACGGGGAGTCCAAATCTGTCAAGTTTTCGTCTCTATCTCTTACCGTTTCCGAGATATGAGCGTTTAAAGTTTTGAAAAATTTTTTTAACGCTAGGGCGTTGTGGCATAGCCTATCCGAAGCGTTTTCGCACGGGGAATCGAATGACGTCAAGCTTTTGCCGATATCTCTAACCGTTTCCGAGATATTCGCAAAAATGTGCCGAAATTCGTTAAAAATCGCTATTTTTTACCCAAAATCGCTTATTTTTCCTTATTTTTTCTCTATCTACGATCGCTACCCCGATGTATCATACACCGTCGGACGTACTTTTCGACGGCGATTCCGAATCTGAAGTCGGCGTTCGGCTATCGGTTACGGTTCGGAAGATATCGTCGAATTTCCTTAAATTTCGTCGAAAATTTTGGGAAAATTAAAAAAAAATCGTCTCAAAATTGAAATAACCCCGACGTATTATACATCAGAAGAAGCGCCTTTTCGCGGCGAATCGAATGGCACCGCGCCAGTCCTCCTAGCACCAACCGTTCCGGAGATATGGGCGTTTAAAGTTTCGAAAATTAAATCCACGCTCGGTCACTTCGTGGGGGTCCTTTAGACGCGCATTCTAACGGGGAATCGAATTACGTCAAGCTTTTGCCGATATCTCTAACCGTTCTCGAGATATTCGGGTTTAAAGTTTTTAAAAATTAATTTCGCGCTAGAGCGCTGCCATATAGCCTATCAGAAGCGTCTTCCCACGGGGAGTCCAAATCTGTCAAGTTTTCGTCTCTATCTCTTACCGTTTCCGAGATATGAGCGTTTAAAGTTTTGAAAATTTTTTTTAACGCTAGGGCGTTCTGGCATAGCCTATCCGAAGCGTTTTCGCACGGGGAATCGAATGACGTCAAGCTTTTGCCGATATCTCTAACCGTTTCCGAGATATTCGCAAAAATGTGCCGAAATTCGTTAAAAATCGCTATTTTTTACCCAAAATCGCTTATTTTTCCTTATTTTTTCTCTATCTACGATCGCTACCCCGATGTATCATACACCGTCGGACGTACTTTTCGACGGCGATTCCGAATCTGAAGTCGGCGTTCGGCTATCGGTTACGGTTCGGAAGATATCGTCGAATTTCCTTAAATTTCGTCGAAAATTTTGGGAAAATTAAAAAAAAATCGTCTCAAAATTGAAATAACCCCGACGTATTATACATCAGAAGAAGCGCCTTTTCGCGGCGAATCGAATGGCACCGCGCCAGTCCTCCTAGCACCAACCGTTCCGGAGATATGGGCGTTTAAAGTTTCGAAAATTAAATCCACGCTCGGTCACTTCGTGGGGGTCCTTTAGACGCGCATTCTAACGGGGAATCGAATTACGTCAAGCTTTTGCCGATATCTCTAACCGTTCTCGAGATATTCGGGTTTAAAGTTTTTAAAAATTAATTTCGCGCTAGAGCGCTGCCATATAGCCTATCAGAAGCGTCTTCCCACGGGGAGTCCAAATCTGTCAAGTTTTCGTCTCTATCTCTTACCGTTTCCGAGATATGAGCGTTTAAAGTTTTGAAAAATTTTTTTAACGCTAGGGCGTTCTGGCATAGCCTATCCGAAGCGTTTTCGCACGGGGAATCGAATGACGTCAAGCTTTTGCCGATATCTCTAACCGTTTCCGAGATATTCGCAAAAATGTGCCGAAATTCGTTAAAAATCGCTATTTTTTACCCAAAATCGCTTATTTTTCCTTATTTTTTCTCTATCTACGATCGCTACCCCGATGTATCATACACCGTCGGACGTACTTTTCGACGGCGATTCCGAATCTGAAGTCGGCGTTCGGCTATCGGTTACGGTTCGGAAGATATCGTCGAATTTCCTTAAATTTCGTCGAAAATTTTGGGAAAATTAAAAAAAAATCGTCTCAAAATTGAAACAACCCCGACGTATTATACATCAGAAGAAGCGCCTTTTCGCGGCGAATCGAATGGCACCGCGCCAGTCCTCCTAGCACCAACCGTTCCGGAGATATGGGCGTTTAAAGTTTCGAAAATTAAATCCACGCTCGGTCACTTCGTGGGGGTCCTTTAGACGCGCATTCTAACGGGGAATCGAATTACGTCAAGCTTTTGCCGATATCTCTAACCGTTCTCGAGATATTCGGGTTTAAAGTTTTTAAAAATTAATTTCGCGCTAGAGCGCTGCCATATAGCCTATCAGAAGCGTCTTCCCACGGGGAGTCCAAATCTGTCAAGTTTTCGTCTCTATCTCTTACCGTTTCCGAGATATGAGCGTTTAAAGTTTTGAAAAATTTTTTTAACGCTAGGGCGTTCTGGCATAGCCTATCCGAAGCGTTTTCGCACGGGGAATCGAATGACGTCAAGCTTTTGCCGATATCTCTAACCGTTTCCGAGATATTCGCAAAAATGTGCCGAAATTCGTTAAAAATCGCTATTTTTTACCCAAAATCGCTTATTTTTCCTTATTTTTTCTCTATCTACGATCGCTACCCCGATGTATCATACACCGTCGGACGTACTTTTCGACGGCGATTCCGAATCTGAAGTCGGCGTTCGGCTATCGGTTACGGTTCGGAAGATATCGTCGAATTTCCTTAAATTTCGTCGAAAATTTTGGGAAAATTAAAAAAAAATCGTCTCAAAATTGAAATAACCCCGACGTATTATACATCAGAAGAAGCGCCTTTTCGCGGCGAATCGAATGGCACCGCGCCAGTCCTCCTAGCACCAACCGTTCCGGAGATATGGGCGTTTAAAGTTTCGAAAATTAAATCCACGCTCGGTCACTTCGTGGGGGTCCTTTAGACGCGCATTCTAACGGGGAATCGAATTACGTCAAGCTTTTGCCGATATCTCTAACCGTTCTCGAGATATTCGGGTTTAAAGTTTTTAAAAATTAATTTCGCGCTAGAGCGCTGCCATATAGCCTATCAGAAGCGTCTTCCCACGGGGAGTCCAAATCTGTCAAGTTTTCGTCTCTATCTCTTACCGTTTCCGAGATATGAGCGTTTAAAGTTTTGAAAAATTTTTTTAACGCTAGGGCGTTCTGGCATAGCCTATCCGAAGCGTTTTCGCACGGGGAATCGAATGACGTCAAGCTTTTGCCGATATCTCTAACCGTTTCCGAGATATTCGCAAAAATGTGCCGAAATTCGTTAAAAATCGCTATTTTTTACCCAAAATCGCTTATTTTTCCTTATTTTTTCTCTATCTACGATCGCTACCCCGATGTATCATACACCGTCGGACGTACTTTTCGACGGCGATTCCGAATCTGAAGTCGGCGTTCGGCTATCGGTTACGGTTCGGAAGATATCGTCGAATTTCCTTAAATTTCGTCGAAAATTTTGGGAAAATTAAAAAAAAATCGTCTCAAAATTGAAATAACCCCGACGTATTATACATCAGAAGAAGCGCCTTTTCGCGGCGAATCGAATGGCACCGCGCCAGTCCTCCTAGCACCAACCGTTCCGGAGATATGGGCGTTTAAAGTTTCGAAAATTAAATCCACGCTCGGTCACTTCGTGGGGGTCCTTTAGACGCGCATTCTAACGGGGAATCGAATTACGTCAAGCTTTTGCCGATATCTCTAACCGTTCTCGAGATATTCGGGTTTAAAGTTTTTAAAAATTAATTTCGCGCTAGAGCGCTGCCATATAGCCTATCAGAAGCGTCTTCCCACGGGGAGTCCAAATCTGTCAAGTTTTCGTCTCTATCTCTTACCGTTTCCGAGATATGAGCGTTTAAAGTTTTGAAAAAATTTTTTAACGCTAGGGCGTTCTGGCATAGCCTATCCGAAGCGTTTTCGCACGGGGAATCGAATGACGTCAAGCTTTTGCCGATATCTCTAACCGTTTCCGAGATATTCGCAAAAATGTGCCGAAATTCGTTAAAAATCGCTATTTTTTACCCAAAATCGCTTATTTTTCCTTATTTTTTCTCTATCTACGATCGCTACCCCGATGTATCATACACCGTCGGACGTACTTTTCGACGGCGATTCCGAATCTGAAGTCGGCGTTCGGCTATCGGTTACGGTTCGGAAGATATCGTCGAATTTCCTTAAATTTCGTCGAAAATTTTGGGAAAATTAAAAAAAAATCGTCTCAAAATTGAAATAACCCCGACGTATTATACATCAGAAGAAGCGCCTTTTCGCGGCGAATTGAATGGCACCGCGCCAGTCCTCCTAGCACCAACCGTTCCGGAGATATGGGCGTTTAAAGTTTCGAAAATTAAATCCACGCTCGGTCACTTCGTGGGGGTCCTTTAGACGCGCATTCTAACGGGGAATCGAATTACGTCAAGCTTTTGCCGATATCTCTAACCGTTCTCGAGATATTCGGGTTTAAAGTTTTTAAAAATTAATTTCGCGCTAGAGCGCTGCCATATAGCCTATCAGAAGCGTCTTCCCACGGGGAGTCCAAATCTGTCAAGTTTTCGTCTCTATCTCTTACCGTTTCCGAGATATGAGCGTTTAAAGTTTTGAAAAAATTTTTTAACGCTAGGGCGTTGTGGCATAGCCTATCCGAAGCGTTTTCGCACGGGGAATCGAATGACGTCAAGCTTTTGCCGATATCTCTAACCGTTTCCGAGATATTCGCAAAAATGTGCCGAAATTCGTTAAAAATCGCTATTTTTTACCCAAAATCGCTTATTTTTCCTTATTTTTTCTCTATCTACGATCGCTACCCCGATGTATCATACACCGTCGGACGTACTTTTCGACGGCGATTCCGAATCTGAAGTCGGCGTTCGGCTATCGGTTACGGTTCGGAAGATATCGTCGAATTTCCTTAAATTTCGTCGAAAATTTTGGGAAAATTAAAAAAAAATCGTCTCAAAATTGAAATAACCCCGACGTATTATACATCAGAAGAAGCGCCTTTTCGCGGCGAATCGAATGGCACCGCGCCAGTCCTCCTAGCACCAACCGTTCCGGAGATATGGGCGTTTAAAGTTTCGAAAATTAAATCCACGCTCGGTCACTTCGTGGGGGTCCTTTAGACGCGCATTCTAACGGGGAATCGAATTACGTCAAGCTTTTGCCGATATCTCTAACCGTTCTCGAGATATTCGGGTTTAAAGTTTTTAAAAATTAATTTCGCGCTAGAGCGCTGCCATATAGCCTATCAGAAGCGTCTTCCCACGGGGAGTCCAAATCTGTCAAGTTTTCGTCTCTATCTCTTACCGTTTCCGAGATATGAGCGTTTAAAGTTTTGAAAATTTTTTTTAACGCTAGGGCGTTCTGGCATAGCCTATCCGAAGCGTTTTCGCACGGGGAATCGAATGACGTCAAGCTTTTGCCGATATCTCTAACCGTTTCCGAGATATTCGCAAAAATGTGCCGAAATTCGTTAAAAATCGCTATTTTTTACCCAAAATCGCTTATTTTTCCTTATTTTTTCTCTATCTACGATCGCTACCCCGATGTATCATACACCGTCGGACGTACTTTTCGACGGCGATTCCGAATCTGAAGTCGGCGTTCGGCTATCGGTTACGGTTCGGAAGATATCGTCGAATTTCCTTAAATTTCGTCGAAAATTTTGGGAAAATTAAAAAAAAATCGTCTCAAAATTGAAATAACCCCGACGTATTATACATCAGAAGAAGCGCCTTTTCGCGGCGAATCGAATGGCACCGCGCCAGTCCTCCTAGCACCAACCGTTCCGGAGATATGGGCGTTTAAAGTTTCGAAAATTAAATCCACGCTCGGTCACTTCGTGGGGGTCCTTTAGACGCGCATTCTAACGGGGAATCGAATTACGTCAAGCTTTTGCCGATATCTCTAACCGTTCTCGAGATATTCGGGTTTAAAGTTTTTAAAAATTAATTTCGCGCTAGAGCGCTGCCATATAGCCTATCAGAAGCGTCTTCCCACGGGGAGTCCAAATCTGTCAAGTTTTCGTCTCTATCTCTTATCGTTTCCGAGATATGAGCGTTTAAAGTTTTGAAAAAATTTTTTAACGCTAGGGCGTTCTGGCATAGCCTATCCGAAGCGTTTTCGCACGGGGAATCGAATGACGTCAAGCTTTTGCCGATATCTCTAACCGTTTCCGAGATATTCGCAAAAATGTGCCGAAATTCGTTAAAAATCGCTATTTTTTACCCAAAATCGCTTATTTTTCCTTATTTTTTCTCTATCTACGATCGCTACCCCGATGTATCATACACCGTCGGACGTACTTTTCGACGGCGATTCCGAATCTGAAGTCGGCGTTCGGCTATCGGTTACGGTTCGGAAGATATCGTCGAATTTCCTTAAATTTCGTCGAAAATTTTGGGAAAATTAAAAAAAAATCGTCTCAAAATTGAAATAACCCCGACGTATTATACATCAGAAGAAGCGCCTTTTCGCGGCGAATCGAATGGCACCGCGCCAGTCCTCCTAGCACCAACCGTTCCGGAGATATGGGCGTTTAAAGTTTCGAAAATTAAATCCACGCTCGGTCACTTCGTGGGGGTCCTTTAGACGCGCATTCTAACGGGGAATCGAATTACGTCAAGCTTTTGCCGATATCTCTAACCGTTCTCGAGATATTCGGGTTTAAAGTTTTTAAAAATTAATTTCGCGCTAGAGCGCTGCCATATAGCCTATCAGAAGCGTCTTCCCACGGGGAGTCCAAATCTGTCAAGTTTTCGTCTCTATCTCTTACCGTTTCCGAGATATGAGCGTTTAAAGTTTTGAAAAATTTTTTTAACGCTAGGGCGTTCTGGCATAGCCTATCCGAAGCGTTTTCGCACGGGGAATCGAATGACGTCAAGCTTTTGCCGATATCTCTAACCGTTTCCGAGATATTCGCAAAAATGTGCCGAAATTCGTTAAAAATCGCTATTTTTTACCCAAAATCGCTTATTTTTCCTTATTTTTTCTCTATCTACGATCGCTACCCCGATGTATCATACACCGTCGGACGTACTTTTCGACGGCGATTCCGAATCTGAAGTCGGCGTTCGGCTATCGGTTACGGTTCGGAAGATATCGTCGAATTTCCTTAAATTTCGTCGAAAATTTTGGGAAAATTAAAAAAAAATCGTCTCAAAATTGAAATAACCCCGACGTATTATACATCAGAAGAAGCGCCTTTTCGCGGCGAATCGAATGGCACCGCGCCAGTCCTCCTAGCACCAACCGTTCCGGAGATATGGGCGTTTAAAGTTTCGAAAATTAAATCCACGCTCGGTCACTTCGTGGGGGTCCTTTAGACGCGCATTCTAACGGGGAATCGAATTACGTCAAGCTTTTGCCGATATCTCTAACCGTTCTCGAGATATTCGGGTTTAAAGTTTTTAAAAATTAATTTCGCGCTAGAGCGCTGCCATATAGCCTATCAGAAGCGTCTTCCCACGGGGAGTCCAAATCTGTCAAGTTTTCGTCTCTATCTCTTACCGTTTCCGAGATATGAGCGTTTAAAGTTTTGAAAAATTTTTTTAACGCTAGGGCGTTCTGGCATAGCCTATCCGAAGCGTTTTCGCACGGGGAATCGAATGACGTCAAGCTTTTGCCGATATCTCTAACCGTTTCCGAGATATTCGCAAAAATGTGCCGAAATTCGTTAAAAATCGCTATTTTTTACCCAAAATCGCTTATTTTTCCTTATTTTTTCTCTATCTACGATCGCTACCCCGATGTATCATACACCGTCGGACGTACTTTTCGACGGCGATTCCGAATCTGAAGTCGGCGTTCGGCTATCGGTTACGGTTCGGAAGATATCGTCGAATTTCCTTAAATTTCGTCGAAAATTTTGGGAAAATTAAAAAAAAATCGTCTCAAAATTGAAATAACCCCGACGTATTATACATCAGAAGAAGCGCCTTTTCGCGGCGAATCGAATGGCACCGCGCCAGTCCTCCTAGCACCAACCGTTCCGGAGATATGGGCGTTTAAAGTTTCGAAAATTAAATCCACGCTCGGTCACTTCGTGGGGGTCCTTTAGACGCGCATTCTAACGGGGAATCGAATTACGTCAAGCTTTTGCCGATATCTCTAACCGTTCTCGAGATATTCGGGTTTAAAGTTTTTAAAAATTAATTTCGCGCTAGAGCGCTGCCATATAGCCTATCAGAAGCGTCTTCCCACGGGGAGTCCAAATCTGTCAAGTTTTCGTCTCTATCTCTTACCGTTTCCGAGATATGAGCGTTTAAAGTTTTGAAAAATTTTTTTAACGCTAGGGCGTTCTGGCATAGCCTATCCGAAGCGTTTTCGCACGGGGAATCGAATGACGTCAAGCTTTTGCCGATATCTCTAACCGTTTCCGAGATATTCGCAAAAATGTGCCGAAATTCGTTAAAAATCGCTATTTTTTACCCAAAATCGCTTATTTTTCCTTATTTTTTCTCTATCTACGATCGCTACCCCGATGTATCATACACCGTCGGACGTACTTTTCGACGGCGATTCCGAATCTGAAGTCGGCGTTCGGCTATCGGTTACGGTTCGGAAGATATCGTCGAATTTCCTTAAATTTCGTCGAAAATTTTGGGAAAATTAAAAAAAAATCGTCTCAAAATTGAAATAACCCCGACGTATTATACATCAGAAGAAGCGCCTTTTCGCGGCGAATCGAATGGCACCGCGCCAGTCCTCCTAGCACCAACCGTTCCGGAGATATGGGCGTTTAAAGTTTCGAAAATTAAATCCACGCTCGGTCACTTCGTGGGGGTCCTTTAGACGCGCATTCTAACGGGGAATCGAATTACGTCAAGCTTTTGCCGATATCTCTAACCGTTCTCGAGATATTCGGGTTTAAAGTTTTTAAAAATTAATTTCGCGCTAGAGCGCTGCCATATAGCCTATCAGAAGCGTCTTCCCACGGGGAGTCCAAATCTGTCAAGTTTTCGTCTCTATCTCTTACCGTTTCCGAGATATGAGCGTTTAAAGTTTTGAAAAATTTTTTTAACGCTAGGGCGTTCTGGCATAGCCTATCCGAAGCGTTTTCGCACGGGGAATCGAATGACGTCAAGCTTTTGCCGATATCTCTAACCGTTTCCGAGATATTCGCAAAAATGTGCCGAAATTCGTTAAAAATCGCTATTTTTTACCCAAAATCGCTTATTTTTCCTTATTTTTTCTCTATCTACGATCGCTACCCCGATGTATCATACACCGTCGGACGTACTTTTCGACGGCGATTCCGAATCTGAAGTCGGCGTTCGGCTATCGGTTACGGTTCGGAAGATATCGTCGAATTTCCTTAAATTTCGTCGAAAATTTTGGGAAAATTAAAAAAAAATCGTCTCAAAATTGAAATAACCCCGACGTATTATACATCAGAAGAAGCGCCTTTTCGCGGCGAATCGAATGGCACCGCGCCAGTCCTCCTAGCACCAACCGTTCCGGAGATATGGGCGTTTAAAGTTTCGAAAATTAAATCCACGCTCGGTCACTTCGTGGGGGTCCTTTAGACGCGCATTCTAACGGGGAATCGAATTACGTCAAGCTTTTGCCGATATCTCTAACCGTTCTCGAGATATTCGGGTTTAAAGTTTTTAAAAATTAATTTCGCGCTAGAGCGCTGCCATATAGCCTATCAGAAGCGTCTTCCCACGGGGAGTCCAAATCTGTCAAGTTTTCGTCTCTATCTCTTACCGTTTCCGAGATATGAGCGTTTAAAGTTTTGAAAAATTTTTTTAACGCTAGGGCGTTCTGGCATAGCCTATCCGAAGCGTTTTCGCACGGGGAATCGAATGACGTCAAGCTTTTGCCGATATCTCTAACCGTTTCCGAGATATTCGCAAAAATGTGCCGAAATTCGTTAAAAATCGCTATTTTTTACCCAAAATCGCTTATTTTTCCTTATTTTTTCTCTATCTACGATCGCTACCCCGATGTATCATACACCGTCGGACGTACTTTTCGACGGCGATTCCGAATCTGAAGTCGGCGTTCGGCTATCGGTTACGGTTCGGAAGATATCGTCGAATTTCCTTAAATTTCGTCGAAAATTTTGGGAAAATTAAAAAAAAATCGTCTCAAAATTGAAATAACCCCGACGTATTATACATCAGAAGAAGCGCCTTTTCGCGGCGAATCGAATGGCACCGCGCCAGTCCTCCTAGCACCAACCGTTCCGGAGATATGGGCGTTTAAAGTTTCGAAAATTAAATCCACGCTCGGTCACTTCGTGGGGGTCCTTTAGACGCGCATTCTAACGGGGAATCGAATTACGTCAAGCTTTTGCCGATATCTCTAACCGTTCTCGAGATATTCGGGTTTAAAGTTTTTAAAAATTAATTTCGCGCTAGAGCGCTGCCATATAGCCTATCAGAAGCGTCTTCCCACGGGGAGTCCAAATCTGTCAAGTTTTCGTCTCTATCTCTTACCGTTTCCGAGATATGAGCGTTTAAAGTTTTGAAAAATTTTTTTAACGCTAGGGCGTTCTGGCATAGCCTATCCGAAGCGTTTTCGCACGGGGAATCGAATGACGTCAAGCTTTTGCCGATATCTCTAACCGTTTCCGAGATATTCGCAAAAATGTGCCGAAATTCGTTAAAAATCGCTATTTTTTACCCAAAATCGCTTATTTTTCCTTATTTTTTCTCTATCTACGATCGCTACCCCGATGTATCATACACCGTCGGACGTACTTTTCGACGGCGATTCCGAATCTGAAGTCGGCGTTCGGCTATCGGTTACGGTTCGGAAGATATCGTCGAATTTCCTTAAATTTCGTCGAAAATTTTGGGAAAATTAAAAAAAAATCGTCTCAAAATTGAAATAACCCCGACGTATTATACATCAGAAGAAGCGCCTTTTCGCGGCGAATCGAATGGCACCGCGCCAGTCCTCCTAGCACCAACCGTTCCGGAGATATGGGCGTTTAAAGTTTCGAAAATTAAATCCACGCTCGGTCACTTCGTGGGGGTCCTTTAGACGCGCATTCTAACGGGGAATCGAATTACGTCAAGCTTTTGCCGATATCTCTAACCGTTCTCGAGATATTCGGGTTTAAAGTTTTTAAAAATTAATTTCGCGCTAGAGCGCTGCCATATAGCCTATCAGAAGCGTCTTCCCACGGGGAGTCCAAATCTGTCAAGTTTTCGTCTCTATCTCTTACCGTTTCCGAGATATGAGCGTTTAAAGTTTTGAAAAATTTTTTTAACGCTAGGGCGTTCTGGCATAGCCTATCCGAAGCGTTTTCGCACGGGGAATCGAATGACGTCAAGCTTTTGCCGATATCTCTAACCGTTTCCGAGATATTCGCAAAAATGTGCCGAAATTCGTTAAAAATCGCTATTTTTTACCCAAAATCGCTTATTTTTCCTTATTTTTTCTCTATCTACGATCGCTACCCCGATGTATCATACACCGTCGGACGTACTTTTCGACGGCGATTCCGAATCTGAAGTCGGCGTTCGGCTATCGGTTACGGTTCGGAAGATATCGTCGAATTTCCTTAAATTTCGTCGAAAATTTTGGGAAAATTAAAAAAAAATCGTCTCAAAATTGAAATAACCCCGACGTATTATACATCAGAAGAAGCGCCTTTTCGCGGCGAATCGAATGGCACCGCGCCAGTCCTCCTAGCACCAACCGTTCCGGAGATATGGGCGTTTAAAGTTTCGAAAATTAAATCCACGCTCGGTCACTTCGTGGGGGTCCTTTAGACGCGCATTCTAACGGGGAATCGAATTACGTCAAGCTTTTGCCGATATCTCTAACCGTTCTCGAGATATTCGGGTTTAAAGTTTTTAAAAATTAATTTCGCGCTAGAGCGCTGCCATATAGCCTATCAGAAGCGTCTTCCCACGGGGAGTCCAAATCTGTCAAGTTTTCGTCTCTATCTCTTACCGTTTCCGAGATATGAGCGTTTAAAGTTTTGAAAAATTTTTTTAACGCTAGGGCGTTCTGGCATAGCCTATCCGAAGCGTTTTCGCACGGGGAATCGAATGACGTCAAGCTTTTGCCGATATCTCTAACCGTTTCCGAGATATTCGCAAAAATGTGCCGAAATTCGTTAAAAATCGCTATTTTTTACCCAAAATCGCTTATTTTTCCTTATTTTTTCTCTATCTACGATCGCTACCCCGATGTATCATACACCGTCGGACGTACTTTTCGACGGCGATTCCGAATCTGAAGTCGGCGTTCGGCTATCGGTTACGGTTCGGAAGATATCGTCGAATTTCCTTAAATTTCGTCGAAAATTTTGGGAAAATTAAAAAAAAATCGTCTCAAAATTGAAATAACCCCGACGTATTATACATCAGAAGAAGCGCCTTTTCGCGGCGAATCGAATGGCACCGCGCCAGTCCTCCTAGCACCAACCGTTCCGGAGATATGGGCGTTTAAAGTTTCGAAAATTAAATCCACGCTCGGTCACTTCGTGGGGGTCCTTTAGACGCGCATTCTAACGGGGAATCGAATTACGTCAAGCTTTTGCCGATATCTCTAACCGTTCTCGAGATATTCGGGTTTAAAGTTTTTAAAAATTAATTTCGCGCTAGAGCGCTGCCATATAGCCTATCAGAAGCGTCTTCCCACGGGGAGTCCAAATCTGTCAAGTTTTCGTCTCTATCTCTTACCGTTTCCGAGATATGAGCGTTTAAAGTTTTGAAAAATTTTTTTAACGCTAGGGCGTTCTGGCATAGCCTATCCGAAGCGTTTTCGCACGGGGAATCGAATGACGTCAAGCTTTTGCCGATATCTCTAACCGTTTCCGAGATATTCGCAAAAATGTGCCGAAATTCGTTAAAAATCGCTATTTTTTACCCAAAATCGCTTATTTTTCCTTATTTTTTCTCTATCTACGATCGCTACCCCGATGTATCATACACCGTCGGACGTACTTTTCGACGGCGATTCCGAATCTGAAGTCGGCGTTCGGCTATCGGTTACGGTTCGGAAGATATCGTCGAATTTCCTTAAATTTCGTCGAAAATTTTGGGAAAATTAAAAAAAAATCGTCTCAAAATTGAAATAACCCCGACGTATTATACATCAGAAGAAGCGCCTTTTCGCGGCGAATCGAATGGCACCGCGCCAGTCCTCCTAGCACCAACCGTTCCGGAGATATGGGCGTTTAAAGTTTCGAAAATTAAATCCACGCTCGGTCACTTCGTGGGGGTCCTTTAGACGCGCATTCTAACGGGGAATCGAATTACGTCAAGCTTTTGCCGATATCTCTAACCGTTCTCGAGATATTCGGGTTTAAAGTTTTTAAAAATTAATTTCGCGCTAGAGCGCTGCCATATAGCCTATCAGAAGCGTCTTCCCATGGGGAGTCCAAATCTGTCAAGTTTTCGTCTCTATCTCTTACCGTTTCCGAGATATGAGCGTTTAAAGTTTTGAAAAAATTTTTTAACGCTAGGGCGTTCTGGCATAGCCTATCCGAAGCGTTTTCGCACGGGGAATCGAATGACGTCAAGCTTTTGCCGATATCTCTAACCGTTTCCGAGATATTCGCAAAAATGTGCCGAAATTCGTTAAAAATCGCTATTTTTTACCCAAAATCGCTTATTTTTCCTTATTTTTTCTCTATCTACGATCGCTACCCCGATGTATCATACACCGTCGGACGTACTTTTCGACGGCGATTCCGAATCTGAAGTCGGCGTTCGGCTATCGGTTACGGTTCGGAAGATATCGTCGAATTTCCTTAAATTTCGTCGAAAATTTTGGGAAAATTAAAAAAAAATCGTCTCAAAATTGAAATAACCCCGACGTATTATACATCAGAAGAAGCGCCTTTTCGCGGCGAATCGAATGGCACCGCGCCAGTCCTCCTAGCACCAACCGTTCCGGAGATATGGGCGTTTAAAGTTTCGAAAATTAAATCCACGCTCGGTCACTTCGTGGGGGTCCTTTAGACGCGCATTCTAACGGGGAATCGAATTACGTCAAGCTTTTGCCGATATCTCTAACCGTTCTCGAGATATTCGGGTTTAAAGTTTTTAAAAATTAATTTCGCGCTAGAGCGCTGCCATATAGCCTATCAGAAGCGTCTTCCCACGGGGAGTCCAAATCTGTCAAGTTTTCGTCTCTATCTCTTACCGTTTCCGAGATATGAGCGTTTAAAGTTTTGAAAATTTTTTTTAACGCTAGGGCGTTCTGGCATAGCCTATCCGAAGCGTTTTCGCACGGGGAATCGAATGACGTCAAGCTTTTGCCGATATCTCTAACCGTTTCCGAGATATTCGCAAAAATGTGCCGAAATTCGTTAAAAATCGCTATTTTTTACCCAAAATCGCTTATTTTTCCTTATTTTTTCTCTATCTACGATCGCTACCCCGATGTATCATACACCGTCGGACGTACTTTTCGACGGCGATTCCGAATCTGAAGTCGGCGTTCGGCTATCGGTTACGGTTCGGAAGATATCGTCGAATTTCCTTAAATTTCGTCGAAAATTTTGGGAAAATTAAAAAAAAATCGTCTCAAAATTGAAATAACCCCGACGTATTATACATCAGAAGAAGCGCCTTTTCGCGGCGAATCGAATGGCACCGCGCCAGTCCTCCTAGCACCAACCGTTCCGGAGATATGGGCGTTTAAAGTTTCGAAAATTAAATCCACGCTCGGTCACTTCGTGGGGGTCCTTTAGACGCGCATTCTAACGGGGAATCGAATTACGTCAAGCTTTTGCCGATATCTCTAACCGTTCTCGAGATATTCGGGTTTAAAGTTTTTAAAAATTAATTTCGCGCTAGAGCGCTGCCATATAGCCTATCAGAAGCGTCTTCCCACGGGGAGTCCAAATCTGTCAAGTTTTCGTCTCTATCTCTTACCGTTTCCGAGATATGAGCGTTTAAAGTTTTGAAAAATTTTTTTAACGCTAGGGCGTTCTGGCATAGCCTATCCGAAGCGTTTTCGCACGGGGAATCGAATGACGTCAAGCTTTTGCCGATATCTCTAACCGTTTCCGAGATATTCGCAAAAATGTGCCGAAATTCGTTAAAAATCGCTATTTTTTACCCAAAATCGCTTATTTTTCCTTATTTTTTCTCTATCTACGATCGCTACCCCGATGTATCATACACCGTCGGACGTACTTTTCGACGGCGATTCCGAATCTGAAGTCGGCGTTCGGCTATCGGTTACGGTTCGGAAGATATCGTCGAATTTCCTTAAATTTCGTCGAAAATTTTGGGAAAATTAAAAAAAAATCGTCTCAAAATTGAAATAACCCCGACGTATTATACATCAGAAGAAGCGCCTTTTCGCGGCGAATCGAATGGCACCGCGCCAGTCCTCCTAGCACCAACCGTTCCGGAGATATGGGCGTTTAAAGTTTCGAAAATTAAATCCACGCTCGGTCACTTCGTGGGGGTCCTTTAGACGCGCATTCTAACGGGGAATCGAATTACGTCAAGCTTTTGCCGATATCTCTAACCGTTCTCGAGATATTCGGGTTTAAAGTTTTTAAAAATTAATTTCGCGCTAGAGCGCTGCCATATAGCCTATCAGAAGCGTCTTCCCACGGGGAGTCCAAATCTGTCAAGTTTTCGTCTCTATCTCTTACCGTTTCCGAGATATGAGCGTTTAAAGTTTTGAAAAATTTTTTTAACGCTAGGGCGTTCTGGCATAGCCTATCCGAAGCGTTTTCGCACGGGGAATCGAATGACGTCAAGCTTTTGCCGATATCTCTAACCGTTTCCGAGATATTCGCAAAAATGTGCCGAAATTCGTTAAAAATCGCTATTTTTTACCCAAAATCGCTTATTTTTCCTTATTTTTTCTCTATCTACGATCGCTACCCCGATGTATCATACACCGTCGGACGTACTTTTCGACGGCGATTCCGAATCTGAAGTCGGCGTTCGGCTATCGGTTACGGTTCGGAAGATATCGTCGAATTTCCTTAAATTTCGTCGAAAATTTTGGGAAAATTAAAAAAAAATCGTCTCAAAATTGAAATAACCCCGACGTATTATACATCAGAAGAAGCGCCTTTTCGCGGCGAATCGAATGGCACCGCGCCAGTCCTCCTAGCACCAACCGTTCCGGAGATATGGGCGTTTAAAGTTTCGAAAATTAAATCCACGCTCGGTCACTTCCTGGGGGTCCTTTAGACGCGCATTCTAACGGGGAATCTCTAACGGTCCCCGAGATATTCGGGTTTAAAGTTTTGAAAAATTAATTTCGCGCTAGAACGCTGCCATATAGCCTATCAGAAGCTTCTTCCCACGGGGAGTCCAAATCTGTCGAGTTTTCGTCTCTATCTCTTACCGTTTCCTGTGTTTTGATGGCAGTTATTTATAGGGATTTCTTTGTATGTAAACAAGGTATGTTGCTGTAAAAGGTTATTGGCAATGCTTGATTTTATGACGGGAGTTTAGCGGGAGATTTGAATTCAATTTTGATATTTAAACAAGATATTTTGAGTTTAGTTTGGATTAAGATTCAAGGAATCTTATTTTTGTACAATTTAAATAGTATTTGAACTTACTTACTTACCCTGAGAGAGAGAATATCCATTAATTGTTCACTACTTTTTATTAACTCGAAATAAACAAAGTTATTTATACACTATTGGTTTATATTTACTACAATATAATAACATCACAACTAAATAACTAGTACAGCATTTATTAAAGAAACAAAGATTATAACAAGTCAATTTAAGCTAATAATATACTTCTTTGTTTGGAGCAGTATACCCATCATGTCCCAAGAGTTACTAAAAATAATATAGTATATCACCCGATTGGTATGCGGTATACTCAAAACAGGTAGAGGGGAAGATTTTATTCACTTGTGTGCTACAGTGGCATCTACTTATTGAGGCATAGCTTATCTGTGGAGTAAATTTATCTTTAATAGAGGACGCTGCATGTATGAATGTTAATAAAACAGTGTTGAATTACTTTAAAATCAATTTCATAAATTATAAATATATCTACAAGTTTCGTAGCAATATATATGCATAAAAGTTAAAAATTAACAATTACTTAGATTTGTGTATAAATACAAAAGTAAAATTAATAAACATACGATTCCAACTCGGTTGATCGCAAGATAAAAACTCACTAAATGAATAATAACATGTTTTAAGCAAAAGTTGTTTCACTGTAGATATGAATTTAGTTGATGTTATAGTTTTGGTATTTTCTGCCAATTTGTTATAAGCTTTTATAGCTGAAAAGCAAGGACTTTTGCATAAAAGTACAGTCTGTGAGATGGAATCTCTAGTATAGAGGAGCCCCGCGTATTATACGAATGGTAAGTATTTATATTTGCTATGTCTTTTAATAAAAACTAATAAAAACTAATAATGCTCCATGCATATATAAATATGTGGGCAAAGTCAATACACAAACAATAACAATAAACACAAAAACTACAGGGTACATGAATTAAAATACTCGTCTAGAGAATATATACATCTTTCCAATAGGAATGCTCTAACACTGTACTTAAATTGATTGCAATTTATAATCTCTTTAAATCTTTGAGGCAATGCGTTGAATATTTTTAAACCCAAAATATTAGGACTATTTTTAGTCAAATTTAATGAAAATTTAGGAATATGAAAATTATATTTAAACCTAGTATCATAGGTGTGGACATCATTGTTGCACAGAAATTCCCGTTTATTTTTGTGGATATATTTTAAACGTTCATATATATGCATGGCAGGCATTGGCATGATATTCCATTTTCTAAAGTAAGGTTTACATGATTCCCTAGAGTTAATTGCGGCCATGCAACGAATAATACGTCTCTGGGCCAAAAACACACTTCGCGCGGCTGGTGATGCACCCCAAACAGTAATACCGTATGAGAGTCTGCTGTGGATATTAGCATAATAAAATGATAATAAAGATTTAGGATCAATTATAGTCCTAAGATTGCGTATTTGGTAACAGCTAGGATTTAATTTACTTATAATTTTTTGGCAATGAGCATGCGGTATGAGCGTTTAAAATTTTGAAAATTTTTTTTTAACGCTAGAGCGTTCTGGCATAGCCTATCCGAAGCGTTTTCGCACGGGGAATCGAATGACGTCAGGCTTTTGCCGATATCTCTAACCGTTTCCGAGATATTCGCAAAAATGTGCCGAAATTCGTTAAAAATCGCTATTTTTTACCCAAAATCGCTTATTTTTTCTTATTTTTTCTCTATCTACGATCGCTACCCCGATGTATCATACACCGTCGGACGTACTTTTCGACGGCGATTCCGAATCTGAAGTCGGCGTTCGGCTATCGGTTACGGTTCGGAAGATATCGTCGAATTTCCTTAAATTTCGTCGAAAATTTTGGGAAAATTAAAAAAAAATCGTCTCAAAATTGAAATAACCCCGACGTATTATACATCAGAAGAAGCGCCTTTTCGCGGCGAATCGAATGGCACCGCGCCAGTCCTCCTAGCACCAACCGTTCCGGAGATATGGGCGTTTAAAGTTTCGAAAATTAAATCCACGCTCGGTCACTTCGTGGGGGTCCTTTAGACGCGCATTCTAACGGGGAATCGAATTACGTCAAGCTTTTGCCGATATCTCTAACCGTTCTCGAGATATTCGGGTTTAAAGTTTTTAAAAATTAATTTCGCGCTAGAGCGCTGCCATATAGCCTATCAGAAGCGTCTTCCCACGGGGAGTCCAAATCTGTCAAGTTTTCGTCTCTATCTCTTACCGTTTCCGAGATATGAGCGTTTAAAGTTTTGAAAAATTTTTTTAACGCTAGGGCGTTCTGGCATAGCCTATCCGAAGCGTTTTCGCACGGGGAATCGAATGACGTCAAGCTTTTGCCGATATCTCTAACCGTTTCCGAGATATTCGCAAAAATGTGCCGAAATTCGTTAAAAATCGCTATTTTTTACCCAAAATCGCTTATTTTTCCTTATTTTTTCTCTATCTACGATCGCTACCCCGATGTATCATACACCGTCGGACGTACTTTTCGACGGCGATTCCGAATCTGAAGTCGGCGTTCGGCTATCGGTTACGGTTCGGAAGATATCGTCGAATTTCCTTAAATTTCGTCGAAAATTTTGGGAAAATTAAAAAAAAATCGTCTCAAAATTGAAATAACCCCGACGTATTATACATCAGAAGAAGCGCCTTTTCGCGGCGAATCGAATGGCACCGCGCCAGTCCTCCTAGCACCAACCGTTCCGGAGATATGGGCGTTTAAAGTTTCGAAAATTAAATCCACGCTCGGTCACTTCGTGGGGGTCCTTTAGACGCGCATTCTAACGGGGAATCGAATTACGTCAAGCTTTTGCCGATATCTCTAACCGTTCTCGAGATATTCGGGTTTAAAGTTTTTAAAAATTAATTTCGCGCTAGAGCGCTGCCATATAGCCTATCAGAAGCGTCTTCCCACGGGGAGTCCAAATCTGTCAAGTTTTCGTCTCTATCTCTTACCGTTTCCGAGATATGAGCGTTTAAAGTTTTGAAAAATTTTTTTAACGCTAGGGCGTTCTGGCATAGCCTATCCGAAGCGTTTTCGCACGGGGAATCGAATGACGTCAAGCTTTTGCCGATATCTCTAACCGTTTCCGAGATATTCGCAAAAATGTGCCGAAATTCGTTAAAAATCGCTATTTTTTACCCAAAAATTTTTCCTTATTTTTTCTCTATCTACGATCGCTACCCCGATGTATCATACACCGTCGGACGTACTTTTCGACGGCGATTCCGAATCTGAAGTCGGCGTTCGGCTATCGGTTACGGTTCGGAAGATATCGTCGAATTTCCTTAAATTTCGTCGAAAATTTTGGGAAAATTAAAAAAAAATCGTCTCAAAATTGAAATAACCCCGACGTATTATACATCAGAAGAAGCGCCTTTTCGCGGCGAATCGAATGGCACCGCGCCAGTCCTCCTAGCACCAACCGTTCCGGAGATATGGGCGTTTAAAGTTTCGAAAATTAAATCCACGCTCGGTCACTTCCTGGGGGTCCTTTAGACGCGCATTCTAACGGGGAATCTCTAACGGTCCCCGAGATATTCGGGTTTAAAGTTTTGAAAAATTAATTTCGCGCTAGAACGCTGCCATATAGCCTATCAGAAGCTTCTTCCCACGGGGAGTCCAAATCTGTCGAGTTTTCGTCTCTATCTCTTACCGTTTCCTGTGTTTTGATGGCAGTTATTTATAGGGATTTCTTTGTATGTAAACAAGGTATGTTGCTGTAAAAGGTTATTGGCAATGCTTGATTTTATGACGGGAGTTTAGCGGGAGATTTGAATTCAATTTTGATATTTAAACAAGATATTTTGAGTTTAGTTTGGATTAAGATTCAAGGAATCTTATTTTTGTACAATTTAAATAGTATTTGAACTTACTTACTTACCCTGAGAGAGAGAATATCCATTAATTGTTCACTACTTTTTATTAACTCGAAATAAACAAAGTTATTTATACACTATTGGTTTATATTTACTACAATATAATAACATCACAACTAAATAACTAGTACAGCATTTATTAAAGAAACAAAGATTATAACAAGTCAATTTAAGCTAATAATATACTTCTTTGTTTGGAGCAGTATACCCATCATGTCCCAAGAGTTACTAAAAATAATATAGTATATCACCCGATTGGTATGCGGTATACTCAAAACAGGTAGAGGGGAAGATTTTATTCACTTGTGTGCTACAGTGGCATCTACTTATTGAGGCATAGCTTATCTGTGGAGTAAATTTATCTTTAATAGAGGACGCTGCATGTATGAATGTTAATAAAACAGTGTTGAATTACTTTAAAATCAATTTCATAAATTATAAATATATCTACAAGTTTCGTAGCAATATATATGCATAAAAGTTAAAAATTAACAATTACTTAGATTTGTGTATAAATACAAAAGTAAAATTAATAAACATACGATTCCAACTCGGTTGATCGCAAGATAAAAACTCACTAAATGAATAATAACATGTTTTAAGCAAAAGTTGTTTCACTGTAGATATGAATTTAGTTGATGTTATAGTTTTGGTATTTTCTGCCAATTTGTTATAAGCTTTTATAGCTGAAAAGCAAGGACTTTTGCATAAAAGTACAGTCTGTGAGATGGAATCTCTAGTATAGAGGAGCCCCGCGTATTATACGAATGGTAAGTATTTATATTTGCTATGTCTTTTAATAAAAACTAATAAAAACTAATAATGCTCCATGCATATATAAATATGTGGGCAAAGTCAATACACAAACAATAACAATAAACACAAAAACTACAGGGTACATGAATTAAAATACTCGTCTAGAGAATATATACATCTTTCCAATAGGAATGCTCTAACACTGTACTTAAATTGATTGCAATTTATAATCTCTTTAAATCTTTGAGGCAATGCGTTGAATATTTTTAAACCCAAAATATTAGGACTATTTTTAGTCAAATTTAATGAAAATTTAGGAATATGAAAATTATATTTAAACCTAGTATCATAGGTGTGGACATCATTGTTGCACAGAAATTCCCGTTTATTTTTGTGGATATATTTTAAACGTTCATATATATGCATGGCAGGCATTGGCATGATATTCCATTTTCTAAAGTAAGGTTTACATGATTCCCTAGAGTTAATTGCGGCCATGCAACGAATAATACGTCTCTGGGCCAAAAACACACTTCGCGCGGCTGGTGATGCACCCCAAACAGTAATACCGTATGAGAGTCTGCTGTGGATATTAGCATAATAAAATGATAATAAAGATTTAGGATCAATTATAGTCCTAAGATTGCGTATTTGGTAACAGCTAGAATTTAATTTACTTATAATTTTTTGGCAATGAGCATGCGGTATGAGCGTTTAAAATTTTGAAAATTTTTTTTTAACGCTAGAGCGTTCTGGCATAGCCTATCCGAAGCGTTTTCGCACGGGGAATCGAATGACGTCAGGCTTTTGCCGATATCTCTAACCGTTTCCGAGATATTCGCAAAAATGTGCCGAAATTCGTTAAAAATCGCTATTTTTTACCCAAAATCGCTTATTTTTTCTTATTTTTTCTCTATCTACGATCGCTACCCCGATGTATCATACACCGTCGGACGTACTTTTCGACGGCGATTCCGAATCTGAAGTCGGCGTTCGGCTATCGGTTACGGTTCGGAAGATATCGTCGAATTTCCTTAAATTTCGTCGAAAATTTTGGGAAAATTAAAAAAAAATCGTCTCAAAATTGAAATAACCCCGACGTATTATACATCAGAAGAAGCGCCTTTTCGCGGCGAATCGAATGGCACCGCGCCAGTCCTCCTAGCACCAACCGTTCCGGAGATATGGGCGTTTAAAGTTTCGAAAATTAAATCCACGCTCGGTCACTTCGTGGGGGTCCTTTAGACGCGCATTCTAACGGGGAATCGAATTACGTCAAGCTTTTGCCGATATCTCTAACCGTTCTCGAGATATTCGGGTTTAAAGTTTTTAAAAATTAATTTCGCGCTAGAGCGCTGCCATATAGCCTATCAGAAGCGTCTTCCCACGGGGAGTCCAAATCTGTCAAGTTTTCGTCTCTATCTCTTACCGTTTCCGAGATATGAGCGTTTAAAGTTTTGAAAAATTTTTTTAACGCTAGGGCGTTCTGGCATAGCCTATCCGAAGCGTTTTCGCACGGGGAATCGAATGACGTCAAGCTTTTGCCGATATCTCTAACCGTTTCCGAGATATTCGCAAAAATGTGCCGAAATTCGTTAAAAATCGCTATTTTTTACCCAAAATCGCTTATTTTTCCTTATTTTTTCTCTATCTACGATCGCTACCCCGATGTATCATACACCGTCGGACGTACTTTTCGACGGCGATTCCGAATCTGAAGTCGGCGTTCGGCTATCGGTTACGGTTCGGAAGATATCGTCGAATTTCCTTAAATTTCGTCGAAAATTTTGGGAAAATTAAAAAAAAATCGTCTCAAAATTGAAATAACCCCGACGTATTATACATCAGAAGAAGCGCCTTTTCGCGGCGAATCGAATGGCACCGCGCCAGTCCTCCTAGCACCAACCGTTCCGGAGATATGGGCGTTTAAAGTTTCGAAAATTAAATCCACGCTCGGTCACTTCGTGGGGGTCCTTTAGACGCGCATTCTAACGGGGAATCGAATTACGTCAAGCTTTTGCCGATATCTCTAACCGTTCTCGAGATATTCGGGTTTAAAGTTTTTAAAAATTAATTTCGCGCTAGAGCGCTGCCATATAGCCTATCAGAAGCGTCTTCCCACGGGGAGTCCAAATCTGTCAAGTTTTCGTCTCTATCTCTTACCGTTTCCGAGATATGAGCGTTTAAAGTTTTGAAAAATTTTTTTAACGCTAGGGCGTTCTGGCATAGCCTATCCGAAGCGTTTTCGCACGGGGAATCGAATGACGTCAAGCTTTTGCCGATATCTCTAACCGTTTCCGAGATATTCGCAAAAATGTGCCGAAATTCGTTAAAAATCGCTATTTTTTACCCAAAATCGCTTATTTTTCCTTATTTTTTCTCTATCTACGATCGCTACCCCGATGTATCATACACCGTCGGACGTACTTTTCGACGGCGATTCCGAATCTGAAGTCGGCGTTCGGCTATCGGTTACGGTTCGGAAGATATCGTCGAATTTCCTTAAATTTCGTCGAAAATTTTGGGAAAATTAAAAAAAAATCGTCTCAAAATTGAAATAACCCCGACGTATTATACATCAGAAGAAGCGCCTTTTCGCGGCGAATCGAATGGCACCGCGCCAGTCCTCCTAGCACCAACCGTTCCGGAGATATGGGCGTTTAAAGTTTCGAAAATTAAATCCACGCTCGGTCACTTCGTGGGGGTCCTTTAGACGCGCATTCTAACGGGGAATCGAATTACGTCAAGCTTTTGCCGATATCTCTAACCGTTCTCGAGATATTCGGGTTTAAAGTTTTTAAAAATTAATTTCGCGCTAGAGCGCTGCCATATAGCCTATCAGAAGCGTCTTCCCACGGGGAGTCCAAATCTGTCAAGTTTTCGTCTCTATCTCTTACCGTTTCCGAGATATGAGCGTTTAAAGTTTTGAAAAAATTTTTTAACGCTAGGGCGTTCTGGCATAGCCTATCCGAAGCGTTTTCGCACGGGGAATCGAATGACGTCAAGCTTTTGCCGATATCTCTAACCGTTTCCGAGATATTCGCAAAAATGTGCCGAAATTCGTTAAAAATCGCTATTTTTTACCCAAAATCGCTTATTTTTCCTTATTTTTTCTCTATCTACGATCGCTACCCCGATGTATCATACACCGTCGGACGTGCTTTTCGACGGCGATTCCGAATCTGAAGTCGGCGTTCGGCTATCGGTTACGGTTCGGAAGATATCGTCGAATTTCCTTAAATTTCGTCGAAAATTTTGGGAAAATTAAAAAAAAATCGTCTCAAAATTGAAATAACCCCGACGTATTATACATCAGAAGAAGCGCCTTTTCGCGGCGAATCAAATGGCACCGCGCCAGTCCTCCTAGCACCAACCGTTCCGGAGATATGGGCGTTTAATGTTTCGAAAATTAAATCCACGCTCGGTCACTTCGTGGGGGTCCTTTAGACGCGCATTCTAACGGGGAATCGAATTACGTCAAGCTTTTGCCGATATCTCTAACCGTTCTCGAGATATTCGGGTTTAAAGTTTTTAAAAATTAATTTCGCGCTAGAGCGCTGCCATATAGCCTATCAGAAGCGTCTTCCCACGGGGAGTCCAAATCTGTCAAGTTTTCGTCTCTATCTCTTACCGTTTCCGAGATATGAGCGTTTAAAGTTTTGAAAAATTTTTTTAACGCTAGGGCGTTCTGGCATAGCCTATCCGAAGCGTTTTCGCACGGGGAATCGAATGACGTCAAGCTTTTGCCGATATCTCTAACCGTTTCCGAGATATTCGCAAAAATGTGCCGAAATTCGTTAAAAATCGCTATTTTTTACCCAAAATCGCTTATTTTTCCTTATTTTTTCTCTATCTACGATCGCTACCCCGATGTATCATACACCGTCGGACGTACTTTTCGACGGCGATTCCGAATCTGAAGTCGGCGTTCGGCTATCGGTTACGGTTCGGAAGATATCGTCGAATTTCCTTAAATTTCGTCGAAAATTTTGGGAAAATTAAAAAAAAATCGTCTCAAAATTGAAATAACCCCGACGTATTATACATCAGAAGAAGCGCCTTTTCGCGGCGAATCGAATGGCACCGCGCCAGTCCTCCTAGCACCAACCGTTCCGGAGATATGGGCGTTTAAAGTTTCGAAAATTAAATCCACGCTCGGTCACTTCGTGGGGGTCCTTTAGACGCGCATTCTAACGGGGAATCGAATTACGTCAAGCTTTTGCCGATATCTCTAACCGTTCTCGAGATATTCGGGTTTAAAGTTTTTAAAAATTAATTTCGCGCTAGAGCGCTGCCATATAGCCTATCAGAAGCGTCTTCCCACGGGGAGTCCAAATCTGTCAAGTTTTCGTCTCTATCTCTTACCGTTTCCGAGATATGAGCGTTTAAAGTTTTGAAAAATTTTTTTAACGCTAGGGCGTTCTGGCATAGCCTATCCGAAGCGTTTTCGCACGGGGAATCGAATGACGTCAAGCTTTTGCCGATATCTCTAACCGTTTCCGAGATATTCGCAAAAATGTGCCGAAATTCGTTAAAAATCGCTATTTTTTACCCAAAATCGCTTATTTTTCCTTATTTTTTCTCTATCTACGATCGCTACCCCGATGTATCATACACCGTCGGACGTACTTTTCGACGGCGATTCCGAATCTGAAGTCGGCGTTCGGCTATCGGTTACGGTTCGGAAGATATCGTCGAATTTCCTTAAATTTCGTCGAAAATTTTGGGAAAATTAAAAAAAAATCGTCTCAAAATTGAAATAACCCCGACGTATTATACATCAGAAGAAGCGCCTTTTCGCGGCGAATCGAATGGCACCGCGCCAGTCCTCCTAGCACCAACCGTTCCGGAGATATGGGCGTTTAAAGTTTCGAAAATTAAATCCACGCTCGGTCACTTCGTGGGGGTCCTTTAGACGCGCATTCTAACGGGGAATCGAATTACGTCAAGCTTTTGCCGATATCTCTAACCGTTCTCGAGATATTCGGGTTTAAAGTTTTTAAAAATTAATTTCGCGCTAGAGCGCTGCCATATAGCCTATCAGAAGCGTCTTCCCACGGGGAGTCCAAATCTGTCAAGTTTTCGTCTCTATCTCTTACCGTTTCCGAGATATGAGCGTTTAAAGTTTTGAAAAAATTTTTTAACGCTAGGGCGTTCTGGCATAGCCTATCCGAAGCGTTTTCGCACGGGGAATCGAATGACGTCAAGCTTTTGCCGATATCTCTAACCGTTTCCGAGATATTCGCAAAAATGTGCCGAAATTCGTTAAAAATCGCTATTTTTTACCCAAAATCGCTTATTTTTCCTTATTTTTTCTCTATCTACGATCGCTACCCCGATGTATCATACACCGTCGGACGTGCTTTTCGACGGCGATTCCGAATCTGAAGTCGGCGTTCGGCTATCGGTTACGGTTCGGAAGATATCGTCGAATTTCCTTAAATTTCGTCGAAAATTTTGGGAAAATTAAAAAAAAATCGTCTCAAAATTGAAATAACCCCGACGTATTATACATCAGAAGAAGCGCCTTTTCGCGGCGAATCCAATGGCACCGCGCCAGTCCTCCTAGCACCAACCGTTCCGGAGATATGGGCGTTTAATGTTTCGAAAATTAAATCCACGCTCGGTCACTTCGTGGGGGTCCTTTAGACGCGCATTCTAACGGGGAATCGAATTACGTCAAGCTTTTGCCGATATCTCTAACCGTTCTCGAGATATTCGGGTTTAAAGTTTTTAAAAATTAATTTCGCGCTAGAGCGCTGCCATATAGCCTATCAGAAGCGTCTTCCCACGGGGAGTCCAAATCTGTCAAGTTTTCGTCTCTATCTCTTACCGTTTCCGAGATATGAGCGTTTAAAGTTTTGAAAAAATTTTTTAACGCTAGGGCGTTCTGGCATAGCCTATCCGAAGCGTTTTCGCACGGGGAATCGAATGACGTCAAGCTTTTGCCGATATCTCTAACCGTTTCCGAGATATTCGCAAAAATGTGCCGAAATTCGTTAAAAATCGCTATTTTTTACCCAAAATCGCTTATTTTTCCTTATTTTTTCTCTATCTACGATCGCTACCCCGATGTATCATACACCGTCGGACGTACTTTTCGACGGCGATTCCGAATCTGAAGTCGGCGTTCGGCTATCGGTTACGGTTCGGAAGATATCGTCGAATTTCCTTAAATTTCGTCGAAAATTTTGGGAAAATTAAAAAAAAATCGTCTCAAAATTGAAATAACCCCGACGTATTATACATCAGAAGAAGCGCCTTTTCGCGGCGAATCGAATGGCACCGCGCCAGTCCTCCTAGCACCAACCGTTCCGGAGATATGGGCGTTTAAAGTTTCGAAAATTAAATCCACGCTCGGTCACTTCGTGGGGGTCCTTTAGACGCGCATTCTAACGGGGAATCGAATTACGTCAAGCTTTTGCCGATATCTCTAACCGTTCTCGAGATATTCGGGTTTAAAGTTTTTAAAAATTAATTTCGCGCTAGAGCGCTGCCATATAGCCTATCAGAAGCGTCTTCCCACGGGGAGTCCAAATCTGTCAAGTTTTCGTCTCTATCTCTTACCGTTTCCGAGATATGAGCGTTTAAAGTTTTGAAAAATTTTTTTAACGCTAGGGCGTTCTGGCATAGCCTATCCGAAGCGTTTTCGCACGGGGAATCGAATGACGTCAAGCTTTTGCCGATATCTCTAACCGTTTCCGAGATATTCGCAAAAATGTGCCGAAATTCGTTAAAAATCGCTATTTTTTACCCAAAATCGCTTATTTTTCCTTATTTTTTCTCTATCTACGATCGCTACCCCGATGTATCATACACCGTCGGACGTACTTTTCGACGGCGATTCCGAATCTGAAGTCGGCGTTCGGCTATCGGTTACGGTTCGGAAGATATCGTCGAATTTCCTTAAATTTCGTCGAAAATTTTGGGAAAATTAAAAAAAAATCGTCTCAAAATTGAAATAACCCCGACGTATTATACATCAGAAGAAGCGCCTTTTCGCGGCGAATCGAATGGCACCGCGCCAGTCCTCCTAGCACCAACCGTTCCGGAGATATGGGCGTTTAAAGTTTCGAAAATTAAATCCACGCTCGGTCACTTCGTGGGGGTCCTTTAGACGCGCATTCTAACGGGGAATCGAATTACGTCAAGCTTTTGCCGATATCTCTAACCGTTCTCGAGATATTCGGGTTTAAAGTTTTTAAAAATTAATTTCGCGCTAGAGCGCTGCCATATAGCCTATCAGAAGCGTCTTCCCACGGGGAGTCCAAATCTGTCAAGTTTTCGTCTCTATCTCTTACCGTTTCCGAGATATGAGCGTTTAAAGTTTTGAAAAATTTTTTTAACGCTAGGGCGTTCTGGCATAGCCTATCCGAAGCGTTTTCGCACGGGGAATCGAATGACGTCAAGCTTTTGCCGATATCTCTAACCGTTTCCGAGATATTCGCAAAAATGTGCCGAAATTCGTTAAAAATCGCTATTTTTTACCCAAAATCGCTTATTTTTCCTTATTTTTTCTCTATCTACGATCGCTACCCCGATGTATCATACACCGTCGGACGTACTTTTCGACGGCGATTCCGAATCTGAAGTCGGCGTTCGGCTATCGGTTACGGTTCGGAAGATATCGTCGAATTTCCTTAAATTTCGTCGAAAATTTTGGGAAAATTAAAAAAAAATCGTCTCAAAATTGAAATAACCCCGACGTATTATACATCAGAAGAAGCGCCTTTTCGCGGCGAAGCGAATGGCACCGCGCCAGTCCTCCTAGCACCAACCGTTCCGGAGATATGGGCGTTTAAAGTTTCGAAAATTAAATCCACGCTCGGTCACTTCCTGGGGGTCCTTTAGACGCGCATTCTAACGGGGAATTTCTAACGGTCCCCGAGATATTCGGGTTTAAAGTTTTGAAAAATTAATTTCGCGCTAGAACGCTGCCATATAGCCTATCAGAAGCTTCTTCCCACGGGGAGTCCAAATCTGTCGAGTTTTCGTCTCTATCTCTTACCGTTTCCTGTGTTTTGATGGCAGTTATTTATAGGGATTTCTTTGTATGTAAACAAGGTATGTTGCTGTAAAAGGTTATTGGCAATGCTTGATTTTATGACGGGAGTTTAGCGGGAGATTTGAATTCAATTTTGATATTTAAACAAGATATTTTGAGTTTAGTTTGGATTAAGATTCAAGGAATCTTATTTTTGTACAATTTAAATAGTATTTGAACTTACTTACTTACCCTGAGAGAGAGAATATCCATTAATTGTTCACTACTTTTTATTAACTCGAAATAAACAAAGTTATTTATACACTATTGGTTTATATTTACTACAATATAATAACATCACAACTAAATAACTAGTACAGCATTTATTAAAGAAACAAAGATTATAACAAGTCAATTTAAGCTAATAATATACTTCTTTGTTTGGAGCAGTATACCCATCATGTCCCAAGAGTTACTAAAAATAATATAGTATATCACCCGATTGGTATGCGGTATACTCAAAACAGGTAGAGGGGAAGATTTTATTCACTTGTGTGCTACAGTGGCATCTACTTATTGAGGCATAGCTTATCTGTGGAGTAAATTTATCTTTAATAGAGGACGCTGCATGTATGAATGTTAATAAAACAGTGTTGAATTACTTTAAAATCAATTTCATAAATTATAAATATATCTACAAGTTTCGTAGCAATATATATGCATAAAAGTTAAAAATTAACAATTACTTAGATTTGTGTATAAATACAAAAGTAAAATTAATAAACATACGATTCCAACTCGGTTGATCGCAAGATAAAAACTCACTAAATGAATAATAACATGTTTTAAGCAAAAGTTGTTTCACTGTAGATATGAATTTAGTTGATGTTATAGTTTTGGTATTTTCTGCCAATTTGTTATAAGCTTTTATAGCTGAAAAGCAAGGACTTTTGCATAAAAGTACAGTCTGTGAGATGGAATCTCTAGTATAGAGGAGCCCCGCGTATTATACGAATGGTAAGTATTTATATTTGCTATGTCTTTTAATAAAAACTAATAAAAACTAATAATGCTCCATGCATATATAAATATGTGGGCAAAGTCAATACACAAACAATAACAATAAACACAAAAACTACAGGGTACATGAATTAAAATACTCGTCTAGAGAATATATACATCTTTCCAATAGGAATGCTCTAACACTGTACTTAAATTGATTGCAATTTATAATCTCTTTAAATCTTTGAGGCAATGCGTTGAATATTTTTAAACCCAAAATATTAGGACTATTTTTAGTCAAATTTAATGAAAATTTAGGAATATGAAAATTATATTTAAACCTAGTATCATAGGTGTGGACATCATTGTTGCACAGAAATTCCCGTTTATTTTTGTGGATATATTTTAAACGTTCATATATATGCATGGCAGGCATTGGCATGATATTCCATTTTCTAAAGTAAGGTTTACATGATTCCCTAGAGTTAATTGCGGCCATGCAACGAATAATACGTCTCTGGGCCAAAAACACACTTCGCGCGGCTGGTGATGCACCCCAAACAGTAATACCGTATGAGAGTCTGCTGTGGATATTAGCATAATAAAATGATAATAAAGATTTAGGATCAATTATAGTCCTAAGATTGCGTATTTGGTAACAGCTAGAATTTAATTTACTTATAATTTTTTGGCAATGAGCATGCGGTATGAGCGTTTAAAATTTTGAAAATTTTTTTTTAACGCTAGAGCGTTCAGGCATAGCCTATCCGAAGCGTTTTCGCACGGGGAATCGAATGACGTCAAGCTTTTGCCGATATCTCTAACCGTTTCCGAGATATTCGCAAAAATGTGCCGAAATTCGTTAAAAATCGCTATTTTTTACCCAAAATCGCTTATTTTTCCTTATTTTTTCTCTATCTACGATCGCTACCCCGATGTATCATACACCGTCGGACGTACTTTTCGACGGCGATTCCGAATCTGAAGTCGGCGTTCGGCTATCGGTTACGGTTCGGAAGATATCGTCGAATTTCCTTAAATTTCGTCGAAAATTTTGGGAAAATTAAAAAAAAATCGTCTCAAAATTGAAATAACCCCGACGTATTATACATCAGAAGAAGCGCCTTTTCGCGGCGAATCGAATGGCACCGCGCCAGTCCTCCTAGCACCAACCGTTCCGGAGATATGGGCGTTTAAAGTTTCGAAAATTAAATCCACGCTCGGTCACTTCGTGGGGGTCCTTTAGACGCGCATTCTAACGGGGAATCGAATTACGTCAAGCTTTTGCCGATATCTCTAACCGTTCTCGAGATATTCGGGTTTAAAGTTTTTAAAAATTAATTTCGCGCTAGAGCGCTGCCATATAGCCTATCAGAAGCGTCTTCCCACGGGGAGTCCAAATCTGTCAAGTTTTCGTCTCTATCTCTTACCGTTTCCGAGATATGAGCGTTTAAAGTTTTGAAAAATTTTTTTAACGCTAGGGCGTTCTGGCATAGCCTATCCGAAGCGTTTTCGCACGGGGAATCGAATGACGTCAAGCTTTTGCCGATATCTCTAACCGTTTCCGAGATATTCACAAAAATGTGCCGAAATTCGTTAAAAATCGCTATTTTTTACCCAAAATCGCTTATTTTTCCTTATTTTTTCTCTATCTACGATCGCTACCCCGATGTATCATACACCGTCGGACGTACTTTTCGACGGCGATTCCGAATCTGAAGTCGGCGTTCGGCTATCGGTTACGGTTCGGAAGATATCGTCGAATTTCCTTAAATTTCGTCGAAAATTTTGGGAAAATTAAAAAAAAATCGTCTCAAAATTGAAATAACCCCGACGTATTATACATCAGAAGAAGCGCCTTTTCGCGGCGAATCGAATGGCACCGCGCCAGTCCTCCTAGCACCAACCGTTCCGGAGATATGGGCGTTTAAAGTTTCGAAAATTAAATCCACGCTCGGTCACTTCGTGGGGGTCCTTTAGACGCGCATTCTAACGGGGAATCGAATTACGTCAAGCTTTTGCCGATATCTCTAACCGTTCTCGAGATATTCGGGTTTAAAGTTTTTAAAAATTAATTTCGCGCTAGAGCGCTGCCATATAGCCTATCAGAAGCGTCTTCCCACGGGGAGTCCAAATCTGTCAAGTTTTCGTCTCTATCTCTTACCGTTTCCGAGATATGAGCGTTTAAAGTTTTGAAAAATTTTTTTAACGCTAGGGCGTTCTGGCATAGCCTATCCGAAGCGTTTTCGCACGGGGAATCGAATGACGTCAAGCTTTTGCCGATATCTCTAACCGTTTCCGAGATATTCGCAAAAATGTGCCGAAATTCGTTAAAAATCGCTATTTTTTACCCAAAATCGCTTATTTTTCCTTATTTTTTCTCTATCTACGATCGCTACCCCGATGTATCATACACCGTCGGACGTACTTTTCGACGGCGATTCCGAATCTGAAGTCGGCGTTCGGCTATCGGTTACGGTTCGGAAGATATCGTCGAATTTCCTTAAATTTCGTCGAAAATTTTGGGAAAATTAAAAAAAAATCGTCTCAAAATTGAAATAACCCCGACGTATTATACATCAGAAGAAGCGCCTTTTCGCGGCGAATCGAATGGCACCGCGCCAGTCCTCCTAGCACCAACCGTTCCGGAGATATGGGCGTTTAAAGTTTCGAAAATTAAATCCACGCTCGGTCACTTCGTGGGGGTCCTTTAGACGCGCATTCTAACGGGGAATCGAATTACGTCAAGCTTTTGCCGATATCTCTAACCGTTCTCGAGATATTCGGGTTTAAAGTTTTTAAAAATTAATTTCGCGCTAGAGCGCTGCCATATAGCCTATCAGAAGCGTCTTCCCACGGGGAGTCCAAATCTGTCAAGTTTTCGTCTCTATCTCTTACCGTTTCCGAGATATGAGCGTTTAAAGTTTTGAAAAATTTTTTTAACGCTAGGGCGTTCTGGCATAGCCTATCCGAAGCGTTTTCGCACGGGGAATCGAATGACGTCAAGCTTTTGCCGATATCTCTAACCGTTTCCGAGATATTCGCAAAAATGTGCCGAAATTCGTTAAAAATCGCTATTTTTTACCCAAAATCGCTTATTTTTCCTTATTTTTTCTCTATCTACGATCGCTACCCCGATGTATCATACACCGTCGGACGTACTTTTCGACGGCGATTCCGAATCTGAAGTCGGCGTTCGGCTATCGGTTACGGTTCGGAAGATATCGTCGAATTTCCTTAAATTTCGTCGAAAATTTTGGGAAAATTAAAAAAAAATCGTCTCAAAATTGAAATAACCCCGACGTATTATACATCAGAAGAAGCGCCTTTTCGCGGCGAATCGAATGGCACCGCGCCAGTCCTCCTAGCACCAACCGTTCCGGAGATATGGGCGTTTAAAGTTTCGAAAATTAAATCCACGCTCGGTCACTTCCTGGGGGTCCTTTAGACGCGCATTCTAACGGGGAATCTCTAACGGTCCCCGAGATATTCGGGTTTAAAGTTTTGAAAAATTAATTTCGCGCTAGAACGCTGCCATATAGCCTATCAGAAGCTTCTTCCCACGGGGAGTCCAAATCTGTCGAGTTTTCGTCTCTATCTCTTACCGTTTCCTGTGTTTTGATGGCAGTTATTTATAGGGATTTCTTTGTATGTAAACAAGGTATGTTGCTGTAAAAGGTTATTGGCAATGCTTGATTTTATGACGGGAGTTTAGCGGGAGATTTGAATTCAATTTTGATATTTAAACAAGATATTTTGAGTTTAGTTTGGATTAAGATTCAAGGAATCTTATTTTTGTACAATTTAAATAGTATTTGAACTTACTTACTTACCCTGAGAGAGAGAATATCCATTAATTGTTCACTACTTTTTATTAACTCGAAATAAACAAAGTTATTTATACACTATTGGTTTATATTTACTACAATATAATAACATCACAACTAAATAACTAGTACAGCATTTATTAAAGAAACAAAGATTATAACAAGTCAATTTAAGCTAATAATATACTTCTTTGTTTGGAGCAGTATACCCATCATGTCCCAAGAGTTACTAAAAATAATATAGTATATCACCCGATTGGTATGCGGTATACTCAAAACAGGTAGAGGGGAAGATTTTATTCACTTGTGTGCTACAGTGGCATCTACTTATTGAGGCATAGCTTATCTGTGGAGTAAATTTATCTTTAATAGAGGACGCTGCATGTATGAATGTTAATAAAACAGTGTTGAATTACTTTAAAATCAATTTCATAAATTATAAATATATCTACAAGTTTCGTAGCAATATATATGCATAAAAGTTAAAAATTAACAATTACTTAGATTTGTGTATAAATACAAAAGTAAAATTAATAAACATACGATTCCAACTCGGTTGATCGCAAGATAAAAACTCACTAAATGAATAATAACATGTTTTAAGCAAAAGTTGTTTCACTGTAGATATGAATTTAGTTGATGTTATAGTTTTGGTATTTTCTGCCAATTTGTTATAAGCTTTTATAGCTGAAAAGCAAGGACTTTTGCATAAAAGTACAGTCTGTGAGATGGAATCTCTAGTATAGAGGAGCCCCGCGTATTATACGAATGGTAAGTATTTATATTTGCTATGTCTTTTAATAAAAACTAATAAAAACTAATAATGCTCCATGCATATATAAATATGTGGGCAAAGTCAATACACAAACAATAACAATAAACACAAAAACTACAGGGTACATGAATTAAAATACTCGTCTAGAGAATATATACATCTTTCCAATAGGAATGCTCTAACACTGTACTTAAATTGATTGCAATTTATAATCTCTTTAAATCTTTGAGGCAATGCGTTGAATATTTTTAAACCCAAAATATTAGGACTATTTTTAGTCAAATTTAATGAAAATTTAGGAATATGAAAATTATATTTAAACCTAGTATCATAGGTGTGGACATCATTGTTGCACAGAAATTCCCGTTTATTTTTGTGGATATATTTTAAACGTTCATATATATGCATGGCAGGCATTGGCATGATATTCCATTTTCTAAAGTAAGGTTTACATGATTCCCTAGAGTTAATTGCGGCCATGCAACGAATAATACGTCTCTGGGCCAAAAACACACTTCGCGCGGCTGGTGATGCACCCCAAACAGTAATACCGTATGAGAGTCTGCTGTGGATATTAGCATAATAAAATGATAATAAAGATTTAGGATCAATTATAGTCCTAAGATTGCGTATTTGGTAACAGCTAGAATTTAATTTACTTATAATTTTTTGGCAATGAGCATGCGGTATGAGCGTTTAAAATTTTGAAAATTTTTTTTTAACGCTAGAGCGTTCAGGCATAGCCTATCCGAAGCGTTTTCGCACGGGGAATCGAATGACGTCAAGCTTTTGCCGATATCTCTAACCGTTTCCGAGATATTCGCAAAAATGTGCCGAAATTCGTTAAAAATCGCTATTTTTTACCCAAAATCGCTTATTTTTTCTTATTTTTTCTCTATCTACGATCGCTACCCCGATGTATCATACACCGTCGGACGTACTTTTCGACGGCGATTCCGAATCTGAAGTCGGCGTTCGGCTATCGGTTACGGTTCGGAAGATATCGTCGAATTTCCTTAAATTTCGTCGAAAATTTTGGGAAAATTAAAAAAAAATCGTCTCAAAATTGAAATAACCCCGACGTATTATACATCAGAAGAAGCGCCTTTTCGCGGCGAATCGAATGGCACCGCGCCAGTCCTCCTAGCACCAACCGTTCCGGAGATATGGGCGTTTAAAGTTTCGAAAATTAAATCCACGCTCGGTCACTTCGTGGGGGTCCTTTAGACGCGCATTCTAACGGGGAATCGAATTACGTCAAGCTTTTGCCGATATCTCTAACCGTTCTCGAGATATTCGGGTTTAAAGTTTTTAAAAATTAATTTCGCGCTAGAGCGCTGCCATATAGCCTATCAGAAGCGTCTTCCCACGGGGAGTCCAAATCTGTCAAGTTTTCGTCTCTATCTCTTACCGTTTCCGAGATATGAGCGTTTAAAGTTTTGAAAAAAAATTTTAACGCTAGGGCGTTCTGGCATAGCCTATCCGAAGCGTTTTCGCACGGGGAATCGAATGACGTCAAGCTTTTGCCGATATCTCTAACCGTTTCCGAGATATTCGCAAAAATGTGCCGAAATTCGTTAAAAATCGCTATTTTTTACCCAAAATCGCTTATTTTTCCTTATTTTTTCTCTATCTACGATCGCTACCCCGATGTATCATACACCGTCGGACGTACTTTTCGACGGCGATTCCGAATCTGAAGTCGGCGTTCGGCTATCGGTTACGGTTCGGAAGATATCGTCGAATTTCCTTAAATTTCGTCGAAAATTTTGGGAAAATTAAAAAAAAATCGTCTCAAAATTGAAATAACCCCGACGTATTATACATCAGAAGAAGCGCCTTTTCGCGGCGAATCGAATGGCACCGCGCCAGTCCTCCTAGCACCAACCGTTCCGGAGATATGGGCGTTTAAAGTTTCGAAAATTAAATCCACGCTCGGTCACTTCGTGGGGGTCCTTTAGACGCGCATTCTAACGGGGAATCGAATTACGTCAAGCTTTTGCCGATATCTCTAACCGTTCTCGAGATATTCGGGTTTAAAGTTTTTAAAAATTAATTTCGCGCTAGAGCGCTGCCATATAGCCTATCAGAAGCGTCTTCCCACGGGGAGTCCAAATCTGTCAAGTTTTCGTCTCTATCTCTTACCGTTTCCGAGATATGAGCGTTTAAAGTTTTGAAAAAATTTTTTAACGCTAGGGCGTTCTGGCATAGCCTATCCGAAGCGTTTTCGCACGGGGAATCGAATGACGTCAAGCTTTTGCCGATATCTCTAACCGTTTCCGAGATATTCGCAAAAATGTGCCGAAATTCGTTAAAAATCGCTATTTTTTACCCAAAATCGCTTATTTTTCCTTATTTTTTCTCTATCTACGATCGCTACCCCGATGTATCATACACCGTCGGACGTACTTTTCGACGGCGATTCCGAATCTGAAGTCGGCGTTCGGCTATCGGTTACGGTTCGGAAGATATCGTCGAATTTCCTTAAATTTCGTCGAAAATTTTGGGAAAATTAAAAAAAAATCGTCTCAAAATTGAAATAACCCCGACGTATTATACATCAGAAGAAGCGCCTTTTCGCGGCGAATCGAATGGCACCGCGCCAGTCCTCCTAGCACCAACCGTTCCGGAGATATGGGCGTTTAAAGTTTCGAAAATTAAATCCACGCTCGGTCACTTCGTGGGGGTCCTTTAGACGCGCATTCTAACGGGGAATCGAATTACGTCAAGCTTTTGCCGATATCTCTAACCGTTCTCGAGATATTCGGGTTTAAAGTTTTTAAAAATTAATTTCGCGCTAGAGCGCTGCCATATAGCCTATCAGAAGCGTCTTCCCACGGGGAGTCCAAATCTGTCAAGTTTTCGTCTCTATCTCTTACCGTTTCCGAGATATGAGCGTTTAAAGTTTTGAAAAATTTTTTTAACGCTAGGGCGTTCTGGCATAGCCTATCCGAAGCGTTTTCGCACGGGGAATCGAATGACGTCAAGCTTTTGCCGATATCTCTAACCGTTTCCGAGATATTCGCAAAAATGTGCCGAAATTCGTTAAAAATCGCTATTTTTTACCCAAAATCGCTTATTTTTCCTTATTTTTTCTCTATCTACGATCGCTACCCCGATGTATCATACACCGTCGGACGTACTTTTCGACGGCGATTCCGAATCTGAAGTCGGCGTTCGGCTATCGGTTACGGTTCGGAAGATATCGTCGAATTTCCTTAAATTTCGTCGAAAATTTTGGGAAAATTAAAAAAAAATCGTCTCAAAATTGAAATAACCCCGACGTATTATACATCAGAAGAAGCGCCTTTTCGCGGCGAATCGAATGGCACCGCGCCAGTCCTCCTAGCACCAACCGTTCCGGAGATATGGGCGTTTAAAGTTTCGAAAATTAAATCCACGCTCGGTCACTTCGTGGGGGTCCTTTAGACGCGCATTCTAACGGGGAATCGAATTACGTCAAGCTTTTGCCGATATCTCTAACCGTTCTCGAGATATTCGGGTTTAAAGTTTTTAAAAATTAATTTCGCGCTAGAGCGCTGCCATATAGCCTATCAGAAGCGTCTTCCCACGGGGAGTCCAAATCTGTCAAGTTTTCGTCTCTATCTCTTACCGTTTCCGAGATATGAGCGTTTAAAGTTTTGAAAAATTTTTTTAACGCTAGGGCGTTCTGGCATAGCCTATCCGAAGCGTTTTCGCACGGGGAATCGAATGACGTCAAGCTTTTGCCGATATCTCTAACCGTTTCCGAGATATTCGCAAAAATGTGCCGAAATTCGTTAAAAATCGCTATTTTTTACCCAAAATCGCTTATTTTTCCTTATTTTTTCTCTATCTACGATCGCTACCCCGATGTATCATACACCGTCGGACGTACTTTTCGACGGCGATTCCGAATCTGAAGTCGGCGTTCGGCTATCGGTTACGGTTCGGAAGATATCGTCGAATTTCCTTAAATTTCGTCGAAAATTTTGGGAAAATTAAAAAAAAATCGTCTCAAAATTGAAATAACCCCGACGTATTATACATCAGAAGAAGCGCCTTTTCGCGGCGAATCGAATGGCACCGCGCCAGTCCTCCTAGCACCAACCGTTCCGGAGATATGGGCGTTTAAAGTTTCGAAAATTAAATCCACGCTCGGTCACTTCGTGGGGGTCCTTTAGACGCGCATTCTAACGGGGAATCGAATGACGTCAAGCTTTTGCCGATATCTCTAACCGTTTCCGAGATATTCGCAAAAATGTGCCGAAATTCGTTAAAAATCGCTATTTTTTACCCAAAATCGCTTATTTTTCCTTATTTTTTCTCTATCTACGATCGCTACCCCGATGTATCATACACCGTCGGACGTACTTTTCGACGGCGATTCCGAATCTGAAGTCGGCGTTCGGCTATCGGTTACGGTTCGGAAGATATCGTCGAATTTCCTTAAATTTCGTCGAAAATTTTGGGAAAATTAAAAAAAAATCGTCTCAAAATTGAAATAACCCCGACGTATTATACATCAGAAGAAGCGCCTTTTCGCGGCGAATCGAATGGCACCGCGCCAGTCCTCCTAGCACCAACCGTTCCGGAGATATGGGCGTTTAAAGTTTCGAAAATTAAATCCACGCTCGGTCACTTCCTGGGGGTCCTTTAGACGCGCATTCTAACGGGGAATCGAATTACGTCAAGCTTTTGCCGATATCTCTAACCGTTCTCGAGATATTCGGGTTTAAAGTTTTTAAAAATTAATTTCGCGCTAGAGCGCTGCCATATAGCCTATCAGAAGCGTCTTCCCACGGGGAGTCCAAATGTCAAGTTTTCGTCTCTATCTCTTACCGTTTCCGAGATATGAGCGTTTAAAGTTTTGAAAAATTTTTTTAACGCTAGGGCGTTCTGGCATAGCCTATCCGAAGCGTTTTCGCACGGGGAATCGAATGACGTCAAGCTTTTGCCGATATCTCTAACCGTTTCCGAGATATTCGCAAAAATGTGCCGAAATTCGTTAAAAATCGCTATTTTTTACCCAAAATCGCTTATTTTTCCTTATTTTTTCTCTATCTACGATCGCTACCCCGATGTATCATACACCGTCGGACGTACTTTTCGACGGCGATTCCGAATCTGAAGTCGGCGTTCGGCTATCGGTTACGGTTCGGAAGATATCGTCGAATTTCCTTAAATTTCGTCGAAAATTTTGGGAAAATTAAAAAAAAATCGTCTCAAAATTGAAATAACCCCGACGTATTATACATCAGAAGAAGCGCCTTTTCGCGGCGAATCGAATGGCACCGCGCCAGTCCTCCTAGCACCAACCGTTCCGGAGATATGGGCGTTTAAAGTTTCGAAAATTAAATCCACGCTCGGTCACTTCGTGGGGGTCCTTTAGACGCGCATTCTAACGGGGAATCGAATTACGTCAAGCTTTTGCCGATATCTCTAACCGTTCTCGAGATATTCGGGTTTAAAGTTTTTAAAAATTAATTTCGCGCTAGAGCGCTGCCATATAGCCTATCAGAAGCGTCTTCCCACGGGGAGTCCAAATCTGTCAAGTTTTCGTCTCTATCTCTTACCGTTTCCGAGATATGAGCGTTTAAAGTTTTGAAAAATTTTTTTAACGCTAGGGCGTTCTGGCATAGCCTATCCGAAGCGTTTTCGCACGGGGAATCGAATGACGTCAAGCTTTTGCCGATATCTCTAACCGTTTCCGAGATATTTGCAAAAATGTGCCGAAATTCGTTAAAAATCGCTATTTTTTACCCAAAATCGCTTATTTTTCCTTATTTTTTCTCTATCTACGATCGCTACCCCGATGTATCATACACCGTCGGACGTACTTTTCGACGGCGATTCCGAATCTGAAGTCGGCGTTCGGCTATCGGTTACGGTTCGGAAGATATCGTCGAATTTCCTTAAATTTCGTCGAAAATTTTGGGAAAATTAAAAAAAAATCGTCTCAAAATTGAAATAACCCCGACGTATTATACATCAGAAGAAGCGCCTTTTCGCGGCGAATCGAATGGCACCGCGCCAGTCCTCCTAGCACCAACCGTTCCGGAGATATGGGCGTTTAAAGTTTCGAAAATTAAATCCACGCTCGGTCACTTCGTGGGGGTCCTTTAGACGCGCATTCTAACGGGGAATCGAATTACGTCAAGCTTTTGCCGATATCTCTAACCGTTCTCGAGATATTCGGGTTTAAAGTTTTTAAAAATTAATTTCGCGCTAGAGCGCTGCCATATAGCCTATCAGAAGCGTCTTCCCACGGGGAGTCCAAATCTGTCAAGTTTTCGTCTCTATCTCTTACCGTTTCCGAGATATGAGCGTTTAAAGTTTTGAAAAATTTTTTTAACGCTAGGGCGTTCTGGCATAGCCTATCCGAAGCGTTTTCGCACGGGGAATCGAATGACGTCAAGCTTTTGCCGATATCTCTAACCGTTTCCGAGATATTCGCAAAAATGTGCCGAAATTCGTTAAAAATCGCTATTTTTTACCCAAAATCGCTTATTTTTCCTTATTTTTTCTCTATCTACGATCGCTACCCCGATGTATCATACACCGTCGGACGTACTTTTCGACGGCGATTCCGAATCTGAAGTCGGCGTTCGGCTATCGGTTACGGTTCGGAAGATATCGTCGAATTTCCTTAAATTTCGTCGAAAATTTTGGGAAAATTAAAAAAAAATCGTCTCAAAATTGAAATAACCCCGACGTATTATACATCAGAAGAAGCGCCTTTTCGCGGCGAATCGAATGGCACCGCGCCAGTCCTCCTAGCACCAACCGTTCCGGAGATATGGGCGTTTAAAGTTTCGAAAATTAAATCCACGCTCGGTCACTTCGTGGGGGTCCTTTAGACGCGCATTCTAACGGGGAATCGAATTACGTCAAGCTTTTGCCGATATCTCTAACCGTTCTCGAGATATTCGGGTTTAAAGTTTTTAAAAATTAATTTCGCGCTAGAGCGCTGCCATATAGCCTATCAGAAGCGTCTTCCCACGGGGAGTCCAAATCTGTCAAGTTTTCGTCTCTATCTCTTACCGTTTCCGAGATATGAGCGTTTAAAGTTTTGAAAAATTTTTTTAACGCTAGGGCGTTCTGGCATAGCCTATCCGAAGCGTTTTCGCACGGGGAATCGAATGACGTCAAGCTTTTGCCGATATCTCTAACCGTTTCCGAGATATTCGCAAAAATGTGCCGAAATTCGTTAAAAATCGCTATTTTTTACCCAAAATCGCTTATTTTTCCTTATTTTTTCTCTATCTACGATCGCTACCCCGATGTATCATACACCGTCGGACGTACTTTTCGACGGCGATTCCGAATCTGAAGTCGGCGTTCGGCTATCGGTTACGGTTCGGAAGATATCGTCGAATTTCCTTAAATTTCGTCGAAAATTTTGGGAAAATTAAAAAAAAATCGTCTCAAAATTGAAATAACCCCGACGTATTATACATCAGAAGAAGCGCCTTTTCGCGGCGAATCGAATGGCACCGCGCCAGTCCTCCTAGCACCAACCGTTCCGGAGATATGGGCGTTTAAAGTTTCGAAAATTAAATCCACGCTCGGTCACTTCGTGGGGGTCCTTTAGACGCGCATTCTAACGGGGAATCGAATGACGTCAAGCTTTTGCCGATATCTCTAACCGTTTCCGAGATATTCGCAAAAATGTGCCGAAATTCGTTAAAAATCGCTATTTTTTACCCAAAATCGCTTATTTTTCCTTATTTTTTCTCTATCTACGATCGCTACCCCGATGTATCATACACCGTCGGACGTACTTTTCGACGGCGATTCCGAATCTGAAGTCGGCGTTCGGCTATCGGTTACGGTTCGGAAGATATCGTCGAATTTCCTTAAATTTCGTCGAAAATTTTGGGAAAATTAAAAAAAAATCGTCTCAAAATTGAAATAACCCCGACGTATTATACATCAGAAGAAGCGCCTTTTCGCGGCGAATCGAATGGCACCGCGCCAGTCCTCCTAGCACCAACCGTTCCGGAGATATGGGCGTTTAAAGTTTCGAAAATTAAATCCACGCTCGGTCACTTCCTGGGGGTCCTTTAGACGCGCATTCTAACGGGGAATCGAATTACGTCAAGCTTTTGCCGATATCTCTAACCGTTCTCGAGATATTCGGGTTTAAAGTTTTTAAAAATTAATTTCGCGCTAGAGCGCTGCCATATAGCCTATCAGAAGCGTCTTCCCACGGGGAGTCCAAATGTCAAGTTTTCGTCTCTATCTCTTACCGTTTCCGAGATATGAGCGTTTAAAGTTTTGAAAAATTTTTTTAACGCTAGGGCGTTCTGGCATAGCCTATCCGAAGCGTTTTCGCACGGGGAATCGAATGACGTCAAGCTTTTGCCGATATCTCTAACCGTTTCCGAGATATTCGCAAAAATGTGCCGAAATTCGTTAAAAATCGCTATTTTTTACCCAAAATCGCTTATTTTTCCTTATTTTTTCTCTATCTACGATCGCTACCCCGATGTATCATACACCGTCGGACGTACTTTTCGACGGCGATTCCGAATCTGAAGTCGGCGTTCGGCTATCGGTTACGGTTCGGAAGATATCGTCGAATTTCCTTAAATTTCGTCGAAAATTTTGGGAAAATTAAAAAAAAATCGTCTCAAAATTGAAATAACCCCGACGTATTATACATCAGAAGAAGCGCCTTTTCGCGGCGAATCGAATGGCACCGCGCCAGTCCTCCTAGCACCAACCGTTCCGGAGATATGGGCGTTTAAAGTTTCGAAAATTAAATCCACGCTCGGTCACTTCGTGGGGGTCCTTTAGACGCGCATTCTAACGGGGAATCGAATTACGTCAAGCTTTTGCCGATATCTCTAACCGTTCTCGAGATATTCGGGTTTAAAGTTTTTAAAAATTAATTTCGCGCTAGAGCGCTGCCATATAGCCTATCAGAAGCGTCTTCCCACGGGGAGTCCAAATCTGTCAAGTTTTCGTCTCTATCTCTTACCGTTTCCGAGATATGAGCGTTTAAAGTTTTGAAAAATTTTTTTAACGCTAGGGCGTTCTGGCATAGCCTATCCGAAGCGTTTTCGCACGGGGAATCGAATGACGTCAAGCTTTTGCCGATATCTCTAACCGTTTCCGAGATATTTGCAAAAATGTGCCGAAATTCGTTAAAAATCGCTATTTTTTACCCAAAATCGCTTATTTTTCCTTATTTTTTCTCTATCTACGATCGCTACCCCGATGTATCATACACCGTCGGACGTACTTTTCGACGGCGATTCCGAATCTGAAGTCGGCGTTCGGCTATCGGTTACGGTTCGGAAGATATCGTCGAATTTCCTTAAATTTCGTCGAAAATTTTGGGAAAATTAAAAAAAAATCGTCTCAAAATTGAAATAACCCCGACGTATTATACATCAGAAGAAGCGCCTTTTCGCGGCGAATCGAATGGCACCGCGCCAGTCCTCCTAGCACCAACCGTTCCGGAGATATGGGCGTTTAAAGTTTCGAAAATTAAATCCACGCTCGGTCACTTCGTGGGGGTCCTTTAGACGCGCATTCTAACGGGGAATCGAATTACGTCAAGCTTTTGCCGATATCTCTAACCGTTCTCGAGATATTCGGGTTTAAAGTTTTTAAAAATTAATTTCGCGCTAGAGCGCTGCCATATAGCCTATCAGAAGCGTCTTCCCACGGGGAGTCCAAATCTGTCAAGTTTTCGTCTCTATCTCTTACCGTTTCCGAGATATGAGCGTTTAAAGTTTTGAAAAATTTTTTTAACGCTAGGGCGTTCTGGCATAGCCTATCCGAAGCGTTTTCGCACGGGGAATCGAATTACGTCAAGCTTTTGCCGATATCTCTAACCGTTTCCGAGATATTCGCAAAAATGTGCCGAAATTCGTTAAAAATCGCTATTTTTTACCCAAAATCGCTTATTTTTCCTTATTTTTTCTCTATCTACGATCGCTACCCCGATGTATCATACACCGTCGGACGTACTTTTCGACGGCGATTCCGAATCTGAAGTCGGCGTTCGGCTATCGGTTACGGTTCGGAAGATATCGTCGAATTTCCTTAAATTTCGTCGAAAATTTTGGGAAAATTAAAAAAAAATCGTCTCAAAATTGAAATAACCCCGACGTATTATACATCAGAAGAAGCGCCTTTTCGCGGCGAATCGAATGGCACCGCGCCAGTCCTCCTAGCACCAACCGTTCCGGAGATATGGGCGTTTAAAGTTTCGAAAATTAAATCCACGCTCGGTCACTTCGTGGGGGTCCTTTAGACGCGCATTCTAACGGGGAATCGAATTACGTCAAGCTTTTGCCGATATCTCTAACCGTTCTCGAGATATTCGGGTTTAAAGTTTTTAAAAATTAATTTCGCGCTAGAGCGCTGCCATATAGCCTATCAGAAGCGTCTTCCCACGGGGAGTCCAAATCTGTCAAGTTTTCGTCTCTATCTCTTACCGTTTCCGAGATATGAGCGTTTAAAGTTTTGAAAAATTTTTTTAACGCTAGGGCGTTCTGGCATAGCCTATCCGAAGCGTTTTCGCACGGGGAATCGAATGACGTCAAGCTTTTGCCGATATCTCTAACCGTTTCCGAGATATTCGCAAAAATGTGCCGAAATTCGTTAAAAATCGCTATTTTTTACCCAAAATCGCTTATTTTTCCTTATTTTTTCTCTATCTACGATCGCTACCCCGATGTATCATACACCGTCGGACGTACTTTTCGACGGCGATTCCGAATCTGAAGTCGGCGTTCGGCTATCGGTTACGGTTCGGAAGATATCGTCGAATTTCCTTAAATTTCGTCGAAAATTTTGGGAAAATTAAAAAAAAATCGTCTCAAAATTGAAATAACCCCGACGTATTATACATCAGAAGAAGCGCCTTTTCGCGGCGAATCGAATGGCACCGCGCCAGTCCTCCTAGCACCAACCGTTCCGGAGATATGGGCGTTTAAAGTTTCGAAAATTAAATCCACGCTCGGTCACTTCGTGGGGGTCCTTTAGACGCGCATTCTAACGGGGAATCGAATTACGTCAAGCTTTTGCCGATATCTCTAACCGTTCTCGAGATATTCGGGTTTAAAGTTTTTAAAAATTAATTTCGCGCTAGAGCGCTGCCATATAGCCTATCAGAAGCGTCTTCCCACGGGGAGTCCAAATCTGTCAAGTTTTCGTCTCTATCTCTTACCGTTTCCGAGATATGAGCGTTTAAAGTTTTGAAAAAATTTTTTAACGCTAGGGCGTTCTGGCATAGCCTATCCGAAGCGTTTTCGCACAGGGAATCGAATGACGTCAAGCTTTTGCCGATATCTCTAACCGTTTCCGAGATATTCGCAAAAATGTGCCGAAATTCGTTAAAAATCGCTATTTTTTACCCAAAATCGCTTATTTTTCCTTATTTTTTCTCTATCTACGATCGCTACCCCGATGTATCATACACCGTCGGACGTACTTTTCGACGGCGATTCCGAATCTGAAGTCGGCGTTCGGCTATCGGTTACGGTTCGGAAGATATCGTCGAATTTCCTTAAATTTCGTCGAAAATTTTGGGAAAATTAAAAAAAAATCGTCTCAAAATTGAAATAACCCCGACGTATTATACATCAGAAGAAGCGCCTTTTCGCGGCGAATCGAATGGCACCGCGCCAGTCCTCCTAGCACCAACCGTTCCGGAGATATGGGCGTTTAAAGTTTCGAAAATTAAATCCACGCTCGGTCACTTCGTGGGGGTCCTTTAGACGCGCATTCTAACGGGGAATCGAATTACGTCAAGCTTTTGCCGATATCTCTAACCGTTCTCGAGATATTCGGGTTTAAAGTTTTTAAAAATTAATTTCGCGCTAGAGCGCTGCCATATAGCCTATCAGAAGCGTCTTCCCACGGGGAGTCCAAATCTGTCAAGTTTTCGTCTCTATCTCTTACCGTTTCCGAGATATGAGCGTTTAAAGTTTTGAAAAATTTTTTTAACGCTAGGGCGTTCTGGCATAGCCTATCCGAAGCGTTTTCGCACGGGGAATCGAATGACGTCAAGCTTTTGCCGATATCTCTAACCGTTTCCGAGATATTCGCAAAAATGTGCCGAAATTCGTTAAAAATCGCTATTTTTTACCCAAAATCGCTTATTTTTCCTTATTTTTTCTCTATCTACGATCGCTACCCCGATGTATCATACACCGTCGGACGTACTTTTCGACGGCGATTCCGAATCTGAAGTCGGCGTTCGGCTATCGGTTACGGTTCGGAAGATATCGTCGAATTTCCTTAAATTTCGTCGAAAATTTTGGGAAAATTAAAAAAAAATCGTCTCAAAATTGAAATAACCCCGACGTATTATACATCAGAAGAAGCGCCTTTTCGCGGCGAATCGAATGGCACCGCGCCAGTCCTCCTAGCACCAACCGTTCCGGAGATATGGGCGTTTAAAGTTTCGAAAATTAAATCCACGCTCGGTCACTTCCTGGGGGTCCTTTAGACGCGCATTCTAACGGGGAATCTCTAACGGTCCCCGAGATATTCGGGTTTAAAGTTTTGAAAAATTAATTTCGCGCTAGAACGCTGCCATATAGCCTATCAGAAGCTTCTTCCCACGGGGAGTCCAAATCTGTCGAGTTTTCGTCTCTATCTCTTACCGTTTCCTGTGTTTTGATGGCAGTTATTTATAGGGATTTCTTTGTATGTAAACAAGGTATGTTGCTGTAAAAGGTTATTGGCAATGCTTGATTTTATGACGGGAGTTTAGCGGGAGATTTGAATTCAATTTTGATATTTAAACAAGATATTTTGAGTTTAGTTTGGATTAAGATTCAAGGAATCTTATTTTTGTACAATTTAAATAGTATTTGAACTTACTTACTTACCCTGAGAGAGAGAATATCCATTTATTGTTCACTACTTTTTATTAACTCGAAATAAACAAAGTTATTTATACACTATTGGTTTATATTTACTACAATATAATAACATCAAAACTAAATAACTAGTACAGCATTTATTAAAGAAACAAAGATTATAACAAGTCAATTTAAGCTAATAATATACTTCTTTGTTTGGAGCAGTATACCCATCATGTCCCAAGAGTTACTAAAAATAATATAGTATATCACCCGATTGGTATGCGGTATACTCAAAACAGGTAGAGGGGAAGATTTTATTCACTTGTGTGCTACAGTGGCATCTACTTATTGAGGCATAGCTTATCTGTGGAGTAAATTTATCTTTAATAGAGGACGCTGCATGTATGAATGTTAATAAAACAGTGTTGAATTACTTTAAAATCAATTTCATAAATTATAAATATATCTACAAGTTTCGTAGCAATATATATGCATAAAAGTTAAAAATTAACAATTACTTAGATTTGTGTATAAATACAAAAGTAAAATTAATAAACATACGATTCCAACTCGGTTGATCGCAAGATAAAAACTCACTAAATGAATAATAACATGTTTTAAGCAAAAGTTGTTTCACTGTAGATATGAATTTAGTTGATGTTATAGTTTTGGTATTTTCTGCCAATTTGTTATAAGCTTTTATAGCTGAAAAGCAAGGACTTTTGCATAAAAGTACAGTCTGTGAGATGGAATCTCTAGTATAGAGGAGCCCCGCGTATTATACGAATGGTAAGTATTTATATTTGCTATGTCTTTTAATAAAAACTAATAAAAACTAATAATGCTCCATGCATATATAAATATGTGGGCAAAGTCAATACACAAACAATAACAATAAACACAAAAACTACAGGGTACATGAATTAAAATACTCGTCTAGAGAATATATACATCTTTCCAATAGGAATGCTCTAACACTGTACTTAAATTGATTGCAATTTATAATCTCTTTAAATCTTTGAGGCAATGCGTTGAATATTTTTAAACCCAAAATATTAGGACTATTTTTAGTCAAATTTAATGAAAATTTAGGAATATGAAAATTATATTTAAACCTAGTATCATAGGTGTGGACATCATTGTTGCACAGAAATTCCCGTTTATTTTTGTGGATATATTTTAAACGTTCATATATATGCATGGCAGGCATTGGCATGATATTCCATTTTCTAAAGTAAGGTTTACATGATTCCCTAGAGTTAATTGCGGCCATGCAACGAATAATACGTCTCTGGGCCAAAAACACACTTCGCGCGGCTGGTGATGCACCCCAAACAGTAATACCGTATGAGAGTCTGCTGTGGATATTAGCATAATAAAATGATAATAAAGATTTAGGATCAATTATAGTCCTAAGATTGCGTATTTGGTAACAGCTAGAATTTAATTTACTTATAATTTTTTGGCAATGAGCATGCGGTATGAGCGTTTAAAATTTTGAAAATTTTTTTTTAACGCTAGAGCGTTCTGGCATAGCCTATCCGAAGCGTTTTCGCACGGGGAATCGAATGACGTCAAGCTTTTGCCGATATCTCTAACCGTTTCCGAGATATTCGCAAAAATGTGCCGAAATTCGTTAAAAATCGCTATTTTTTACCCAAAATCGCTTATTTTTTCTTATTTTTTCTCTATCTACGATCGCTACCCCGATGTATCATACACCGTCGGACGTACTTTTCGACGGCGATTCCGAATCTGAAGTCGGCGTTCGGCTATCGGTTACGGTTCGGAAGATATCGTCGAATTTCCTTAAATTTCGTCGAAAATTTTGGGAAAATTAAAAAAAAATCGTCTCAAAATTGAAATAACCCCGACGTATTATACATCAGAAGAAGCGCCTTTTCGCGGCGAATCGAATGGCACCGCGCCAGTCCTCCTAGCACCAACCGTTCCGGAGATATGGGCGTTTAAAGTTTCGAAAATTAAATCCACGCTCGGTCACTTCGTGGGGGTCCTTTAGACGCGCATTCTAACGGGGAATCGAATTACGTCAAGCTTTTGCCGATATCTCTAACCGTTCTCGAGATATTCGGGTTTAAAGTTTTTAAAAATTAATTTCGCGCTAGAGCGCTGCCATATAGCCTATCAGAAGCGTCTTCCCACGGGGAGTCCAAATCTGTCAAGTTTTCGTCTCTATCTCTTACCGTTTCCGAGATATGAGCGTTTAAAGTTTTGAAAAAATTTTTTAACGCTAGGGCGTTCTGGCATAGCCTATCCGAAGCGTTTTCGCACGGGGAATCGAATGACGTCAAGCTTTTGCCGATATCTCTAACCGTTTCCGAGATATTCGCAAAAATGTGCCGAAATTCGTTAAAAATCGCTATTTTTTACCCAAAATCGCTTATTTTTCCTTATTTTTTCTCTATCTACGATCGCTACCCCGATGTATCATACACCGTCGGACGTACTTTTCGACGGCGATTCCGAATCTGAAGTCGGCGTTCGGCTATCGGTTACGGTTCGGAAGATATCGTCGAATTTCCTTAAATTTCGTCGAAAATTTTGGGAAAATTAAAAAAAAATCGTCTCAAAATTGAAATAACCCCGACGTATTATACATCAGAAGAAGCGCCTTTTCGCGGCGAATCGAATGGCACCGCGCCAGTCCTCCTAGCACCAACCGTTCCGGAGATATGGGCGTTTAAAGTTTCGAAAATTAAATCCACGCTCGGTCACTTCGTGGGGGTCCTTTAGACGCGCATTCTAACGGGGAATCGAATTACGTCAAGCTTTTGCCGATATCTCTAACCGTTCTCGAGATATTCGGGTTTAAAGTTTTTAAAAATTAATTTCGCGCTAGAGCGCTGCCATATAGCCTATCAGAAGCGTCTTCCCACGGGGAGTCCAAATCTGTCAAGTTTTCGTCTCTATCTCTTACCGTTTCCGAGATATGAGCGTTTAAAGTTTTGAAAAATTTTTTTAACGCTAGGGCGTTCTGGCATAGCCTATCCGAAGCGTTTTCGCACGGGGAATCGAATGACGTCAAGCTTTTGCCGATATCTCTAACCGTTTCCGAGATATTCGCAAAAATGTGCCGAAATTCGTTAAAAATCGCTATTTTTTACCCAAAATCGCTTATTTTTCCTTATTTTTTCTCTATCTACGATCGCTACCCCGATGTATCATACACCGTCGGACGTACTTTTCGACGGCGATTCCGAATCTGAAGTCGGCGTTCGGCTATCGGTTACGGTTCGGAAGATATCGTCGAATTTCCTTAAATTTCGTCGAAAATTTTGGGAAAATTAAAAAAAAATCGTCTCAAAATTGAAATAACCCCGACGTATTATACATCAGAAGAAGCGCCTTTTCGCGGCGAATCGAATGGCACCGCGCCAGTCCTCCTAGCACCAACCGTTCCGGAGATATGGGCGTTTAAAGTTTCGAAAATTAAATCCACGCTCGGTCACTTCCTGGGGGTCCTTTAGACGCGCATTCTAACGGGGAATCTCTAACGGTCCCCGAGATATTCGGGTTTAAAGTTTTGAAAAATTAATTTCGCGCTAGAACGCTGCCATATAGCCTATCAGAAGCTTCTTCCCACGGGGAGTCCAAATCTGTCGAGTTTTCGTCTCTATCTCTTACCGTTTCCTGTGTTTTGATGGCAGTTATTTATAGGGATTTCTTTGTATGTAAACAAGGTATGTTGCTGTAAAAGGTTATTGGCAATGCTTGATTTTATGACGGGAGTTTAGCGGGAGATTTGAATTCAATTTTGATATTTAAACAAGATATTTTGAGTTTAGTTTGGATTAAGATTCAAGGAATCTTATTTTTGTACAATTTAAATAGTATTTGAACTTACTTACTTACCCTGAGAGAGAGAATATCCATTTATTGTTCACTACTTTTTATTAACTCGAAATAAACAAAGTTATTTATACACTATTGGTTTATATTTACTACAATATAATAACATCAAAACTAAATAACTAGTACAGCATTTATTAAAGAAACAAAGATTATAACAAGTCAATTTAAGCTAATAATATACTTCTTTGTTTGGAGCAGTATACCCATCATGTCCCAAGAGTTACTAAAAATAATATAGTATATCACCCGATTGGTATGCGGTATACTCAAAACAGGTAGAGGGGAAGATTTTATTCACTTGTGTGCTACAGTGGCATCTACTTATTGAGGCATAGCTTATCTGTGGAGTAAATTTATCTTTAATAGAGGACGCTGCATGTATGAATGTTAATAAAACAGTGTTGAATTACTTTAAAATCAATTTCATAAATTATAAATATATCTACAAGTTTCGTAGCAATATATATGCATAAAAGTTAAAAATTAACAATTACTTAGATTTGTGTATAAATACAAAAGTAAAATTAATAAACATACGATTCCAACTCGGTTGATCGCAAGATAAAAACTCACTAAATGAATAATAACATGTTTTAAGCAAAAGTTGTTTCACTGTAGATATGAATTTAGTTGATGTTATAGTTTTGGTATTTTCTGCCAATTTGTTATAAGCTTTTATAGCTGAAAAGCAAGGACTTTTGCATAAAAGTACAGTCTGTGAGATGGAATCTCTAGTATAGAGGAGCCCCGCGTATTATACGAATGGTAAGTATTTATATTTGCTATGTCTTTTAATAAAAACTAATAAAAACTAATAATGCTCCATGCATATATAAATATGTGGGCAAAGTCAATACACAAACAATAACAATAAACACAAAAACTACAGGGTACATGAATTAAAATACTCGTCTAGAGAATATATACATCTTTCCAATAGGAATGCTCTAACACTGTACTTAAATTGATTGCAATTTATAATCTCTTTAAATCTTTGAGGCAATGCGTTGAATATTTTTAAACCCAAAATATTAGGACTATTTTTAGTCAAATTTAATGAAAATTTAGGAATATGAAAATTATATTTAAACCTAGTATCATAGGTGTGGACATCATTGTTGCACAGAAATTCCCGTTTATTTTTGTGGATATATTTTAAACGTTCATATATATGCATGGCAGGCATTGGCATGATATTCCATTTTCTAAAGTAAGGTTTACATGATTCCCTAGAGTTAATTGCGGCCATGCAACGAATAATACGTCTCTGGGCCAAAAACACACTTCGCGCGGCTGGTGATGCACCCCAAACAGTAATACCGTATGAGAGTCTGCTGTGGATATTAGCATAATAAAATGATAATAAAGATTTAGGATCAATTATAGTCCTAAGATTGCGTATTTGGTAACAGCTAGAATTTAATTTACTTATAATTTTTTGGCAATGAGCATGCGGTATGAGCGTTTAAAATTTTGAAAATTTTTTTTTAACGCTAGAGCGTTCTGGCATAGCCTATCCGAAGCGTTTTCGCACGGGGAATCGAATGACGTCAAGCTTTTGCCGATATCTCTAACCGTTTCCGAGATATTCGCAAAAATGTGCCGAAATTCGTTAAAAATCGCTATTTTTTACCCAAAATCGCTTATTTTTTCTTATTTTTTCTCTATCTACGATCGCTACCCCGATGTATCATACACCGTCGGACGTACTTTTCGACGGCGATTCCGAATCTGAAGTCGGCGTTCGGCTATCGGTTACGGTTCGGAAGATATCGTCGAATTTCCTTAAATTTCGTCGAAAATTTTGGGAAAATTAAAAAAAAATCGTCTCAAAATTGAAATAACCCCGACGTATTATACATCAGAAGAAGCGCCTTTTCGCGGCGAATCGAATGGCACCGCGCCAGTCCTCCTAGCACCAACCGTTCCGGAGATATGGGCGTTTAAAGTTTCGAAAATTAAATCCACGCTCGGTCACTTCGTGGGGGTCCTTTAGACGCGCATTCTAACGGGGAATCGAATTACGTCAAGCTTTTGCCGATATCTCTAACCGTTCTCGAGATATTCGGGTTTAAAGTTTTTAAAAATTAATTTCGCGCTAGAGCGCTGCCATATAGCCTATCAGAAGCGTCTTCCCACGGGGAGTCCAAATCTGTCAAGTTTTCGTCTCTATCTCTTACCGTTTCCGAGATATGAGCGTTTAAAGTTTTGAAAAAAATTTTTAACGCTAGGGCGTTCTGGCATAGCCTATCCGAAGCGTTTTCGCACGGGGAATCGAATGACGTCAAGCTTTTGCCGATATCTCTAACCGTTTCCGAGATATTCGCAAAAATGTGCCGAAATTCGTTAAAAATCGCTATTTTTTACCCAAAATCGCTTATTTTTCCTTATTTTTTCTCTATCTACGATCGCTACCCCGATGTATCATACACCGTCGGACGTACTTTTCGACGGCGATTCCGAATCTGAAGTCGGCGTTCGGCTATCGGTTACGGTTCGGAAGATATCGTCGAATTTCCTTAAATTTCGTCGAAAATTTTGGGAAAATTAAAAAAAAATCGTCTCAAAATTGAAATAACCCCGACGTATTATACATCAGAAGAAGCGCCTTTTCGCGGCGAATCGAATGGCACCGCGCCAGTCCTCCTAGCACCAACCGTTCCGGAGATATGGGCGTTTAAAGTTTCGAAAATTAAATCCACGCTCGGTCACTTCGTGGGGGTCCTTTAGACGCGCATTCTAACGGGGAATCGAATTACGTCAAGCTTTTGCCGATATCTCTAACCGTTCTCGAGATATTCGGGTTTAAAGTTTTTAAAAATTAATTTCGCGCTAGAGCGCTGCCATATAGCCTATCAGAAGCGTCTTCCCACGGGGAGTCCAAATCTGTCAAGTTTTCGTCTCTATCTCTTACCGTTTCCGAGATATGAGCGTTTAAAGTTTTGAAAAATTTTTTTAACGCTAGGGCGTTCTGGCATAGCCTATCCGAAGCGTTTTCGCACGGGGAATCGAATGACGTCAAGCTTTTGCCGATATCTCTAACCGTTTCCGAGATATTCGCAAAAATGTGCCGAAATTCGTTAAAAATCGCTATTTTTTACCCAAAATCGCTTATTTTTCCTTATTTTTTCTCTATCTACGATCGCTACCCCGATGTATCATACACCGTCGGACGTACTTTTCGACGGCGATTCCGAATCTGAAGTCGGCGTTCGGCTATCGGTTACGGTTCGGAAGATATCGTCGAATTTCCTTAAATTTCGTCGAAAATTTTGGGAAAATTAAAAAAAAATCGTCTCAAAATTGAAATAACCCCGACGTATTATACATCAGAAGAAGCGCCTTTTCGCGGCGAATCGAATGGCACCGCGCCAGTCCTCCTAGCACCAACCGTTCCGGAGATATGGGCGTTTAAAGTTTCGAAAATTAAATCCACGCTCGGTCACTTCCTGGGGGTCCTTTAGACGCGCATTCTAACGGGGAATCTCTAACGGTCCCCGAGATATTCGGGTTTAAAGTTTTGAAAAATTAATTTCGCGCTAGAACGCTGCCATATAGCCTATCAGAAGCTTCTTCCCACGGGGAGTCCAAATCTGTCGAGTTTTCGTCTCTATCTCTTACCGTTTCCTGTGTTTTGATGGCAGTTATTTATAGGGATTTCTTTGTATGTAAACAAGGTATGTTGCTGTAAAAGGTTATTGGCAATGCTTGATTTTATGACGGGAGTTTAGCGGGAGATTTGAATTCAATTTTGATATTTAAACAAGATATTTTGAGTTTACTTTGGATTAAGATTCAAGGAATCTTATTTTTGTACAATTTAAATAGTATTTGAACTTACTTACTTACCCTGAGAGAGAGAATATCCATTAATTGTTCACTACTTTTTATTAACTCGAAATAAACAAAGTTATTTATACACTATTGGTTTATATTTACTACAATATAATAACATCACAACTAAATAACTAGTACAGCATTTATTAAAGAAACAAAGATTATAACAAGTCAATTTAAGCTAATAATATACTTCTTTGTTTGGAGCAGTATACCCATCATGTCCCAAGAGTTACTAAAAATAATATAGTATATCACCCGATTGGTATGCGGTATACTCAAAACAGGTAGAGGGGAAGATTTTATTCACTTGTGTGCTACAGTGGCATCTACTTATTGAGGCATAGCTTATCTGTGGAGTAAATTTATCTTTAATAGAGGACGCTGCATGTATGAATGTTAATAAAACAGTGTTGAATTACTTTAAAATCAATTTCATAAATTATAAATATATCTACAAGTTTCGTAGCAATATATATGCATAAAAGTTAAAAATTAACAATTACTTAGATTTGTGTATAAATACAAAAGTAAAATTAATAAACATACGATTCCAACTCGGTTGATCGCAAGATAAAAACTCACTAAATGAATAATAACATGTTTTAAGCAAAAGTTGTTTCACTGTAGATATGAATTTAGTTGATGTTATAGTTTTGGTATTTTCTGCCAATTTGTTATAAGCTTTTATAGCTGAAAAGCAAGGACTTTTGCATAAAAGTACAGTCTGTGAGATGGAATCTCTAGTATAGAGGAGCCCCGCGTATTATACGAATGGTAAGTATTTATATTTGCTATGTCTTTTAATAAAAACTAATAAAAACTAATAATGCTCCATGCATATATAAATATGTGGGCAAAGTCAATACACAAACAATAACAATAAACACAAAAACTACAGGGTACATGAATTAAAATACTCGTCTAGAGAATATATACATCTTTCCAATAGGAATGCTCTAACACTGTACTTAAATTGATTGCAATTTATAATCTCTTTAAATCTTTGAGGCAATGCGTTGAATATTTTTAAACCCAAAATATTAGGACTATTTTTAGTCAAATTTAATGAAAATTTAGGAATATGAAAATTATATTTAAACCTAGTATCATAGGTGTGGACATCATTGTTGCACAGAAATTCCCGTTTATTTTTGTGGATATATTTTAAACGTTCATATATATGCATGGCAGGCATTGGCATGATATTCCATTTTCTAAAGTAAGGTTTACATGATTCCCTAGAGTTAATTGCGGCCATGCAACGAATAATACGTCTCTGGGCCAAAAACACACTTCGCGCGGCTGGTGATGCACCCCAAACAGTAATACCGTATGAGAGTCTGCTGTGGATATTAGCATAATAAAATGATAATAAAGATTTAGGATCAATTATAGTCCTAAGATTGCGTATTTGGTAACAGCTAGAATTTAATTTACTTATAATTTTTTGGCAATGAGCATGCGGTATGAGCGTTTAAAATTTTGAAAATTTTTTTTTAACGCTAGAGCGTTCTGGCATAGCCTATCCGAAGCGTTTTCGCACGGGGAATCGAATGACGTCAAGCTTTTGCCGATATCTCTAACCGTTTCCGAGATATTCGCAAAAATGTGCCGAAATTCGTTAAAAATCGCTATTTTTTACCCAAAATCGCTTATTTTTTCTTATTTTTTCTCTATCTACGATCGCTACCCCGATGTATCATACACCGTCGGACGTACTTTTCGACGGCGATTCCGAATCTGAAGTCGGCGTTCGGCTATCGGTTACGGTTCGGAAGATATCGTCGAATTTCCTTAAATTTCGTCGAAAATTTTGGGAAAATTAAAAAAAAATCGTCTCAAAATTGAAATAACCCCGACGTATTATACATCAGAAGAAGCGCCTTTTCGCGGCGAATCGAATGGCACCGCGCCAGTCCTCCTAGCACCAACCGTTCCGGAGATATGGGCGTTTAAAGTTTCGAAAATTAAATCCACGCTCGGTCACTTCGTGGGGGTCCTTTAGACGCGCATTCTAACGGGGAATCGAATTACGTCAAGCTTTTGCCGATATCTCTAACCGTTCTCGAGATATTCGGGTTTAAAGTTTTTAAAAATTAATTTCGCGCTAGAGCGCTGCCATATAGCCTATCAGAAGCGTCTTCCCACGGGGAGTCCAAATCTGTCAAGTTTTCGTCTCTATCTCTTACCGTTTCCGAGATATGAGCGTTTAAAGTTTTGAAAAAATTTTTTAACGCTAGGGCGTTCTGGCATAGCCTATCCGAAGCGTTTTCGCACGGGGAATCGAATGACGTCAAGCTTTTGCCGATATCTCTAACCGTTTCCGAGATATTCGCAAAAATGTGCCGAAATTCGTTAAAAATCGCTATTTTTTACCCAAAATCGCTTATTTTTCCTTATTTTTTCTCTATCTACGATCGCTACCCCGATGTATCATACACCGTCGGACGTACTTTTCGACGGCGATTCCGAATCTGAAGTCGGCGTTCGGCTATCGGTTACGGTTCGGAAGATATCGTCGAATTTCCTTAAATTTCGTCGAAAATTTTGGGAAAATTAAAAAAAAATCGTCTCAAAATTGAAATAACCCCGACGTATTATACATCAGAAGAAGCGCCTTTTCGCGGCGAATCGAATGGCACCGCGCCAGTCCTCCTAGCACCAACCGTTCCGGAGATATGGGCGTTTAAAGTTTCGAAAATTAAATCCACGCTCGGTCACTTCGTGGGGGTCCTTTAGACGCGCATTCTAACGGGGAATCGAATTACGTCAAGCTTTTGCCGATATCTCTAACCGTTCTCGAGATATTCGGGTTTAAAGTTTTTAAAAATTAATTTCGCGCTAGAGCGCTGCCATATAGCCTATCAGAAGCGTCTTCCCACGGGGAGTCCAAATCTGTCAAGTTTTCGTCTCTATCTCTTACCGTTTCCGAGATATGAGCGTTTAAAGTTTTGAAAAAATTTTTTAACGCTAGGGCGTTCTGGCATAGCCTATCCGAAGCGTTTTCGCACGGGGAATCGAATGACGTCAAGCTTTTGCCGATATCTCTAACCGTTTCCGAGATATTCGCAAAAATGTGCCGAAATTCGTTAAAAATCGCTATTTTTTACCCAAAATCGCTTATTTTTCCTTATTTTTTCTCTATCTACGATCGCTACCCCGATGTATCATACACCGTCGGACGTACTTTTCGACGGCGATTCCGAATCTGAAGTCGGCGTTCGGCTATCGGTTACGGTTCGGAAGATATCGTCGAATTTCCTTAAATTTCGTCGAAAATTTTGGGAAAATTAAAAAAAAATCGTCTCAAAATTGAAATAACCCCGACGTATTATACATCAGAAGAAGCGCCTTTTCGCGGCGAATCGAATGGCACCGCGCCAGTCCTCCTAGCACCAACCGTTCCGGAGATATGGGCGTTTAAAGTTTCGAAAATTAAATCCACGCTCGGTCACTTCGTGGGGGTCCTTTAGACGCGCATTCTAACGGGGAATCGAATTACGTCAAGCTTTTGCCGATATCTCTAACCGTTCTCGAGATATTCGGGTTTAAAGTTTTTAAAAATTAATTTCGCGCTAGAGCGCTGCCATATAGCCTATCAGAAGCGTCTTCCCACGGGGAGTCCAAATCTGTCAAGTTTTCGTCTCTATCTCTTACCGTTTCCGAGATATGAGCGTTTAAAGTTTTGAAAAAATTTTTTAACGCTAGGGCGTTCTGGCATAGCCTATCCGAAGCGTTTTCGCACGGGGAATCGAATGACGTCAAGCTTTTGCCGATATCTCTAACCGTTTCCGAGATATTCGCAAAAATGTGCCGAAATTCGTTAAAAATCGCTATTTTTTACCCAAAATCGCTTATTTTTCCTTATTTTTTCTCTATCTACGATCGCTACCCCGATGTATCATACACCGTCGGACGTACTTTTCGACGGCGATTCCGAATCTGAAGTCGGCGTTCGGCTATCGGTTACGGTTCGGAAGATATCGTCGAATTTCCTTAAATTTCGTCGAAAATTTTGGGAAAATTAAAAAAAAATCGTCTCAAAATTGAAATAACCCCGACGTATTATACATCAGAAGAAGCGCCTTTTCGCGGCGAATCGAATGGCACCGCGCCAGTCCTCCTAGCACCAACCGTTCCGGAGATATGGGCGTTTAAAGTTTCGAAAATTAAATCCACGCTCGGTCACTTCGTGGGGGTCCTTTAGACGCGCATTCTAACGGGGAATCGAATTACGTCAAGCTTTTGCCGATATCTCTAACCGTTCTCGAGATATTCGGGTTTAAAGTTTTTAAAAATTAATTTCGCGCTAGAGCGCTGCCATATAGCCTATCAGAAGCGTCTTCCCACGGGGAGTCCAAATCTGTCAAGTTTTCGTCTCTATCTCTTACCGTTTCCGAGATATGAGCGTTTAAAGTTTTGAAAAATTTTTTTAACGCTAGGGCGTTCTGGCATAGCCTATCCGAAGCGTTTTCGCACGGGGAATCGAATGACGTCAAGCTTTTGCCGATATCTCTAACCGTTTCCGAGATATTCGCAAAAATGTGCCGAAATTCGTTAAAAATCGCTATTTTTTACCCAAAATCGCTTATTTTTCCTTATTTTTTCTCTATCTACGATCGCTACCCCGATGTATCATACACCGTCGGACGTACTTTTCGACGGCGATTCCGAATCTGAAGTCGGCGTTCGGCTATCGGTTACGGTTCGGAAGATATCGTCGAATTTCCTTAAATTTCGTCGAAAATTTTGGGAAAATTAAAAAAAAATCGTCTCAAAATTGAAATAACCCCGACGTATTATACATCAGAAGAAGCGCCTTTTCGCGGCGAATCGAATGGCACCGCGCCAGTCCTCCTAGCACCAACCGTTCCGGAGATATGGGCGTTTAAAGTTTCGAAAATTAAATCCACGCTCGGTCACTTCATGGGGGTCCTTTAGACGCGCATTCTAACGGGGAATCGAATTACGTCAAGCTTTTGCCGATATCTCTAACCGTTCTCGAGATATTCGGGTTTAAAGTTTTTAAAAATTAATTTCGCGCTAGAGCGCTGCCATATAGCCTATCAGAAGCGTCTTCCCACGGGGAGTCCAAATGTCAAGTTTTCGTCTCTATCTCTTACCGTTTCCGAGATATGAGCGTTTAAAGTTTTGAAAATTTTTTTTAACGCTAGGGCGTTCTGGCATAGCCTATCCGAAGCGTTTTCGCACGGGGAATCGAATGACGTCAAGCTTTTGCCGATATCTCTAACCGTTTCCGAGATATTCGCAAAAATGTGCCGAAATTCGTTAAAAATCGCTATTTTTTACCCAAAATCGCTTATTTTTCCTTATTTTTTCTCTATCTACGATCGCTACCCCGATGTATCATACACCGTCGGACGTACTTTTCGACGGCGATTCCGAATCTGAAGTCGGCGTTCGGCTATCGGTTACGGTTCGGAAGATATCGTCGAATTTCCTTAAATTTCGTCGAAAATTTTGGGAAAATTAAAAAAAAATCGTCTCAAAATTGAAATAACCCCGACGTATTATACATCAGAAGAAGCGCCTTTTCGCGGCGAATCGAATGGCACCGCGCCAGTCCTCCTAGCACCAACCGTTCCGGAGATATGGGCGTTTAAAGTTTCGAAAATTAAATCCACGCTCGGTCACTTCGTGGGGGTCCTTTAGACGCGCATTCTAACGGGGAATCGAATTACGTCAAGCTTTTGCCGATATCTCTAACCGTTCTCGAGATATTCGGGTTTAAAGTTTTTAAAAATTAATTTCGCTCTAGAGCGCTGCCATATAGCCTATCAGAAGCGTCTTCCCACGGGGAGTCCAAATCTGTCAAGTTTTCGTCTCTATCTCTTACCGTTTCCGAGATATGAGCGTTTAAAGTTTTGAAAAATTTTTTTAACGCTAGGGCGTTCTGGCATAGCCTATCCGAAGCGTTTTCGCACGGGGAATCGAATGACGTCAAGCTTTTGCCGATATCTCTAACCGTTTCCGAGATATTCGCAAAAATGTGCCGAAATTCGTTAAAAATCGCTATTTTTTACCCAAAATCGCTTATTTTTCCTTATTTTTTCTCTATCTACGATCGCTACCCCGATGTATCATACACCGTCGGACGTACTTTTCGACGGCGATTCCGAATCTGAAGTCGGCGTTCGGCTATCGGTTACGGTTCGGAAGATATCGTCGAATTTCCTTAAATTTCGTCGAAAATTTTGGGAAAATTAAAAAAAAATCGTCTCAAAATTGAAATAACCCCGACGTATTATACATCAGAAGAAGCGCCTTTTCGCGGCGAATCGAATGGCACCGCGCCAGTCCTCCTAGCACCAACCGTTCCGGAGATATGGGCGTTTAAAGTTTCGAAAATTAAATCCACGCTCGGTCACTTCGTGGGGGTCCTTTAGACGCGCATTCTAACGGGGAATCGAATTACGTCAAGCTTTTGCCGATATCTCTAACCGTTCTCGAGATATTCGGGTTTAAAGTTTTTAAAAATTAATTTCGCGCTAGAGCGCTGCCATATAGCCTATCAGAAGCGTCTTCCCACGGGGAGTCCAAATCTGTCAAGTTTTCGTCTCTATCTCTTACCGTTTCCGAGATATGAGCGTTTAAAGTTTTGAAAAATTTTTTTAACGCTAGGGCGTTCTGGCATAGCCTATCCGAAGCGTTTTCGCACGGGGAATCGAATGACGTCAAGCTTTTGCCGATATCTCTAACCGTTTCCGAGATATTCGCAAAAATGTGCCGAAATTCGTTAAAAATCGCTATTTTTTACCCAAAATCGCTTATTTTTCCTTATTTTTTCTCTATCTACGATCGCTACCCCGATGTATCATACACCGTCGGACGTACTTTTCGACGGCGATTCCGAATCTGAAGTCGGCGTTCGGCTATCGGTTACGGTTCGGAAGATATCGTCGAATTTCCTTAAATTTCGTCGAAAATTTTGGGAAAATTAAAAAAAAATCGTCTCAAAATTGAAATAACCCCGACGTATTATACATCAGAAGAAGCGCCTTTTCGCGGCGAATCGAATGGCACCGCGCCAGTCCTCCTAGCACCAACCGTTCCGGAGATATGGGCGTTTAAAGTTTCGAAAATTAAATCCACGCTCGGTCACTTCGTGGGGGTCCTTTAGACGCGCATTCTAACGGGGAATCGAATTACGTCAAGCTTTTGCCGATATCTCTAACCGTTCTCGAGATATTCGGGTTTAAAGTTTTTAAAAATTAATTTCGCGCTAGAGCGCTGCCATATAGCCTATCAGAAGCGTCTTCCCACGGGGAGTCCAAATCTGTCAAGTTTTCGTCTCTATCTCTTACCGTTTCCGAGATATGAGCGTTTAAAGTTTTGAAAAATTTTTTTAACGCTAGGGCGTTCTGGCATAGCCTATCCGAAGCGTTTTCGCACGGGGAATCGAATGACGTCAAGCTTTTGCCGATATCTCTAACCGTTTCCGAGATATTCGCAAAAATGTGCCGAAATTCGTTAAAAATCGCTATTTTTTACCCAAAATCGCTTATTTTTCCTTATTTTTTCTCTATCTACGATCGCTACCCCGATGTATCATACACCGTCGGACGTACTTTTCGACGGCGATTCCGAATCTGAAGTCGGCGTTCGGCTATCGGTTACGGTTCGGAAGATATCGTCGAATTTCCTTAAATTTCGTCGAAAATTTTGGGAAAATTAAAAAAAAATCGTCTCAAAATTGAAATAACCCCGACGTATTATACATCAGAAGAAGCGCCTTTTCGCGGCGAATCGAATGGCACCGCGCCAGTCCTCCTAGCACCAACCGTTCCGGAGATATGGGCGTTTAAAGTTTCGAAAATTAAATCCACGCTCGGTCACTTCGTGGGGGTCCTTTAGACGCGCATTCTAACGGGGAATCGAATTACGTCAAGCTTTTGCCGATATCTCTAACCGTTCTCGAGATATTCGGGTTTAAAGTTTTTAAAAATTAATTTCGCGCTAGAGCGCTGCCATATAGCCTATCAGAAGCGTCTTCCCACGGGGAGTCCAAATCTGTCAAGTTTTCGTCTCTATCTCTTACCGTTTCCGAGATATGAGCGTTTAAAGTTTTGAAAAATTTTTTTAACGCTAGGGCGTTCTGGCATAGCCTATCCGAAGCGTTTTCGCACGGGGAATCGAATGACGTCAAGCTTTTGCCGATATCTCTAACCGTTTCCGAGATATTCGCAAAAATGTGCCGAAATTCGTTAAAAATCGCTATTTTTTACCCAAAATCGCTTATTTTTCCTTATTTTTTCTCTATCTACGATCGCTACCCCGATGTATCATACACCGTCGGACGTACTTTTCGACGGCGATTCCGAATCTGAAGTCGGCGTTCGGCTATCGGTTACGGTTCGGAAGATATCGTCGAATTTCCTTAAATTTCGTCGAAAATTTTGGGAAAATTAAAAAAAAATCGTCTCAAAATTGAAATAACCCCGACGTATTATACATCAGAAGAAGCGCCTTTTCGCGGCGAATCGAATGGCACCGCGCCAGTCCTCCTAGCACCAACCGTTCCGGAGATATGGGCGTTTAAAGTTTCGAAAATTAAATCCACGCTCGGTCACTTCGTGGGGGTCCTTTAGACGCGCATTCTAACGGGGAATCGAATTACGTCAAGCTTTTGCCGATATCTCTAACCGTTCTCGAGATATTCGGGTTTAAAGTTTTTAAAAATTAATTTCGCGCTAGAGCGCTGCCATATAGCCTATCAGAAGCGTCTTCCCACGGGGAGTCCAAATCTGTCAAGTTTTCGTCTCTATCTCTTACCGTTTCCGAGATATGAGCGTTTAAAGTTTTGAAAATTTTTTTTAACGCTAGGGCGTTGTGGCATAGCCTATCCGAAGCGTTTTCGCAAGGGGAATCGAATGACGTCAAGCTTTTGCCGATATCTCTAACCGTTTCCGAGATATTCGCAAAAATGTGCCGAAATTCGTTAAAAATCGCTATTTTTTACCCAAAATCGCTTATTTTTCCTTATTTTTTCTCTATCTACGATCGCTACCCCGATGTATCATACACCGTCGGACGTACTTTTCGACGGCGATTCCGAATCTGAAGTCGGCGTTCGGCTATCGGTTACGGTTCGGAAGATATCGTCGAATTTCCTTAAATTTCGTCGAAAATTTTGGGAAAATTAAAAAAAAATCGTCTCAAAATTGAAATAACCCCGACGTATTATACATCAGAAGAAGCGCCTTTTCGCGGCGAATCGAATGGCACCGCGCCAGTCCTCCTAGCACCAACCGTTCCGGAGATATGGGCGTTTAAAGTTTCGAAAATTAAATCCACGCTCGGTCACTTCGTGGGGGTCCTTTAGACGCGCATTCTAACGGGGAATCGAATTACGTCAAGCTTTTGCCGATATCTCTAACCGTTCTCGAGATATTCGGGTTTAAAGTTTTTAAAAATTAATTTCGCGCTAGAGCGCTGCCATATAGCCTATCAGAAGCGTCTTCCCACGGGGAGTCCAAATCTGTCAAGTTTTCGTCTCTATCTCTTACCGTTTCCGAGATATGAGCGTTTAAAGTTTTGAAAAATTTTTTTAACGCTAGGGCGTTGTGGCATAGCCTATCCGAAGCGTTTTCGCACGGGGAATCGAATGACGTCAAGCTTTTGCCGATATCTCTAACCGTTTCCGAGATATTCGCAAAAATGTGCCGAAATTCGTTAAAAATCGCTATTTTTTACCCAAAATCGCTTATTTTTCCTTATTTTTTCTCTATCTACGATCGCTACCCCGATGTATCATACACCGTCGGACGTACTTTTCGACGGCGATTCCGAATCTGAAGTCGGCGTTCGGCTATCGGTTACGGTTCGGAAGATATCGTCGAATTTCCTTAAATTTCGTCGAAAATTTTGGGAAAATTAAAAAAAAATCGTCTCAAAATTGAAATAACCCCGACGTATTATACATCAGAAGAAGCGCCTTTTCGCGGCGAATCGAATGGCACCGCGCCAGTCCTCCTAGCACCAACCGTTCCGGAGATATGGGCGTTTAAAGTTTCGAAAATTAAATCCACGCTCGGTCACTTCGTGGGGGTCCTTTAGACGCGCATTCTAACGGGGAATCGAATTACGTCAAGCTTTTGCCGATATCTCTAACCGTTCTCGAGATATTCGGGTTTAAAGTTTTTAAAAATTAATTTCGCGCTAGAGCGCTGCCATATAGCCTATCAGAAGCGTCTTCCCACGGGGAGTCCAAATCTGTCAAGTTTTCGTCTCTATCTCTTACCGTTTCCGAGATATGAGCGTTTAAAGTTTTGAAAAAATTTTTTAACGCTAGGGCGTTCTGGCATAGCCTATCCGAAGCGTTTTCGCACGGGGAATCGAATGACGTCAAGCTTTTGCCGATATCTCTAACCGTTTCCGAGATATTCGCAAAAATGTGCCGAAATTCGTTAAAAATCGCTATTTTTTACCCAAAATCGCTTATTTTTCCTTATTTTTTCTCTATCTACGATCGCTACCCCGATGTATCATACACCGTCGGACGTACTTTTCGACGGCGATTCCGAATCTGAAGTCGGCGTTCGGCTATCGGTTACGGTTCGGAAGATATCGTCGAATTTCCTTAAATTTCGTCGAAAATTTTGGGAAAATTAAAAAAAAATCGTCTCAAAATTGAAATAACCCCGACGTATTATACATCAGAAGAAGCGCCTTTTCGCGGCGAATCGAATGGCACCGCGCCAGTCCTCCTAGCACCAACCGTTCCGGAGATATGGGCGTTTAAAGTTTCGAAAATTAAATCCACGCTCGGTCACTTCGTGGGGGTCCTTTAGACGCGCATTCTAACGGGGAATCGAATTACGTCAAGCTTTTGCCGATATCTCTAACCGTTCTCGAGATATTCGGGTTTAAAGTTTTTAAAAATTAATTTCGCGCTAGAGCGCTGCCATATAGCCTATCAGAAGCGTCTTCCCACGGGGAGTCCAAATCTGTCAAGTTTTCGTCTCTATCTCTTACCGTTTCCGAGATATGAGCGTTTAAAGTTTTGAAAAATTTTTTTAACGCTAGGGCGTTCTGGCATAGCCTATCCGAAGCGTTTTCGCACGGGGAATCGAATGACGTCAAGCTTTTGCCGATATCTCTAACCGTTTCCGAGATATTCGCAAAAATGTGCCGAAATTCGTTAAAAATCGCTATTTTTTACCCAAAATCGCTTATTTTTCCTTATTTTTTCTCTATCTACGATCGCTACCCCGATGTATCATACACCGTCGGACGTACTTTTCGACGGCGATTCCGAATCTGAAGTCGGCGTTCGGCTATCGGTTACGGTTCGGAAGATATCGTCGAATTTCCTTAAATTTCGTCGAAAATTTTGGGAAAATTAAAAAAAAATCGTCTCAAAATTGAAATAACCCCGACGTATTATACATCAGAAGAAGCGCCTTTTCGCGGCGAATCGAATGGCACCGCGCCAGTCCTCCTAGCACCAACCGTTCCGGAGATATGGGCGTTTAAAGTTTCGAAAATTAAATCCACGCTCGGTCACTTCGTGGGGGTCCTTTAGACGCGCATTCTAACGGGGAATCGAATTACGTCAAGCTTTTGCCGATATCTCTAACCGTTCTCGAGATATTCGGGTTTAAAGTTTTTAAAAATTAATTTCGCGCTAGAGCGCTGCCATATAGCCTATCAGAAGCGTCTTCCCACGGGGAGTCCAAATCTGTCAAGTTTTCGTCTCTATCTCTTACCGTTTCCGAGATATGAGCGTTTAAAGTTTTGAAAAATTTTTTTAACGCTAGGGCGTTCTGGCATAGCCTATCCGAAGCGTTTTCGCACGGGGAATCGAATGACGTCAAGCTTTTGCCGATATCTCTAACCGTTTCCGAGATATTCGCAAAAATGTGCCGAAATTCGTTAAAAATCGCTATTTTTTACCCAAAATCGCTTATTTTTCCTTATTTTTTCTCTATCTACGATCGCTACCCCGATGTATCATACACCGTCGGACGTACTTTTCGACGGCGATTCCGAATCTGAAGTCGGCGTTCGGCTATCGGTTACGGTTCGGAAGATATCGTCGAATTTCCTTAAATTTCGTCGAAAATTTTGGGAAAATTAAAAAAAAATCGTCTCAAAATTGAAATAACCCCGACGTATTATACATCAGAAGAAGCGCCTTTTCGCGGCGAATCGAATGGCACCGCGCCAGTCCTCCTAGCACCAACCGTTCCGGAGATATGGGCGTTTAAAGTTTCGAAAATTAAATCCACGCTCGGTCACTTCGTGGGGGTCCTTTAGACGCGCATTCTAACGGGGAATCGAATTACGTCAAGCTTTTGCCGATATCTCTAACCGTTCTCGAGATATTCGGGTTTAAAGTTTTTAAAAATTAATTTCGCGCTAGAGCGCTGCCATATAGCCTATCAGAAGCGTCTTCCCACGGGGAGTCCAAATCTGTCAAGTTTTCGTCTCTATCTCTTACCGTTTCCGAGATATGAGCGTTTAAAGTTTTGAAAAAATTTTTTAACGCTAGGGCGTTCTGGCATAGCCTATCCGAAGCGTTTTCGCACGGGGAATCGAATGACGTCAAGCTTTTGCCGATATCTCTAACCGTTTCCGAGATATTTGCAAAAATGTGCCGAAATTCGTTAAAAATCGCTATTTTTTACCCAAAATCGCTTATTTTTCCTTATTTTTTCTCTATCTACGATCGCTACCCCGATGTATCATACACCGTCGGACGTACTTTTCGACGGCGATTCCGAATCTGAAGTCGGCGTTCGGCTATCGGTTACGGTTCGGAAGATATCGTCGAATTTCCTTAAATTTCGTCGAAAATTTTGGGAAAATTAAAAAAAAATCGTCTCAAAATTGAAATAACCCCGACGTATTATACATCAGAAGAAGCGCCTTTTCGCGGCGAATCGAATGGCACCGCGCCAGTCCTCCTAGCACCAACCGTTCCGGAGATATGGGCGTTTAAAGTTTCGAAAATTAAATCCACGCTCGGTCACTTCGTGGGGGTCCTTTAGACGCGCATTCTAACGGGGAATCGAATTACGTCAAGCTTTTGCCGATATCTCTAACCGTTCTCGAGATATTCGGGTTTAAAGTTTTTAAAAATTAATTTCGCGCTAGAGCGCTGCCATATAGCCTATCAGAAGCGTCTTCCCACGGGGAGTCCAAATCTGTCAAGTTTTCGTCTCTATCTCTTACCGTTTCCGAGATATGAGCGTTTAAAGTTTTGAAAAATTTTTTAACGCTAGGGCGTTCTGGCATAGCCTATCCGAAGCGTTTTCGCACGGGGAATCGAATGACGTCAAGCTTTTGCCGATATCTCTAACCGTTTCCGAGATATTCGCAAAAATGTGCCGAAATTCGTTAAAAATCGCTATTTTTTACCCAAAATCGCTTATTTTTCCTTATTTTTTCTCTATCTACGATCGCTACCCCGATGTATCATACACCGTCGGACGTACTTTTCGACGGCGATTCCGAATCTGAAGTCGGCGTTCGGCTATCGGTTACGGTTCGGAAGATATCGTCGAATTTCCTTAAATTTCGTCGAAAATTTTGGGAAAATTAAAAAAAAATCGTCTCAAAATTGAAATAACCCCGACGTATTATACATCAGAAGAAGCGCCTTTTCGCGGCGAATCGAATGGCACCGCGCCAGTCCTCCTAGCACCAACCGTTCCGGAGATATGGGCGTTTAAAGTTTCGAAAATTAAATCCACGCTCGGTCACTTCGTGGGGGTCCTTTAGACGCGCATTCTAACGGGGAATCGAATTACGTCAAGCTTTTGCCGATATCTCTAACCGTTCTCGAGATATTCGGGTTTAAAGTTTTTAAAAATTAATTTCGCGCTAGAGCGCTGCCATATAGCCTATCAGAAGCGTCTTCCCACGGGGAGTCCAAATCTGTCAAGTTTTCGTCTCTATCTCTTACCGTTTCCGAGATATGAGCGTTTAAAGTTTTGAAAATTTTTTTTAACGCTAGGGCGTTCTGGCATAGCCTATCCGAAGCGTTTTCGCACGGGGAATCGAATGACGTCAAGCTTTTGCCGATATCTCTAACCGTTTCCGAGATATTCGCAAAAATGTGCCGAAATTCGTTAAAAATCGCTATTTTTTACCCAAAATCGCTTATTTTTCCTTATTTTTTCTCTATCTACGATCGCTACCCCGATGTATCATACACCGTCGGACGTACTTTTCGACGGCGATTCCGAATCTGAAGTCGGCGTTCGGCTATCGGTTACGGTTCGGAAGATATCGTCGAATTTCCTTAAATTTCGTCGAAAATTTTGGGAAAATTAAAAAAAAATCGTCTCAAAATTGAAATAACCCCGACGTATTATACATCAGAAGAAGCGCCTTTTCGCGGCGAATCGAATGGCACCGCGCCAGTCCTCCTAGCACCAACCGTTCCGGAGATATGGGCGTTTAAAGTTTCGAAAATTAAATCCACGCTCGGTCACTTCGTGGGGGTCCTTTAGACGCGCATTCTAACGGGGAATCGAATTACGTCAAGCTTTTGCCGATATCTCTAACCGTTCTCGAGATATTCGGGTTTAAAGTTTTTAAAAATTAATTTCGCGCTAGAGCGCTGCCATATAGCCTATCAGAAGCGTCTTCCCACGGGGAGTCCAAATCTGTCAAGTTTTCGTCTCTATCTCTTACCGTTTCCGAGATATGAGCGTTTAAAGTTTTGAAAAATTTTTTTAACGCTAGGGCGTTCTGGCATAGCCTATCCGAAGCGTTTTCGCACGGGGAATCGAATGACGTCAAGCTTTTGCCGATATCTCTAACCGTTTCCGAGATATTCGCAAAAATGTGCCGAAATTCGTTAAAAATCGCTATTTTTTACCCAAAATCGCTTATTTTTCCTTATTTTTTCTCTATCTACGATCGCTACCCCGATGTATCATACACCGTCGGACGTACTTTTCGACGGCGATTCCGAATCTGAAGTCGGCGTTCGGCTATCGGTTACGGTTCGGAAGATATCGTCGAATTTCCTTAAATTTCGTCGAAAATTTTGGGAAAATTAAAAAAAAATCGTCTCAAAATTGAAATAACCCCGACGTATTATACATCAGAAGAAGCGCCTTTTCGCGGCGAATCGAATGGCACCGCGCCAGTCCTCCTAGCACCAACCGTTCCGGAGATATGGGCGTTTAAAGTTTCGAAAATTAAATCCACGCTCGGTCACTTCGTGGGGGTCCTTTAGACGCGCATTCTAACGGGGAATCGAATTACGTCAAGCTTTTGCCGATATCTCTAACCGTTCTCGAGATATTCGGGTTTAAAGTTTTTAAAAATTAATTTCGCGCTAGAGCGCTGCCATATAGCCTATCAGAAGCGTCTTCCCACGGGGAGTCCAAATCTGTCAAGTTTTCGTCTCTATCTCTTACCGTTTCCGAGATATGAGCGTTTAAAGTTTTGAAAAATTTTTTTAACGCTAGGGCGTTCTGGCATAGCCTATCCGAAGCGTTTTCGCACGGGGAATCGAATGACGTCAAGCTTTTGCCGATATCTCTAACCGTTTCCGAGATATTCGCAAAAATGTGCCGAAATTCGTTAAAAATCGCTATTTTTTACCCAAAATCGCTTATTTTTCCTTATTTTTTCTCTATCTACGATCGCTACCCCGATGTATCATACACCGTCGGACGTACTTTTCGACGGCGATTCCGAATCTGAAGTCGGCGTTCGGCTATCGGTTACGGTTCGGAAGATATCGTCGAATTTCCTTAAATTTCGTCGAAAATTTTGGGAAAATTAAAAAAAAATCGTCTCAAAATTGAAATAACCCCGACGTATTATACATCAGAAGAAGCGCCTTTTCGCGGCGAATCGAATGGCACCGCGCCAGTCCTCCTAGCACCAACCGTTCCGGAGATATGGGCGTTTAAAGTTTCGAAAATTAAATCCACGCTCGGTCACTTCGTGGGGGTCCTTTAGACGCGCATTCTAACGGGGAATCGAATTACGTCAAGCTTTTGCCGATATCTCTAACCGTTCTCGAGATATTCGGGTTTAAAGTTTTTAAAAATTAATTTCGCGCTAGAGCGCTGCCATATAGCCTATCAGAAGCGTCTTCCCACGGGGAGTCCAAATCTGTCAAGTTTTCGTCTCTATCTCTTACCGTTTCCGAGATATGAGCGTTTAAAGTTTTGAAAAAATTTTTTAACGCTAGGGCGTTCTGGCATAGCCTATCCGAAGCGTTTTCGCACGGGGAATCGAATGACGTCAAGCTTTTGCCGATATCTCTAACCGTTTCCGAGATATTCGCAAAAATGTGCCGAAATTCGTTAAAAATCGCTATTTTTTACCCAAAATCGCTTATTTTTCCTTATTTTTTCTCTATCTACGATCGCTACCCCGATGTATCATACACCGTCGGACGTACTTTTCGACGGCGATTCCGAATCTGAAGTCGGCGTTCGGCTATCGGTTACGGTTCGGAAGATATCGTCGAATTTCCTTAAATTTCGTCGAAAATTTTGGGAAAATTAAAAAAAAATCGTCTCAAAATTGAAATAACCCCGACGTATTATACATCAGAAGAAGCGCCTTTTCGCGGCGAATCGAATGGCACCGCGCCAGTCCTCCTAGCACCAACCGTTCCGGAGATATGGGCGTTTAAAGTTTCGAAAATTAAATCCACGCTCGGTCACTTCGTGGGGGTCCTTTAGACGCGCATTCTAACGGGGAATCGAATTACGTCAAGCTTTTGCCGATATCTCTAACCGTTCTCGAGATATTCGGGTTTAAAGTTTTTAAAAATTAATTTCGCGCTAGAGCGCTGCCATATAGCCTATCAGAAGCGTCTTCCCACGGGGAGTCCAAATCTGTCAAGTTTTCGTCTCTATCTCTTACCGTTTCCGAGATATGAGCGTTTAAAGTTTTGAAAAATTTTTTTAACGCTAGGGCGTTCTGGCATAGCCTATCCGAAGCGTTTTCGCACGGGGAATCGAATGACGTCAAGCTTTTGCCGATATCTCTAACCGTTTCCGAGATATTCGCAAAAATGTGCCGAAATTCGTTAAAAATCGCTATTTTTTACCCAAAATCGCTTATTTTTCCTTATTTTTTCTCTATCTACGATCGCTACCCCGATGTATCATACACCGTCGGACGTACTTTTCGACGGCGATTCCGAATCTGAAGTCGGCGTTCGGCTATCGGTTACGGTTCGGAAGATATCGTCGAATTTCCTTAAATTTCGTCGAAAATTTTGGGAAAATTAAAAAAAAATCGTCTCAAAATTGAAATAACCCCGACGTATTATACATCAGAAGAAGCGCCTTTTCGCGGCGAATCGAATGGCACCGCGCCAGTCCTCCTAGCACCAACCGTTCCGGAGATATGGGCGTTTAAAGTTTCGAAAATTAAATCCACGCTCGGTCACTTCGTGGGGGTCCTTTAGACGCGCATTCTAACGGGGAATCTCTAACGGTCCCCGAGATATTCGGGTTTAAAGTTTTGAAAAATTAATTTCGCGCTAGAACGCTGCCATATAGCCTATCAGAAGCTTCTTCCCACGGGGAGTCCAAATCTGTCGAGTTTTCGTCTCTATCTCTTACCGTTTCCTGTGTTTTGATGGCAGTTATTTATAGGGATTTCTTTGTATGTAAACAAGGTATGTTGCTGTAAAAGGTTATTGGCAATGCTTGATTTTATGACGGGAGTTTAGCGGGAGATTTGAATTCAATTTTGGTATTTAAACAAGATATTTTGAGTTTAGTTTGGATTAAGATTCAAGGAATCTTATTTTTGTACAATTTAAATAGTATTTGAACTTACTTACTTACCCTGAGAGAGAGAATATCCATTAATTGTTCACTACTTTTTATTAACTCGAAATAAACAAAGTTATTTATACACTATTGGTTTATATTTACTACAATATAATAACATCACAACTAAATAACTAGTACAGCATTTATTAAAGAAACAAAGATTATAACAAGTCAATTTAAGCTAATAATATACTTCTTTGTTTGGAGCAGTATACCCATCATGTCCCAAGAGTTACTAAAAATAATATAGTATATCACCCGATTGGTATGCGGTATACTCAAAACAGGTAGAGGGGAAGATTTTATTCACTTGTGTGCTACAGTGGCATCTACTTATTGAGGCATAGCTTATCTGTGGAGTAAATTTATCTTTAATAGAGGACGCTGCATGTATGAATGTTAATAAAACAGTGTTGAATTACTTTAAAATCAATTTCATAAATTATAAATATATCTACAAGTTTCGTAGCAATATATATGCATAAAAGTTAAAAATTAACAATTACTTAGATTTGTGTATAAATACAAAAGTAAAATTAATAAACATACGATTCCAACTCGGTTGATCGCAAGATAAAAACTCACTAAATGAATAATAACATGTTTTAAGCAAAAGTTGTTTCACTGTAGATATGAATTTAGTTGATGTTATAGTTTTGGTATTTTCTGCCAATTTGTTATAAGCTTTTATAGCTGAAAAGCAAGGACTTTTGCATAAAAGTACAGTCTGTGAGATGGAATCTCTAGTATAGAGGAGCCCCGCGTATTATACGAATGGTAAGTATTTATATTTGCTATGTCTTTTAATAAAAACTAATAAAAACTAATAATGCTCCATGCATATATAAATATGTGGGCAAAGTCAATACACAAACAATAACAATAAACACAAAAACTACAGGGTACATGAATTAAAATACTCGTCTAGAGAATATATACATCTTTCCAATAGGAATGCTCTAACACTGTACTTAAATTGATTGCAATTTATAATCTCTTTAAATCTTTGAGGCAATGCGTTGAATATTTTTAAACCCAAAATATTAGGACTATTTTTAGTCAAATTTAATGAAAATTTAGGAATATGAAAATTATATTTAAACCTAGTATCATAGGTGTGGACATCATTGTTGCACAGAAATTCCCGTTTATTTTTGTGGATATATTTTAAACGTTCATATATATGCATGGCAGGCATTGGCATGATATTCCATTTTCTAAAGTAAGGTTTACATGATTCCCTAGAGTTAATTGCGGCCATGCAACGAATAATACGTCTCTGGGCCAAAAACACACTTCGCGCGGCTGGTGATGCACCCCAAACAGTAATACCGTATGAGAGTCTGCTGTGGATATTAGCATAATAAAATGATAATAAAGATTTAGGATCAATTATAGTCCTAAGATTGCGTATTTGGTAACAGCTAGAATTTAATTTACTTATAATTTTTTGGCAATGAGCATGCGGTATGAGCGTTTAAAATTTTGAAAATTTTTTTTTAACGCTAGAGCGTTCTGGCATAGCCTATCCGAAGCGTTTTCGCACGGGGAATCGAATGACGTCAAGCTTTTGCCGATATCTCTAACCGTTTCCGAGATATTCGCAAAAATGTGCCGAAATTCGTTAAAAATCGCTATTTTTTACCCAAAATCGCTTATTTTTTCTTATTTTTTCTCTATCTACGATCGCTACCCCGATGTATCATACACCGTCGGACGTACTTTTCGACGGCGATTCCGAATCTGAAGTCGGCGTTCGGCTATCGGTTACGGTTCGGAAGATATCGTCGAATTTCCTTAAATTTCGTCGAAAATTTTGGGGAAATTAAAAAAAAATCGTCTCAAAATTGAAATAACCCCGACGTATTATACATCAGAAGAAGCGCCTTTTCGCGGCGAATCGAATGGCACCGCGCCAGTCCTCCTAGCACCAACCGTTCCGGAGATATGGGCGTTTAAAGTTTCGAAAATTAAATCCACGCTCGGTCACTTCGTGGGGGTCCTTTAGACGCGCATTCTAACGGGGAATCGAATTACGTCAAGCTTTTGCCGATATCTCTAACCGTTCTCGAGATATTCGGGTTTAAAGTTTTTAAAAATTAATTTCGCGCTAGAGCGCTGCCATATAGCCTATCAGAAGCGTCTTCCCACGGGGAGTCCAAATCTGTCAAGTTTTCGTCTCTATCTCTTACCGTTTCCGAGATATGAGCGTTTAAAGTTTTGAAAATTTTTTTTAACGCTAGGGCGTTCTGGCATAGCCTATCCGAAGCGTTTTCGCACGGGGAATCGAATGACGTCAAGCTTTTGCCGATATCTCTAACCGTTTCCGAGATATTCGCAAAAATGTGCCGAAATTCGTTAAAAATCGCTATTTTTTACCCAAAATCGCTTATTTTTCCTTATTTTTCTCTATCTACGATCGCTACCCCGATGTATCATACACCGTCGGACGTACTTTTCGACGGCGATTCCGAATCTGAAGTCGGCGTTCGGCTATCGGTTACGGTTCGGAAGATATCGTCGAATTTCCTTAAATTTCGTCGAAAATTTTGGGAAAATTAAAAAAAAATCGTCTCAAAATTGAAATAACCCCGACGTATTATACATCAGAAGAAGCGCCTTTTCGCGGCGAATCGAATGGCACCGCGCCAGTCCTCCTAGCACCAACCGTTCCGGAGATATGGGCGTTTAAAGTTTCGAAAATTAAATCCACGCTCGGTCACTTCGTGGGGGTCCTTTAGACGCGCATTCTAACGGGGAATCGAATTACGTCAAGCTTTTGCCGATATCTCTAACCGTTCTCGAGATATTCGGGTTTAAAGTTTTTAAAAATTAATTTCGCGCTAGAGCGCTGCCATATAGCCTATCAGAAGCGTCTTCCCACGGGGAGTCCAAATCTGTCAAGTTTTCGTCTCTATCTCTTACCGTTTCCGAGATATGAGCGTTTAAAGTTTTGAAAAATTTTTTTAACGCTAGGGCGTTCTGGCATAGCCTATCCGAAGCGTTTTCGCACGGGGAATCGAATGACGTCAAGCTTTTGCCGATATCTCTAACCGTTTCCGAGATATTCGCAAAAATGTGCCGAAATTCGTTAAAAATCGCTATTTTTTACCCAAAATCGCTTATTTTTCCTTATTTTTTCTCTATCTACGATCGCTACCCCGATGTATCATACACCGTCGGACGTACTTTTCGACGGCGATTCCGAATCTGAAGTCGGCGTTCGGCTATCGGTTACGGTTCGGAAGATATCGTCGAATTTCCTTAAATTTCGTCGAAAATTTTGGGAAAATTAAAAAAAAATCGTCTCAAAATTGAAATAACCCCGACGTATTATACATCAGAAGAAGCGCCTTTTCGCGGCGAATCGAATGGCACCGCGCCAGTCCTCCTAGCACCAACCGTTCCGGAGATATGGGCGTTTAAAGTTTCGAAAATTAAATCCACGCTCGGTCACTTCGTGGGGGTCCTTTAGACGCGCATTCTAACGGGGAATCGAATTACGTCAAGCTTTTGCCGATATCTCTAACCGTTCTCGAGATATTCGGGTTTAAAGTTTTTAAAAATTAATTTCGCGCTAGAGCGCTGCCATATAGCCTATCAGAAGCGTCTTCCCACGGGGAGTCCAAATCTGTCAAGTTTTCGTCTCTATCTCTTACCGTTTCCGAGATATGAGCGTTTAAAGTTTTGAAAAATTTTTTTAACGCTAGGGCGTTCTGGCATAGCCTATCCGAAGCGTTTTCGCACGGGGAATCGAATGACGTCAAGCTTTTGCCGATATCTCTAACCGTTTCCGAGATATTCGCAAAAATGTGCCGAAATTCGTTAAAAATCGCTATTTTTTACCCAAAATCGCTTATTTTTCCTTATTTTTTCTCTATCTACGATCGCTACCCCGATGTATCATACACCGTCGGACGTACTTTTCGACGGCGATTCCGAATCTGAAGTCGGCGTTCGGCTATCGGTTACGGTTCGGAAGATATCGTCGAATTTCCTTAAATTTCGTCGAAAATTTTGGGAAAATTAAAAAAAAATCGTCTCAAAATTGAAATAACCCCGACGTATTATACATCAGAAGAAGCGCCTTTTCGCGGCGAATCGAATGGCACCGCGCCAGTCCTCCTAGCACCAACCGTTCCGGAGATATGGGCGTTTAAAGTTTCGAAAATTAAATCCACGCTCGGTCACTTCGTGGGGGTCCTTTAGACGCGCATTCTAACGGGGAATCGAATTACGTCAAGCTTTTGCCGATATCTCTAACCGTTCTCGAGATATTCGGGTTTAAAGTTTTTAAAAATTAATTTCGCGCTAGAGCGCTGCCATATAGCCTATCAGAAGCGTCTTCCCACGGGGAGTCCAAATCTGTCAAGTTTTCGTCTCTATCTCTTACCGTTTCCGAGATATGAGCGTTTAAAGTTTTGAAAAATTTTTTTAACGCTAGGGCGTTCTGGCATAGCCTATCCGAAGCGTTTTCGCACGGGGAATCGAATGACGTCAAGCTTTTGCCGATATCTCTAACCGTTTCCGAGATATTCGCAAAAATGTGCCGAAATTCGTTAAAAATCGCTATTTTTTACCCAAAATCGCTTATTTTTCCTTATTTTTTCTCTATCTACGATCGCTACCCCGATGTATCATACACCGTCGGACGTACTTTTCGACGGCGATTCCGAATCTGAAGTCGGCGTTCGGCTATCGGTTACGGTTCGGAAGATATCGTCGAATTTCCTTAAATTTCGTCGAAAATTTTGGGAAAATTAAAAAAAAATCGTCTCAAAATTGAAATAACCCCGACGTATTATACATCAGAAGAAGCGCCTTTTCGCGGCGAATCGAATGGCACCGCGCCAGTCCTCCTAGCACCAACCGTTCCGGAGATATGGGCGTTTAAAGTTTCGAAAATTAAATCCACGCTCGGTCACTTCGTGGGGGTCCTTTAGACGCGCATTCTAACGGGGAATCGAATTACGTCAAGCTTTTGCCGATATCTCTAACCGTTCTCGAGATATTCGGGTTTAAAGTTTTTAAAAATTAATTTCGCGCTAGAGCGCTGCCATATAGCCTATCAGAAGCGTCTTCCCACGGGGAGTCCAAATCTGTCAAGTTTTCGTCTCTATCTCTTACCGTTTCCGAGATATGAGCGTTTAAAGTTTTGAAAAATTTTTTTAACGCTAGGGCGTTCTGGCATAGCCTATCCGAAGCGTTTTCGCACGGGGAATCGAATGACGTCAAGCTTTTGCCGATATCTCTAACCGTTTCCGAGATATTCGCAAAAATGTGCCGAAATTCGTTAAAAATCGCTATTTTTTACCCAAAATCGCTTATTTTTCCTTATTTTTTCTCTATCTACGATCGCTACCCCGATGTATCATACACCGTCGGACGTACTTTTCGACGGCGATTCCGAATCTGAAGTCGGCGTTCGGCTATCGGTTACGGTTCGGAAGATATCGTCGAATTTCCTTAAATTTCGTCGAAAATTTTGGGAAAATTAAAAAAGAATCGTCTCAAAATTGAAATAACCCCGACGTATTATACATCAGAAGAAGCGCCTTTTCGCGGCGAATCGAATGGCACCGCGCCAGTCCTCCTAGCACCAACCGTTCCGGAGATATGGGCGTTTAAAGTTTCGAAAATTAAATCCACGCTCGGTCACTTCGTGGGGGTCCTTTAGACGCGCATTCTAACGGGGAATCGAATTACGTCAAGCTTTTGCCGATATCTCTAACCGTTCTCGAGATATTCGGGTTTAAAGTTTTTAAAAATTAATTTCGCGCTAGAGCGCTGCCATATAGCCTATCAGAAGCGTCTTCCCACGGGGAGTCCAAATCTGTCAAGTTTTCGTCTCTATCTCTTACCGTTTCCGAGATATGAGCGTTTAAAGTTTTGAAAAATTTTTTTAACGCTAGGGCGTTCTGGCATAGCCTATCCGAAGCGTTTTCGCACGGGGAATCGAATGACGTCAAGCTTTCGCCGATATCTCTAACCGTTTCCGAGATATTCGCAAAAATGTGCCGAAATTCGTTAAAAATCGCTATTTTTTACCCAAAATCGCTTATTTTTCCTTATTTTTTCTCTATCTACGATCGCTACCCCGATGTATCATACACCGTCGGACGTACTTTTCGACGGCGATTCCGAATCTGAAGTCGGCGTTCGGCTATCGGTTACGGTTCGGAAGATATCGTCGAATTTCCTTAAATTTCGTCGAAAATTTTGGGAAAATTAAAAAAAAATCGTCTCAAAATTGAAATAACCCCGACGTATTATACATCAGAAGAAGCGCCTTTTCGCGGCGAATCGAATGGCACCGCGCCAGTCCTCCTAGCACCAACCGTTCCGGAGATATGGGCGTTTAAAGTTTCGAAAATTAAATCCACGCTCGGTCACTTCGTGGGGGTCCTTTAGACGCGCATTCTAACGGGGAATCGAATTACGTCAAGCTTTTGCCGATATCTCTAACCGTTCTCGAGATATTCGGGTTTAAAGTTTTTAAAAATTAATTTCGCGCTAGAGCGCTGCCATATAGCCTATCAGAAGCGTCTTCCCACGGGGAGTCCAAATCTGTCAAGTTTTCGTCTCTATCTCTTACCGTTTCCGAGATATGAGCGTTTAAAGTTTTGAAAATTTTTTTTAACGCTAGGGCGTTCTGGCATAGCCTATCCGAAGCGTTTTCGCACGGGGAATCGAATGACGTCAAGCTTTTGCCGATATCTCTAACCGTTTCCGAGATATTCGCAAAAATGTGCCGAAATTCGTTAAAAATCGCTATTTTTTACCCAAAATCGCTTATTTTTCCTTATTTTTTCTCTATCTACGATCGCTACCCCGATGTATCATACACCGTCGGACGTACTTTTCGACGGCGATTCCGAATCTGAAGTCGGCGTTCGGCTATCGGTTACGGTTCGGAAGATATCGTCGAATTTCCTTAAATTTCGTCGAAAATTTTGGGAAAATTAAAAAAAAATCGTCTCAAAATTGAAATAACCCCGACGTATTATACATCAGAAGAAGCGCCTTTTCGCGGCGAATCGAATGGCACCGCGCCAGTCCTCCTAGCACCAACCGTTCCGGAGATATGGGCGTTTAAAGTTTCGAAAATTAAATCCACGCTCGGTCACTTCGTGGGGGTCCTTTAGACGCGCATTCTAACGGGGAATCGAATTACGTCAAGCTTTTGCCGATATCTCTAACCGTTCTCGAGATATTCGGGTTTAAAGTTTTTAAAAATTAATTTCGCGCTAGAGCGCTGCCATATAGCCTATCAGAAGCGTCTTCCCACGGGGAGTCCAAATCTGTCAAGTTTTCGTCTCTATCTCTTACCGTTTCCGAGATATGAGCGTTTAAAGTTTTGAAAAATTTTTTTAACGCTAGGGCGTTCTGGCATAGCCTATCCGAAGCGTTTTCGCACGGGGAATCGAATGACGTCAAGCTTTTGCCGATATCTCTAACCGTTTCCGAGATATTCGCAAAAATGTGCCGAAATTCGTTAAAAATCGCTATTTTTTACCCAAAATCGCTTATTTTTCCTTATTTTTTCTCTATCTACGATCGCTACCCCGATGTATCATACACCGTCGGACGTACTTTTCGACGGCGATTCCGAATCTGAAGTCGGCGTTCGGCTATCGGTTACGGTTCGGAAGATATCGTCGAATTTCCTTAAATTTCGTCGAAAATTTTGGGAAAATTAAAAAAGAATCGTCTCAAAATTGAAATAACCCCGACGTATTATACATCAGAAGAAGCGCCTTTTCGCGGCGAATCGAATGGCACCGCGCCAGTCCTCCTAGCACCAACCGTTCCGGAGATATGGGCGTTTAAAGTTTCGAAAATTAAATCCACGCTCGGTCACTTCGTGGGGGTCCTTTAGACGCGCATTCTAACGGGGAATCGAATTACGTCAAGCTTTTGCCGATATCTCTAACCGTTCTCGAGATATTCGGGTTTAAAGTTTTTAAAAATTAATTTCGCGCTAGAGCGCTGCCATATAGCCTATCAGAAGCGTCTTCCCACGGGGAGTCCAAATCTGTCAAGTTTTCGTCTCTATCTCTTACCGTTTCCGAGATATGAGCGTTTAAAGTTTTGAAAAATTTTTTTAACGCTAGGGCGTTCTGGCATAGCCTATCCGAAGCGTTTTCGCACGGGGAATCGAATGACGTCAAGCTTTTGCCGATATCTCTAACCGTTTCCGAGATATTCGCAAAAATGTGCCGAAATTCGTTAAAAATCGCTATTTTTTACCCAAAATCGCTTATTTTTCCTTATTTTTTCTCTATCTACGATCGCTACCCCGATGTATCATACACCGTCGGACGTACTTTTCGACGGCGATTCCGAATCTGAAGTCGGCGTTCGGCTATCGGTTACGGTTCGGAAGATATCGTCGAATTTCCTTAAATTTCGTCGAAAATTTTGGGAAAATTAAAAAAAAATCGTCTCAAAATTGAAATAACCCCGACGTATTATACATCAGAAGAAGCGCCTTTTCGCGGCGAATCGAATGGCACCGCGCCAGTCCTCCTAGCACCAACCGTTCCGGAGATATGGGCGTTTAAAGTTTCGAAAATTAAATCCACGCTCGGTCACTTCCTGGGGGTCCTTTAGACGCGCATTCTAACGGGGAATCTCTAACGGTCCCCGAGATATTCGGGTTTAAAGTTTTGAAAAATTAATTTCGCGCTAGAACGCTGCCATATAGCCTATCAGAAGCTTCTTCCCACGGGGAGTCCAAATCTGTCGAGTTTTCGTCTCTATCTCTTACCGTTTCCTGTGTTTTGATGGCAGTTATTTATAGGGATTTCTTTGTATGTAAACAAGGTATGTTGCTGTAAAAGGTTATTGGCAATGCTTGATTTTATGACGGGAGTTTAGCGGGAGATTTGAATTCAATTTTGATATTTAAACAAGATATTTTGAGTTTAGTTTGGATTAAGATTCAAGGAATCTTATTTTTGTACAATTTAAATAGTATTTGAACTTACTTACTTACCCTGAGAGAGAGAATATCCATTAATTGTTCACTACTTTTTATTAACTCGAAATAAACAAAGTTATTTATACACTATTGGTTTATATTTACTACAATATAATAACATCACAACTAAATAACTAGTACAGCATTTATTAAAGAAACAAAGATTATAACAAGTCAATTTAAGCTAATAATATACTTCTTTGTTTGGAGCAGTATACCCATCATGTCCCAAGAGTTACTAAAAATAATATAGTATATCACCCGATTGGTATGCGGTATACTCAAAACAGGTAGAGGGGAAGATTTTATTCACTTGTGTGCTACAGTGGCATCTACTTATTGAGGCATAGCTTATCTGTGGAGTAAATTTATCTTTAATAGAGGACGCTGCATGTATGAATGTTAATAAAACAGTGTTGAATTACTTTAAAATCAATTTCATAAATTATAAATATATCTACAAGTTTCGTAGCAATATATATGCATAAAAGTTAAAAATTAACAATTACTTAGATTTGTGTATAAATACAAAAGTAAAATTAATAAACATACGATTCCAACTCGGTTGATCGCAAGATAAAAACTCACTAAATGAATAATAACATGTTTTAAGCAAAAGTTGTTTCACTGTAGATATGAATTTAGTTGATGTTATAGTTTTGGTATTTTCTGCCAATTTGTTATAAGCTTTTATAGCTGAAAAGCAAGGACTTTTGCATAAAAGTACAGTCTGTGAGATGGAATCTCTAGTATAGAGGAGCCCCGCGTATTATACGAATGGTAAGTATTTACATTTGCTATGTCTTTTAATAAAAACTAATAAAAACTAATAATGCTCCATGCATATATAAATATGTGGGCAAAGTCAATACACAAACAATAACAATAAACACAAAAACTACAGGGTACATGAATTAAAATACTCGTCTAGAGAATATATACATCTTTCCAATAGGAATGCTCTAACACTGTACTTAAATTGATTGCAATTTATAATCTCTTTAAATCTTTGAGGCAATGCGTTGAATATTTTTAAACCCAAAATATTAGGACTATTTTTAGTCAAATTTAATGAAAATTTAGGAATATGAAAATTATATTTAAACCTAGTATCATAGGTGTGGACATCATTGTTGCACAGAAATTCCCGTTTATTTTTGTGGATATATTTTAAACGTTCATATATATGCATGGCAGGCATTGGCATGATATTCCATTTTCTAAAGTAAGGTTTACATGATTCCCTAGAGTTAATTGCGGCCATGCAACGAATAATACGTCTCTGGGCCAAAAACACACTTCGCGCGGCTGGTGATGCACCCCAAACAGTAATACCGTATGAGAGTCTGCTGTGGATATTAGCATAATAAAATGATAATAAAGATTTAGGATCAATTATAGTCCTAAGATTGCGTATTTGGTAACAGCTAGAATTTAATTTACTTATAATTTTTTGGCAATGAGCATGCGGTATGAGCGTTTAAAATTTTGAAAATTTTTTTTTAACGCTAGAGCGTTCTGGCATAGCCTATCCGAAGCGTTTTCGCACGGGGAATCGAATGACGTCAAGCTTTTGCCGATATCTCTAACCGTTTCCGAGATATTCGCAAAGATGTGCCGAAATTCGTTAAAAATCGCTATTTTTTACCCAAAATCGCTATTTTTTACCCAAAATCGCTTATTTTTCCTTATTTTTTCTCTATCCACTATCGCTACCCCGATGTATCATACACCGTCGGACGTACTTTTCGACGACGATTCCGAATCTGAAGTCGGCGTTCGGCTATCGGTTACGGTTCGGAAGATATCGTCGAATTTCCTTAAATTTCGTCGAAAATTTTGGGAAAATTCAAAAAAAATCGTCTCAAAATTGAAATAACCCCGACGTATTATACATCAGAAGAAGGCGAATCGAATGGCACCGCGCCAGTCCTCCTAGCACCAACCGTTCCGGAGATATGGGCGTTTAAAGTTTCGAAAATTAAATCCACGCTCGGTCACTTCCTGGGGGTCCTTTAGACGCGCATTCTAACGGGGAATCGAATTACGTCAAGCTTTTGCCGATATCTCTAACCGTTCTCGAGATATTCGGGTTTAAAGTTTTGAAAAATTAATTTCGCGCTAGAGCGCTGCCATATAGCATATCAGAAGCGTCTTCCCACGGGGAGTCCAAATCTGTCGAATTTTCGTCTCTATCTCTTACCGTTTCCGAGATATGAGCGTTTAAAGTTTAATACATAATAACACATTATGTGTTAGTGTTGTAGTTTAACACATAATAAATAGTAAAATTTTTTGATATTACGGATATGTAAGAAAATTGAAATACTGAAATAATGATATACGATTGCATAAATTCGAAAGGCATTTTGGAAAATGTATGCCTTAAAGAGTCATTGAAACTCTTTTTTTACCTATTTATTAATTCCAAATAAAATGTTACTTGATATTTGCGTTTGTGGGTCAATCATTGTTAAATTATTTTTACATTGTTATTTTGCTACGTATTCGTTTCAGTAGCTGTTTGCTGCCTTTTTCAAGCTACAAAATTGGAACACAGAAATTACAAGATTAAATTACTTTTTTCTGTCTCGTTTTTTTTTTAATATTTACCTATATTATTTTACACTATTTAAAATACAATACTTAATTCTGCTTGCATTTATTCCTTAATTATAAATAGTAAAACGGACATTTTTTTCCCATTGTCGAATAGTTTGAGTTAATTTTTTCAACGACATCCTTTACCTCTCATACCTAGTACTTACTATGCACTGCTTTTAATTTTTATTATTTAATAAATGAACAACCTTTGAAACTTTCAATCAGTATTAAACCAACAGAAATTTTAAAATTTGACATACACCATTTGTACTTTGTTTTTTAGATTTAATTTTGTTTTTTTTTTATACACATATTTGCATTTTCCTTAACTTGACTGTGATTAGTTCTATGCACAAATCTTACAATAATTTATAATAATAAAGTTGTTATTTTATTTTAATACTTTAATACCCCGAAGCCCAACGTAAAATTAACGAGGACTTGCATCATCTGTCTCTTTTTTGCGATGAGCATCAACTTCAGATCAATCCTTTGAAAACACAAATGATAGTATTCGGACCCAAAACATCTCGTCAATCGGTGCAATGTTCATTGGATATCCACATTAGATCAAATCGAATTGCACCCGCTGAATGCGTGAAAGATCTCGGCCTGTTGTTGGACACGTCTCTGCGTTTTAGACAGAACACCTCTCATCTTATCAGAAAGGCAATTCTAGCTCTGAAGTCAATATTTATGCACAGACATTTGTTTAGCACCCCCACAAGGTACATACTGTGGCAGTCGCTCGTGTTGGCTCATTTCAATTATGCGGACACAGTTTATGCTAGCTGTTTAACAAAACACGATGAATTGAGGATACAGCGTGTGCAAAATAGCTGCATGCGCTTTATCCACAGAATGCGAGGTAGGAAGGGAGTTTCCGGGATGTTGAGGGACACTGGAACACTAAATATGACTAGCCTGAGGATGCTGCACTCGGCAATATCATATGTAAAGATCGTGAGACATAAAAGACCAACATACCTATATAATAAAGTTAGGTTCAGATACCAGTCGCATGCCCGGAATACCCGTCATAGTTACCTTTTGTCAATTCCAAGGCATAGAAATGAGATTTTTAAGCGTAGCTTTTCCTACAAAGTGGCCAAGGTCTTAAATAGTTATGTTCTACCAACTATAAATATGAATATGCCCATCTCTCGTATTAGACATAAACAGCATCTATTAACTCTACAGTAATTTGTGATTGCTGTTTTTGGTTTAAATCAGTTTTTACATACCTAGAAATGGGTACTACTCACGGTTACAGTTTTTGTATTGTCTATTATCTTATTTTCTTTTTTTTTATTATTATTATATTGTATATATATTTTGTTCTATTTAATTATCTTATAATATAGGCTAAGGGAAGAATGCCAACTGCTATTTTAAAGCAGGGCGATTTAGTCTTTTTGGCACTAGAATTATTTTGTAATTAATGTTTGTTGTTACGTGTTCACGTGTTTACTGCCAATAAATACAATTATTATTATTATAAACAAACCCAAATATCAAGAAACATTTTATCTCGGAAAATTTATGGAAATAAATCTCCATAAAATTGTAGCACTTTGTTGCACGAAAATGGTGCCATTGAAATTTCTTTAAAGAAACATTTCTTCAGGTATCATCACAAGCATCATTTGTACACACCATTTTCAAAAACCTATGAAAAATATAGAAATTATAGGCCGACAATTAGACCTTCGTTCTTTGATGTTACTCTTATACATTGGAATCAATTTGATGGATTTATATAAATGAAAAGCGGGCCTGCTCAAAAGATTGGTTTAAGGTAAGAGTCATGTCCATTAAGCCCTTATTGAAGCAAGCTTAGTGTACATATATCGACAGTCCTTTAAAAATGTTAAACGCCTTATATGTATCGTCAAATTTTATGAACATCTGAAAGGAAATTATTAACGAAATACTCAGATGTCCTCGATTTTAAGAGGTTAATTCCGACCCCTAAAATCTGTTTGTCAGCCGAAACAGAAATTTATTTCTTCTACATTGTCCTAAAAGATCTAAATTACCCAAGTTTCATTAAATTCTGATGGAAATGTGCATTGAGTACCTCTCCTTATAAGTACACAACCATATTATTTCCTTTCTATTTACGTTGTAGCTAGCGCAATCTAACAAATAAACTAAATCCAATCGAGCGTATTTTTTAAATGTTACGGATTCGCAATCATCTTACACAATACCGCACGCCGCCGTAACTGTTCCCGTATCTATCGACATATCGACAGCATCGAGAGAGTGCGAGCTTTCATCGTCGGAAATATAAATCGCATTCAACGAAGCGCGCAACAATTCCCAATACATACGTATTATACGTGTTGTGTATCTAAAGTACTAATCACCACAACCGATTTTCCCATATCGAAGATATTTCGCAACTTATTTGCATAATGACGCTATCTCAAGGCCCGTACCAACCCGGTGGTGCAAGTGGTGCACGGCACCAGGGCGGCACATAGAAAAGGGCGGCAAAAAGCAACAAGTAATTACATATTTTAAATAACGTGCAATGAAATGTAAAATGTGCACTCTTAGTCATGATATAAGACGACTATTAGCAAAATAATTTAATATAAACGCCGGCACTGGATCACAAACGAGCGAGTGCTTTATTTATAGTTATTGTACTTATTGTTATAAACAACGACCACGTACAAGATCGAAAAGATATCGTTCTTAATGGGTACACATCAAATCATGATACAAATCGAGAGAGAGAAGCTTTTTTTAATAAGCTATAAGTTTTAGTTTATTTATTATATAATTGATATTGCCAGCAATCATTTTGATGTGTTATGTTCGTTTATATCTTTTATAATCTATTTTAAAAATATTTTTATGGAGAGTTATATAGATTCATAAGGAGCACGTTTTAAAATTGTTTCGAACTATAGAGAGCGACCTAAAAAAATACACACCAAGGTTATGAAAATTTAAATGGAACACCTTATATATCATATTATATTTTGATAGTAAAACCAAAAAGATTTCTTGATACACTTAAAAAGAAAAAGGTAATTTTTTTTAATTTAGAAAATTTAATTGATTATGAAAAATAAACCTCTACACCGAAAGGTAAAAGGGGCACGTGATTATATATATTATGAAAAATAAAAATATATAATACATGTATAATATTTTACTTATGCACAGATATGTCAAAAATTGGCAATTATACACGAATTTCTATGCCATAAACGTCTTTTTGTAACACTAGCGCGAGGAATGTCTTTATTCCTTAGGGCTATGATGAAACGTGAAACAACGACATTACACCTGACAGAAATACTTTAAACCATTACAAAATTGAGAGGTTTCATTAGAAACCAAAAATTGTACTTTCTATTGAACATTTTTTGTAGGTAACATACATACATATGTTAACAACACAATTCGAATATCTTATCCATATTTATATTCGCAGATACCCCCCAATGTAACTACACATCAAGTTGGAATTTTCAAATTTAGTCAAAAGCAACCTTGGAAAATTCAATGTATTTTATAAGTATTTTCATTTTAAATTAAAAAATTGGCATTTGTGCATAAAGTGATGTGTGTACCACAGCCTTAACTTGCTGTTATGGCCCTCAACGTATTTCTAAAATTTGGGTCATAAAAGCAACTTACGTTCTTAATACATAAATAACTATTATCTATATTGTTCTTTATATTGTTGACAAATGTAGGATATACTTATACTTAGAAGATAGGTAGAATTTGAATAGAAATATAGATAAATATGTTTGACATTATGACTAGCCGCCTGACAAGCAAACCAATGCTTAGACTGTATCTATCTCATTAAGAAAGAATTAACAAGTTTAGCAATATTTTATAATTCTTTTTCCTCTTTCACAAAAAGTATTTCTTACATTAATTGCATATAAGTTACGGGGGTGGCAAATAATTGTTCGCAGCAAGGCGGCGACATATCCAGAAACGGGCCTGGCTATCTCCCTAACCGAATAAGATTTATAATGAAAATGACGGAAATTAAAACAAAAAATTACTACAAGCTGCAGTAAAACACTAGGTTATTGTAAGTTGTAAAAGCTCACAGTAACTTTTACACTGGAACATTACAATTATGGACACTTTATCGACACATTGCTTCTTTACATATGGCTGTAAAGAAACAATAAAAAATCATGTGTATGTCTCGCTAGTTATTACTTATTACTATATCAATAGATAGTTTTTCCACTACAGTAGTGTAAATAAAAAGATTGTAAGGATATTAATGTATGTAACTACAAAAAATTATTTGCAAACTTTTGTGAGCGATACACAATGATTTTTTGACCGTGTATTTGATTACGATGACGTTATATTATGTGATGTGGGGTGAATGATCCAAGGTCATAATACCTGGAAGGTTTCAGGAAATTCTATTTCGGAGCAGGTATTTTCGATTTTTGGATTGGCCAACCAAAACAAAGGAATAGTTTTCACATTCTAATACCTGGAATTTTGTCTGGAAATAATTCTTATAAAGGTATATCGTTACAGATAAAATACAAACAGATCAGAAAAATGTGAATATTTGAGAAATATGTATAATTCTTTTGTTTGTATATTTAAAATACTTAATCAGATATTAATTCATAAGGAGTGCTCGTTAAGGAGTGCTTCACACTAAGCAAATGCCGCGTAAGAGCTTTTGATACCAGAAATTAAAGCATAGATACATAACTGTGTCTGTTTTGAGAATTTAAATTAAAGAATTTGCCTATTGTTTTTTTTTTTATTACCTGCATAGTCTATTTTTCACGTTGTGGTAAGAATAAATCTGCATAGGCAATAAAACGCTGAGAATATATGCAAACCTAAAAAACATTTCCAATGTAAATATATACAGCGTTTTCAACATTAAAGTTAATCATTTGATTGCTTTCCTAATAAAGATTACATAATTGCTTCGTGAATGTTCTGTATTAAATTAAAATTACTGATAATATGCAAGAATTCTTGGGTTTACCTAATTTTTTAATACATCTTTCATGCAATGCAAATTGTAAGAATACATATCGTAAAGAGATTACATACAAACATTCTCGCGAACAATGTCATAAAACACATATAACGCGTGTAAAGTTTATTATACGATCATTGAATGTCTCCGTAATTTTTCCCAGTCACTTTCCATTTCAATATCTTAGGTCGAGTGTGGAATAATAATAACGTATACGGATCGGTTCGATTCTTATACTATACCTGCGCGTTTTGTGAAAGAATTGCTCAAGACTAGCATAAACAAAAGGCGCTAAAAAACTAGACGGTTTCCGTTTGTTAGAACAGAAAAATGAGCAAATTTTTTGGCTTTTTACAGCTTTATCGATATATGGGAAATCTTGTCTGGCACATTAGATACCCTATAGCCTGAACGATCGAAAACGGAAATCATATACAGGGTGTAAGTACAATAACGACAAACAGACTGTTGTCATCACATATCGGCATGTGCACTTCAATTGAATTTACATTTTGGGTACCGGTGACTATAGCGGTCAATTTAAAAATGGATTACTATCCTGAGGGCCGTAATCCTAACCCGAGTAATATTTGTAATACGGTTTGAGGTTTCGAAGCAATAATTTCTTTTATAAATAGTGAAAACAAAATTGTATCAGGCAAGAGTTCTATATAACTTACAATCACTAGTGCTCAGAGAAGAAAGGATTCGATATGCCGTGGAGGCAAAATGTAGGTATCTGTATATTATTATGTGCGACGTATATAGAATTCATATATTAGGAAACAATCAATAGCACCACAATTACGATGGACAGGTACCTTGGACAGGTACAGGAGATTGTATGATGGAAGAAATTGCGATTTCAGCATTAAGAAGACAATTTTAAGATGAAAAGTTTCTATAAACATGTGCGATAAGTTTTGTTTAGCGCCCTTTGGAATTTTGACAATTACTGTGTCAAACCTAAAAACCAACCCATCATTCTAATTTCGTTGTAGTAGTTTGTGTTCAGTTTAAACTTTTTGGGGATGCTTGCGATTACTAATGCTGATCTGACTAATATGCATTTTTTGTATCGACTAGCCAATATGGTAATGCCTTAGATGCTAGACGTATGCATGCCCAGCGTTATCCAAATAACCGCTTGCATATTCTGAAATGTTTACTTAACTACATCTTCGTTTACAAGAAACTGGAGGTTTGCAAGTTCAAGGGATATTATTGGACGACCTAGAAATGCGAGAACTCCACAACTTGAACATCCAGAAACGAGTACCAGAAAAATTGCTCAACAAAACGTTAGGCACAAAACTGTTTGGAATATTGTAAAAGAAAATTTATTGCATCCATCCTTTGGCTTTTAAGAGAAATTGCAAACAATCCCAATTTTGCTGCTACAGTATTGTTTACATATGAAGCCAACATCTCAAAACATGGTATTATGAATTTTCTTAATAACCACAAATGGGCTGATGAAAATCCACATGCCGCAGTTGCAGCACGATTCCAATAAACATTTTTGGTCAACGTTTGGATTGGTATTATCGATAATTATATAATGGAACCATTTTTCTTTCCTCATCGATTGAACGGTGAAACATATCTTCGTTTTCTAGAAAATTATCTTCCTGTTCTTTTGGAATATGTATGACGGTGCACCTGCACATTTTGCAGTAATCGTAAGGGGGTTTTTAAATAACGTTTATTCAAATCGGTGGATATGACGAGGATCTCCACACGCATGCCATCCAGATAAGAAGGCGTCTAGCAGCGGAAGCAAGTCTACCGGTCACAGCGTATACTCAAACTGGTATACCGTAGGCTCTAAAACTGATAACGGAATAGGAGCTGGAATAGATGGAAAATAAGCTCAGAACAGCTATCTCGGTTGTCTTCACCAAAGACATGACCTAAGTGTTTCAGCCTAAGGTTGCCGCAATTCATAATTCCGCCAGAGAGAGATATCGAGTTAGGTAAAAGTCTAGTTATCTTTTCTGGCACCCAGTTAACATTTACAGCAATAAATTCCGCAGGTGCGTTATTCTAGGCACAGATAGGAAATTAACATTACCCTGGGTTGGCCCATCAATGCTTTTCGTTCAAGATGGGTCCTTGTTTCGACCAGGTCACTGTATATAGGTCAAATAGGCATATGCACATCATAGATTCGGCAAAGGACGCTAGTTGTGGCCAAGAGGTAGAAGAAACTCCAGAAATTTATTAGGTTGGTTAGCGTGGGTCTATAACGCAATAGTCAATGCTACAATTTTAGGGTTAGGATTGACTGCCAACAGATATTTTATTTCATTGGTTACTCACGTTCGGTGACGTAGGTTAAAAAATTCCCCTGCAGGACCCTTGGAAGAGCCCCGTTTCATTCCCTACCATTACATAACATATTTTTTCTGAATAGAATTTTCTTTCTTAGTAAAAAAATTGCAAAAATGCAAATGTCGTGGATTAGGTCATTTATTGATACACAAACTTGTTGCACTCCTTCTTATTTCTCGCAGTGGTTCTGGCTTCATTCCAGTTACTCCCTCGTTTATGTAGCACTTCTCCAATAACTTTATCCCAGGTTTTCCGTGGTCTTCCTCTTCTCCGTTTTGTGTACACTTTAGCCTCCAATACTTGTTTTACTGGCCTTATCCTCTCCATTCTATTCAGATGTCCCCACAAGTTAAGTTGTCTCTGTTCCACAAACTCCGTCACCGTTGTACCTCCAGATCTTCTCTTATTTGTGTATTCCTGATCTTGTCTATTTTCGGGACGCCTCTAACTCTTCTGAGGTATTTCATCTCCGCCGCCTGTAGTTTGCTCTCCTGTCTATTCGTTAAGTTCCATGTTTCGCATCCAAATGGAAGCATAGGTCTTCTGTATACATTTAGTTTTGCATTCCTTCTTACCTCTTTTTTGTTGCTGAAGCTCCGGCTCATGGCATAATATATATTTAACGCTTTCTCGGTTTTCCTATTTATCTCCAGTTCTTGCTCGCCATTGTCTTGGATTTCTACACTGAGATACTGGAATGTATTGAGTCGCTGTATTTTTATGTTGTCTAAACATATATTAGTTTCGCAGGGCCATTACTTTTGTTTTGTCTTTGTTAAATTTCGTTCCGTACTTTTGCAAGACTTCATATTTCCAAATTTTTCTGTAGATCTTCCTCCTTAACAACCAAATGCACTCTAATGTAAATAACTTTAAACGATTCTTCAAGTGAGGTTTTTTGTTTTTGTTTTTTTTTTTTAACAAAACAGGTTTGTTAAGAAAGTATTGTTGAACTAACCAACATTATAATCAAACTAACAAAAAAAAAATGTGGATGTATACAGCAGACAACGTTATAAATAATTTATGTCATGTATTTACTAGGTACACATATTGCAGAAGGTGTGATCATTAAAACTGCGATTTCTGCCGCACCACCGGCGGTGGCTTTTGACCGCTGCGAATCAGTAATAAAGATATTCTACACGACTTCAAATTATTAACATAAAAAGAGCTGGTGATAAGTATAATAAAGCCGTTACTTTATTTGTTCCGAATTTCTAGTTTAATTGATCCAGTCCAAATATTTACTTACATTAAACATTACACTGCGTTTGGTTCGACACTGATGTGAGTGCACATGTGTCACGACAAAACTGTTTGTTAAAACAAATATCTTATTTCATTTGAACAAGTATATAAAGTATTTACTTTGAATAATTACTTCAACTTACAATAAGTAGTTTACCAGTTTCGTTGTAGCAAATGTTACATTTATTAATAACAAAATCGTTAAAATCGTCGGTATAAGATAAACGAAATACTGTGGCAAATACTCAAACTTAGAAATCTAGTGTAATTTAAGCTAAATACTTAAAATATTTGTATTTATTCAGTTGTCAGCCCTATTCTTTTTTCTCAGTGTAGTTGCAATAAATCACCAGAAAATCATAATAAACGAATGGTCTAGAACGTCGAGTATAGTTTAATTAAACAAATAAATTCTGAAACTTTTACATACATTTCTACAATTTACATTTTGAAAGTTTCAACACCCATTTTAAAATTCATTTCACACCTGAAAACTTCCCCATTAATAGTTATTAGTCGTACGTATAATAACCCCAGATTTTCATCGGCTTATTCCAAAACGATTACTATATTATTTTAATGTTATTCCACGATCATACATCCATATGTAACGCACACTAGGATATCTAATATTAAGACTTTCGTAAACGTTTTCTCGGAACGACAGCATAGTCATTAGCAGTCGCTATGAGAGCTAATGATATATCCTTTACCGTGAAAAAATTCCAGTCATAAGTATTAATTGCGATAAGGAAGTGTGAGTAGAAGCTGTATTTAATATTTTGTATTATAATGTCAGCGTCCGATTAAAATTTACGCAGTGACGGAAAATCCGTACGGTGCTGTACGGTATATCGTGACTTGCTTGCATTTCGATATTTTCGGGGAAATATTGGGAAATATCTTTAGGTACACATACTAAATAAAGGCTCACAGTTTGTAATGGGTTTTGTACTATATTCCTGTGCGTTTTTAATGTTTTAACGAATATAATCTTTGGTATATTATTTTTATTGACCTTGTTTCTATTCAATGTGCTATAAATATTTACATATCCGTGCAAAAACTTCCAAGAATCAATTTAAGGACATAAATTAAAACACTTTGTAGCAACATATTATCATCATTCATTGTATTTTTATTGATACGAGAACAAAAAACAAATAAAATAAATTGCTATAGCACAGTCAACAAGGTAGTATCTCAGACCCTTGTCCTATAAACCTCACCTTACGTTTCTTCGACGTATGTATCTATCTCTATAAAGTAAATAATGCAACTGTCGATTAACTATTACAGATTTCTATTACATTTACAATCGAAATCCTTGGAAAATATTACCAGTTTTGAATTTATATAAAGGCACATTATTCTAAGCAAACTATATATACCAAATACGGTTAACAATACTTGTCTATTTACCAGTGTAAATCTTATTCATTTTTGCTGAACAATCGACCTTCGATGACATATCGAGTGGCTCTAGCACTGGGCGAGTACCGAGCGCTTCATATTCAACAACAATGGAAGATTTCAAATATCACATTGTAACCTAGATTGAATTCTCATACAGTGTGGTAACCGCTTATTTAATAAAATTATTTTTCATCTTATAGGGGAGTTTTATGAAAAAAATATTTTATATTTTTGAAGTCTCCTTAATGAATTGATTTCAACGACCTATAACACTTACGACCTAAGTGATTGATTACATTAATTACAGACTATGAGATTATGAAAATTTTTATTAAAATTACTGTTACAGTTTAACGTATTAAATGTTCGAAATGTCCATATATTTGTTGGCAACAACCTAACTCTAACGTTTTCTAAAATTTGAGATGAAATATTCCTTATTTCTGTTTGTATTTTTTGTTTGAGATCATCAATGTTATGTGGCTTGCTTACTTATGCATTTATTAGGAAAGGACTCATTTAAATAGTTTCTTACAAATACAACAAATGTTTGCCCATCTTACTGAAATTAAACATTTTCACTTGGTAAGGTCAATCTATCACATTGAGATATAAATTTGCCAGAACAGGAATTTCTAATGAGATCCAAATATTTTACCGCTGTCAAATTCCCATCAATAAGAATTGGACCAACTATGTACAGTGGTGGACATAAAAATAGGTACAAGGCAAATCACTTTAGCCGTATAACTCTGTTGCTTATCATTAATATCATGCGACATCCCTTGGAAAGTGTCGACAAACACATTGAAAGGTATACAGGGTTTTCCACGGTAGCCGTTCGTTAGAAGTTTCCGAGATTAGAAAAAACCTGGAACTCTGAATTTTTGGAATCCGGGGCTATTCAAGATTCTCTTTCATTTTAAAATATTTTCAGGGTCTTACCACTTCCGGTTATACCGGAAGTCGCCATAAACTTTCTTATTTTAAATGGAACGCCCTGTATATTATTTCATTTTTAAATTCCTGAGAAAATTTTATGATGAGTTCTAATAGGTTTCCCTATACCTATTTTTAACTGCTACTTAGATATCTTGATTTTTTTGAAAATTTTGAAAGATGTAGCGTTATTTACAACACAGTATCTTTTGCCCATTTTCGACTGGTAATAAACACTTCTAGGGTAGATGGAAGCACAAGAAAGACACTTTCGAAATCCACATTGACAATTGATTTGTCGCATACGGGGTGTCCAAAACTGCATGCCCAATTGCAAAATCTTCAAAGTTGAAAAAGTTTTTTTTTCAAATGGAACACCCTGTATATTATTGGATGATCAGATGCAGAATTTAATTCTGCATCGATTCGCTATGACTTTCCCTATACTTATTTACAACGGTTTTCTTGTTATTCCATATTTTTTACTAAAATCTAATAAAACTACAAAATCGTATCCAGTAAGCATTGATTATAAGAGGAATTAGAACAAGTGACTTGACAGTTGTTGATTTTATGTCAAAGTAGTACAATTTATTATTATTGGGGGAGTCCTAATTGGCCTGTGGACTCCTGTAATAGAGCGTGGACTCCCGTAAGAGAGCGTGGACTCTCCCCTGTGCAGAAACTGTGGGAGAACAGGAGAAACTGCTGTGCACCTCCTGGCCGGCTGCCCGGCAGTGGACAGGGAGAGACGGAGATGTCTAGGGATCGCTCGGCTAGATGAACCCAGTTTAAGTGAAATTACTCTCAACCAGTTTGCGGATCTCTTTGTTCGGGTACAACCATGTCGAGAAGGCTAAAACATCAGGGGGCCACAATAGGTCTTCTGGCCGAGTTTCCTTACGGGGTAAATCCGCCCATGAAAGTAAAAAAAAGGTCCTGCATTCAACGCAGTTGCTTTTGATATTGCTATTTGAACAGTTCAGCGATGTCGGACTCGCAAAAAAATGTTATTAAATCGGAATTATTTAAAATGATGTTTATATGCAACAAGTTATAGTTTGGAGTGTTTGGAGGTTTAACTATATGTACAGGTGGTTCATTAAGAATGGCTTCCTGCCATATCTCGGTAATGGTTGGTCCTAGAATTTATGGAAATAAATTATACTAATAAATATGGTCATGAAAACATCCTTAAAAATATTTTGTAGTTTCTGAATTTCCCGCAAGCTGGCACTTTGTTTTCTGTTTACATTTATTATTAAAAAATTATATATATATTAAAAAAATAAACCTAGGATAAGCAGCTAATAATTATCTATAATTTGGTTCATAATTTTTTGAGATTGCACCTATTATAAAGTGATGGGAGATTCAATATCGAACTTAAAACTACTTTGTATATCAAGCAAATACGCATTTAAATCCAGATCTTAGACTTGCGTACAAAGGTACAAAAAAAACCCAGATAAGCTCCCACGTGAAAGCGTCTACCGTCTTCTGCAGAAATTGCAACTCCTCTTATCGTCTTGATTTCATTGTGCAGCGCGGAGTTCACGTCTCATCTAAGAAAGAACATCAAATACACCTCCCGTATCTGCATAACAATGCGCACACATCATACAAATGTCAACTAAACGAAAACAAAACTGCACTTATGTTTGCTCGAAATTATCGTGCGCGTTCAGCGGCGTTCGCAACGGTGGAGTTGATAATTGCTTGATTACGAGTGAACGGATATCAAAGTGAGAGTGCCAAAGATCGGCGTTGAATCAAAGAAACATATAATATACAATACTCGCATTTTACTCCATAGTGAGACTATTGTGGCAATATACATAATCTCCGCTTACTATAAGGAACTTCCGCATAAAGTTTAAAGTCATTCGTTCATTTGTTATGATTAAAGAACGGATTGTATGCAAAGGAAAACTGAAGTATATGCAAAAATTTTACGTAAAATAAATAAAAGCAAGAATTTTAACATGAACTTTATTGCACAAACATTTCCTAAAACAATTCATAATTAAATGTTTTTCAAAATCGTGTGAAAGAAAGTTTTGTCTTCTATCACAATAGATATGTTTAGAAATTAAAAAGTTTCTTTCAACATCTACAGACGTAATTGGTGCATTTCTAAACTTTGCAATGCATTCTAAACTAAAATTGAAGTCGAAATGATTTACTGTTTCTCCTTTAAAAAATTTTGTTAATTTTGTTCAACTTTAAATATCCCTCATTTTAATTTATTTTTCAAAAAATCTATACATTTTTAGATATAATCGTTGGAAGATCGAACAATATCGGCATAGTTGATTGTTTAAGGTACCGTTATTTCGAAACGAATATTTAAAATTGGAAAAGAAAACTACTTGTCGAGTATTTTCCGAAAAAAAATTATGAAATAAATATTTCATTTGAAAATAAATTTGAGGTGTAAATTTGAAAAAAAAATGACCCATATGCACTTTGTATCCATTAGGGTTAGGGTTAGGGTTCGCTATACCTAATATGAATAGTTTTCTTGTGGTTAGCATTTCATTTTTCATTTTATCAATTGTTTATCTTTAGAAAAAATTTTAAATATATTTCAAGGTTTGCAGGAATTTTAATAAAATAAATCAGTATATTTTAAGTCTATTAGCTAAAGTAGATTCTTAAAATATTGTAATTTTCACATAAACACAACAAAATAAAAAAGATATACATCCAATAATAAGTATGTGCGATGGAAAAAATATAAACAAACACACTGAATACTTTTTTCTAAATCAGATGATCAAAATGATTTAGAAAATTATTTAAATGATTGATGCACTATTATCCTTTCTTTCATATGTTGTAGTATAGTCGGAGGTGTAGCATATACTATATCTTTAATAAATCCCCACAAAAAAAAATTGTGGTTCACCTCTGCCTAGCCACTTGTTTGGAATTAGAACATTCAGCTGCCTCGAACGTTAGTATGGAAATGTGTTGGGGCACCGTCTATTTGTAGCCACACACTTTCTCTTACAGCTAAAGGAATATTTTCCAAAAGCACTTGAAGATGGTAGCCCAGAATCTTCGAACCTTTTGTCTATCAAGGTTACCATTAAAGAAATAAGGACCTATTATATTTAACCCCACGATTCCTCCCCATACGGTAAGAGACTATTTGGTGGTTCTAATCCGTAATAAATGTGGATTTTCATCAGTGTGAAAATGAAAGTTGTGTCTGTTAACAAAACCAATTTTGTGAAAAGAACATTCACCCGAAAATAAAGCATAATTAAACAAAATTTCATCTCTGCATTTATTCAAAATCCATACACAAAATCAAGACGACACTGGAAGTCTCTCTCACTAATCTATTGATGCATTTGAATATGGTACAGGTGAAATTTTTATTTTTTAATAATCTTAGCAACAAATTGCTTACTTATTCCTGTTTCCCGACTAATTTTGCGATGAGTGGGTATGAGGATTTTCTATAATAAATCCGAACTCATTTTCTTCATTTCCTACAATGGACTTCCGTCGTCGGTTGCCTTTCTCATATTTTATGCTTTCAGCTTGCCCAAACATTTGAAGTACGCTTTCAAACGCAGTTTTTATTGGATGTGATCTATTTGGGTGTACACCCTTGATGCAAGGAAATAGTTTTCTTCACATTCAGCAATTGTTAAAACCATGTTGATTTTTTCTCTCTTGAATAGAATAAATTTTCATTTTTTATAACAATTTAACCATATATTTCACAGTTCAACCAAAGTAAGTTTTGAATGCTGTCAAATAATGATAAATTGTTTATACATGCTTAGTAACGATGTCTAAGCCAACTAAATTTAAATAAATTGTTTTAAATGTAGTCCTTGGAAAAATGAAATGCTAACCACAAGAAAACTAAATCTGAAAAATTATAACTTTAAAATTTTGCCAAACACAATATTACATTTAAAAGAAATATTGTTTTTTTTCACTATGTGATTTTAATCATTTGGTTATACCAATCATAAAGAACTACATAATTTATTTCAATCAAAAGCCTATCATAGTGACGAGACAATTTGCATTTTCCCAACCGACGACATAAGACACGGAATCAAGATCGTCGGACTTCACCTTTACATCGCAACTTTACTGCCCGACTAGCAGAGCGTAAAATATCTGGTAGACACAAGGAAATGGCTCGTTCCAAGCATGAAATGACTATCTGCTGCTCGTTTACTAATTGCAAACATGACTTTTGTATTTCGTTCGTTGAAACTCGTGATAAACGTTAACAACGGTTATTTCTTATTAATGAGGAATCGTACAACTTTTTTTATATCATAATATAATACGGAGTCTAATAATATATTCTATTCCATTCATATTTTTTTCTGATTACGGCATAATAATAATAAAATAAGATAAGTCCGTATTAAAACGAATACATTCGGCCGAAGCCAATGGTAACGCGTTCAGTGATATTTCAATAAATTCGACATTTGTATTGGCTACCTCTTTCTAACTGACCGTACATTAATTTCGAGCGGTCACAACTGCTACCACAAAACGGCTTTAAAAGTTTACATTGCGAATGATTTATCGCGTAAAAGATCTGTAGATCTGCAATTTCGAGTTAACGTACGGTTTAACTCGAAATTAATTTCGCGCCGACGTTTAAGATATTCAAGAACACCTTCTCCGACACAGTCAGTACGCTGTTCTCATATTATCATATACACAAATAATGTGCATCTAGGGTATTTCCGTACGCTAAATCATAATGCTTACGCCGGCAGCGAACGCAAACCGAAGAGCAGACGTCCAAGGAGAAATGAAAAATATCGGATCTGCGGTACCTTCTGAGGTCACAGGAGTACATAAACAACTATACCTCTATACTTTCCTCGCCTCGTCTCCTTCTGGCACCAGACTTCCATCTTTCTCTTTCGCGCTGCGTGATCTGTGTTCTTTTTTTCTGGTCGCCTGAGACAGAGGCGGCTTTGAAATCCGCTCGATAGTAACTAATGCATCATGTAGAGGACGCCGTAATTTTATGTTTACGTTGATTCATTTCCGACAGATTTAAATGGTATATAAGAAACAGCAAACATTACGGAATTATACGATTAAAAAATAAAAATCTTTTAGTTTTATTTTGTTATATTTACAGTAGCATAAATGACTAAAGCACAAAGTGTTTCATAATGAATAAATGATTGATATCGCTTTGAATTTGCCTCGGTAGATTTTCCGATATTTTAGTTGTTTCAAATAGTTGGTAATGCTATGGACGATTCGTACTCATTAACTAGATATTGATACTTAAAAGCCTTCAAGTTTTCATTGTCTAAACTTTCTTTTATGTAATTATAATGAAATGTAAACATATGAAAAATGGGTGAGATTACCTATTTATGTCGGTACTGTATAAATCGTCCATTTGAAACGCCACTGATAAGAAATGCAGGTAAATTTCCTTGGAAGGAATAATATAATTTAGTAAAATGAGATAAGAGATAAGGAGCAGACATAGCTTTTAATATAAACGAACGACAGCGCTTATATGGAGGGAGTGCCTAAAGATAACCTCAAAAATATTTACTGCTTCCCAAAATATTCAAGATATTTCTGATATTTTGGAAAAGAATTATTTTTTGACGAAGAAAGATCAAATAGAAAATGGGGTATATGCCAACAGGAGCCGGTATTTGCGGACCGAGCCCTCATCAAAGGGTATCCATAATCCTGGGAAAGCATGCGACGATCTTCCAGGCAGAGGTATTCGCCCTTGCAGCCTGCGCAGAAATGATCGCAAAGGGGGGCTGCATGAGGAGGGAAATAAGTATATTGACTGATAGCCAGGCTGCTATCAGGGCAGTCTCGAACCCTGTAACTAGGTCAAAACTAGTTAGAGACTGCAAACAATCCCTCAACTCACTGGCACAGGATCACACGGTGTCGCTGATTTGGGTGCCGGGATATGAGGATATAAAAGGCAACATAATAGCTGACCAACTAGCCAAGGAGGGCTCCAAAAGTCACTTCATAGGTCCAGAGCCAGTATGTGGGATTACTAGGGATTCTGCTAAAAGGGAGATCTGGACCTGGCTGGACAATGCAAGCACAAACAAATGGAGGACGACAGACGGTCAACTCCAAGCTAAAGCGCTAATAGGGGATGGGGATGCCAAGTTCTCTGATAACCTACTTAGACGCAGCAAGAAAGAAGTTAAAACCATTACTGGGCTGGTAACTGGACACTGTCCCCTGAAGAAGCATCTTTGCAACACAGGCCGAGTAAGCGAACCGTGGTGCAGAAGATGTGCGCTACAGGAGGAAACGAGTTTACATGTAATCTGCACATTTGAGGAGTTGAAAACACTCCGGCAGAAACATTTCGGGAAAGGTCTATTGGGGCCCACGAAGGTTCTCAAGTTCCCACTGGGCAAGATACTGGTCTTTATAGAGAACACCAAACTGCTCGAGTGGAAGTAAGAGATTTAATAGGGACGGCACACTCAGCACCTAACTCAAGTGCCTGGACTAAAGGTGTCCACCTAACTTTATGAATGAATACATGAATGAATGAGGGTACATGCACAGACGTATGCAAAATACGTCTAAGGTAATGTTGTTGATGGTTAAAAAGTAGGTGTTTAGTAGGTAAACACCTACTTTTTAATCATCAACAACATTACCTACATTTTTCAATTTCTTGTGACAATTTCCAAGATATCAATATTGCATTCATGGACAATGGATACTCGCCTGTTTGGTTTGTTAATTTTAGCTGAACTGGTTACATTAGCTCAAGTGGTTTGCACTGAAGCGTTCTTTTTAGTGCAAGTGGCGTTAGATACACTGTTCATTTTAGCGGTATTTTGGTACTTATTGTCAGCACAATAGAATGCCGCCCCAGTTCTCGAATTACTTCAGAGGTGTAATATGACAGCTGACAGCATCATTATGGCATCATTGCACAACTGCATTTTTTTAACTTCTTGTTATATACGTAATAGTGTAAATAGTGCGACATTGCTGTCCTCACTCATTGTTCTGGTTCACGGTTCTAATACAGTGCTATTGCACACTGCAATACTAGTTCAGCTAAAAAGAACAAATTGAATGATAATTGAACAGGCTATAATTTTACTGATGCAAGATGTCAGATGGCGTCTTATTAACGAAAACTTAACATGCGCTACAGTACATCAGTGTAATTTTCTATCAACTGATTTTGTTGACTTTATCAACTTTTTAGAGGTTATATTATTTTATATATAGCAGAAGGAAATTCTTTTGAGAGATACCAATATGTTGTGAGGTAAGCATTGCGTTGTATTTTGTGTCTAAATAGTAGATTAGATTAGATTAGATTAGATCTAATTAGGGTAACATTACACCGCGACCTATCGATCTATTGTGCCCCCTTACATCAGCTGTAAGCTGCTAGGGTTTGCCCGCACTTACAGCTCCCCATCCAGTCCAAGAACTTTAATAAATTGCAGTAGCTGTGATGGTTTCAAGGAGGGTATTTCTCCCTCGTCTATGACGTCCTTGCCAAAATAGTTGGTACGAGTTTCTGTGATGGCAGTGCAGTCGGATATTAGGTGTTCCGGACTTTCACCTTCCGCTCCACAAAACCTGCAATCACTATTCTGTTTCAGACCTATCCTTGTCATGTGTTCCCCCAGATGACAATGCCCTGTCAGAAAACCTGCAAGGGTGCGTAGTCTGTTTCTGCTTAGTTCTAGCAGGGTCTTTGCTCTTTCCTTACTGTAATTTCCAAGGAATATCTTGGAGTGTCTCAGACCAGGGAGATTTTCCCAGAGGGAAGCTCTGAGCGTCTCCTCCCTGTCTTTGAGTTCTTTTGTGTAGGTGCTCATCCCTATGCCGCAGAACGGTTCTGGTCCCACAAACGAAGTTGTGGCGGCCCTTCTCGCTAGTAGATTAGCTACCTCGTTGCCGCTGATTCCAGTGTGTCCTGGTACCCAGTATAGCGCAACTTTGTTTTCTTTGCCTAGATCGTTTAGTCTGCCAAGACATTCCCAGACTAATTTCGAACTGATGGTGTTAGAGCTCAGTGCCATTATGGCTGCTTGGCTATCGGAGAAAATCACAATGTGCTGCTTCCGATAGTTCCTATCAAGGTTCAATTGAGCACATCTTCCAATCGCAGTTACTTCCGCTTGGAAGACACTGGGGTATATTCCCATTGGCTCTGAGTATTTGGTTCCTGGCCCGAATACCCCTGCACCTGTTCCTTTATCAATTTTGGAACCGTCTACATACCATTTAATGGCATTTGCCTTTAGGGAGTAGGCGGAGGATTCTCCTTTCCAATCTCTCTTATTGCTCAGCTTCGTAACGAAAAACTTTTCGAAGCTGAATTTCCTAACCATCTCGTCACTCGGTAGACTTAGAAGTGGGGAGAAACCCGCTCGAGGTGACCAAGCCCTCTGGCACGGGGTCTCGTATCCTCCAGTCCCCGTTCTGACTAGTCTGTACATTGCCGCATGGGCCGCCCCCTCCACTACTAAGTGTAGGGGTGTGAGGTCGAGGATGACCTCCAGGGCCGCGGTCTAAATAGTAACTACAAGGAATTTAGAAAACATGTGGGATATCATGTAAATGATGGAGGTAAATGTCCTGCTTTTTAACGCTACAATGATTACATTAATTTTTTTTTCGGCCTGTTTAATTAGAAAGAAAAACACTAATTATAGTTTTATCTCCATTATTTCTTTATTACAGTTTAGGACTCTCTTTGTTCCTTTTTTCAAATAAATTACACCCATCTACAATTACCTGTTTCCAATTTTTCCTAAAAATTACAAAATCTATACATACAAAAATATGTAACCTTGTTCCTAGTACTACTTGTACATGTTTAACAATCAGTTAACAATATACTATACTATAAAACATTTGTTGAGGGTACATTTAATACATTAATCTTAGAATGCTCATTCATAGTAATTCTGTGAAACAAAAATATATATATCCCTCCTTTTCTTGTGTATAAATCTATCCTTTATTGTACTACTGTCACAGCATATGCGCTTTGACTATTCTCTTTTCTATGGCTTTGACATGTTTAGTACGTGAAAAGAATGAAAAATGGCTTCAAAATCCGCATAAAGCAAGATACCGAGTGATCAGTCTAGTAGTATAAGATCTATGATTTAACTCATCAGTTCAAATTGTCACATTGGCAACTGTATTCTTAATCCAATGTGACCAATTTAAAATATTCTGCCCAATGTTCCGTATGATTGCAAACACGCTCTTATGACTACTTTTTATAAGTATATTAACTAGCCAAATTGCAAAAATATATCAAATATCGTAAGACAGTCACGTATGACAATAATTTAATATAAATAGTCAACCTATTGACTCAAAGAGAAAGAACGACTTCTAAGTTTCCCGCGTAATGTAATTAAACAGAAATTAGGACAAATATCTGTTATAATTCTGAATTTTTATTATAAACTTGGCTTTACATTATCAATTAAAACAAAAAATATTTTGAAGGTTAGTTTTTTTTATATAAAATTGTCCTATATATTTAAAACTCTTATTATTATATACTGACTTCCAGAAAAATTGCAACACCTAGAAGCTGTTTAACGATTTTATTGAAATTTTCAGAAAACGTCTATTTCTATGAAACAAAGTTATGATTAAGTTTTAAAAACAAAAGAACAAAAGCTTTAAAAGTTTTTTCAATAATGAGTTGCTCCGCCACGATTTGTAATGCACTCATCTAGACGCCTTGGCATGCTATTAATCAAGTGATCTATAGCTGCTTGTGGTATATCGTCCCAAGCTTCTTGAATCCGTTGTTGAAGATCGTGTAAATTATCTGGAGGGTGCGGTAAATTACCTATTCGCCTACCAATCATATCCCATACATGTTCAATGGGCGACAAATCAGGCGACCGAGCAGACCATGGGAGGACGACAATGTTAGATTCCTCCAAAAACCGTGTTGTAGCCCTTGCCGTACGAGGGCGCGCATTATCCTGCTGGAAAATGGGATTTTGCAGCCCCTGAAGATATGGAAGGCCAACTGGTTGTAGCACATTAGCAATGTAACCAGCTGCGTTAAGGTTGCCGTCAATAAAGACCAAGGGTGATCTGCTACCATAACATATTGCACCCCATATCATAACTCCTTGAGTGAGGGCTGTGTTGCGTTCCACAAAAAATGTTGGATTTTTACGTTCTCCACGCATCCGTCTGACTCTCCTACGACCATCGTGGGCCCACAAGCAAAATCGGGACTCGTCACTAAACACAATTTGATGCCATTCCTGCGCCCAATTAACCCTTAAGTTGCTCCACTCTAGTCTGCGTAGACGGTGAAGTGGTGTAAGAGGAAGACATAAAAATGGACGATATGAACGCAATCCATAAGATCTTATCCGGCGATAAACAGTTGACATTGACATTCTGAGTCCTGTACCTCTCATCCAATCATTTGCAATTGATCGAGTTGTTGAAAATCTATCTCTTGTGGCCAAAAGTCTTAAGCGACGTTCTTCGCGATCTGTAGTCCTTCGAAGACGTCCAGATCCACGGCGACGATGTTGAACCCCTTCCTCGGACCATTTGGACCAACACCTCAATACCGTTGAAACATTTCGGTTTACACGACGAGCAATTTCTCTTAGCGAAAGTCCGGCCTCTCTCATACCAATAATACGGCCACGTTCAAAATCACTTAATTGGACAAAATGTTGATGCTGACGTACTCTCGGCATTGTTATCAAGTGCAGAATGAAATTGTGACGTAACAACAACAATTTGCAAACTTGACAGTTACTAAATGGTCTAATACTTCAAATTTATAGTTACTATGTGCTATGGAAACAACCTGGCAAAAAAAAAAAACCACTGGCTAGATTTTATTCAAATTTTAATCATCAATTTGTTTAATGAAAATAAACGTTTCCTGAAAATTTCAATAAAATCATTCGACAACTTCTAGGTGTTGCAATTTTTCTGGAAGTCAGTATATATTAATAGTGATCGTATTTACCTCTAACCATAGCTATTGATAGTGTAAAACGGGCTTTTAGACTGCGGATTGTTGTAAATAATGACCACTTAAGAAATGATTTGACGCATAATACTAGCATTAAAAGTTTTGCTTTTTACATCTACGATCAGATAATCTTAACTCGGCGAGCATCTACCATCTGTCCACTTAATACTTAATCTTTCCATAAATCTTATCTACCACAACTCTATCCACGAAAAAAACCTTCAATCCTGCTCTGCAAACCGCAGAAAAAGCTCAGGCTCAGGTCACGCTCTACGATTGGTAGATTAGCTAAACTCCTATACGGATGACTGCCAGTCGTTGAGGTGTTCGCATTTTATGAAGAGCTATATAAATTATTGTCGCGAGTATGAGCGACATTGGAACCAGTTCGATATGCACAGAATCCCAATATGAACTCACATGAACTGTAAAAGCCGCGCTGTTGCAGTCGGGCGAAGTAATGAAAACGCAAGTGTACCGTTCATTATATCCACTTTTTAACGCTGACATTTAATACGCACGCAGAAGAATGAAGAAGAATTCTTACATAAATTATGCGACCGAATACCGAAGCGGGAAAAAGAGAATTTATTTATTATCTCTCCTTCTTTGTTTAAATTTGCCGTTATAGTTGATTATTTATTTGGGTATTGTTTTCTTTTCCGATTCGTTTACAATCCTTTAATATATCGTGGTTTTGCGGAAATTTGAATTTATTAATACAGATTTCCGCAAAACCACGATATATTAAAGGATTGTTCATTATTACATTTATTATGTTGGTAAAGTGCGAAATTGGCGTATTATGGTATCCTAAATGGAAAATTTCAAATTTCCCAGCAATTATTTTCAGTCCTTAAACATTAAAACATCAAATTACCAACGATTATGTGTAACTACTTTTATGTTCACAATCATCTTCAAGTAACTAAAAATAATTGTGGAAACTTCAATTTTCTAACTTGTTTTTACCGTTTTTATTCAGGTAATAAAAGACAACAAACAACATGGAATAATAAATAACTTTAAAAGATTATTTCGATGTAAAATATACCTACAGGAATGCTATTTGGAATTTAGTTCATCTGTTTATAAAAAAATACAAAATATTGTAAACTGTAACACCTCAAAGATTTAAACAAGACGAACAAAGAACTCATTTTCATACCAACACGAATATAGACGGTGTATTAGAGTAGAAGAATCATTCTCCTGACAAGAATTCGTTCCCTTAGGTGTGTTGCAAGGGTTAATTTACTCTCACCAACCAACGATCTCCGAGATCGTAGATCCATTCGCGAGAGCATTGTTTTAACGGTTGGGCTGCTTGTATAAGCGGTGATGCTGCAACGGTCACTCAAGAATGCTGCGCGACAACCTTGAATTGTAACGTTGATTCGCTTTTTGTTCTTAGAGAGCCCACCGCCTCGACCAGTAGTCAGACGCACTAAACCAGGGGCAATTGCTTAGGTCCCGGCAAATTTACATAATATGTAGGGCATTTATGGGAGAATGTAGATGAATTTTTGGTTCACTTTCGACAAGATTATATAGGGAAAATGAAAGATATTGTACTTGATAAAATATTTCGTTTATTTCATTTATTTTTTAACATGACAGGTGACAGATACAACTACCAACTCTTCGAGATGTATGTAACTAGAAAAAATTACTTTAACAATTTACGTAAACTCAAAATGTTTCGTCTTTTCAATGAAAACACGTTTAACGTATATACAAATACAAAGCTTTCTATTCCTACACAAACATAACCACGGTCCTGCGTTATCGCGTGTTTAAAATAAAAGGTTTGCTATACAAATATCACAAATGTGTCACTTTAACTGCCCACGAACCCTAAATAGTTTTGGAATCACTGGCGCGAAACGTGACTGGTTCAATCTGTTAATAATAACAAGCAAAGGTTTTGATTCACTGCAACGTCGAAAACCGTTGATAATTACGCATTATTTGTGGTTCCGTTTGCATAATAATTATTACTTATTACACAGATTTATTAATCAACAAAAAATGGAACGTTCTGTTGTCACGTTCAACAAAGATTACTTCGACAGGATAAAATAAACAACGTGTAGTTTGGTGTTATTTCAATAGAATAATTTATATCCTAACAAATTAGTCCCTTTTAACGTTTAACTCATATGTTAATATTCTTTGGTTTAACAATAAAACTTACTAAAGTAAAGTAATATTAATATTACGCTATATATGTCTTTTTTCAATTTAATTTCAATAAATCTCAGTTAATACTATGTATAAAAAACCGTTCATACGTATGAATAAGCATCACGTTCAATTAATATCTATTTTAAGCTTTTAGGAGTAGTTATTCACTGTATTTTGCACTATAAGATAAATTGAGTAATTACTATTCTGTTACATACTGTGTTACACTATGTTTAGTTTAATTCTTGCGAAGTAACATCTCCTTTTTGGTTGCATAAAAAAAAATAATTAAAGAGAATAAGTCATATATTGACGTATACGTTATTTTTGAAGGATATTTAAAAATAAATATGATAAATGTAGGTGGTTTTAATGATAAATAATAATTTCTAGTAATTAAAATTAAAAATATTACGACAATTCGAATTATGCAATCAAATATAGAAATTTTGTATTGGGAATCATATCTAAATCTTACGATAAACATGCTCCAATTTAATAGTTGTTGGTTAGAAAAACGTATCTTTGACGCCCACCACAGACAAGAGAACATACAAACCGTCAGCTAAATGTAATTTTTTGGAAGCATAAAAGGAAGCAGAATGTGTGCCGCTGCTCTCTGCATTAGTCAGAAATGCATAAATATGAAAACTAATTGCTATAACTTGGTTTTAAACTAATTAATATAGGTACATACATGCATAAAATTAGCATCTATAAATAGCAAGCTAATAAACATCCTATTAATATGTGTAGGTTATTAGGGATAAATAAAGAATAAATAATACTTCCATTTTATTTTACTAGGTATAAAAGTAAATAAAAGAATCATGCAGAATGTCGAAAAGCAAGAATACAATAAAATAGTATGCAATGGATTAATTTTAAAAACTACACAAGGCTTCCTATCACAGCGGAAGTAAATTTGTTTAATTTAAAAAATGGGAAAATAAAACGAAAAAGGAAACATCTTGTGAAACATTGAAAAAACAGTAACATAATGCGATTATCACTATTGGATTAGTAGTGTTTAGAAAGCAGGAATTAAATGTATAGTATTTTAAACTACTTTATTAAGTAGTTTCACAACTAGCAAAGGTATGTAGAGTTGCACATGGGCATACTACGACTTCTGAAATTTAACATTCACCTTTCTCGATTTGTCATTTTTTCTTGAATTTAGTCCCCATTTACAAAATTTATACAAATTTGTAATTACCAGCTTTTGTAAAATAAACTTTCTGTGCTGGAAACAAGGACTATTTATATTACCTAACCATCTTCTATTTTTACTAATAAGTATATTATGTAGCTTGTCACCTAAATATTCTTGACATTGATATTTTTCAAAATAAACCTTAAACACCTTTATGGATTTAAAAACAGTTTTTAGGAAATCATCGCTCGATACAACCAAGTCAACCCTTCCTACCGATCCGTAATTTTTATGCAGTAAAAATAATTGGTTGGGATTATTTAGGTCTCCTTCCGATGTAAGTGCAAACTTACATATATCGCAATTGTATTCATCATTTTCTTTAATAAATACCCTGCATAATAAGTAACCGCACAATCTTCCAACTGTATAAACGGACATTCTATATTTCGTGATTTTGGAGAATCGCTGTTACATATAGAATGTTGGTAAACCTCAACATTACTTCGGAAGTGCCACTGGATGCAGTGGGTGCTGTTACTAGACCGTGTTGTACTTGTAAATAAACATCCAGATCTGGTTCGCAGTTTGAAGATTTTTGAGGTTTTAGAAGTTCTCCATCGGTTTCTATCCGAAAAGATGAACGAAAAGCCTTTGCAGTTGGGTAAAGATTCCATCCTCCACGTTGTCTAATGACGGAAAAGAAATTTTCTATGGCATCCTGATTTAGTATGTTAGTTAAGATGAAATGTATACCTTTACCCTTCTCGACTTCATACAATTTTAGAAATGCCGTTGTAGTTTGAATCATGCCATCAAGACAGTCTACTTTCTCTACCATTCATGTCAATGTTTGTCACACTTTTGAAAAATTCCGTTGTTCAAATTAAAATATTTATAATCTCGGGATTCCTATCACTTGTGCTACATCAGTTTATTATTCAAGGCATAAACAAATTGTTCATCTGTTGTAAGAACTCTGCGGTATCTAAGACGATTGGAAAAAATTTGTAATCCCAATTTGCACAACATTTTTTCGAAAGAAGTTGGATTAATATGCTTGGCCGTTATTTTCGTTAGAGCCCTAGCAGTGGTGGAATTCCGATCTATGAAATATGTCTGCTTTAGAGCATCAAAACTTATTGTTGAAGTACCTTGTTTAAAAGTGCCTGTTAATAAATTGTTTCGAATACTCTTAAAAAAAGAGGTAGCTGCGTCAAAAATTGAAAATATGTTTTTTTTTTGAATTTTTAATCCATTGTACAAGTAAATTCTCATCACGCACAGGAAATCTAAACATTTTTAAATTCGGAAATCTTTTCTAGGATCTTCCACAATTTAAATAATTGCACTTATTGCCTGGCATACTAGGTCGGGAAGGTGGTAACCACGTGCACTTAGGCCACCCTTACCGGGTTCATTGTGCTATGCCTGGCAGGCTAATTGAAATAAAATGAAATCAAATTTTTCCTACCTAAAACTCCTGTTTCGACATAATTTCGTCACCTAATTCAAACTTTTAATGGTATGTATATGGTTTTTAAAATATGTTAACTCGACAATAGTCGTGAATGATGTACGCGACAGAATAACCATAACTTAAAGTAAAAAGTGGCCGTTTTTTTTTTTAATAACGGGAATAATAAACGAATTTGCGATGTTTTTATAAAAAAAATACGCCGTATTTTAAATAAGCAAATTAGCGGCGGTGTCCTTTTAGATGCAACAGCTTTGTCGGCGCGCCGTCTACAAGAGCAGTGGCAACATTGTACTATGATTGTACTGTGTCCGGGCGTGATGCTGTTGGCGCTCTTTTAGCGATATATAAAATTATGTACAGACGTTACTTATAGTGACATCTGGAATCAGTTCTATGAACAATTCTAGTCGCCCTATCTAGCTGATGGTCTATTATGTTCTCTTGTCTGTGCGCCCACTAGGACACAAATATCTCCACTCTTTTAAGCTATCTTTATAATAATTAATGTTTAACATTTCCACATTTTTTTTCAATTCTCCGTAATTGTGCAGTAGATGGCGCTATAGATGACGGTTGTCAAAGGCCAATCAGATTTAAATGTGCTTAAACTGTGACATTTTGAAAACCGGTTACTAGGTAGCAGTTACCAGAAAATAACAAGTTTCAGTAATAGGTGATTTCATGCATGTTTGTTAAAACGGCTTTATTAGTTATGTTTGTTCTCACAACGCATTAGCCGCCTGATAAAAGGTGTATATGGAATATTGGCGCGCAAAAGTCGTTCAAATAAGTTGTTTTGGTTTGGTAACGTATCGTACGGATATAGTTCAATGTTGGTGACATGAATTGCGTAGCAGTAAATTTCTAGTAACACGTTGCTTTTAACGGTGAAGTGATTTCGATTACATCACTAGTGACTTCCTCGCTTAAATGGTGAAACAAGACTTCATTTCATAATGACGGCTGTTTGTAATAGAAAAGATTTCCTAGTTTGTTTGAAATACGATTATCAGAAAGAAAAACACAAAGATGCTGGTTCTATTTTTAATATAATTTCTTTTCCATACATGGATTTACATTGAGCATAAATAGAAGCATAATAAAAATAAATCATTTCAACATCACAATGATTACGTTCAACAGTGTCGTCAACTACAATACCTTAAAATTTGATAAGGATTCAACAACTTTTCAGTGAATTATGGATCTTACGTATAAAAAAAATTACGAAATTAATACTGAATAAACTCCTTAAAAAGAAGAAATAAGAGATTTTTTAAGTAGTTTTTAATTTTAAAAAATAAAATTATTCTTAAAACTATAAGAACAATTGTAAATTATTGTATTCAAACATTGTAATAAAGTACTTTAATCTGTTAAAAAAAAGAATGTAAAAATTGTATTTCAATACGAAATAGAAGAAAATCACAGGTAACATCTCCTAGGTTGAAATATTCAAGCTATAAATGCATTTTTTGTTTGGAAAAATACATCGTATATAAAAATAAAGATAGGCACGAATTAACATCAGATCTATGCAAAAGTGCATGAAGTAGGATTTCTTTCTAACATTGCCTTTAAACAAGTAATTTATCAGGTCTGTGCTGCATACAAAGAATCTGGATGTGTGACTAGATTTCTTCTTTTAAATCAAAAACACGTTCAGGTCCTCAAACAAGCTTCGGTGTCATCTTCGATAGCCTCTTCAATATTTATGATGGTGTCGTATTCTCTTTGCAAATCCATGAGTTGCTTGCGCAATTTAATGACTTGACTCCGAGCATTTTTATCATTCTGTATCAGCGTGTATATCTTATTCATCGCCTTCTTTTGTTGTGGTTGATCCACGGTCCATCTTAAGTACAATTCGCTCCACAGCATCAAGCTGACAGGCGCCACGCTAGGCCAGATCGCCATTTTATTCGGTTCGTACAGTGGGTTTAATAATGAGGTGAGAATGTCCGGTCTATTTAGGTACGACCATAAACTAGTGGTCTTCTTCGGTACTTCTAATCTTTCACGATCGGCTTCGCAGTTTCCAAGGAACGTGCCTGAAATTATTTTGGTTGAAGATAAAGGATAAGAATAATTAATTAACTAGAAGAGAATGTATCAAAACTATGAGAAGAAATAAGAGAAAATGGATAGATGACAATATATTGGCAATTGAACAGGAGAAAACAAGCAAGAACAAAAAGAGATACTTCAAAAAGATCAGCGAACTAAATAAAACATACAAAAGTAAAATAACTGGAATAAAAGATAAAAAGGGTAAAGTTGTGGAAGAAGAAAATCAATATAGACAGGTTTGGATAGATCACTTTAAAGAACTTTTAACTGAGACAGGAGTAGATGTGATGCAAGATGACGCAGAAGAAAGAAAAAGTGAGTGAAAAGATGTAGAAGAACCAAGACAACAGGAAGTGAGCGAAATTATTAAAAAATCTAAGAATGGAAAAGCCCCAGGAGAAGACGGGATAAATATGGTGCTATTAGATATGGAGGAGAGGTGTTGCACGAGCATTTATATTTGCTCGTAAAAAAAAATCTGGAGTGAGGAGAAAATGCCTGTAGAATGGGTAAAAGGAAAGATTATAACAGCACATAAAAAAGGTGACCAACAGATATGTAATAACTATAGGGGAATTACGTTATTGAATGTTGCGTATAAGATCTTGACATCAATTATCCAGGAAAGATTGGCGAGGAGAGTGAAAGGTATAGTAGGGCAATATCAATGTGGATTTATTAAAGGAAGATCAACAACAAATGCGATTAACATAGTTAAACAAATACTGGAAAAAACTTTACAACATAAGGTAGAAATGCTCTTCATAGACTTTCAACAGGCTTTCGACTCAATTAAAAGAGAGAAATTAATAATTCAAAAGTTAGCATAGTAACACAAAAGGGTGAAACAAGGTTCTGAGGAAGACAACAATAAAAAATAAGATTGTCGAAACGTCATGAAGAGTTTTATTGAATAATTCATTAAATTTAAAAACCAAGCCGCTAAATCAAGAGAAAAAAACAAAAAACAAAAATTTACAAGCACGGCTAAGAAAAGATCCCCATCAATAAAAAGTATTCTATATATATATAGTTTTTGCAATTTTGTATTTTAAGAATAAGGTAGAAGAGGACGGATTATGTATATATGCTTGAGGACAATGGATCTTATATTTTATTATATATTAAACATACCAAACTGGCTGAAGTAAGAATGTTCGAAAAGAAGTATTAACATCTGAGTGGTAAATTCGAAACTGCATGGGAATTGATAGTAGAGTTGATATATGCAATCCAGGAATAGCAGAAACGTTGGCTGTTGATTCTTATTTCGCGCTGTGGAGTAGCAAAATTTCGCATGCCTCGTTTGGAACGGGTGACCAGCTTGTAGCCATTCCCTCTCGACTAGTGCTTGTAAACCTAAATTAACAGCAATTTAAGTTTTAAAACACGAGATGTTATTCAGTGTTACGAACCTCTAACAGTTCTACAATCGGGATTTAAGATTACTTGAGCTACAGACGTTACCAAAAGTGTCGAATCAAGTCCATAGGTGCCGTGTACTAAAACCGACGCCCCTTCCTGATCTAAACATTGAGCAACCAAACACGATACGTTTAATGCGTTCACGACGTATGTTAGCCAGTTGCTGTTTTCGACTCTCGATAACCATTTATCGGCCGAGGAATTAACATCATTACAAGCGTCCATTAATTTCGAGAAAGAATCCAGCAGCGCCCCGTTGCAATTGGCGATTTTATCTAAATTTTTGTGAGATTTCCTCCATTGCGGGTAGTAGCCGTCAGGTTCGGTACCGCCACCTTTCGATTTGCAATGGTTAGCATATCCTGGAGATCGCGTGTCTATTATGTACCCCTTTTTAGTAGATCCCAAAATCGTATTTAGCAATTTCTCATCCGCTCTGCACCTTCGACTGCTATTGCTAAGCAACGGCTGACTGCTCCTCAATAACACAGCTCCGTTTTCGTGTCTGTAACTCAACACTGGAAACCTCCCGCCTTCTCTGAAATTCGCGGACGCCATTATAGTTTCATCATCAATCTGCTTCGGAACGACTATCGCGGAGGGATATGAAGAGCAGGCCAAGAAATTCTTATTGACGTAAGATAATCTCCATTCGTCGCTGGTTAATAGCTTTGCAAATTCGATTTCTGGTTTGAATAAAGTGTAGCCATCTTCCAGAATATTGTACATGGGACGGTAAAAGAACGGATATAAATAACTAATGTTGTCTAAATTAGAGAGCCTTTCTATCGAAGCATAAACATTAAGAAATTCTTCGGTATTCGCTATATCCAGCTGGAGTATCCTTAAATCCTTACACTTTAAGATTATAGTGCCCCCATTTTGATAATTGGAATTTGTACCATTCGGTTTCTTTTCTACCAAATCTATGGTTTGGTGCAACAGCTGAAAATACTTAAACAGTGAATATTTGTTTAATAAATGACCGTTTTTCGTGTATATACCCCAATATCGGAAGAAATAAAAATATTAAAAAAATAATGAATTCCTAATGACTGTTTTGATACACGAGCATCGTTAGAAAGTGACAATAAATAAACTATCAAAGAAATAAAAATAGAAAATAGTGCAAGGGAAAAGGATGCATGATCAACATAACCCTTGAAGGCACATAGGAACAAAAAAAGGAGGGAAGCAGAGACAAAGTGCCATGGAATCATGAAATAGAATCAATGCCCTTTAAGTACATCATCTATTTAATAGATGTACTTAAAGGAGAGAATAAATACAAAGATTAAAATAGTTCGGGCACATCAAAACAAGAGCTGAGACAGTGATTAGGAAAATTAAAGACTGGAAAACAATGGAGACTAGAAGGCTTGGAAGCTCAAAATTAAAATAGCAAACACCAGTAATTAGAAAGCAAAAGGATATACATACATATGCTCACATACTATGCTCCGCCCTTAATTAATGCCCGTTAGTAAAAATTTTTAATTTTCTTTGAAATATACATAGGTAAATCAAGCGTTATATTATTCTTATTTTCAGAAATCATTTATGTAAACCAAAAATATAATCATCTCCAAGGAAATAGATATTTAAAAAGGTAGCTTCGATTATTATATTCAACCATTCCAACCAGAAATCAACCTTTGAAATTCATAAATGTAACTAAAATTCGTTATGCCAAAATTAAATACCTGTAAATGTATTTATCAGGTATTTTCCATGTCAATCAAATAAATATATTTCAAAAAGAAACACATTAAGAAAGAAAATTACTAAAAATAACCCCAATAAACAATATCAGATATATCAAAAGTCTCTATCTACATAATATTCCAAAGGGGATGTTGGTGAATAATGTGTTGTAGTTTTAGCACCTATTTTTATTGACAATTTAATTATTGTATTCGGTTGTAAATACCCATAAAGTCAATTTCTTTTCTTTACTCTATCAGTACTAAATTAATTTTAATAGCTAAAGCTTCAAGAAGCACTAAAGCCAAAGGTTAATATATAAAAGCTCTACAACAAAAAAAAAAACCTATCTCCTAGAAGCAATTAAAAAAAAATTGAGAAATACCCCCAGAAACAAGAAATTCATAAGGAAAGCAAATATGGAACTATGGAAATTATATAGCATATTAATTATCACCAATAAATAGAGAGTATAGGCAATGCCTTTGCTCAAGCATGTGACAAAAATGAAAAATACAAAATAACAAAACAAGCACAAACAGGAGTTATTAGCGAAAGAAGAAAAAAGTTATTTCATATGGTGTGTTGCAATTTTTTATGTTAGTTTTAATCAATCTTTAAATTCTGTTTCCCAAAATGTATAATCTACTTTAGCTCGTGGGTTACATACGCGAAAGTACGGTATAAACACATCACAAATCTTATCATACCCATAACTCCTGTACATCCTCTTTCCGTGAAGATAATAACAAATGATGGCCTGATACGCACAATGTTCCATCAACTGGTTCATGGAATGAGCTATGTAATATAACACCATCCAATTTTGGCGTTGCTATAAGTTCTGTAAATTCCATAGTTCAATACTGATTGAAAGCTAACCTAGAATATCATATTTATCCTTGAAAATAACCAAGAAACGCTTGACGTTACAATTACATACTTGGATGCAACTACATGATTTATTTTTGATTTGTAGTTTTTATACTTTTCCGATTAATCTAAACTCAAAAACATAACTATTTATTAATTAATTTAATAAGTTCCGAATTTAGTTGTTAAACTTGTCAAACCAATTGATCTAATTATAAAGGATTAGAGAAAAAGCATACAGGAGGTTAAATGAATCCTAAAGCTCTTTTGTTCTAAATGTTGGTTGAATAAATTATAGTTTAATTAATAAGGTTTATTGAAACTGCTGGAGAAGTACATAATCATTCATTTTAGGTATATAATTATCAAATTATTATATATCGTCGAGATAAGAAATGACAAAATTGGACTTGTACTCCCATCTGTTGAGGATGATGAATATTATTGTGATTTACGAGGGAAATTAAAATTTACTTTGCATGAAATGTAAAATCTAAAACAAATACAGTTTTATAATTTGTTAGTAGTTTAAATTATTTTTATTGAATGCCGATGCCATTTTGATAAGATAAAGGCAATCTATTTATAGTAGAATTATAAAGCCGGTGATAAATGTATTATGAACATTAAAGCAGTTATAAAAAAATGTGCTTAATTTAGGATAATGAATTTAGATGAAATTGAAACAATAGGAAATAATTCAGTGTATATTTTATTCTTGTGAAACGCAAACAGCATTCAAAAGCAGAATGAATAAGTACAATGTAAAGAGTGCCATATAAGCTTTGTTAAAGAATTAGAAAAGTAAATAAATAAAAATAGACTTTAGTAAGGTAGGATTAAAACAGTGGTAAAATTTGAAAGTAAATATATTTTATTATCATGAAATATAAAGACAATCGAAAGTATGGTAAAATAGGTTAAAGCTACAGATTGCAATGGCAGGTATTTAAGGGCTTGGATGCAGCTTTAAAATCGAAAATAATGGAAAATTGTTCAGCCCCCAGACTTTTGGCTAACCATTCATTCTTCAGTGCGGCCAGTTTTAAGCAATCTACCTTAAACTTCGCATTTAGATTGGTGTGAACCGCACGGCCCATACCTTCTAGTATGATCAGATCAACCTCCTTCAAATTATTGCATAAGTCTGGAAAGAGAAATTCACATAAGAGCAAGTTTTACGTCCGCAATGTTGTGGTATATGCGCACTAGTTCAAAGTAATCTTTTGTTTTTATACGCGTATTTCCGTTCGATATCGCGAATGTTCGCTACAGTATGGTATTTTTACCTTCGTTTAGTTTCGTGAGATCTAAACAAGGACCACCTTGCCCATTTTCAATACCAATTAATTTATTATTACTAATTGCGTCCCTTATAACAGGACAAAAGGTACTAGCTCTAAGTAAACATTCATTTAATTCATTTATTGTAAGGTCGTTTAATGCTGGTAATGTGTTAGCAGATAATATCACTTTCGTATCTTCTTTTACGAACTCCCGTGCGAAAGGTACAACACCCAAAACAAAATCGACACCGGCATTATCGACAAAAATCACTACAGTTTTATACGGTGCGTCCTATAAATATCAAACAAATAGAAATGAGTTGAAACTGTCTTGTGTTCGTACAACCTTAAATTTACTAATCCACTCGTCTAAATCGTCCCTAAACCACGGTCTTTTCTGTATGGTATTCATGGCGTCTGCTAAATGAAACTCAGACGACTCTAAAATGTCAGTGACGGCTTTGGCGCCCCAGTCAAACATGTTGCCAGCAACGATACCTTTGGAAAGTTCTTCCCATTTATCCTCGAACCTTTCCAAGCTGTCAATGTAATCGATTCTCCTCGCGAATTCCGAAAATGCTAAGTCGGTTTCTTGTCGCTTTTGCAATTGCCAAGCATCGTTAAAATTATTTTCTCTCAATATTTGCTCATTGAGATCTAATAAAGTTCTTACACTAAGTGGTTTTAAATACCTAAATTTTTACATATGTACTTAAATGTGGATTTATAAAATTTGAAATTTACTCACTCTGGATTTAATTTTATCTTCCGAATTATATCTCGGAATATGTGGAAACATTTTTCCGCTTCTTCTGTGGCATTCGATTTGTCCGGATTTAAAACACCCGCTTTCTCAACGAATTTCTGCACCATGCCTTCCAGACAAGGCAACCAATAATTCCGTTCTTTCTCATTATTCAGTAAATCAATAGTGTCAGGTGAGTACGTATTTGCATCTTGGAGCAAGGGACAAATTCTTTCCATATCTCAAATATTTTACAAAACCTAACCTCATTGATAAATAAAGCTCAAATAAAACTGCATAGGAATAACACAGTGTTATTATTTCTCCAAGTGTGTATGTGTTAACTTGAAACCTTACCTAAATAATTATAAAAATCCTTGGTATTTAATAATATTGTTATCTACACTCTCTTAACATTTATATCACACACGTTTGGAATAGCGTATATTTCATCACGTTTTATATTCTATTTAACTAATTTATCTTATGTAACGCTATTATTTGCAGCACGGTATTATTTTGCATAGACAAAATTATATTTTGTTACCTTATAATAATTTTGGTGTAAATATAATTTGAAGCGTTTCACATTGACTTAGGTAATACGTGGTAATACGTCTTGCTTCCACTGTTTACTTATTAATTTAATTATTTTAGGTAAATATCACAATTATCCAGGTGCCCTTAACCGGTATTTAATTTAAAAAATTAAATGCTGAACTCCTTTAAATATTTTAAACTTGTATTCCAGGAATATGCAACCCCAAACACTAAGTAAAGCATAAAGATTTCCGACATAGAGCTCATTAAAAAAATAAATATTAACTGACAAGAAATTGGTTCATAAAGATACTAGAGGTATATACTGTGATACTAGGACATTTATGAGCAATTGTGTCGTTTATTTATTTAAGGTTTGATGCTGGTTAATTTTTTATTACGAATCAATAATTTTTCAAGGATAAATGATTAAGGAATGTGATTTATTAGCTACCATACATTTTTCTCTTTGTTCTTTACAGTTTAGCGTAAATATTTCCCCGAACTTAATTTTTTTTTTTTTGATGACTAACAAAGTTTAAATTTTGGACAATTATTTTTAATAACATTGAAACATCAAATTGTTTACAATTTTACAACAAGACGTTACTAAAATGTTTGAATGTTGTGCGTAGGTTTATTATTTAATTTTTATATTGTTTTTGATAAATGAAGTCATGTTCTTTCATATCTAGCATGCCTATACACTTAATTATTATAAAGTTACATAAAACCATTTAATAAAACATAAAAGTGGTTTTCAAACGGCATATTTTCAGCTTATTTTTATTGTACATAATATATACCAGCACCATTTTATTTTTATTATTAAAACGACTATTTTGAGCTCAGTGAATTTTACATTTACAACTATCAAATTGGGGACATATAGGTATATATATATATATATATAAGGTTTGTTTCTGCAGCAGTTCCAACGATTTGCAAACAGCCAGGAGCGTGCACCAGATCGAAATGGCAGTTCAAATCGCTTCTTTAATTACTATCAGATATCGGTTGCGCATACTCCTGACAGTTTCCAATTGCTGCAGAAACAGGCCTTTCATAAAGCGGTGAAAGAAACTATAGACTCAAAATTAGGAAAAGATTAAAAAATAGGTACTTGAATATTAAACGAAAATTTCTATTTTAATATAGCAAAATCACTAATTTAAGTACGATATGTCAAAGATATATAATTGCTCTATTGCAAATAAGAATACTCTAATGGTTAAATTCCTTGGAATTAGGCAATTTATACAGTGTCTATTCATGCACTAAGAAAAGATCAAGCAAATTTTGCTATGATCGAATCTTGTATTCGTCAATTTGATTGAAAAACTTCGATATACTTTGTTTTAATTTCACAGTTAATTTATGATTTATAACTCAAACAATGAATGCCATTTACTTATAGCAGAGTAATCTACGAACAACTATCGAATATGTTGCCCAACCCAAGGGATTTAACTTTAAATGAGCTTTTATTTCCAGCAAAAAATATACATTTTTTGATCAAGCGGTTATAACATAACCTACAAATGTTTTAGGTACATCCAGCATTGCACAAGTTTTTTAAAAGTCCGTTGTTCTTCTGCACTCTGTATAACGTTGGCAATGGATTATATGATTTATATATTTCTAATAGGGTCACATTTCTAACTAGAAAGAATATTTGACAGTTGATTTTAATACACAATGTCATATACGAATTTTATTTTTGACTGTTACTATACTGCTAAATAAATTGTGTAAGAAAATAGGTGAGTCTCATTTGCATAATCATATTATCAATGCATACTTGACTATCGGCCTCTTTTGTAAGTTTTGAGAAAAGACTGATTTACAAAACTAAAATATTGCAAAACGTAGCCTAAAGATTTCTACGCATTTTTTGATTCCCCAACCTAATATAATCTTTGAGATTTTCTTGTCTGTAATTAAAGTACTTAGTAGAATTCTTGAATTAACAGACTCTAGAAACTCTATATACTTGTTGGTAAACTATTTTATTAACGTTTCTGAGTATTTCAATACTCCTTCTTCAGAATTGTAAAACTTTTGTCGTCAATATTTATACATCATAACTAGATTTTACTATATTTTTTAAATTATAATTATATTTTTGGCATTGGATTATATACAAAAGCTTTACAATTCTGAAGAAGGAGTTTGAAATACTTGGAATAAAATAATTTACAAATAAGTATAGAGTTTTCAAAGTTCGCCAATCCAAGAATTCCATTAAGTATATTAATATAATTAGGCAATGAGGGCGGGTTTCGTTGGGTTATTGACAGATGGCGCACGTAGTAAATGGGATTTTACGTTGATGCCGTGCGCCATCTAACAATCACCCGACGGTACCTGGAATTCGTTCGCTAATTATTAATAATAATATATTAACAAGGGTATTGCGAATTACTTGATCGAATTTCCATTGTATTATGAACTTCAGATATCGACGCGATGTACGGAATCAAGAAATGCAAGAGTATCAATACCAGTTTAATTTTTTTGTGTTTGGAAGAATAGACTATAGTCAGTTTTTTTAAACGACGGAGTGATGTAAATAATGGGAGGAGCAAAACATTCACATCTACGGATTCAGCGACATCTCTGTGATATACTTTATATTATAAAAAGAAAACTATACTTTCAAACTACGTAAATACCTAAAAAACAAGTGTTAGAATGTACATAACCAGGTATGTAATTGTAATTACCTTCCACAGGGAACAACACCGTAAGATTTGTTCTGAAAAGAACTATATAAATCATATGTTGGGTTTGTCCTTTTAGCGGTATTTTCGATTTGAGCCAATGACGGAACAATTACGTCACATTTCAGTTTTTTGGTACTCCACCGAATTAAAGAACTGTAGAAACTACGCCGAAATAATTGCTAAAACTTTGGGAAAATGAAGAAATTAAAAGCATTTTAATTATTTTTTTAACATACTTTTTTCGTCATTCTGTATCTTTTGATGAAATTATAAATACGTAAAGGAAATATTGCGATTTCTATAAATAATTTTTTATCGATTTGCCGAGTCAATCATTAATAGCTTCAGGAAAAAAACAAAAGAGAAACAGTCATTATTGAAGATGTTTTATTAAATATTTAAACAACATTTAATCGAACAAGCCGAATCCCATGTCATCATCGGATTCGGATTCCTCCTTCTCCTTCTTGTCCTCCTTGGCTGGAGCAGCCGCAACGGCAGCTGGGGCTGCAGCGACTGGAGCAGCAGCAACAGCAGCGAACTTACTCGGATCCTGCAAGAAAAGTAAGACAACATTGAAACTCAAAATAATAAATATTGTAACATATTAGGTAAAAGATGATTTCAGAAAAGTTTAATATCATAATCGCTGCATATTGGGGGGTTCTCTATTTCTAGCTCCAATATGTTGACCAGCTCTTCATTTGAGTTCACTCATCATAAAAAAATAATGCTTATGTTAAACACATAAAAAAATCGATATATGTAAAACATACCTTAATGAATTCCTTGATGGTAGCAGCTTCTTTGAACTCGACGTCAGTAACGGCAGCAATCGATAATAGATTCTTGAACCCGTTGGCGATGCTGTGCGGTGCAGAAGCGATGGTTGGATATCCGATGCTGAGACAAACAGCCGCCAAATTGGCAACTCCCGCCATGAAACGCTCTCGTAGATCTTCAGGCTTGATGTCCAAGATTTCAGGGGCGAAGATGGTACCGGAATCGAACACCTGCTCGACGATTAAACCGTACGAAAACGGAGAGATGTTTAACATGTTCAAAAGAGTAGCTTCGGACGCGCCGACTTTATCGCCAGGTTTCAGAATGTGCACGTCGTTGATGATTTCAATGGTACCTTTGGAAATCTTGGTCGGAATAGACAGAGCTTGGAAGAAAGAGGTTTTCTCTGGACCTAATCCCGTGTTCTGTGCGGGTATGATGACGGATAACGGCGCGATAGCTCCCGGTCTAGCTGGAGCGCGGACTTTGTTCTCCAAGAGCTTGTCTCGAACTTCGACTAGGTCTCCACGAGTGAAGACGAAGCCTACATTGCCCTTGATATGCGGCAGAATTTTCTCCAAGGACGGATTGCGTTCTAAGTGGCCCTTGATGGCTTTTCGCATCATGGTGTTCTTGCCCATGAGTACGACCGCGCTGCCGCGGAGAGACATGCGGATCTGCTGCATTTGTTTCGAGCCGACATTGTCAGCGCCCACAATGAAACACTTGGGATAATCTTCGAGAAGTTGCTGTAATTTGCAAAGTGCTTCAATTAATTCGGCCACTCCGATTCTTTGAAATTTATAATTTTTTTTAAGAAATCAATAAAACGCACCAAGAAAATCTATTTAAAATGTGCTGTTTCTAGGTTATGTGCTAACGTTGTTGACATATAAGTTAAATTAATTTGGAATTTAAGTGAAGTACGCGAGAAAAACGAGATTAATAGGTACTTGGTACTAATTGAAATATTTAGTTTATTTTACATTACTGCAATATAATGTAAAACTTGACGTTACATGTGAAGGTTACAATTGCGAGGTTACCAGTATGTATAAATAATAAGGAAAATAACATTTGAAAAGCCACATCATCTATTAGCAGACGCGTTTCGCATTAGCAAGGATCATCAGTGCTACTAGATGACCTGTTTCATCATACGTCGAAGCTCGTATATAAACTGCTCACACCGGAAAGTGTGTGTATGAGAAGTGACGATGGAAATCTCATTAAATTCGTACATATATTGTAGGTCGACGGTAGCCACTAAACTATAACTATATACAAGCTTCGTCGTATAATGCAAGATGCACTAATGAGCTTAGGTAAGGCAAAACGCGTCTGCTAATAATGACTGTTGTTTATCAAATTTTATTCGATTAATTTAGCGTTAATTATAAACGCAAATTTAGTCGTGTACATAAAATACAATACAAACATAAAACAAAATAATGGTAAGAAAATGTGCTATGCAACCCCACTATGGAAGAAAAAATATGAGACAAGTTGTGGTCAAAGGTATGTAGTATGAGATGTATCCTAAACTTAAAATTGATTCGGATGAAAATAAATTGGGAATCTAATGTAAATAAGTAGAAATAAAATTTAAGTTTTAAATATAATTAATCATTTAAGTTGTTAAATTGTGTTTAAGGTGTTTATTAGTTTCATAAGCTTCTAATAAAGTTAAGTCTTTTAGTTTGTTCATGTAACAATTTTACTTTGTGTTTGTGTATTTGATGTCCAGTATTCTGTGTCTACCGATACTTGAGTTCACTTTAACTCTTTTATGTTACTCGTATACGTTGCATTACAGTTAACACAATGCAATTTATATACATAGTTCTTTTCCCACTATATTAATTTTATCTTTGTTAGTTTGCAGTGAATTTAGAAGAGTGTTTGGTTATGTGAATACTAGGTTTATATTGCAATTTTTAAGTTTAGCTATTTTATAAGAAATGTGTCCCCAATATTAGAGTTTTCTGTATGTATTTTGTATATCTATTGCTTGGATTTTTAATTTTTAAGTGTATATTATCTACTATTTCAGAATAATTCTCAATTTGAAACTACAGCCGAAAAAAGAAATTGTCTCAAGCTCAAGTACTAGCTTTAACTACTTTTGTTATTGACTTCTTTATATAATCACCTGATCTGAGGTGTTATCAAAATAAAATATCAAACTACAACGCTTTCTTGAATTATGCTCTACAAACGATATTGCCAAAAACTTACGATAAGTTTGGTAAAATAGTTGGATTTCCAAGTAGCCTTGTCCTCCCTGCCCATCTTTGTGCGTAGGGACTCGTACCGAATTTAAGAACTGCAAAGAAAACAAAACATTGATAAATAATGAGCTATGTAAATCTAAATATGCATATTAAATCACTACCATATTTTGAAAGTGCTAACCTAAAAACTTAATTTTGAGGAAATTTTATAAAATTTCTGAATAATATCAACGAAATATCAAGACTATATTAATTAGCTGCATTATCTGTTATTAAAATACTGCAAAACTACTTTAATTATCTACAGATGACCATAATAAATCGAAGTAAAGCAAACCAACTTACCAAGGCAAAACACACGAGAGCAATGAAAGAGTCGAAGTTTCCGAATCCGGTCGTTTATTGTTCGGATGGTAAGGTAGAGGGCGCGTTGAGAATAAGCAATATAAAATTATAATTTGTAAAATCAAAATTTATATAAAAAAAAGAAAGAATTTAATTTTGATTTTCTAATATATCTATAAAAACTTTTAAATTTTAATGTAATTTCTAGCTTCAGCTTGTAGATTACTACATTACTCTACGAATCTAATATTAGCAGTAGTACTAAGAGATGGCGGCATCTATCACGGATTAAACCAGTAGTTAAATATACATATTATTATTTGAATTTATATTTCTTCATACAATTAATAAGATAAAAAAATAAATTGTAAATTTAACACAAAGTTACCATCCCATCCCAACGCATCCCTTAATTAGATGTCCTATTTTGTCTGCTCGATAATAATTAGAAGCCACCACCGTCCTAATGAAGAATAATCTCATTCCAGACTAACCTTTCTTTTAATTAAATGTAAATACAGAGCTCCGATTTCTCATACTCATTTACCGTAGGGATAAAAGCGAGGATAATGAGAAGTAAAAATTGATTTCATCATCCTTATGTAATTAGTAATACGTTGTGAAATTAAAGTTTAATTAATAGGTAGGTAATTCTTAAGAAAAAATGTTCAGTTGAACTGACTTTGCAATGAAAATAAGCGTAATTGATTCAATCTTAATTTTGGCGTCGATATTAATTATCTTATTGAGTTTAAGAGGACGTATCAACAGTTCTAATTTTTAGTAATTGAAATTAAATATTTCTACTTATTTTACATTTTTTTTTCGATTTGTTTTTTCATGAGAGTGCTTAAAATTAATTTTCAGATTTTCCTATAGGGCCAGTTTGAAATTTTTAAGAAAAATATATTTTCGATTTTCATTAATAGTCACAAATCTCGCTATAGGAAAAAACTATAATTATTTTATGATCTATAAAACCAAATTGCACATTTATAAATAATTTAAAGATAAGATGTGTAATATTAGAACTACGAAAATGTATGCCACCAGTTATACTTGAAAAAAACTAAACTAACAAAAAAACAAGTGTTTTTATGATGTACTACATAACCAAGTATGTAACTGTATGTGTACATACTAAATTACCCACCTGCCATCTACATTTACTTCCCTGAACTGCGATGGTTGTGACCATAGAGAAGGGTTAGTTGTGACTTGGCTAATCCAGCCTCTAATTTATGCAACCATTTTAACTTGTAATTAGCCAAGTCACACACCATCGCAGTTCAGGAAAGTAAATGTAGATGGCAAGTGGGTAATTTAGTATGTAAGTTTGTATTTCGCGCCTATTATGACCGTTACTTTTAGTAACTTTTCGGTCAGACAACCACTACCACACGTGATAAAAGTCAAAATCGCGTCGAAAATAATCTGGAAATCCACTTTTCAAGCATCGTTTTTAATACTTTCTTTTCATTTGCGTATCTAATGAATGCTCATTTTGAACTCTGGGAGAGATGCTTTATCCGATAGCACACCTATAAATCGCCAAATCGTTCCCGTTCAGCACAAAGTATAGCCGGATTTTTTTAAGATAGAAAAGGATTTGACTTTATAGTTCAGTAAAGCTCTTAATTCTGAACATATAACCTTACCCATAACATTATCCCCTTTTTGGAAAGTTTTTAGAACTTAAGTAAAAGAAAAAAATTAAAATTAAACAAAAAAAGACAAATGAAAATAGCAGGTACATGTATTAAGGCAAAAACAGCATTTTTGAGGGTCAATCGGGACAATGGTCCGCGCCTACACAAAAGTATTTGGCGCAAGGATGTATCAAAACTATAGTGCCCAAACTTTACAAACAGCGTTACGACATATTAGAAGAAGTTAAATACGCCCAAGTTTATTGCATTCCAGCACAACATTATCAAGGTATATAAGAAGGCAAGTAAAAAGGCATGGAGGTCAGACCGTTCGCTACGGACGAAATTCAAATGGTTGGTTTGATCAACCACGTTTTGGAAATCGATTGCCCTTCTTTACTTTAAGAAACAGCCTGTGCCAAGAATTTTAATATGTGATAACCTCTGCAGTCACCTTTCTTATAGAGTTATTGAACTCTGTGAAGAAAATGATATAAAATTTGGATTTCCCTCCCCCCCCTCATCAACACATTTTACACAGCCACTGGACGTCGTAGTTGTCATTGAAAAAAGCTTGGAGGCGTGTGCTGGAAGACTGGAAGAAAAAATGTAACGCTCCTATACCCAAACAATAATTTCCTTCTTTGCTGCACAAAACACTTAATAATTTAGAGTGAAAATATAAGAAAAGGGCTTACTGGCACCGGGACCTATGCCACTAGATAGAAATCAAGTTTTAAAGCGATTACCCAAACTAATAAATCAAGACCAACATTTTCATTACTGGGCTGCTTCCGTTATCGATTTGCTAAATGAGACAAGAAATGCTTGTAAACCAAGTTTTCGTAGAGCCAGGAAAGACCGTTTCCACAGAAGATTTTTCTGCAGCTGGCCCATCTCAGCCCAGTTCCCAGGATGTCCTAGAAAAGCATTTCTATACTGTTGATAAGCACGAGGAGCTCGACATTCCGGAGGACACAAATAATCTATCCTCTGCTGATGAAGACGAGGTGGAAGTCACGAATTTAAAAAAAGATTGCACCGATAAAAATTACAAATATTTTACTTGCTTAAATCAGGAGATACTAAATGACAAACTGTTCAGTGTAAAGTTTCTTTGACCTAACAGAAAAAATGACATTTTTTCCTTCGGTAGACGATATTTTTTGTGAAGTAAATAAAGAACAAATAAAAAAGTTGTTGCCTAAACCGACCATTTTGGGAATGAGTGATGGAGGTTATGAGTTTCCCAAGAAATTGAATCAATAATTATTTATTTCGGTAAATCTTTGTGTTTTATTTTGTGTTTATTAGTTTATGTAGTTTACTTAGGTTCGTGTAAGCAATATTTGTTTTTTATTTAATAAATAAACCGCTTTCACGTTATTTTTGGTTTTTTAATTCGTTTTTTTGTGCAAATGTTTTTTTAAACTTTTTTCTGTCCCGATACGCCCCATTACTTGGGTTATTCCATCATTTCTAGTAAAATAAATAGGGTGTCCCGATTAATCCCATTTGCGGGGTCAAAACACCTACAATTTTGTTTTTTTTAAATCATCTATCAAAGTGACAAGTAAGATGTTTTAAAGCTTTAACAGAGACCTAGCTTTTGACAGTATTTATCTTTTTTACAACAAAAATTATTTACAAATACATCCCAAAACTGAAAATATAATCATTATTAATATGGAAGAAAAACGTGGTGAGAAGAACGTTTTTTATTTGTTTTTGCTTTAAGGATTCAAACAATTCTTTTATCATTTGAAAAGTAATTGAAGTATTTATTCATCTCAATCCATTTAGAGGTCTTTCATAACGCAAATATGTTCGTTCCAATTCACCTATCCTACGTCAATACGATCATAAAGTTATCTTCCAGTTGATGATTCTCCATTTAGTTTTTTCCTTCGCTCATATTTCAAAGCAATTTCTTCTACTAAACCCTCGCCACCCAATAAACCCGCCACCGTCGACCTACATACACATTAACGCGCCCCTAACCGTCCATAAATGCTTATTTGAACGGCTGACCGTATTTCCATTCCGACGGGTGTCAATACAATCAGCGGTCGTATGGCGCGATTTATATTTCGCAGCGGGACATCAATTGCACGGACACGCGTCGCGGACTGCGAGGTCTCTGTTCGACTTGTATTTGCATAATTGGAGTAAATTGGTTTTCTTGAAATGGAGGTTCCGAACTCAATCTTTCAGTTGAAACGGTGGCGTGTCCTATAGATGATTCGCTTATTTTATTACCATAATTTTTCTGTCGCCGTTCGCTTGCGAAACGCCGTAATATAAAAATTGCGGGCGTTGGATGATACCTAGTTTACATAATTCGGCACGAACTTTTGCCATGAATGTCAATCATCCGAGTGCTGCTTCCATAGCACACGTAACGTAATGTATTGGTATATCAACAGTATTCATAATCGATATGTCACGTTGTTTGGGATGTGTTTGTGTCATAGTGATGAAGAAAATATGAAAAACGTTATTTAGTAATAAAAAAAGGTCATGTGCGATATGTGGTGTGAAAATTACACTAGAAAACTCAATCAATGTCATGTTTAAACAAGGAATCTTTGATATTGTTCGCTTTATTGGAAAATTTATCGGGTAAAATGTATTGTTTACATTTGCGGATTTTCATTATAGTCTTTCCTAAGTGTATCGAGAATAAAACCTTTTGCTATGCATTAAATTAAATATTTATCGAAAATCATCGCCGAATATACAAGCCATTGCAGTTGAAACAAGCCACCTCAAATAACTGTTTACCTGCTGTCATCTCCATCAAATTTCGAAACTTGTCAATTGTCATAGAAACAACTTTTAATGATGGATCTGATGATTTAAAATAATTCCTGAGGGCGCAGCGGCCCGCACTCTTAAAATTTGAATAGGGAAGATGGGTCTTGTGGCAACTCATTCAAAAGATCTTTTAATTCTATTTACGGCAACGTATATCAAAAAATCATTGTTTTAAATCAGTAAGGAAAAACTGCATAATTTGCAACATGTGTAATAAAACACGATCCTGTCATACTTAACTAGAATAAAACCGGACAACATAAACCAAAGAAACTGTGTGTACAGCATTCCACGTGAATGTGGGCGCTCATACATTAGTGAAACAAGCAGGCTGCTCAAAATAAGAGTAGAAGATCTGTAGGAAAGGAGCAACAGAGAAATCAAAATTGGCACAGCATGCTTGGGAAACAGATCATAGAATAGATTGGGACAATACTCCATCTTATCAAACTAAAAGGAAATTAAAAGAAGCGGCACACAACGACAACATTATTAGGCCATTAGTGCACCAAGTCTGGAATTGCATAGGGTATGGATGCCGTTAGTGCGTAACTGCATACTTTAGGGAACTCACATGTAAACTGAATTCTAGAACCACCAGAAAGGTACCAGCAATGAAGAGGACATTCATAAGATCGACAAAAGTATAATGAAACTTCGTGTAGAATCAGATTTCAAAAAGTCTCAACGTTCAGCTGATGAGGGAAGGAAAACCGCAGAGCAGTAAAAACTCATGCATACAAATTTCAATGTATTTCATATAACTACAGGTTCCAAACAGTATATACCACCCCCGTCCAACTCTGATTACAAAACTTCGTCTCCTCCCCACCGGAGCGGTAGCTGGCTTGGGTCTCGCTCCAGAGAGGGCTGTACGAGTGGCAGTGTAAAATATATTACCTATCCAAAATAGGTATCTAAACTCCTCATAATATGACAAAAGGGTGACATATAGTGCAGGTGCTTTCGATCCCAGGCCGAGCCGGTGATTTTTAAATGTGGATAAAAATCAGGACATGCCTTCTTCTTGGATAGGAAATGTCAATGCGATGTTTTGCACGATAAAAATCCCTACCGGAGGTTGGAATTCCTTCGGGTTCGACAAAATTTCAGTGGGATTGGTACAATATGTCAAATAGATGTCATTGCTTATAAGTGTCAAAGTGTATTCCACAACCCAAAGCTTCGCCTAGCAACAGCATCCATACATACATACATATCTATTCAAATTATGGGCTTTGAGCTCACAGCGTCTCTATGAGCAGAGACCGTAACCTGCCAAATACGCCCCCAGCACATTCCAAACGTGTACCCACTTTTTAGTATTAAGTTTACGATCTCTTGGGTATATTATCTCTGGTATATACCTAGTCCCCGAGAAGCTAGTATACGATTGCAATATTGTAGAAGCAAAAATACGCATAAGGCAATTTAACCGAGGGAAGTGCGTATAATTCCACTGCCAACCATGAAATTATTAGCAAGCACCAGTCCTTATCAGAGCCACCCTGATGGCGGCAGTGGAACCAGTGCCGAAACGTCGGATGTACAAAATCCAACAGACGAGGGAAGCAGTCCAATCAACATCAACTCATATCCTTATTCTGGTAAAGTTCTTAGCAGAAAGTTTGTAGTAAAAGATTGAACTATTGAAAAATGTACCACCTGCCAGGGAATTAGACGCTAACGAAACCATGTATATGAAGAAAAACTCTAAGAATTTATTGAATCGGGAATATGCGGGAACAATTATCTTTCGGATATCTTGTGTGTTTAAAGCAAGATTATTCCGACATATTTAATTTTAGGTTAGAATTATGTTTTATTCTGTCCACTGAACTCTGACAAATGACAAACTAAGTAATATCTTCCATTATTTCTTTAGTTTATGTATATCCCATTTCAGGAGTAAAAATTATGTTTGAAAGTGGTTTGTAATATTGACATAACCTAAAAATCATATCCTCTTTTTTTTAAAAAAAAGTGTATAAAACGTAGTTTCTGCAGAAAAAAAATATAGTATCATGCTCCTGGGATCATTCTACATCACACATCCAAAAGTTTTTAAAGAAGTTTGTTACTTTCACATATCATATGCTCATTCGATTTGATGAAAGTGCAAAGATAATTCTACTTATTCGGATTTTCAATTCCGACCATCTACACCTGTATTGCGCTATACAAAATGTCTCTATTTGCATAAATCAAATTTCGAGGACGAGCAACCGCCTGCACGAGTGGATGGAATTTGTAAATGAAGTGATCACACTCGCATTTGCATATGTAACGATGCACAAATACCGGAGATTTGTCAGATTTGCACAGATTTAGCGCGTATCAGATCAATCCATTTGTAAACTGGTGTATCCATCTGAAGTTATGATGAACCAGCATAACCTAAAATTTGTTTCAAAAATAAGTAAACCAAAACGATTTATTGATTTTTCAGTTTGCTATAAATGCAAAATGCCTAGGACAAAAATAACGCAGATGTGAACAACAGATGTGGACTGTAAATATTTATTATTAAAAATTAGTTATCCGTCAGTAAGATAAACCTGCAGTATTAACTAAGACTTAAATAACTAATTTTCAACAATAAATATATACAGTCCGAGCACTGGTTGTTGGTGGAAGCCACGCCCTCACGCGCATTTAACGTCATCAGCTCGGAGAAGTGGGCGAAGTCGAGTTAGTGGCTGGCATACAATATTGCAGATACATTTTACAATAAAAACTAAATTTCGTATTTCTATTTAAAAGAACCACTCTTTTCCAGTCAATATATATATTTTTTTAACTCAAAATAATACTATATCATTGAAAGAAATACGTATTAACTAAAAGAAATATCTATTAACTAAAAAAATTGGTTCTTTTAAATAACACAAAGAAATATTTCTTTGATTTAAAGAATAATTTTTATCAGCGTGAGGGTGGCTATGTTCTCACGTAATAACATTCCTCTGTATTTCTTCGGATGTGCCTCGCTCCATTGAGTATACCCTCTTGCTATCGCGCATCCACCAGCTCAAATTGCTTGATCTGTATATTCCGATTAATTTTGATAACCAGCGCGTAGTTTGAATGAAGTCCTAAAATGTGTAATTACCAAATTAACACTCTGCATATATTTCAATAGCTTCTTACTCAAGACACTTCATCTACAATATTTTCTATAAATTTGGAAACATCCTGCATGCATCCAAATGATGTAAACCCAAATAAGGAACTGATATAAAAAGTTCTGCATAAAATATTTATTCTGCTTCGAACAGGTAAATCAAGGCGACCATCAGAGTGTATACTCAAAGGTATAAACTCATAAACAAGACCTCTAGGGATTAAATTCGTCAATTCCCGCAAACTTTTACTTGTTTAACGTTTCCAGGGAGGGTTTCCAAGAAATTCAATTTGCTGTTTACGAGTAGGACGAAATTTACAGTCAGCGCGACGTCCGCTGTCATTTCTGTCCGGTTTTTAGATTGCTCCGAAAGTAACGTATAACTTCAGACGGATATATCCACCTTCGTTAAAAAAATCACTCAAAAAAGTTTGTCGTTGTTACCCGTTTTTCGTATCTTAATTGTGCGGTCGAACATTAGACGCCTAAGGAAATTTTTAACGGTTCCAAAGATGAAATAGGCCGAAATTGAAATTACGCAACTCTGCAGATAGGTGCTCGGGTTGGGAGATTACCTGATAAAGTTTATGCTTTGTAAAAATGTTGCGGTTGGTATTAATCGTAAAAAAAACAGCTTTAATTTTAGAATAAAACTTTTGAGGTAAACAAATCTTGGCGGTATATCTACTAAATGGAAAGCTTTCTGCGGATTGAAATTTAATAGGAGTAATATGGTGTGTTATTTATGACCACGTGATTAAATTCGTTCCGTTTTATTCGACGCCAAAAGCATTTTAGAGGAACTGCAGTTGTGTTAGCCTGATGTTTAAATATCAGTACTAACAGGGAAGCTAGAATTTTAGTATAGACGATGAGCCACATGCGATTAATTAGAACTGTTTGGTTATAGAGCAGCGGTAATGTGCGAATGTTAGCTGGCATAGTCGTGTGGAACACTCTAGAGTGAACCTTTTAAAACGGCTTTAAAGCTAATGGCACTTTCTTCTCTCCCCGTAGTTTGCAGAACTTTCTGGAAAGATATGGAACATTCTCGAAACACATTAAAAGATTGCAGAACCATATCAAACTTTCGCTCTAAGAGATTAAAATTCATTTGAATTAAAGCTGATGCTAATATGGTCTAGGACACTACAACCTGCAGTATCTAACGTCCTAAATTGACTGATTGGAGCTGGGCGATTAAATCGCTAAAACCAGACAAAACGCTGGGTGAGGATGGTATACCTACTTCCGGCACTCTTGCAAAGGGGAAGCACGATACTAGTCCCTCATCTGGTTAGACTCTTCAGTCTAGTCTTGCATGGTATTATATACCAATGCAAGGTAGACGGAGATGAGAATGGTGAATTTTCCCAAAATGGGAAATTATGAACCCTCTCCTAGTCCCTTTCATACAATTAGTCTGATGTTATTTCTTCTGAAAACATTAGAAAAGATCTTAGAAGGTCAAATCAGAGAAATAATTCTTTCAGATAGGTCCCTTCACATACACCAATATGCGTATCAAGCAGGAAAATGCACTAAATCTTGCACTAAACAATCTTGTCTCTAGGTTCTAGAGTCCAGAGTCTCGCACTCGCTCGAATCCAAGGAAATAGCAATAGTAGCATTTGTGGACATAGAAGGAGCATTTAATAATGCAATTTCTTCATGCCAATGCAAGGCGGTTTTAGCGCGAGACGTACAACCGATCAAAGCAGGTTGGAATTGCCGCTATGCTTGCGGATAGGCTGGCAATAACGACACTAGGCGGAGATAGTTAGGTTCAAGCCGCACAGGAGGTGTGAGCAGCGTGGGATGTTATCTCCACTGCTGAGAGCAGACGACCTAAGGGCTATCATTGAAGCGCTCCAAGTCGAGGTACAAGCCAATGCGGATGATGTAATAATTTCCTCAGCCCTCCAACAGGGAATTAACATCATTTGCAGCAGCTGACGTAGGGAATATCTGAGCATTAACCTGAACAAAACCACGATAGTACTGTTCACTAGAAAGAAGAAAGTGAAACCTTTGGCACCATGCATTCTTCAAGGTGTAAAACTCGAATTTGCAGATAATGTCAAATATCTAGGCGCCCTGTTTGGAAAGAAGTTAATCTGGAATCCACACGTGGAAAGGATTGCTCGTAAGGCGAGGTTATCCTCATGGACCTGCCGAAGGATATGTAGGAAACCTTGGGGGATATCCCCACAGCTAATTCATTAGCTTTATGTGAAGTACGTCAAACGATAGCGCAGGAAGCCAGAACAACAGCAAAATTTATATTCATACAAGGATTGCACGTATGGCAATCACGGAAGCAATGCCTTCTTCCCCGCCATTGGCATTGGAAATTATTCTGGACGTACCACCCTTGCACATTGTTGGCCATATTAACTACATTCCCCCTATAGCACATTGCGAATCAAACGCCACATACTCATATCTGTATGGTCACTTCCTACAACATCCTGGGACTGCCATCGGACATGACGTATACTCGTCCAATGATTGATGCATACTTCAGTACCTCCTCTTCAAACAGAAAAGAAGATTATGGAGATTCAACGAAAACTGACGCAGGCAAACACCTGCTATTGGCATAATATCTACGGCAGCTAGATAGTGTCAACGAGAATTAAATATGCGATCTTTGGGAATGTTGACCTTTCTTTAGAAGACCTGAAAAAGACTTCATTCAAAAAGATTCTGAGCCATTCAAGGGCCATAACTTATTGGATGAACTTTACAGATAACATCGGTTCTACAATAGGCCTTAGTTACTGCGGTGGATAGTATGGTCTAGTAGAAGCATCTATTAACCAGGTATCAAATAAAATTCAATAATCGAATATGAGAATATAATAATCAAATATAATACCAATTTCGATAATGCATACCTTATTTATATCGAATTTTGTCTTAATAAGAATTCTTTCTTCTTCTCAATATTTGCAGATGAAATGGAAAGTATAAAGTTTTGCAATTCACATAAAGTACTCTCAAGAAAATTGATCTGTAAAGGGCTATAGAAAATCTTACTCGTAAATTAAGCGTTTATAACCAAAGAAACATCTGCGGCAACCAATGAATGAATAATGAGATATCTGCGCAATATTATAAGCATATTGATGTTCCAGAAAGAAAAGAGGAAAAAAGCTATAAATGTATCGAGCGAGAAACTGGGCCGTTTTAAAACAACTTTTAAATATTCATGGCGCATTTCCGAATGCCTTTCCAACGCTTTTGGGTGAACATGATGGATTTTTCTCCCGTGATAGGCTTGTCATCGATATTTATCGCCGTTTAATTCGGTTAATACAAATGCATAGTTGTTACATATACATGTGGCATATATAGTTTCAATCCAATGTAGTTTATCTGTGTAATGTCTTAAAAGAAAAATCAACTGTCTATGTAATTAACGCATCGAATGGTGGAAGCGGTCTTTCTGAATGAATGCATTATCCTTCGACGTTGTAGAATGTATACATTTCGTAATGGATCCTGAGATTATATCTAAATGAATGAAAGGATGAAGGAGTGGGAATCCGAAACAAGCAGTGAATGAAAAGACGGAGAGGATTAATGACGGAATGAAGTAGGCGTTGAAAGAAACGATTTGCTACAAGAAATTCTTAAATCTTAGTAGGTGAAATTTAATACTATAGGCATATATAGAATAAGAAAAAAGATTATGTGCTTATAAAAAAAACAATGCAGTATTTCTTTCTATAAATTGTTGGATATTTTTACAAAAAAAGAAAAAGCAGTTCAAAACAAATTTCCGACACTTATAGGTACATATCTTGAACATGCTCAAAAAGAAAAATTAGATAGCCTGATAAAAGAATGTAATTTCGAATTAACCATAAAAACTAACAGTAACTTGAGCAAAATTGTCAAGAAAATTTTTGGAACCAACTTGTACCAACTTGTATATTATACAGCCTCAATCTCTGCAAAGTAAACGGCGGGGAAGTACATATACTCCCACCGTCTCCCACTCTACCTAACAGCGAGGTGTGTCGCTATAGTACGATAATAGCATGTGTAGACTGATGAGTAATCAGTATTATTAGTCAGTTCAAGTAAGTTGGTTGTCTAAGTTTTAAATACATATTTTTGCGCAAAATGCCGCGTTATACTGTGGAGGAGAGAGCTGAGATGATGCGGTGGTATCACGCTGGCAATTCTTTTCAAAGGGTATGCGACGTGTTTGCAGCTAAATACCCCAACAGGCCTATTCCAAATAAAGCACCAATTTTTAAATTAAAAAATAAAACCGACAATACCGGTTCGGTCGAAAATTTAAAAACATCGCTTCCAACTCGCAGAATTTCTAATAATACGTCCGTTTTAGTACGTGCTGCACTTGAAATAAATTCGAATATGTCATCCGACAGTATTTCCAATGATTTAGACATATCCCGTTCTTCCGTTCGGCGAATACTCAAAGCAAATGGGTATCACAATTTTAAATATTCTAAACACCAACAATTATTTCACGGCGACGAATTTAAGCGTATGGTATTTTGTGAAAAGTTACGTGATTTAATTAACCGAGATGCTAATTTGATAGACAATATTATCTTTACCGATGAATCTTCTTTTCCTTTGGTTAGAAGTCACAATTTATCTGTGACAACATACTGGGTCAAGCAAAACGAGCAGAGATATTTAAGTTCATCTAGTCAGCACCAACAAAAAGTAAATGTTTAGGCAGGTTTGTTAAACAACCATGTTATTCGGCCTTTTCTTATCAATGGCAATTTGAACGCAAATGCATATTTAGAATTACTGAACACCCACATTCTACCTACTGTAGTCCAGCAACTTCCCGACATAAATATGCAAAACATCTACTTTCAGCAAGATCGTTGCTCTGCACATAATGCAGTGGCTGTCCGAAACTATTTAAGTTTCCTAACTGGTGGATTGGAACTCATTCTGAAAATATCAAATGGCCGTCACGTTCACCAGATTTATCTCCCCTCGATTTCTTTTACTGGGGTTATTTAAAAGAAATAATTTATGGCAATGAAGACGTTAGACCAGTTAATGTAGAGTAGTTGCGCAATAAAATTGTTCAAACGTCAAACAACATTAGCTCAGAAATGTTGGAGAATGTTAGAATGAATTTCTACAATGGTTTTTAAAAAATTAACGTTTAATTCATCTTATTATTAAGGCTTATTTTAGTTTTCTATTTTTTAAATTTATTTACCCAGAATTAATTTTTATTTGCCCTTCATTAAATTTACTATTTCTTTTTGAGGGTTTTGCCCTAAATTGATTAGAATGTATTTAATTTCCCTGTCATGAACAAACCCTGTGGGAACCGTCTGACATGAAGTATCCGGCAACTCTGCAGCCTCTTGGTTTTTTGTATTATACCTTCCATTTCCGTTACCATTATCTCAGCCATTCCAATATCCTGGTGCTCTATACTGTCAGGTCTCGGGCTGATCGATCAAAATAATTCTCTGGGTTCAATGGTTTACTTGCAAAAAATTGCTTGTCTTTTTGCATCCAGAGCTTCGCATTCACATAGAATGTAGTATGCGGTCTGTCATCTATTATAGTCTGCATTGGGTGCGACTTTGATTCCCATTTTCTGTAGCTGTTCCTTCAGTGCAAAATTTCCAGTTACGAAATGCTTCATTTTGGTCTCCCCCATTATCGCCAAATGGAGAGGAAGGAGGTCTAGCAGGCATTCCATTGCCGCTGTTTGAGTAGTTCTCATTACTCCTTTGTTCCTAAAGACGCCAGCCTCTGTATCCTGCTCAGTTATATCAGCTTACTGTTACATATTTGTCCACCGTACTAGCGATGCATGAGTAATCATGGATCTAACCGCCATGATGTATATTCAATACATTTTAATCCTGCTCATGCGACTACAATGGACAGATTATCCAAATAACACTATCTTGAGTTGTACTGCAAAGTTTAGGAGCGTAAAGTTAAGATTTTACTACGGTTTTATCTGCTTTCTCACTCTTTCCTTTCACCACATATAAATTATGAGTTCGTATCAGGAAAAGCTGGGCGAATCACTTAGATTCTCTTCCTATACATCCTCCAGAAACTTCTTCCGCACCTATAAGTTAATTTTCGACATCAATTCTTTCCACTTGTGCGCTGAGGGATTTTTTGATTTCTCTAGAACAAATAAGTCCAAACCAAAAGCAAAATAAAAAATATAAAAGAATACTTTGGCTAAAAGTGAGCGAAAGTGTGGAAAAACCACGATCCTTGCATCTCCACCAAATATTTAACTGCAAGGAAAATAGAAATAATATAACAGTTTATTTAAAATTATTAACATTTCTTATGTTATCCTTCATAAAGTGATTGTTTATTCATTTCAGTGTTACGAACAGATTGATCTAAGTATCTAGGTAGTTTTTCTGCATATATTTGCACTCCAATACTGTCACATATTTGTCTGTTTAAATGCGCCTTACGAGAATGAACGCAGGTAAATGTGTTGGATGTGGCTCCATTAAACTGAACAGGGGCAAATGGTGACGGATCTTACCACAGTCGACGCGGTGTAATAAATTGAATCATCGTCGGAAGCGGTGCGGAAGCACATACATGTACTGCTTAGGTATTCATGACGTAAATGTAGGGTCGTGATCGAAAGTTCTGTCTCTTTATGAGTTTCAACTTTTTAACCGGTTTATAATAGCAAATTCTTTAAAATAAGTAAAAAGAAACACAGAAGTTGCTAGGTATAGGAACAAATGTATAAGCGTGATATAGATTATGTTCCAGTAAGTTTTTTCAGACTACTGGAATAAAATTATGATTGTTATTTCGACAACATCTGACATGCATGAGTTCCTTTGTTGTGTTCTAGCAAAACCACATCCAATAAATTGTAGAATAGATATATACAAGATACACAATCACTCGATGTTACACAAGTTTATTAATTAGGGACAATTGTTTCGGAAATTCGTGAATTTACAATCGAATAGAAGACCGTAAAGCAAGTTTTTTGATGCGGAAAACTAATTGCTGCTTCGACTCAGCTCCCCAATAGGAAATATTATATACACACATACAAATTTTTCAGCAAAGATGTTATCCGTGCAACTGATGTTACGAATCGGATAACAGTACTACATTAAAAAGTATTATTTTTAATCAAATTTTGTATTATGATTATCCTTTTTGGAATAAATTACATATTAAAATAAGTGAAAAAGGAAAAAAATAATTTGCCAGGAAAAAAAAAAAATTCAATACACTTCTAATACCACAAGGTAAAGAAATCATCCGAAATTAAACAAAAAGACAAAAAAAGTGAAGTCATACATCATAATAAAACACTTTATCTACAATAGAGAGAGCTATCATCGATCTTAATCGATAAAAATGAAAAAATTGTCCTAAAAGTGTAAATCTACAGTTACTTATTTGTTGTAAACTGGTTATATCTAGTTTATTTCACTTCCTATGACATTTGTAACGCCAAATTACTGAGGCTTGAGTATTATACATTCGTTAGTTTTCACATAAAAGGGATAAACATTTCATGTTCAAATTTCAACCCAATACTTTCCGACATTAGAAGCGCTAACTCTATTTATTTTTACACCAAAAGCGGATGGACGCCAGGAAACACCGAAATAGTGTTCCCTGGCGTCCACCGGTGTTAGAATTAACTTCAAATTTTTATGTGTGTACCGCTCTAGAAAGGAAACAAGCAATTTAGTAGAATATCAAGACGCACCTTTCAAACACGACAGACGATATAGGGCATATCAGCGGCCACAGCGAAACTAGGAGTTCTCCTGGAGCCCTGGAGCAAAACGTTTTCGATCAATTTGTTTAAATACTCCAGCTACAACATTAAAGTTGTAACTTTAAATACAGTTTTAGTAGTTCATCAAAATGACTCTTAATCTTTGGTTGACGTTTTCGTATAAATTGTGTGCTAATGCTCCAGGTCAGTCCAGCTCCAGCTTTTACTTCACAAATTCTTCAACGAATGCTTCTTCGTTTTCGTGTTCCCTTTGAGATCGTAATAGATAATATTTTCCCTGATGAACGAGTTGGATTAATTCATTTTTTACTCCGAAGTAAAGGATGCTAGAAGATCCAATCTTTCCATACTTGGGCCAAAAAAGAATAAATACTTTATAAAATGGTAAAATATTGCGAAATCTCTTTACAACTGCTAACTGCATCATTTATTCATAGTATTTATTCTGAAGGAAAGACAATACTTAATTGATCTTTTTTAGAATATCTTGGGCGGTATCGAGTATCTAATAAAGAAAAAAACTGTGGCAGAATTTATTTGTTTTGTTAGTTTAAAATTTTTTTGTAATAGACGCTCTGCTAATTTGTTTTGAATAGTTGGGCTCAGATATTGCAGTGGTCCGGAAGGCACATCTATTACCTGTTTCACATCAACGAAATCTGAAACAAATTTTACTTGTGCCAAAAAGGTTTCCATCCATTGAAATTTGCTTGTGGTGTTCGGTGAGCATGCGAAGGTAATGCACACTACACCTACCATACCTACGCCACTGCATAACATACTGAGGATAACGAGGAATACAAGTCCTGTATATGTGTATCACAGTCAATATGGAGCCCCAAAAGTTTTACCGATGATTCTTGTTCAATGGACTGTTAGTTAACTCTCTGTTTTCTGTGTGATATTAATAATAAAAAACATCTTTATCATGATTCAAGCACAACTTATTTTCTGACAATGCTGGGTAAATTCAAGGTATCTGTGGTGTTGTTGCTTGTGCGTAAATAAGACACGTTATCAATAAACAGCACTGAACTACCGGTTATCGTATATGTTTGGAAAATCATTGATAGTTATTAAGAAAAAGAAAGGGACTAAGAATCGTCCCTTGTGGAACACTTCTACGAATTTGTAGTGGTGAGGATCATTTCCACTATCTGCTGTCGATTACCAAGATACGACTTGAAACATTGATGAATGACACCTCTCGGAACTGTAGGTTATTTGCTTGTTTATTAATCTAGTTTGATTTACTGAAAAATAAATTTACTCAATTATGGAAAGCCACAGATTTTTATTTCAGTTAATAAGAACGATTTGCTCATCATTTAAGAATTACTTAAAACATTATTATAACAAAAAATCCAAAAGGAAAAATGGAAAAATCCCTTACCACAAAAATTAAAAGATACAAATCTAAATACGTATTTCGGCAACTAAGTTGCCATCTTCAGTAGAAAACAAGTGAAGAGCAGTGTTAAACGTAGTGTTTTCGGCTGAGGTAAACCTTGGAAGATATGCTTTTCACCAAATCACTCGTGGAATAACACTGTAACCAGTATTATTCCACTAGTTCCACCAACATTATTGATTAATTAAGTAGAAAAATGAAGTTTGATAGCGATAAATTCTTTTCGAGCGACACTATACACTTCAAACTCGAAAATGTTTATGGAAATCATTCTGTCATCTCATCACGACCACCGACGAATACGGGGCTATTATTCCGGCGCGGGCAATTTCCTCGAGTTTAAGTGAAAATTCACCCGCCGACATACCTATGCGGTCATATAACCTACTTCATCACGACTATAAACCATCCGAAACGCCCACGTGTTTTAAGCGCTATCCACGTCCAACCTGTTCCTATTGTTTTTACGATTAAAGTTGGGATTTCTTTTTGTTCCTGTCCGTTTATCGCACTCTGTTGACACCGGGATCGAAATGAATCCGAAAAAGCGAACAACACCTTGTTCGCGGTCATATGCGGTCGTGCCGTAAACTATTGTCAATAAAGTAAAAATCAATTAAGCCTGGCTAATTGTTTAGTTAGTGCCGTTTACAATATTATATTACGCTTGTCATGGCGGTTCTATATATAATTCCGATTATTGTACGTAATAAATTAGACGGAATTCATGTCATGCGAGTCTATCTAATCTTTCGTCAGATACGAGTTGATTTCGTTTTGTGACGCCGTTCAAATTATTCTTCCATTTTTTAGTTAGTTATTTATTAGATCTTCTCATTAGTTTTATGATATTAATAAATATCGCTACTATAAATAAGTTTGGTATGTATTGTTACACTTTGCATTGAACCGAAAATGACATTGATTTCAATAATTCATTTCGCTTTTTAATCATAGACAACATCAGCGATATAAACGTTATTTTGAAGGCAAATTTAAATTCACTCTCTTTACTTTTAATCTGGCAATTGCGATTACGACTTTAGAAGAACCGTTACGTCACTTAGCGGTTCCTTTTCGCGCGGGAGTATGCAACTTACGCGCCACGGAATTTAAACTTGCTTATTTTAAATTCATTCATTTACGCGCCAACTTCTTAGACGCTTCGTTTCTTTTATGATCCTTTGTGTGCGTCTCTGGACGTTGCTATTGGTTTTGTACCTACTTACCGAGCCTTTAAAAGGGCTGTGCACGAAAAACGCACCCTCTGTCTCTCTGTTCTTCGGTTCGCGTTCAGTTAATTGCCGGTGTGACGTACTCGTCTTGACTCGAAAACACAGATGCCACGTGCTCCCCGCAGCTTCCGGAACCCCATTGTTTCAAGCTAGAGCTCAGTACACTCTGTTCTCTTCAGTTAATTCCGCCGTCGCAACGATCCTTTTTAACTCGAAACACCGAAAACCACGGAACAGCAGCATACCCAAAAAGCGTCGAACTCAGCTTCACGCCACAGCTAAGTACTACTATTCAAAACGTATCAATCGCTCTCTTTTATTGTATTTCACTACTGTTGCTATTTATACTTTTAACTTGTAATTGCCAGTAACTTTGCTCTCGCACTAGCAGTCATTTACATATTTACTTATAGAAACGGATTAATTGCGTCACTTTTAAATTAACCACGTGCTATTCCTTCTTTTGTCTTAATTTTGATATCAGAATACAGCAAACACGTGTTGTTTTCTTTTACATTAATCTTAACCTCAAAAATCAGCAACCACGTGGCCAGTTTTTTCTCTTTTTTTCTTTTTTTTTTATTATTACAATAAAGTTATCGTTACGTTTTGGATCTTTCTTTGTTTTATTAATCATTACAGCGACTCCAAGCGTCATACTCGTGTGTACCGCTCTTTTTTTTACCAAGTTACATCAGGTGTAGCACACACTGCGTCCCCAACGCACACCACGCCCGACCGTAACAATTGGCGCCCAACACGTGGGGCCATACCGTAACAGTATATGTACAATTCACATACCTACTATAAATTGAAAATATAATTAAACGTGCACATAGACTTCCCCGGTACACATTGTTGAAGCCGCGCCCTGGAACTTCTTCTTGCCGACGTTTCGTCCACACTTGTAGAGGACATCTTCAGGGCTGCTTGTTTCAAACTGAAACTAAAAATAAAATAAAGAATGAAACAGAGAAAAACAAGACGGTAGTAGTACTTTTTCTAGATATGAAAAAAGCATTTGACACTGTCTCATAAATGGGATAAAGAACGCAACTAGAAACTTAATAAAAACATATTTATCAAATAGAGAACAAACAACAATAGTCAACAAAATAGAAAGTCTACATCTACAGGCAGAATATGGAATCCCCAAGGAGGGAATATACCACCGATATTGTACATAGCCTATACAAATGACATCTTTAATTTGAAGATCCACGGAGAAATATACGCATACGCAGATGATGTATGCATCGTTTGCTCAAGCAACGACGAACAGCTGCAGCAACACATTATAGAAGATGTGGAAAAATTAGAAGATTGGTGCTATAATAATCTAATAACGATAAATGAGAACAAAATAGAGTACATGGTATTTACAAAAAAAAACATATAAACCCACTTTTAACATCAAGATTAAAACACAAACCATAACTCAAACCTGCCAAACAAAATATCTAGGATTAACCATACAAAATGACCTAAAATGGGATACCCACGTAAAAAATTTGATAAAAAGAAACATCTTGATTATAGCAGGAATGCAGATAATTAAGGACATAGTACCGGAATATCTGAAGAAGTCTGTGTATCACAGCACATTTACGTCCCATATTAGCTATCTAATAAACATATGGAGCCATACAACTAAGCAAAATTTAAATAAACTACAAAGACAGCAGAACAAGATACTAAAGACACTGCATAACGTGGACAAATAGACACCATCAAAGGACGTTTACGAGAAGACGCAAGAACTAAATTTACAACAATTAATAACATTCAGAAATCTCCTTACAATACACAAAATCGACAACAAATTAATGATAACTGATTGCAAATTCACACCTAATACAGAAATACACACACACAAAACACGAAGGCATTCACACCTAACAACAGAAAAAAACACGTTACAAATATGAAAAACTGATGAGAAATTGTTTTAATAATTTTAATAAACAAGCAATGCTGTAAACATTTAAAGCTGCTCAAAATGGCGACCCTGGACTGCCAAACACAACTCTGCTCTTTGACTCAGTCCTCCTATCCAGTTGACATTTTCCATATTTCCACGAACTTCCTGAAATGCTCGTTGGATTTTACCTACCAGTTCTTCTTTGGTAGCCGACTTCTCTTGTCCATAAACGATGGTCTTAACATGGCCCCAGAGGAAAAAGTCGAGAAGCGTCAGGTCCGGCGAACGCGGGGGCCATGCGACAGCTCCATTCCGCCCTATCCAGCGGTTTGGAAACGCAATGTTCATAAAGTCGGTTACCGCTCTTCCATAGTGTGCCGGACACCCGTCCTGGACAAACCACATCCTATTACGGACGTTCAAGGAGATATCTTCAAGAAGACTGGTAAGCTCTTCTTCTAGGAATCTCCTGTAGATATGGCTAGTCAATGTTCCATCAACGATTTTCGGTCCTAGGATAACATTTCCGATGATTCCTCCCCACACATTAACCGAAAATCGGTGCTGAAATCTACTTTCTGACAAAGCATGGGGATTTTCGTCGCTCCAGATGTGCTCGTTATGTGAGTTGTTGGTCCCATCACGAGTGAAGGTGGACTCATCAGCGAACAAAGCAATTGGGAGGAGATCCTGGTTCTCTAGGATCCACGAGCAAAATTCTTCCCGTTTTGCATAGTCGGCAGGTAAGAGATTTTGTACTTCTTGTACGTGGTATGGTTGTAGCCCATTTTTACGTAAAGTCCTGTGAATCGACGCTATTTTCTGGCCTGTGGTGGCAGCAATTCTTCTTGTGCTGGTTCTCCGATTCTCAGAAACTTCATGAAGAACAGCTTCAGTGTGGTTTCTTCGCGCAGGCTCTCACTCATTAGTCTTTTTCGGGAAGGATTCTGTTTGCCGGAGCGATATGAAACAGTTCGTGATGGTTGTCCGACAAGGATGCCTTCGGTTCGGGTAGCGTTCTGCGTACTCTCTTACCGCTGCCGAAGCGTTTCCTCCACAATAGCCTTACAAAAATATCATGTCGGCGTACTCTTCCTTCGTAAAAAGAGGCATTTTTAAATGTTCTGCGAGCGAAATCCAAAACTGTCAAAAATACAACAAAACTGCTTATACATGACAACTGTCCAAAAGCCTACGTCAAGTGCATTGGATCTAAGTTACCAGTCGAGCCAAATGCGTCCATGATTCATTTAAATTAGTTACCGTAACTAGTGATTTTCAACGCTTTTGACCACCCATATCTCGAAAACGGTTGAGAATTGGACCTATGCTGACTGGAAGCCTTTTGCTAATTTTGATACAAGGAATAACCCGAAGTGATGCAACTCAACGAGGAGACACCCTGTATAAAAATTGGCAAACTCCCTGTTTATAGGTTTATATACATTGTCGTTGTTTTACTTATACCGGTATTTTTGATTACATAATATTTCTTAAATCAAATCTTCATCTTTAATAAGATTTCAAATTTAGCGTTGTACGATTTTGAACAGCTTTCATCAACTAACTTTCTTGATAAAAATATTATTAATTACCAAACTACAATTTTGTGCCGTTACTGTTTTTAAACGTATAATATACGTAGAAAACTAAAAACATATTATATCTTTTCAAATTTATTTTAAATAACTAGCTATAGTAATTCTTTACAATACATTAAGAGCTGTTTCACGTTTGATAACAGTGGGAAGTTGCCTTGTAGATTTAACAAACATTAAGTTTCTAGGCAGTAACTTTTCTATTATCTCCCGAAAGTAATTCTCTAACACAAACATGATTTGGTCTTGTGCAAACATTATTTCATTTATTAATTCATGTAACGAAGAAGTTAATTTATCAGCTTTTCCTAAGTTTAAATATACCATACTAGAGACTGTATGTAGCTGTTTTCACAAATGGAAAAAAGGCCTGATTACGTTACAGTCGACTAAATTGATTTGATTTACGGCTTGAAGTTTTTTTCTTTCTTATACTTCTTTCAAAAGGACAAATTAAGTTGGCGGAATTGACGACATTAAACCTTAATATCTCTTTAAACATATCCTAGCGCCCCTTTAAGTGTATTAGATTGTATCTCCTATATAATATAAAACGCGAAAATCGCACCTCCACATATATTCTTGGAATGATTTATAAAAATAAATTGGACGCTTTCATAACCTTTCGATATTCACATAAGAAAACGTTTTCCAGCAAAAAGCAGAAGTTCAGCGAAGAGATCAAATGCGACAAACGTAGTCCGCCGTCCTTAAGAAGGGCAAAGGGTACTCGGTAATAATTTATTTTGTCACGGTGTTCTCGTGATGTTTTTATTATTCCACGTGTCACATCATTTACTTCGGAGATTCGTCTGTTGTATATAGGAAATGCGGAAAACAGAAAGGATTTCGGTAATCAGTTTTGGTTTTCTTCGGCTAATCTAAGTGATAAAATGGAAATTGAATAATACATAAAGAGGACCCTCCAAATTTCAGGAAAAAAAGAATTGATTAATTTCAATTTTTAAAGCACAGTCTCCTAACTAGTGCTTTTAAATAAATCCTTTTCTTTAATACTGGATTCCCTTTGATACAATTTCGACTGTTGATTTAACTTTGCACTTTTCAAGATTGCTATAAAATTCAATCCCCAAAAAAAGAATAAGCTAGAATTGAAATTTGCGACAGTTAGAAGTTTTCCATTATGTTAGGATCATCCACAGATCATTTACGATTTCCAAAACTTAAAAAAAAAAATAGATTACAAACCCTTTTTTTAAAGGTTGACCAAGTGAAGTTAAAGTATGGATACGTACACACAGAAAAATGCATACGTACCTCAAATAAATTTGTCTTGGAACAAATAAGTCTACGTTTTGAATATCCGCAAGACAAAAACTTCTTAAGGCAAGAAAAAAATCAACTTAACAGCATAGTTAGTTCTCTACTTACAACAAAATTATTTTATTTTCTCTAGAGAAGAAAATTGTGGTAAAACAATAATTTTTTTGTACTCAGAATGCATTTTTCTATGTTATGGCATGTCTTAACTTGAAAGTTTTTATTTTAAATACTTGACAATGTTGTTTGGGTATCGCAGATATCTAAAACGTATCACACGCAAATTCGTACAAAAATATCTGTTTAAAAATGTATAAAGCACACAATAATAAATGCGAATATTAGGAGGAACATAACTTATTCAAAATTCACTCAAGAATATGAACGAGGTGGAATTAAATCTGAAAAAAAAACGTCGTATTTTAAAGCACTCCGAAAATTTTCGGTCTCTTGTTTTCTCCTTGATCATATTTACCACCACACCTGCTAAGAAGATATATAGCGTATCTGCGTGACTGAAAATTACGCAAGTTTAATATTCATAAAAGGTACAAGAAATACTTCGTTCTTCTAATGGCTTTAATTTTTTTTTAATATAGCTCAGCTACCTTCATTGTTATTCTTTCTTTATTCTATAATTTGTTTGTATATCTCCAGACATATTGTAGGGAATACATAAGCCTAATTGTTTTATTTACACGAGTAAAGTTTAACAAATTTGACATTTATTACTTCCCATTACAATACCTTCTACTAACACACCAATATTTATTTCGAAACAACAATGTTTGCGAATTATGCTTTTAAATTAAATACCTACTAGTAAACATAGCATTTAATATTATTCGATTAAAAAAAATTAAGGTAATATGTATAAATTTCTAACTTATAGATTACAAGCTTACTAATTCTTCTTTTTTTTAAATAAATTTTGAAGTAACAAAAGGAAAATGATTGAAAAATTACATGCAAATCCCTAATGCATTCTTTCCATGCAAGACCTATATTGTTTAATTTATAATTAAAAATGCAAAGAATTTTCTTCTATGTAAAACTCACAACAATACATTCTTCTATATTAAGATTTGTCTTTCATTGTACCAATAGGAGTCAAGAACAGTCGAATCCATGTGCTCTAAACAAGAGGACTTGGGGATTTTCTTTAACGAAGCTCATACTAAAGTCAGTATAAATAGCATCTAATTGTAGTCGGTCCTTTACAACCGATGACACATCACACAAAAATTGTGAGAGATTAGTTGCTGTTGACTTGTCTTTATAAAATCTGTGATGATAATCTGATAATTTGAAGTTAATCCGATTTGATATTTTGGTAAGATATGTTGAAATTTATTAAGGTTATTTATTTTTTATTTGTGAATTATATTTGATGAATACTACTAGCTGTATACTCTGTATAAATATTTAATATGTAATTGGAATGCAGACCGAGTTAGTTCCTTCGCACTTTGCTCTATAAGAAGCTACGGTTTTGAGATTACAAGCTGAATAAGGAAGTAGCTTCAGTTACATATTCGAAACACGGAGCTAGATTATTGTCGCTGTTACTATCTTGATGTTACTTTTTCTGTGAATTCATCTTAAGCTATGTTTCGGTAGCGTCTTTTTTATGGTTCTTGTTCCTCTTAGCAAAAATTTCGAAAATATTAGCCGTAAAACATATAATGCCCAAAAGATTCAATGTGTTTGCACGTCTATAAACAGGGAAACTAGCTTCTTCTCATGAAGAATTGAATGTTATCAGGCCCGTCTTTTTGAAATTTAGAGCCTTCTAATTTTGGTCTACTAACCTATGTGAACCTAGCACCCAACTTTTTAAAAATAAACTTTTTTTTTATAGAAAATGCTAGTGTTTCGTTTGTACTTGTTTGTAGTAACAGTAATTTCGTTTGTAGTTCCATGCATTAATAATTATAGGACCTTCAAAAAATCAATCGGATTTTCGATATCTCAAAATGGGGTGCGATTTTGAGATATCGAAAATCCGCTTTCGCAGTTCTCTTTAGAATCATTTGTAGTTGTTTGTAGTGATTTTCCTTTCGTTTGTAGTTGAAAGATAAGCAAATGGCGATCATTTAAACAAATTGTTTAACCAACGTCTTTTTCCCTGTCATTGGCATGGGAAGCTCTCCTGGACCTACCACCCTTGCACATCGTTTTGCAAAGGAAGGCCAGATTAACTACATTCTGCTTATAACACATTGCGAATCAATCGCCACAAACTCATATTTGTGTGGCTAGCAAGCTGCTGGAATCGGTCACTTCCGACAGCATGCTGGATGTGTGCTCGAGCAATGATCAATGCATACTTCACAACCTCCTTTCCAAACAGAGAGGAATGGAGATGTAACGAAAAAACACCGACGCAAGCAGACACCTGCTGATTTATATACGGTTCGAAAACAAAGCGCCCTGCTTTGTTTTGGCGCAGGAAAATTCTGTCGTATTTCAAGAGTTAGCAAATGCTACAACCTTGGACAATATACAACGACTTCTCAGGCTGAAATCTATGCCATTGAACTGTGTGCTAGAGAGATTTTGGATAAAAACAACAAACATAAATCCATAAAAGTTTTCATTGACAGTCAAGCGGTGCTGACAGCACTAGAGGTGCGTCAATGCAACTCTTGGAGATAATGTGGAGCTGTAAAAACACTCTCAATATAGCTAGGATGACTAATAATCCATAATTTGGGTACCTGAGCAGTCACTTATTTATGGCAATGAGGAAGCAGACATTCTTGCGCAGAAGGGGTACTGTGGAGCATTTCCAGGGATCAGAACCTGCTATTGACATAGCACTTACGGTAGCTAAACAGCAAATCAATGTATGGGCAATTCAGAAAGTGCTCTAGCATTTGAACAACTGTCCTGGTTTGGTGCATATGAAAAAGTGCATTTCATCTAATCTTGTTAGAACGAAAGAACTACTTCAATTTGACCGTAAAAATGTCAAAGTAATAGCTTTGTCTTTACAGGTCTCTGATGAGACTGAATGCCGGCTGTGTTTGGAGGATGAAGAGACGGTTAGGCAAATTTTCTGCTACCGCCACGCCGCAACGACAATAGGGTATGCGGTCTTTGGAAAGGTTGACCTTTTCCTAGAAGACATGAAAAAGACCGTATTCAAAAAGATTCTCAATGGCATGGACTTTCAAGTCAATGCATTCCCATATTGATCTGGACGCACCTAAATATTTCAGACATAACAGGAAGCACAACGCTCGATCTGTAATTTCCTATGTCTTCAGTGCTGTCCTTTTTGTGAACTGGAACGGCTTTAACTATCTTTAACTCGTGCGGGAATATTTCCACTCCAATACCCAACAATTATAAACCGTTAAGGATGATTGAAAGCTACAATCTTTCGTTAGTTACTTGCAACGATATGAATCGTAACCGCCACATCCCTCATTGCGTTATAAAAACGCACAAAGTAATAACTTCTATTTGTACGGTCAATATAGGCGAGAAATAAGCGCGAAAGAGATAAAAATCCAGATTACCGATTCTTTCCTATTGGCAAATTTGAAACGTGTACCGAGATTCTGTAATGATCGATTGCAGTCGGAATTGGTCGTGTTCTTACGATTTGTTTTACTGGATACTTATTCCGATACCAAGGCGATATATCGTTTCTCGGACTAATACCGACTTTATTATCATTCCCAACGCGTGGCTGTTATAGATTTATGACTGGGTTTATGTCAGTCGTAAACGAATCGAGACAGGATATAACATAGACAGTAAGAGAGAGTTGCTGTTTCATTAAATTAAAGTTTAAAGTCTGTCGCGCCTACTTTAATAGCAGTTGCAGGAAAAAGTTCTAAAACCACACGGTAGTGGTTAGACGTGTGATTTCTATTGCAAGTAATTTTGATTAAATTTGTTAGATTTTTTCTGGTGTACGAAGTAAATCAAGTGTGTTTTAACCTATGTTGACCCTAATCCTTCCTTTCTTCAATTTATTTCATTACTAGAAATAATTATAGCCGTAGATTGCTCTTTGTTTCTTTTTTCTTGCTTCTTTTTTATTTCCCTTTTCTTATATACAGTGTGGCAACCGTTCATAGCACGATGCATGTATTAGTAACTACTGGTCGACTATAAATGGGCGTGCCACCTTGAATTGCCACGCCTACTTAGCGGCACGCGGATGGCGTTTACAAACGATACACCAAACGAACGCGTGGTGATGAATTACCAATGATACCCTTAACAGTACCCGAGACATTGGAGCTTAAAGTTTTAGAAAGCGCTACAGCCTTCTAATATTGTCTACCAGATGCGTCTTTACATGAGATATCGAATGCTGAAAACCAAGCATCCAATAATAGTAATAGTAAACTTTATATCCTTCAATGTATGCTTGATTGCTACAATTTCCACTAAATATTAACTACATAAAAAATACATACATTGCGAAGCAATTACACATGGAAAATAAGAAGTGTACAACTACTATCTACAAGTAAAGTAACTTTTCTATCATACCCAATTAATATTACAGTCAATATTGTTGTGACAAATTAAATATACTTACTATTTCTTAGCTTACCAAAACTTACACTAAAAACATATTCAGGAAGTTTGTTTAGCAGTGTCATATTGTAAGAAATCCACTAAAAAGTTTAGTTCTGTGTCTTTTTATAACTAACTTATTTTTGTCAAAGAAAAAAAATTAATAACTTGTAAAAAATGCTGAAAAACTATACTGAGCAAAATTGCTACTTTTGATCCTATCTGAACCTTTTTTAAAAAAATAATTAAAGCATGATAAAAGCATTTTGAGCGCAGAAGGATGATCCCCAGAAGATGAGACTACAGGAGTGTTTCGACGGTATATGTATGTTCTAAGTATAACATTTTGAGGGTATCGATACTGACCGTGCTTCTGATTTTGTAAATGCCGTAAAATATCGGTTCAATTCTTCACATATAGATTCTATTTGGGGTTTTCAGTTAAGTTTGGCATCTAATGTTACCCATAAATATTTTACTTTTTGTGTTTGTTCGATGCTGCTATTATTTTGTGTTTTTATCGATTGATCTATTTTCGTAGTAAAGTGAATTAATTTGGGTTTTTCAAGATTTAGATGCAAGTGATTCATAATGCGCCAATCCGACATCCTACTAAGCAACGAATTTAAAGATTCTGAGATCTCGGCATAGGAAGATCCTTCAATATGATGGTCATGTCGTCTGCGTACTGATATATCACCCAAGCATTTAGAAAGTTAGCCAAATCGTTAACGTACATTAGAAATATTAACGGTCCTAAAATTAATCCTTGCGATACTCCTTGCACGACAGCAGAATTAGCCGAATACACGCAAGTTCTTACCCCTGATAGTACCGTCGGAATACTTACGCAATATGTTTTATTCAAGTATGAATTCAACAATTCTAGAAGTTCCGCGAATGTCATATTTACTCAATTTCATGGTTTATGGTTTCAAAAGTCTTGCCAAAGTCGAAGTAAACGTCACATACTTTGGATTTACTATCCACTGATGAAAGTATACTCTGTAAGCAATCGAAAATTGCTTTCCCGCATGATCTTTCTACTACGAACGCATTTCGGGTGTTATTTAGGTTAGGTTATTGACTTAAAAAAAGTTGTACATTTTAGTAGTATTAGTTGGCTTTCATTTTTAATATTGTAAACATTTACTACTTGGCTAAACTTCCGTGGACTGTACTGTACTTGTTTCATATTTTGCAGAAACTGCTGTACTCTCGCTAATGCAGCAAGCCATGAATCACGTGCTTCGCGTAATTGAAATGCTCGACTATTAGTAATAATATGCGAATATGCATCTGCCACCTACCATGGACCATAATATAAATGCACAAATCCCCGTAGATGCGTCATATACATAAGAATAAACAGCCCCTTTACGACCTATTAAACAACGAATAGCGCATTTTTCACGGATGAATTTCACGGTTTTGTTTTGCATCTGTTACGATTCATTTAATAATTTGCGCTGTGATTCAATGTTCACACTTTGTCTGCTGGAGTGTTCTATACAGAGATAGGTTAAGCGAATCTCTAAAATAATAGAAATGATTATTAATCAAGTAGTATCTAATAATTAATAAAATTTACAATCAACATGCGAATTGATGTGTAGTTTAAAATGAATTAAACAAACGTTGCGATGTTTGAATTACGTAATAAGTATTCTTTTACTGCTAGAAATGTTAACTACATATATAAGCTAAATTTATGGTTTAGTGTTTATTCGGTAAATTAAATAGGAGTTTAAATTGGTAACGTATGTGTAGCTTTATTTGAATAAGATAATTACATCATATTCCCTCGTTAGGAGGAATCTAATAACGACCTATTTTAATGATTTAGAGTTATTGATGGATTATTTTAATTATTATGGCGGATGATGTGTGGTATCGAAGGAAAAGTGTATACGCTGATAAAATGAAAATCATATAAACCCTTAAAACTGCAGTACAAATATCTTTTTAGTTTTAAATGCGAGCGAAAATATGCTGGCAATAATAGTTGCCGGTGTAAAATAATACTAAATTTTTTTCAGTATAAACAAGTAATAAAGATCATGCGTGCTTCGTAAAATTGATTCAATTGGCACTAAATAATAATACGTTTAATATCCCATAGTAATTATTAAAGTTCGGGATATACGACGCAATAAGATGCAAAATAAATGGAGGTCATTTTCATATAGTACCATTCAGTTTTATATTGTTTATTCAAATGGTTTATTGTTAATAATATACGTTATTAACGACTTAGTTTTAATATCAGATAATGGTCCACAATTGGTGAGCAGTGAATTGTCAGAATTCTTAGAAAGGAATAGCATAAAACATATAACCACCCCACCCTATAACCTATCGTTAAATGGCGCGGCGGAAAATAGTTTGAAAACAGTAAAAACATTTTTATTAAAATAATTAGAACAGTGCAAAAGTATTAAGGAACTGGAAAGATCATTGTGTATATTTTTGTTAAATTATAGAGTGACTCCTCACTGTTCTACTGGTAACTCTCCAGCGTCTATAATGTTCGGAAGATCTTTAAGAACAAGATTAGATTTAATTAAGTCCAATAGTACTGAAAACGTTAACATAACCCAGATTCATAATAAAATATCTTTACAACAGAATAGAAATAAGAAATACTATAAAGGTAACAGAAATATTAAATTTAATAATGGTCAAAATGTATTAGTAAAAGACTTTAGATGTTTTAAACCGAAATGGACTCCAGCAAAAATTGTCGGTTCATTAGGTATAAATGTATATAAAGTTAAAGTAATTAATTAAAATATTATTTGGAAAAGGAATATAAATCAAATTATAGATAATTCTATTGATACCCTGATTACCCTGAGCTAATAGAAATGAAACGAAATGATACTACAAACTCAAATGTGACTAATACTATTGATGCTAATGTGGAGGCACAATCAGACATTGGAAATAATAATGTTGAATTAGAAAATGAAGGTGAGGAAGGTGCAGCTGAAGGAGTTACTGAAAATGTTTCAGAAAATTTAGAAATTGATTTGACTGCAACTTCCTCAACTTCATCAGAGAGTCGGCCTATACGCCGAAGGGCTCCACCAAATAGACTAAAATATGATTAATTTTTTATTTGTGTTAGCATTAATTAAGTGGGGAGAGATGTAATATATCTGTGTATATATTTTATGTATGTATTGTTTTTGTTATATGCATGTAAAAAGACTACGTGGCGTTGAAGAGCGAAGCCAGTCACCTGTAAATATTTGTAAGAGCTACTCGTTAATAAAGGGATATATAAAAGAACCGATAGTTTAAATCTTGATAATATAAATATTTATATAAAATACCACAAAACGAATTACAGAAGTGACCAAATTTCACTTAGCTATACTATGTCAAGTTTTTCAGTTTTTTAACATAGTGTTGAATAAATCAATTTTTGGTTTCATTCAATGATATTAAATTTACAATGAACAGTGACTTTAAAACGCTTTTTTAACATTCGTTGACTGTTTTATTTAGACATTTCATCAGAGCAAATAATTAGGAAAGGAAACTGTTCACGAAAGCCTAGACATTGAAAGTGGAATACATAGACCACAGTTACTTGTTTAAAGGCTATTTACCCATATACTTCCACCTCTCTCAAATATTGTTTTAGTTAAATATCCATCCAATTTTGATCCAAACCTACTATTTGGAAGAATAAAAAAAAGCATGAACTCATCTGTCGTCACAAATAAAAAATTGCAATAACATAATTTGTTATGATGTAACTAAATTCAGTTTCTGCAATGTGTGTTCTACAGTAAATATTACCCTTATTCGATTTTAAATTAGTCAAATTAGAAACATGCCGAAACAAACTCGTAACAGCTTTATGTGACTCGTAGATACATATTTAAAGTATTAATAACTTTTTGTTAGTTTGACTCCTTTTTTTTTGCAAAAGGGTAAATGTGTTAAATTATTAATTTATTCTCTTTAGCAATAACACGAAATTAAAGTACATACCGACTTCAAAGGAATACATGTAAATGAATTCGAGCAAGTTAAGCAGAAACTAAATGACATTTTTGGGTCCAGGATAATAATATGAGACGAATAAATTGGAATGGATGACTTAAACGGATATAAATGTAATATTTAAAGGTATGAAACTTTAGATATTGGAAATTAGCGATGTTTAAAATTGTATAATTTGTATTCGTTAATTAAAATTTACTTAGTAGTGAGTAGTATCACAACCTTATGAACCCATATGAACTGCTAATGGTAGTCAGCATTTATATTCAAAATAGCAGGTTGGTTTGTAGCAACAGATAATTTTTTTCTATGTTTGTAGTTCGTATTGGTTGTTTGTATTTTTCAAGGTTGCAAAGTTTACTGCGAAAAAAAAACTGAAAAAAGCACTCTCATACATTGATGGGTGCACATGAATTTGTAACAAACGAGTGCCAACAGTTGTCAGTTTCTGTTTGATGTGCAAAGTGTCCTTGATATATAATCAACCTTGAAATTCAGTACTATTCAAATGTTTATCATATTATGGATTCTTCAAAATTACCTAGTCATAGGTAGTCCTATACTTTTTTAACCACTTTTACGTATAAGGTTATGTAGCTTCAAAATAGGAATAAATAAAAAAAAAAGCACTATTTTTAATTTTTTTAATTTAATTTAGTATTTTTTTTATTTGTTTCATTTCTAATATTGTTTTCAGGTTGTGAATTGTTGGTGGTTTCCTGATATAAACTTTGTTATTCCAACAACGCCGAGAAAAATAGTCCAATGGAGTCAAATCACACGAACGAGGTGGTCAATTCGCAACAAAGTGATTTTTCCACGCGTTGTGTCTGGCATAGTTCCAGTAAGTCAAAGTAATTGTTTCTGCCTTTACAGGTCACTGCAAACTCTGAAAGCACTGAAAGCACAGAATTCGACTCTCTGAAAAGATTGAATGCCGGCTGTGTTTGGAGGATGAAGAGACTGTTGAACATATCTTCTGCCACTGCCTCGCAAAAACGAGAATCAGGTGTGACATCTTCGAGAAGGTTGATCTTTCTCTAGAAACCCTGAAAAAGGCCTCATTCAAAAAGATTCTGAGCTACCTTAAGGGCCTGATCTTGTTGAATGACCTTTAAAGGTAACATCCGCTCTACAATAGGCCCTAGCTGCCGCACTGGACGGGACTGATAATCAACCCATGCGGATGCTATCTTACCTTAATACTCAATACTCATCGTAATGTCCAAGAACTCTTTTTGTCTATTATGAAAGCGAATAACGTATGTCACATAAACTATCACACTGACAAAAGTCAATGCTAGGTTTAATGATTAATAGTCACTATTAATCATCTCCTGATGATGCTAACTTGGTTAGCGAAACGCGCGTCGAGAGATTGTGCATTGTTGTTTGGTGATAGTGGAAAAACCTAGCATTGACTTTTGTCAGTGTGATAGTTAGTGTTACACCAAAGGTTCCAAAACCCAATTACTGGATTATGTCACATAAGTTTTGGGAAAAATAATTAAATTCTTTAAAGTAAGTGTAACGTAATTTATTCAAATGACCACTTTACCAACATTTTACCTTATATTTAAATTAATTAAAACTACAATTAAAATAATGACAAAGGGCCATGGTCCTCAATGGCACGCAGTTTTTGTCTAACTTGTACCATCATGTTTTGGACGATGTTTATATCAAATTCTCTTATCTTTTGATATATTCTTCGCCTTAGTTGAGCTTCATTTTGAGCTTCCCACCCATTATCATATACTTTTCTGGTCAATAGTCCCCAAAAATCTTCGATGGGTCAAGGTACAAAGGGTATGTTGTGAGCTTCTAACCATGTTCTAGTCGTTCTTGCAGAATGGCAACTTGCTAAGTCCGGCCAAAACATTATTTCTTCACGTGGATGAGTCGTAGTAATAAACTGTAGCAACTTCGGTAGGCATCTTTCGGTATAAATGTTGGCATTAACTGCCTCACCCCTCACATGCCCAACATAAGGTCGTGAAACTCCTCTCCCCGATATGGCACACCAAACTAGAATTTTATCTTCAAATTTTTTTCTGGTTTTGTATTATCTGCACAATTTTCTATATTATCGGTATAAAAACCATCATTGCCTTTCATTTCTGAGTGAGAGAACGTAAAATATTTTTCATCGTCCATGATGATCACTTTATTGTTTGCAAAATGAGTTCGGTGTAATCTACGACAACACATTGGAATTCTTCGTAACTGGTCCTCTGTATAACGTGGACATTTACGTCTTTTACGAAACTTTAGGCCTTTTTTTTCAATACCATACCAATATCATCCGCATACATAGTAAGTGATGCGTCAGAAACAACACCATGTAAGTCATTACTGTAAAGAAGAAATAATACAGGTCCTAAAACAGAACCCTTTGGGACACCACCTACATTAACAAACACGATATTGAGATTTATATTTAAAAATGGATTTGGTATGTTTATACTGAAACCTATTGGTTAAAAATGATTTTAGCCAATCATACGCTATTCCTCTAATACCATAGGAGTATAGCTTATGGGACATTAGAATTGACCTTTAGTTAAATGACAAAAGACACACGGGGCATTCCTCATTTCAATGCAGGCTAACAACTCCTCATAAAAACTTAAAAGAGCGGCGGCAGTTGATCTACCCGATCGAAAACCATGTTGCCAGTCTGTTATAAGATTATTCTTATCTATAAATTTTATGAATCGATCAAGAAAGCAGTATTTAACTGCTTAACGTGGGGGCCAGCTGAACCCTTACTACTCAATTTATTATTTATAATCAAACTCAGAAATTCATCTTCGTCAAAAGGTAAAAGAAAGAGTGAATGACTGCATTCTGGAACACTCCTGCTACTACTCGAAGTATTATTCCCCAATGCCAACAGTGATGCATCAATGAAATAGTCATTAAAAACAGCAAAAATTTCTTGACGATGGTTGCATAATCGATTATTGTGCATTATGTATAATTTTTTAAAGGTTTAAAGTTACCTTATTTGATAGTTCGGAAACCATGTTTCAGATAACTCTATTTAAATTTGAGGAGGTAGCAATTATTTTGATAATATAACTGCTTCGAATTTTTAACTAAAAAAAAATCCATTTTGGTTCTTCTAAATCAATGAGTCTTGTCTTTGAAGCTAACCTAACTATTCAGTTTCATTTATTCGAATGGTATGAGCAAATTTGCAGAATCGGACTCTCTTGTTTCACTTCTTCTAAAGGTAAAGCGAAAGAAACCCTGTCCGATCAATCACCTACACACAGAAAAGTGTTTTCTATTGCCAAGTACACCTATTTTCTTAAATATTTTTACTAAATCTAAGATAGTATTTTCTTTAATCTAGAGAATGTACCAGATTCAAATGAATGACCGTACTTCAATATAATAAACCATTTTCTTGCAACTTTACTAATTTCAAAACAAAATGTACTTCTAAGAAATGTTGTCTCTCTAAATATAAATAATTCTATGTTCTTATGAGAAGGAATTCACTTCCTTAGAATGTTTCTAATTTCGAACAATATTTCCTTGAAGTAAGTAATATAATTTCTTTTATTGAGAACAGCAAAAAAGTAGGAATATGGAGGGGTTCTTACACGTTGAAACTTGGTTATAGATAAACAATATGACGTACGGGATTTTATAGCTTTTTCGACTTATTGCACTTTACGCGTGGAAGTATATCTATCTCCTTTACTAATATTATGTATTAAAATAAGATGAAAATACAATCACTGGATAAAAGTGCACTAAGTCAAAAATGCTATTAGTTCACCTTGAAGCCAATAGAGGCGTTATTTTTCATACATTCGGATATGATTCGGATCAGATACGGATGAATTACTGGTAACGTTGGGTGAAATAGTTTGATTTAGTATTCATTTGTAGTGATAGGAATGTATCTATTTTCTTTTGTTCCTGTTGCATATAGTATAGCTCACAATCTCTATATAAGTAACATTGTATAAAAAATGTAGGAAACAATGGAAAATATGAATAAATGCAATAATATTACAGGTTTGGTCGTGTTGGTTGTAAATAATTCATTGACGTTTCGCCAGTCATGTTGCAGGCATCTTCAAAATATCTGACTAGTTAGTTAAATTTTGAAGAGGCTAGCAGCATGACTGGTGAAATGTCAATCACTTTTTACAACAAATATTGTAATTTTATGGGTAAGTACACATAATCTTTTTGATTTAAAAAAAAGAGTTCCTCAGTTCAAGTATACCGTTCTCGTATTAAAGATAATACTGTTTTGAATTAAGAGCATTAAGAGGTCACTATTAGAAAATCGGGGACTTGTGTTAAGTTAACTTCGTATTCATTTGAAGGAACCACATGGTTTGTATGAAAGTCAACTTTTCTCATATCAAGTTTATCACGTGTTTGACTTAAACCGGTAGAATTTCTTGGAACGAGAATTTTTATTCATTTGTTTCAAATAACTTACTTTCCTATGTTTAAGGACATAAAATTTCTTCATACAAGAAACTAATTCCTTGATATTTTGAGAAAATGATGTTCTTTGTTCAAGGAATTATTCATTTGCTTATATATGAGTACGAGAGGTACTTCAGTTAAGGAATTCTCACTTGGTTCCAGAAATTACTTCTCTGTGTGTACCAGCAGATCCACCGGCAGTCAAAATAAACGAACATATATGTCTCCTATATGAAGTAATAAACCATCCATGGATATAATACCAAAATGACCGGTGACGGCGCGCATGTCAAGCGCCTATAAAGACGCTCTTTCGCCGTCGCGACGGTCACAAGCCGTGTGGTCTTTACCTGTTACGGAACCAATCCGGACACCAATACATCACCATCAAATTGTCCACCGTTCGAGAATCGTCGATTGGCAGTAGTCGGTTCGCGAAAGTGCTTCTCGCATACAAAGGCGCATTCCGTCGCTAAGTCTTCGAAGGGCTCCAGAAGAAGCGATCCTAGAGTGCGGTGCCGCCGAAACTTCGGGTAATTCGAACAGCGGCGGTTCGGCGTTTGGAATCCTACGCGTTCCGACAACCTGTTGAACTTCTCTAGTTATCGCCTGACGGTTGAGCGCGTAGAAAAGGTAAGTTCGTAACGAGTTCTGACACGTCTAATTCTAAGTTGGGATTTAGTAAGGGAAAATATCTGTCCATGTTATCGAATAACTCAAAGTGGCAGTCTTGGATAATTTTTTATTTAAAAAAAAGGGTCATAAAATTTAACTTCTTCTAGCAGGGTGTTAAAATTATGTAAGCTATGGAAGCAAAGGAACGGAAAAGCTTTTTTTGTGGTTGTAAATTTCAGGAGATGATTATTGAAAATGGAAAGAAAATACGATTACTTTTCGTGTTTATGTTCAGCTTTAAAATGGAAATGGTTTCCAAATCCTCTCCATCGACACACAGGCAGATGTGAAGCTTTATTCGGTATCAACTTTAAAAAGCACGTTTTTATTTCGGTATTAAATATACTAGCAAAGAATTCTTGATGAGATGTACTACCGCGGCCAAAAACAAAAATGGAAACACAAATGAAGTTAACGCTTTTTTATAATTTTACACAGTATAAGTCGGAGATTAGCGCTATAAATTTATAAATGTCATTAAAACTTCCAGTGGTACAATGACGTGCCATAATATTGGGTTAGATTCGTTTTTGATGAGATAGAACCTGTTTTAGATTCAAAATCAATTTCTTTTTAAAATAACTGTACAATTGACACAGCTAATAATAGGATAGCAACAATAATATAGTGCTTAATTGCTGAAATATAAAATTTCAGGATTTGTAGCCCCATTTTGAATAATTATATTTATAATATCTATATATTTCCACAAAAATTATTTAATTATTGTGTTTAATATTTTGTAGCTGTCGAGGTAAAACATTTTGTTGTCTTCTGTTAATAGACAGTATTATATTTCTAAAATCTTCTGCATTCATTTCTTACCAAATTTGCTAAACAGTTTCGCATAGTTCGGGGTCTAAATTCCCGACTGGGTATTTTTTGTAACATTAAAACCCACACGTTTTCCAGCAGGATTAAATCTGGGCTTCTTGCAGGCCAATCGAACGTATTAATATTATTTTCCACTAGCGAATCATTCAAATATCTGCACGTATGAACTGGGCAGGAAAATAAAATTATTTTTATTAAATTTTGGATACACTTGTTAACTGGTCGTAACATGACTGCTTCTAATATATTTCTGTATGTTTCTCTCTGTTAAGCGACCATTAATTTTGACAGAAGTAGTAACACCTTCTGCGCTTATCCAGGTCCACACATTTACAGAAAATCGTCCACTAATTTTGCACTTTTTTGCCGTCGATTTGGAGGTATGTAAACACGGAACTGGACTGAAAAACTTTACTACAACTTTACTCCAGAAATCGCCATCTTCATTAAGATACTGTAAAGCATATCCAACACTGGTGTCCTTATTTGCTTGCGTAGGAAATGGTTTCCTTGCAATTGACCATTTTATTTGCCCAGTATCGTTTATATGTCGACGTGCAGTTCTAACTGATCCTGGGAAATTTGAAACTTCTCTACGGTAGCAAAAAGGCACTTCTACAACATGGTTTACTAAAACACCATCTTCTTCATCGGCTGATACTTTCGGACGGCCTGATCCTCTTATTCGTTCAAGAGTATCGGATTAGTGCCACTTGTTCTTAATTTTTGAAATGCAGCTGTGGCTTATGTGTAAATCTATTGCAACACGCCGTAATGACCACCATTCTTCCAACTTAGAAGTAGCTCTTGCCTTTTCTACTTCAGTTAAATGTCTAGACATTTTCGAGCTTAGAACACTTTTGACAGCTACTGACAATTAAACTGACTTAAGCAATATGAAATCAGCATTTCATCTTCACTTGCTTACTAACTATACCCCAATGGGGTTTCCATTTTTTTGGCCGAGGTGGTACATCAAACATGTCTAATTGATTATCTCAATAAAAAAAAATCATAGCAAATGCATATGTATATCATGTGTCGACTTAAGAATGAGACAATTAAAAAAAAAAACTTTTTGCGCCTCCGTCCAGAGACGCTGATTTTGCATTACTTTAAATCGGCCGGAAACATACCATTTTCCGGTCTAGGCCGGCAAGAAGATCACTAAAGGTTGGCAACATATATATTCGAGTTACTGACATTTCTGTAATTAATTGTAGATACTATGACAAACAATGACAGGTGACAGAATTTTCGTTACACAATTTCTTAATTAATTCATCGCCTCGGTCACACATTTAATGTTCAAAGTTACTTTAAAATGCTTAGTTTAAGTATGAATTAAGAAAAAAAAAAAGATGTTACGTTAAATTGGTAAGCTTATTAAAAAAATATATATTAATTTCACTAAATGGTTTTGGGATGTATTTCTTTTTATGGACGTTAATGTAAAAAAGTGAAAGGATTCACAAGAGAATATTGTTACAGCATAGTTATAATACCTTTGAGAATTTATGGCACATACATATGTGATGTTTTCAGAACAATAGATTATATAGATAAATTTTTTGTGAAAGTTATCGTAAATATATTTAGATAAATAATTTTTAGAAAGCCGTGCTAGACCGAGGACTGTTTCTGGCAATTTTCGCAAATTAATATTCCTTCATCATCTTCACTGTTTATGCCTGCGCGCTAGTTGCGGGTCTACTTAAAGCAGATCTGGTAGGCGATCCAACCCTCATTAGAAATGGAATAAAACTCACTACATCTTCATCTGAATCACACTCCTCGGTCATGGGTTGCTTGTCGAGTTTTGCTTGTTTAACAAGCGTTTGGTAATTGAGCTTCTTTTACTAGCATTGTTTCTTTCTTTTTCTTTGATTTCACATTGTTTCTCCTTTTCTTTCTCTTCTTTTTTAGCGATAACATCCTGTAAATTATTTTTGTGCGGAAAATCAGTCAAAACAACAGTGTTTCCCATTCTGTCTTCTTTTGACATCTTGCTTAATAAGTGGGATTGGTATTACAGTTTCAAACGACGTATTTTGAAAATATGATGAGTGAAAGATGAGGAAAAGACATCATGTTTAGAGAATCTTACACTCACGAGCATCCAGATCGAAATTTTGTATTTTCATTTTGGGATAGGCGCATTTTTTTGCATCCAAAAAGACGATAGGATTGGAAAACCAAATTCCTGTTGTCTGAAAGCCGTTTATAGCAGTTGTTTATGGTGGTTGCACAATTAAACTTAAGGGGCTGAAGCGGTTCCCACACGTTATACAGTTTTAAGGCCTTCAAAACATGTCAACCTTTCCGAATACAACAAAAATGCATTCTACTCTAACTTTGTATACTTAAGTAATCCTACTTAAGTTTCTCTTATTTTTATTTGAGCAAGAGATAAACTTTTATTTAACTGCAGCCAGTTATATAACTACCATAAATTTCCATAAGAACAGGTTATTAAGTTATCTATTGTTAAAATTCCATATACATCAGCTTAGAAGCAATTGAATTAAATTCAGTACAAAATCTAGTTTTCCGCATGATTGAAGTTCGTAGTTTAAGCAAAGCTGAAAATCAATTAATATAGCGAGCATTTATATATAGTACAGACTTCTGTACAAATGACCGTACATAGATTGTGAAAATATGCAATATTTTAATAGATGGAAGAGATCATCTTCAAACTACGATAAAATTACACATAAAATCAACTGTTACACCTAAAAATTTTGTATCATCTACCTGGGCTATACTGGAATGAGGTCCCTTGACCAGACGGGATCGATCTCTACTACAAAAATTTGTCTTAAATTCAATAAATACGATTTTTTATTGTTGTTTAAACTCAGACTGTTATCCATAAAATAATTATTTAAAATGTTTAACTTGTCGGACGCATCTAAATTTATATTTCTGGAGTATTTCGTAGAGACCAAAAGTGAAACATCATCAGCGTACATGACAGTGCCGTCCGATGGAATATCATTTACGAAGATAATGTACAATAGAGGTCCCAGTACACTATCCTGAGGCACTCCTCTCTGTATTGTGCATGTACTTGATGCAACGTCACTAACCTGTACGCACTGACTACGATTGCTCAAATAGCTTCGGCGCCATTCCAGAGGCTTGCCTCTAATTCCATAACGCGACAACTTTTGAATCGGCAATTTGTGATTGACAAGGTCAAAAGCTTTGCTCAGATCCGCAAAAATTCTAGCACACGCGTCGCCTTTATCAATGCTTTTATATAGTTCATTTAAAAATTCTGTAATTGCCGAACCTGTACTACGCCACTTTCTAAAACCACATTGATGGTCATCAAATAATTTAAATTTTTCCATAAATCTCACTAATCTATCAGCAAATAGCTTTTCTAACACTTTAGCAAATACCTACACTTAAAAGGGAAATCGGTCTATAGTTTTCAATTAATTCTTTTTTACCTTTTTTAAACAATGGTATAATTTTTGCTGTTTTTAGCTGCGCTGGAAAAACTCCTTCCATAAACGACTTATTAATTATGATATGTAATGGCAAGATAATTAATTAGTCATAAGTCAAAGTAAAATTTTGAAAAAAATGTAATACACTTTTTGATGAAGTAACTACACTCCGCCAAAAAAGTATCGTATAAACTAAAAAAGGGCATTTATGAACCAAGATATTTTTATACGTTCACAAAAAGTTTGCCTCGTGTATGTGAACTATAAAAACACTAACAAAATAATGGAACTTAGCGTTTTTACTTTTTTTTTCCTAAAAGAACACATTTAGAAAAATGCATATGTGTAAGGTTTGTTCAGTTGTTTATTGAAAGTCTTCCTATACGGACAAATTTTAAAGTGCGAAGTCAGAGTTCTGTACCAACGCTTTTAAAACTAAAATGAGCAATTTAACTTCAGAACAAGTGGCTGTTATAGTTGCTTTAATCGAAGATGGACGATCTCAAGTATACGTTGCTAATTTGATGAACATCAATCAGTCAAGTGTTTCTAGAGCCGTAGCCAGATATAGGGAAACAGGCATTTACAGTAGAAGACCTGTACCAGGTCGTCCAAGATGTTCTACTCGCCAAGATGACCGCTATTTACTACTACAAGCATTATGTCGAAGACATGTAACTGCGAGACAATTGCAGAACGACTTGGCTAGAGTCAGAAATACTCGTGTGAGTACTCAAACTATTCGGAATAGGTTACGACAGAGTGGATTAAGAGCTAGAGTAGCTGTAACAGCCCCTCGTCTCACTAGGAACCACCGAGTGGCTCGCTTAAGGTTTGCCAGAGAACATGTAAATTGGAACATTAATGACTGGGCCAATATACTCTTCACAGATGAGACAAGATTTGGTCTTTACACCTCAGATAGGCGTATCTCAGTGTACAAACGAGACGGTGAGCGCTATTCGCAGTGTAATATCAGACCTAGACCTAATTTCGCTGGTGGCTCTATTATGGTTTGGGGAGGCATCTGTTTAACAGGTCGTACAGAGTTAGTACCAGTAGACAGAGGTACACTGACTGCCCACAGGTATATAACGGAAATTTTAGAAGAACATGTAGTACCATATGCGCCAATTATAGGAAACGAATTCATGTTAATGCACGATAATGCACGACCGCATGTTGCAATAATCGTCCAGGAATACCTTAACGATTTTGGTATTCCAGTTTTAGATTGGCCTGCGGTAAGTCCGGACATGAACCCTATCGAGCACGTGTGGGACCTCCTTCACAGACGGATACGAACCCAAAATGTTGCACCAGCGGACCTGCATGGACTAGAAAATGCTCTCCGTGACGAGTGGGAGAATTTGGATCAGGCTTATATACGGAGGTTAATCGAATCTCTGCCAAACCGTATGCGAGCGGTCATAAGAGCCAGAGGTGGCAATACTCAGTATTAAAAGCTACTGTTATGACATTTTTCTTTCCAAAATTATAATTTCTTGTTTTAATAAAAATCTCAAGTATGAGTTCTTGTTTTTATTTGGCCTGTATTTTATTTAAACAATCATAGAAATTATATCTTAGAGCGCATTAAAGTATATTTACAACTTTATGCTACAAACAAAGATTATGCGATACTTTTATGATTCAAAACTAAATTATGCGATACTTTTTTGGCGGAGTGTATACAATTATGTGATAATGACGTCACATTTGTGACACCATCGACACATTTTTATCTATTCATTATAAAAATACTTGCACTTAAGTACATTGACTCAGTAAAGCTTAAAATGGAAGGGTTAATAAGGAAAGGAAAACCAAATTTTTCAGGTATGCGTCATGAGCCCAATGGTATCGGTCAGCTCTTTCCTATACACGACAACCGATAGGTTACAAGAAGAGCATGCTTAAATTTTCACCAATGTCACGGTTTGTTGATCACCCCAAAGTGCATCTTAGGAACACCACAGTAGTTTCTTGACACACAGAGATAAAGATCTTAATCGACATATTCTAACAAGAAAAGTTAACAAGTTCAAAATTACTAATGCAAGAAAAACATCATGGCATATTGAACATAGTAAGCAAAACATATTATATTTAAAAAAAACCGAATCGTAAATTACTAAAAACTTTAAATTAAATTTTCTCAGACATTTCGGTCTGAGCGCCAGATAAAACCATATATTATAATTCTCCTAATTCCCAGTGGGGATTTGTTGAAGCTAGTTTTGATTGAAAATGTTCTACTTGCAGAGAATAATGAGATTATGGATTAGGGCTTAAAACGTGAAGTGAAAATTTAAATGAGGAAAAGTTAAATTTGAATTAATTCAACATTCTATATATATCCTATTCTCTTAACTAAATCAGCTTTTTTTTTTATTTTAACACAGAATTTTTTGAGCTATATATATATATATATATTGATGTACGTGACATATTTCACACTTTCTCACGCATAATATAAACCAGATGGCAGCATATGACACGCAGAAAAAAGTTTTCTTTTTTTTATATAAAATCTTCGCGGCTTCTGTGTGTGCTTGTTTCACATAGGATTCTTTTTAGGACAAACATTTCCCTGACCTGCCTATTGGTGTTTGTGGAACAAATTTACCACAGTCACTTCTCCTTCAATATCAATTTCTAAGGTAGCACTAAACGTCCGAACAATAATATCGCTTTCGTTGTCGGACATTTTCCTGGATATCACCGGACAAGACTGCGAAACGGTAAACAAACTTTTGGACCGTGATTTCCTGAGGGAGGCAGCACGGCTTCATGTTTTAGAAATTATTACGTGCGCTGTCGAGAATGATTGGGAAAGAACAATCTGGGGATAGGCTGTGGAAATGTTTGTAATCTACTTTTATACGATTTATAAGTGATTTAGTAATGAGTTCTTTCGATTACCACATCCGAAAGTACAATCTTACTACACTCATTCGAAGATAGAAAACGCTACTTTATCGAATCGAACGGTCAACGCATCCGTTACGTTACCGTACATGGACGGAAAAGTACAATAAGTACATACCGAATTGAAGTATAAAAGTGTCACTTCCGTTGCTTTACCGTACTCTTCTGTGAAGCTTCTGAAGTTTTTCTGGGTTCGGTGATCAAAATAGCTGTCAAACAATCTGTCATTCAAATATGATTCATCTTTATTGTGAACACTACAAATTGGTGTTTTAGATCTTTTAAATAATGATGATAACCAAAGTTATAATGTAAGATTTTCTATAAAATTCAAAAATATATTTGACAAAAGTTTTTGTTTTAATTTGAAAAGTTTGTGTTTTATTTAAAGTCGATTTTTATTTTATTTTTATGGTTAAACATGAAAAACGTTAACATAGGAGATGTTTAATTTAATTATGCATTAAATTTATTTCACGAAAAATATTCTAATGTTGCCGTATTAATAATATATAATTAATAATAATTAATTAAGATCGGCTTTGAAAAAACTAATAAAGAAGTTTGATGATACAGGATGCGTTACTGACAAGAAAAGGTGAGTGAAAAAAGACATTGCGCCCAAGAGCTGCTGAAATAAATTGTAGCCATACTTTATTACAAAGAATCTTTGAGGCTAACAAAATTTATTCATATAAACCCCAATTTAGCCATACTTTAGAAATTGAGACCATGGATTTAGATTAGATTTTTGTTTATTGGAAGGTGAAAATATGATGCACCATGGACTATTCTGTCAAAATTAATTGTTCAGCGATGAGGCAATATTCACTACTAATAGCATCGTATCTTTTCGAAATAGTAGATTTTGGGCAACAAGAAATCCAAATTTTAAAGTAAACTAAACACTAGGAATCGGCGATACAAAAAAACTAATGTTTGGTGTGTGATGTTATGTAATAGGATTTTAGGACCTTACTTCTTGAATGGAGATTTAAACCAACACAACTATTATGAAATGATAGAATATTTCATGGTACCATGACTGCGCGAAGACGAGAAAAATAGAATTTATTTGCATCAGGATGGATGCACATCATATACGTACATAAGCTGAATATAAAAATGATTTAAACATGTTTTCCAGAGTATCAGATTTCGGATAATATGTTTATGCAAATTGCTTATTTTTGTCACTTTGATACTAATTTCATAATATTTCGAATGTAACATTCAGTTTACGAAAATATAAATCTAAAACTACTAAACATCATAATCAGTATTATATAAATAACTGCCATCTGCTAGTTTGTATTGCGACAAAGCCAGATGGTAGAAGCTGCTGCCCTTTGCGTGTGTTATCACCGGAATGTAATCCATTGGCAGCAATCATTGATCCATTTGGAATTAAACAGAATTACATCTGAACATTTGTTACTATTGTTTGTACGAATTGCATAATTTAGGCATATAATGATACTATAACATGCAGAGCATCTGCCTAAAATTTTGTCAAATATTTCTGCTTTTTGATTGATTAACTGTCCACTCTAGTAATACTTTTTTTTTATGAAAACGTTTAATTTACAGATTATTTTTTAAAAGTGTTTGGGATATTTAGATATACAGGCAATATTATTAGACGCACTTGAATCTTTTTCAGTTATTTCGCCTGTTGACTTTATAACAATCATTATTTTGTTACAAAAATGTTTCATTTTTTTTTAATTTACAATCTTAGTAGCTAAACAAACAGAATAAAACTGATTTAAATCAGTTTGAAAATCACCAAACGATTCCTTCCTGGCACCTTTTTGTTTGTAATTTGTATTGTTATGAGATAAACATCTGACAAATCTTTGTTAAAATGACTATTGACAACTATTATACGGCAGATTTGATTGCAACATTGTTTATATGTTTAATAAAATCAAATTAAGCTCACTTTACCTGGCACCTCCACCAATTATTTTTTCGTATTTTTCTTATTTTCAGCGAATTTCATAAATGGCTGTTATTATAAATATTACTGTCACATCTGCTAACGTAGACAAGGACATTTAGATAAGAATCTATTCATGTGCAAAGAAAACAGAGTCACGCATTCTTGTTAACTTCGTCCTCATCTTGAATTACTTTGCGTCCATCCTTTCTTACGAATATCTTTCGGAGGCAAAGCATGTGGATTTAATCTCTGTACATTCGTGCGTTACAGGACATTAATCAAGTTGGAAGGCAGTCGCTTCGTGTGTTAAGATTCAAATATTTGCCCGAGCAGAATACGGCCCGGGTATTAACAGCAATCGTTTTAGTATGACGAAATTGGTGAAGGCGTAATTGTTTGTCCCGTTTAATTGTTATCTTAACGATTTCGTATGAGGGGTATCTTGAATATTTGGAAGGAATCCGTATTGTTATAGGAAGCGAAATTAGTTAAGATGAAACTTCTCAAGGAGTATTTCTCAAGGTTTAAAATTGTTGAAACCCTGCAGATATGATCTTTGTTTTTAAGTAAAAAAGGTGATTTTCTTAATGTTTATAAGATAAAGATAAGAATAATGATAATCTAAGACACAGACTGCATACTTCTTATTTTTAAAGTTAATACTGTATCTCTTAGGCTCTGAGATTTAGATTTTTCTATATTATTATAGCTCTTTGCTAGCACATTTTAATTTCTTGCATATTTGGAGGATCTTAAATTTTTATCCGAGAAAACTAAGTAACCATGCGCTAAATAGCAAATTCAGCATTACCACATTTGAACTCGTCTTTTCATTCATCATCTTCCTAAACATGTATTATAGATATAGGTAGCTGTAGTTATGATAATATGATTTTCCTTTTAAATTCATATTTACACTCTTTAATCAATTTAAAAATCTCCCTCCTCTATATAATTCTACGACATCGAAATTCGCATCAAGAAGTGACTATATACATACGTACTTGGAAGCGTAACACGAGAGGGCGCGACAATCAAAATTACATTAGCGTCGCGCGAATAAACACATTCGATTTTATTGCATGTTGGGACGCGAAAGCATTCAAAAGCCTGTGTATTACATATATTATGTTGGTACATTAAAGCGAGTCTGCATCTACTATATCAATTTACTTGATATTGCGCTACACTATCTAAAGTAAACTTTCAGTTTCCGTAGTTTTGTGAGCGTTCGTCGATAGTATATTTCTGTATAAATGTATTTTAAATACATACCGTATGTATTAAAATATTGCAACTACATTTTAGCGAAGGGTTTACAACGTCTAAATAATTAAATAACATCTGTCATTTCGTTTCTTCGATCATCCATTAGGTGGCGCTGTATATCTGCTTTAAATGCATGGTATACTTTCGTCTGTTACCTCCAGGCACGGGAGGTGCTTGGTTCAAATCCGACACGAGGTAAAATTTTTAACGTAGAAAATTTCCTCATATTAAAAATTACAGTTAAAGCAGAAAAGCAGCTATTGAAGTTGTTCAAAATGGCCGCCACCTTGATTTTGACAAAGTTGTAGTTTCTCAACTGTGGCTCGAGTAATTCTGTTAATGACCACTCTGTTTTCTAAATCTTGGCGGTGGGGTTGCGTATATTTCGTCTGTGATGGTGCCTCTAGCAAAAAAGTCTAAGGGACTTAGATCTGGTGATCTGTGATATGTTTTAATTGGGCTTAAAGGTGGTATTCCGATTTGCTTATCTAGCAGGCCATCTAACAGGACCATTTGTCCCAATCCATCTTTAAAAAAACCTATCGTCTGAATATTGCCTTGCTATTAGAGAGTTCTGAGTTGGCGCACCATCCTGTTGGAAATACAGGCCAGCATGTTCAACTAATGGCATTTAATCCAAAAAGTTGTCAATTTCGTAATTTGAGAAATTTAAGCATCTCTCTCCGGTACGAGGACCTTCAAAAATTATTGGACCCACAATTCTTTCGGCAATTATACCTAACCAGCAATTAATCCAAAACGTTCTTGAAAATTATCTACTTCCATTAAATATAAATTTTCTTGTGCCCAGTACCTTCTGTTTTTTCCTCTGTTATTCTCAAAATACTTTTGCAAAAAAACAATTGCGGTCTTCTTGCATGATCGTATTGGTAAAGATGCTGATGTATCTGATATTTGATATGAATGATATCTATGTTTATGCAAAATTCTCCATACCGATGAATTACTAATTTGGCATTCTAGAGCAATTTATAATCGACTTAAGTACATACCTACATATGATATCATATGTAGGTATGTATATGCCGTATTGCATTATTTTGCATTTTCACAAAAAATACTTAAGTAATAAACATTTGATCGGCATATTAATGTAAGGTTTCAAAATGAAGGTACTTCAATGCTCTTTCGTGATGATCTAATGAGCCACCCTGTTCCCATTTGAAAAAGTTAAATTAAATCATAAAAACTAAATTTTCGAAAAAAAAAACAGTAAAACCAAAAAACTTTGTTCTAATCATGTTTATGCAAGTAACTCCTGAATATTTTAAGAATTCCAAAGCACTCTCGATGAAAAGAAAAAAAATTAAAAAAAGAACTCTTTTTATGGCAAGAAATATCTCAATCAGATCATCTACAACCTCATCTAATGTGTACATTTTTGTTCCTTTTTCAATCACATGTTCAACACAAGTCTACAAATTAATATTTTGAATATTTCCCATAGCTTGTAATAAAAGTTGTTTCGCTTTTTTCAATTTAAATGTATTGTTCTTGGATGGATTTCACTTTTTTATTTTTGCCCTTATCAATTCTATTGGATTAAGTTTACAATGATAAGATAGCAAATCTTAAAATAATTTTATCCTTATGTTTTGCAACTTTCCAAATCACACACATGTTGTACTGTTCTTTATTAATTTGGATTAAACGCAGAAGTTTAGATCGAACCATATTGTTCCTCAATTCAATCTTATTAGCTTGCAGCCATTACTAGATACTTTTTTCCTTAGATGATGTTGGAATTTTCTCTAGTTAACGACTATGGTATGACGCATTGCCCATGACTCTAACAGCATTGTCAGATAATTTTCGTAAGAAATTGTCAAACCATTCCTCCTAGTTTAAAAACAGACTTTAGAAATCACGAAATGTTGGGGTTAGTTGTCACGCTAATTGTGAGATACGCAGATGGGTAAATGAGGAAGAACATATAATAAATAATGGCTATGAAAACGTAATATTCAAGTGCATTCAAGCGTGCTTTTGTGAAGGTCACTGTGTCATTGCCTGTCATTGATGAAGCCATGATGAGTTTCTTATCATTTGAAATGGACACTAATCCAGCAAAATTGTAAGGATTTAGGTGAAAGATATATCACTCGTACTTGTTTATTAAGACTGTTCACAGGCACTATTATAGCAGCAAACCTCAACATTTCGTGATTTGAAATGTAGGTATTTAATTAAATTTTACGATTTCCAGTTTTATGCCTCCGACTACTTTTTTGTAAATAATTAACATAGAACAAAGTTACGTAAGTTTCAGGATATGGAACAATAAACATTTGTGGATAAAGGAAGCAAATTAGATTAATTGACAGTTCAGGGATTGCCTTTCTATAGACGAAGATATATTAGGCAATTTATAATTTGAAATAAGGGAGAGCAAATTGGTTTACATTAAAAGCTTTCTATTTAACAGATCGTTTTGTATTTTAATTACTTTCAAATATATGCAAGCTCAGGCGTAGCTTATACAAATATTACCCTTGTATGAGTTATGAAAAAGAATATTTCATTTATAATATGGCGTATGTAATTCTCACAAACAAACACCGAATTGGAAACCCATTAGATTTTGGTAACAAAAAGTTTAATGAAATGTCCCTCTAAGAAACTACTTTAGTATATGTATATATGCGTTTATCCTAATCGATGGTCGAAAAATGCTTTTTGTTCTTCTAGTGATTCTGGTCATTTTTATATGAAAACCTTAGGGATTTAAACATTGAAAATGTATAAAAAATAATGGTAAAATACTGCTTATTATACACAGTATACCACGGAACCCGTTTATCTGAAGTTTCCAGGGTTCCTTATTATTTATGGATTTGAAACATTCATGTTACAAATAATTTTTTTATCATATCACTAATTGATTGTTTAGAGGGAGATTGGTCTTTTTATTATGTTTAATTATTATACATAATATGTGAAATTTTTTATTTATTTTTGTGTAACTAAATAACTAGGCAGTGAAAAGTGATTCTACAAAATTGAACTGTATCCTAGGAACTGGAACGGCGCCTGACATAATAATATATTCATGCATTGAAGCCAACAAAGATAGTAAATATCTTTGTATATCTGTTTCACTTCATCTCATGTTTGTATATGTGTTTGGATTGCGACTGCAGGTTTAGGTCAATTTGTAGGATTTGTTGACATTTATTTTCATGAGGTATATCGTAATGCGTTAGAAAGAAATAGATATACGTCCGTAATCATGGTTACATATCTGGAGCTCTGCTTTACATTTTCGTGAGTAAGATATCGTTCCAGTTCCCTAGGATACAGTTCAATGTTCTACAATAAATAAAACGTATTTACGATTTGGCGAATTCAATTTATTTTAAAATTGCTTGTTTTGTCTTAAGAGTGGCTCACGAAGTGTAAATAAAAAAATAAAGTAATAAATAAACAGACACAGTCGTAACAAAATTAAACATCTTAAAGAAAATAATACTTGAACTAATGTAGAAACTATAACATCTCCTAACAAACACTATCACATTAAAGTCCTCTTGTAACGCGGGAAAGTCTTCAGGATTCATATCAGAAGATCACCTAAGATTTTGAGGAAATCGTTTATTGTAATCATTGATATAAGGCAGTAGCTCCAGTAACTGATCATGTTTTATATCAGGTATCGGTAATAATTGGTCATGAAAAGGTACTAAAGTAAAATCATAGTGATTTTATCGATTTCGTAACGATCTTCTTTGTTTGTTCTTCTATTGGATTAGTATAAGCTTCTACAGATTTTATAGCTAAGTTCATACGGTATAAATTAAGTTCTTCATTGAAGATCTTACGGTACTGGAACTCTTTAAGTGGATGTAAGTTAAAAGTTTCACATTTGCTGCAGTACAGTCGATCCATTTGTGAAATTGTAAGATCTGGACTGGACTAGCACGAGAGTAGTGACTCGTATATGCTGGAAAACTACTAACGTGATCATGAATCGTTTTCTTATGTATGATATATATCATCATTAACTTTTGGTTGTTTTCCATGCTTGCCTCTACCATCTGCTGGATAAACACCACTATTTGTCCTCTTTTCTCCGAAATACATCGTACTTTTTTAATCGAGATATCTAAAGAATGAGTATAGATTTTTTGACACAGTTCAACTCTGTTCCCATCTTCATTTTTTAAATAGTATTTTCCAAAAAATTGTCGTCTGCTATTCTCTTTTCCTTTGGCTAATCTTTGCCGCGTTTTTAGGCCATCCTCAATACTTTCTGCTATTAATTGATCCTGCGCATGGCTATCCATTGCATACAATGTGTCAAATATAAATTTTCTTTGTTTTTAGTCGATTAACTGGGTACATTTTTTTCTACAGTTGCATGATGGTTTTAACAATTTAGTCCTTTTAATGTTACCTTTAACGTACTCCATCCCTTTAGTCTTATTCTCTCTGCGTTTCATTACCGTCCCATTCACTCCGATGCCCACATTTCCGTGATTTTTTTTGTCAATTTCTTTCTTTCACCATAATGTGTGTTATCATCAGTGTTGCCCTTATCCGTAATATTAGCAGAATTTTTTTTAACATTGTATTTACGTCACCTTGTTTACTGTCTCTACAGCAAGACATAATCCTCTTTTTTCTGTTCGAAAACATTTTTAAAAAACACAAATACGATTATTTAAACTTAAACTGCGTGCACTTTATGTTGACAGTGACAATTCACAATATAGAGATTCGCGTTAGAGCCATGCAGATGTCTAATATCAGGCATTAAAATGGCCAATTTCCAATAAACATGTATATTGGCCTTTTTAATTTTAAAATACTTTGGAGATACGCCATAAATCACAAACTGTATCTCGGCAACACTAGGTAACACTAGGAGATTCGACTTTTTTGTGTATTTAGTAATGCATCACAACATTAGAGTGACGGCCTTATCTCAAATATAGTAAAAATGGAGATTGGCCCTTTTAATACTCAGGTCCAGACTTATACTATGGTATGACCACATAATACATAACAGAAGCTGGTGATGGCGGGAAGTATAGCGCAGGTCTCGGCTGCGCATGCAGTCACCATATTCTGAACTGGTAAATATTTCCGCGCGTCACTTATTGTAAGTTACCACGTGTTTTAACCATATTTGTTTGGAATATTTTTTTATTACTATTACTTAAATTTTTAATAGAACAGATCGTAAAGTACAACTATTTCACTGTTAATTCTACAATTATTGTGTGCTGAAAATCGAAGGAAAATCATTTCACTGTGACGTAATCTTTCTGAAAAATGAATAATAGAGAAAAAAAAACATTTCAGTCTATTCACTACAATTATATCAGTGTGAGGAAACAAAACCTTATACATAGTGAATTAAAACCGTCATTATTTCTATATTCTTGCAAAGTTTGAATAGGGGCTGACAAACGATTCCGCGCAAAATTGATATCACTTGATTTATTCTGCAGTATTGAAAATGTTTTCCCATACGTGCGAACTGCGAACGTTTTACGAACGATAACGCACGACAACTAATGAATAAATATACTATTTATTATAAATTCTTTGTAAAAATTTATTTATAATAGTATATAGCGAATGCTCAAACGTTGTTTTAATACATAAAAAATACGATTTATTTTATTAAATCCAATGTGCGAGCCGCCACTGGTTCTATAAATAGAGTCCTCTTGAATACAATTTTAGGTGTTATTGCAGTTGCAATGAAATGATTAACCGTTTGATTAGGTACTACAAACTTTTACATTTACTAACAGCGAAGAAGATAAGTTTATGACGTCATTAATGTTAATATATGTGGCAATGCTGCACATTTAGTCTAAATCAGTCTGTTAAAATTGCCATCATTTCCCGTTAGGAAATTCGTAGAAGAGCATCCACTTGAAATCGAGCTCATTACACTCTCCTTTTCAAGCAAATCCTGTACACTGCAGATGATTTTCCACCTTATCTCTCTCTAAGAATGAAACGTTACATGAAATGTAGCAGCGATCTCCTCCCCTTCTTTCTGCTTTTTCACCTGCGGAAAATCCAGAATGAATAGAAGTAAATTTAGTCTCGTTACGTTGGCAAAACGTTCCAAGCCGGCATAACTGCTACATCTGTATTTCGTAAAATGTCCATGATTTCCTTGTATTTCCGCCGTGTATAGCGTCTAATTTGGTTCGCCCAATTTCTGTTACGAACGTCTAATCTTGTTCTTTTCATTTATCCTGACGCAGATATTCATTAAGTCTATAAGCTGAATTTTAAATCTCTTTAAATATACACGCCTTGTAAAGTTAACTTCTAGCGAAGTTGACGCGTAAATTTTAGTATACGTGCATCAGTGAAGTGAGTCTCAAGTTGCAGAACTTATTAACGTTAATACCTTGTGATAACCGCTTCTGCACTGTCCAAAATCACTTTGCTAATCCACATTCTGTAACGTGAAAACTAATCCCTCAATTCCGAGCGTATACCTAAGTTATCTTCGAGTACAGATAAATATCGTTTAATACCAAGTTTGGGAGTTCCGCCGCAAAATGGCAAGCGCGACAAAGATGAGACATAGGGCTGTAAATTTATGGCGAGCAAAGTGGAAAAGTAGGAAGTTTGTACAATGTTTTGTTTTGGAATACAGCAATTTTGTTAAAACTTCCTGTATGTTGAAGTATGATTCGTTATGTACTTAATCATAAACCTAGAGCAAAACTTGGGCGTATAATCTGCATACTTAATATGTTTGGGTGTAAGATAAATTTAGCAAGAATAAGAAAGTTCTAATTTAATTAATTGCCTTCAGTTGGCTGTTTAAGAATAATTACAATATACGTTTTTAAAAGGTATCGTATCGCCTATTTTGTTTGAAAAACTAATCAACATTTCATGATTCTGACACACAAGGTTTTATTTACTGCATATAAGCGTTATTTATATACACTCCACCAAAAAAGTATCGCATAAACTAAAAAAGGGCATTTATGAACCAAGATATTTTTATACGTTCACAAAAAGTTTGCCTCGTGTATGTGAACTATTAAAACACTAACAAAATAATGGAACTCAGCGTTTTTACTTTTTTTTTTCCTAAAAGAACACATTTAGAAAAATGCATATGTGTAAGGTTTGTTCAGTTGTTTATTGAAAGTCTTCCTATACGGACAAATTTTAAAGTGCGAAGTCAGAGTTCTGTACCAACGCTTTTAAAACTAAAATGAGCAATTTAACTTCAGAACAAGTGGCTGCTATAGTTGCTTTAATCGAAGATGGACGATCTCAAGCATACGTTGCTAATTTGATGAACATCAATCAGTCAAGTGTTTCTAGAGCCGTAGCCAGATATAGGGAAACAGGCATTTACAGTAGAAGACCTGTACCAGGTCGTCCAAGATGTTCTACTCGCCAAGATGACCGCTATTTACTACTACAAGCATTACGTCGAAGACATGTAACTGCGAGACAATTGCAGAACGACTTGGCTAGAGTCAGAAATACTCGTGTGAGTACTCAAACTATTCGGAATAGGTTACGACGGAGTGGATTAAGAGCTAGAGTAGCTGTAAGAGCCCCTCGTCTCACTAGGAACCACCGAGTGGCTCGCTTAAGGTTTGCCAGAGAACATGTAAATTGGAACATTAATGACTGGGCCAATATACTCTTCACAGATGAGTCAAGATTTGGTCTTTACACCTCAGATAGGCGTATCTCAGTGTACAGACGAGACGGTGAGCGCTATTCGCAGTGTAATATCAGACCTAGACCTAATTTCGCTGGTGGCTCTATTATGGTTTGGGGAGGCATCTGTTTAACAGGTCGTACAGAGTTAGTACCAGTAGACAGAGGTACACTGACTGCCCACAGGTATATAACGGAAATTTTAGAAGAACATGTAGTACCATATGCGCCAATTATAGGAAACGAATTCATGTTAATGCACGATAATGCACGACCGCATGTTGCAATAATCGTCCAGGAATACCTTAACGATGTTGGTATTCCAGTTTTAGATTGGCCTGCGGTAAGTCCGGACATGAACCCTATCGAGCACGTGTGGGACCTCCTTCACAGACGGATACGAACCCAAAATGTTGCCCCAGCGGACCTGCATGGACTAGAAAATGCTCTCCGTGACGAGTGGGAGAATTTGGATCAGGCTTATATACGGAGGTTAATCGAATCTCTGCCAAACCGTATGCGAGCGGTCATAAGAGCCAGAGGTGGCAATACTCAGTATTAAAAGCTACTGTTATGACATTTTTCTTTCCAAAATTATAATTTCTTGTTTTAATAAAAATCTCAAGTATGAGTTCTTGTTTTTATTTGGCCTGTATTTTATTTAAACAATCATAGAAATTATATCTTAAAGCGCATTAAAGTATATTTACAACTTTATGCTACAAACAAAGATTATGCGATACTTTTATGATTCAAAACTAAATTATGCGATACTTTTTTGGCGGAGTGTATTATGACAAAATTGGAACTCTATATCAGCGGCGAGATTAAAGAGGCTAAGCCTATCCTATTATATTTATTTAAATAATTGGTGTTTGTTATGGTTTAAAACAATGAATACCCGGCTACCTGAAAAGACAAAAAAATATAATAGTACAAAAAAAGGAACCTCACAACACTAATAATTTGAGTAACCGGAAAAATATGCTTGATGCGTTAGTTGTAATATATAGTATAAGTCCGCCAATGATAATGATATATAGGGAAACTAGTAAACTCCGTACCGTTCACCTAGCCAATTAAATAGTCGGATTACGTCCCAACACAGCGGACCGGCTAAATCGCACCACCCTCCACCAACCCTCATACACACCTGCTGCCCAACTCTGCAGACACCCTATACCCCACCACTTTCCGTTAACTCCCGTCTACACCTCTGATTGGTTTGGGATCGTCGGTACACCCTGTATATTAATTTTTCTTAACTAGAAATTACACATCATTATTTTCCGTTGTAACACTAAAACAATCGAAGAAAACACAAAATTCTTATCTGCTTTAGATATCCGTCAACTATCGATAATTTACATACTTGATAACTGACGTCTTCCGAATAATGGTTATTACATTAATTATAATGTTCATGTTTTACCCTTCGATCCCCTTTGTGCTTATTTCACACCCAATTCGTCGTCGTTGAAGGTTTCGATTTTTTGATGTTCGGTACACGACTACCTGCTGATCACCGGTTGGCAGAGGCAACCAACGTACAAAAAGATAAAAACACGGCATTTATAGAGGGATCTGAAAACAAAACCAGAGCCGTTTGACAAGTTATTAAGCAAGAGACACGGACCTGTCGCGAAACCGATGCATACAGCGGAAATCCTAATTGATTTCTTCTGGAGGATTGGCGGTAGGGTGATGTCTAGTATTGTGAAAGAAGGCAATTATCAAACGTTTTTAGGAAATCCACGTATCGACATTACAAATTCATGTTTCTTTGAATCTATTACACAGATTGAAGTAATTAACAATCGCCCAGCCTCTTACAAACATTTTCAATGAATGTTTAAAACAGGGAATATTCCAAAACCCACTAAAAATTGCTCGAGTTGTACCCATCCTTAAGAAAGGCGAAGTAAATGATTGCAACAACTATAGATCTATAAGCATTTTACCCGCAATATCTAAAATTTTAGAACAGGCAATATGCATTCGCTTAACATTCTTCCTGGAAAAAAATAATGTTTTTACCTTAAAACAACATGGGTACACAAAAAATAAATCAATAACATCTGCGATTATGTCAGTAATTAATTACATATGTGAAGGCTACGATGAAGGTAAAAAGGTATAGATTCAAATGCTAGATTTGACTAAGGCCTTTGATTCAGTGGATACACAGATACTTCTGGAGAAATTACGTTATTATGGAATCAGAGGAAGTGCCTTAAATTTATTACGGTAATATCTCTCAAACAGACATCAACTTGTGGAGTGGCGTGGGGAAAAATCGAACATACAACTTATAGATTATGGGGTGCCACAGGGATCCATCTTAGGACCACTGCTATTCCTAATTATGTTATATTAGTAGTATCCTATATAAGAGGAAGTGCGAGGCCGAACTGGCGGAGAGGCAGGCCAACTTATCAGGGAGGAGCAACATACTTACTTTGGCATCCGTTTACATATATGCAGCTCTAAAATTACATAATACACTACCACAATCATTCAAGCAAATCTCCATGACAAAATTCGAAATTAAGACAAAGTGGTTATCCTAAATCAAAATATCAATAATTATATACAGGTGCTTTCATTAAAGATTCAAGTCATTTCGCGTGAAACGAAAGGTAGCCGTTTAGAAAAATGTAAATTCCTACTCCTTACCAAATTCTCAAATTTCGTTCCTCCATTACAAATACAAATTATTGTTCTGAAAATGTTAAATCATAATTGCAGACTATCATTATCTACAATTATGTACTTATTGATTTAATAATAAGTTAGTTCGAAGTAACCTGCGTTAACGAAGCCTCAGGTAAATCTGCATTAACTTGCACGTTGCAAATTAGCGCTAAAATTTGATTAAGGATTTATATCAAGTTTGGCAGTCTACTCGCTATACCGGATATGTAAGTTCCTTAGGACTACCGGTGCATGATCCTTAATATATGCACTTTGTTATTGGAATTAAGCTGCAGCTAACTTCAAGCAGAATATTCATAAAACAAACCAGTTTTGGTAATGCCGCAATAATTTTATTAAAATAGAGTACTCTTTTGTAACACAAAGACTCGCTGCCAGTTACCACTATCCTATATAACATAGCGTAATTGAGAATAAAAATGTACATGTTAACTGCAATGTTTATAATAATAATATTATTTATCATGGAGATCTTATGAGATATAGGACAAGTCAAACATAATACTACATGCAACTTAATACAAATAGTGCAAACAAACAAAGAACGTTCATATTAATTCGCTAAAGCTAATACAAAATAAATATAATAAGCAAATGAAAGAGAGGGGAAGAAAGGAATGGGCTTATAATCTCTCATTAAGATATTCATCTGTAGAATAGTACACTTTATGGTCTAATAAGGATTTTAACTTATTCTTGAAAATACTGATAGTGATTGTAAAAAAGGGTTCCTTTATATGTCGGATTTGATTCATAAAGAGATAAACGATGTTTCGGCACTTGGATGTTGTTATTGAATCGGGTTGTGTATTCATGATTATTTTTATGTCTTATAAAGTCTTCGATGTGCTCTCTTACATACATGACACATTTAAGTATATACAGCGCGGGTATCGTTAACAAATTATTATTTTTGAAGGTGCTTTCACAAGAGTCTCTTTAGCCTAGCCCAAAAGTGTTCCTAATAGCTCGTTTCTGTAGTAAGAAAATTATATTTGCTTGCGATGCGTCTCCCCAGCAGATTATGCCATATGTTGCAACACTTAAAAAATTACTGAAATAGAATATTTTATATACATTGACGTCGCATAATGTTCTTAATCTTTTTAAGGCATAACAGCAGCCAGCTATCTTGCCAGCAATTCTATTAATGTGAGTGTCCCAAGATAGTGAATAGTCTATAGTAATACCAAGGAGATCGGCGGTTGGTACCTGTTCCAGAGATTTACCTTGCAATCGTACTAAAATGCTTTCCAAATAGTTAGATGCACTGGGATGGAAACGCATAATTTTACTCTTATCGATATTTTAGATAGTCCATTTAGTAGACACCAATCACGTATTTGTCGAATATCTCGTGTGCTATTAATACTCAATGCTTCTTTAGTAGAATTACTATTTATTAAACTAAATGTCATCGGCATATAGAATACACTTGCTCTTGATATGTAAATGTACAAGATCATTAGTGTAGATAATAAATAATAGTGGTCCCAGGATAGATCCTTGTGGTAACCCACACCGAATATGTGTTCTCTCTGACTGTGTAGACTTTATCCTAACAAGTTGCTCTCTACCCGTGACATATGACATTAGCCAATCTTTTGCATTTCCTCTAATACCAACGCATTCTAATTTTTTCTCTAGCATGTCATAGTTTACAGTATCGAAAGCTTTAGTTAGGTCAATCAATACATAGACATTAGACATAAATCTAAGCACATAATAAACCCTCCGCAGATGATTACTTATTATTAGGTTGGTATCAAACAAGACACCCAACAGCCTAACATCGCTCGCATAAAAGACCTTCTGGTATACTTTTTCTTTAATTGAAAAAATTAGTGTTTTTGTCTCATTTCAAGATATGAGCAAGATAATTTACTCCAACGGGCCTACATTGATGGTGCACGTAAGCGCCTTTAATAACGTTATCGTCGCGAAGCCAGTACTACTAAAACATTCGCCAAAACTATCTCTTTACCACTCCGTTAATCGCTTCAGAAAAACTCTTTAATATATGCTTTTAAATTAAACTTAAAGGACTGTTAAATTTTCAAAAAAAAGTAAGCTTCAAACTCGGCTCTTTGATGCAAAAACATACCCGCATATCTCTGCAAACCGTCGTTGCTGACTGAGGAATGATAAAATTGGGAATCTTCGCCGTACTTTGGTGCTCCGAGCTTCGAAAGAGAGACAGGTAGCGGGCGCAAAGTAAATTACATAATTCCCGGCACTTAAAACAGACAGCGGCATGGCTCAGTTAAATTGAGCAAATAGAATTAATTCTACGGGCATTTGTGCTAACGGTACCTAAGTACGTATCTTCGTGTGTAGTAAAGACTGTCGTCAGAAAGACTGGAAAGGAATTTCCGCAAAAGTTCGAGGCTTTTGTAAGGTGGAATAACAATGGGTAAGAAAGAAGTAAGTGTGGATCCGAGGAAATGTTTCTTTTGTCCTTTCTGTTTAAGGGCAAGAAGACAGTTGTTTGTATACAAATCAAATTGTCAGAATAAAGTGCTGTGAGGTAAAGGAAGGTTTAAAAGTTATTAATAAAAACTAAAGCATAACAACGTAAAACTGATATTCTTAAAAGAAGTTTTTTAATAAAGTACTTGGAAGAAAATTAATGCAAGTTTAAAAACGGTTATTTTAATTTTATACAGCCTCAATCTCTGCAAAGTAAACGGCGGTGAAGTACATATACTCCCACCGTGGGTGTGGCGCTGTAGTACGATAATAGGACGTGTAGACTGATCAGTGATCAGTATTATTAGTCAGTTCAAGTAAGTTGGTTGCCACGTTATACTGTGGAGGAGAGAGCTGAGATGATGCGGTGGTATCACGCTGGCAATTCTTTTCAAAGGGTATGCAACGTGTTTGCAGCTAAATATCCCAACAGCCCTATTCCAAATAAAGCCACAATTTTTAAAATAAAACCGACAATACCGGTTCGGTTGAAAATTTAAAAACATCACTTCCAACTCGCAGAATTTCTAATAATACGTCCGTTTTAGTATGTGCTGCAGTTGAAATAAATTCGAATATGTCATCTGGCACTATTTCCAATGATTTAGACACATCCCGTTTTTCAGTTCAGCGAATACTCAAAGCAAATGGGTATCACAATTTTAAATATTCGAAACACCAACAATTATTTCACGGCGACGCATTTAAGCGTATGGTATTTTGTAAAAAGTTAAGTGATTTAATTAACCGAGATGCTAATTTGGTAAACAATATTATCTTTACCCATTAATCTTCTTTTCCTTTGGTTAGAAGTCACAATTTATCTGTGACAACATACTGGGCCAAGCAAAACGAGCAAAGATATTTAAGTTCATCTATAGTCAGCAACAGCAAAATGTAAATGCTTAGGCGGGTTTGTTAAACAACCATATTATTTGGCCTTTTTTTATCAATGGCAATTTGAACGCAAATGCATATTTAGAATTACTGAACACCCACATTCTACCAACTGTACAGCAACTTCCCGATATAAATATGCCTTGCACATAATGCAGTGGCTGTCCTAAACTATTTAAGTGAACAGTTTCCTAACCGGTGGATCGGAACTCATTCCGAAAATATCAAATGGCCGCCACGTTCACCAGATTTATCTCCCCTCGATTTCTTTTACTGGGGTTATTTAAAAGAAATAATTTATGGCAATGAAGACGTTAGACCAGTTAATGTAGAGTAGTTGCGCAATAAAATTGTTCAAACGTCAAACACCATTAGCCCAGAAATGGTGGAGAATGTTATCATCAAGCAGCTTCTGCAATTTTTAAAATAATTTGAGGTTATCATAAACTTTTGACTGTTCAAAATGAGAAATGTCTAAACTAAATGTATGTTATTCAAGCAGTTTATTTAAGTAACTAAACATTGCATAAATTCTTGAAAATGTTGACCACCGGTTTCTATGCATTTCAACACTGTGCCATGAAAATTTCCGACAAAACTGCTCAATAACGCTAGATTAGCATTAGTTTCAATAATTTTCTGTTCAGTTCTTTGCCGCAAGTCGTCTAAATTATCCATAGATGTTTGAAAAATGCTTGTCTTTTATGTAAGACCATAAAAATAAATCACATGAACGTGGAGGCCACAGAATATTTATGTTTCGACTTAACTATCCCATCATCAAAAAATTATGTCAGTAAGTAAGTCCAGTGTCAACTATACAGAATCGGACATTCTGATGAAACCAAATGCCGGTTGAACCTGAAAAAGGCCTAATTCAAAAAGATTCTGAGGCAGCTCAAGGGCTTGTTGGATGAACTTTAAATAAAACATCCGCTCTGCAATGGGCTCTAGTGAGGTAGCGGTGGTGGTTGTCTTCATTTCAATACTCAATACTCAAGTCCAGCGTTTCAACTGTACAATGGGGAATAGCTCCGCCTTATTGAATGTAATAATTCTGGCATTCAATACCATATCTGTTCGGTATCGTTTAGTATTTAGTCTACCTAAAATCAATAAAAATTGAAAAGAATAATTAGAAGCATATTTTTTTATTAGATTGAAAAAATATTGGTCCAATTAATCGTCTCTGACCAAAGGCTATTTTTCAGTATGTAATGATTGTTGAATTATTTCGTGTGGGTTTGCATGGCCCCAAATTCTCATGTTTTGAGAATTTACAAATCTCTATAGGTAAAATCATGCTTCATAAGTCCAAATTATTCGTTGTAATAATTCCACATTGAAGAAGTAATAGAAGCAGTTAACGTACTAAATAGAGGGAAAGCAGCAGGGCACGATGGCATAACAGCAGAAATGCTAACAAATCTGGGAATTAAAGGGAGGGAGGCAATGATACCACTGTATAAAAAAGGTGACAATAGAGAGTGTTCTAACTACCGCGGGATTACCATGCTGAGTGTAATATCAAAAGTTTACGAAAGAATTCTTGAAGAAAGATTAAAAGCTATAATAGAGCCACAGTTGGAGGAATCGCAGAGCGCCTTTAGAAAGGTAAAAGGCACACACGACCGTGAGGCAGCTAATCGAGAAAAACAGACATAGTAGCATATTTATAGCGTTCTTAGATATCCAAAAAGCATTCGATAGTGTACCAAGAAAAGTAATATGGAATAGTTTAAGGAAGAGAGATATAAACGAAAGTCAATTTGGTAACTGTGCTTGAAAATCTTCTAAGCAATTTTGGACAGAATAAACCTATTCTCCGTCAACACGGCTACCATTACGAAGGTAACTTTCAACTAAGACAAAATTGATTATATAATAGTTTTTTTATAAACCAAGAGAACTTGAGGAGACTAACCAAACGATTTCAATACAAGCATTAGTCATGTATTCCACAAGGGCCAAACCTTGGTCCTTTATTGTTTATATTTTTATTGTTTACTTGTTCCACCTTGGCCCATGAAGATGACTTAAAGATTTACTCCGAGATGTCCAATGCTGATGATATTCAATAGGGTCATAACTTCTCAGTCCAGATAACTTTTCTTAATAATCATACCACGAGCAAGAGGAGCACTATGATAGGAAATAGTTTTCATTTCATTGTCAAGACCGCTTTCTTCCCAAAAACTCAAAATATCCATAAAATTCTCTTCGCACCAAGCAGAATTTAACCTAACAATCTTAAAATGAAATTTTAAATTTTTTAATCCATCACGGCTCTTGTAACATCAATCCAGGGACAGCCTGTATACGCGACTACCGATATTTTTCATGCTGATGTGTTTATTTTGAGATAAGTAAGGGAAAAACGTATGAAAACAAAATCAACTAACGCCATTGTTGATAATGATTTAATAAATGAGGACCGTTAACGTGAAACTCGTTTAGTTACACTGGAATAATATGTGAATTTATGGGAACACGTTATGCATATTTTCATGGGGACCAAAATCATGGCTCTGCATTTCGTGTCTGCTGCTTTAATTGCCTAATATACATAGCTAACAGAACAGACACCCGAAAACAGATTACATTAAGTAGTAGAGACTTTTCATCGATTGTCTCCGTAAAAGTTTGGCACTTAAATTTGTTATAAATTGTTTTGAATTATTGCATATAGTTCGAACGGTAATACATACAAAAAAGATTAAATATATATGTCTATTCCACTGTCTAATCTAAACTGTAATACATACATATATATATCATTATCAAATTCATCAATAATACAATTTAATTAGTTCCACCTAGGTGGCGCTGTTACGGAATTAGGAGTATGTGTTTATATATGTATATGTTACGTAAATTTACGCTTCTCCAATGATAATCTGTGTTAATCTTGGGTTATATAAACAATGTTATTTGCCATGTAATTATGGGAGTTGTTAGTAGAGATAATAGAGAGGATACCCTAATTCTTTCTTTTAATGTTAAGTATTTATCTAAATATAATATTATGTTTCATTTCAATTAAAAATATTTATTTAACTTCTACACTTTTTGTTACTTGACATATAGTAACATTAGATATAACATCGTTGAAAAAAGTATTTTCATTATTTCGATAGAAGCCTTTCCACCTTAAAGAAAACGATTTAAGCAGAGACTATGATATTCGTGGGAAAGTACCAGATTAAACGTTTTTCTTTTATTTATTTGTGTAGACTTATACGGGGCATCCTGGATTAGTTTTTATTCGAACTCTTTACAAGAAAAAAACCTCTTTTGGGTGAACTTTTTTTGCACGATATTTACGCTCCGAATATTCTATAATCGCCCAACTGCTTTGTATGCACGAATTTTTGTTCATGGCTCGCTAGAGCGTAGATATTCATATGCCACATTACAAGGTCTTCAACCTTCGCTGCCACTTGACCCTAAGCAACGTCGAAATTTTGGAATTCGGTGACATTAAACTATAGATTAGACGATTTTAATTGTGTTATAAGTAGATATATACTAGGACGTTGTTTTTTTTTGCATCTATATCAACACGTTTGCGGCACACAGAAAGAGCTACTGCACCCTCGCATTCAATTTACACGATAATGGATAATCCTGGAATTCTTTTTCGATATCGCTGGGCGCAGTAACTCAAAAGACCTACAACCTCAAAGGATATGAATAAAATCTACTAGTCCATGTATTTCACGGTGAGATATATACATGAATGGAAGAGCAAAAAGGATATAAAAGTGGTTTCACTATGTAGACTAGGAATTCCTTTTGCATCTGTTTTTAGTGTGTGCGAAATTGAAAGTTCAAAGAATTATATATTAACAATTTGCAGTAGGTAATAGTTTTTATTTGTCGATACATGTAATAAAGAATCTAATTGATCAATATGGGGATTTATTTTTATATATAGGGTCCTGCAATAGTGCGCCAAGTTTTCATAGATCTTTTACGAATTAAGTTAAGAATTTCATTCATATGCCGACTTGTACTGTATTATAGGGTGTATCTCGGGGAAATATTTTTATTAATGCCGGGCTTCCGGTTATCACTGTAATGTATTTTCCAAAATTCTGACTAATAACTTACATAATTGTATAGATTTAATTAACATAATCGTGGATATGACGGAGTGTTTGTATTTTTCAAATTAGTGTTCGTCGTGAGGAATTTTTAATTCGACCGTATCTGTATTATATGTGGGTGTTACCGGGGAGAGTTTTCCTTGGTAATGGGTTTTAAGCTGAGATTTAAGCTCTTAGTCTGAATTGAGATAACAGAAATTTTTATTATAGTAATTTTTATATAGTAAATGATCCTACTCACCTGAGAGTATATAACTTATCCTTTTCTCATATTTTGGATGGAATCACACTGACACTAATAAATGAAGTAATGTTTGTGAAACAGTCGTTTATTCGATATAACGTATAGGAAAACATCATTTAATGATAACTAAACAATCACATTATAGATTCATTGATATTAAATGGTATATTGAGAGTTGTAAAGAGCTTTCATAACGCCGATATATCCCTCCCACGTCCCACGAGTGACTAAATAAAAATTAATATTTACATATATAATATTAATATAATGAGAAGGGGGCAAATATACAGCCAGGGCCACCTGCAAATTGGGGTTTGTTTTATTTGTGAATTTGTAAAGAGCATCATAGATGACTCTTAGTGGTATTCAATAGAATTAAACAGTGTATAATTTATAAAAAATATGATTTCGTAAAGGAGCTATCGAGCCTAACGCACCATTGCGAAATCCTATATAGTTATTTTTATAAACAAGATAAAGCTTTTATGATTTGATAAAAACTCAGAAATTTTGAGCATATTTTAGATAATGTGCATTACGTGTTTGATACTTGATTCCTTTTGCCAAATGACTACGCAGATATTATGTTAATCTACCATAAGAAAGGAGTAGACAAAAAAAAATAATCGATTAACACTATAGTTTGTTATTGTTCATTTCAAAGCAAAAAAACGTAACGTTGTGATGATTGGCTATTCCTATGGATTCAATACTAAATGTCTTGTATTTGCTATTGTTGTATTTGGGTCAAAAACTTATTCATATCTCGTTTCTATTCGTTGGTGTGCTGTAATAATAAATCAGATTTACATGCTGATCAGGGTCGACATTGAATCAGGCTGTATTTACAAATTCGGAAGAATGTGCTTATATTGAGCATCAAACCTCTTTATTTATTTTAGAACACTGTCTTTATTTAGAGAAATATTTCATTTCACGTTTAAATTACTCTTCCTAGTGAACTTTTATATTTCACATTGAATAAGAGATTTACATCGTGAATTCCGCTATCCATCCAGGATTCAACAAGTTGCCACCCCTATAAAGTTACAATTCTCAAAACTAATATTATGTTTCTGCCAGTCTATTGTTGGAAACAAACTTTATTGGAACACAAAAGCGATATTAAACTTCTGAACGTCTTTGAAAGGCACATTCATTTCCGTTTGACACCCGCCTCGAGGGGAACGCCAAGAGAAGAGGTGGTATGTTTCTGTTCGTTCACTTCTCAATAAGACGTACTGCTTTTAGTAAGGAATACCGAAGTCGACTCTTGCAATTTAATAATGCCGCGTTTTCTCCTTTTAATAGGGCCACGATGTGCATTGCTTATTAAAGGGACTCGTTTAGATTCTTCACGTTTACCTTTAACTTCAACCGACATTTCGTACTCTATATTTACGTATTTATCGACACGTGATCTCCAGCAAGCTCGAGTTCGTTGCCTTGACGTTAGGCACGTTCCTTGGGAATCGTGACAAATTTCATAGATCAGTATATAGGAGTCTCCAACCTTAGAATTAACACAGACAACCTAGGAACTTTCAGTAACCAGAGCTTCAATAGTAATAGTGGCAAAGGAAACTAGATTATAAGGATCAACCCTAAACCTCTCTATTTGCCTCTGGTGTGAACGACGAATCTAAAGGACTTCAGTTAATCTCGCTTTTCAAAATTCTATCCATGGTGTACAGCTATTAATACTTATTACGATGTTAATAGTGACAGGGACGCACTGTAAGAGAGGGATTTAAATACGTTGCGTTAAGGAAATCAGTCTATATCGAGGGTTAATTAAACTCATGAACACTAAATTAAATTAATTATCAAAACAAGACGTTACCAAAACGTCAAGCATACTGAAGCGGATTGATCGTGGTGCATTTTAATGTATTTCTCACATAATTTGTATCTAGGTACAACATATAAACGAACAACAAACCTAAAAAAATGTACACTCCGCCAAAAAAGTATCGCATAAACTAAAAGAGGGCATTTATGAACCAAGATATTTTTATACGTTCACAAAAAGTTTGCCTCGTGTATGTGAACTATAAAAACACTAACAAAATAATGGAACTTAACGTTTTTACTTTTTTTTTTTCTAAAAGAACACATTTACAAAAATGCATATGTGTAAGGTTTGTTCAGTTGTTTATTGAAAGTCTTCCTATACGGACAAATTTTAAAGTGCGACGTCAGAGTTCTGTACCAACGCTTTTAAAACTAAAATGAGCAATTTAACTTCAGAACAAGTGGCTGCTATAGTTGCTTTAATCGAAGATGGACGATCTCAAGCATACGTTGCTAATTTGATGAACAATCAATCAGTCAAGTGTTTCTAGAGCCGTAGCCAGATATAGGGAAACAGGCATTTACAGTAGAAGACCTGTACCAGGTCGTCCAAGATGTTCTACTCGCCAAGATGACCGCTATTTACTACTACAAGCATTACGTCGAAGACATGTAACTGCGAGACAATTGCAGAACGACTTGGCTAGAGTCAGAAATACTCGTGTGAGTACTCAAACTATTCGGAATTGGTTACGACAGAGTGGATTAAGAGCTAGAGTAGCTGTAACAGCCCCTCGTCTCACTAGGAACCACCGAGTGGCTCGCTTAAGGTTTGCCAGAGAACATGTAAATTGGAACATTAATGACTGGGCCAATATACTCTTCACAGATGAGTCAAGATTTGGTCTTTGCACCTCAGATAGGCGTATCTCAGTGTACAGACGAGACGGTGAGCGCTATTCGCAGTGTAATATCAGACCTAGACCTAATTTCGCTGGTGGCTTTATTATGGTTTGGGGAGGCATCTGTTTAACAGGTCGTACAGAGTTAGTACCAGTAGACAGAGGTACACTGACTGCCCACAGGTATATAACGGAAATTTTAGAAGAACATGTAGTACCATATGCGCCAATTATAGGAAACGAATTCATGTTAATGCACGATAATGCACTACCGCATGTTGCAATAATCGTCCAGGAATACCTTAACGATGTTGGTATTCCAGTTTTAGATTGGCCTGCGGTAAGTCCGGACATGAACCCTATCGAGCACGTGTGGGACCTCCTTCACAGACGGATACGAACCCAAAATGTTGCCCCAGCGGACCTGCATGGACTAGAAAATGCTCTCCGTGACGGGTGGGAGAATTTGGATCAGGCTTATATACGGAGGTTAATCGAATCTCTGCCAAACCGTATGCGAGCGGTCATAAGAGCCAGAGGTGGCAATACTCAGTATTAAAAGCTACTGTTATGACATTTTTCTTTCCAAAATTATAATTTCTTGTTTTAATAAAAATCTCAAGTATGAGTTCTTGTTTTTATTTGACCTGTATTTTATTTAAACAATCATAGAAATTATATCTTAGAGCGCATTAAAGTATATTTACAACTTTATGCTACAAACAAAGATTATGCGATACTTTTATGATTCAAAACTAAATTATGCGATACTTTTTTGGCGGAGTGTATAACGTAATTAAATTTGAGTTCGGATGCTAATTATTTCTTACGTAAACTAATTATGTGAGCGGGCGTTGGACAAAAATTTATCAGCCCACCAATTAAGAAAGATTATTTATCATTTATTATTCGTGAGCGACAAATAAAAGTAACTTTTATCTATTATCCATGGGTGATAAATAAAAGCATCTATTAACTCTTATCCACAGGCGATAAATAATAGTAATAAACTGTTATTCGTGAGTAATATTATCTATTATCCGTGAGCGACGAATAAATCTGCAAATAAAAGTGAATATTTATAATTTTTTATAGAAAACATTTACTTGCTTTCAAATTTAAAAAAGGTATTTTATCCGTAACTGAAAGTTAAACTCTACTTCATATAAAATTAGTTTTAACTAAAGTTATTTATAAATAATTTTATCTAGGAATAAATGTCATAGATAATTTTGTTCACCCGAATCAACTCTATTCGAGTGCTCTACTTTGCAAACTAATGACCCACGCATATATCTGTCAACAACATAACCTTAAAATGGTACCTCAGTGAACATTTTAGTATAATTTTCTTCCATTATTTTTGTCTTTTTTCTGCCATCCATAGCTCTGACAAGCAAAGGCAGCGAAGTGTCCACTTCCGATTGTGGTAAAATTTGGTAAGAACACAGAACACCGAAAAATATTTTTTACACGTATATTTTTAGCGTCCCGTTTTTGGTTTTAGGGGGCGTAATGGGAGCTCAAAGTTACCGCCAAAGATACATTTTTAGTAATATTTCGGAAACGTGAAGAGATATCGAGATCTGGTAAAGACGAAATTGTTCCTTGTTAGTAAACCTACATTTTAGATTGAAAAAGAACAGTGGCGCAGCTGCGGGATCGTTAGGGGGTTCAAAAAGTAAATTTTTTTTTCTTTTCCCTGCCCTTGTATATTATGAATTTATTTGTTCTCTTTTTATCTTTGAACTACATAAAAAATAAAAGTAACGCGTTTTTGAATTTTTTACAAAATGTCCGTTTCAGGAAAGATGTCATTTTTATATACGCCTACCGTAGACTATTTTTATTTAGATTCATAGAATAAAATTTAATGCCGCATTGTATTTAAACTAAAAATTGTTTGTTATTTAGAAAACGTAATATGATACATACAAACCGTATGTCCTAAAATGTCGATTTGTTTTTAGCGTTTTATACCTTAATGATGTCTTTGGTAAGAGAATGCATTGTTTTTGACAATATACGCATGTGATTTAAATATACATTCCTTCATGTATATAAGAGTGTGACCGGCTTGCTAATTGTACAGTGTGTTATAATAAAGTGTCTTGTTCGATTAGTTACGGTTACAGTTAGTTATCAAATAATTGTTAAAGATAATTTTGACGTATCTAGAATGGTCTATTTTGCGTTAAATATACTGAATTTTGACGCGCCATTATACCCTCTAAAACCAAAAAGGGGACGCTAAAAAAAAACACGTGTCAAATATTTTGCGGTATTCTGAATCCCTACCAAATTTTATCAAAATCGGACACTTGGGTGCCTCTGCTTGTGAGGCAACTTAATGTGTTCCTTATGGATCTATATAACCCTTAACAAAATATTTTGAAAATATTATACATAGATAACATTTAATGTGGTGCGCCATCCTGTATATAGGCCGTTAAATATTTCGTGGCACATTTATCGAAATTCAAACGGTTTTCTTTCGATTTTTTTTTGCTTGTAAAATTACCTTCACAATTGTACAAATAACGTAACACTTATTACTGGAAAATTCAAGTTTTATGGAAAATATGTTTCCAAGATTCAAGATGGGGTGGGTGTCCCCGTGGGTGTTTCATATTTTTATTTAACATTGATTAATATTAGTTTGTGCATTCATATAAAATAGAAATGGAACTTTTATTCGTTGACCTTAAACAACCATTCGACTCTCTTAAAGAAAAGAACTTACGGTAGCAATAAATAAATTAGGAATAAAACTCAAATTACGAAAGCTAATACAAATGACGTTGTTAAATATAAGAGCAATTATAATGACGCAAAAGGGAGAGACTGAAGAATTTGAAATAAATAAAGGGGTAATACAGGGTGACTCACTGTCGACCTTATTTAACCTGGAATTGGAGTATGTATTAAGAAAAATAGATAAATGAACAATAAGAACAAGGGCGTATGCTGACGACGTTGTAATTATTTAAAAAAAGTGTGAGGCAACCCAAAAAATACTGGAGGAAATAGTCAGGGAGGGTGACAAAATGGGCTTGAAAATAAATCAAGAAAAAGCAAAAATGATGAGACTAAGTGGGAAACAGGAACATAGGTTCCAACAACTATGCATTTGGAGTGGTAAACAGATTTCAATACTTAGGGTTACTCAAAACAAACGATGGCAGCTGGGATGCAGACATAAAAGAAAGAATAATGAATATGAACAAAACCTACCAAGCAAATAAAAGACTATTAAAAAGTAAAATATTGAGAAGAAAAACAAAAATGAGAAATTAACAAAACAATAATAAAACCAGCAGTCTTGTACGCGGCAGAAACACTGACAATGACAAAGAAGCAAGAGGAAAATCTGAGAATACAAGAACGGAAAATATTAAGAACAATACTAGGCCCCATAAAAACCGATAGATGTCGAACGAAAAATAAAACAACAGAGAGCAAAATGGTTGGGTCATATCTGGAAAGCTGAAAATAAGACTACAATCTACAATATTCTGGAATGGCAACCAGGAGGAAGAAAAAGACGTGGCAGACCCAAAGCTACATGGCTGCAGGAGATGAAGACCGATCTAGGTAGACCTGGTGTGTTCAGATGGCAGGAGAAAACCAGAGATAGGAAAAAATGGAGGGACATATGCGAGAAGATATAGCCAGAAGAGAATGGCGATTGATCTATCTCGCAGTTTTAGATCTAGAAAGCTTTAGGAGCGGCGATACCTCTTTTGGAGTGAGTAGCCACTATATATATACAATATTAGTTTTTCTAATATTTTTACTAGATTCTTATCAGCAAGCAATTAACCACGTTGAAAAGGGATTGTATATTATTTCCGCCAATTCTACTGTTCCATTTAAGTACTTCAAGTAGTAGTTTTTCATATTTACTAAAGCTTTCGTAAAGATTATTACTTAATAATGTTCAAAAATTGGAGAAGATTCTCAATAAAAGTTTACTTAAATGAAAACACGCACACTCACTGTACTGCACTATCTTGTTTCAAACACAATTACATAGCGTAAACCCCTGTAATGACACAACACGTTACTAGCGACATCTGTGACAATTGTACAAGCACTAAAACAGGACGCAACAGTTTGCAAAGAGAGATGATGCGTTGGTTAATGATTATAACAGATGTGCCCACTACAACTGCATTAACACCGTAAAAAATAGTTATAATGCAGAGAAAAATAGATTTACCAACAAAAGAAGTGTACGATGAATGAAAATCTTACATCACATATCCAAGAAGAAAGGTTAAAGATTATATTTTACATATTGTACCTTACATAAAAGGATGATGCGTAGCAATTCTCAAAACGTCAGCAATGCACACCCTACGTTTTCAAGTCGTGAATGAAACCTCGAGAGTTTGTGAAAGAAATAAAAGCATGAAGCGAGCACTTATATATCAACGTCAGATTAATTTTAATCTGTTTGAGAACGTGCGCTGTAAGAATATTTTTCACAGTTTTTCCATTGCTTACGCCGTCAGGAAGGAAGTGAAATATCTGCTGAAAGATGTTGTAGAAGTTTTAAGATTACGGAAGTAAACGTCGAAGCAAAATATATAACAAGACGTAAAAGCAAATCAAGTTTGTGTGGAAGACTCTGTAGGAGGGATACATCCTTCTTTATCACAAATAATTACATAAAATTTAGGACAAAAAGATGTAATTTTATAATATTCCTTCGAAATAATAATAAATCTTTGCGATCTATAGTAGATTACTCCTGCTATAATGAAAACTCTAGCACATCTTTTGCACAGCATTGATTTTATTGAGTAAGGTACATTTGTCCATCGCCACTACCTCGTGTTTCCTATTACTATGTAAATGGACGAACTGGAGAGTCCTCCTGAATGCTCGTTTGCAGATAAAATCCCGCTGTCCTACAGAGAATTGTCCCAACGGTGGGATTCAGACATCTACATTTACATAAGCAGTCCTAATGCTGAACAATCCGAAATTCTATGAGTATTGTAAAGGATCTCAACTTGAATTTAACAAGAAATGTATTAGAATATGTACCTAGTAAGTGGACATTGCATAGATGCAAGGAAGATATTAAATGTAATAATGTCAAGGCAAGTGTGAATAAAAATTTAAATTTGTTGTGCTATAATTATTAATAACAATGTGGTCATGTACTTACGTAAAAAAAATAATTAGGAATATGATATATTTTTTTTTAGTTTTAAAGTTGGTCAAATATGTTTCTCTGATGCAGATACCACTTGAATAAAAATGTATTTACAATGTGTATTCTAATGGTCTGCTTCATAATGGTATTAAAATAAATGTTGATTGAAAGATAGAAAGTCAATAAAACTAAATTTTTTTATATTTTTTCATACTTCGTGTTATAAACATATAACAAACAACTTTTAAAAGAAAACATTGTTATTAGCAGTAAATGGTTCTTGCTTTTTCCAGAAATCATATCAAACAATTTATTCATTATCTTGAAACTCAAGGCATTTTTCTTATAGCCCTTCGCACCTACCTGAATCTTTACCACTGTATTGGCTATCACACTCAGATTTAGAATAACATTCGTTGTCTTCAGAATCTTTTTATTGCACTCCTTTTTAATGCATCTATTAGGCTTTGTTGCTTTAATCTCTTCGTCTTTAATGTTTCAATCTAGTTATTTTTATGTTTAGCCTAAAGCCGATTAAACTTGAACTTGTACTTCATCAAAGATGTGTACCTACTTCTAATCATCAAAATTCAAAGGAAAGAATTTGTATTAATGAGACTTGCTCCACCATCATTAAATGGAACCTAGGTACACAAATACAAGTTATTTGTATTTATTGCCATGAGAAGCTTTGGGTTGTTGAATACATTTTCACACTTTTAAGCGCTGTCATCTATTATTGTATCATCCCCATTGACATTTTGATAAACTTGGAGGTGTATCAACATCAATTAAGGATTTTTTCGTGTCAAACATCGCACTAGCTTGGGATCTACTGTTTCAATTCCTTTCCAAGAAGAAAGTGTGTTTTGATATTCATCCACAATGAAAAATCTCGGCCGGATATTAAGCGCGTGCCATTTGGGTGAAAGGCGAACATGCTGACAATTTAACCAAGCCCGGAATATTTTTTTACTGCCTGCTAATAATATTCCTGCAGTTTTCAAAAGTTTTTCAGCAATATTTGGTGGAAATATTTGCTGGTAGCGTTTGTTAAACTAGTTTATAAATCAAAATAATGCCTTCCAAACTGTTTTTTCAAATTTAAAACTGGATGTAAGAATTTGAAGTAAAATGCTTATCGAAAAGACCTTTCTGGGCTTCTTTGCATATATACCGGCTGCTACGCTATAATCAGTTTCAGAGCCATATCAGTTCAGGTCCTCTCTTACTGGAGCACCTTTCTCCGAGTCCTTCTAAACTGGTATAAAGAAACTTGGACAGAATCCGAAGTAAGATAGGTCAAGGAGGCCACAACGTGCCAAATCGTGTTATAGGACTATTTCTATTTGAAAAAAAAAAAACATGAAATGGGGAAAGACACTTAAACAATTTTTATAAATACTTGCTGCATTAAAACAGTTTCAGTATTTATGATGCCAAGCTCACAATGCGGCAAGTGTATGATGCAGGTAAGGTCGTCTGTTCTACATGCGAATGTGAAAAGGATATAAATACACACATGAATTAACTATGTCAAGATAATCATTCTATTCAGCATTAATTGAATTAACGTATTTACGATAGTTGTATAAATAAAAGTGGGCTTAAAGGGCAAAAATTAATTTCGCGACTCGCTCTACGGTGTGTTGTAATTAACCCCTTGGGCGGAAGGAGATAATTATTCGGAAGTCAATTCAATTTAGGCCGGATACTCAGCACAAATGGAAATGCCACTGGCGCGGACTTGGAAATTTAAGAGTCTAATTTGAATAATTAATTAGACGTGAGGTCTTTTAAATATATTCTCCCCTTTTTGGTAGGAAAGATCGACAGTGGCTCCTTGGTCTTGTCTTTTTGATATGAACTTACTTGTTACTGACCTTTGCCATTATATTTCCAAGCGGTATCTTTTAGTATACAGTGAAACTTCTCAAAAAAAACAGACACTCGTCTTAATGGACAATTGTAAAATGTCTTGAGTGGAAAGTATAGAGGATCAATGTATTTAGAACTGAAGAATACCTAATACTAATTTATTTCGATTCGGTAAAAATAAAACTGTTCGCCAAACTTTGCTGAACAAATACAAAACTTGTTCATTACACTTTCAATGTGCAAAAAATTTAACCTGAAATACATCAAGTATTGCGGGATGTTATTAACATGCTTCGTTTTATAAGAACAGGGTGTTTTAATAGAATATCGATACGTGATGGCATGATCTGAGGAATTCAAGAATTTCATATTTTTCAAAACTACAATCAATTAAAGGAGAAAATTTCAAATGAGGCAAAGAAAAAAATCTAGACTCTAAGTAATTACAATACGTTTCTATTCAATTAATATTGTTAGTAATCGCTTTTTGTTTTTCCCGCCTTAGAGAAACAAGGTCAGAAAAGTTTGGGCACCACTGTTGTAAGAGAACCATGATAAGCTAATTTTAAAGAATGCAATACGATTTGTACACATCTTATTATTTGAAGTTTTTTTATACTTGGGAGTATTGGTTGCGTTGTAGCATTATTATACAAATGGAATTTATTCCACTTCTCTTCCATATTAGAAAAATAATTTATTCAGATGCCAGAATTAAAAAGAGATGAAGTAAAAATATTGCTATACATGTAAGTAGTGCCATACAAGAGAATATAATTTCAATTAACTTCCACCAGATTCCTGCCATAACTATAACAGACAGTGAAATCCTTATCTGACAAGTATTAGCTGGAACAATGTTTTGTAGCAGCGACACAGTGCTGTCAACGTAAAACAATAAAAACATTATATAAATAAAGCATTCCTCATATACTCTCCCGTAGATTAAGGTATGTGGAGTATCTGTCTTTATGTTTACTACAGAATAGCGGTAGATGGCACGGTAAATATAGGTAATGTAAGTAGGAAGATACGTGCATTAAAATACGGATGTATTAAGTATTAAATAAATTGCCAACGCTAGCACAAGCTATTTTATGCTTATATGCGTATAATTTTCACTTGTATAGAGATAGACTACTCTTACTCGCTCAGACTCGTTCGGGAACATGTTTCTCTCATTGTACATCAATATCAAACAATCACGCTTCGTATTTCATCAAAATCGATAACAAATTATCGCAATTCGTTTGTAATTTTGACAACTATGACACCGTTATGGGTATGCATTGTATACCTACTTGAGAGTTTCCACGCTCTGCGTTTATTTAGCATTTTATCTGAGCGTAGTAATCGCCTACGTTTGATGGATTATCATTAACTCTGAATATAGCTGAATAGATTAATAGTTATTAGTTATCTATCAAGTTATTCTCGAACTGACGTAAGCACGAATCTTTGATGTTATATTGCTATAAATTGCATGTAAAACGTTAAGATATAGAATTATTCTAATAACCGATTTCTGCAAGATAGAGCTCTTTGAGCACATCGTCTTAAGTCACCTATTCTTTTTATCTATTATTCATCCAAGCTAGAACCTTGATTGATGTAATTTTAAAATCATTTAGTTCCAAATAAACGAAAGGAAAAAGACGGTTGATTTGAGTAGCAATTAATTTTCGTAACAAATTTAAAGAAGGAATAAATTGACTGATTCTATAGTCATTCCAATTACCAAAAATAGTGAAAATTATAGGTATGGAGGGTAAAACTTTTATATACAGCCTGTTAAAAAAAAGTTGTCGGATATTTTACCCAATTATAGTACTGGTGGAAATAAACAAAAAAGTCTTAGTCAACATGGGTCCGTAATTCCACTGTTTTTGACATATAGTCGATTGCATATTTTAAAATAAAAAAAAAAACATTTTTTGGTTTTGAGAATAGTTCCCTTTGTCAAACAACTGATTGTGACTTAAAATTAGTTCTGTCAGACATCTGTCATCAGATTATTTATCATTTGCGTAAATTTTTTTTGTTCTCAAATTATGCATAAGTACACAAATGCAGAAATGGCCGATATGCATTTTATGTACGGTCGTGCGAATGGTAATGCCACTGAAGCACGGCGTATGTATGCCGAAGAATTTCCAAATCGGTTGTTACCGAGTGATAAGATTTTCTCAAGACTTCATATCCGGCAGTCCGAAACTGGTTCATTTAAAATTAATGGTGGTTCTGGTAGACCTAGATCAGCTTCTTCTCTCGCAGTAGAATTAGATATTTTGAGACGGGTAGAAGACAACCCAAATATTAGCACCCGAAGACTTGCCGCAGAACTGAACGTCAGTCATCCTCTTATTTGGAGAATTCTGCGGGAACAGCAGCTCTATCCCTACCACATTCAACGCGTGCAAGTTCTTGCTCCTCTCGATTATGATGCACGTAGGGTTTTTTGTCATTGGGTTTTACGACTCAGATTTTATTTAGTGACAAGGCTGGGTTTACAAGAGATGGAATATTCAATTTTCATAACAATCACGTCTGGGCAGATGAAAATCGCCATGCTGTTGTTGAACTGCATCACCAAAACCGTTTTTCGCTAAATGTTTGGCTTGCTATTTTTGGAGACTGTTTAATTGGTCCAGTATTTCTCCCTAATCGTCTAACGGGACAAGTATACTTGGATTTTTTAAGAAATGAATTACCCGTTTTGTTGGAAGACGTGCCACTTTTTAACAGATTAAATATGTGGTTTATGCACGATGGAGCTCCTGCGCATCTTCTCATCGTAGTTAGAAATTTCTTAAATCAAGATTACAACGAGAGATGGATAGGACGGGGTGGACCAACTGCATGGCCTCCTAGGTCCCCTGACCTGACATCTCTAAACTTCTATGTTTGGGGGCATCTAAAACAATTAGTGTACGCACGATCTGTAAACAATTTGGAAGAACTCAGGCAACGAATCGTAAATTGTTGCGAGGAAATTCGGAGGACTCCAGGAATTTTCGAAAGATTGCGTCGATCTTTCATAAGAAGGTGTGAAACGTGCTTAGAAATGAACGGTGGACATGTAGAACAATTTCTTTAGTTTTACTTTAAATAAACATTTGTTTAATTTACATTGCGATCAGAATTTCTTTGAAAATTTTTATCCTACTAAAACAATATGCAATCGAGTATATGTCAAAAACAGTTGAATTGCGGACCCATGTTGACTAAGACTTTTTTGTTTATTTCCACCAGTACTACAATTGGGTAAAATATCCGACAACCTATTTTTAACACACTGTATATATACTAGCTAGTCCGCGTTCTGCCTGGAACGCACCCTATTGAAAAAGTTGGTACGCCTAGCCCGCAATCCAGCTTGGCCCGCGTTCACTAGAGAAGATAAATACCCTTCAGGTAGCAACCCGCCCTTTAATCGCATAGAATAGATATGGGAATTTAGGATGAAGTTGTAATCTGTTAATTTATTTTCTGTAAATTTTCTTTCATTTTTTAATGTTTTCAAGTATTTGATTTTCAAATTTTTTTATTTTCAATTTTTTTTTAAGTGTGTCTCTCTTCGAAAAATTCGACGCTACGCGGTTTAATTTTAGAAAACTCGCTGGAAATATATTTAATTTTTTCATTTTTCTTAATCTTTTCATTGTTTAATTTCAATTTTCTTTTTCAAATGCCCCTCACTTTTAAAAAGACTCTTAAAAAGTATCGTCTTAGAGAACTCGACACTACGCGTCTCGTTGAAAAAGATATGTAATTTCTTAATTTTCGAATTGTTCATTGTTTTTTGGTTTTTTCTTTAAACGCGGTTTAACTTTGGAAAACTCCTGGCGGTACATATATTTCATTTTTCATTTTTTTAATTTCAATTTTCTTTTTCAAATGCCTTTCACTTTTAAACATAGAGAAGAACATTAGAGAATTAGAATTCTGAAATTATGAACTGGTGAATTTTGAATTTCAAGAAATTAGAATGTCTTGGCTCCATCTTTGCCTTCTTGTTTTGAATCTTTTGTGGAGCACCAACTTAATAAATATAATTTTTAACTAAAAAAAATTTCCAGAATTTAACTAAGGAGATCTCGCTGCCATTCAACAACCCCGTTGTTTCCAATCCAAGGAATTGGAAACTCCTGACTTAGGTAGCTTGTCATACAAAAATCTTTTGTGTGTATTCCATATTATTCAATTGCGATCAAATATGCATTCAAATAGCAAAGCAAAAGGGATAGAATTTTTATATTTTTATATAGATCAAATTTTGGTATTGCCTCTCTATATATACGTTTTTGATAATATGCATATACAGAAAAATAGTTCAAAACAAAATATTGTTTTAACACAATTCTCTTAAAGAGAAAATGAAATAGTTCTGTTTTAAGTAAATCTTTTACCACTAAGAAAATTCAATGTTTACTACTAATTTAATTCAAGAAAACTTTTATTTCGATGAATTTTCTAAAGTAGAGAATATATTTGCTCAGTGCAAGTAGATAGAGATGAATTGTCCGAGCTTTGATCTGTAACTGCATTACTGGCCTACGTTACGACCATCTCCTGAATTCGACAGTTTGCTTGTGTCCCATGAATGGAGACAATCTAAACCCTTACATCCATAGTAGAGAAATGTCAGATATAGCTTGAGAATGCGACAGCGATGAAAGTGTGTGAAAGTTTTTGCTGGTATGGTGATTCCAACAATAGACTATGAGCCCCGCCTGGTGGCATTTTTTGGTTCTAATTGTGCTTGGATTTTTTATGTTATGATTTTAAGGTATTTAATAAGTAAGTATTAATATGAAAAGTGATTTAATTCAAGAATTCTAACATGTTACTCCAAGACTCATGCTTTTAATGGAAGTAAACGATATTCTTAAGTGGAGACTAAAAGTAACCTTTTACGTCAAGATTATGCTGCTAAGACAATTTTTTTCTTGTCTTAAAAAATGTTTGCGTTGCGAATATTCAAAACGTAGCTTTATTTCACTTGACGTGCCGCTCCATTTGTCGTGCGAGCCTCCAAATACTATGTCTATACTAACGCCGCCTTGCAAATAATAGCTTATCAGTAAACATCCGTCCCTCAGTTGCGTGCAATGCGAGCTGACTTTGCCTATACAGCCTTTCGAAAATTCTTCGCAAGCTTCTTGATGATTTACCTATAATATCACATACATTCGTACAGAAACAACGAATAATTTGCAGGTCGAAAACGTTCTCCGGACACAAAACAATGTTTCCCTTCGGAAATTATGATGACAATGGTTTCATCGTCCCAGTCAATTTTCGACGCACATTTAGCGAACAATCTTAACTACTAACTTATAAAGTATTATTAGTACTTAACGTATCCCTCCATCTGTTGTGCGAACACGCAAATATGGAGTCTGTGCTAGCACGGTCTTACAAATAATAGCTTATCGACGACTACTGATCTAGATTTTCCCCATTCAATCTTTCCTACTGCTGCTAACGGACAAACTGTAGAATAGTTAAAGACAGCTATTAAAAAAAAACGCAGTGCTTTACATATTATTGCCTAAGAAAGAACTTATGCTAATAATTAGTAAACAACTGACAATTCTTGATAGAGCCTATATTTATTTACGATTCCTAATATAATTTATTAATAGTTTGTATATATATTTTTTCTTCAAACAAAAGAGAAATTAAAAATGAACATCGATTATTCGTCAATTTAATTGTGACAGCAATCAAATACTCGCAGTTCATTCGATTGAACCGACACCCGTTTAGGAAATGCGTTCACTGGGAAAATTGCCAGCCTACTGGAAATCTCGGCAGCCGTCAATGACACCGCAAACAACATTCCCCTATCCTAGTTTCTGTTTTCTAACGTGTCTGCGATAGGCCCTCGAAAACGGGTGGCAGCGTGGCATCTGCGGACTGCAAATTGCGCCGTCTAATTAAATCAAAAACACCTCATTCTGAACTTTATCGCTACGCCAGCTGCGTCCACCATAATCAGCGCTACGTTGCCGCGAAGATCTCTGTAAGTAAAGTGGCAATTAGGCTAAAGGCTTCTCTAGTAGGGCCGATATTCGATGACATTGGTCGCATTTTCGTTATTTTGAAACGGGAGTTTAGTAGAATCACTAGAATCATTAGTGTTTTCACAAGGTATTTAGATTAAATTTGTTGTAGTTGATAGTATAGTTGAGTTTTCGTAATGGATATTCGAGAAATATAAATGTCATTTATTATACAGAGTATATTAATTGAAATGAGCCACCTCAAATAATTCTTTATGCTGTGATTTCTATAAAATTCCTAAACCCGTCAATATCGTATCAAAGGGGACGCAGTATTCCTGGGGGCGCAGCAACCCCCACAATTATAATTTCTTTTTTACGGAAGAAGGGAAACGTCTTCGACAAGACTCTCTGCAGCCCCTGTCACCGAGTAGTGTCGAATATCTACCGACTAAAAAACCCCGCTCTTGCAGTACACTGATTTTCGCCCCCTGGAACTGCTGTGGCATTACTTCAGGAAGAGGCTGCTTCTAGTTCTTCAGGCTCTCTCTGTCAGGTCATCTTTTTATTTTCCTCTCGTCTGCCTCCTTCACACTTAGTATAGACATCGCCAGATGGCCCACCGCTAGCCAGGATTCCTCGGAAATTAACATCCGCTCAATCAAGGTCCCCGGGGTCAATGCACCAGTAACTTTTTTAACCTCAGCTCGTAAATTCTCCCATTTTCCACACTCGAAGAACGTATGTTCGATAGTATCTTGCATTCCACAATATCTACACTCCTCCGTGTTGCTACATTTGCATCGTAGAAGGTAGGATCTGAAGCAGCCATCAGCATCTGCGCCAGGTAGTAATTTACTTTAATAAACGACTACATGTTTCCTGTTTACCGACGATCCTAAGTTGTTGATCAGGCGTATTGTCCACTCTGCTTTACCACTCTGTCGGTTCCAGTCTTTCTGCTATCTACGTGTTAATAACTCATCCGCCATTACCTTCCCCTTTCCACTAGTCACATCCTTCCTCTGTCTGGTCTGGAAGTCTACGGGCGGGGTCCTTGCTAACACCAAGAGCGCCTGGTTTTCCTCTGTATTGCTTTCTCCCAGATCGACCCAACATATATCAAGGTCGACTGGACCAACGACGCAAGCACTCTCCGTCTCCCCTCCTGGGGCCCTTCCATGTTCGGCAGTAGTTTTCCAATCGTCGCCAAAGCCTTCGTGGCCTTCTCTGCGGTCTTCCTTACGTGCACGCTCATTCTCATATTCGCGTCCAAGTGGACCCCAAGATACTTGATGTGTTCCCGGCCTTTTATGTTCTTGTCGCCAACTGTCACCGTAATGGATTTCGCTCTTCGACTTCGAACTAGAAGAACTGCCTCTGTCTTTTCTGGAGCAATTTCCAGTTTCCTACCACGTAGCCATGCCACTAGGTCCTTTATAGTTTCTGAGTGGTCTTCCCACATACTACCACTGCTAGATCGTCTGCAAATGCTATCAGACGCGCGTCGGAATCTTGAGTACCCCACCATAATACAGATTCCACAGGGTAGGACCTAGTACTGACCCCTGTGGCACACCGCACGTCATCTCTTTTTCGCTATGTTTCCCAACTTGGATCTTCCTATCTTCTAGGCAGCTAGCCATTATGTTGTACAAATACGGAGCCACACCGCTCCTACTTAACTCTGCCAGAATCCTCGCCCAGAGTGCAGAGTTGAAGGCATTACAGACATCCAGTACTATTAGCGTAGATAGATTCCACTTCTGATACGGGCCCTGTACTGCTTTTTGCGCAATATCTTTTACCGTCTTTAACGCTTTAATTTTTAGCTTTTATTTTGTTTCATTGTGATGAATATGTAACTGATTAAATTACTATAATAAGTTTTAATCTAACTAGATTATTCTTAATGATAAAACTACTAGCAAAATAGTTAGATCTCGCGGATTCATTTGTTGGTACATTCTTAATTTTATTTTTGAAGCTCGAAAAGGATCATTTATTAAAAGGAAAACAAATACAAATCTGGCACAAACTCAAAACTCCCCGTTTGTTCCAATATTTCAATTGATTTATTGATGGTTTTTACTTTTATTTAAAAATGAAAATTGTTTATTAGTTTGGGGTACTTGGAGAATTCATATAAGGACCTACATTTTCTTTAGTTGATATTAACGACTTTGCACGGTGCCTTCCGTCATTGCAAAATCGAAGGCAACTTTGACACCAACGATTTTACAGGTAATTTTAATAGAAATTTTCTACTGTGTGTAAATTACTATAATTTCCAGAGATGGAAAATATCTACAGTTCTAACAAAGTTTTAAACTTTTATTCGGATAAGAGTTGCCTTTTCTTTTATGTCTTGGTATTTACATTACTTTTAAATCCTCTCAATTAGTATCTATGCTGAATTCTTAGATTTCTTATTCCAATGTTTGTTTTATTCTCTCTTTGTTTTATTTGGAAAGATATTTTTTTTTGGCATATGTATCCTTATTTCATTTTTTGTTATTCAAACAAAAGCATTGTGTATCATACAAGACGTTTTAATTAAAACGCAAAATTACCTGTTAAATAACGAATAAAAGAAAAGTATATTGTGAAAAAAACGAGCTCACATTAATTAACGTTTCGAGCACATACAATTTTTTATTTCCCAGTTTTTCCCCTCCAAAAGCAATTAATCGTCTTATAAGCAAAATGTTTCGGTTTGAAACATTCAAGCTTGAAAATTATATTACGGAAACTCCTATATACACGGAGTCCTTAGACCTGTCAGAAACAGGATATCGGTGCGTAGTATAATCAATTAATGTTTTAATAGGGTATTTTTTCTAGTTAATTACCTGTGGTAACTGATTCTGAACATATTCTAAGGAGTTTTAATAATATTTTTTAATTCCCTGAATTCCAAATTTATTAATAATTCTCATTAAATTAGGAAAAATTTCCATTGGATAATTTTTGCTTACGAGACAAATAGGATTGTATGGAGAGGAAATGGTGAGTGTGCAAAAATTTACCTCACAAATTTAGTACAGATTGCAATATAAAAAAATTATGACGATTTCGAAATATATATGAATCATCGTGCTACAAATTTCAACACGTATAAATTATATATGCCGCTTTTTAAAATCTGTTTGTAATGGTTCTGTGATCATCTTAAGCTGTATTTAATGACATTATTAAGTCACTCAAATACAGTGTAAAAGAAATAATTTTTGGTCTGCAGTGCTGGTGAATCAGCGTAATAGTGAAAATAATAAATGTATTAGAGGTTAAATATAAGTACCGGCTATACTTAGGAATTTAAAGAGGTTAATTTGATGAGTATGCAGTCAAACAAGATACATTTTGAACATCTTTTATAATTTTTTATACCTACCCGAATGTTATTGATTTAGTTTTTGTTTTGCTGTAATGAACCTCATTATTTTGATTAGTTATTAAAGTGTTTTTGGAAATTTGCATACTGTATTTTCTTTATAAATGTTAACAAATAATACAAAAAGGGACTAATTACCATAACCTAAAACAGGTTTTATTTTTTGTTGTGCTCATGCCATTAGCGTGACATTAACGAAAAGCTACGAGCAGTAGAAGTAAATAAATCTGTAGATGGTTTTGTATTCCATGGCTATCGCGATCCAAAGGCTTTTTGATCTTACTGTATAAATGTAGTTTCTATAATTTTAAAAGAGTTAATTCACAACACCCAATTCGTATGTGCACCTAGACTGATAACCATTCATTCAGTATATTCCTGCTGATCAACTTTGTATGCGTATGTGTCCAAACGATAACTCATTTGAATAACCAGTGATAATAAAAAAGGATTTGCTGATAAAACCAACAGTTAGCTATGAAAGTTCACATACGTTATAATGCATTTAGATTACTCACAGAGTGTAAACTGATTAAGTCAAATTTCCTTTTGTTCGTGGTCCATTGAAATACAGAAATGTTGTATGAAGCATTCCTATATTTCGATTCAAATCTGTTAATTTTTCATTCGATGCAGACACGTGAAAACTCATGTAAAGTCATTGATATTTCAGGTTTTCGACTAGTAAATATACACTCCGCCAAAAAAGTATCGCATAAACTAAAAAAGGGCATTTATGAACCAAGATATTTTTATACGTTCACAAAAAGTTTGCCTCGTGTATGTGAACTATAAAAACACTAACAAAATAATGGAACTTAGCGTTTTTACTTTATTTTTTTCCTAAAAGAACACATTTAGAAAAATGCATATGTGTAAGGTTTGCTCAGTTGTTTATTGAAAGTCTTCCTATACGGACAAATTTTAAAGTGCGAAGTCAGAGTTCTGTACCAACGCTTTTAAAACTAAAATGAGCAATTTAACTTCAGAACAAGTGGCTGCTATAGTTGCTTTAATCGAAGATGGACGATCTCAAGCATACGTTGCTAATTTGATGAACATCAATCAGTCAAGTGTTTCTAGAGCCGTAGCCAGATATAGGGAAACAGGCATTTACAGTAGAAGACCTGTACCAGGTCATCCAAGATGTTCTACTCGCCAAGATGACCGCTATTTACTACTACAAGCATTACGTCGAAGACATGTAACTGCGAGACAATTGCAGAACGACTTGGCTAGAGTCAGAAATACTCGTGTGAGTACTCAAACTATTCGGAATAGGTTACGACAGAGTGGATTAATAGCTAGAGTAGCTGTAACAGCCCCTCGTCTCACTAGGAACCACCGAGTGGCTCGCTTAAGGTTTGCCAGAGAACATGTAAATTGGAACATTAATGACTGGGCCAATATACTCTTCACAGATGAGTCAAGATTTTGTCTTTACACCTCAGATAGGCGTATCTCAGTGTACAGACGAGACGGTGAGCGCTATTCGCAGTGTAAAATCAGACCTAGACCTAATTTCGCTGGTGGCTCTATTATGGTTTGGGGAGGCATCTGTTTAACAGGTCGTACAGAGTTAGTACCACTAGACAGAGGTACACTGACTGCCCACAGGTATATAACGGACATTTTAGAAGAACATGTAGTACCATATGCGCCAATTATAGGAAACGAATTCATGTTAATGCACGATAATGCACGACCGCATGTTGCAATAATCGTCCAGGAATACCTTAACGATGTTGGTATTCCAGTTTTAGATTGGCCTGCGGTAAATCCGGACATGAACCCTATTGAGCACGTGTGGGACCTCCTTCACAGACGGATACGAACCTAAAATGTTGCCCCAGCGGACCTCCATGGACTAGCAAATGCTCTCCGTGACGAGTGGGAGAATTTGGATCAGGCTTATATACGGAGGTTAATCGAATCTCTGCCAAACCGTATGCGAGCGGTCATAAGAGCCAGAGGTGGCAATACTCAGTATTAAAAGCTACTGTTATGACATTTTTCTTTCCAAAATTATAATTTCTTGTTTTAATAAAAATCTCAAGTATGAGTTCTTGTTTTTATTTGGCCTGTATTTTATTTAAACAATCATAGAAATTATATCTTAGAGCGCATTAAAGTATATTTACAACTTTATGCTACAAACAAAGATTATGCGATACTTTTATGATTCAAAACTAAATTATGCGATACTTTTTTGGCGGAGTGTACTATTAAGCGATTATCAAAGTACCTACATACGTACATATTTAGCGAAACAAAAGCCTAGTTAATTATATCCGCGTCAATGAGAGTCATTCCCGCTGACAGTAAATTGGATAATTCTACTAGCCTAGGTGGAATTATTCGCTCAAATTTCATTTGCCGAATAACACGGACGGTCACATGCAAGACTAAATTTCGGTGATTTCATCACTTGCGCTCGGATACTTCGCCGTGTTGGACAATGTTGTTCAATGTGACGTTAAATGCGTTATAATTTGACATAATTGGTAGAAATTTAAAATTCATATTTAGCTTATGTATAAATACGCAATACTTTGAGCATTAACTATTTTATACAGTGTAGAAAAGTGAAACCAAAAAAAAAAAAGGTAGCGTTGCATACAATTATGTTTGCAGCACGATCTGATTTCCTCTATCTTTTTATTCTTCTTCTGGTTTATGTTTTGTTTAAATTTTTGTAGGAATAATAATCATATAATACAAATCCGCTTCATCCTAGCCAACCTGCAGACAAAATCAACGATATCGACCCACCACCACATTACAAGTAAATTGGAGGAGTCACCTATGGCAAAAGAAATAGCCCTCTGTACTTTCTTGGATGTAGAGGGTGCTTTCGAATACACCTCCTACGAGAGCATAGAGAGGACTATAAATTGTCATGGAACTCCCATATTAAATACTTACAAAAAAGGCTATAAAGGCTTCGCTAGTTTGCCAAAGACTGCTCGATAAGTTCTGGGGTCTCAAACCTCAAATCATCTTATGGTCATCCACGGCAATCATTAAATCCATAATCAGCTATGCTGCTCTGATTTGGTGGCCAAAAACAAAACAGCACAACAGCAGCTTCAACAAAATCAGAGATTTACTTGTCTAAATATTACAGGAGTGGTGCTGACCTGTCCCACTGCAGCGCTAGAAGTCCTGCTGGAAATCACACCACTGCACATCTGCATTCAAAAACAGGCTATATCTAGTGCTCTATCTCTCAGTATACTTAAGGGATTAAAGCCTGGAGACATTACAGAACACTTTAAAATACTTGAAGATCGCAATATCAATTATCTGATTTACATTGGCAAGGACATGATCCATATGCAATACAATTTTGATCTACCTTACAAAGTAGTCATCGTAAAAGAGGAACCTTGGCAGGGTACACAAACGGCTCAAGAATAGAACGCGTAGGGAGAGGCATAGAAGTCAGTAGGCATAACTTGGGCAGAACACATTTTAAGTGAATGTGTTGCTGTCAATCATACTTGACACCAACACTTCAATGGGCCGTTTTTCACGCCTATTGAAATCCAGGAAGGAAATTCTAGATTAATTTTAAGGTTCATTAAAAGCATGAAATTATTCGAATATTCAGAAGGGCAAGGTTACGATAGACCTATTTAGGTCGCAGTGACAAAAGTCAACAATGCCACGGCCCACAATTCTAATTCTAATATTGACGCGCTCGATTTTGGAATTAAAACATTGGCGCTATTAAGGTAAGAGTTTTTATCCCAATAAACCACCTTGCTTTTCATCGTACATACCTTTCGAAATTAGTTGCTGGTAATACAAAATAATATCAGAATAAAAATTTTAAATAAACAGATTTCTTATAAGATGCAAAGCGTATAAAGGTCCTAAACAAACAAAATCCCCTTTTTACAAAACGTTTCAGTTTGCGCACGTGATGAGGACAGGAAAGGATACCTGAGTAAACGTGATCCATCACAATGTTAAGTCCCTGTTTTACATATTATGGAAAATATATGTCCGTCCGGATAAGAATGAAGAAATACAAAAGCAAGGTCAAAGAGTTGCCTTTACTACCTACGAAAAAAGGGTGGGTAGTTTATGTATCACGTTTGATTGATAATTCTCTTGTTATTTCATTTAAATAACTAAATAGTTTAGTAGATAAAGGTGCGGTTTCCGTGAAATAGGTTCCCAGCTTCTATGTAGCGTATTTCAAATCCCTCTACAACAAATTCATATGGGCACCGCTAATTCTATTTGTAATTAAATTTAGATAATGGAGATCTTGGAGAAGCGTAATTGGTTCCGCTTGGGCAGATCCTATCAGTTCTAATTGAATGGTAGAGTAATTAACAAAATGCATCTGCAATACACCACAAATAGATCTATTCCCGTAAGTAATGTGTACTGTGTAAATGTCAAATATTTTTCGCAAGTTATACAAATCAACATTTTAATTTTTTACATTATCAATTTTACAACGTAAATGATTAAGGTTTAGAATAACAAACCGAAACATTTTACTGGGAATAGAGTTGTTTTATTATACGTCCTAAAAACCAAGAAAGTATACGTATTGCTATGTTATATCATGCTGAACAGAACCCACAGAATCATAATATCAACTATAAAATTATTTATGTAAATGTATTTTAATCTATTTATTTTGTCAACGTATGTTATAATTTAAACTAAAATCATTTGAGGTTATATTTAATTGAAATATTGAAATACGTGTCTCTTTGAGTGTAAATAATATAGCTTTGAAACAAAGAAATATGATTGAAAAAATAAAAATCCTTCGGTTTAAAGAATCCTCCCTATCAGACTGGAAATCTTACCTGTTTTCATCAAAGGGCAAAAAATTCAATCAAAAGCTTTATTCGTAAAGTTTTAAACTAGAAATTTCTCGAGCATCGCAAATCAATATTCGTCTTTACCGCTGTCTTTACGCAGGTGAGAACGGTAATAAAGGTGAACTTCGAAAGAAATAAAAATGTTTCAGCGAAGTTTCTGCAACAAGAAAAGATTCGCTTAGCAAATTAAGTTAGTCGTTCGTTTAGAATTGTTCAGAACTCCTCCTCAACCACTATCTATAATTGCCGGTCCGCTACACAGCGAGCGAGTGGCCCAAGACACTTGTTACATTACCTAACACACTTTCCACGTCTTGTTTTTACTTTTCTTTTTTTTTTTTGGCAATACTCCAAGTTTTCCAATTAGCTGAAACCGGCCGAGGAAAATCGGTCGTCGGTGTAAAAGCGAGCGAATTATTTAACAACCACTTTTCCGTTTCATACTTTCAACATCTCTGTCCATTTACCGAATTTTAATGATTGCCTTAATATAGGGAGCGCTATAGTCGTTTTAACTTCGACCGTAGTAAATGCTCCGGATTTATTACCTAATATAATTTTTTTACGGGTTCCTAGTTTGCTGTTATTTTTTTTTTTTTCACCCCGACACAGATTTTCTGCTCATAAATACTTCACGCGGTAAAGCACTTGTGGAGTGCACACACGCTTTTAAACATCAATTTTCGTGGGAATATAAGTACAAAGTTATAAAATTACATTGTTAACAAGCCTCCTGAAGTATTTAATATTGGTGTATGAACACGGAGATTGTTATTTCAATAAAGTACGGGAACAATAGCATTTCCCTCAAAAATAAATTGTGTCATGGATGTAATTTGCATAGAAATATTCCAAATATGTGTAATTACGGCCAATGGCAACCCTATTATAACGCAAAAAGATATTTGTAACACTTTTAATGATTATTTTGCTAAGAAGCCTGACTTGATCAACAAAACAAGATCCTCAGATTTGCCTACCGCCAGCATGTAACACATCGATTTTTCTTGAAATGAAATCTTATCGACGTCGGTCAATACATTGGCGGGATATTTGAATTTTTTGACATAACAAATTTCAATTAATTTATGAATTTCAAAGGTTAATTTCCGGACGAAAAGGCTTCAACAAATCTGTTCATTAAAGTAATCGAACCTACCTGTACTATATTTTATTTTCTTTGAAGAGAATTATGGTTTTTAGAATAAATAACAATTTTTATTTGTAATTATTCAGCGAATAACGTGACAAGGCACATTCTCATGACGTGATCAAGCTTATGGAGTCATACCTAACTAACAGGATATGCTACGTGACCTATAATGGCTTCACATCTAGTTCCTTTGTGGCATCTACTGGAGTTCCGCAAGGATCCCATTTGGGTCCTTTACTTTTCGATATATACATCGATGACTTGTTTGATCTCATTGATTGTGAGGTTGCTGCATACGCAGATGATTTAAAAATATATATGCAAGTTGATTCTACGGCAGACTGTGTGATTCTTCAGAGAAATTTGGATGAAACTTGAATATAAATAAGTGTGCAGTAGTATCTTACTCAAGATGTGAGAGCGCTATAACCTGTCCTTAAGCTGTTGATACTTCTCCTATTCCCAGACAAACGCTAATTGGAGACCTAGGAGTACTGTTTGATTCCCATTTATCCTTTTCCAGTCATGTCGCTCTTATAGCAAATTCTGCTTCTAAGTCCTTAGGTTTTCTAGTTCGCTCATGTAGGGATTTTGATAATACGCAAGCTCTAGTTTTATTATTTCATACCATTGTTAGACCTAAGCTAGAATTGCTATTGTATGGCACCGTTACTATTTATACCAACAAATCTCACTTGAAAGAATTCAAAAACGATTTTTAAAATATCTTTCTTATAAAGCGGATGGAACATATCCCTCACGAGGAGCAGACTGTAACACATTACTGAATAGACATAATTTTGCAACGTTAACCGAGCAGGCAAGTGCCAAATTCTTGCTCAAACTAATAAATAATGTAGTTGATTCACCACCTTTATTATCGCAAGTCTGCTTTAATATACCAACTCATGCGACTAGATCTAACGGTACCTTTACTATGCCCAGAGCAAAATCTAATACATTAAAACAAGCTCCTTTAAGCCATATGGCGAAAAACGCAAATGCTTTATATAAGGACCCTTTTTGTTAGAATTGGAATTACCTAATAGTCACTTTTTTGCAGTATTTTCCTTTATCTTTACCTCGGACGAATCATGTTTTTTTTTTTTGTATCTCTTTGTTAGTTACTAGTTATTATTATTTTTTTTTTCTCTATTGTAGTTATTTAATTTGCACTGTACACTGATTTGTATTCATTGTCCTATTAGTGATTATGATAATAGCACTTACTTACTGGCATCAAACATAGTATAAAAATAAGTAAATGCTAAAATTCAACCAACATGCCAAAAGGTGCAGGATCAACTGCTTAAAGCATAAGCCGCTGTTCTACCCCCAGCACTATTAATAATGTTAACCCGATAAATAAAAAATCATGGGCAAAAAGTAATAATAATTCAAATCTAAGCGCAAAAAGCATAGATAGAAAAGTAATAGAAAGTTATAAAGGAAAATGAAAATATATTTACATGTTAAAGAAAGCCCTCCTTCGAATTTGATGGGACAGAGAAAGCGGACTCAAACAACGCATATCTAGTGGAATTTTGTTCCAAAGTCTAACAATATTATAACCAAACGATCTTTTAAAAATTTCAAGGTGGTGAACTGGAGGAGTTAGTAAGCCTTTGTATCTCACATTGATATTGTGTTGTACATCTGTTTTAAACGAAATTTTACGGAACAAGTAACTTGGTTTCTTAAAATAAATAACTTTACAGAAAAAGATTCAGCTCTGGCAAAAATATTTAACCAACCAGCCCAATCGAGTGTATGAGAGATTCGGTTAAATTTACGTATCCCATAAATAAATCTAAGACACGAATTTTGCAAACGCTGAAGTCTAGTTCTGTCAATGGTGTCCAAGCAGTAATAATAAACGCTTATGCAAAAGTTAAATCTGGAAAAGGCCAAAAATTCGCATAATTAAATGTGAAACGTGTTCTTTAAAACGAAGTTTGGTGTCAAGGAAGAGGCCCAATTTACGCACACAATCAGATACAATGAAAACTTCATCTTTAATTTTAATTTCAACATCCTTCAAAATCGCAGTTCGGGTTTTTTCGCGGCCAAAAACCAAAACAGAAGTTTTTTATTCTGAGACAATGTTTTTTTTTATACAATCGGATATAATTTTTAATCGTACCTGCACGCACTTAAATACAATAGTGTTAAAAACCTGGGGTTATCTGTGTACGTGGAATGCTTATCATATGCTGGAGACGACGACGACGACAACACCTTAATTTTACATACAACATTAGTTTCATTCGTTTATGTAACTGAAAAAGTACCAATATTACGTCATCATATACAGACAGACAAAATAAAATGAGTACCTACCTAGTACCTAATGATATGTTTTAAACTATTTTAAAAAATTGCAGAATTTAACAAATTTTGAAGGGTCACCCCTTTGATTTTTGAGAGAAAATTTCAATTTTTCAAAGTGCGGAAAATCGTACTACAAATGGAAGCTATATGCGTATATTTCATAGAAAAATTGTTTTCACTTCTGGATAAGATAATATTCAACTTTTCCGATCAAATTTGGCTCAAATTTTAATGTTTTTTTCGAAGATTGAAGGCCCACACGCAATTATCTGCAGAACTAATTGTGGCAGAGCAAATATTCTTTAACTATCGTAATTACCAGGTCAAACTACGTAGGAAATTATATGTTTTAAACTATTTAAAAAAATTGCAAAATTTAACGAATTTTCAAGGGTCCCTCCTTTGATTTTTGAGAGAAAATTTCAATTTTTCAAATTGCATAAAATCGTACTACAAATGGAAGCTATATGCGTATATTTCATAGAAAAATTGTTTTCACTGCTGGATAAGATAATATTCAATTTTTCCGATAAAATTTGGCTCAAATTTTAATGTTTTTTTCGAAGATTGAAGGCCCACACGCAATTATCTGCAGAACTAATTGTGGCAGAGCAAATATTCTTTAACTATCGTAATTACCAGGTCAAACTACGTAGGAAATGATATGTTTTAAACTATTTTAAAAAATTGCAAAATTTAACAAATTTTGAAGTGTTACCGCTTTGATTTTTGAGAGAAAATTTCAATTTTTCAAAGTGCGGATAATCGTACTTCAAATGGAAGCTATATCCGTATATTTCATAGAAAAAGTGTTTTCACTTCTGGAAAAGATAATATTGGACTTTTCCGATTAAATTTGGCCCAAATTTTAATGATTTTTTCGAAGAATGAAGGCCCACACGCAATTATCTGCAGAACTAATTGTGACAGAGCAAAAATTCTTTAACTATCGTAATTACCAGAGTCAGACCCCCCTTTTAGTAGGAATCTAGTCGGTTACTTGTAGTTTGTGTAATCTTCAAAAGGTGACTCTGGGGTATTAAAGCCATATTTAATTTATTTAAAGTTATTTATTGCTACAAATAAAAAAAATACATTTTATATAACATTTGTATACGTGAAATTCACCTGTTCACATGTTTGAAAAAAAATAAATAAAAATTATTAGTAGGTACGGGCAATATATCCTGTAATAAATCACGTGAATGATTGATTGTCTTAATTTATAGCATCTAATCCATTTTTCTCGAACTTTCAACAATAGAATTATTCAGTGTTGTATTTCTATGACAAACATTTGGATGTTGGAAGCAAGCCACATTAATGCCATTTTGTCAGTTCGTTTCCTCATTCCGAGACTTCTAGGAACGTGTCAGAGAAGAAACGCAACAACAACACACTATGAATTTCAAATCGTCAAACCTACAAACACAACAACCACCGGGAATTGATGAATATAAACACCTCGTTAGAGGAAATAGGATTAAAAATCGGAAAACAAAGCACAAAATGAATAAACAAAAAAGTCTTCTCTATAACGAACGACCGTCGATTCATAACCATCAATCTTGAAGCGCTCGTGAGGTCAGCGCGGTGGAGAATGAGTCAGAGGCGACGTTAACTTTCGTAGCTGACGTAAAACTTTTCGCGTCACGAATAGATGGCGGCTAACTCGGTCTTTTGTTTACGAATTAACAGCGTTAGTGCGATCCGTAATTGTGAGATTGTGTTTCGAGAGTCGCCAGCTACAGGTTATCAATCACATCGTTAAACGACGGGTAATTTTGGGCGTGTAGTGAGAGTGTGAGTGGGTTGGTAATGTCGACCACTTGCGAAAATTAAAAGAAAACGATTGGGTGTCTGACGATACAGGGTGTTCGGCGAAGAATGAAACAGCAGCAACAAATCAAACCAACATAATATACAATCCTATCATTGACGATTACTAATGTAATCGGTCAGTAATCAATCGATCAATCAATCAATCAGTTGGCTCAATCATAGATGATGGACCAGGTTTTAGATTTCAGTTCCGTTTTATCATCCGCCGTACAAAATTTTATCCCGCCATATAGTCTCTCGTGTTCCCGTCAGCCTAGTCGCATCGACAAATTGGTGGGGTCCAAGAGACTATATGGAGGGACAGTAATCAAATTTCGTAAGGCGAATTAACGATTGGGAGAGAAATCTGAAGCACACCTTATCGACGGTTTTGGTAGTTTGTATAACTGATTCTAGATAAATAAGTAACCACCTTTTCACGATCATCCGCAATGGTATGGCCAAACATAAACAAGTAAAGTAATGGCGTAAGGTGCAGGTATTCTTAATCCACCTTAAATGAATGAAATGGATAAGACATTCGTTTGAGTCTTTATTTACTTTATACAGAGTAAACATCTTCAAGCGATCTATGGATATAACAGGTCGATTGTACGTGTGAGAGGCGACCTATTTAATTATGCTTGCCTGAAAGATATTTGAAAAAATCCACAAGACATTAATGGATTATAGAAGTCGGTTATTGTTGTTTGCAGGAATAAATAATTGCCAAGTATAATTATTATTTTGCAACAACATTTCGGTGTAAACAGGGGATTTAAAAATCTACCCACGATTGGGCATGCTTAGATTTTGACATTCAATCCTTTGCCGGCAACTACAAAGATCAAAGGCCCAAGCCGAAAAGGTATTGCCAAGAGTACTTTCTTTCAGTATGATAGTCCGCTCCGTCGCGGATTACAATAGCACTGCATTTTCAAGTGTAAGAATGCGATAACAACAGTACATTGCGTATACTTTTTGCTGTTCTAGCAAACAGAAACATATTTCTTTTGTTCTTTACTTTAGCGTATCAAGCACTTGCGGGTGTGTTCAGATGGTATTTCGCAAGCAAATAAGAGAATTACTTTTGAAATTTACTTTGTCTTACTGGAAAAAAATATGCAACTGAGATTCTTACAGTAAATTTTAATGTTACTGAATTATTAGATTAATTGAAGTAACCTATTCTTAATGAAATATGCAGAGTGTGATACCACCACAGTAGTTTATTTTTTTTTTTTTTTAATATTATCGATTATTTTCTTTTTCTGATCATATCCCTCACTAAATTATACTTTTAGGAAATATAACTTTTCTTAGACGGCGAAATGCATCTTAAAATACACAGCAAATAGTTATATTAAAGATCCTTTTATTAAAAAAAATTTCAGTAGAAGTTATTTTAAGGATTATTTAAAAAAAAAGTATTTATCTGCTTTTATCCTTTACTTGCCCCCTGTATACGATTCAAAATAAGCAGAATTGCAGAAGCCACAGTAGGATCTTTTTTATTAAAGCAGTTTATTAACAGAAATTGTCGGAATCAACCGCAAACGAATAAATAAAAAAAAAAAAAACAAAAAGGATCCACAAAGTACGTGGCATGTCCTACATGACTTCTGCAACATTGTTGCTTATCTTAAATCATGTAAAAGCTGTCTTGTAAAAGCAAATAAACACCTTTTTTGAAGTAATTTTGATATGCCAATATGTTGACCTCTAGCTTAAATAGGCACTCGACTCTGAAATGAGTTTTCTATATTGTGCAATTGTACAATTTCTTTATATCACAAAATAATCCAGAATCTAATACCTTCATTCATGGTTCTTTTTTATTTTTTGTGATTATAACATAATCAAAAAATGCACTTACGACGAAGCTCATTCTGGGAGTAACTATACTAGCAAAAGCAATGAAAGTGCAAAAGCAATGAAAGTCGACTTTCTGCCAATTGGGCTTCTCAAACCCTATCCCCGATTGCCCACTAACGAATCAAGCGTTTAGATGTGCGCCCCCTAGGGGACACAAGCGAAACTCGCAATGAACAAGATGACTACGATGACGCCTGGTAGACAGAAGCTCAAATCAGCCTCTTAGATTAGATTAGATCTAATTAAGCGACCTATTGATCTATTGTGCCCCCTTACATCAGCTGTAAGCTGCTAGGGTTTGCCCGCACTTATAGCTCCCCGTCCAGTCTAAGAACTTTAATAAATTGCAATAGCTGTGATGGTTCCAAGGAGGGTATTTCTCCCTCGTCTACGACATCTTTGCCAAAATAGTTGGCACGAGTTTCTGTGATAGCAGTGCAGTTGGATATTAAAATTAAATAATTAAATCAGCCTCTAGTACTACTTCCTTTACACTGATTTTGCTGGTATGGTGATTTCGACAATAGATGGTCGATTTTTTCGATTAATTATTAGTACACAAATGGTTTCCATGTATCATAGAGTGTGGATATCATATAATAGAAATGTATGTGTTGATAATGTATACATCCACTATTAACCGTATACTTTTGTCATTAGCAACTAGCAGATGCCCGCGACTTCGTCACCTCACGTACAATTGTTAACTACAATTACTTCTGAAAATTAACCTACCTAACGCATGTGCATCCACTATTACGCTGATTCACCAGCACTGCAGCAATGAGGTTACGCTCTACGGTTGGGTTTAACCGAAAACAATATTTTTTTCTTTTAATTTATAGTTGAGTAACTGTGTGTAGTGATATTGTCTGCTTAAAATCATTACCTAGCTATTATAAATAATTTAAGAGAAATGCGTTTCAGTAAATAGCAGTAGATTCGTATGATCTACGCACAGGTATGAAATTAATTACGATTATGTGTTTATACAGTTAATCCGTATTATGATCATAATACGAACATTTTTAGTATCTGCAAATATTTTCCCAGTTATTTAATTTATAGAATTTAGTTTTTATTTCCTTTCTTTTATTGTTAGAACGCGCTGTACACGTCCGGAGGATATACCCGTAATCCTTCCAATTTATTTCGAGTGGCCTGCACAAAGTAATTGGTATTCCTTTATTACCTTAATTCCATTTATGCAAGATATATTATATAAGAATTGCACGTTATCCACTCACGACAAAAAAAAAATGAGAATATATAATATCGATTCATTCACGTCACGTCCAAACATATTTCCGTGCAATTGACACATGTGCCTGTCTATAAGTGCACTGGTAGATGCGTTTTCTACCAAAAACAGATGGATGAACGACATCGCAAATTAGGTCGCAGCCATTCCATTTACAGAGGCGTTCATCGACAAATGTTTATTTAGTAATTCATCCGAACTTATATAGCATATATTAGTATTTCAGATAATATTAGCGGAATTTAATATCTTTAGTCTAGCTGGGTGCCGCTCATTAGTGCAACACTACAGCAAGATACGCCTATATCTGATTTTCTCATCTTTTAGATTGGGGTTATATAAATATATGGAGACAAAGCTGTGAGTCAACTATTAGAATTTGATGAATAATGCCAGAAAGCTGAGTCAAAATGTAGAAGAAAGGCGGTCCAAATGTAATTATTCATCAAAAAGTGCGTGAAGATTATTGAAAAATGAATTCAATATCTAGCATCAAGTATCACAGATTTCGTTATTGCCAGGTGGAATATGAACCAGGTGGTTCATATCCAGTGAACGTTGTTTTAGATTCGTCTCTCGCTAGTTGATTTACAATTTCATTATCCGATATACCTCCAGGCCTTGACATTCACACTAAAGCAACCTTGCTGTGTTTAGATGTTAGATCCTCCAGACATTCTCAATCCAGTTTGTACGTTATCTTCCATCCTAATAAACACTTTTCCGGTTCTTACCATGTACGGTAGTATATTGGCGTACTTCCACATATTCTCTATGAGCCCCAACATTACAACACCTGTGTCTCTTTCAGACCCATATACATATCAATTTTGGAATTAAGGCCCCGGTTTCTGGATGATTCTCTAATTATCTTACTACGTGGCAACCTTGTAAAGTTTGCCACAAGAGAGTTTGGTCACTGTTGTATCACTGTCCATTTCACAGATAAAGTTTGTGATTACGACTGCTATTCAGGCATGCCCAGAAGTTTTCTGGGTCCTGCAATTTCCACTACATTTCAGATTGTATACCCCGATTCTTGCCAGCGAAGCAAGTGTAACGGGTACGGGTTATTTATCTGATAGGTGGGTGGTTCGCTTTGAATATTTGATAGATTTGATAGATAACCCAACCTGCCCTTTTGATCATCGAGCCACTGCGGGGAAATTATCATTTTGTTCGGTTAGTTTGAGTACTTAGCCAAAGATATCTCCATCACGGTGTTATTTCTCGATCGGTCGGATCAGGCCGTTACTTGCCTAAAGATTGTCAAAATTTCCCTACTCTCGTCTGTCTCTCCTTAAGGGTTCCTCTCCGGACCACTTATTGGGGCTAAAATTATTAGATTAGAAAAAAGGGGTTTAGTAATTTTAACAAATATATTGACAAAAAAAAAACAGAAAAATAAACAAATGATAACAAAACTTTAGATATTACATTTAAACATTAAACAAGGAGAGAGAGAACGAGATACGGTATCTAGGTCTTTCGGTAAGAAAGGAGAACGCAAGCTTTATAAAAGCTGATTCGGACTCCACGAACTCAAAACTGACTGACCCCAACAACAATGTCAGAGTTTTTATAACCTAATTTTCCGCCCGCACCCGGCTTAGCGGCAACTCGTTGTAATTCTCTCTACTAGAGGGCGCATCAATGCTGTTTTTTGTTATTTTTCTGAACTTCAAATGCCCTTTCGGACGGTATCGCGGGATCCGCTGTTCAGCAAATTTGGCTTGACCTAGAGGTGAAGATAAGGATAATACAGAGACTGCATTACCATGTATTAGTAGTCATCACCCGGCATTAGATATTACTATATACTGTCAATCTCTTGATAGATCAATCAATTTTCCATCTAATGATAATCGACGGTACAATTTTCGCAGCGCTGATTTGAGGGGCTTGTGTACTCGGCTGTGCGAAGTTGACTGGGGCTTTTTGTCTGCGCATGATGATGTTGATATTGCATTAAAAACATTTTATGATGTGCTTTATGATGTTCTTGATGATTGTATTCCAAAAGTCAGTACCAGAAATCGCCGTTACCCAGCTTGGTTTGATAATAAAATTATACGCCTTGTTCGTCTAAAAGAACATTACTTTAATAAATGGAAACTCACTAAGTCTGACTATCACCCACATGAATTTAGAAGGCTAAGCCAGTTGGTTAAACGTGAGACTTCAGTCGCATATAGCAAATATCAAACACGAATTGAAGCCGACATTGTCAGCAATCCACGAAATTTTTGGACTTTTATAAACAACAAAAGGTCAACTTCGAGAATTCCGGGCCGCTTGTTATTCAATGATCGTGAACTTACGCAGCCTTTGGACATCGTTAATGGTTTTGCTTGTCAATTTGCCTCAGTGTTTTGCCCCAGCGCCTTTGATTGTCCACAAATATTCAGTTTTTACCCTTCTTTTAATGGAACTATGATCGAGGAAGAGGATGTGCTGTGCAGTGCTGTTGCAATTAAGGCAGACATGACCTCGGGTACCGACTGTATACCAGGGGTAGTAGTAAATAACTGTGCTGCTGCCTTGGCGCCTCCTCTTACGACGTTATATAACCTCTGTATCAGAACATCGACATTTCCCAGCGCCTGGAAGATTTGTAAAATTATACCAACTTTTAAGAAAGGTGATCGGAAGGATATTAGCAATTATAGACCTATAAGCTTACTTTCAAACTTCGCCAAGCTGCTTGAACAGATATTGTACAAACAAATCTATATTAAAGTGAAACCGTACTTGTCGGTCCATCAGCATGGGTTTATGTCTGCTAGATCTACTGTAACCAACTTAGTCAACATTACACAGTCTCTTTCGACGGTATTGGATCAGCGAGGGCAGGTCGACGTGATCTATACAGACTTTACAAAGGCTTTTGACACCATCAACCATGGCTTACTCATAAGCAAACTAGATGTCATTGGCTTTTCCCCAGCACTTTGTAGGCTAATGTCTTCCTACTTAAACGGGCGTCTTGGTTACGTTACTTACAACGGATTCTCATCATACACCTTTACCATGTCTTCGGGTGTGCCACAAGGCTCGAATTTGGGACCGTTACTTTTCAACATATATATCAACGACCTATTGGAGAAATTGAATTGTGGATTTCTGGCATACGCTGATGACTTAAAAATATACAGTGAAATTAATAGTCGCGCAGACTGTATTAAATTACAAACTAATATTACTTTAATTGATGAGTGGTGTACGTTGAATGGTATATCTCTTAATGTTCCTAAGTGTGCGGTTGTGTCTTACACTCGGTCTGTGAGTTCTTTGGTCTTTCCTTATATTGTTAAGAGTGACTTTATTCCACGGAGGGAGAAGATATGAGTTTTGTTTGACTCACGTTTGAACTTCTCGGAACACATACATATGACCTGCCTATCAGCTTCCAGAGCCCTGGGATTTGTGCTAAGATCTTGCCGGAATTTTAATAATTTAGCTGCAATTAAAACATTATATTTTGCTCTTGTTCAGTCTAAATTAGAATACGCATGTGTGAACTGGTCTAGTGACTGTTGGACAAATAAAGTTTATTATTATTATTATTAGCGAAATTTGAACAACATAGAACGTCGTTCCCGTGGAAAGAAACTGCAAATCCCGCGGTACTTATCAGAGCTAGTTTCAAGAAATGAAATTAAATCTTTTTAATCGTACTTAAAGAATTTCGAATTCTTACACAAGCAAGCCCCTGAATCCTTGTGATTTTCGTAATTATTTCAGTCATAAGTGTACCTGGGTCTCAACACCTTTTAACTAATCCTGTATATTATAAATATGATTTCTATTAATGTAATAAACTTGTCTCTAAAACAGGAACTTCCCATAAGCGTGTAAGAAAGCTAGAACCGTGACTGCCCGCTTATGGGAGCTTTCACTATATACAGCATACATAAACACTTATGTATAATGTATACATGCTGTCTCTGTGACCGCACTTCATTATAGTAGACTGTTAATTTCTAGAGGACGTCGGCATTAATTAATTACCGTTTTGAATGTGTCTAATACCGTCGCGCATACGTAAGTTTAGCGAGACCGTTTATGTAAGTGAATTTCTAACTTACCCTCGTGTCGTGAAACCCTCAAACGGGTAGAGTATATTGTGGTAATTTATTTCTACCAAAATTAGATTTGATTCGCGCAAATTCGCGTTTGTAATAAGCTGTCGCATGATTGTGCGATTGTTCCTTAATTAATATTCCGTGGCGTTAAAACACGTCTGGTCTGTTAGAATACAAACTGACGCGAAGCTGTGACAAAATGTTCAACATACCGTTACTTAAATACAAATTCACATTAATATGAAGAAGATTTATTGCTTTTGTTGATGTAGGTTGATATTACTGTAAGTAATAAAGTAATGTAATTTATATTAAATAGATTAGAGATGCCAGTGACTACAAACCTTGTGTATAGTTTCATGTAATATCTGCTTAAAGTTATTTGACAACAGTTTATTGAAATTTATTCTAAACGTTTGGAACAATTCATGGCAACGAATGACACACCACGTTCGTATCATTTATTGCCATGAATGCAGAAAGTTTGCTGCTTACAAAGTATTAACAGACATTACCAAACATTACGAAATATGTTGAAATCACAATTTCCGTCAAAAATACTAGTATTAGGAGTGTTAGATATCAGCGGATCAAGTCGTTAGTCGGGATACACATTCCTTACATCTCAATTTTAATACATACAGACGGTTTTCAGAATCAGCAAACATGTAAAAAGGAAAATTAAGCGAACATGCAAAAGATATTTCCACCTATTAATACTTAATCACTTGAAGGAAATGTTATTATTTAATATTTATCTTCTCATTTGTTTAAAACAACAGTCATCATGGACGCAATTAATCGGGGTGCGGCAAACTCTGAATATATAGATGTATGTATGTATGATATTAGGGTGATAGTACACTGCGACCTAAAAGATCTATTGTGTCCCCTCTTCTCGCTGTATTTACAGCTGGCCGTCCAGTCTGATTCCTTTTAAGAAGTGCGGAATGTCCGAAGGCCCCAGATTAGGTAACTCTCCCTCTTCGATTTCACATGCTCCCAGGAATATATAGATATGATATGTAGTAACAGCAAAGGTCCTCAGATATGAAAACTTTAGGCTTGAATTGTTCCTATTCAGAGCACACAGAAGATAAAATTCAAGAAAGCAATACGTTATAGCATATTTCTGTAACCAGGTATGTGTATATCCATTTAATACATATTTTGAAAATAGCATAATCATGACAACATGAAGCGGGGAAAAAATAACAAATAAAAAAAGAAAAGAACTGGCACAAACAAGTTCTTTATATCACATGTCGCACTTAATTAGGATTTACAAGATCGTTGAATACCTTGATAAAACCAACAAATAAAACAAGTTGGTTAAATTAAAACATTTCGAATGTACTTGTGTTTATATTTCTCTTTGTGTGTAATGAGACTGTATTCGTATGTGTCCGATAGAGATACAGCAATTAAATGCAAAAACAATTCAAATGCTTATAAACTCTGGTAGATGACTTTGCTTCCTCATCCTCTCGACGTCGGCACAGTCACATAATCGATGGTACCAGCGTGCCACCTATGTATGGGTCTTTTTACGCTTGTATGGCTGCTAGGCTGCCACAGCTTCTCCAATCAGAATCGCTACACGGTCAATTCCTTGATCGACTGCTCAACGCCAGTACCAGTTCCGTCTTTGAGAATTGCGCAGGCAGGAGACAATCGTAGAGTGTCCACACAAAACACTCGGTGTAATAAATAATATGATACTCAACCGTAATAATTAATATACCCAGTATTTTGAATAATAAGGAACACAACCAATAACTTATACTGCCATGTTATATGGACCACTCCTATGATGAAAGAAAACAATTGTATGATAATTAATGACTTGTCACACAAGAGCGTCAGAAAGCCACTTCTTCAGCATAATTATTATAAACATACAAACATGTGCAACAGCATTCAATGTAGAATGTTTTATACATACCGTCCTAAATATTAACAAAATACACCAATATTTAATGAAACACCACCCCACACATTAATCTAAAACAGGTGCGTCCAGCATGTAACAATTCATATACACAATATTGAATAATAACGCAGATAAGTTACCTCAGGAGATGGGTAACTCACTGATATAAATTTGTTAATATTTTTCATCTAAAGTACCAAGGGACGTTCCTAGAGGGCGCGCAACAAAACAATATTAAAATATGCTGTATTTATTTTTTGATTTTTTAATATTTATAATTTCAACATAAAGGTAAATAAATAAAAGTACCTTTTGCCTAAAGATAACATTTTATTTACAATATAGATAAAATGCTACGGGAGTACATATTTCATATATATAATTAACATGATATTTAAAATGTATTTATTAATGTTATACTTATGTTAATCTGGTGGCTTAAATATATACCTTAAATAACTAAGTATGATGTGTAACTAACACCTACAAATTATATAATATTTAGTGAACTTTATAACATATAACTTTCAGTTCATACTCACTAAACTATCCGATAAATTGCACTTTGTAAACGTTTGTCGAATATAAAACTAAAACACCACAGCGTAAATAAATGAAAACACCACTAATACTTAAAAAAACACAAAAATAATTACTATCGAAATAGCAAATACGTGACAGACGCGTAGTTAAACTACAAACGACAATCACATGAATGAAGACAAAGCATGCCAACCATACTGCAACTGTAAATAACAGAACCACCAACCTAAACTTTGTATACAACCTAAACAAAGCAACTTCCCCAATTTGGACTCACAGCGCCATCTAGAAACGTCCTTTGTTACCACTAATTTTTGTTAACAGTTTGGCCCATTAAAGTTACCCATCTCCTTTAGAGTATTGTCTCTGATAATAAGAAACCAAGCTATGGTTGTCAGTAATTCAAACGTACTTACTTGTATTCTCTTTCTGATAACCGCGCTCTTGATGCCGACACTAATTATTCTTACTTGCTCGCGCGCAGACGCTCACCGTGACAGCTCTTCTACCTTGTACCGTTGTCACTGTCACGTATATATCATAGGCCTACTTCAAACTTTTAAAACATTTATATTAACTACCAAAATAATAAGCTCAACAAAAATACATAAAGTAAAAGAGCTCCTAACACTTGAGTAAACCTAAGTATAGATGGAACAAAAAAGAGATTTGTCTCATCTAGATAAAAGACAATATTTTTTCCGCCAAACAAACTTGAAAGATTCTTCTTAATAAAGCTTATAATTCTATTGTTACATCAGTAATTACAATGCTTTATAAAAGTCTAATTTTAGAAAAAGTTTAACAGATATCCTTTGTAAATCCAGCCTCAAACATGTTCATCTCTTTTGATCTCCCATGAATTTCACCATTTTTCATATATTTTAATTCTGCCTTCGTAATATATGTCCTCTAATTCGTTCCACATCCTCATTTAGCAGAGGAAAAAAAATGTTCTGACTTCAAAGGCAACGTCGAAAATCGGCTTTTTCGCAAATACCCGTTTGAAACGTTTTCACGCATATAACTTGCCTCTAGAGTATATACGTTGAAAACTTCTTTCTGTTATTCTGACACGAAAATCAACAGAATTCTGAAATCGTACGCTGTTACCAAGAGGGTTATTAAAACCCTACTTGTATTAAAATCGCATACGTATGGTATTAGTATGTTGGTAAAGCGGTTAATAGAAATGCTTTTGAGGAAACGAAACTTAATAGGAGCAAAGCAAATATTAAATATATTCTGGCATTTGTACAAACAGGAAATCTTTGATAGAAATCCACAGGAAATATCGACATTATATGTAATTGTTATTATTTATGTAGGATAATAGGAAATATCCTACGATATTGTTGTATCACAAACAATTAATTAATTTGAAGGGACTATAAATGCTATAAATTTAATAGCTCCGTTCAAAAAACTCGCATTTGTGAATTTTCAATTTGCATTTGATCTCCCATATAAATCTCAAGACCAATACAATATCTATTGAAATTGCGAGGCGTATAACAATATGCTTTTCGCGCAATATAGGCGTACTCAACTCTCAATCTCCCAGATGCATTGCGAGTCAGGTTTTACGAGCAAAAAGCTGAGAGCAGACGAATGGCAATACACATATATTGAATCACATCCTAATATTCAAAGTCAATATGTGAATATTGATCCTTAAAACGATAAATGTTGCAATATCTCAACTTTGAGTTACATGAAAACAATATTGCAAGATGAAAGAAACTAGTTTTAATTAAAATTAGTGTACTTTCTTTTGAGCTCGACTAAAGTGCATCTTTCCATTTGATAGGTGAAATCTTAAAGAAAGTACGTCGACTTCTCGGGATTTAATTAAAATTAATTATGCTACCTGCTTTGACGTTTCCAAATTGTGCAAATTGATTGAGTTCTTTGAACTTTGCGCGATGATAAGTTTTAACCCGTGCGTTCACTCGTTAATTAAAATTTAGGTTTCCTCTGATAATATTGATTTTCTCTTTTTGCCTTTCTATCCCTTGTCCTATTTGTTACTTCAAAATAATGATTGATAGGATATGGCTTTGATATCTGTTTAATGTAATTTACAGTGAAATTTACGGCCACACAAACCAATCCATCGCATGTTGAACTCCTAAAGTTCACAAATGAATACTTCCAACTAATTGTAAGTTGATGAGATGAGGTTCAGGGTCTTGTAGTAAGTAAGTTTTCTGAACTTTGGTGCTTGGCTACTAAGAAAAAATTGAAAAAATCAACCCAAAGAAAAAACGTGAAGAGCCCTTAATACAAACTTACAGAGCCAATGAACTCGTTTTTGCTGCATATGCTACACGATCTTCTCCAAAAGTAAAACATGCTCCCCAGGAATGTTTAACACCTACAAAAGCATGAGTCTTATACCGTGAATCGAGTTCAGAATTCTGAGGAAGGGCGGCTATACTTCCTTCCTGATATAAGCACAGCTGTTAAACTTTTTTTTTAAAGATTTTTGAAAAAACAGTGTGGATAGCATTTCCAAGTTGGTACCAATCTCTAAGGATACACAAACTATATTGATTTGTAAATGGGGATTTGATTGCAGTGGCAAGTATTTATAAGCAATTTTTTTAACCGTCCAAACAATACAGATGAATTCCTTCTTTAAGTGCCTTTGTACCAATAAAACTAATTGATTCCGGGTCAAGAAGAAATCTATGAGGTAATGTGCACCTGGAATCGGTACTATTTCGTCGACCAATTAATTTTTTTACCAAAGAATTCTGCAATGTCAAGAAAACGAGATAAAAAATAAAATTCAATGATATTTCTTTCGATTTTCATTTGGAAATGGTTGAGGGAGGTGTCTGCCCATGTTATTTAACCTTATGTGATTGGTTGTCTGAGATAACGTCACGGAGAGCCCTTTCTTACTGTGACTGTGGATATGAATTATTTGATTATTCTGAGAACGACGGTTTAAGTAAAACAGCTACTTCCTATCAAGATTTGCATATTTATTGTCTCTAATTGGCTTTAGGCCACCAAATAAATTAAATAAAAAAGTTATTGCTAATGATAACTCTTTTTTACAAATTTTCTCGCTTTTTTCTACTTTTTTCATTCGAATTATAGCTTCTGTTGGGTTGAATGATTTAAATGAATACACATGTTGGTGTTAGTAGACTGTAACTTTTTATTGACGCTCTCTCGAACACTCTAATTCTAATACAACGTATTATGGGTAACTGATTCAAATTCGCGCAGTGGCGACATCTGGCGGCAACAGTTGACATTGAGATCTGTAGAAATCTACCAGCTTCGTTTATACTTTCTTTCATAGTATAGTAGTAGTATAGTAGTAGTTTAGAATTGAAGATTTTAATTCTTATAAATGTTCCCGGTTCTTGAAAGCATTTTATTATATCTTTCGGAATGCCAATAGTTTTTTTTCAACATTCGTCGAACTCTTAACTTAACAATTCCTTTTCGTAATAAAGATTTGTGTCCATTTATTGTTTTATATAAGGTATTTAATATGTTTATATTGTTTCCTGAACATCTAATGGCTCACTAAGGCTTCCAAAAGACAAAGTTGTGTTCTCTCCAATTAAGCATTTGATAGTTATGATTAGTTTTATTTTTATGTATATTCGACAATCTAGCTCTCAATTCATGACATTTGTCATGTACTTCCTTCTTATATCTTCAGTAGTTAGGGCCTGAGATTTGTGAAATAACGTTGGTATAACTAAAGGGGTGACATAAGTGATACTTTATATTCATTATGCCTTTCCTGTTGATTTTAGCTTCTTTCTGCAAATTTAACAATTCTGGTCGTAAATTCCGCTCATACTCATCAGAAGTAAAATGGACTGAGCAAACGAATGATGTATTTGATTATTTTTATGGCAGCGACAAAACACTTATGATGAATCCAGGTCAACCACGTATTGTTACTATAGGTTAATTCTACTGTGCTTTTTCAAATGACTTTCGATTAAAAAAAAATAGAGTAAACAAGTGACAACTTTGAACAGATATAACAGACAGTACTGATGACAGATTAGTCAGACCAACGACCAGTGTCTGCAATATTTTGACGGAAACAAAGTCTACTGCGACTTGTTTTAATTGCAATGCCAAATTGAGTGAAATGAACGTAATCAACTTATACATATAGCTGGATAAGAACAATGGAATGTTTATTACATATTGCCTACAGATTCCTGTTTAAACTTGGCAGGTCAGATCGCTGGAAAATAAACAACTTTTTGAAAATCAGAAGCTGATCGACCTATGCGAGAATTTGGAAATTTATTTTTTGTCCATAAAAGCCCTTTTCGTTGTCAAATATTGCGTTCCAATTTTCAGAAAATTAATTTGTTGTTCGACAGCAACCCTAAGCACAATTTAATGAAGAGTGGCTATTGGCAATTGCGATTCCATTAGCGCCGGACATCATTCTCACCGGAGGCACTTTTGGTGGACGCGTAGGTACAACGATGCTATAAATCCACACGACCAATCCTATTAATGCCGGTGGTTACCGTTTTATACGCTATGATCGCATAAATCGCAGGTGTTAACCACTAAAACGTCAACCCTAATCTTTGAGTAGGTATCTATTGATTGCGCGTTATTTACTATACCCAAAAAAGGCGGGTAATCAATCAAAAACAATTAGAATTATCACTACTTTTTGTAATTAACAATTTTAAAACCCTAGATTCGTAAAATCTTTTAAAGCATTTTATTATAATGCATGATTAGAAGATATAAAGTTTGGAGAATTCGTATTAGGTCATAAAAGCTATGTTTTGAACAGGATGACATCCACCCTCCACTTGCTTGAGACAAGAGGGTTGAAATGACTAAAAAAAATTTAGATGGCATGATAGGTCAAGTGAGGGCTCATTTTTAAGGCTATTTTAAAAAAAAAAAGTTCGCTACGACTTTGCAATCGAAAGTTATGACCATAAAACAAAAACGTGCATTTCCTTATTTATAACGACTAAGACGTGGGGGTTATCAGACCTCGCGTGTGTGTGTAAAAACTGGTTATAAACACGCACCCAGTAAAGAAGAACATCAAGCGAACGGAATGAACCCGGAAGAAACATATAAATACTTAAGGTTCCTACAAGCCAGAGGCATTGCAAAGAAGCAATTGCAACAGCTTTCAAAGACCGATTAAATTCAGTTATGAAATCACATTTATCGGCAGCAATAGATGTAAAACAATCAATACTTCTGCCATTTTATTCTTAATCTTTACTTCCGGAGTGCTCAAATCGACAGACACAGAACTAGACGCATTGAACAGTACCACAAGAACTGCAGCCGCAAAGAATAGAATCCATCGCATACATAAAGAGTGCTATAGATAGATTTAATATGCAAAGAAAACTCAGTGGAAGAGGGATCCAGGTCGTTAAACACTTACATTGGACGCAAAGCAAAAATTTGCAAGCCTATTTTGTAGAATAGTCAAAAAATAGTCAACTGCACTGAGCCACAATGAAAACTAAATTTAAAGGTACAGCGCTCCGCACGGAAAATGCTCAAGAGGAAATAACATCGGTGCAGCAACTGGTAGATTCGTTCAAAAGTTATGATGGTGTTTCCATACTTAAATGAAAATTTCATTAAAATTGGTTCACTAGTGTTTTGAGAAATGGCAATTTCCGCAATCGTCGTATATCAAAGTAGTCTTTAGGCTTTCACGGCCGTCGTTGCTGGCTGCTCTTCGGTTCTCGGGTTCTCTGCCGTGTAGAAAGTTTAAATTACTTGACGTTTCGATCATCTTGTCGTGATCTTCTTCAGAAGTGAAGTGATATAGCGTATATCGTTCTACTGTACAGCGGCAAGGATTTTATTTAAGGCACCCTTTAGGTTATTTTCCTGACAATTTGCCTGGACTATTTATCGTCTATATATCTACTATAAACGTCAGAGCTTGCTAACCATTTTAACTTTCTTGTTAAGCGCTGCCGGTTGATATATGGCTTAGCATGGTGGCAATAATGTAGAATTATTCGCACGTAAATCCGCACATTGTTCCGTCATTATCACCCCTAGAGAATAAGGTCGAGTGTATCTACAGCGGGGCTCTCCACTGCAATTGACGAATTAGCATCCGCAGCAAGTTGCATCGGCTCTCCGTAGTTCCTCTAGCGTTGGTGGTCCTCTTCGTTATAATTAAATGACGGCGGAGGCGATAACACGCCGTTGCGTCCGTCGTTCAGAATGGCAGGCGCCCGAGGCACATGACCGATAATTGCTGAGGTCCGAGGGACCCTTTCAACGGAGAGGTAATCGGGTTAACTGGAACTCCGCTCTAAACCGGAATCGATACGCTGTTAACCGGGTCATAATTCAAGAAAAGAGATTTCCCGAGATGACAACGCGCGAAATTAATTTCACCGGGCGCGTTGGCGTAACGAATCTTGTCAACGAACGATATCGTACCTCAGCTTTGTCCCATTGTGCTTGATGGGCGAGAAAAGTTCAGGATTTATATTGCTATGTTCTCCTGGCGAATTTGAAATTTTAATTTTCTTTAGTATAGTATGCAATATCTTGTTTTAATTTTACAGGGATAAATATGCTTTAAAATTAATCTAATTCATTTCATCCCCTGGCTCGTCTCTTTCATCTTTACAAAGTCATTCCGTCTCAATAGATGGCTGAATACTTGGAGGTATCTAGAAATCATGGGCTCACATCAGTCGCTGTAGACTTCGAGATAGTAGGGGAAGGTGGGTAAGATGACGATGTTAATAAAAAAATGAGTTTTGGCCAAAGAAACGTTAATATAATTAATTAGTAGTACAGTAACATTTTGATGGATTATTCTTAAATTCCATATGATTTTACAGTAAGCGTAAGTTCCAAAATTACTAAAAACTAACATTAACAAAAAATTGTCTTCTAACCCCATGGTGCAGGTATGATGACGATCATAATGTAAAATAGCGCCAACATACCTCCATAAATCACAAACAAACCCTTCTTGGCCACTATAAACGGAGCAATCTTCATGACACGATTCATAGCACTGGCAACATTGTATACATCCGACATTCTTCTTCCGCTGATGGTTCTATGTAAGGCTGATGGTAGATGACAGGAGAATACCTCGGATGACTATTAGGTTTTGGTGTCATCTTGATTTTTTCTTTTTCTCTGGTAACTGGTTTTTATGAGAGTGCCAGTAATTATGCTTGCGGAAAGTTTTTTCCGCTCTTTTTGAACAAGACGGTTAATCGTTGATAAGGGATTTATTTTCCAAAATGAGGTGTTTCATTTTGAGTTCGAGCCACTAGAGCCTGGGAAAATAGTTTGCTGTTTACAGATGGAAGTGTTGCAACTCTTAAAGATGATGAAGACGCTTCTATTTATAGGTGTAAACAACCCATAGGTCTATTAATCTGTTAATAGATGTACGTGAAAAAAAGTAATCAACGGCCACCTTGTTGAAACCTATTAGTCTACCTATGGATGTTGTTTCTAATGCCCTGAGGCTAAGTCTATTGCTTTTTGTAAATTCTATGTACCAGTTCTTGCTGGCAGCTTTTCTGTCGTGGCTAAATCCATGTTTGATATTGTTTTTTTTTTGTCTGCATATTCTTAAGGTAATTTTTTAAGTTCCATTCTGGTAAGTTCAAGTCCTCGATTACTAAATTTCTTCACAGTAACAACTAGTTCAGTTGTTGGGAATTAAAGGTTTTGCGAGATCTGCTAGAGTATTCAGGTAAGTTATTATTTCTTTCTTTATGTAACGCCGAAATATTGCTTTCGGAATTTTATACCTTCTAGCCGCTCATCTCCGCGATTGATACATCTTGAGACTAATCACCGCGATTAGTTTTCTTCTGTATTTCTGTGGCATGTTGACCTAGAACTGCCTCTTTTTCGTCATCATTTGTCATCTTACCCTCTATATTTATTTCTTTCAAGAGGATGTCGTGGGGAGCTGTTGTTATGTGCTCACATCGACATAAATGTGAATATTATCGTATTTAAATTTGATTAATATGTTCAGTTGCAATACCATTGTAACTAATTATAGTATTCCACCCTTTACTACAAACGAAAACGGTTTTTCCAACCAATAAATGTAAGATTTATTAATGAAGATGTAATGCATTGTTCACATATTTATAAAAGTTAAGGACAATTTAGAATCTCAAAGGTAAGTTAAGTGTATGTTCAAATACTATTGTAAACAATTATATCCGAACATATTTTATCCAGAACTCAATTGGGAATTTATTTATTTAACATGCTAAGCACTTTAAATATCTCGCCAATATATACATTTTGAGACAATTTAATTGAATTCCAATTTATTTTCTATACTCAGATTTACACTTCTTATTAATCCAGTAATTGGGTTTTGGAACCTTTGGTGTAACAATAACTATCACACTGACACAAGTCAATGCTAGGTTTTTCCACTATCACCAAACAACAATGATTGTTGTTTGGTGATAGTGGAAAAACCTAGCATTGACTTGTGTCAGTGTGATAGTTACTTCTTATTAAGTCAAAGTTCACCAAATTTGCGTTTCAGGTTCTGAGCTGTCTGAAAACCGGATGAATTTGTTATCACGTTTAGGGAAAATTAAAATTGAGTAGTATTTCTAAATATGGACAAAGTATCATACACAAATGCAATTATTATGAATTTGTTCATTATTTACTACTAGTGTCATAAAACTATAAGCAGAACCTATAGAAGATTTAATAAAGCCTATCCAAACATACGGCTCATGAATGAGAAACAATTTTCAATGTTACAAATAAACTTTATCAATTTTGGATCATCTAAAAAAAAAAGCCAGAGTTTTACCTAAACACACAAATAACAAAGATAACACTGGGCAACAAATTTTCGAAAAGTTCATGCTTCCAAGCTGAAAATAGTCATTTCTTAATGAATTCAATGTGCTGAACACGAAAATGACTAAGAAAAAGCTGAATTGGCTACGGGTTTTCTGTAATATGTACGCATATTTCAGAAAAAGTGTACTTATGTCAATATTATAATACATGGTAAGAAAACATTTACGCATATTTCAGAAAAAGTGTACTTATGTCAATATTATAATACATGGTAAGAAAACATTAGGCTGCTTCTGGCTTTCGACTTCTTTTGGCCTGCCGTTTGTAGTGGACTTGTGGAGCATCTCTACTGATTGTCCAACAATAGTCAGCTAGCATTGACGTAGACCATTTGCCTTGGTACCGTTGCTCCATGGTGGCAATGTCCTGATGAAAGCGTTCGCCGTGCTCATCGCCCGCAGTTATCAGGAAAGAAATCTAAGTGGGAATCAAGAAAGTGGATCTTTAAGGACATATTGCAGCCGAATTCATGAAACAAAGCCAACATATCCTCAACCAGACGCAAAATTTCGTAATTTCTCACTAAATTGCATTACATTATGCAATAGCATCTATACAATGGACAAAACGTCAATATCTCTGGAACGTGAGCCAATCAACTTTTTTCAATGTGATATTCGTGTTCAGCACGTTGAATTCATTCAGGATTGGGTACTTTCACCTAAGAAGCAATTTCACTGTTGACCAGTGTAATTAAACTAACTGTATAAGAAGCTTTGACATTATTAAGACGTCAGACATATTTCATTGTACACCCTTCGAAATCTCAACACATCACACAAATCTTAATTTCCATGCTTCCCGGATGAAAGAATGTGTAATTCTCATACATCGTGACCCAAAAAGAACACCCCTAGATCTCTCTCAGTTCTTTCAGATGGCTAGCACTCGTCCCGTTTCATCAGAGCCGAGAATTTTAATTAAAATATCCTCGTGCGGATGGCGAAATGATTCGCATATTTAGGTGGCAAGAGGCTTGGGCTTGACGCGCGACCGTGGGCGGGGATTAAGCTTCGAAATAACAACAGACGCAACGTCGAGTGTCGAAGTTTCCGATGCGAAAGACTGTAGAAAATTAAGTCAAGCTGCGCCAGTAAAGGCTGATATCTATATTCATTTAATTCGATTCTCGCCTCCCTTAAAGAGTTTATATCATAAATTTCGCAGACCTCCGGTTTGGGAATGATAATCCTATCCGCTCGCTCACAGTTAGTTCTCAGATACTTATTCGACCAAAGGAGAAATTACGGAATCCCAAAGTTTTATTGTTTAGAAGTTTGCAAAGGAATTTGCGCCAGGTATTAAAGATGAAAGGGTTAAACGAGATGATAGCCGTTTTGTAAATTACTTCCAACTTCAGAGGGAATACATATTATGAAAATTGTTTGTTTTGCAAGTGGATTATGTGCAAATATAGGGAGAGGGTTAAGTTTCAAAGATTTTCTAGTGTTTCAAATTAAAATTATTTCTTAACGCATCTATTTGAGGAAGGCTTTGCAATAAATCTCAATTAAATAAAATTAGTCAGATTCCTGTAACAAAGTTTTGTTTTCATTTACGTGTTAAAAACAATAATGATAATAATAAATGTCTTCATTAATTTAATGTATAAATGTAACATGATAATAAATGATACGTAGGAAAAGAAACAAATACACTCCGCCAAAAAAGTATCGCATAATTTAGTTTTGAATCATAAAAGTATCGCATAATCTTTGTTTGTAAAATAAAAACAAGAACTCATACTTGAGATTTTTATTAAAACAAGAAATTATAATTTTGGAAAGAAAAATGTCATAACAGTAGCTTTTAATACTGAGTATTGCCACCTCTGGCTCTTATGACCGCTCGCATACGGTTTGGCAGAGATTCGATTAACCTCCGTATATAAGCCTGATCCAAATTCTCCCACTCGTCTCTGAGAGCATTTGCTAGTTCATGCAGGTCCGCTGGGGCAACATTTTGGGTTCGTATCCGTCTGTGAAGGAGGTCCCACACGTGCTCGATAGGGTTCATGTCCGGACTTACCGCAGGCCAATCTAAAACTGGAATACCAACATCGTTAAGGTATTCCTGGACGATTATTGCAACATGCGGTCGTGCATTATCGTGCATTAACATGAATTCGTTTCCTATAATTGGCGCATATGGTACTACATGTTCTTCTAAAATGTCCGTTATATACCTGTGGGCAGTCAGTGTACCTCTGTCTACTGGTACTAACTCTGTACGACCTGTTAAACAGATGCCTCCCCAAACCATAATAGAGCCACCAGCGAAATTAGGTCTAGGTCTGATATTACACTGCGAATAGCGCTCACCGTCTCGTCTGTACACTGAGATACGCCTATCTGAGGTGTAAAGACCAAATCTTGACTCATCTGTGAAGAGTATATTGGCCCAGTCATTAATGTTCCAATTTACATGTTCTCTGGCAAACCTTAAGCGAGCCACTCGGTGGTTCCTAGTGAGACGAGGGGCTGTTACAGCTACTCTAGCTCTTAATCCACTCTGTCGTAACCTATTCCGAATAGTTTGAGTACTCACACGAGTATTTCTGACTCTAGCCAAGTCGTTCTGCAATTGTCTCGCAGTTACATGTCTTCGACGTAATGCTTGTAGTAGTAAATAGCGGTCATCTTGGCGAGTAGAACATCTTGGACGACCTGGTACAGGTCTTCTACTGTAAATGCCTGTTTCCCTATATCTGGCTACGGCTCTAGAAACACTTGACTGATTGATGTTCATCAAATTAGCAACGTATGCTTGAGATCGTCCATCTTCGATTAAAGCAACTATAGTAGCCACTTGTTCTGAAGTTAAATTGCTCATTTTAGTTTTAAAAGCGTTGGTACAGAACTCTGACTTCGCACTTTAAAATTTGTCCGTATAGGAAGACTTTCAATAAACAACTGAGCAAACCTTACACATATGCATTTTTCTGAATGTGTTCTTTTAGGAAAAAAATAAAGTAAAAACGCTAAGTGTTTTTAGTGTTTTTATAGTTCACATACACGAGGCAAACTTTTTGTGAACGTATAAAAATATCTTGGTTCATAAATGCCCTTTTTTAGTTTATGCGATACTTTTTTGGCGGAGTGTACATTGATTGGTGCAGATTCATGCCTCATCAGCTTCATTATCGCTTTCCATAAAAGGTTCTTCCTCTTCGTTTTCTTCATCTTCAATAATTTCCAGTCTTTTTCTGTTGCTGTGGACATATTGTCCCTCTTCTATTTGGATTACTTTTTCTTTTAAAGCTAGTATTTCCGGAGTAGTGTTGAGCACTTCAATTTTTCCTCTCTTCTTTACCATTTTTTTACTTTTGAAATTCTTGGCTTTCGGAAAAGGGAATAGCTATATTATGGGAACGTAAGATTTAGAAAAATAGGGTTCTTGGGAATAGCTCGAAGTATCTTTGCCTTCCAGAATTATAACATCATGTTATGAGGAACTGGATAGGGAAAGATTAGACTGTTCAGTCAAAGACACAACAGTGCTTGTTTGGCAATCTAGCGTAATTTCTGCCTCTACCGATGTGGCTTCCCTTTCCTCAACATTTGTTGCTTCCGCTGGAGCAAACATCCAATTTGGGAATATATCAGGATTGATGTAGGGGTATATTCCTGTAGCGGAAAAACCTTCCTGCGCGTTGGACAGTGTTGCAGCCTGTTGGTAAGCATTCTTGAAAAGTCCAGCTACTTGATAGTGGCTTACTGTTCTTCCTGGGTGAGTCTTCAGCCACTTGCTTAACTCTTTATTATAATAAGTGGTCAACGGGCCAAAGAATGCCCCATCAAGTGGCTGAACTCGCTGGGTGCAGTGCGGTGGGAAGCAAAAGATAATAACACCTTTATCTTTGGCAAACTCTTGTACCTCGAGACTTTTGTGGCTCATGTGGCCATCCAACATTAGCAGAACCTTCTCTTCTTTTGTTGGCTTTGCGTACTTCACAAAATATTGTAGCCGTTTTACAAATATACTTTTGTCCATCTAGCCATGGTCTTGGGTAAATGCAATCGCAGCCGCATGAGCGTTGTCCATCAATTCTACTTTTATATTTTTCCTTGGAAATATAAATGCTGGTGGAACATAGAATCCCGAAACACTCACACCATAAAGATCCCCAGAATTTACGTGGGCAGCACTGTAATGCACTGTAATGTGCTGTCACGTTCAGCGCTTGTAAGGACACCAACTTACGATTCGACATCGAAACTAACAAGTAAATTCTGGGGATCTATTGTCACTTCACTTAGACTTTGTACAAAGTGTTTGGAGTTTTGGATAAAGGAATCACTGTTGCCAGTGTAGGGTTTTCTGGTTTGTAGTGTGAGTGCTTTGATTGCTTGCCTCGACTAACAATCTCTCAACTTGTTAGACAAAACGTCACTTTCCTTGATACTTAAATAACTTTTCTTAATGTCCTATTACTTACAATACAAAATAAATAATGCGATATTATCACAGATTTCATATCTGCAATTGAACTATTTCGGAGCCTTTTCCGGCAAAGAGCAGAAATCCTCTTTTCTGCACTAGACATATGTACGTATATAAATAATTCAAAACAAGTAGATAGGTATTATTCGTACTAGCAACTTGCTAGCAGCGCCATCATATTAATTAATGAGGACGGCAAGTCAAATCCCTTTGTCTGTGCATATAATCCTGCACTGCAGTTTCACAGTTACACATTTTGTTGTAAGAAAAAACGGACATAACTCTTTATACTGCAACACCAATATTTTGCGCGGAACATCTGTGATAAGCCAGCAGGTGAAAGACAGAAAAGCAGCTAGCGCCCTCTATTGTTAATTAGTAATTACGCTGAACGCTCGACGACAGTACACCATAAAGTCCATTGTAAACCCGGTTTGTACGTACAGTTTTTGTACGGGTCCTGTTAGATACGGGTCGAGGTTTGGGCCAATTGATGCGTGTATAGATTCTACACAGCCGTTTGACGATTTTGCACACGTTAACCCGTTAATGCGTTCATGCGTAATAATTACCGTAGGTATATTAGCGAATTGGTGACATACACTGAACTGATCAGATTCCTTAAAACCAAACAATAGAATTAGTTCCTTTAGAGCGTTTTAGATTGAAAATAATTTCGTTTCGAGGCAAAATTGATGAGAAGTAGTTTCTATAACATTTAATTATAAGTATTTATATTATTTAAAATACTGTGAAAATTCCTCTAGCCGGGCAGTTATTGCAATACAAACACCTCCACCGTCGAAATTTTTTTTAAGAAGTCAAAAGCTTCCAATTGGAAACAATTACTTCCGATAGTATATTGGGAATAGCATCGAGCATGCATGAGAAACAACTACTTAAAGTTAACCATAGAAGTGGAAAATTATATTCTTACAAGCCACTGCAAATTCTGAAAGCACCGACACAGAATGAAACTCTCTGATAAGACTAAATTCCAGAATTGTGGGTATGTGATCTTTCTGAAGGTTGAGTTTCCCTGAAAAACCTGAAAAAGATTTCATTTAACAAGAATCTCAGTTATCCTAATGTGAATAAACTTGTCGGATGGCCTTTAAGCTAACATCAGGCCCTAATGGCTGCAATTGATGGAATGATTAATCAAACCTTGCGATGCTATCTCTCTTACTAATGCTTATGACTAATGAGCAGAAGAAGTAATATATTGCTATGATATCATGCTATACATAACCTTACAGCTTACAGCATCAGACGTTAACTATAAAATTATTTATATAAATGTATTTTGCACTATCTATTTATTTATTTTGTAAACATATGTCGTTAAAATCTAAACTAAAAACTTACGTATATCGTATCTAATTAAAAAAGGACAGGTTACCATGGATTTTAAGGAATGAAGTTCCTTCGCTGATTGTTCGAACGTGGGTTGATTATGCTGTGTCGTATCGTTGAAAACGATATCTTTCATCGTTGCTGGGGTCCTTTTTGCCTAGGAGATATCAAGTTGTTGAAAACAAATGTGATTTCGGTTTTTCCTTTAAATTGCTATCACAATAAGACTCATTTAATTTTAAAATTTACTTATAAGAATGAGAGTTTTGCGTATGTAGTGCCAAGATGATGGAAATCCAGTGATTTCAAGATTTGGGTGGCGTATTTCTAATCCTGGGGCCTATTGAAGAGTTTCGTTCGAAACTATTTTGCTGGGACATCATTGGAACACTAATTGGAAATGATTGTTGTGGAGTTGGAATTAGTATTTGGAGTATATGAGAGCAGTTTTTCGCACTTGAAGTAAGCGATTTATCATCTTTTGAATTTATAACTGGCGTCAAAAGCGTAAAGGGATTGTTAGGTTATAATGATAACAGTGATTCTAGTGAATATTTTGTATGTAAGCAAAACGCTTGATGTTGTAGGGGGTTTAAATGCATGAGCTGTTTGATTTGGCATTATTTGATGTTCTTGATTTTATGATGGGAATTTAGCGGGGGATTTGAATTTCTACTTTGATATTAAAACGAGATATATGAGTTATTAGTTTGGATTAAGATTCTAGAAATCTTATTTTTGTACAATTTAAATAGTAAAGAACTTACTTACCCTGAGAGAATTATTATATTATTCATCACAATTATTTAACTCGAAATAAATAAATTTTGTTATAATAACATCGTTTTTTATTCACTGCAATATAAGAACATCACAACAAATAACTAGTACGGTCAGAGTAAAGATATTTAAGTGTATATCAGGTATATAAAGATAATAATCGATGGTTCAGTGGAGCAGATTATAAGTCATCCGATTGGTTTGCGGTGTACCCAAGAACAGGTGGAGGGGTAGACTTCATGCACCTGTGTACTATAGTGGCATCTTACAATTGGGGCATCGCATCTCTGTGGAGTAAATGATATTTAATAGATGACGCTGACTGTATGAAATGTTAATAAAACAGTGTTGAATTAATTTAAGAAAATTTAATAAAACTATACAGAATTATCTACAAGTTTCGTAGTAATATATTTGTTAGTATCAAACAAAAATCTACATATTATCATATTTGCCAAAAGACCAAATCATCATAATGGGCGGACGAGGCCAAAAAAGGTATTTAATAATGCAACACATTCCAATACACAATACCTATACAAACTTAATTATCACAAGTCAAACGCAAATAAATCCATGAAATTCAGAAACCTTTGCAGACGCTCCATTTCGATTAGAAATAATTATCCCAACTATTCCGCTGAAACGATCGAATCTACCGCACGTTCTCGCATCATCAAATCCGCCACGAATCCGCGAAATCCCAACAGATGGAAATACACACAATCACAGCAATGTAAACAGCAGCACGCGTATATACATTCGACCATTGTGCTGTTCATTCAATAACTCTCAGAAAACCTCGTAAAATCGAACAAAGTTACGACGAGTTTTATCTCCTCGTTTAACGTTTATTTTTAATTAAACTCGAACTGATGTCGAGTACAGGAGCCGCAGTTTGGGGTTTTAAGTTTTACCCCATCGTGAAAAGGCGAGGACGTTGATTCAACCTTGCTAACATCGACGGCAGCTTTGAAGCACATAAACCGATTAGAAGTCGCTTCTTTACTTCTCTTATAGAATTAAATCGCCTTGTGCGAGTGTGGTAGAGACGTTCTCTCAAATTTTAATGCGTTCGAGACATCAGTAGTGTGTCAGATACAAGGAGCTTTTTCTATGTTTCATAATTCCATGTTACAAAAGCCATTTTATCTTTCAGTATATTTAAGCGGTATTAAGTATTAATATTGAAACTAATGGTGGCGAAGCTTAGTCATGCATCGACCTAAAACCTTGTTTATGGTATAACTTCTTATAACTGCTTCGTTTTATAGGAAATATTTGAAGAAAATCTATGTGAAAAAGAATCATAATCTTATGCTTTCGGTGCTTCTTGCGAAGATTTATTATTGCAACTTTTATTGATGATATTTGAATCTAGGACTATGTTTATCGCGAAGACCATAGTGGAGCAAATACAAATTCCTAAATTTCTATTGAAGCTTTGCCAGATAAGGGTTATTACATTAACAAAAGACGCTACGGTTTAAACGCAAATAAAAAAAATATTGATTAGGAATTTAGGCACGACGGAGAATGGGTTGTTCGGTCCAAAATTGTTTAGATAGATTTCAAGCACAGTTTGCAAATTTTGCTGTTAACTACATAAAATATAAAAGTCTGTTTCGTGAAACTGATAGCATCCTGCGAAAAACTGGTAGTGGATCACCGAAAAAATCTACTGAATAAGTTATTACCAATGCTCAACACATAATAATAGATGCATTGAACACATCTATTAGACAATTGAGCCGACAGATCAATCCATCCATCGAAACCACTTATAAACTTTTACACAAAGACTTGGAACTCTGTCCTTACTGTCTTACTTACTTAAGAATTGAAACCAGCAACTTATGCATGACGTCTTCAGTGTTAATAATGTGGAATTATTACAAAAAATGATTTGGACTGTTGAAGCATGGTTTCACCTATCAGAATTTGTGAATTGCCAAAACATTAGAACCATGTAAAACCACACGAAATAATTCAAAAACCTCTATATACTGAAAAAATTGTTGTGCAGGCAACTTTTTTTCACAGACGAATAATTGGGTCAATATTTCTTCATTATAATGAAAAAATGTGCTCCTAATAGTTCTTTTCAATTTTTATTGATCTTAAGCAGACCAAATGCTGAAATACGGAACAGAAATTTTAGAACCATTTAGCGAACAACTGGAAGATATTGACAGCCAGAATTGTTACTTTTCACGAGACAGAGCTACTCCCCATTGTACAGTTGAAACATTGGGCTTGCTGAGGCAATTATTTTAAGGATCGAATAGTTAGATGAAACACAGAAATGCTGTTGCCTCGCGTTCATGTGATTTGATTTTTATTATTGAAAACCATCGGCGGCTTGTACTTACGTCACTGGTGTAATATTACAATGATCGAACGTCTTCGTGTAACTTCGTAACATAGAAACATATTGAAACGTATTTGACGGGAGCATACGACGAACTTCGATCATTGTCATATCCCACCCTGTGACGTAAGCACGAGCCACCGGTGTTCAAAACATTCAAATGATAAGAACTTTTATATGTTATAATTTACATTGATAAACTAAAGAAATAGATCGAGTTTACAAAATACGATATATTAAATGAATCATAAAATCGCAACAGAAATTCTTTTTTTTTTTTTCATTTTAAATACAAGCAATTCGTTTGCAGTGTTAATTGCAAGGGTAAAAGAATGTTAATTCGAATGAAGTTATCAACTCTTACCTTATCTAAATTGATTTAATTTTTAATACACTATGTAGACGAATCATTACTTTTACTTTTCTGATAAATTTATCAAATTTCTAAAATATTTCCAATTAAATTTCTATACTTTTCCTTGAATTTTAATTCTAACACATTGTATGTTTTATGGTTATTCCTGTCGCAGTTACTATGTGTACACGAAACTTCAATTTCAGATATCTATAACTATAGGCATCTGAAACATCATTTATACGTTGTCCTTTTTAATAACTGTATCGTCTATTACGCTGTACAAAACATGTCCGTCGCGTTATATCCATTCCAGAGATTATTTTTAGCCAATGTATAGGTTGGATGTAAGCATAGTGCTAAACTTTTACTTATATTGAAAAAAAAAAACCGATAAGGGCCGTTAAATGTCGATGAAATATTTGTGTAATGCTTCGCCGAGCAATGATGTAGAGTAAAATTATTTTCTGATGGCCGAATCCACGTCCTCACACGCATTCAACGTCACGAATTCGATGAGGAAGGCGGAGCTCTGTCGTTCGCTGGCGTACAGTACTGCAAATACATATTACTATAAAAACTGAAGTTCGTATTTTGTACGAATGGCGAAGAGAGTGGGGTACGAGCTATAACCCTTCTCCATTTTCTTCCGGTGTGTCTCATTCCATCGAGCACGCCCTCTTGCTATCGCGCATCCGCCACCTGAAAATACATCTACTGTAAAAACTAATCTTGGACCACATTTATGCAATAAAATAACTATGTAAAGAATATTTCTACTTACCGTGAACTATTTCGATAATATTATTTTCTAAGAAAAAAATTATTGATATACTTACAGGTTTTATTTGCTTTAATTCGTTTTAATCAAAATTAATTTGTATTGCTTTCAAGCAAGTTGTACTTGCTCATAATGCAGTAAGGTCAAATGATATGTATGAAGTACCTATAAGGTTAGAATTGTCGTCTCTAATCTTATAATTTGTGTCGTTTGTCGAATTTATTTTCATGTTACTTACAATCAACTAAGTAGGTACATATATTTATTTTTCTAATTTGATGTTACAATAAAGCTAAAACAAGCGACGACGCAGTGTGGTAATGAGTTACCAACGCACTAGTGCGTTACTACACCTAACTTTTACCGGAATGTAATATGAGCAATTAATGTGCAAATTAGAAACAATACTATAAAAAAACACATGCCACAATGACTTGTAATGCTCGTATATTGAATCACTCGCCGCTACGCGGCTAATGGTTCAAACTTATACTCGCATTACAACCAACGTTACTGTGACACTATTACACCAATTAGCAATTTTAATAAGCAATCATGTTTATAACCACCACTACTTTTTAGATTGTTCACATGGGTTCAATAATTCAGTAATCAATGTGACAATATCAAGTTATGGTAAAATTTACTGTGAAAATGTCAACAGATACTTTACAGTATTAAAGAAGTATGAATATTCTTTCATCATTTTGGCACGTATTAAAATCCTCAAAGCTCTGCAACCTAGTTTATATGTTAAGTTTTCGCCTTTTACGTGATTTTAAAAGTTATTTGTTGAAATTATCAAAACTTGTCGGTACTGATCGAAGCAGAAAATTTCGTTATCGTATCACTTCACGACACGGAAATGCCTTATACGAGAAAATGATTCTTCGCACGTAACTAAAAAAGCGTCCTGCATTTTTACGTCGTTTATTTCCTGCTCAGTAATTTCTGGTATTTGAGCGGATAATTCGTCGCAGTGGTCAACGGAATTTTTCCGATGATACGTGACAATACATTTAGATCGTCATGTATTTTAAAATTTGGAAAGTTATTTCCTCATCTTATGAGATTTTTCAGTTGAAATTTTTAATATGAAGACGAAAATATAAAGTAGGTATTTGAGAGTTATGCGTTGTTATGTTAGCAATAATAATTTCTGTGTCTAAATTTAAAATTGGTCGAAGCCTTAATATTAACTTTTAACATTTCCATACAAGAAGATTCAAATAGACGATCACAAAAAGAGCTAATTTTCTTAGGAATATCAATATTTAGCTCCATCAAATAGCATAAACTTAGCCACTAAGGTTTTTTTTAGTAATATTTCAGTGATTTTGGTAATATTGATTACACGAGAAGCAGCAAGGTGTTGGAAAACATGAAACAGAATGTTTGCCTATATACACGGTGAATTTGTCCATTTTGAGCCCGTATTATTTTTAAGGAAAGTAGAAATTGTATAAAAAGAATAAATATTTTTTAAAAAAACTTGTCCCCAACAAAAGCAGAAATGCTTTTAATGAACTTACAGTGTATATTTACCTCTAAACTAATAACTAGAACCATGTAAATTCTATATTAATTTATAAATACAGACTACAGTAAAAACCTTGAATATTGGCTCTCTAATAATAATTGCCTAACAATAAGAGAAGATCAAACTCCTTTGACATATGCAGCCAATATTACAAATCTAAAATTTAGATCGGAAATCTCATTATTATAAAATATCATCAGCACCCTCTAGTGCTAATTTCCAGCGAACAAACTAAATGAGTATTTTGTGATCGTCGCCTTGGATCGCACCACAGGATCGCACTGTATATCCAGTTGTCTTTAATTAAAGTTTAAATGGTATGAACTAGTCATTGCGATTTTTGTTTGAAAACATTTAACCAATGTATATGAAACTCACAAATATGTTTGTTTTTGAAACAGAAAATATTGTCTATTTAGGAGTTAAAATATTAAAAGAAAAAGCAAACGTTTAGAAAAAAAAAATGTCAATACGCAAGAATTTAAAATGAAGCGATGCGGAAATGAAGGAAGATTTTTGAAACGTGTGCATTGGTCTCATAACAGCTGAACGTAAATAATTTATTGGAGAGTTTGCACACAAACTGGATATATTCCAACAAAAAATACATCTAGAGCTGTTACTTAAAAATATTTGTAGTTAGTTTAAAGCACGAATTCAAGTTTAAAAAACGGATTATTTTCTATTGATTGCCTGAATATCTTTTTATTTTAACATGAAAGAGAATTTCTTTTTCATTCATTCATCTGATGTGTTAAAATAACTCTCCTATTTAATACATCGGCAATTTCTCACATTACCTACACACTAAAAAATTTCGGTAAACTTACTAGAATTCCTGCTTAAAATTTGACTGGCATTTGGGGAAGAATTACCAAAAATTGGGAAGGTTTATATTTATTTTGTCAAATTACCTGAGTACCGAAAATTGTCAATATGGTGACTAGTATTTTTTATTTTTAAGTAATAATGCTAAGTGAAAATGTAATATTACCAAAATTAATGTTTATTATTTCTAAGGACTATTACTAAATTACTTTTAATTATTTGAACATGATTACATTAATCCTTTGATCACACAAAAACTCACCTGCGCGAGGGGAGTTCGCATTGCAAATTCTCATATACGTTACAGAATATTTTTATATCTCTCGTACTGCAGTTTTATGAGCCATAAATATTTCAATAACCATAATAAAGGTTTAGAGCAAAACTTGTATTATTATAGCTTACATGCACTGGGTATCAGGGGATAAATATTGTATATCAGGTGACAAAAGTCAACCAGAATTAGTTATTTTAGTTTTATACTTACGAAAGATTTTACGCTATAGATCAGTGGTTCTCAACCTTTTTTCGCCTAGCGCCCACTTACTGGATTTTGTATAGATCCCAGCGCCCACTGGTGGGCGCTACCGCCCACGTTGAGAACCACTGCTATAGATTATCACAGCAGTAATTTATATTGTATTTTACATGTCTCGAAAACTGCAACAAATATTTTTCGTTGAAAGGTCATTTGCTTGTGTTTCACGCTTTTCCTTTTTAATCTTTGATTTTTAACTATCCAAATGTATTATGTAACATAATTTGTACTTCCGTAATAATCACTTTTTTCTTATCCTGATCCTGTCTTATCTGAATGGCATTTAGTAGGTTACTAATCTATGTATAGTCTATGAAGGTAAAAATATTGAGCTTTAAAAAAAAACGAGAGACCATTGCTATTTGTCTAATCATCCGGACTCTATTTATAGCTAGAATGTGAACCTTCTTTTTGGCTCTCCTTTTCTCCATACGCGTTCGATCTTGATGGTTTATTAAACATTTTAAACCTACCTCCGATAAATTGGACAGACTAATTTTTAAGAGTTACAAACAGTTATTAATTAATTTCTGTTTCGTTACAGATTTCCAATACTTTCTTGTCTGGAAATCGCATTACTTCTTGGCAGTTGATAGGTAAGGAATATCAAAGAGAAAGTCATTTGAAAAAATCATATCAAATACCTATAACGAATATGTTCGACAAGAACGGTTTAGATTTCCCACCACTTCGAATATATTCAAATATTCAAACATAGGCCTAATCTGGAAAATTTTGACATTCTATGGTAATTACTAATATTACACTATTGCAAAACAATAAATTATTGCTATAATATTTTTGTAACCTCTGTTGTTTAGAAAATTGCTCTAATGCGACATTACACATGAAGTTAGATACAAAACATACGTTATAAATAAAATCCAAACAAGGTTATAAGTATATTGGCTGATATAAATATAAATAAAAAATAATAAAACACCCGTTTAAAAAGAATTATTTTATTGAAATCTCTTGATTTACATCTAACTTTTTTAAATTAACCTAGGATTATAAATTATAAAGTAAAATCTCCAAATTAATGGTAGGGGGAATTGAGGCAACTTAGGCTAAGGATCAGGTTGACTATGCGATTAAATTCGCGTCCGTTTATTTTCGGAGTTCAACGATAAGGCAGCGCATAGCCACACACTAACGGTCGGAATACCGGGCCTTTTTGCCAGAACCGGTATTTACGGTATTAAAGTTTTATAAATACCGATATTTTCGATATTTAAATAAGTATACAGAAAATAATTATGGTGCCTTTTGTTAAAATTAAAGAGACGTGTTAATCAATTAAATAAAAACGGTCAGATTAAAACAACATTTTACTGTAATGTATATATTTACCTTCATACTTTAATCATATTTAAACAAAAATAATTCATCTAAATATTTTTTTTATTTAAACAATTTTTTAAACAAACTAACGGGTACAGAAAAACACAACAAAATAATTTTTATATTTGCTTCTTTTTTCATCAAATTTAAATAATGTGATCCTAACAATGACAACGTGTCAAATGCGATTTGCCCATCACTATTTTAGCTTACAATATATTCACGTTGCAGATCAAGTCTTCAACGTACAGGATAAAAACGAAATTCTGAGCAACACATGTTTCTTCTTGAATGAATGTTGGTCAACCATATAGATAGTTATTACTACGTATAAATAGTTATATACCCAAGTCAGCTAGTAACATCATGCCTCCCTTGCGCGTGGACAATTCTCTTATTTACTTTAAATAAGTACGACATATAGAAATTAAGTAAAACAATTTACATATTTTTTCAATTAAATACCGAGAGCTGGGAGCCCGGTTTGCGACCCTATCACACACCCATAACCTTCGATAGGATTTGTTGTGGAAAAAAGTAAATATCTATCCAATAAGTGATATTTTCCGTTTTCTGTTTAGCGATATTTGCAATATACTTTTTTAGTTTTCAGCAGTCACGTTTATTCATAAACTTTTTTCGAGATATTTTGGTGATTACCATGATCAAACAAAGATTTTGACCAAGGCCTCTCAATAAAATTTTAAAAATAATAAATCCTCTAAGCTCAATAATGCGATATGAAAAACTAATTAAGAACTTAAGTGGGAGATACGTTGATATAATTCCTTGTTGTTGCATAAAATTTTAAGTTGCAAAGTAGCATAAAAATTAACATTCTGATTATGCAATTCATTCGCGCAATATGTCACAGAAGGAAAAAAGCAGTTCAGTGATGACAGATGTTGCTATTTAAAATAAAGAACATAATATATTTTTAATTTTTACATTATGTAGGTTTGGATGGGGTTATACACAAAAACTGTTAGAGTTATTCCCTAAAGAATTAATGCTTTCCCCGTCGGCCTCGTTAGTTCAATTCCTACAAGAGATAAAATTTTTGATATGAAAATTCCTTGGGGTAATTTAATTACACTGATTAGCAAGAAAAGCATTAATCTCTAGTGATTTCACACTGTAAAGAGTGCAGAAAATTTCAACACTGCAGCGTTATTCCGTTTCTGAAAATTCTATTACTCTATTACTTTCCGTCAGAGTCAGAATCCATACTTTCTGCACCTATCTCAGAGAAGAAACCAAAATATGGTTATAGCTGTCGAATAGCTCAAGCACGGGTTGCACCATCATAAACCAAGAACAACTATAAGGTACATAAGTTTGGGCATGATGAAAAAGGAATCATTCGAATATTGAAATAAAAGAAAATCCTGTTTTTTAGTTAGTTACATTTCACGATACGGGAAGCAATTTGAATATATTTTATATTTGGAGGCCTCTTGACTTTTTTTTACTCATAATATAATAATGGGATGACGACTGCGAATTAGAATGGTGTCACTCACCCGACATAGAGAAATGATCATTTCTGTTTATAAATTTCTTTCAAAATATTTTTGAAATTTAGATTCTACACAAACAGCTCAGTTTTATATTTTGCAAATAATAAATCTAATTTGGTCAACATATCCAAATGTCTTCTTTCTATTATATTATGTTCTTTTAATCTCTATCCTGATCAATTTGAGTAAAACACTATATAAAAAAAATTACAATGCTCGAAATACAACTTCACAAAATAACTCGAAAATGCATAAGGTATTTCTGGGCGCTAATGAAGTGTTTGTTTTGTAAGTTTGTAAAAATTATATTTATATTAAAAACATTCAATGAGATTTTAAGATTTCAAGATTTTATGATCTTCGGCAAAGAAATGTTTCCGCCCTTCTGGGGGTGAAAATGACCAACATGAACGCTGAATGAGCACTAAAGAAATCTTTGCTATCTAAGTCAATTAATACCTTAAAAATTTTTTTTTCTGTACATTCACTTATTTGATTTGAATAATGTTCTTAAGAATTAATTAAAAAAAATATTTCTCATTTCTTTCTTCTTTTTTACTTTTCATTAAATTAATCATTAATTGAGCTGTACTTTTTTAAATATCTTTTGAATTTCTATTTTTATTGCTTTTTAAATTTGTATTTCGTTTATAGAACCATTTTCTACGTTTTATTTTGTTAAGTGATAATAAATAAAGATTTCATTTTTTTTACCTGTCTTTTCAAGGTGTTATACACATTTTTTAAACAAATAGTACATAATATGTCCCTAAGCGCTGTAAAAACAAAGGAGTAAAAATATCTTTTCTAATATCTCGGGAAACAAAACAGTTAATTGTTGTATATAATTTCTACCTAAGCAAACTCATGCTCATAAAAAAATTTCTTAAAATATCAGGCCTTAAAAACTATTTGCAATTATTAATAAACAAAAAAGTAAATAAATGCTATTCTGGCACTAAATGATTATATAGAACAAACAATTATAGATTTATCTTATTTCATGCAACCTCATCATTAATTAATTCACTCTTCAATATTTCCCCATCAACAGACCTATGTGCATTCATATGCTTTCGAAGACTACAATTTAGTGAGAAGGCCTCACCACAAATATCACAAATATAAGGCTTTTCACCAGTATGTGTACGCATGTGAACATACAAATGTGTTGATTGCATAAACTTACGTTTACATACATTACATTCGTGTTTCCTTATCCCTAGATGCGTTCGCATATGCCTTTGAGCCCCATTTGAAAAAGGAAAATTTTTACCGCAAATTGTGCATAAAAAAGGAGTACGTTTAGTTTTTTGACCTAGAGGTGCTTCGTGCGCTTTAATATGCTTACGTTGGGAAGATGCCCTAAGAAACGTTTTATCGCAAATCGGACAAGAAAAATTCCGTTCCCCTGTATGTATGGTTATATGTTCACGTAAGTGAGAAGATTGCTTAAATCCCTCATTACAATAAGTGCAAGTGAAATTCTTTTGTTTATGATGTGTCCTTTTTAAATGTCTCGTTAACTGATATCGGTTCATATAGAGGAAATTGCAATGCGGGCACTCAAATATAAGATCCCGCGATTTATTTCTAACTTTCTTCGTCACTTTCCGTATTTCACTGTCTTTTCCTTTTTCTTCGGAATTTATAACTAGATTGTCAAGCGATTCTTCATGTGTAAAAACCAATTCTTCTTTCACTTCATATTTACATTCTAAATCTTCACTAATATTAGCTTGATATGGTGCTCCTTTTAAATCGACGTTCTCTTTAATTAAATCAGTTTCAGCATCATATTTTATGTTTGAAAATTGGTTTATCGATTCTTGTGTATTTCTCACCATTTTTAGGAACTTATACGTCATTTTTAAGTGCCTTATGCATAATCTGCATATTTTCATCTCCCCATATTCTTCCTGTTAATTCAATCTTAGTAATTTTAACAAATCCATTCTTCATCACTGATCACTTACCAAACGGTGCTTTGACAAACATGCCAAAAGTTTCTGTTTATAGGATGTTTTATCAACGTCTTTCTCGTGTAAATCTATTAGACCCGATTTTTTGCTTTTTAAACATGTATAGCACACGTCGGATAACATTGTAGAAGTATAAAATAATAATAATGCAATATTAAAATAAATAAAAGTACTAACGATAATTTGAGGTTATATAAACAGGTGATAAACAGACAATTCGAATAGTTTATGTAATTTCCTACGTGGCGCTGTGATCAATATATTCAAATCCATGGCGCAACGATATAAAATAAACGTAAAACGCAAACATCTAACGTTTAGTTTGAGCTAAGAACCACGTAGACTATACAACAAAACTATGGAAGTAATTTAGAGAATTGACCTGCGCTTAAATCTTCAAAGCCATTTACTTACCTGGAGCGTTATACTTTTTAATAGTGGTCTTACAAAGGAGTTTTAGGAAACTATTTAGGGCATCAACAGCACCAAGTATCCGGTCTACTACAAAGGCCAATACTTCAGACATCCTACACTTTGACACTGGTTTCGAAATTAAGTTCGCGTTGAAGTAGCGTACATAAACAGGCCAATTAGAACGTTTTATTACAATCGTGACGTTTCACTCAATAGTATTGCACCAATCCGAATGCTAGAAAAGCCCGCGTTATTTAACTTTTCAAAACGTAGTTATGTTTGACTACTTTTTTCGATTTATTTACTTTGGATTGCAATAGTTGCATGGTTTATGCTTTATAATTCACTGAAATGACTTCTGCTGTGTAAGTACTTGTTATTACATACAAAAGTAATCTTATTTTTATTTGACATACTAACATATCGTAAAATCTAAGTATAGATCTTTTGACAAAAAATAGATAAAAAGAATTGCAGCAAATCTTATACATGCTACTACGAGATATATCCCTGAGGAATGTAGCTTCGCATTGCCCAATATTGTAGACCCCACGGCGACCACTTTATATGCTAAAATACCTTACTCTTTTCCATAAAATAGTAGCTGGGAAAGAGTTATTTCTTTTTATGTTCATGTGTGGGAACATGTGGCATACTATGAAACGCATTACGCAAAGTCGGTGTTGTGTAATATATATAATATATAATAAAAATATATATGCTATATATATTTAACTCATTTCGATTCAGTATTAGTATGTGACGATTGTGTTTTCAATTGTAAATCGATTAGATGAAATAAAATGGAATAATTTCCAAATGCAAATTGAATTTGGACGAAATGCGGAGAAGTATTCTATCCAATTCGGGTGTTTCACCTTAATACCGACAGCAGTGGGTGTTGTAAGAGAGTGTTGTTCACAAACGTCAGACTCAGACGAGCGATATTAATTTTATATTCCTATTTCAGCATTGAAATGGCATTTTACATTAAGATCTTTATACCCCGGAATTACTACAAAAATGCTTTTGCTGATTCTAATTCGCTATATTTCTTTGTTGGATATTTCTGGCAGGGTGAAAGTTAATTATTTCTTTTTATTAATTTGAGTCGAACAAAATATTTTACATATACACTTTGTGCTAGCAAAAGATGTGGTATCGTAATAACGCTAATATATAGTTGTTTGGATTTTTTATTTAGGAAACATTACACGGTAATAACTAATTTTAAATTAAAACTTGTGAGTAAGCATGTTGTATATAAAAAGTAGAACAAGAAAAATGCAAATATTTATTTTTTAATAATCATACTTGCCTAATCATTTTACAAACACTTGAGTTTTATTCACTTCTGTGACAAATTAAAGCGTGTAAAACGGTGAGTCACTTAAGCTTATTTGCTTTTAGTATCAACATATTTAGCATGAAAAGATTCCGGTAAAGCTATTTTAGGTAGTTCGCGGTTTGAAGCCATGAGATTTGTGTAAATTCATTACACGTTGTATAACGTTTTGAAAAGCATACTTGTCAATACTAACAATAAGTTCAGATAGATGGCGCTTTGAAATCTTACCTACTTGGACAATGTCATTAATTTTTTAAATGAATGAATAGTTTTGTAAATGAAATAGGTGTAACTACCGTTGATAGATTAGCTTTTAAATGATTTACGACTAAACTTTTGAATGATAATGTAAACGGCATGGGAAAGCGATAATTATGAAATAATACCACGATCCCAAAATGAGCCTGATTCATAAGCAAATATAAGACGTTTAATGTCATTTACGTCAATTAATTTGCGTGAAACACAATATTTTTGAGAATACAGTGTAAACATCACGATTTTCGCCGACAGCTTCACGTAACCACAGATCATTTCACTAAATGGAATCGCGTGATAAGTAAACACCCCTGAACAATAGAGAAAATAAGATTTGCCATTGCTTTTCAATCTTGTACTGGCTCGTACATACATGACATACTACGCAATGTACACAACAAAACGTATGTGGTACATAAGTTTATTTATAGCCACCGGAAAAGAAATCTGTATATATGTATATAGGAAAGTACATGACGTTGGTTACGAGGACCTGTCCAAACAAACATGTGATTCCGATCATATCTGTCAGTTTTCTTTGCATATTGATTTTTCTCATTTTCATGCGAAAAAGAACTGGAGAGGAGACCATGCAAGTCATTGTCTAATCAGTGAGGCACACAGAGTGTATAATACTAGAATTGTGATGAGTCAGTTGTACATTTTAAAAGAATATTTAGATAACTATAGTTTTATTAGGCAAAATCGATTTTTCCAAATTTCCATTGGAAAAAATTAACTTAAATCTACAAGATAGAGATGATGTCTAGAAGAGATAGAGATTATGTCTAAAAGTTATCTTGTACTGGAAGTTCCATCAGAACAAGGTATATTGGAATGTACAGGATGTTGCACTTAAAGGCAGCTCTTGCATGATGGGAATATTTGTAATAATAATATGGAAAGAAATTTTAAATATTTGTTGGCTGTTTAAATGTAGTTAAAATCGCGAACACATTTTTAGCTATATAGAGTGTTCCAGAAGTAAGTAACACCGAAGAAGACACAAAATCTACTAAAAAAATATTTCTGTACGATATTAGTTCGAATAACCTAAGGGTGCTTACTGTGAAAAAGAAATGCGTCATATACAAGATGTTCTTTGTACTATAGAATATATATCCATATTTCTATATACTATAAAATATATATCCATATTTCACTATATAGTTAGATATAAGTTTCAAAAAAACCCTTAGAAGAGATATTTGGATGGCTTAATGTCAATTGTCTTTAAGTTTTAAGAATAGTTTGTCTATGATTTTTATTAAAAAAATTGTCTCCGTTTGAAGCGTCATTTGGCAACTATGATTTTCCTTATCCTCTACATCTGACATCTGGATCATCATCTAAACAATTATATTATTTCCTCTAGTACTTAATGCAAATAATGGAATTATTAACTTAAAACAAAACTACAAACTTTCAAATCTGCCGATTTGAAAGAAAAGCACTTTAAAAAAATGAGGTTCTTATTAGGAATATTTTCCGAATTTTGTACAAAAGGTCAATAGAAAGAAGACTCGGTATGTCTCGGTTCCAAGCAATTGTAAGACATTAACATTATATCTTTCTTTTGGCACATTCTCCTCTTGAATGAATCTACGCTTATTGAGTTAAGTTTTTGCTTTTCCGAATAGTTTCCGAGACTATTGAATAGTTTCTGTTCTAAATTTCTTTCTGTTGAAACTCTTTTATATTTTTGGCCAATGATTTTGTATTTTTACCGAAAGAAATACCTCAAAACTTAAAAAAAATACACATATATTGATGGAGAGGATTTTTTTAAATAAAAGAGCACCTATTACTATATTAACAATAAGAAACATTTGTCTCTCCAATTGCTTTGTTTTTTATTAAAGTACATTTCGTTCAGCTGAAACCACTAAATTAAAAAAAAATGGCATTTGATAAAAACTCTAATAGTTTCAGTAAGCAAATTTTGATTTTATGACAATTTAAGAAACATTTATTTCTATATAAATTGGATTTTCCAAATTTTTTGATGAAATAATTCTTTTTATTAGATAATATTGATAGATGTAGCGGCTTTGCACGGAAAACGTAGGATGAAAACTATGGAATTTGCGATTACAGTAGCTACAATACGAAAGGAGAGATTTATTAGCGGCGGTACAGTGTTATTAATAAGTGATACGGAAACGATTTTTATGCCTTAGAAGGACTATTAGCATGGTGATCAATGAAATTATGGACTACTAGCGATATTTTGTAGATGACAAGATTGTGAGACATGTAACTGTATTATGTGAAATTTAACCTATAAAATTATGACATTGTTGAGATATTTGCAATTCAGATAAATAAAATAATTCAATCACTTGTACGTAGTATATTTTTTTTGTTTTAGTGATATATCGGACACGGTCTGCGGACTCAGTTTCTGAATATCAGCGACAATCAAGATTACTAGCGTTGCATGTTGCATGCCAGCATAAGTTGCGTTGAGCGTCAAACAAATGTCATGTAAATGTCATACACTAGTGCACTGTGCTAGTCCCGAGAAATGTGCCGGTGACTTTCAAATCTGATAACTCGAAAAGTACTTTATAAAAAATACTTTGTCATTAGTGTTTTGAAAAGCTCTAGTGATAGTCTACAAGAATATGCGATATTTAAGAAATTTGAGGTGACCTATATATGAGCTTCAAATGACAGTTCAAGGTTAAATTAGATAATGGGTGTGTTTTTTAATTACAATTATTGTTCGAGTGCTATTTACTCGAGCGAGCTGTGGAACTGTTAAACCTGCTCGAACAAATGTCATTTAAAAAACGACTTGTACACACTTCTTCTTATCTGTCAGTTCAGTTTATTATTATTGTATAACCTTAAATTACGTCTCCTATCCCCTAACTTGTGCATGTTTGTAAATTTGCATTTTAATTTAATATTTTTAACTCTAATAAATAAGGTACTTTATTTATGGAAAGAATAAGATAGCTTATCTACCTGACTTATACTCATTTTTTAGCAAAATGAATCATGTACACTTCAAACACTTATTTTCCCTGCATATGTACTTACATTCGGTAGCTTCTAACGGTATTCATGTCAAATTTTCTAGGTTATGTTCGAGTTCTAATTTAACGTACCACCCCTTAGCATAGAGCATTAAAAGACTGTTCGAACACTGTATTCGAGCAATTAGTGTAATTTTAAAACGCGGTGCGTAATCGCTCAAGTGAATTAAAAAACGGCATTTTAATCCTTCTATACTCGGAACAGCAATTCGAGTAATTAAAAAACACACCCATTGATAGTACTTTTCCCTCTCGAAACCATACAACTTTAATTTGAAAGAAATTTTCATATTTTCCATATCTTTCGACATATTTGCCTAGGGCGATTAAAATTTAGATCACAATTTTCACTAGAAAACCGAATTTCTGTCTCATGAAAAATTCTTTCGGTGCAAATGTTAACAATTTTTTGTTGTCAATGATACATATGAGTTCCTACAATGATTATTAAATATGTTAAAATCTGTGATTTTAACGATAATCAGAATTTTTACAATTTGTGATGATACTTGCATAAACATTATATAAACAGCTTATAGCACATATTATACTGAGAATAAGCATAATGATTCAGGGGTCGTTGCATTTTTATAACTATTACCCTTTTTCAGGAGACGATCACGTGGTACACAGATTTACAGATATCTGAGCGCGCCAGAAACTTGTATAGCAATTAGTCGTGGTCCGTTTGTGTCGTTGAAATACGAGTTGAGTTTGTGAATTGGCGAACACTTATTGTACTTATGTATATTAGATTGCTCTTTCACAAATGGTGTTATAAGTTTGGAAGTAAGGGTGATCATATTGAGTAAGTGGCATATCTAAAATTCATTTGAAGATTATTCATGCTTGCATTAGATATTAGACTAATTGTAAGACAAATTTTATGATGTCGATTCATTTCAAGTTAAAGCTCGAGAAGCATTCTGCACAATAAAAAAATGTAGTAGTTTAGAAAATTTTGATGCGTATACAGTTGCCTAGAAACTAATTTAGAGTCATTCATTTTTTTGCTGGTTTGTTTTCAAAATAAATAATTTTCATTAAGTTACATAAACTATTTTGTATTTGCATTTATCTTACTATGAATTCACGAAAATTTAGTTATTTAATTTTAATGATGTATGAAAAAAAAACACCAATCAAAAGATTTTGATGCAATTCAAGATAATCTAAACGCTATAAAACTTATCGAACGTGGCGCCATGGACTTCTGTATATCGGTAGAAATTTCTCTATAAATAGAATGAGATACTGAATCGAACGTGTTTCAAAATTGTTTTCGTGTTTGTTTGTAAATAGCGTGCAATAGCAATTTGCAAATCATTATATTTCGAGTGATTGGTCTATTTTATGGAAAATTATCGAAACGCGTTTCAGCAAATTGTGTTTTGCTCTTGAACATGAAATATTATGGCGATATTCGAACCAAGTCGCTCTCGTAAATTCCATTATCTTTCCCCAGTTCAGAAATCCGACAATGGAAATAGGTCAGTGTGTATCAGTGGTAGAATAGCTTTTACCTTTCACAAAGGGTTATTCGAAATAAAATAGGAATACAAGCAATGTAAAGTCCTATTCCGTTTTTGGTTCGTTGTTCTAACCGAGCTCTTTGCATTTCTGCGTGCTTCGGAGGTTGAAGTGCGGAAAATTATATCGAGATAAAATCTGCGTGTAGGAAGTGAAGGCAGCGCAAGATTTTACAGACGAGTGGCAACCTGTGCGATAAGTAGGAAAACAACGCCTAAAAAGCAATTTCAACGAATGGAGGTCGGAGAGAATAAACTGTACGACCTTTATTTAATTGAGAATTCGAATGAATTCAGTTTTGGAACTTCGTAGCATATCGATGGAATATGCTGTCTTCTTTAAAATAATATTGTTTAGAAGATACGAGTAGTTATTAGCTGAAGTTTCTATATGCCTTAATTTTACGTAATTTTACACAACAAACACTTGATTTACCCTAAAACAGCACATATAAACTGCAGGGATCATACAATGTGGGTTTACATTATAATAAATATCTTTTGAGAGTTCAAAGCAAGACCATATTTTATTTAATCCACAGGATACCTCTACCAAACTTGAACACAGAATAATAACATTGATCTCAGCACAATATTGGGAAAACACATAAGGACTAACTGACACGTTTAAATCAGTAACATAAAGCAAGGATAGGATCGAGACGAAGATGCAGCCCTGTGGGATACCGTATTCAAATGCGCAGATTACAAGGAAAAAGATCTAAAAACACCATGCTTTCTACCAATTCACGCCAACATGATTGAAGTACTTTTTTGGCAACACCTCGTATGCCATACACATCTAGTTTATCCAAGAGAGCTTGATGATGAACTATGTTGAACTCAAATGAATCAATCGTTCACTGTAAATAAAAAAAAATTGTATTGCAAAATAAGTTAATGGACATTTATATTTAAGTAATTTGTTAATAATTAAAAATTCAGATAAAGTAAAAGTGAAATTTTAAAGGAATAGACATAATAAATGAATAGAAAAGACATTTTCTGGTCGCTTCTCCTTCTGTCGCAGATTGACCAGAAGCTGGTTTTGCGACGACAGAAATAGCAGCTCTGAAGACACCCCATACAAGTGGGGCGAAACGTTAGACAGAAGCATCTGGGTTGAAACCTCACCCAGAAACCAAGCATAAGTGTATAAGAATTTCAAACATTTTCGTAGAATGGGAGCATCAGATTTCTAACCCTTACAAACATTGATTCTAGCGTTAACAAGCAAGCTTGCAATATGAGACCAAATATTTCTATTAGTGAAGGATTTTTTTAGAAGTTTGGGTTTTCCCTCTAAATGTTCAACACGGTTTGTAGGAAATTTTCTGATAGAAGTATATACCAAGCTATCCTAAGGATTAAAGTAAATATTGAACGGTAGTAAAGTATTTATTAACGGTTCAACTCTTGACTCCCTCAAGTTATTGACCGTACTATATTTTGGTTAGTATATTTTTTCTAATCGAATGTTACAATAAAGCTAAAACAAACGACGACGCAGTGCTGAAATGGTTATTACCGCACACTGTGTTGTAATGAGATGTTAAGGCACTGGTCAGACGCTTAGCTGAATGTAATATGAGCGATTAATGTGCAAATTAGAAAAAATACTGCAAAAAACTCGTGTCACAATGACTTTGTAATGCTCCTACATTGAATCACTCGCCGTTACGCGGCTTGTTATTAAAACTTGTATTCGCATTACATAAACCTCATTGTGACACTTGTGTTTTAAAATACTATTATCTTTTTAACAAATGTAAGTAAAATTAAATTTTCCATGATCATAATCGAGATTTTATTGTTTTATTTTTGATACGCTTAAGGTGTAAGACGAACTTTTTCAAATGTTCGCTTGACATGTAAAAGGTTTTCCAATAAAAAGTCCCATTTTAATTTTAAAAGACACATTTGTATATTCGTAAGAAGATACCACAAAAATATTTATTTAAATTGAAAGTACAAAGTCTGCGATTATTTGTGGAAAAAAAAAATATACAGTAAATGCCCATGTCGACTTTGTCTGCAAGTGGTCATTCTTTTGAGGAAGTTTTGCATTACATTTTCGTACAACTGTATCGAATATTAGCTTGAAGAGCTGGATTGTTTGGGGGGCATTAGCGTGGACTATTTCCTTCACGTAGCCCCAAAGAAAAAAGTCTAACGGAGTTAAATGACATGGTCTGGGGCGCCAATTCTTGCTAAAAATAAAAGTTGTTGATGTCCATTTTCTCCAATATAAGTCGAAGAAAGTCAGTTAGCATTCTACGGTGTTAATCCGCATTGTCTGTAATCGCAGCACCATCATTATTCTCATAAAAGGAAGGTTCAATGACCCCGCCAACTCAAAAAACAACACCAAATAATAACTCGCTTGGGGTAAAGAGGTTTCTCGATTATTGATCTCGAATTTTCGGAAAGCCAGATGTGGTGGTTCTATTTATTGACAAACTCACGCACCATCGCTAAAAATGACTCTTCTAAAAAAGTCAAAGATTGCCTGCCTGCATTCCAGCAGCCAATAAACGAAAATTCGGCATTGTTCATGATCAGTTGGCTTCATTTCCAGTGTCAGCTGCACTTTACAAAACATGTAGGTTTAGATCTTTATGCAGAATGCGATGAAGGCTAGACTGTGAGATACTTAATTACTGTGAACGTATTGGGATAGATAAACTTGGCTTTTTTGCGACACTTTCAGTGCCAGCCCTAATGTTTTGGGCGGACCTCACGGTGTGAGTTCGAACTGGCATTTTACATCAGTAACTTAGTAATATTCCGCAAATTTTGCGATTAGCTTTACAATGACGTCCCAAGAAAGTGATTAAATATTATAAATTAAAAACAATTTTTTATTTTTCTAGAGCAGATAAACTTCAAGAAAGAAAAATGCCAAAATAAAAAAAAATGTGCAAAATATGAAAAAAAAGATGGCTCAAGTGCATACATGCAAAACACAATAATAGACAGAACTAATAGGCACTGCGAGCAAGGTAATGGATACTTTGCCAACTCAAGAATTGCTTGAGCAACTGGCGGAAACTACAAATGGCTTAGATAATTATCACACTGAAAGAACTGGTCCAATTGGCGCACTGGTTGTGGAGATACTGATGGTTGAAAACATGAAGAAGGTTGATAAGAATTTGAAGGTGATGGTTACTTTGGATGGAGCAGTGCCTAGTGTAGTTGTTAAAATTTCGGAAGGTGGCTGAACATATAATATATTGGTGCTTCTGCGTAATGCTTGATATTGATGATAGATAATTTTGAAAGATTCCATATTGAAGACTGGCTTCAATTCACTCACCAGCGTGATAAATTTTTCTTCCTATTTACGCCACGAATCATGAACATCTTTCCTTATTCTTATTTATGGTTCTCATCTTTTGCACTGCATATTACACCTGTCAATAAATTCAATAGTTGCGTCATGTGTTCTCATTCATTTAAATTTGTCTAACCTGGTAAAATTAGATGGAAAAATTAAAGTAGTCGTCGTTCCAAGGTTGCATTATTTATTGAAATAGTTTTAAAAAAATATAGGCAACGTATATCAGTTGAGTTGAGAAACAATTGTCAACTAAGCCCCGATATTTTAATATTCTGACCTTTACTATACTGTTGCAATCAATTATACAAATGTATATAAAGCTTATCTGGATAATATTATTATTTGTAATATAGAAGACACAAATTCCACACATTTACTTATCTGCAGATGTATGTAAAATATATGAATATTGAATCAGACAAAAAAAATCATTCTTTACGTCTACACCCAAGCGCTGTTGGACTTATATAAATAACTCAATGAGGTTAACGAGGACCTGGCGACATAGCAGATCAAGATCAGGCGAAATCTCCAAACAATACACGCATATCTGCGATGTGTAAGCGAGTGTGGTGATAATGATTGTGTACGTACATACGTAATACAAAACGCAGAATAAAAGAATAGTCCACTGTCCACTCCACCGGCATACGACAGCTGGTTATGGAGAATCAGACGATTCCCGAGACACGTGTGATGGCAAAAAATCGATTCCGTATTTTTGCGTGAATGAAAAATATCGTTTTCTCTTGCTTCTGTTGTGTTTTCTAAAAATTGGTGTGATTTGTCTCTGTTTTAAAATCATAGATAAATGTTTATATTATTTTTGTATTCCTTATTAGTAAAGACCGGATTATATGCAAAGAAAAACTGAAATGTATGCGCATATATTACATGCATGAATTTTTCAGGAAATATGGATAAATTTGGGCCATAAATGCAATAATAAAATTGCAAAAACATGCAAAAGTTTTACCTAAAATAAATAAAAGGGAAATTTTAACATGAACTTTATTGCACAAACATTTTTTACAACGTATTTCTGAAACAATTTATAATTAAATGTTTTTCAAAATTGTGTAAAAGAAAGTTTTGTTTTCTATCAGAATACATATGTTTAGAAATTGAAAAGCTTATTTCAACATCTACAGACGTAATTGGTGCATTTTTAAACTTTGCAATGCATTCTAAACTAAAATTGAAGTCTAAATCATTTACTGTTTCACCATTAAAATTTTGTTAATTTTGTTCAGTTTCAAATGCCGCTCATTTTTTATTTATTACTTTTTTAAATATTTCGTATATAGAATTACCTATTATACCATTAACCTTCTTACATAGCAGATCAAATTCTTCTACTATTATATGTATGCACAATATTTAAAAGAGTAACACGATTAGATGTTGATCCGCTCAGTGAATGAGAATATTTTATTTGTGAACTCATAAAATGTATTTTACCTCGTTTCTCACTCTAGGAGTAAAAATACACGTGCAATTCTTACAACAAAATATTTCGTTCTGGGAATTATCGGCTATCGGTATTAGGAAGTTTGAGTGACAGAAAGGATAAGAAAAAGCTTAAATATGCATAGAAATGCAGCCTAAATATGCAATTTATGCAATCACTAATTAATGCTAATTAACTTTAATCAGTGTAATACGTAGACATATAGGCTATACTTAAAGATATACTTAACAGTAATACCTCTATATTGCTACATTTTTTGTATGAGAACTTTGGAATTACATATATCCTATAAGGCTTCGGGATTTCAAATTTTCGTTTATCATTCTCCGTAATTTCATGATGCAATCTTCAACCGACCAGCACCACCGAAATATATTCAATAAGTGTTTATTAAAAGAAAAAAAAACAAAAATTTACGCCTAATTAACAGAACGTTTTGTATAATTTTGCACTGTTAGTTGTGTAGAAAATCTGAATCTTGAATTGGTATGTGTGTATATAATTAGATATAAGCATAATATAAATAACATCGTACAACCTTATCTTACAATATTAATTGTTTGATTCGGTAAAAATAGATGCTTTATCAATTAACGCAATTAAGATAAAATGTTATATTTAGAAGTACTTAACGTATCTGTGTCTGGCTAGAATTACATATATACATAGTTACATACAGTGACCACGCGAGCGACCTGCCCATTTAATTTTTCTTTGTGGGGGGAGTCTCCTTCAGCAGGCAAGGAATTATAAATCGTCAAAATATTCACTATTGGGCACAAGATAATCCACACGTCTTAAGGGAGAATAATCACCAGGACCGGTTTAGCTTTAATGTTTTTTGTCTGGTTATGGACAATACCGTAGCATATATCAAGTCTACGATGAAAGTTTAAATGGGGCTAGATATCTAGAGGTACTTAGAGTATTTGTTAGTGATTTTTTAAATACTCTACCTCCAGGAGAGAGAGCAAACAGTTGGTATCAACTAGATGGTGCTCCCGCGCACTCCACACTAGCTGTACATACATCAACAATTGACATTGATGTTCGAGGATCGGTGGATTGGTCCCCAGGTACCCTGGAACTGGCCACCTAGATCACCCGATTTGACGCCCTTGGAATTCTACCTGTGGGGTCGCATAAAAGAGCAAGTGTACTCTACACCTGTATTAACGAGAGAGGAACTATTGAACCGTGTTCACGATGCGTTCACCAATATAACCCCAGACGAACTTCGGAGATCGGTTTCGCGAGGAGTACATGAGTGATCCAGTGTTTGAACCAAAATGGTGGTCACATAGAACAATTATTGTAGTTATTTCGTTCAATTTATTTTATTTTTTCTTGTCATTATGTTCCTAATTTTTTTTTTTTGTCAATGTGGATTTCGAAAGTGTAATTCTTCTGCTTCCATCTACCCTAGAAGTGTTTATTACCAGTCGAAAATGGGCAAAAGATACTGTGTTGCAAATAACGCTACATCTTTCAAAATTTTCAAAAAAATCGAGATATTTAAGTAGCAGTTGAAAATAGGTATAGGGAAACCTATTAGAACTCATCATAAAATTGTCTGAGGAATTTAAAAATGAAATAATATACAGGCTGTTCCATTTAAAATAAGAAAGTTTATGGCGACTTCCGGTATAACCGGAAGTGGTAAGACCCTGAAAATATTTTAAAATGAAAGAGAATCTTGAATAGCCCCGGATTCCAAAAATTCAGAGTTCCAGGTTTTTTCTAACCTCGGAAACTTCTAACGAACTACTACATGTTTCGGCAAATTTCCATAATTAGATCATAAAAACGTCAAGTAGGAAATCAAGTTAAAATATGTCGTAACTATGGCAAACGTAGAAAACCAAACGGTTGTACTTTGATAAAAGTCCATGAAGTTTATATGTGCATGGAAGTATATTATATGTGGATAGAACAACATTTTTATTCACATTTTCCATAATTACTAATACGTATTTTAACTTGATTTCTTACTTGACGTTTCTATGACTATATTTACAATAAACGAATGGGATAGGACTTGTTTCTTATTCCAAATATATTTGGGTTGTAATTCACTTGTTATTCAAAGCACAGTTTTCTTTTCTTCAACATCAAACGCTGAACAGCTCTTGTGTAAAATACAAATACAATATTGAATTCAAGGAAACGTTAATTTTGTTTAGTATTTTAGCAACAACATTTGCAAATACTTACTATACTACAATTACGATAATTCTCCAACTAATCTAATATTAAACTTCTAGGTATACTAAGCTAATTAACGAATTTCGATTGCCTACATTCTTAAACCAATTTGGCACCCACACATTCCGAAAATACCGCACAAGTTCATTAGCAAGCCAATTCGATTATCTCTTTTATATGAGGGTGACGATGATTGATTACGCTAAAGCTGTGCAATAACGTTCGAACAACAAAAGCGCCATATCTTAATTCAAAAAAATAACCCACGCTCACATCTACACACCGAATTAAATGCGCGTAGATCTATGGATGTTGTACATCATTCCGGTAGTTAGGAATAAATGGGAAAAACTCTTGCTTTGTGCTCCGCTTAATGCGGGAATTCTCGACATTTTTAACGTGTTCATCGAGCAGACATTCCAACGAATCCTCGTTTGGAGATAACATTTCAGATAGTATTAGCAAAAGGCATATGAGGAATTCCAGTAATTTCTTTATAACTGGTATTTACTGGCACGGTTGTGACAAATAAAGTGTTATTATATAAATACAGAGTATTTCATTTGAAACGAGCCAAGTTTATTTCTGTTTTTTATTTTTGTATATATTGCCGGTTATGATGGGCGTTCTACAAAGCTCCGTTTTCGCGGCATGTATTGTTTAACTTGTACATGAATGATATTGTGCTTTTTCTATCTGATATTTATGTGACTATGTATGCCGATGATATTTCCGTACTAACTACCAATGATGATACTGAATTTATTACAAATACACTGTTGTATACTCTAACGCAATGATTCCCAAAGTGGTTCTGGTGGACCCGCAGGGGTCCACGGGAGACTCGACGAGGGTCTTCGTTGGCGTGACAAAAAAATGGGGGTTCACAATTCGTAAGCGGGGGTCCACGAAAATTTATCTGGTTCCGATAGTGAAGAACTAAAATGTTGGCTTGAGTTCACCTATCAATGTAGGCAGATAATATTTTAAGAAGCTCGGGGACTGTTACTTGTAAAAACTTGCATATTCCATATTCAGTAAATTTTCCCAGTTTCCAAACTTGTCACAGGTAGAATGCCTTGATGAGAGGTTATTCACACATACGTTCAACATTGAATTGCCCTGCATGATGACTTTAAAATCAGATTTAAAGATATTCTGACGATGGAAATGCCACCATGGATCATAAATCCACTTAAAAACTTGACAGTGTGACTACAAAATAATGATTGGCCGTTCACTACTAAGTTAGTGTTCTCTATGAATCTTTGCTTAGTGTGAAAAGTCATGAAATTAGTTGTTTGAGTACTTAACGCCAGTTTATTTGCTGAAAACCATGCAAGTTATGGGAGTCAAGGTCTATAATCATCTACCTCGTAAAATTGTCCTGTTGCAAACTTTATCGTCCTTTCGCAATGCTTTGCAGAAGTTTCTTCTGTTGCACAGTTTCTATAATTTAGATGAGTTCTTTGGGTTGCGCAATAATTAAGTTTTTTTTTTTATTGTAGCCTAGATTTGTTGTTTTTCTCACTTTAGTTGTGTTCAATCAACGTTACTTTGTTTTAATTTTTTTTTTTGCTTTGTCTTGCAAGTTTTGAGTCTTAGTTATTTATATTCACAATTAGCCATGACTTCTATTACAATTACTATTTATTTATTTTCTTCCTTTATTATTTTATTATGCATTCTTATTTATATTAGGATATGCATAGATATTTTTGTTTTGCTACCTTCAAGAATGATTATTCTTTTCTTTACTTTGTATGTTTTATTATTAGTTCCTTTTGTTTATTTTGACGTGTGTTATACACTTGTGTGTCTTACAACAAAATAAATATTATTATTATTATTATTATATAGTTGTTTGGTTTTATTTACTTTAATTATTTGCGTCACATTGAAGAGTGCAAAAAAATGTTAAAAAAAGTGTATAGTGCAGAAACACTAATATCAATTTTGATAGAATTGTGATCAACGTCAACTATTCCATAAACACGTACCATATGAATATGATTATTACTCTCAAAAAAAAAGATAGATGATAAAAATAGTGACAGTAAACTTTATAATTATTAGTGGTATTATAATTATATTAAGCCTTTAATAGATACCATTTATATTTATAATATGTGGTAATTAATATACATTTTCCTCGGTGTATAAGCGGAAATAATATAAACAGAAGTATTAGTAAAACTGTTCTTTTTCAATTCATTTCAGTTCCATTTACGGACGATGCGCGTGCCCGTGTACTTAGTATGCGCGGCACTTGCTGTCGCGGTCAAGAGTGAAGAGTTTCCGAGCTTTTACGGGCGCCAACTGGAACCGTCGGATTTCGACGCCGAACAAGACGCAGTCAGATATATTATTCCGCGACTGACGGCACGGTTCAGGACCGCTAAGAACTGGAACGACAACCGCTACTACGACATTCCAGACTATCAAACTAACAGTATTGACGAGGTAAGTCATACAGCGATGAAAGTTTTCCTTAAACAGAAGTCGGCTGTTAGATGAATTGCAGGAATTAGTCCACTCACCTCACATGCAGACCTTATTTCAAATTCTTGAAAATTTCAACTATTTCTGAATTGTATATATTGGAATCCAGCTTATTATATTCACAAGCATAAACATATTTTCATGAATAAAAATAATAACTTACATAGTTACAATATCAGAGATGCACAAATACATTCAATGAGACATAATTTGAACTTAACCGCCAAAAGTGTAGATATCTTAGGTATGTACTATAATATATAATCACTTGCCCATCAATGATTGGAAAACTTTACCATTAAGAAAGTTCAAAAAAACTGTTAGAACATGGATACAAACAAAATGTTTTTATTCTTTAGCTTAATTTTTTGATTGTAATGTCATAACGTAAGTGCATTGCTCTTTTTTCCTTCCTGTTTTTCTAATTGTTCTGTTTAATCCTTTGTAATGACATATTTTATACTTCTGTCGTTATAATACTGACTTACTTACATGAAAATTTAATTTAACTTGATATTTATCGATGAAGTACCTATACTTCTTTTTGTTTTGCCGTTTATTCTTTTAATTAATCAATAATATTAATATCTTTTATTAATATATTTTGTAATTCTTAAAATTTTAAACTTTTTTTAAAGAATTCCCCATAAATATAGCTTCCTATAATTTAATTTAACTTCTTTGTAAAGATAAATCAAAAACTCCTTTGTTACTTACTTCAAATATAGCTTATATCATCCCTTGTCTTGATTGTGGCAAGATTTATATTGGTTAAACAAGCTAACATTTGGGGAACGGAGTTAAATCTAGTGTTGGGAAAAACCGATTTATTTCAAAAACCCGGTTAATCATCATTCGAATGGTCATAAAAACCGAATGATCACTCAGATGATTTTTCAGTCGAATGTTTATAACACAAATGCAAGTAATACAGAGTGAGCAACCGGATGTGACCACCACGTGACCTCAAATTTTAAGGTGGCAACATTGTTAAGTTGGTAGTACAAGATATGTCACATTACTGATTTGTCAATATCTTTATAACTTAACCTTAAAATAAGACGTGCCATATATTTTTTTCCAACACGTTAAATGTCAAATGACAGAACGTAAACAACAAGCAGACCAGTAAACAGTAAAACAAAAAAATACACTTTTTCTGTGACGTTCGTGATCACGTGGTGGTCACATCCGGTTGCTCACTCTGTAGGTATGACTTATGACTATATTTGCCTGCCACCTGCATGCCCTCAATGTAGGTTGATTTTTGTGAGATAAGCGCAAAATTTGCGTCCTATTTATAATCGGTTTATTCGATGTAATTATATCATTATACGAAACGTCATAGAGCAAAAATTAATATTTCAGCACTTAAGACAGATACTCAAATTGTCTTTTTTTGACAGGACATATTAATGTCATAGGTTATAGGTTAAAGCTTAAAATGGACAGAGTGTATAAGCTATACATTTCCTAAGAATAAAATAATGTTACTCAATAAAATTTGTGATTGACATAATTGCACATAACCCCAATATGTCAGTTTGACATTCAACCTGATCTAAAAGTTCGATTTCCCATTTCCAGCTTCCCTTCTCGCAAGAGGGTCGTATCAAGAGAGCCAATTTCAACGGAAACTTCATCGACAAATCGTCTAGTGGGAAACAATTTGCCGGCCCGTCGCTGTCCATCGTCAATTCCCTAGACGTACTCCGCAACCGTCTGCTGTTGGAGATTTCCCGAAAGAAGGCGATGGAAGGCGCCAATCGTAACCGAAATTACCTGTGCAAAATAGGCAAGCGGTCCCCGTTCTTCGACCAGAAGCAGTGCGAAGACGAGAACACGAAGGCGTTTTTACCCTAAGCTCGGAACCGGAGCTGGAGATAGCCACGTCAAAAGCGGTGCGATTTTCTCCAATCCAAACGGATAAAAACGCACCGATTTTGTATTTTTCAAAATCAAAAAACAAAAAAAATCAACAAAAAAACCGAATAACAATGAAAGTGGATATACATAATATACCTTAATATAGTTCTAATCAGATCTCGAAAAATTAAAAGAAAAGATGAAAATAATAATTCCAGTCTCATGTTATTCATTAGACCAGTAGATAGTGAAACTTATTAATTAGTTATTTATCTTAATGAATATTCCACGTTTACTATTTAGAGATTACAAAGTGAATCAAAAAGATACTATTAGGAAGTTAAAAAAAAAAACTGGATTAACTTACTTACAAGATGTTCTAGTCATTAGCGTGATTATTATTAAGATAATAGGCTTGTTTATTTATTTATTTTACAATTCCTGTTGATTTCTATTATAATAGAAGTATTTTTTTAGTGTTTACGGCCTATAACAGTATTAAACGTGATGTCTTATTACTTAAACGGTTGTACCAAAATTTTTGCAAAAAGAACGACCCAACAATCTCTGTAAAGGTAACTAACAAAATAAAAGTAAATTCAAGGAATATTAATTACTCTGTAAGTGAGTCAAGGTCATGCAAGTACTTACTGTACTAAATGGTGTTATTTGTGTGTAACAACAACGATTCTTCGATGTATATTTTGTTAGCGAAATGTTGTATGAAAAATAAACACATGAAAGTAAATTAATTTCTCAATTTAACTAACTAGGTTTAAATTATAGAAAATATATTTATAAATTGCTGTTTTTTATGTTTTGTGGACTGATATAAATGACGATGTGTATACAATGTACAAATATATACATGAAATTCAATATATTACTTTATTTCACCCTTATACATTCCCAAACAATACAGATATGGCAAAATTGCAACGGTCAAACAATTCTAATCTGTTCCCATTACACAAAATCTATATGTCCCTATTATTATCAGTAACACTTTAAATTCACCCAGAGTGAATAAATTTTGTTGAAGTTACTAAAAAATAATTGCCAAAAATTTAAATTTTTCTTATCAGTGCCAGTGAATACATTACTATTATTACAGCAATTAACTAAATAAAAATGCTAAGTCTTACAAGTAGTAAATATATTTCTGTATAAATGCACTGTAGTACCTTTCAATATACACTTCTAGGTTGATCTAATCAACACTTTTCTTCTTAGATTGAGTTTTCCATGAGATATAAGTGTTCCACGTTAGGGCAACGCACTGTACAAGTAATACCTGATAATTTAAAGGAACTAAATAGAAATTTAATAATTGTACAGCAGGCCATAGCTTATAATTAGCTATTAAAACATCTTTATAGTCTCTTTTCACCTTACTGAAAATATCTTCTGGAGAAAAGCTCTGTAATGCCGCCAAAGTTCCTAGCAAAGCCAAAATGCAAACTGGGGCAAATAACAACTGGTCAATAGCCACTTTTATTAAAGTTACCCTTGCACCGCCTTTCATACCAATGCGTTGCGCCAGTACTCTATACCACAAGGTCAATGACGGACCCTTAAAAATACAAATACTAGAATTGTATTGTGTACGTAATTATGGTATATGTACTTACGAGAAAGCAAAATCCTAGCACGAAAAACTGGCCAGTTCTCTTTAGGTTGTATTCTTGGCGATTTCGCTTTTCGACCACTGTTTGACAAATCACGTCACCTATTCCTACCATGAAGCCCGTTTGAATAATTTGTGTTGATATTGGACGCGTGTTCAATATTCGCTTGTAGAATGTTAATAATCTTCTCATGTTAAATAATTAAATACTGTTTGATATATGTGCATTAACATTATAAATCTTTCGAGATATAAAAGTGAGGTTATGCGGCATCCATCTGTACGTGTTAAACGTCAAACATGCGTCAAACCGGCAAACAATGATCAAAATAGAGATATGTATTATCGGCCAGACAAAAATATCTAAAGTACGAGGTCCCTGCAATAAGCTTTTTTCTTGGGTTTCTTTTGCTGTAAATTTTTCTCACATTATCAATAATTATATATTATAATTCTGGTTTAAACAAATGTTTAATACATAAAATTCTTATGGTTAAGATTATACAAAAAGCAAACAAAAATTGAAATTAAAACAATAAAACAAAAGATTTAATAGCTGATCGATTTCAATGCTATACAATCGATATTTGCAACTAAGATTTACATAAAAGTCTTTGTATATTTCTCCATATTCAACCGTGTCGGGCTAGAAATGGCGGCGAAATCGCAAACCTAATATTTTGAACCTGGTTCGAAGCTTGGTGCAAACGGAGCTGGTTTCTAAAACCAAGTTTGATCTTATAGCTTAGAGTATGTATGTTACATGCTCTAAACTAAAGGGTTTGATAAAACAGCCGAGCTGGTACAGCGCAATAAATAAGGAGTAGTTTGTTCCTTGATGATGAGGTTAATTGAACTCGGCCAAAATGTCGTCAATGTTTCCCTAAAGCTCGAACTCCTTGCGGTTAGCATTTTAGCATTATTGTCATATTTATTACCGTACTTAATTATTGATAGTGAAGAACGAGCTTCCATAATTTTATGGTTATTATTCTAAATTCTAACTAGAATTATAAATAACTGTAATTTATTAATTTGAATTGTTAAAAAAATGCAACGGACGATTATGTCGAATTTGATGTTAAATTTATCACAAATAATATACGATTGGAAATCTGTGGAAAGTAGTGAAAGGTCATAACAAGTTATATAGGTTCATTATATTAATCGTATTATATTTGCATTTTACGCAGTTTATGTCAACAACATGTTCCAAGTTATTTGCCGTAATAATAATAATAACAATAATAAATAAAAGTATAGTATATAAATATAAATTCATAAATCTGTTTTTAAATATCACAGGTGGTATCTATTAAGAGCTTTGACAAAAGTATTAATAATAGAGTTAATAATAAAAAGGGTCCATCGATAATTTTTGCAAATTTATGCAACACGTTCTATCTGTTTTTCTAAATAACGGTTATTAATTTTAAAATGTATGACTCTAACTTTAATCACTTAACAGATGAACATATATCCAAAAATAATCATAGGGGTCACATTATTAAATACAGTTCACTCTTTGGATGGACATGGCTTCGCTGTTTTCCACGCCAAATATGTATTCCAAAATACAGCAACACCTTGTACAACGAGTAGTTGATAGTACGTAGGAGTGAGATAGAAATTTACTAACTGCACAGCTGGCCATAGTTTATAATTTGCGATCATAATATCGTAATATTTGTTACAGATACGACCTTTCGTTTCCTCGAATGCTTTTCCCTGAATAGTGTTTAAGGTCGTTAAAAAAACGAGCATCATAGTCGGTGCAAAGAATAATTGGTCCACCACAACTTTTTTCAAAGCTACCGCGCTTCCTTTAGTACCCAGCATTCTCGCTAAGAACTTGAACCAGAGTGCGCAACCGGGTCCCTTTAAAATCGTAATTAATAACACAGTTTTTGGAAACTAAAGTTATAAGGTAGGTGCACACTTACGACTAGAATAAGTCCCATGCTGCCGAACTGCAGCGTCCGTATACCATTGTATTCTTGCCAGGATTTCCTTTCAACTACAGTTTGAGCCATAATATCTCCAAAACTCATGAGCATTGAAGTTTGAATAGTTTGAACGGTAATGGGATACGTATTTAAAATACGCTGATAAGTTTGTAAGAAACCCCTCATGTTCCATAATTTATGCATGCAAATTGTTTAGAAATGACAACGAGAATTTTTGAGGTCTTAACGCTTATAAACTAATTATCTATTTGACAAATATAATGATGTTATGTTTTTCTAACCTACATAATATTTTGACATTTCGGAATCGGAAAGCATGGTATAAAACTGGCTAAATCTAGTATTTAATAATGCGACATATTTTGTATCGCACTCTAAAAACATTGATAACGTCACGTAGGTTTATAGCTAGTAATAATAGAAAAGTTCTGTTGCAAATTCCAAATTCAAAATTGAGGTTAAGTATACTGAATGTGAGTGTTGCTAGTGCTGCAGCTACCGTAATAAATTTACCTGAAGAAGAAGCGGGAGAAAACAAAGACTATGATATACAATTTTCGAAAGAAGTTCAAGATGCTTGTAGCAAAAACGATAGTGCATTAAAAGATTTGATGCAAGTCCTTTCCTCCTGTGTTATCGAAATTAGCAAGGAATACCAGCAAAACATATTGCAGCAGATAGAATTGATAAAGAAATGTACGCAACTGGGGCCTGTCGGTGAACATTGGGATGATTTAACGAAATATCGGGTGGAAGCAACTGAATTACGTGAAGAGCTAACGAAATATGAAATGCTCGTGCAGAAAGTGGGACAAATGGCTTATAATCAAGCTGTGACATCGCTCTTATCTGGAGTTGGAGATGCGATGGATTTATTAGAAGTAGATTTTAGAAATTTGGAGAAGCTTGTTTCGAGATTAAGTAAAGAGAATTATGAATCGGAGATGAAATTATTGAAGGCCAATCGTGATAGCATTTTACATGGACTAAAATAAAGTGATTTATGTATGTAATGTAAATTAATTGTAAATAAAACGTTTTTAAATGTAATAAGTGTTAAAATTAGTGATGTTTATATAAAGCGTTATTTGATGTTGGACACTTATCTTAAGCTAAATATTGTCCATGGCGATCATAGCATATTTTGTTTATTTTATATCCTTTATTAAAACAATATTATAAAGTGTTTTTAAAATATGTTTCAAACTAATAAATCATTAACGTCTTTGGGGGTTACATACAATTCTGAAGAAGAGAATAGAGGGCTCAAAATGTGCTTTCTTCATCCTTATTAAAAAAAAAAAATGGATCTTTATGGAATTAATTGATAGTATCAAGAAAACTACTATATTACTAATTGTATGCATATTTCCAAACCATTTTCAAAACAAATGCAACAGAAAGTAACATTTACTAAAAAATAACAAACATTTTTGCAAGACAAAGGATAAAAAGCATATTAATCTCAGAATTATAATAATTTACCATTTTTATTACTGTATTTTTCTTCTTTTCAGTATGAGCACACAACGTGGCAATAATTCCAGGTCCAGACCGCAAAAATACCAAAACAGAAGCAAATTTAAAAATAATTTGCACGACACGAGTCACAAAACTAAATCCATCAACAATATCCACGTGAGCGACGTTTGCGAACGTTGCAAAGAAATAATTGAGTGGAAAATTAAATATAAGAAGTATAAACCATTAACACAACCAAAAAAATGCGTCAAATGCGACCAGAAAACCGTGAAAAAAGCTTATCACGTAATGTGTGGGGAGTGTGGTAAAAGTTTTGGTGTTTGTACAAAGTGTTGCCAAACGAAAGAAATAGTTCCAAACATTCCCGATAAGCAAGAGGAAATTAAGTTGGACGGGGAGTTGCAAAGTCTTTTACAGTCACTTCCCGAACGGAAACGTAGGACTTTTATTCGATATATGAATAAAAAGAACGAAGTTGCTGATGATGAACCGGCGGAAGATAAAAGAAATGATTTAATGAAGAAATTAGAGGAACTAAATGTCAAGGATGGGGATTCTGATATTTATTTTAACAGTGATTATGATAGTGATGTAATAGATGAAGATTAGAGTGAAATACAATAAAATAATATACAAAATTATAAAGTAGAAATTATTATTATTATAATATTATATTCCTAATTACATAACGAATACACAGTTTTAATTTTTTGAGTAAAATATCTAAATTTAATAAGTTAGAAAAAGATCCCTCGCATTCTACGACCCATACCTTGCCTGTCGTAGAGGATATTGAATTTATTTACAAATTGATTTAAATCGTTGCATCCTTTAGTTAATGTACCCAAATAAGTCATCAAACCAACATCGTTACATTGCTAAAAAAAAATAAGCATTCAAATTCAGTGATGTACGGGCGGCTGCCTTTTTATAGGAATATTATTGTGCTGTGCCAAAAGTTTGTGTAGAGTTATAAAAATGACTTGATATTTTATTAGCCAGGGAGATAAAAATACCACCGCTGTACTTTAGCCTTAAAAATTTCTAACATAACACAAGATAGACTTTGTATACTAAAAAATCAGCTCCTTGTATAGAACTATAAGGGAACTATTATCCTTATTAAAAAGCAGCTAGCAGATTAACTTACATTATAAAAGTCCTGACGAAACCGAGGACTCTGAATCACAGGCAGTCTATGGCAGAGAGAATAGGCTTCACGTAAAATTTCATGATTCCTAGGGATCTCATTCTTCTTGACGGCTCTAATATATTCCAAAACTAATTTCACTCTCGAATACAGCATTTTTATCGCACTGTGTTGAGCGGTTAAATGCTCAGCAACTAATGAATTCTCTCCTGCATCGGTTGAAGACATTCTAGCCACGTGATCGACACCAATCCGTTCGGCTTCCTCTGTTGCTAACGTGTAAGTTAAAGACACGAACAACATGGTCGCTTCGCCGTTAATTAAATCTATGACGGATTCAAACAGCGTAACAGGTAAATGCTGAAAATAATCTGAAAGAAATTATGATATTTCAACAATACAAGTCACTTACGTCGATATTTTTATCATACGGATTTAGTTTTAACATAACTGGAGATTCATTTATTTCACATATTTGTTTGTGTATTTTTATGTCTGTCAAATTGGGTGCATCACCCGATGTATACCAGCCAATAAAGTCCATATCACTAAATACTTGCTTAACTAAAATTAAATAACATTTATAAATAATACAGTTTAAATAAGCTAATTAACATACATTGCCCTTCTTTAAGGTTGTAATAATCCCTATCAATAATTACATCTTTGCCGATAATAGTAAAAACTAGTTCAAACGAATTCATTATTTCTATATTCCTACCACGTTGCTTTCCGATAAGAGCACCAATAACTAAAAAAAGAACAATTTCACATAACCATTCAGTTGTCACTTAACATTAATTATTAACCCCTTTGTACAGATACATTTTGCGCGCGTTCCCTTGTCCAATGTTCAGACACATTCATTATCACCAAGGGATGGAGAGAGCAGGTTATCGAGGCTGTGGTCCCTGAAGCCATAACATTTTTATCATCGACGTCCATAGCGCTGTTCCAAGAAATATCGGGTGGCGGTTCCACTACTTCCATGGCCATATCGTCTTTTTCGTTGCTCATTTTATTAGATTTGTGAGATAATTTCAAAGCTATTTATTAGGAAATAACTATGGTATCTCCGGTAAATAATAGGCAAATGTCGAACTGTCAGTTTGACATTTAAAAGACAAGCATGTGAACATGATAATTTGAAAAATTCCTATAGTTATAGATGACAATGACAAATCTACCGGAGAGAAATAACCCTAATTCGATATGAATGAAATTTATTGAAATTGCTTATAAACGAAGTAAAAATATATAACGGTAGTTAATAAGCTTGTTTTAAGTAATGTAATATTTATGTGCCTGTGTTTGATGCTAGTATATTGTCTGGTTACGATATGAACGAAATTCAATAATAAAATGTGCAATAGGGTTGTTTAAAATCGGTTAAAGACATGAAGAATTACTGAGGGAAGAATGTTTTAAAATAATGATCATCAGGAAAGCCTTTAGAAATTATAATCAAATATATTTTTAAAATAAGTACTGCCATCTATGAGTTGATGTAAACCTGCTAAAGCCGGTAATGCAGATCGTGGTAGTAAGAGATTTTTTATTTCAAACACATATTGAAAAATATACTTAATTAATTATGTTGTATGATATAAAAAGAAGCCCAGGTGAACGGTGATTATGATGAAGAAATATATATGTATCTTAACGATTTGTGACTGGATAATCGCGGGGGAACAAAGAAAATGATCAAATAGTGTCAATATGATAGTAACATTTTGTATATTATAGACGTGTAAAAAAATTTTGAAAATATTCACTTGTTTATGAATGGTGTATGAAATATTTCATAAAATCGACTACCATTTTGAAAGATATATAGAAAATATGATAGTATTGCACTTCGTTCGAAGATGGTGCCACTGAAGTTTCATAGCATAAATTTAATTAATCATGTAGAAGCGCATTCAAATTAGCATAACGTATTTTCAACAGATAGGTAATATAAGAAAAATTGTCAGGTGCAATTCACGTGACGTAGTATTTTGTATACTTTTTTATTTTTATGTTGTATTTTAAAACAGACAGCCTACGTTGCAAATGTTTCTTTTTGAAATTGTTTTGACAGAAATGATATTTTTTATGTTATAACTTGTACAAAGAAAATAATATCGAATAATTCAAAGTAAAACTTCAAAATAAGTTTATTTCAAAAAAAAAGGTAACAACTTGGCATCCAAATAGGTATATGTATATAGTAATATAGGTATCTAAAAATATGATAAAGAAGCTGACAGTGGTTGTAATATGTTATGTATACAAGAATACTCGTTCCTCACTTAAATTTGTTGACTAGATTACTAATAACAATGTAATATGTTGTTTCTTGTTTGGTGTTCATTCGCGTCAGTTCTTCTCTATGCCGATCAATTCTTCGAAGAGAGTGGTGCCCTCGTTTCTGCCGTGTAAAATTTGCGACGAATATCTTAGCGTTGCTTGCGCCAACTCTTTGACATTCCATCTTCTGTCTCTTAACAATCTATAGATCGTATCGAGCGGGGCTAAATCTGAGTGACCAGCTGTGTAATATATCAAAACCGGAACGCCGGCAACGCTCGCTGCCAACCATTGGATTATCACTTTCAGTTGAACGTCCCCTTTTTTAGATCCGCACCCCCAGTTTCCGGTAGTCACCGCTTTGATTCCGTTCTCTGGTTTTTGGGCGATTTGTGATAACTGAAACAGGCAATAAAAGGAATTTATTTGTGGTGATAGAGTTTATAAAATTTTTTACTTCGTGTGATTTTATTTCAGAAATAAAGGTGTTTTTGGATGGTTTAAATTTGTCCGAAGTTGGTGACACTAAAAAGTCTTCTTTAAGTATATTTAATATTTCTATTAATTTTTATAGGTATACACAAACTCGGACTTTTTTAATTAATCAATGACAGTGTAGAATTAGTATGAAAATAGGTGCAATTTAGCTAAATATGTGATGGTTGTTTTGGAAAAGATGAAAATGTGAAACTAATATGAGCAGGTTGAAATGCGTGGAGTATTAATACAAATAAAGTTGTTTTGAAGTATATTTTGAAATGGGGAACACAAAAAACCTTACATTTTCAATTATTATAGGTTATAAGTAGAGAAATTAAAATTTTGATCTATATATATATATATACAAGGTGTTTCAGACCACTCGTTCACTACCTTTTTCTCGCGATCTATGACAGCTAGACTCATGCGACAAAAATTTTAATAACAAAACCTTACCTGAAGAATCCTTTGAAAATATTTTCAACTTCCGGCAACGTTCCATTATACCGGAAGTCGATGGTAATTCTCTTATTTTAAATGGAATCATGTGTTTTTACTTACTCAATGAATTCTATAGATCATTTGAATTCAATTTTTACCAACGTTCACTATCTTTAAATTTAACCGTTTTTGTAAAAATTTTGACATTTGTACATCCTTCTATAGTATTCTGTATTTTATAAACCATTAGAGATAATGGTCTCATTTTGTTAGGATATACGAAAAATAGTCGTGTATACCAAATACTGCCGTAGAAATCACTATATTTTATACAGAGTGTTCATAAATCGATGATCAACTTCAACACCTTTAACTTTAGATAATTTTTTGAAATGTAATATTACATTTTTAATTATAGAATTCGATGCAAAGATTAATTCTGCGTCGATCAGTAATTTATATGCCTATTTGTAGTCGTTTTCGAGATTTTTCCCCAGATCCGAATTGAGGCAAAGTATTTCGGCTTGGTGGGCAGATAATAGTATCGATATTTGGTTGTCACAAGTAGGAGACATTAGATCTGAAGTGCAGTATAATTCCAAATGATTTAATAAAGGTTTTATTGAGTTTATGATTATTAGGTATATAAATGTGTAAAGCTAGAAAAACCACTTCAAAAAGCGATAAGCAGAGACGTTTAACATAAACATGCTGCGTTCGCACTGCTTATTTTTACCTGTTCATCACTTTCTTGAGATATCGCTACATTCACGCATATATCCCCGAGCGTTTGAATAATTTGAGTGGCGTACGAAAGAACCCAAGTCTTTCGTTTGCTTTTCACGTCACCACTGTCTTTTGATATCGCATTATCTCCGGGCTGAGGAACATTCTCCTCCAGTAAAGATTCAGTTTGTTCGCTCTGCATTATACATAAAATTAATCTTCAACCCTAATTTTTTTCCGTTTAACTTTGCTTTTTTAAAAAAGAAAAAGAAAAAGAAACAAATATGAAAGCTGATATCAGAAAGCGACGTCAATTTCTTTGTTACATCACCACTAAAGCACCTAGCACCTATTTCTGACACGTTACAGCGTATAAGCCTTACCAATTGTGCTGCCAAACGATGTTTTTGCCTGGCCAACTCCAAACTCATCGATTTCGCGTTTAAAATCAATTTATTCTTCTTATTGGCGCCGCTGGATATCACTCCAAGGGTGTTTTCGCAACCGCCTTCTGTTAAAGGCACTCCAGCGAATGACTCGCTCAGAGTCCTTTTCAAAAGCGATCCGGCGAACTGCACCACAGCCAAATCCCTGCCGTTCAACTCCTTTTTCGTCCCTTTGTCAGTTTCGATTACCGGATGTTGCAACCATCTGGAGAATTGCTCGTACACTTCTTCCAATTCCGAACTGTCAAAATGAGATTAATTCAGTTATTGTGGATTGAGGAAATGTTTATTTTGATATACTGACCTATATTCCGTACTGAAGCTATAATCAGAAGACTTGTTCGATTCTTTCTTACTTAAATGAGATTGTTTGTTCCTGAACTTGTCGAGCCACTGCTGCTCTTGTTGCAGGGACTCCTTAAGGAAACTTTCATCCAGCGATTCCTCGTGTAAGATGAAACCAGTTGAGCCGCCGCGTTTTACTCTGCAATTATAATTTAATTGCTGTAATAATAATTAATACCAAAAAGGATAATATCAAGTTTCATTTACGTCTAAAGCGAGCAGTAATAAAAAAGGAGGTAAAAATAATCATCTATAATAGATGAGATAATACCCAACAATTGTAATAGTTTATTCGGAACGGCCAATTTTTCGTGTGACTCATTTTATACTATTAATTTATTGTTTCGAATGTTATTAATGGCGTTCGTAGCTTACTTGATGTCTTGGTCGCGTACACCGGACCCGCCGACCGTGATCCCAACCGCGTAACTCGATGAATCATCTGACGACGGGGTCACACTTGATGTCTCTCTGCGTAGAGCATCCCGTAAGCGCTGAGCGAAAGTATTCCGCTTTTCTGGAGTTTCCAGGTCTATGCTGTATCTTTTGTGAAAATCTTCATCATCGGTAGCTGTATAGAGAAAACTGTCTAATACAATTTTTTTATCATTTGCGTCTATAATACAAACTTAATATAATTTGTTTAATGATGATTCTTCGATAATAAGGATTAAAATCCTGTGATGGGTGGAGACTGTGGCTTGAAAACTATAACAAAAATCCAAAAGAAAAAATGAAAAAAATCCCTTACCACAAAAATTAAAAAGAGACAAATCTAAATACGTATTTCGGCAACTAAGTTGCCATCTTTAGTAGAAAACAAGTGAAAAGCAGTGTTAAACGTAGTGTTTTCGGCTAAGGTAAACCTTGGAAGATATGCTCTTCGCCAAATCACTAGTGGAATAACAGTGGAAGTGTTATTCCACTACGTTTAACACTGCTCTTCACTTGTTTTCTATTGAAGATGGCAACTTAGTTGCCGAAATACGTATTTAGACTTGTATCTTTTTAATTTTTGTGGTAAGGAATTTTTTTCCATTTTCCCTTTTGGATTTTTGTTATAACGATTAAAATAGCAATAAAAATACAGATAAATGTATTTTTTAACTAAATTAAAGGAAATTTGGCATATTTTGCATTGTTAGTAACCGTGAAATAACAAAAACTGCAGAACGTCTTACCGCACTAACATGGTAAAATTAATGTGCTGTTGCATTGGCTGACAGGTAATGCTATGTTTACAATTGACGACCAAATGAACTTTCATATGAAAATTAAAAATTTTAAAGGTATTAACGCCCGCTAGCTTACATATCTAGTTAGGTGGATATCGCAATATAGTCAAAATATCACAAATTACCTCTAATTTTACCTCGTTTTTGTGTCATTGCTGGATTTAAAATTTTTAAAAAAGTTTAAACAAACTTAAACAAACTTAAACCAAAAACTACACACCGATATGCCTACTCTCTACCCTTAACAAGAGAGAGAAAACCTTACAAATACAAATGACCAAACACTTAATGGAAAACAAAAAAATACCTAAAAAGCAATATACTTTTCAAAAGAATCCAAGAACAACATCTGCCGTAATAGACCCTTTAAATCAAATAAAATCCAAAGTAGATCAGAGAAATACTGTGATAACCATTTTCATAGATATGAGGAAAGCGTTTGATACAATCTCAAAAACAAAACTAGTTGAAAAACTTAAATACTTAGGATTGCAACAAACCGGAAAGACACTGATCGAAACATACCTAACCAATAGACCTCAAACCGTGATAGTAGGAAACACCAAGTGCAGAATATGAAATACCTCAAGCAGGGAACCTACCACCTATATTGTATATCACTTACACCACCTTATACAAACGATATATTTAATCTAAACATCTATGGGGACATCCAGGCATACGCGGATGATATATGCATAATATATGCGGGCAAAAACAAACATGGATTACAAACGCAAATAAACAGTGATATAGAAAAACTAGAAAATTGGTGTAAGGAAGATAAAATACATGATCTTTACGAGAAACATACACACACCCACATTTAACATTAAAATCAAAGGACAAACAATACGAAAAATTGGAAAATCAAATGTTTAGGAATAACAATATCAACCAATCTAAAATGGAACGGACACGTTAATAATTTGATGAAAAAGAATACAACAGCAACAGCAGGATTACATAAAATAGACAGCGTAATACCGGAACACATGAAAAAAAAAAACAATATGCAACAGTCTATTTACATCACATATGAAGTACTTAATAAACATCGGGAGCGACACAACAAGAAAGAATCTGAACAAACTACAAAGGCAACAGAACAGAGTAGTAAAACTAATACATTCTATGGACAAAAGAACACCTACTATACAAGTATATAATACAATAGAAAACAAATTAATAAACACAAATTGTGCACTAACAAGTAATAGAGAAATTTACCCATACAAAACAAGAAGATGCTCTCATATAACAACCGACAAGACTACCTGCAATAAATATAAAACAATTCCCGAAACAGTGGCAATTTACAATAAACTTCTTAAAGAAATAAAAGTACCTACTAATGATTACACCGTTTAAGGATTAAAATACATGTTTAAAAGTTTTATCATAAAGCAAAGGTAGGTTCCAATTTTTTAATTTACATAACTGTTAATCAGATTATATTCAGAACTAAATACGTTTATTCAATTATTTTTTTCATGCTAAATTTTTAAAGTTCGTGTCAATACACAAATGGTGCCCGGTATTTTGAAACGAAACATGAAACTATTATCTTCAAAAATATAGCTAACCAGAAGTACACTAAACCATATCAAATCAAATACCCACTTAAAATCCCTAAGTTGCTAATCGTTACAAACACTTTTATTTGACGTAGCAATAAAATTATAATTTCTAAGTGTTTTATTTCAAATCATTTATTAAATTTGCGTTTTTCCTTTTTAGGGTGAATCTGAATGGATAATGAATATTTTCCTTAGGCAGGATAAAGTAAAGTCCCAAAATCAAGGCCAGGTACGAGTGGAATCGACTGGGCTGGTCTGAAGTAGAGCTTAAGAAAAAATTATCTAAGAGTGTACGCAGGTGAAAATTCTGTGAAAAAATATGTGGAGTGTAGACGCTATTTTAACAGGTCTCGATGGCACTGCGGAAAATACTGACAAGGATTTGCGAAAAAATGTGATAAAATTGTAACATCTCAAGAAAAATAGGAAGTGATTCAGCAAATCTGGTCAAAAAACAAGAATAAAGTTTCCCTAACAGCACCAACGTTCAAAATGTGTTTTAAAAATGTTGGTTCTTTTAAATGTTAATTTAGTATGACATTCTTTTGCCTTTACTGAAGTGTGGGCAACCATTACTACATTCCTGATATAAAGATTTTTAATACATTTCTGTTGCTAGCAGCTTAAAAGATTTATGAAAATTGGAAAGTTCACTTGCACATTATTTCTTGGCAGCTGTGCTTATATATTTGTGATGCATTAAAATGTGATATTTTCAGCATGAAGCGTTTATTTGTTAATTTTCACCTATTAATGCTGATCAAGTAACAGTAATTTGCATTTAAACAATTTTGTTGATAAATCTGCATCTTAACTCACCGTCATCCAAACTAGTTTTGGCACTATGGAATTCTTCTTCGCTGGACTCAGCGCTGGAATATAGACTCGACTTGGAATCCGATTTCCTTTTTACTGGTAAACATTCGCCGGACGAACCTAACACTATGAATCTACCTCTTCTATTATTGAGCACACCCTCCGTTGGGGCAGGAGACTTGTTTAGCAAACCCTTCTCCAGTTGCATTTGTACTTTAAGCGTATTCGGAACATTATTATTGTCTAATGGCGGGGAGTCCGATCCACTCTTGTTGGTACTACAAGATTCCTGAGTGATCATGGGGACGCGGTTCCCAGGATCTGAATTATTCGATCCCAGGGATTCTCCTATAGGTGATAGCCTTCGATTCTTGAAACCGGGAAAACTGAAGTGTTGCGAATTTATGGGATATTCTTCTTCTTCTTCTTCTTCGGATTTTTTCGCGTGCTTTTGCTGGAAGGCCAACAGGCATTTATTCAATTCCCTAAGCACGTTGTCCTCTTCGAACTGGCCGAGGGGCAATCGCGAGTGATCTTCAGCATCTACACAACATACAGTCCTCTGGAGAACGCCTAAGTTAAACGGTTAATCGGGAAGGAACTGACTGAGAGTTTTACCTCTGTCGGATTGGTGAGCTCTTCAAAGGTTGCTCTCTTCTTGGGATCCGCAATTCTGGACACGTGCCTTGCCCTCTCCACCGTTAATACTTCGTTGTCCTCCAATACTTCAACGTTCAATAAAACTGAGAGGATTTCGGGAAATGTTGCCAGCGTGACGCATTCCTGAAAAATTAATTCCTTTGTAATCCCATGGAAGTTACGCGAAGATCACATTTTAGCACTTATGGTGTTATTCTCTGAGGATTAGGCAGTTAAGAAAATTAGATGCACGAATTAACCTGAGAATTACCACTTCCTAAAACATCCCCACCAATTTTCGAACTGGAGAAGCAGATCTGCAACGAATCCGGATCTGCCCTTTCTAATCGGCCTTCATGTTTTATCTGAAGAGGACATAATGGTAAGCTACACTCCAACCAGTCTTCTATCGTTAACCATTCTCTACTTGACATGACCTGAATTGAGATTAAAGAAGAAAAATTATATATATAATTATAATTGTGTTATCAGAAATGCTATTTTTTTTTTTCCTAAAAAAGGCTTCCAATTTGACCAGATCCATCATTCATACCTGCCTTAATATCCTAAGCGATCCCATGCTGTTTTCATTTTCCTCTAGGATATCGAAATAATGCATGATACTTCGTAATTTGGCCTTTTGAGAGTTCTTATCCAAGTGTTTAAAAAAATGTGAGAAGTTAAAGTTCTGCAGAGTCGGATGACTCTTCTGAGTTCTCTTCGGAAAAGTGGAAAAGAAGGCATTGGCCAGTAAAGACGATATAAAAGAGTATTCTAATTCTATACAGTCAGCTGCAAGAAAGTTCTTCTTAAATTGAACATTTACTTTCAGTTACAACTCACGTTGTTGTTGCAAACTGAAGTGCAGTCCGTCTTTCGGTTTCAGCTGCTTCAAGCTCAACGCTCGCTTGATCATATTTGGCAAGGTTTTGTTCAGGAACTTACTTCGTTCTTCGCTCGTTAATTCGTTGTCTAGGAAATTCATTAAACCTATGAACTGCTCAGGGTCTGGCAGGTCCTCGTCTGGATCTAAACTGACACTGAAAGAAATGCACGTTAGTAAAACGTGACGTTTTTTTTTTCAATGCTCGATTACTTGCACATTTCGTGAATCCTCTGCATACCTTCCATTAATTCTAGGGTATTTTTAGTCGATGATAATTTATTTAATACTTTCTGTACTGAGGACCACCAAGGCAGTTCGCATGGAAGCATTACTAAGGCCATCTTGCTATAAAGCAAAAGAAATTGTTTGAAATAAAACCTTATTTTGCTTACTCCTCCATTGAAACTACAAGGACAGTTATTCATCATTTGACAGCTGCTTTTTATGTATCATAATCGTTTATTTATGTTCCTGGTATATACAATCTCTTTTGTGTTATGGTTGCGAATCTTTTGTTGGAAATTGGTCATAAATTTTAAAACCCGCTTTTTCTTTATTAATAGTACTTTAGAAAAATAACATGCTATATCACAAGAATATGTCTGACCTTACTGTCAGAACAGCCACAAACAATTGGGTCATAAAAACATGTAAAAAGTATATTTTTGTAGGAAGTAAATAAACGAAAGATGTTTCATTTTAGAAATACATAAAAATAGTCGAAATGTAAAATAGAAATAAACACCGAGTTACCCATATTTTTTTTAATAACTGAGATTTTCACATAATACAAATACCATTTATTATACCAAAGAATGTGCGTATTTTTGGCACGAGGCCAAACTACAATATCATTTCTATGCAAATCTCGATGCATTCTCTACTACTTTATCATAAAACTTTTCGTGATAACACACCTTTTACAGAAAATCCATTTCTTTTCTTGTAGTTTTGGATCGCAAGAAATTGATTTATTTTTTCCTGTGATGTTTGGTTTATATGTATAGGTGACGCTGTAGTTTATGATATTAGACTTTATTAAAATATACATGCGAACGAATATAAATTTAAATCGCTGCCTAGATGATGGCGGGTGGCTTAAATAGAATGTTTGTAATAGAATTTCGCTTGAAACTTTTTTAAATCTTACTCTTACGATACCAGTATGATTTAGAAATATTATTAGGTACATAATTTAAGTTATCTAGAATGCTTGTAAAAGGAGAGTAGTACTTTGATTTAACATCAGAGGAAATGGATATAGCAAAATTAATAACTTATACAATTGTGGCCAAAAAGTACGCTATAGAAAAAAAGTATTATATAATCACCATTTCTGATGACTTTTGGTTAAAGATATTTGGGACAATTTTTAACTTGATTTGGGATAAACGTCTATGTTACTAGATCTCATCAAATTTACCTTCATTAAATCATTTCTAAAAGACGATTCCTTCGTTTTTTATTGTTACATTTAATACAGCTTTTTGCAAAAGTGCAGTTTTTGGTATTTTGGAAAATGCAAAACTCGCGGAGGATGTCAGTAAACGGGGCGGATCGGATTTTTTAGCGGACCCCCCAACTGTTTCACAGCGTTCGACGGGCGCAGAGGCCCTAGATCGTACGCCAGCAAAACCCGCCCGAGAATGGTCGGTGAACGATTTCTAGAAATTTGCATAGAATAGATATTTGTATGTATATACATATATATACACGACATATGGAGACGTACGCTAACTTATACCATAAATAACCAGGTATTTGTGTGCACTACAGATGGAGCGGTTATAAATAACTTATTTACTAATTTATGTAATAGTAATTTTAACAAGTTGATAAATAAAATTTTCATTCTAATACACCGAATGAAATGAAATGTTGTTTTCATGTAAAATTTGTATTTATGAAATTATTACAATGGAATGGAGTTCCGTCTAAATTATTTTTATTAATAAAAAGTTGAACTTATAGGGGATCTGATCGGTATAACCTCACAACATTGGGCTTTACATTCTAAAGAGCCATGATATGTATGTTTTTCTTCAAACTTAAGATTAAGTTTAGCTAAGGTATGTGAGAGAAAAGTCAAGAGTCAGTATTCCATGAATTTTTTGCGTTCCTTTGAATAGATATATTAGCAAAATTGAAAAGGGGCCAAAAAATTTAACAAGATAATTACTTATTATTTAAACCTAATTCTTTTCCATCAATCAATAAATTATATCTGTTTTTATTTTGATAATTGTAAACCCAAGTGTGAATTTGAGTCAAAACTTAGGCTTATTTAAATCGATACATTAATTTTGGATTTGTTTTAATTTGACACCTAGAATGTAATTGTTCTTTTGTAGTAGATTACCAATTCCAAATTCTAAGTGTTGGTTCAAATAGGCCTTAATAAATAACAAATTAATGAGCTAAAAATACTGCGTGCTTTAGACTACTATGAAGCCACAAAATTTCTATTGAATGAAGAATTATTTTTCAAATCTCGTTATACTGAAAGTCAATGATAGATATCAACGTACTTTTCTAGCTCTAAATTCAATTTGTTTTTGTGATATTTATAATGTTGTCAATACTATGACACTTCTCCTTCTGTAATATTCGTATTTTGTAAGTCATTGGCAATAATGTTTTACACTTTTGCTATGGTGCAACAACAAAAAAAATCGAATCCATGAAATTCTACCAAAGTAATGACTAAATCTTATATACACAGGGTTCACAAATTGTTGATATAAATTCCTTGTCGATAAATATTACGGAAAAGGAGCCATCTTCAGTGTTTTTCCGAATATATTATATTTATTTGCTCAATTATGAAAATTTGTATGCAGTAAGACATGAAAACGATAAGCAGTTTTTACAAACAATTATATTAGAGAGATAGTTAACTTAGTTGATTCGCACAATAAAATCAAAATCAATCAAAAATTGGTACAAAAATTGATTTTTAAAATATTTTAATGATTTTAATAAATTGAAAATCCATTTACGATGTTTTTGAATTTTATTTAAAGACTTAAGAATAGAAAACTAAATACAATACTTATTACCATTTAAAATGGGGATGCTATCATCGATTTTCGGTATAGTAAAACAGTTCTGGAGTATGAAACATTTAAAATCTTTATCGTATTAATCTAACCACTATAGTAGTCTGAAACAACCTGTAGACTCTAAAAAGACAATTATGTTATCATAATATATAAAAAGCAAGACACACATTATTAAAAGCGTTAACGAGCCGCCACTCGTTATAATTAATGATTACTAGAAAAGCTATTTCATTTCAACTTATTAGGTAAATATATATTTTCTGTGTTATTAGAAGCCAAAATACAATCAAATATAATATGTTTACTAATTTGACGTTTCACGGCTGTCAAAGTGACAATTGACATAGTTAAATTTGTTCTGTTTTACTTCGATTACAAAAATATGACTCATACTTTAAGCAATATATTCATAACATCATAAAACACACATTATGGAACATGTGGTTATAACAAAAGGAGAATCTGTGTATGCCGCTTTGATTTGGGAACAATAGCGCCCTCTATGTGCATCGTATTGATCGACCTCCACCCCGAATGAAATTCGTCGCGAGTCGACCTGCCCCACCAATATCACCCCGAGCAATGACCACAACAGCTTCATATCTCATGCAATCGAACCAAGATTTTGCTTACCCTGGATTTAAATATAAATTCGTAATCCTAGTATATGTGTATATATTTGTACGTAAAGTATATAGGTAGAGAGAACTGGTTAGCATGCGGTCTGACTAATTATAAATCCACTCTATTTTTAGCAACTATTATATAGTAGTATCGTAGTAGGTACCATATATAAATGTAACTGTGGACGTTGTTATCACGCACTGCCACTGAACTGCACGGGAAAATCTCGGACGTAATTTTCGTTTCGTTGTATTATTATTTATCTTTATTGTGATTTCTCGGATTTCGGCGTTAGTTGCAAAGGGAACACAATGACGGTAGCCGAGGCACATTCTCCTTACGGTGCGAATGAAGCGTCGCTGTCAAATCATCGGATGGAGCTTTTAAATGCAGCACCACTTGCTTCGACGCGTTTCTCTCGGTATTTTCTCTAACCCGGCCATGACTATTACGGCGTAAGCGGAGGTTTTCCGTTTTCTAAACGGTCGGCGACTGGTACGGACTGGTGTGGTATTAGAGAAAGAACACGTTATACGCCGTCGTCTATAAATACATCGGGTGTACGGTGCGATCAGACGGTGATTCGACGCTTGGCGTCATCGTCTAGCGTCGTCCGTGTGTGAAAAGGGGAGGAAAGCCAGCTGATTCGTCAGATGTGCATGAGAAGGAAGATGACACTCCATTTGAATATTTTGCTGATAACAATCTTTAGAATGTGCTTATAACTATGTGAAATCGGCGCAATATTGTTAAAAGTCTTTATTCACTTTCGTATTAGCATTCGGCAAAGGATAAAAGCAGTATACCAAGAGTTCACTTTCAACCTGTCGATTGCCGTAATATGAGTAAAAGAAAGATGAAAATGTCAGCACGCCTATCAAATGGGCAAATCCACTGAGACTGCATTAGTGGAGCTGACAGATCAAATCCAGGATGCACTGACGAATAAAGAAACCGTAGTGTGCGCCTTTCTAGATATAGAGGGCGCTTTTGACAATACTCCGCACGAGGCCGTCAAGAAAGCATTAATTGAAAGAGGAGTAGACGGCGCGACGTCCAGATGGCTGTCGCAGCTGCTTTCTACTAGATCAGTGGAAATGGAGGTGGGAAGCAAAAGCATCTCGATCAGCACGACCAGAGGATGTCCACAAGGGGGAGTTACTTCCCCACTCATGTGGAGCCTGGCAGTAGATGAACTACTATGGAGGCTGACTAATCTAGGCATACCATGTCAAGGGTATGCTGATGATATAGTCATATTTGCAAGAGGAAAGTTTGAGAATATCCTCTGCGACATAGTTCAAAGAGGACTCAACACTACGAAAAGGTGGTGCCAATCAGTGGGCCTTAACATCAACGCCACTAAGACTACCTTAATAGCATTCACAAGGAAAAGAGAACCCAGCCTCAAGACCATAAATATAGATGGGCAAGACATAGACTGGAAGAAGGAGGTGAAATATCTAGGACTCATCCTGGATAATAAGCTTCTGTGGAATAAGCATGAGCTTGAAGTAACTAACAAGGCAAAGAAGGCTCTAATGGTCTGTAGAAACTTTGCAGGAAACAACTGGGGTTGCAACCCAAAAATACTGCTCTGGATGTACACCGCAATCGTGAGACCAATGATCACTTATGGGGCAGTGGCTTGGAGCAAAAGAACTAATCTGGCCATTGCGAGAGCTAATCTCTCTAAAGTGCAAAGATTAGCATGTGTATGCATAACTGGCGCAATGAGAACCTGCCCAACAGCAGCTATTGAAGTGGTACTAAACCTCACTCCTCTTCACATTTTTGTGGAGAGCATAGCTAAAAGGACCACACGTAGGATGATCAGGGAAGGAACGGCTAGGCATAGGCCTCAGCCTCCTACAGATGACCAAATCTGGGACATGCCCCGAGATGACATGCCAAGGAAGTTCAACTTTGTGAAAGATTTTACCACAAAGCTTAGCACTAAGAGTGAACGGGATAGAGATACCATTTCGAGACTCAATAAAAACGCCATTAAATGGTACACAGATGGCTCCAAAACGGCAGAGGGAACTGGAATAGGGATATATGGGCCTAGAACCAAATATTTCGAAAGCTTGGGGATGTACCCAAGTATCTTCCAGGCGGAAATACACGCTATTGAAAGATGTGTCCAGGTCAACATTGACAGAAGCTATGAAAAGCAGGAGATTATCATAATATCTGATAGTCAAGCGGCCATTAGGGCGCTGAGGTCAAACATAATCAGCTCCAAAATGGTTTGGGAGTGGGGAGCAAGGCAAAAAGAACAAGGTAACCCTTTTGTGGGTTCTGGGACACACGGGAGTGGAAGGAAACGAAATAACAGATAATCTCGCTAAGAGAGGGGCTAGAACACCTTTTGTAGGGCCAGAACTTTTTGTGGGATAAGTAGCAGCATAACACTGGAGAAGCTGAAAAATGAAGTAGAGCAGAGAAAATCCAAATACTGGGAGAATCTCCAGGGAATGAGGCAAGCTAAAACTCTTCTGGGTACCTATAACCAGAAGAGATCTGCAGAATGCATCAACCTGAGTAAAAATAATATTCGGATATTGACAGGGATCCTTACAGGCCATTGTAAACTGAACGGACATCTAAGCAGGCTTGGAATAGCGAAGGAAGCCGAATGTCGATTTTGTGGGGAACAGGACGAAACGTCCACTCATCTACTCACAAACTGTGTTGCACTGTGCAACTCAAGGGCGCTGCACCTGGGAGCATGTGAAATCGAAGAGGGAGAGTTACCTAATATGGGCCTTCGGACATTCTGCACTTCTTAAAAGGAATCAGACTCGACGGCCAGCTGTAAATACAGCGAGAAGAAGGGACACAATAGATCTTTTAGGTCGCAGTGTACTATCACCCTAATATCACACATACATACATACAAGATGAAAATATGGTTTCTATGAATTAACAAAGTTGAGAAATACGCGTGCTGTTCCGCTGGGAGAGTGTATTAGATATACGATTCAATATACCATCGCCAATATATCGTTGCGGTTTAACGGCAAGCTGACACCGGTAATTTCTACCGTTGCGTTGTTTAACTACTAGAAAATGCAATCAACAGCTCCAATTTTTCAATTTGCCAAGCCCGCATTCCGTTCTACTGCGGAGTGAGAGGAACGAATCGCTAGATGTGCGTAATTCACTTCAAGCGAAACCAGTGTCCGATTCACTTCGCTCAGATCTTAATAAAGCGTCGCGGGATATTGAGGGAGCGGTCCTAGTTTTATAACGGTTAGTAAGTTTTGATCGCGGTCAGTAATTTTAAAGGAATATTATACACCCGTAGAAAAACTATTTATAAAACAATTTTACTTGAGCGGAAGTTACATGCGATTTATTTGCAGTAAATTATTCCGAAAGATCAATTCTTAGTGCGACTACTATTCGTAATACGGTTCGACGTTTTGAAACAAGGTTTAGATTAATAAATGACAAACATAAAAATACTCCAGCAAAAAAGACGTCAGCGATATCGAAATTCAAGATTGTGCATTAGCCGAATTAAATCCTACTATGACCTCTACACAAATTGCTGGCGAATGTAATATTAATTCAACAACTGTTTTAAATCTTTTACATAAGAATAAATATCGTTCGTACAAAATTACCACATCTCAAGAACTTTTACCCGATGATTGTTACCGTCGAATGGAATTTTGCGAAATAATGATGAATAAATATCACGATAACGAATTATTTTTGAATAATATTTGATTTGCTGATGAAAAAACATTTTACGTTCACTTCGATCTTTTCCCTAATGTGAAAAAACTATTGCGTGAGAAACGTGTTGCCGATCTTCTTAACCACATTTCCACGAGAAGTAAGTAAGTAGAATTTTTTTAAAGGCAGAAGTATAAAATATGTCATTATAAAGGATTAAACAGAAACAATTAGTAAAACAGAAAGTACAAAGGAAAAAAGAGCAATACACTTACGTTATGAAATTACATTATGCAACTAGATTACAGTAAAACAATTCAGTTAAAGAATACAAACATTTTGTTTGCAGCCATGTTTTAAAATTCTTTTTGAATTTTCTTAATGGTAAAATTTTCCAATCATTGGGCAAGTGATTATATATTTTAATACCTAAGATATCTACACTTTTGGCGGTTAAGTTTAAATTATGTCTCATTGAATGTATTTGTAGATCTCTGATATTGTAATTATGTAAGTTATTATTTTTGTTCATGAAAATATGTTTATGCTTGTGAATATATAAGCTGGATTCCAATATATACAATTTAGAAAGAGTTAAAATTTTCAAGGATTTGAAATAAGTTCTGCATGAGGTGAGTTGACTAACTCCTGCAATGCATCTAACAGCCGACTTTAAAGGAAAACTTTCATCGCTGTGGACGAAGAACCCCATAAAAGAATTCCATATATTAGATGACTTTGGAATTCAGCGTGATATATCATCTTTAAATTGTCTAATTCTTTAGAGATCTTAGCTTAAAAATTGATCTGTTTAGTTTAGTTTTGCTGGCAATGCGTATTCCAGTTGGTGGAAGTAAAAGTCATTCCTAAAAAGAGTGCCGAATCAGTGGACTTCACTGTATTATTTGAAATCTGTAAATTTAAAAAGTTATTTATCTCTTTTTGAGCAGTATAAAATAAAATATATTTTGTTTTGTTAAAATTTAATGATAATTTATTAGCACAAAACCAGTTGAATAATTTATCCAAAATCAAATTCGCAGTAGCTCTAACATCAATTTCTTTGTTTGAAACAGTAATAGTAATGTCATCTGCATAGCACACTACAGCGAAATCGCCGACAAAATCAACTATGTCGTTTATAAACAATGAAAATAATAAAGGCCCCAAGACTGATCCTAGTGGGACGCTAACACTGATCGGTAAGTAAGAGAAATTGTTTTGTACCTAATATTAGCATGACTAGTGATTACTTCCACAAACTGAAATCTGTTAGATAGGTATGAGGAAATGCATTCCGCTACCTTGCCTCTAAGACCCATGGTGTCAAGTTTCTGCAGAAGTATACTATGTTGGATACAGTCAAATGCAATCAATATTCTCCGGAATGCAGTTATAAATCTCTAACAATCCAGAAGTTGTAGATTTGCCTGGTCTAAATCCATGTTGAGATGATGACAGCAAATTAAATTTATTTATATAATTTTCTATACGACCTACCATGGCATACTCAAACAGCTTTGAGAAAACTGAAGACAAAGTAATCAGCCGATAATTAGTAATATTAAATAATTCGCCTTTTTTATGAAAGGGTTTAATTTTAGAGCTTTTAAGTAAATTCGGCAAAACGACTTGTTCGAAAGAGCAATTGATCAGATGCGCAATAGGCTTCACTAATTCGTATTTACAAAGTTTAATTATATTAGCAGGTTATGCCATCTGGTCCTGATGTAAATTTGTTCTTAATCTTATCAAGTACTGTTACCATTTCAGGTTCTGAAAATGGATACAAATACATGTGTGTTAATCTTCATATGCTTAATAGACATTACAACGTTTGGAATATTTTGACAAGTACGCTATAGGTATTTAGTGAGACGCATCAGCAAGACACGTGTACCTAATTGTATCCAACGTCTTCCCCAACGATGGCAACGCACTATGGGTCAAGTAAGATACTACTTTGAAGGTTGTTAAACAGTTTATAATGTTCATGCCACAAGCCACAATAAAACGATGATGCTAAATTGTATGCTTTTTGTTTTCGTTTAATAGCAATTTATGTTGCCCTGCCTGTATATAATGTGTTGTAGGTATTTTTCAATTATTGCTTATCTTGTTTAGCAAATAGGGTGCATAAGGACATTCCAATGACGTGTTTTTACATATTTATTCCACATCATACATGCATTGAATTACATGCCAAACAAGCCTGCTAACCTTGGTGTCATGCATCCATATATGATTCACCACAACAATTAAATGGCACTTAATTTATTGTGCTAATTTCAATTATCGGAACAATTGATGATATGTTACAATATTGCGTTATTAATAACAAATTCAAAAGAAAAACTTCCCGAGTAGTGTTCTAACAGTAACTTTTATTAAATCTCTTAATTTATACAAAAAGAAGAAACTAGATAAACATTTTTTTACGTAAAATATAAAAAAATTAACACATCTCTAAAATTCTAAAACTACAACTTGTCTGGTAAAATTTCTCACTTCTCTAATCTGCATGCCTTAATCTGACCTAATTATTAAGAGACGCATTTCTGCGCGTATGCAACTAACATCCTGTGAAAAAAATTTGGATAAATAAATTCAGCGCGCCTTGATGAATGTTTCTAATTCTTCTACCGTTAATATTACTGTGTAGGTGGTCTAATAGGCAATAATTGCAAAGGCGAATGTAAATTTTCCGGTGGAATGGACGTATGTAAGTACGAGATGACGCCGTCTGAATTTAAAAAGGAAAACATTGCACGAAATGACGTATAAATTAAGAAAATAAGTCTATTGTTTAAGACTGCCGGCGAGTGTTTATGAACCGTGCTTATTGTTAGATAATAACATTACAAAAAGCTTTTCAGGAAGACTTGTTTTAGAAAAAAAGCAATTGCTACAAAATCCGCACTCTTAAATAACATCACCACGTAAAATAAATTGCTTGCATACGCTTTTACCTTTATATATATACAGATACCCATAGTTTACTGCGATAATAGAGCATAACTTGACCTTCATCTGGGCTTACCCTTTTCAATCCCATAAACCAATCACGTTTCAACACGTCACTTTCTATTCTCGCAGTAGACAATAGTGTACTGATGGTGTTGATAATTTTAACATATTTTATTAACTAAATTATAAGAAAGCCGCAGACACCACACTCAACACCACCAAAAACACATAATTTGCACTAAATCTCGTTGAATCATTCAACAAACACATCCGCTTGATTTTTACGAACTCCATTTGCAATCTTCTCAGCAAGTTGTGGACGCCAGAAACATCATATTGGCTCATTCTAGGAGATCTTGACAATAGTGCGGTGAATAGTTGTTCTTCGGGCCATCTTATGCAAAATGTTAAGACTATATGGTTACCGACAGCTTTTAAAACCTGGATGTTGCCTACTAGGTGGGAATTCGACAATGTTTTGTCTAATCTATCTGGAAAAAGGTAATCGAAACAGTTGTACCGTATCGGATTGCAGGTTAGGAATGGTTACCCCACCTGCTGTTGGTTCATAAATGTACCATAATCCTTCTGGATAGGTATAGTAGGCCGCGTATACTTTCGTAGTGTGGAATTCGTCCCAGGTGACACTCAAGTCCTTCCGGTCTTGGAAATGTTTGAGAAGCTTCTGACGGTATTTCTGCAGTTCTCTGTATCTGTTGTGGTTGGTGTTGTAGTATTGATTGCTAGGACTATCTGGCAGATATAAATGTTTAGTTGTAATAAGTACATTTTTAAAGAATTTAAGATAGTTTTAAATACTTTCACTAGAATTAAATCTTATGAATTTGGTCTAAAGTATTTTTGCATTAATATATTATATTATTCATTAGAATTTGCAATATTCTTAAAATTCTAATATTGAATCGAACATTCTAATACCTGTAAAAGGTTCCTCCGTTTCATAAACGGTGTATTCAGGACTGTAAGATTGATTATATTTTTTGATATTCTTGTACATGGGAGACAATGGGACGTTTGGCCGATCCGATATCGTCACAACAGCACATATTTCCGTCTCCACTGTCGTCGGTTCCGTGTAGAATTGCGATATGGACGTGCTATTCTTGAGGTGTGATATCATTTCAACAGCAAACCACATCCCAGTCAACTGTAAATTAGGAATAAGTGTTGTGTGCAGTGGGGTACCTACATTTAATTAGTTTAAATATACAAAAATTCGAACAATCCATGATTTTAAGAACATTGTAAGGAATAGTGGGTAAAAATAAATGGTTTGTCTACCTTCATCTTGCACTGATAAACTTTTTTGTGTGAAATTACCATTCCGATCGTTGGTTACTGGAGGCCTTGAAGAATCATGTAAATACACATACAATATAAGTTGACAATGTCATGTATGTAAAACGAGTTACTTACTGAATGTATGTTTACATTTTAACGCAATTTTACATTTGAAAATAACAACTCTGTGATATATAAGTAGATTTTGTATGGAAACCTAGTTACAACATATTGTATAATGAACAATTCAAAAATTAAGAAATTACATACAAGACGAGTAGCGTCGAGTTTTGACTACTGCGAGACGCGGAGCTCGACTTTCCGCGTCTCGCCGTAGTGTGCATTTTTAAAGTGAGAGTCGTTTGAACAATAAAAAAATTAAAATTAAAAAAAAATGATAAAATTAAGAAATATAAAAAAATTAAATATATTTCCAGCGGGAAATTTTTCAAAGTCAAACTGCGTTTAAAGAAAAAACTAAAAATATAGAAAAATTAAAAAATGACACATTTTTACAAAGAGACGCGGAGTCTTTTTAAAATTAAGAGGCCTTTGAAAAAGAAAAATTAAAAAATTGAGACAAATGAAAAAATTAAATATACACTCCGCCAAAAAAGTATCGCATAAACTAAAAAAGGGCATTTATGAACCAAGATATTTTTATACGTTCACAAAAAGTTTGCCTCGTGTATGTGAACTATAAAAACACTAACAAAATAATGGAACTTAGCGTTTTTACTTTTTTTTTTCTAAAAGAACACATTTAGAAAAATGCATATGTGTAAGGTTTGTTCAGTTGTTTATTGAAAGTCTTCCTATACGGACAAATTTTAAAGTGCGAAGTCAGAGTTCTGTACCAACGCTTTTAAAACTAAAATGAGCAATTTAACTTCAGAACAAGTGGCTGCTATAGTTGCTTTAATCTAAGATGGACGATCTCAAGCATACGTTGCTAATTTGATGAACATCAATCAGTCAAGTGTTTCTAGAGCCGTAGCCAGACATAGGGAAACAGGCATTTACAGTAGAAGACCTGTACCAGGTCGTCCAAGATGTTCTACTCGCCAAGATGACCGCTATTTACTACTACAAGCATTACGTCGAAGACATGTAACTGCGAGACAATTGCAGAACGACTTGGCTAGAGTCAGAAATACTCGTGTGAGTACTCAAACTATTCGGAATAGGTTACGACAGAGTGGATTAAGAGCTAGAGTAGCTGTAACAGCCCCTCGTCTCACTAGGAACCACCGAGTGGCTCGCTTAAGGTTTGCCAGAGAACATGTAAATTGGAACATTAATGACTGGGCCAATATACTCTTCACAGATGAGTCAAGATTTGGTCTTTACACCTCAGATAGGCGTATCTCAGTGTACAGACGAGATGGTGAGCGCTATTCGCAGTGTAATATCAGACCTAGACCTAATTTCGCTGGTGGCTCTATTATGGTTTGGGGAGGCATCTGTTTAACAGGTCGTACAGAGTTAGTACCAGTAGACAGAGGTACACTGACTGCCCACAGGTATATAACGGACATTTTAGAAGAACATGTAGTACCATATGCGCCAATTATAGGAAACGAATTCATGTTAATGCACGATAATGCACGACCGCATGTTGCAATAATCGTCCAGGAATACCTTAACGATGTTGGTATTCCAGTTTTAGATTGGCCTGCGGTAAGTCCGGACATGAACCCTATCGAGCACGTGTGGGACCTCCTTCACAGACGGATACGAACCCAAAATGTTGCCCCAGCGGACCTGCATGGACTAGCAAATGCTCTCCGTGACGAGTGGGAGAATTTGGATCAGGCTTATATACGGAGGTTAATCGAATCTCTGCCAAACCGTATGCGAGCGGTCATAAGAGCCAGAGGTGGCAATACTCAGTATTAAAAGCTACTGTTATGACATTTTTCTTTCCAAAATTATAATTTCTTGTTTTAATAAAAATCTCAAGTATGAGTTCTTGTTTTTATTTGGCCTGTATTTTATTTAAACAATCATAGAAATTATATCTTAGAGCGCATTAAAGTATATTTACAACTTTATGCTACAAACAAAGATTATGCGATACTTTTATGATTCAAAACTAAATTATGCGATACTTTTTTGGCGGAGTGTATTTCCAGCGAGGAGTTTTCCGACAAACCGTGACAATGGCGTAAGTGTACAAAGCGAGACTATCAACTACTATAAACTTTAAAAGATAGTAAAAAATAAACGCCTGCCCATCTATGGCTAATATTTTACAAAAGTATTCCAAGAGATTCCTACTACCAACTGGCAAAGCCGGGATCAAAACTGAGCTTACCATCCGGCGACCTCCCCTTGTTAGTATCTCTTTCTTAGTTGTGGGTGACCTTCTATTCTATTCATTGATGATTTTATAACTCTAATTAAAGCAATACGCTCATTCATTTCGTCGATAACAAGCTGAATTGCCGAAAACAGTAATACACACACATGTTCTCCTCAATTGTGACGAATTCAGTTTTTATGGGTCACCTGGTCAATTTGTGTAACAACTTCGAAACGGACTTTGGCCTTGTTAAGAGAATTAAGGAAGGGAATAAGCAAAAAAATGAGGTGAAGTGAAGCAACAACTGGTGAATCAAAGCTTCAACTTGCGGTCGAGCAATTTAATTGTGTATAGTTTAATTATTACTTCCTCTAACATTTAATTGATGCTGATTAAATAACCCATCTGTGCTCCTTATTACATAATCTATGGGTAAATTTTATTCAGGCTAAACGGTAATAATTAACATTTAAATAATATAAATGGAAAAGAAATAAATACCTTGTTTTTATAATATAATTGGGATGGCAAAAGAGATTATGAAATGGTAACTATTGTTACTAAACTGCAAATATTACACAATACAGTTGTGGGTTTTAATATGAGCAATTTGAAGCAATTTTAGGACAATTTCGAAACATCGCTAAATTCGTGTAAACGTTAAAATAAATTAGATTAGTTAACTTCCTTACAACGAGAAATTAAAAGGTAAACGGTTTGATCTTTCTAGTTTTTTAGAAAAAACATTTTAGTGGAATAATTTGTGGTTATTTGGAAACCAAACTATATGTCATGGGATTTTTATCTTGAGTGAGTTATTTTTATTAGTATCAAGATCGTACATATGCTACAACTACAACAGGAAGCATTGGTGTAAATTTTATTTTTCATTTGCCATCGCTATTTAAAACAATATTTCCATATAATATGGGAGTAAGATCGCTATATGAAGATAGAACAAGCTTCTTTGACTCTGGAATCAAAAAAGATGTAGAACCATCGTCTTCTGAGGTTGATCAAGCTGCTAAAATAGCTTTATTTATTTCATTTATAATCAATATTACTAAATTATTTGTTGTGAAAAAAACTAAAACTTCACTCTGCTGAATGTAAGTTTCATAATATAGCTAAACTATCATTATCAGTGGTCAAATTGATCCGATTGCAGATAATTATGTGCTGATCTACCCTACTAAATATATGGTACAGTCCCCTAATCCGCAGTCCTTTACTATCTTATTGGGATCAGAATCTTCATGACTTAATGAACTGTAGAATTTAAAAATATTTAATTCTTATCAACCCAGATTAAAATTTACAGTTGAAATTAAAGCAAACAACATCTTTAGACATTGAATTCATAAAAAACAGTAATGAAATTTTAACAAAATGATAAACTAAACCTATACATAGTGTTATTATAATCCAGTAATTGGGTTTTGGAACCTTTGGTGTAACAATAACTATCACACTGACAAAAGCCAATGCTAGGTTTTCCACTATCACCAAACAACAATGCACAATCTCTCGACGCGCGTTTCGCTAACCAAGTTAGCATCATCAGGAGATGATTAACAGTGACTGTTAATATAGTGTGCATTGACTGTTAATATTAACAGTGACTGTTAATCATCTCCTGATGATGCTAACTTGGTTAGCGAAACGCGTGTCGAGAGATTGTGCATTGTTGTTTGGTGATAGTGGAAAACCTAGCATTGACTTTTGTCAGTGTGATAGTTAGTGTTATTATAGTTTAGCTGACAGAGCTATAACTTTAACAACCGCAATGTTTCGATCTGATACTAATAATAAAGCAAAAAATATTCTAAAACAAAATAATTACCTTGCCAATAAAATATTCAATCAAAAAATATTCCGTTTTTCTTTTTTTTATTATAAATCAATAAAAATTATAAAAGATAGTCAAACAATTACAAAATATATATAAAAATCCTTATGTAAACATTTGTGTGAAAAAATAAATGAAATTTTCAACCCCCATAACTTCAAACTAGCAAATCAAAATAATAATAAACTACAAAACCAAATTTACACAAACTGAAAATCAAAAAAATTATTTTTAATAAAATTTGAAAAAATAAGCCATCATACGTAGTATATAAAATAAACTGTCACAATTGTAATAGAGTGTGGATATTGGTGGAACTATATAATATTTAGAAAACATAATAATAGGGCACATATATAACAAAAACCTTACAGCCCTAAAAAAAACACGAAATAACATAAAATCACATATTTGATTTTAATAATAAGTACACATATATCAATTTTGAATAAAAACCAAATTTGAAAACACGCAATACACTTTCAGATTTCAAATTTATAAATACAAAAATTCAGTTTACGACTTAAATATTTACAATAAAATTTTTCACTAAACTTTATAACTTAATTCTGGGATAATTTACTAAATTAAATTAGAAATGTTTTTTACTAAAAATTAATAACACTGTTCATATTTGACCATGAAAATAAATAAACAAAACGATCTTTATGAAAAACACAAAATTTTCAAATTAAAACAAAAAAGTACCCACACTCATTTTATCAACAAACCAAAAAGAAACGAGTTCGCAGTGTTGGTCAGAAGTTATTTGCTATTTTTTTTTTTTTTAAAACCGGCACAGATAGACGTACTACCGTTACTGCCGATTGGTATTGCGGAAACTGTTTGAAAAAGTTCGTGAAAACTTCCAAAAGAAAAATATATATTTACATGATGACAACGCATCGTTGCATACAGCAAAACTAACTCTGAGTATTGGATGCCCTTAATAATCAGCACCATTGACCCTACATCATATGTGTAAATATTGTTTTTATTTTCGTAAAATTAAAGATACAGTGCGTGGGACCACTTTCGTCATCAGAAGCAGCAATACAATATTATAGAATCCTGCTTCCTGAAATGTATCGTTAGGAGTGGCATCATTGCTTTAAGGACGAGTTTCATGGAATGCAAAATATATTGATGTTAAAAGGGAATATTTTTAAAAATAATAGTCATTTAAATTTTTTTTAAAACTGGTGTTTATTTGATTTTCTTCATAAAAATTTTTAGTGTTGCTCTCGTGGGTGATGATTTCAAAATCGAAAAATTACAATCTATAGTACTATAAAATACAATTACCTGTTTGATATCGATATGTTCTTGTATTCGTTGATCCTTACAGTAGTTATCACCAATATTCTCTACCAATACACCATTTACGCAAAGTAAACAAATCACCACCAACACAACCAGCATATTTTCGATCGAATTTGGCGTTTCGAGAGAAAGTACCTAATCACTATTCGTTTATGGACACGGTCTAGTGTAGTAGGACGCGTTCATTCAAAAATTCAGCGCCTTTCGGTGGGAGTTCGTCTTTTATTAACTTAATTTAAGTCAATTAGTGGTCTTAACTGCAAATATGATAATACCCCGGAGTAGTAATTCTTTTGATTAACTCTTCAGTAAATCGTAGTTGCTGTCCGACTAACTTTATTTAATTTATGAAACTGGTAATTGGTTCGTGGTTCGTTATCTTAAGTTTTGATTTATTATATAGGTATGCATGCATGTATACGTGATGGGGTTTATTAAGTTTGGATCTGCATAATATAGGAAGTGGAAATAGATCGAGTTGGTTTATTATCGTACTTGGAAAATATTATAAATTGCATAGGAAAATAAATACAAATAAAATTTATTATCTGTGAAAACTTTTTATTTGATAATGTAAAACGTGGTAAAACTATTACGCTATTACAATCTTAAAACGCCATCTATACTTTCAGTGTTAAACTAATACAAAAGCACTGCGATTTCATTCCGCTAGATGGCAATGGAGTGTAATTGTGGTAATAATAAGAATAATAAATTCGCAAACGCGTCCAAATATAGATGTCGCTATAACAACTTGAGCGAATAAAGTCCCCGGATGAAATCACTGTTGCCAGATCTGGCGCCTTCGTTTGTAAAACGCGTGAATTCTGGTGACGTCAAATTTAAGGCAGGTCAAGGTCTGCGATCCAAACAACCGCCATATTGGATTTTATCCTGTGTTATTTATATGGCGTTAAATCTGTGCGTATTTATTTTATTATTTTTATTAAATCGGTGGAAGTTTCAGGACTGATATTGTGCTAAGTATGTTCCCTGAAGTATGTGTTAACAGTTCATCCCAAGTTTAACCTGGGAATTATCTGTACTTTCAGGATAACAAGTGATATTCGAGGAGTAGTCATTGTTCGCGCACAGCAAAGCATCGATAATACATTTTTGTTTTTATTAATATAATAGACAAGAGTACAAATTCTTTTCCTTTCCAAAGCCAGGAAGTGAATAAAGGAAGTACAACAATTTTATAACTTACTTTTAATAAATTTCATTTAGGTTAGTATTTTGTTTTATTTATACGTACCAAATTATTAGTGGAACACTGAGTGTTATTCCACAGGTGAAGAGCATATCTTCCAAGGTTTACCTTAGCCGAAAACACTACGTTTAACACTGCTCTTCACTTGTTTTCTACTGAAGATGGCAACTTAGTTGCCGAAGTACGTATTTAGATTTGTATCTTTTAATTCTTGTGGTAAGGGGTTTTTTAATTTTTTTTTTTGGTTTTTTGTTATAGTTTTCAAGCCACAGTCTCCACCCATCACAGGATAATACATAACAAACGGAAAATCTGATTTCTTTAATATGTAGACTAATTTAGTTATTTTTTCTTACAGTTGGCATGTATGTACATAGTACACTAGGAAATTTTGCGGGAATGTGTAATGTTCCAGTTTGTCTTATTAGTTGGATGATAAAGATGTCATTGGTGGTGTAGCTGGGAGGTTTGGGTTAATTAAAAGTCTGATTAAAAAAGGCAGCTATTTATTCGTTTATTTCTATTGAAAATAATGGCGTATAATACAAAGAAGAAGTAGAAGTAGAATACACAAAAAGAAAATGAAAAGTGAAAAGTAATATTACTCTATCGATAATTATCAATTTTCACATTTTACGAAATAATAAACAGCATTTACAGAGCTAAGACTAGTCCATTAGTTTTACATTAACAAAAGTATAAAAAAATTGCGTTAGTGAGCAATACGTACTACGTAATAATTATTAAAAAAAAAAAATAGTAATCAAGAGTTGTATTTCGTTATCATTAATAATTTACAATAATAGAAAAATCTAACTGCATACGGATTTACACATCTTCGTGTGTTATGTTATGTATAATAGATATTGTTCGGATATCTCTGAATAGTTATAGGATTATAAACATTGAATTTGAAAATGAAATAGAATGTCCTACAATGATGATGATGATCGTAATAATAATATCGATATTATTGCTAAAATTTGTGCAAAGAAATTTTTACTGTACTGTTACAATTATTATTTAATAATTAAATTATACATACATATGTAACATTTATGGCGACAAGTATATCGATTCAAATTCTTCCAAATTTCAATTTTATCCTCCCACACGTAAATTTAAATATATATATCTACACATTTCATCTCGTTATCGATAACATATCCAGATTTAAATATATATAATATACTTTTTTTTCATTCGTCTAGTCTAGTATTTATATATTTATATATATTTTATTATATAATTAACATTATCATCTATACAAATTACATGAAAAACCAATTTAAAATATGTATGTATCAGGTATACAATATATTTTTTTTTATTCACTGTCTGTTTTGGTTTCCTAATTTATGTTGGGGAGTTAATGTTTTTAGTCGCATTAATATTATTTATATATTTATTTATTCTAAAACAGTATGGCAACTACTATCAACATTAACTTAAGCAAAGGTGCACTAAAAACATTAACTCGCCGTCATTTCTTCACATTTCGACATTTTTGTCTCTCACCAATACACGTTGACATGTTTACAATTATTATATGCTGTACAGATTTTAAGTTGGTGTGCCTTGCGCATTTGAAATTAATTTACAACAATCACAGACGTTACAAATTTGCCAATATCTATTAGAATAAGGGAAATTAGAAAGAAAAAGGTTGTAGCGCCCTCTAGTAATGTTTGCATAAGTAGACAATTTTTAAGTTGGTATACATACATACTCTTCGGAAATGTCAAATTAGGATAATTGTAAACATATCGCTGTTAACGAATTTAGATTATAATTTATAATTAATTAATAAAAATAGATCAATCACAGACAATTCTCAAAATAATTTAAACGTTACGTCAGTAACTAATATCTACAAACTTACATTCTTTCACATAATCATGTAGTAGTGCACCTATTAGTAATTATGATTCGTATTCTTTTCTCTTTATTATCATTATTATTTTAATATTTAAAAGATATTGTTTCCTTTTTCAATAATAATTTAATCGTAATCCATATAAGCGTCATAAATTTTCTTCCTTTATTTATTTATCATTTTAACAGCGCGCTTTCTTTTTATTTTCACTTCAATTCTTACTACACAATTCACATATATTAAATATATTTCTGCTTCCTACATAATATATACTTTCTTATTGTTTATTTATTATATCGTTTATAAAACTAAAAAGCGAATTGTTTCTCTCTTTTTTTTTATCTCCGTGTGCTTTTATCTCTCTTTGTGTCTCTAATTTAAATAATTGGAAAGACGTAATTTCGTATTTCTAAAATACAAAACAACGCAAAACTTTGATTGCCACAAAAGCTGGGTATATTTTAGTCCGTGTAACATTGGGACTATTATATATAATTGTACTTAAAAACTACCTATGTATCGTACTTTATTATTATATAACTATACGAGCGTACCTTACACATAAACATTGTTTTATTTAAAAATTAAATTGAAAATAACTGGTTGGCACCCAGATGTTTCTGTCATTGCTTATGTGGGTGTCACTTTCATAGTTAGTTGCGTCATCTAGCGGTGAACATCCAAAATATTTGGGAATTTTAAATTAGTACATATAAAAAAATTATAATGTTTTAAAGCGTTTGTAAAACAACTTTGAAGTACTTTATTATAACACAAAAAAGTGCTATAAATACAACTTACACTCAAGCTGCATTCCTTATATCTGCCAATACAAAAAATATTATTTAACTGAATGGTTCGGCCACCCATAAAATACCGTTCTATTTGTGCATAGACTTAGTTTACTTCCTGACAACTTAGTGAGATTTTAGACAAATGAAAAGCAGCAGAAAGCACACTCAATACGCAAAAAAGAAACCCACGGAAAAAAAATTTGAAAGGTTATGGTTATCGTCGTTGATGTTGTGATGTATGATAAACTCACGTTGCAAATGTGCTGCAAAGCATTCGATTTAAAATTTAAAGATAATATTAATTAAAAACGAAAAAAAATTATTGATAGTTAAAGGTACACTTAAAATAGTATAACCACAGATAAGTAAACAGATAGCTCACTGTAGCAGAATTGTCCAAAACACGCGGGTTGCATAAATCAAAGTATCGACCGAAAAATATACATATTTTAATATTTAACCCATATGTTAGAAATATTTACCCGCATTTTTGATCCAATCAGTACGCAATAAGTTATTGTTCGGATATATAAATAATTTGAAACCTTTAAAATTCTTCCGAGACTTTCCGCAGCGTATATATACGCATACTACCGAGTGTCGCCGTTTCAATGCTAGCGATACGTGCCTACGCGTGTGTCGCCGGACGACTGAAGTACAGCGCTCCAAATGAATTCACGTAGGGTTCCCAACTATTTGATCTAGGGTTGCCATTTTAGCGAAAGCCAATTCTTCCGTAAGGTGAGCTATCTGTATTACTTATCTGTGGTATAACAAAACATGGTATCCTTCAAAATCCGGTTATTGGTAGAATTTTATTTTATCAAATGTCAAATTACAATTTAATTTAAATTAGAATAAGATAATATAAAAATCCTTTTCATTTTTTCTTGAATGTGCGGAAAAAATCAAAAATTTATAGATGTTACCGAATCTATAAATTTTTGAATTTTTTGATTTAGTTGACGAATTGAATTTTTTTTCTAAAAAAAAAAAAATTTGAAGTTCTGTGACAGGAATTTAATAGAACCTTCATTTTCTTGCACTATCAAGACATTGGACAAATTGTGGAAATTTGATGTAAATGGATAATTACTATAACAACAACATTAGAAGGAAATTTTTGTCCGCTATTTAACTGTGTAGCGATTTATATTGAATCCGTGGTACAATTTTAATCAATTTAAGAAAATGTTGTTTGTACGTCTGTTCTTTATCGATTTCAACACAACCTTTTTTTAAATTTTCTGCTACTATGTGTTTACGTCAAGTTGCTGCAATAATTAAAATGAAAAATATTATAAAACAAAATATCTTTATCTAATTCGAGTTTCCACCAAAGAATTCCGAACGCTTTAATAAAAATATTTGTTGACAGTCAATTTAACCATAACCTCCAATTGTCACAGTGATTTTCAAAATATCTATAATTATATATACTATATATATAACATTGATAATTTGGCCAACCTGCGTTTGTGGTTTTATACGTATATTAAAAACGCTAGTTACAAAATGTTCTTTTTGTCCGTTTATTATTTAGAAATAGGTATATTTGCAATTACGCAGAGCTATCAAACATTTAGAAACACAGCGGATTACCAACCAATTGCCATTGTACTCTTTTACATATTCAAAGTCCGAATTACATATAAAATAATAGAATCAAAAACTTACTTTTATAATTTTTTCAACACCTTGAAATTGAAAAAAAAAAATCACCGCCCACATACATACTACCAAATTAAAAATGAAAAACTAAATTTCATGAAACAAAATAATCCGTCGCCTTTAAGGCAATCGTAAGAAATATAATGCATATAATTATTATGTATAATGAATATAAATAAAAACTAATATTGAAATAACTATCATTACTACATACAGTCTTACAATACTAACGAAGAGCTATATACAAAGATGTAGGAGCGTATTAATATTACATGATCTTTCGTTATATTTTCGTACAGATAAAATTAGGCTGTTCTTATGCTATAATGATCACGCTGTATAAGCAATTTTAAAACGATAACATTATAAAACGATAGTGATTCACTGGTTCCTCAAAAATTCAGTTTAAATTAAATATTTGACGTATGAAACGTTTAAAATAATGAAATTAGCGACATCTTTGGCACATATATCTAAATTAATTTGACGTATCTGTCAAATGATATTAAAATTGTTTTAATTTAAATTATGACTTATGTCCTTAAGTAGCAAAATGAGCAAAACGATTCTCGCGTAGACTTATACAGTGTGATTTTACATTAATATTTTCTTCAATGTTCATTCATTTCTTCATCCTATTTATATGTGTGCGAACAACACATATAATAATATATGATTACCGTCTATGATTTGTTCAGTATCTATATCATAATGTTTCCAATTAATTGTGTTGATCACGACATGATATTGTTAATATATATATATATAATTATTATATAAATAGGTTATTAAAAAGGTCCAAATATCACTCGCTAGAATCGAAAAACTTATACGGCGACGAATTTTACGATTAGAATTGGGGCGAAGATCAGACAGAATGTCAACGTCGAGGATGGATATGTGAACATGCCGCTGGAGATCGGTTTCACTGTCGTCGTAACCGAACGGTATGGCGGGGTTCCTGATGGTTCTGAAAATGCGAGACATAGGTTTTGAATTTTTGCAGAGGTACCGAAACATAGACGGTAATTTTTCATAATAACGCCAAACAAAAAAGAAAGAGTTAGAAATAAGAACCGTAAAATGAGGTGAATAGAAACGGTGTGATGAAACTTTGCAGGGATCTGTTTTCTTAATTCAAAATGGCCATTACAGGAAACTGTTTTTCAGTTATGGCTTTAGTTTAGAAACAGGAGCGTGAGATGGCAGCACTATAGTTTTAAAAATGTTGTTACTGTTATCATATATATAGGGTGTTTCAGACCACTCGTCCACTATCTTTTTCTTGGGATATATGGCAGCTAGATTCATGCGATAAAAAATTTGATAACAAAACCCTACCTGAAATATCATCTGAAAATATTTTCAACTTCCGGAAACGTTCTATTATACCGGAAGTCGATAGCAATTTTCTTATTTTAAATGGAATCATATGATTTTTCTTATTTCAATCAATTCTACACATTATTTGAATACAATTTTTACTGAAGTTCACTATCGCTAAATTTAACGGTTTTTGAGATATTCACGATTTTGTCAAAATTTTGACATTTGCAGCTCCTCCTATATTATTTTGTATTTTACAAACCATTGGAGATAATGATGTCATTTTTTTTATTGTATAAGAAAAATAGTCGTGCATACAAACACAGTCATAGAAACCACTACATTTTATACAGAGTGTTCATAAATCGATAGCCAACTTCCACAGCTTTAACCTTAGAAATTTCAATTTTTTCAAATGTAACATTATATTTCTAATTATCGAATTCGATGCAAAAATGAAACGTTTCCGGAAGTTGAAAATATTTTTAGAGGATTCTTCAGGTAGAGGTTTGTTATTAAATTTTTTGTCGCATGAGTCTAGCTGTCATATATCGTATCACACGTCAAAATCCATTACGTCAATCGAAATTAGATGGTTTTGTCAGCTCATGCTTGGATATCCAAGAAAACGTAAGTAAAAATGTTCATACCTCGGCTCTATTTTGCAAGTTTCATTTTGTTGATTGTTTTTTAAAACGTGTCACGTTTAGGTTAGGCACACAATTTTTCTGCTTAAAAAAAAAATCATTTTAAGCCAATAATTGAAGTTTTATTTAACTAATTTCGTGTTATTTGTTTCAATTCATCATATTTTACGGAACTTTGTTAGAATCATCTATGCAAACAACTTCAAAATCATGTTAACAAACACCAGTTGTTAATAATAAAGAAAAAAATTGAATTATTATTATTAAAGATGTTACACGAATAAAGATAAATGAAAAGAAATAAAAAAAAAAACAAAACCAAAAATTACCGTCAGTATTACCAGAGCCTGAACCTGAAGCATCAATGCGTTCCTCTTCGTCCTCCTCCATGTTGGGTCCTCCGCCGGATCCGGAACCTTGTTCCGGTTCGTCACCTTGCTGTATGTAACTCTCAGACTTTGGCATATTGACTCCGCCGAGCGAAACAATCACCATCTACAAATCATAAAGTTTACGTAAATACTTTCTCGGAAGTGGAAGCAATGGAACATTTAGATGTCATTATAATTTACGTGTGAGTAGGTATAAGTACGAGGATAATAAGTTTAGCGTTTTAGCCATACGATAGGCGCCAAATTTTAAAGTCCTACATACCTACGATAACGTGTAATAAATCCACGTCGATAGAATATAAAGGCTTTTAATTAAAATATGTTTTAACAACGCAACATTTTAAATTTTGTAGAATTAGAAAGAAATAAAGTATTTGTTCCTAATCATAATATTGCTATTTCTCTCACCTTATGAACGTGACGCAACTTATCAGCCAAATCGGCAACTTTCGGATCGACAATTTGCAAATTCGTATTCAGTTTGACCTCCGGATTGTACTTTTGCGTGTCCAAGGTAGCGTCGACAACAGTTTTGGTGTATCTGAAATTACAAACAGAGTTAAATTCGACCGCTAAACCCCTTGCATCGATTTTTACTTACTCTCCGATTCTTTCACCAGTCCAACAGCGTTTATCTTTGGGTTCCACGTAAGAGTCATCCTTGCAAATCACCTCCGCAAGGTTATCGTAGAAGTTCTTGCTTTGCGCTATGGACATCAAAAAGGTGGATATTTGCTGATCAGGTAATGGCGGGAAGGTCCTAGCTTTGATCATGTTGCCTTCCGTATTTATTTCCATCGAAGTCGGATCGTTAGATTCCGCATATCTTGCCGGACCGCAATTCCTCTTTACCTGTAAACAAAAGAGGGGATGAGTATCTACTGAAATATATTTTTTTTATATTCTTAGCATACAAATCTGACGTGAAAACTCTTGAAATCCCTTACTTAAAATGCCGTTCTCTGCGCGTGAGGAACGGATAGAATTTATTTTACTTTAATTCACTATAATGCGCCTTATAATGTGTTCCGTGGGGGCAAGATGAATGTCTAAGACCCCATGAATAATGCATCAGCGTGAAAGTTACTATACGGAACATTGTACAAAAGTATGGAAGTTAGATGTGTATAGTTCTTGAATCAAATTACAATAAATCTGAATTGCGATGATATTCTCGTATATACAGATCGTTGCATCGCAAGTGCCGTCAAACGCTCGCTGCGATTGACGTGTTACTTCGTTGAGCAGGTCTTAGCGTTATAGTATGTATGAGCGTGCATAGCTGCGCCGGTGGTATGAATTATACGTAATGTAGATAGAGTCATATGATAAAATTTTCTTTAACGTGCACAATGTGCCAGTTATATCTTAACCACCCGTATATGCACGTATAATTATGTCATTCCATAATTATGCCTAACTCTGCGTTTATACATATCTGCATTATACTAATCTAAATTCTAAGAAACTAGATTGATAACACCGTAGGTGAACTGTTGTGTTTTAACGTTAAGAAAATTAATTAGATTGTAACCGTCTTAGGGATAAGACTAGTTTTAAGTTATATTTTATATATTTTATTAATAAAGTGATTTTTAAAAAGTCGTGATTGGGGATTAAATATATAATTTGCCCGCTGTTTTTATCCTCTTAAAAACTAAATATGTAGTTATAACAAGAATAGCAAACTTGTGCACAGAATATGTATTGTAAGAAGATGTTTATGACGAATGAAAAATGTAAAATATTAAAGCTATGTGGAGAATAGTAATACTATGTATTATTACAACAATTCACAGTAAAATAATGAAATTTAAATTCTGTAATTAGTAGCTAAATAAAAAATGAATATTCTCATATTTGCAGGAATAAACGTTAAAAAAATATGCATATATATAAGATAACATAAAAGCGACCACTTTTCTAATGCATTAAATGCTCGAAACGTCTTCCGGTCGCCTCAAAGCAATATGCTAAACGATCGTAGAAGCCTCGTTGCGCATTCTGTAAAATTGCTGGAGAATGTCATCAAAAGTGTTAATAATTTTTTGTTGCAATTCTGCCAAATTGTTTGGTCTATCGTTTTCAAATGTATAGATCTTAGTTTTCATGTATCCCCATAAGAAAAAGTCATTAGGGGAGAGATCTGGTGATCTAGGTGACCACCGAATAGTTCCCCAGGTACTTAGAACACGGTTTGGAAATACATTATGAAGATATTCCCGTGCAACTCTACTATTATGAGCGGGACACCCATCCTGTTGAAACCATATGTTATCCAAGTTGAGCGCCAATTCGTGGAGGCGTGGGATAATTCGATTCTGGAGCAAGTTAAGATACTTCACGCCTGTTAAATTGCCATATATATATCTATAAAAAATGGTCCAATTTTATGCTCTCCAAGTAATCGCGCCCAAACGTTTAATTTTTGGGGATACTGAGTTCTAGCATTGTATGTTAGGTGCGGGTTTTCTCTTGCCCAGTGTCGAGGTACAGCGGGATTATGTCTTCCGTGCAACGGGAAAGTGCTTTCGTCCGTAAATAATATATTTGCAATAAAATTTGCGTTTTGATTGCAAATATGCATCATATTTTCGCAAAATTCCATTCTCTGTTCTTCATCTTCGGGAAATATTTCATTTGTTTTCTGTAATCTGTAGGAATGGTATTTATTTTTCTTTAAAACACGGCATACTGTGCTTTTAGAAATATCCAGCTGCTCACTAATACCCAATGAAGATATTTTCGGGTTCTGTTCGACACTGGCACAAATTAAAACGTTTCTTTCGTCATGGCGAACAAATGGCTGCCTATTACGTTTGTGCTTGTTCGGCATAATACAGCCCAATCTTTCAAAATTATTTATTATTCGCTGAATTGTTTTTAGAGCGGGTCGTGATTGATAATTCTCATAAAAGCGCTCTATTATTTGCCTTAATAATTTGTTTTCTTTGAACTAAATTATAAACATCCATTATTTTTATAACATATAAATACCAAACTAATAAACTAAATAAATACTTATGTATGTATCTTACACTAAACTCTGCAGAAAACCTAATAGAAACGACGACAAAACACTAACTAAACGAATATGTTTAGCAAAAATGCTTGAAGAATGAGACAATTAACAGATTAGGATATAATAAGAAAATGCAAATGAAAAGAATATTGTTTCACCAAGAATAATAAAAAAATGAAAATGTAATAAAATATCGTAAAGCGCTAGAACATATGAGACAACTATCTTCTACAATGCCTAACTGGAGACTGCAAATATCCAAATATTCATACGTATTCTCTGCAATATGTATCGGCGCCGGCGCGGCATATGGACTTCACTAAGACATACCGTTCAACTATCGATATAATATTTTGACGGCACTTGCGATGCAACGATCTGTATATTCGGCCATAAAACATTAAATATTACAGGTACGGAATGTTTGATTTGGGGATGTTTAGAAACAGAATTCGATTGGAATAATTGAACGCATTATGTTAATTCGAATATTTGATCTACGTACATGCAAAAAAAAAATAATTTCTTATTTTTAACTGTCCACACTAATTTTATGAATTGACTGAGCTGGTAATATTAGTCTGTTGTATTACGAAAAACTTGTTGAAAAGACAACCTAAAAGCTATGATGAAATGTTGGACGACTATAAATTCTTGTAAAATCAGTCCCCACGTACACCAGTAGCTTGTAAAGCTAACGACATCGTTAAAAAAGTGGCAAATTTATGAGCTTTGCATTCATTATTTCCGCAAAAACGAGGTTGCACACCGACTGAGTGTCTAAAAATGATCTGATATGTGTTATAAATACTTTTGTGTGCATGTAAAATGTTTCACATAAAATAGCAGAAGAATATTATGTGTTTAATTTCTTTCTAAGATACAATTTGATGAGAACTATTGAATAATGTAATTTTTAGAAAATATATATCGTGGAGTTTTATGAAAAATATTCGAACACCTCAATTTTTAATTTTAACGGTATACGCTTTCTGAATTAAATTTAAAACATACAGGTTGATTCATGAAAGTGCACCACAAAGTAGATGATCTTTCTTAAATTAAACACCGTGTATATTTTGTTATTTATTTTATGAAGCCAAAATTACACTAAAAACTTTTTCTGTTGAGCTCTATATTTTCCTTTTTAAACTTTATAATAACTTTGTATTTACTATACAACTAGCGACCTCTTTGTTCAAAATTTCTAAACAGAGTATTTTCGCATATTTAGTGATGACAAATTTTATCGAACTATCGATAAGATACATCGATGTTTCGATATATCGCCGACAGCTTTTCGATGTCGAAGAAAGAATTAAAAATAAAAGACATTTTTTTTATTATGACGAAGAAATAGTTAAATAATTTCCTTTTTTGTGATCTAATATGAGTAACAGGTAACAAATGTAACGTGAAAAATTGGTTAGATTATTTGTCATGACTCGTTCTATTTGGAAATTTGGAACGTATACAAATGTAGAAGAAACGTAAACATAAAAATATGCAACTTGACAAAAATTTTGCGCAGCGGGAAATTCAAACAGCCCTGAATCATTAAAGATCACTTTCATATATGATTGGAGGATCATTCCACAATGAGTGTGGGGAAGTAGAAGAAGGTAGTTTAAGGAAGGAATTTAGAGTAAAAAACGGGTTTTATTGGCATTAATACTTCTTCTATACATTCGAAATAAATCATATAGGTACTGATAAAAATTAGATTTTAAGGCATTAGTTACGCATTGACATAAAAAGACCAGATGTCAAAGTGACATGACACTATATTTCGTTTTAAGTTCTTGGGTTTTTGGAAAATATTATGGAAATAAATTGGAAAAATTGAACGTATATGGATGCAAATAAATTATACTTTTGGCCAAAGTTATGAACATTTGGACGTGGTAGAGGGTTAAAGGAAGAGCACCTATCGGTGATTTAATCCTTTTGACATATGTGACATGATGTGTATGTATATGTACTTACATATTTTGTACCTATTATAGTCAATAAATTGATACTATTATTACTATATATAACACTAGTTTATGCCTTCAACTAGAAATTTATAAGTGGATAAGACTCACTTTGGAATGACCAAATATTATACTAGTATACATATGGTCAAAGAAATGTTAAACTGGCGCAATATAGAGGGCGCCACTAGCACTTTCTATTGTTCTGCATTTGTAGTGGTAATATTTTTCCATAAGAGAATACTAGTGGTGCCATCTGTATCTCGCAAATGGAACATTTGTTTGACCATATGTAGACTAGTATAATATTTTGAATGATCCTCCTCATATTATAGTAATGCCTTTATTTATATAACACGAGTTCTATAAGCAACTGTAATGGCACGTAGTAGGTTAAGGTTGGTGCTCGGTCAAACATAAAAAAAAATAAAAAAAAAATGTTCACTGAAAAAATAGCGATTTTGCAGGAAAACCTCGATGTAAAGAAAACATCGATGTCAATATATCGATGTTTCAAGTAAAAACATCATTGTTGAAAAATGTAATTCCTTTCCTTATTAAACAACATAACCTCACTTACAACACGTGCTTCACACATTCTTCACCTTTTTCCATTTCTCTTATTTTGTATCATAACCAAGCATTTTTAAAATTATAAATGTCCATTCCAGTATTTAATGCAACGCCTTTCCGCTTATTTTCCTTCATTTTCTTTCGCCCTTTGTTTGTACATATTTGTATTACATGTTTCAATTTTTTTTTTCATTAATCTTTGTTGTATATGTAACATTGTACCCCTGAAGAAGATATTAATATAAATATCGAAAGCTTGCATTAAATTACAAGAAGTTTTATTTACTTTTTTCCTGACTGCTATCCCAAACAACTTTTACCAGACTACATATAGCTATATATATATAGCCTAAACTTGTACATGCTGCAATTCATAAATAATTTCTTGTCACGATGCGGGTATAAAAACATCCTCAGTTTGTTATCTCAAGCGGCCCTCCAAAATGTGTGGCAATGCCAGAGAATATATATAGCCGTGTTCAACTCAATTTTCGTCGGAATGTAGGATATAGGATCGTTTATAATACATTTCACGTAGGTATGAGGGTAATTTTGATGTAAAATGATATTTCTTTTCCCGTATCCGGTACTATAAAAAAAGGAAAAAGGGATATATATCTATATATTATATGAATGTATAAGGGTTTTTCAATTTTGTTTCGCTTTGGGTATCATTGTAATCTATTTAAGTATATATGGTGATATGCAAATTTTGTAAAACTATTAATGAGACTTACTAAAAATAATATTTCAAATATATTCCAGAATAGAAACCTAAATTCGTTAAATCTGTTTTAGATTTGGTTTAGTTGGTTTTGTAGAGGTTTTCAGCGATCTTTTTAATGGCTATCAACTGCGATATGTGACATTGTAAAGAATTTAACCAAAGAGAATAAGCGATCGATAAAAGGATGCATATTGTTGGTGTCATGTTTGTGCTATTTTCAAAAGGTGTATTAAATGGATATACACATGTGATTGCAGAATTGTCCTACAACGTATTGCTTTCTTGATTTTTATCGTCTGCGTGCTGTGGAATAATCCAAGTTTCCATATGAAGGACTTGTCAACATAACCCCTCATTGGATGCTGCGGTCATTGTGTCATGTTACGAAACTTACAAATTTTAATTGCTTAATAAACTCGAGATTGGAAGCATCAATGCTATCAAATCTCTTATTTGATTGTGACATCCAGATTTCCGTTATTGTGGTCTAATAAATAGCGTAAACTTGTATGTTTATTTCAGCCAATCGTACACAACCAAATCGCACTAGAGTTGGGGTATGTAGTCACAATTATGTGCCAAAGTGAAAGTTAGGCAAATCCTGATTTTGTCCTTGGTAATTGGTTGGATGTTTGGTAGTATCTTCTTCCTTTTGCCTTCTCTTCAATATTTGATCAATCTGCTTAGTACAACCAGTAATGTAAGGAAAGCAGACTCTTGGTTATTGTGTCTTTTCTTGGTCTTCCTTTTGATTTTTCACTGATCTTGTTATAGCTTCGTCAAAGAGATATTTTGTTCTTTAACACTATTTTTATTTTTTTTTATCTCGACATTCAAATCTTCTACAGTTTGTTGGTAGTAATCTGAAATGTTATTGCTGAAATATAATACTATTTAAATACTTATTTAAATTCTGAATATTGTATTTTGTATATTTATAAGCCCTACCGCAACAACTTTAAATCTAATTCAGCAAAGCGTCCTCACCAGCCACCCCTAGTGATATTGAATGAAAACACTCTCGGACATTTGCATTTTCAGCAGCAGAATGGCCTTCAACAAAAACATTACCCGTTTACCCTATAGGCGACCGGTATAATTTTCCGTCGGTAGATTATTTCACCTCAATTTATTATCCACGGCGATGTCCTTTTCACAGAAGCAGCATCCTTTTCTGCAGATCCGTGAGCAATTAGCGTAAAAAATAATAAAATCGATTTTGTGAAAGTGCGATCCACATTTTCGCTTAATAGGTTGGGGTAGGAAGTCCCGTACTTTCCCTTTGGCTTCTTTCCGGCGAATTTATTGAGGCAATTTTGTTAAGCCGTAGGGTGATAGAGCGATTAGGGTGATACCTATGTAGAACAAGGCGATTCATCGCTTAGCACCTTGCATGTAATCTTTTCCCATAGAAGGGAATGTCTTTGTCCGTTTAATGTCTGTTCTTTCTTTTTTGTCTATTACTTGACGAGAGATCTGCTCCTTGTAAGCTTATAATAATGATAAAATGTTTTACATGAAGAAAAAAAAAAGAGAGAAATAAGTATTGCAACTAATTTTAGAGTTCGTAGATCATGGAATTTTAAAGAAAACATTTTATATATTTTCTCCAAAGCCAACTAATTTTTTTATTAGACTTGAAAACTTACAAGGGAAATATTCCAACCGTGACATCCCGATTATAATGAAACCTGGTACACATCTAGTGGTACTCTAAGGGGGAGTCAGCATTTCTCAATGTGATTAGTATACATAAAATAGCATCGTCAAAAACATACAGAGTGTTCTGTAAGTAGCTGAGATGCGGTTTATCTTACCGAATATCCTGGTATGATAGCGCTTTTGGATTCCACATTAAAAATTTATAAATATATATAATAATACATTTTGAATGTGTGCTTCTAACACTTTCCACTGAATTTGCAAAAACGTGTTGAATAAAAGGCAACATTGCTTACATTAACGAACACCGTTGTTTCAAAAAATCTCGGCATAATCTTTATGCGATAAAGTTTACGTATGGTTACCTACTTTTTTTAAAAAACAAAGCATTTTAACGATTTTAATCAAAGTGGGAAATTTTAAAAATTGGCTTTTAGCGTCGAGAAATCCAACTTATAAGTAGCATTTAGTAGTGTTAGCATTTCGAAATTTTGCAGCGCCATCTATGGGTTCACTCTACAGGGTTTATTTTTTGTTTTTTTTTAATTTCTCAATAGGTTTGGTTTGAAAAACTGCTAAAGGAGTTTATTATTAAATTAAAATTGATTATAAGTGTAAAATAGTTCAGTTGAAGTCGCATTGAGTAACACTTAGTCATAGAACGTTAGAACACCAGACCATTTATTGCAAAAAATACATAAGTAGATGCTCTATAGAGGCTCTGAAAGTAATTTAAAAAAACAAATCCAATTTCCAGGAAAAAATGTGAGAAAAAACAGTTCATTTGTTGAAAAAAAAAATAAATTCTTACAGTTTAAAGCATAGGTAAGAAAAATTTAAGAAAATGAGTAAACTATCTTCATTTGATCCAATTGAAAGTAATTTAAATCCTAATGTGTGTATCTCACCATTTTAATCAAACTTAGGCTTAGTTTTCTATAAATCCCTGCGAAATCTTAAAATAATTCACTTTATGACATTCAGACTTAATAAAAAAGCTGCCAATAACATTAAATTCAAAATATTTAATATAGCATCTTGCACTTAAAGCCTCCGCAACTCGACTCGAATCGTTTTGAATCGCCATAAATCTGTTAAACTGTCTGAAGAAATCTCTTGCGAGATGTTATTCGACACGAGAGAGACTCATTTCATTTAGTACTTTAAAAAGTCTAAAAGTATACTTAGATTACTATTAGCGGTGAGATTAGAAATCTCGATAATGTACAGGAAAGTGCGTGTTTACAAACGGAGTCATAGACAGCACAAATTTGTGTCGTTACTTCGTTTGGTACATCTATTTTTTATACCTTTTACATATTATAAACACGAGTTTTCTTGTATGTAACCATGTCGCATACAAACAGAACTGATTACATGCATATGAGCCTACGATAATTCTACGTTATAGTCGTATAATGTAAGTGAATATATAAGCTACATATATTTAAATTTGTCTTGTCAGAGTATTACGTACTTGACGGTATAGTAAATGACCACGCAGTATATGCGTTATCAGTAATATTATATCGCTTGTAATCCCCGTTTATAACAGAATGGTTTTGAACGCTCAGTACGTTGTTTTTGTGTCTGTAGTTTATTCTACAAAATTGTTTTTCTAGAAATTATAGCTAGAATTATTTTATTTATAGAATATCGCAAAATATTAGTCACAGATCCGCTTAAAACATATATTTTATGAACATATATCAAAGAGTCTGTAATACCGCTTGTCAAACACAAGACCAATATATATATATATATGGCTGTACATCCCTGTCGGGATTGTAGCCACCCCGCGGGGTCCTATTGACTAATGTCAGTATGGATCGTCACTCCATTCCACTTCCACTTCTAGTATTTCATCAATCTCTTGGTTTGTCAATCTTCTGTAGTGTTCTTGGTCTATTCTCTTTCCTCCAAATATTTTCCTTATTATCCTTCTTTCGAAAATTTTTAAGTTTTCTTCATCTTTGCTCGACATACTTACATATATTTTCTGCTGCATACATTACGACCGGCCTTATTGTAGTTTTATATATTCTTAATTTCGTTTTTTTGCTGAGCGACTTGTTGTTCATTAACATTTTGTATCTATAGTATGCCTTGTATCCCGATTGTATCCTTTGGTCTATTTCTTCCTTCCTATTGTTCTTATTATTTATTAGAATTCCTAAATACTTGAAACTGTCTATTTCCTCCATATTATAACTTCCAATTTTTATACTTCTTTTGCTGTTTTGTTTTTCACTCTTGCATACGTTCATATATTTGGATTTTTCTTGATTAACCTCTAATCCTCTCTTTCGTGCCTCTTGAGTAATTCGCACTATTGTTTCTTCTAGACTTCTTCTGTCCCGAGCTATCACAGCAATATCATCCGCATATGCTACCACTTGTATCGACTTCTCTATTATGGTTCCCTGTATTTCACACTCCCGCATTACTCCTTCCAATGCTATATTAAATAGTGTCGCTGACAACCCGTCGCCTTGTCGCACTCCTGTATTAATACATACTTCCTCGGTCATTCCCTCAAACGTACGTATTGCTGCTTTCGAATCTGTCATTGTCATCTCTATTAACTTTAAGATTTTTTCCGGTATGCCTAGGTTTTTTGCATCTCTAATAATACTTTCTCTTTTTAGCGTATCAAATGCCTGCTTAAAATCTATAAATACTATCTCCACCTCAATTCCTTGTTCGGTACATTTCTCCACTATTTGTTTCATTAATAATAATAATAATAATAATAATTTATTGATGCTGTCCAAAGGTTGCACATGTCAAGAAGAAAGAGAAAAAAACACAAACACTTTACAAGTTAAACAAAATCACTTAGTAAAATTACATCACACAAAAATTGATTGTAATCGTAATAGGCCTTTTTGGTCAGATAATTCTTCAAGCTTACTTTAAATTCCGATAATTCTAAATTTCTAACCTCAGTAGGTAATTTATTAAAAAATTTAGGTGCCAAAAAGTCGATGCCTGTCTGGGTCCTAGAGAGCCTACTGAATTTTGAACACAAGTTTTTGTTGTTTCTAGTATCATAATTATGAAACTCAGCAGAGGTAGAGTATCGATCCAAATTAAGTTTAACGTATACAACATTATAGTAAATATACAGTGAAGGAAAAGAGAGTATTTTAAGTGATCGGAAGGCCCCTCTGCAATCCTCTCTATAACCCAGGTTGTTGTTAAATGTATAGCATCTACTGTCGATCTGCCTTGTCTAAATCCATTCTGGTATTCTCCTATGCCTTTTTCTGTAAATATCCTCAGTCTCTTCAGAATCAATGTGGTTAGCACTTTGTATGTTACATTTAATAGCATTATTCTTCTGTAATTTTCACAAACCGTTGTATCTCCTTTCTTTGGTATCGGTATTATAATTCCGGATTTCCACTCCTCAGGCATTGTTTCGTTCCTCCATATTAGTTTTATTAGTTCATAGATTCTTTGCTTAACTTCCTTTCCTCCGTATTTTATAAGTTCACCATAGATGTTATCTGGTCCTGCTGCTTTTCTTTGTTTTAAATGTTGAATTGCCTCATTACACTCATCCTCTGTAGGCTCCTTTATTTCTTCTTCCCTTTTCAAGTTCTCGTCTTCTTACTTCTGATTCTTGTCTTCGCTCTCTCCTATTACTGTTATTTCCCTCATATATTTTTGCCATTTTTCTTTACTAACGTTGGATATGTTCGCATTCTTTCGTCTTTGTTTCCTAATTTGCTCATATAATTTCGTATTGTTCTTGTTATCATTTTCAATTTCATCCATTATTTCTTGACACCATTTTTGTTTTTTGCATCTCATTATTTTTGATGCTTCTCTCCTTATTTCTTTGTACTTTTCATAGTCATTTTCATTGTTTGTTTGTAACCATTTTAATCTCTCATTTTTCTTTCTTTGCATCAACAACTCACATTCCTTATCAAACCACCCCTTCCTGTATTGTACTTGTTTTCTTCCTAGTACTTTGTCGGTTGTTTCAACTATACTATTTCTTAGGTTATTCCATTCTATCTCTATATCGTTGTTTATCTTGGTACTTTTTAATCGTGTTTCCAGTTTTGTTTCATATTCTCTACGTATCTCTTCATTTTGTAAATCTTCTATGTTCCATTTTCTTTGGTATTTTCCAGTTTTTATATTCTCTATTATTCTTAATTTCATCTTAGCTATAACTAACTGATGGTCAGTGTTTATGCATGTACCTCGGTATGCTCGTACATCTTGTATCATCTTACATCGCTTCTTTGTTATCAGGATATGATCAATTTGATTCCCATCCGTCCTTCCTGGTATCATCCATGTTATTTTATGCTCTTTTTTGTGTTGGAACATCGTACTTGCTACTACCATATCCAACTGGGTTGCCAAGTTACATAGCCTTAGTCCATTGTCCGTAGTCCTCTCATGTATTGTGTGCTTTCCTGCCACTTTACTTATATGTTTTTCCTTTCCTATTTTTGCGTTAAAATCTCCTGTTACAATCAAGGTGTCATGTTTCGGGATGTTCTCACAGGTCAGCGTCAATGTTTCATAATATAATTCCTTCTCATCATTAGTGGCTCCTTCAGTCGGTGCGAGACCAATAGCGAGTTTAATATTTGGTGGGGCCTCTCTTGTAAGATCAAATCAATTGCCGTAATTCATGGCAAATAAACTGCTCAAACTCTCAAAGGAGCTGCTTTCGACAGTACATCAGGAATGCCACCGGGCGCGATGTGTAATCAGAGTAATCACTCAATGTAGGATCGATATTTATGGAAGTATCAAAGAAAATGGGAAATAAATACGAATCGATGAAATGATTATAAATAACAATGATAGTTATAAAAAAGACATATTTGAAAGTTTGAAATAAATAAAGGAGGCTTACTTCAATTGGCGACCCTGCAATAGCAATGCTTGGGCTGTGGGTATACCAAGAGAGAAGAAGATGAGACAGGGAACAAGATGTAAGCATTTAGGAGTGACAAATAACTAAAGCTGGCACTACTTTACTAATAGCAACGTCGCCGGACGTAGAAAGTCGAATAGGCATATCGGCTATGTCCGTGATCTCGTAACTTGTACGGTTTTTCTATGCGAATACTCCTAGCTAGCAGCGTCAATCACTGACCGTGAGTAATTATGTAGATACGGAATGTGTTCTGCTATCGCACTTACTACTAACAGTAATATAATTAACATTTACACAGATTAATTTAATTATTAATTTATAAACGCATACAAATAACGCGCAAACATATTACGAGGTCACGGATATAACAGAGAAACCTATTTGATTCTCCATACCCGGCGTCCGGCAACGTTGGTATTAGTAAAATTAGTGCCAGCTTTATCTATATAATCATCATTACGACTCCGGGAAGAAACCGGTTATCGCAAGTGACCAGGGTGAGATTTAAACCCGCGACCGCATGACTGATAGCTAAGCGTGCTAGTGATTAGACTATCAGCTGGGTAAAAAAAGGAAAAAAAAAGGAAGGTTTTATAAGATAATAATACAATAAATAATGCTGCAACTAGAATGGAAAAATTGATAACGATGAAGACGTAGATCTATGAACTAACAAGGGATGTGAAGTGAGGAATACACTGAATAAATGAGTGTAAACGTGTGTCTATATATAGGACTATAGGCAATAGAAGAATAATTCACATCTTGGAATAGTAATTATGGAAGGAAAAAGAAGAAAAAAGCAGATCTAGATTCGCATGAGCGTATCAGTTTCCATTGCCCAGCTACACTCAAATCAGATGCCGATTTTTTGATTGATTGAATGACTTGAGTAACATTTTTGATTCATATTAATTACTACAATATATTCTAAATGTTTTTTTGTTCTGTAAAATGCGTTCTTTTGTTCGACAGTATCTCTTTATAAATTAGAAAATTCGCTCACCATCACAGCTAGTGAAGTTTCGAAGACTTGATGCATCACGAATATGTTTGGATGTATGTATTTAGCTAGAAACTCTGTAAAGTCGGTGGTATTGTCCAGTTTTCCAATAGATATATTTGCCACAATATGTGCCAGAAATCTGTATAAAAACGGCCTGTTGATGTACTCGGTTGATCAATTTATGTTCGGTACTTATATTCTGCGGCAGAATTTTTCTGATTCAACGCTATACATACAGCCAACTGTTTACGCAACGCCAGTTTCCTTCACGATGCTTTGCATTAATTCATGCATCAGTTCCTGAACGTAACGATAACCTAAAGAATAAAGTACCGATTTTTGCGTGTTAGCTTAGCCGAGGACGTGTCAAATAGCGTGATATGCCTACGTGAAGGATGGTTGGCAGCTCGCGTTTTGACGGGCCGAATTTGTCGGGTGGAAAATTTACATTTTAGATGAAAAATAGGCTGCTTAGGTCGTGAGTGCTGCTTCTGTGCGGAATAGATAATCCAACGTATGTAAACTTTATATAAAAAAAAAATGATGGGGTGTTATATTAGGGTAGAAATTTCAATTTTTTTTTAGTGTATGTACATTCGTAATCATTTATTTTTCTTAACGTTGCAATTAGATTGTACAAATTCTTCCCTCTAAATAGAATAGGAGGAAAGTAGGTTTGGTAATCTATTTGATATCTAAATTTGACTGTGTTCTTCTGAAAGTCATAGTTATATAATCAGAAAGGGTATGGATATATCACGTTAATACTTATTCTATTTAGAATATGAAAATACGATTATATGGGAAAGATGCACACCAGAAGAATTTGTCCAAATAAATAGGACGCTAAATGAAATTAAAAGGCTGCGGTAAATATATAAAAAGGAAAGGGATTGTTAAAAAGATATTGCAAATAAAGACAGGAGTCGGACAACACACATAAATAAATAAATAACTACAGTAACTATTAAGGTGATACTAAATCTTACTCCTTTCCATATTTTGGTGGAGAGTATAGCCAAAAGGACCACACGCAGAATGATCGGGGAAGAAATGGTTCGACATAGGCCTCAGCCTCTTGAAGGTGACCAAACGTAGGACATGCCCTGGTACGATATGGCAGCAAAGTTCAGCTTTGTGAAAGAATTGATCACAAAGCTTAGAGATAAAGGCACCAGAAAATTCAACAGAAATGCCATCAATATGGTACACGGCTGGCTCCAAAACGGCATCCACATATGGAAACTATGAAAAGCAAAAGATTATCATAATATCTGATAGTCGAGCAGTCATTAGGGCGGTGAGCTCAAATACAATCAGCTCCATGATTGTTTGGGAATATCTAGGAAAACCAAACGAGCTAGGCAAAAGAAACACCTTTCTGTGGGTTCCGGGACACACAGGAGTGGGAGGAAAATAAATAACAGATAATTTGATAGAGGGGCTGGAATACCACTTGTAGTGCTTAAACTCTTTTGGCGGGATAACTAGCAATACAAAACTGGACAAACTTAAAACAGAAGTAGAGCGGAGAAAATCCAAATACTGGGAGAATCTTCAGGGAATGAAGCAAAGTAAAACTCCTCTGAGAACCTACAATCGGAAGAGATCTAGAGAAGCATCAACCGAAGTAAAAATAATATTGCAATCCTGTCAGGCTGTAGTAGTAAACTGAAAGGATATCTGATAATGAGCAGGCTTAGAATAGCAGAGGAAGCCGAATGAAGGTATGTTGGGGAACAGCATGAAACATCCATCGACAACATAACTAATTTATGTTACTGGAACGTAATTCTATGTTTCCAATATTAATACATATGTAAAGATCTATTTTATGGTGAAAAACAAAAAATCAACACTTCCACAGAGTGTCTGCGTTTTTCATATTTTCATATTTACAATACAATAGTTTTCATGCATTATACTCCTCCGTAAAGTGTCAAAATCCAAATTGTTCGAATTGCTAAGAAAATATTTTCCTCAAAGCTTACGATTTCAAGATGCTGATTTCGTAACGCCACAGACCGTAGTTCAAGTCCTCTGTTAGCTGGCCGACCAAAATCAGACCAAAACCTGGGCGCGCTGAGATTTCGTGCGGTCTGACCACAGACGTCTAGGGCGCCGCATGACCGTGTTCGCTTCACGCCGAAGCTAATGTACTTAGAGCCGCGATGTTGCTGGTAATCCCCAAAACCCTCGGTCCGGTATCCGATTAACCGCCCGCAAACTCCGGTAGACTGCGATCGAGTTTCTCGAACGTTGCTTCTCCGTCAAGATTACGTACTTCGAAGCGCGGATAATTTAGTCGGCGGCATTTCTACGAATTGTGGATTGTAACAGCTTCATAGTTAGCGGCAAAACGCGAAAAAGTCGCTATGTATTGCTAAAAGTGCCGGGATTTTATATAGATGAAAAACTAATACCGAATAATCTCTAAGACGGTCAATAGTTCTGCAAATTTACAATTTTCCAAGGTGAATATTTTTGGAGTTACAGAAGTTCAGATGCAATCGTCCATCTGTCAAAAATTAAAAAAAAAATGCAAATATTTCAAAAATGGTTGAAAATAACAACATAGTTGTTTTATCAAACTTTCTTTAAAATTGAATGAGGAATTAAAAAATTAAATAATATATAGGGTGTTTCATTTAAAATAACAAAGTTGAAAGTCATTTCCGGTATAACCGGATGCGTCAGATTATTAAAAATATTTTAATTCAATAGTGCACGTTGGCTTTAGTATACTGCGAAATTTTCAGAATTTTCCAATGTACACTCTTTCATATATCGATGCTGTTCTGCGTGAGACAGCCTTATAGATAAATAACACAACGATATATCTTACGAACATATTATACTTATTTATGCCCAGTCCTCAACTATCAATTCCGGAAATTTTCGTTTGTCAATTACATTCAAATATACCTCAAATATGTCTGACTGTCGTTACCCCATTCAGTATGCAAAGTATAAAAGTTCAATATACTGTAAATAGAAAGAGTATTCCCCTAATGTTAAATCATACCATGAATGCATTTCTACCAACTTAGACTGCACATAAATATTTACGTTGCTAGTTTTTGACTATATAATTTAAGTGACAAATACAAAACAGAAAATAACATCTAGATATGAAACCTTCTTTAAGTATTTTAACTTAAATATTCAACAAAATTCAAATGCTCTTCTTTATCTACTGTTGGAATTCAAACACAATATCTCCAAGAAAGGTGATCTGAATAGAAGATGATCCAAGTCCTGATACCGTGTGGGCTTCCAAGTGAATTCTGGCTGTGACTTCAAACGTTGGAATTTAGTATTTCTCCGGGCAGGAGGAACAGTAATGATGAAAGCACACTCTGTCCATTAGCAGGTTTACCCAAATTACATAACCAAATAAAAAGAAATTACTATACCGTGTAAGTAAATATAATTAAACTTATGTTCCCTTTCTTCTTAATAATACATTTTCATCTCAATTTTCCAGGTAATAGGTATACATTAAAACAAACTATCTCCCCTGAGGTTCGAAAAAGAAGAGTTTTTATAGAGGTTATAATGTAATTAGATCAATGAAGTGCACAATAAGTCATTAATTTCAAACTATTAAAGAAGTGCAGTTTTTAGTTAGGTAATGAGTGACTCTATCCAATTTGATATTGAGAAAAGGATTTATCAGAGATACTTAGTAACTTATCTCTTTTATATTGTTTAATTATCCGTTTTAATGTATTATATCACTCATGTATTTGTAAATAATTTGTATAAATTGAAACTGACATGTAACGTCTTTACTACACACTGAATCATTGCTGCAAACTAAACTTTGTTACCGTCAAAATAAACTGTGCCACGAATTATGTTTACCGGTTTTAATTTTAAATCTCATGTGTGCCAAAGGAGTTAAGTCGTACGCATACATATTTATGCAAAGTTTACATAATGTATATTTGTCTCTTATACATGTATGACAAATTATCTGAAGACATACACGTAAATATATAAATATTGTTCGGAAGTTTATGAAGAACAAAAGGAAATATCAAAGCAACCGAAAATAAACTATGTAAATATATAAGTTAATAAAATAATATATGTATATCCAAAAGCATATTAACTTTATGTATGTTTAAATTTATATTTATATCTACTAAATATCTTTCTAAGAATGATTTGTGCACTTGCGCCATCTATTATTAGAATTCCACATTTCACAGTTTAAATTAGCGACATCTAGTGCATTTCTCCCTGATCACTTATTTGCACACATAAGCATTAATCAAAATGCAATTCTTCCGTTGAAATTTCGTGATAAACGTTTGCTCCATTAACATTTAGATTAATTTAAATAATTATTTTCCGAATGAACACCATCCTAATTCGATTAATCACCGACACATTTTGCTAGGCGTCGCATAAATGGGGGAGAAACTTCAGAACTCGGTAACACAGTTAGCCGAACTGGATCGCGCGAATTGCTAATCCCACCTTAATCCGGCCGAGGGAGAATTAGTTGCAAGTTGTAACAGCAGCAGTATCTGAATTCCTTAAGGGTGGCACACTTTGACCGTTCTTGTCGATTTTCCGTTGTCTTTAGACGCCTCGTGTAGGTGCTTACGTGCGTTCTGTTGCCGGTAGGTGGCGCAACTGTAGGTGAGAGGGAGGTAAATGGGAAATTGTAACTCGAAATTCGTCCAGTTGGACGGGGGAAGGGGTTTGTGGTGGCGCAGAATTCGAGCTATGCAGTTCGGTGAGCAATTAATTTAAGGTCCAACCCAGTCCAGCCGTGACGATAGCCTGTAATAACATCTAGGGCGAACGTAAAGCCTGCCGTGGAACAGGGGGAAAGTTGTGTGCCTGTGGTGGTTATGCTGCGGTTGAATTTCCTATTAGGGTTGTAGTACAAGGTTATTGTAAAGGGAGGTGAGTGAGGAAAGGCATTGTTTATTTGTTTGAAGCATAAATTACCCAGATGAAAAAGCGTAATGGATGATAGGTTACAGTCTTTCAAGTATGCTAAAAATTCAAGAAAATATTAAAGAAATATATTTAAAATCTTTAAAGAAATGATAAAAATCGTACTTATTGGTTTTGAGGAACGAATTCCCCTCAAAATAATAAGAATATTAGTTCCGTTTTTTCCTGTCGAAATAAAGGGAATTATCGTAAAAAGATGACGAAGATGGAAATAAAAGAAGACAACCTCGACCAAAGAAATAATATCTAACAGCATACAAAGTATTTTAAAAGAAAGATAGTGACACTAAAGGCTTAAAATATTCTGTGATTTACAAAAACCATTTGACTGTATGCAGCACAAAAAGACTTTTAAATAAGCTACAAATCTGCATTAGAGGCAAGGCTGCAAAACCCAATGAATTCAATGTGATGAAGTTACACTGGTCGCCCATTCAAAATGGTGTTCTTCAGGGATCGGTTTTCGGATCAGTTTTGTTTCCTCTTTACGTAAATGACAATTTTGTTTCTGGCTCAAGTATATTTAACTATTTATGAGGGTGAAATCTCTCTGATGATTGTCCCAGATACCCAGAAAGAATAAATTGAAATTTTGGCGAATAATTTACTATAAATTTTGGGTAAGTGGTTTTCAGAGAACAAATTATCTTTGAGTTTAGAAAAAACAAGGTAAGTACATGATCTTTCATACCCAACAAAGAAATGCTTCACCGTTCCATGATGTTGCTCAATGTCAATGTAACAGCCTAGAAATTTAGTATTATTTGTTACAGGGATAGTTTTCCATCTCAAGCGTACTAATGGAGATGTATCTGGTAAACATCGTTTTGTATTAAACGTTAACATACATGTTTTAGATTGGTTAATTTCTTAACCGTTATTGCAACACCACGCCCTCATTGCTTCAGCATACTGATTGCCAACCTGTGCCAACTCTGCCTCCGTGCGACCTGAGATGACCGCAGTAGTATCATCAGCAAATTGAAACAGATCACCATTTGCAAAGGAATGATGCAGATCGTTCACAAACAAGATAAATAGCAGAGGTCCAAGAACTGATCCTCGAGGGACACCTCTTGTAAGATTTATAGCTGAGTTGTGGGTAATACGAGTTGAACATATTAACGGTGTAGTCAATTTTATCTTCAGGTACACGTATCAAGCAGTCATCGACGTATCTTTTATAGAAAATGGGGGTAAAGTTTAGTTTAGAAGTTATATCTTTCTCAAGAAACTTCCCAATAAATTTTAAAGCAATTAATTTATAATTTGCACTCAAGTTTTTAGTACCAAGCTAGGGAGCTTAGGATTTATAACTAATCAACAAGAATTTCTTTATGACTTCGACGTGAATTCCAAAACAATTATGAAACGGTAAAATCGCTTTCCTTTTACGTAAAGAGTAAATGTAAACAACTCAGGTAGACGTTAAATGTTAAATATCACCAATTACGAATCGCGATTTATTAAACGTTAAAAGGCGAGCGGTTTTAAAAACATTCAACAATCGAGATTGCAGCGAAAATACCGAACGCTAATAAAAATAAGGTAGAAATGTCTTAATTAATAGTCGAGCTTAATACTATATCGTCGGAAAATAAACGACCCAGTTCGGATCAGACAGTACGACAGGGCAAAAATGGCAACGTTGGCAGTTTATTAACCTTTCTCTCGCATTTGTTACCACAGCCACGTCGATCCGCACGCACAGAGGGATCGGGGCGTTTTATTGGCGTTGCAAAAGTTCAATGAATACTTGAACCTCTCCACTCGGGTTTTATTTATTGATTTAATCTGACGTGACGGGGAATTGCAGAAACGACTCGACGACCGACCATCTCTCCCGTGCACGGGGAGTCGCACTGCGACAACACGCCGAACAAAACAACAATACATACATATAAGTGCGTCCATACGCGGAACAAACGCGTGCGGTCGTAAAACCACGACGTATGCGATGTTGGAGTTGCGTTTTTCGCTGTTGGAATTCCGTTGATGCTGTGTCTGTCGGGTGAAAACGCTACTTTCGCCTATTGTGTCAACTTAAACGCAACATACAACGGTGATAGATAGTCGAAATGATATCAGTTGTGATATGTCAGGTTGCTATTGTATTCGGTGACGTATATGACGTGCCGGGTAAGGATCTATTGAAGATTCAACATGTAATTTTGCTCGAAAGGTTAAGCGTTTAATGTTTAATCGTGAGTTATTGTCGTGTATGAGGGATGTTAGGCGATAATGGCAAAGCATAATCATAGTTGTCATGTCATTGGAAGAGTGATGGTTCGCGTTAGCTTAATCTGTTTAGAAAGAAGAGGAGAAAAATTGTATATTATTCTAGGTTCTAGATTCTAGATAATGGACGACGTGGACAATTCTAAAGGCAGTGAAGGAAAAAGATATAACTACACAAAAAAGATTATCATGAATGTAATAAACAAGTCACGAATCCAAATGAAACAGTGAAAAACAATGCAATCATAAGGCAGATGTTGCATTTCGTGAAATCGTTATGCGGATGCAAAAAAATGTTGCTACAGTTATTCACTGTTGGAGAGATTGGTCTGAAGAAGAGAGGCAACATCGTAGAAAAAGTTCTGGATGACCTATACAAACCACAGAACGAGAAGATAGGAGGCTAAGATTGCTCACCATTAGGCATCGGTTCAATATCTCAAGGTCTTTAGAAAATGTTCTTTTATATTCTTTTGGATTGATTTCCTGTCGTTTCTTCTGACGAATCTTGCTTTTGTTTGTGTTCCCATGATGGTCGTAGTCGAGTTAGACGCCGAAGAGGAAAAATACAGTTTTTCAATTTTGCTGTAGAACGCGAGACAGCACTTACTAGAGGATTGATGGTATTCATGGGGTGGAGTTACCATAAGAAGTAGGACTTCTTTAGTATTTCTTCGAGGCTATTTCAATCCTCATATAAGCTATCGGAAAGTGTCTGGGATAACTAGGCCTTGTACAAAATCGAATAAGGGCTGTTTTATTAGTGTTTGAAATCAGCTGATTTTTATTGAAGAAATGTCTAAACTGGTTCATGACGTTCCAAACTTTTTGTTGTAGGCCATGTTCATTATTTTATGATCTGTATAAAGGGTTACGTACTGATTAATATGATCAGGTAAATTATTAATAAAGATTGAAAAAACAACAGAACCTAAAATCGAGTCTTGTGGCACACCGTAATCCATAGTATAACATCAACATACAACATCTGTGAATTTAACAGCTCATGCGCGCTTCTATCCATTCAACAATGACGTATTACCCAGTAGTTTATGAAACAAGCTCTTTGGTTTAAACAGTAGCGATATGAAAGGATATAATAACAATTTTCTGTCATATTAATAGAGATTTGGATAAAGGCTCTTAGTTTTGTGACAACGTTTGCTGTTTCTGGTTTGTTACTCCTTAAACTCGTTACTTTTAGGTCGTGCCATATATATTTGAATTTTATGCCCGGTTTGACTTGCACTCGACTTGGTGGCGCTGATTATACGAGTCCGCCAGCTGTCTAACAAAAAGTCGCGTTTTAGATGCCGCAATACAAGAGTTTTAATCCTAGTGAAATAGCTGTTTGTGTGAGTGCGGGGTACCCAGGGTTCTGGTCATGGTATGCGCAACGATTAAACAGTTAAAAGATGCTTTTAATCAGGAATTTATTTCAACAAAATAGGTATAAATAACAAGAACTGCACAATGAAAAAAAAAAACAGGTGAGTGTCAAAATATTAGCAGTAACGATACATACGACGGGGCGCTTTTAAACTTGGACGCAACACGTTAATTATTGAATTTTGGCAGTAAATCAAAGCGAGTAAAATCTATATACCGGGTCGGGTTAAAAGGTACGCGGGCGGTTTACGATAAAAGTTAAGGTGTGTCGTGGCAGGTGCTTTGCTGGCTTCGAAATCACAGCTAGGGAGCGGCTTGCGTCGTGCCAGATGCTTTGCTGGCACCAAAATCGCAGCTAGAGGACGGAGCGGGGGGCGGTTTGCGTCGTGGCAGGTACTTTGCCGGTGCCGAAATCGCAGCTAGAGGGCGGGGCGGTCTGCGTCGTGCCAGATACTTTGTCGGCGCCGAAATCGCAGAGCGGAAGCGAAGTGAAGTGACTGACTACTGCCAAACGCATGGTTTAAATAGTTTGCAATGGTCACGATAGTGGGAGTCAGACGTGCGCGAATGCACACAGAGTATGCGGAGACAATACTCCGCGTGGTAAAACAAGAACAAATAAAAAGAACTTAATTAAACTAAACTTTAAAAACTTTACCGAAATATGGGAAAATCGATCAAATAAAAGAAAATTAAAGATTGACTTAAAATTTAATTTAAAAATCATTAATCAAAAATGAGAACAGTAATGGGCCCAGGTTCGAACCGTAAGGTACTCCTACCTCGTAATAAATTGTTGGTGTAAAAATCTTTCTAAAAAAAGAAGCTAAAGGAATTTGTATAATATATGCTTTGGAAAAGGGAAATGGATTTTTATTGGAATTAAGGGAATGGGTAGCAATAGAGAATTCCAAAGAACAATATTTGGAAGATCGAATTAGCATCTTATAAATTAAATATAAATAAAATTTTATTAATAATTGCGCTGTGGAATCAATAACCAATAAGGATTTAAAGAAATAAAATTTGTATTTGTTCCTTATGAGTACTAAACTTTCAAATCTAGTAATTAATTGATGGTTATTAGGCAAATATCCTCATATGTTATTTTACCTTTCTAATATATCCAGGAAATCTATTCGAAATAATTGCACAATCATTTAATCACAATGATGGGTAATAAAAAATAATACGGAATACAATACCAAAAGCGAATACAGCAATTAACGTTAAAGAGAAACACAAAAACATTAGTATTACAAAACCTATTCTACGATTTAAACCATTTATCGTTTATATTGCCTTAAAAGGCTAGACACGTTACATTGTTAATATCAAGAATATCACGTGTTACCTAACTATACACAAAAGCCCGAACTAACCGGCGACCATTATTCGAACATAACGCACGTCACTGAGAAATTTATTCACCCGATTATTGGCCACTCGGATTTATTGTCGTTCGTATGCGACGTGCGTGTAATGTTCGTTCAATTGTAAGCCTAATAATCTCCTCTTCCTACCACGGTAAGCTTATCTGTATAAATCTACTAATGCCCGGTGTAGCTGACAAATTTAAATAGCGTGTATAAATATATTCCTAATGTTCGTTGCTTAGCTGGAGTGTCTTGAAGACGTGGATACCTAGGTGCATACGTAGATGCGTAAAGGATGTAATGACGCTCCTAGTGCGATGGAATCTTTGGATATTCTAAATATAGATATATGAAGAATGTTTTCTGGGAGATGCCATAAGTAACGACAGTGTGGTTGGTTAGTTTATTGCAATTTTCGGTCGAATATACGACTTATGTTTTATGGCGTGTTTCTATTTAGAATTATGAATAAAACCAGTAAGAGTAAGAATATAGATACATCCAATAATTAACAAGAATTTAAGCCCGGTTCAACAATCTATGGTCTTTTATTGCTTGACGCTTTCTGCTATTTGCCACAGCGTTAGCGCAGATGTGTTGTACATTGTATATTCTACGTTCCTCAATGTAGTAATTAAGTTACAGCGTGCAAGAAAGCGACTATACTATCGAACTGCAATTAAAAGAATGTAGATTTGTTTGTATTGCGTTGGACCCACTTACCTACTTGTAAACTTGGAAAGCATAATAAAATTATTAATGAACTCTAAGTAAACGGTAATGTAATAGACTAAATAAGTTTATTCTTTGCTCCTGAGAAGAAAATAAAAGTAATTCTTGTAGACAACATTTTTAAAATTTACATTATATTTTTTATATACACTCCGCCAAAAAAGTATCGCATAATTTAGTTTTGAATCATAAAAGTATCGCATAATCTTTGTTTGTAGCATAAAGTTGTAAATATACTTTAATGCGCTCTAAGATATAATTTCTATGATTGTTTAAATAAAATACAGGCCAAAAAAAAACAAGAACTCATACTTGAGATTTTTATTAAAACAAGAAATTATAATTTTGGAAAGAAAAATGTCATAACAGTAGCTTTTAATACTGAGTATTGCCACCTCTGGCTCTTATGACCGCTCGCATATGGTTTGGCAGAGATTCGATTAACCTCCGTATATAAGCCTGATCCAAATTCTCCCACTCGTCACGAAGAGCATTTGCTAGTCCATGCAGGTCCGCTGGGGCAACATTTTGGGTTCGTATCCGTCTGTGAAGGAGGTCCCACACGTGCTCGATAGGGTTCATGTCCGGACTTACCGCAGGCCAATCTAAAACTGGAATACCAACATCGTTAAGGTATTCCTGGACGATTATTGCAACATGCGGTCGTGCATTATCGTGCATTAACATGAATTCGTTTCCTATAATTGGCGCATATGGTACTACATGTTCTTCTAAAATGTCCGTTATATACCTGTGGGCAGTCAGTGTACCTCTCTCTACTGGTACTAACTCTGTACGACCTGTTAAACAGATGCCTCCCCAAACCATAGTAGAGCCACCAGCGAAATTAGGTCTAGGTCTGATATTACACTGCGAATAGCGCTCACCGTCTCGTCTGTACACTGAGATACGCCTATCTGAGGTGTAAAGACCAAATCTTGACTCATCTGTGAAGAGTATATTGGCCCAGTCATTAATGTTCCAATTTACATGTTCTCTGGCAAACCTTAAGCGAGCCACTCGGTGGTTCCTAGTGAGACGAGGGGCTATTACAGTTACTCTAGCTCTTAATCCACTCTGTCGTAACCTATTCCGAATAGTTTGAGTACTCACACGTAATGCTTGTAGTAGTAAATAGCGTTCATCTTGGCGAGTAGAACATCTTGGATGACCTGGTACAGGTCTTCTACTGTAAATGCCTGTTTCCCTATATCTGGCTACGGCTCTAGAAACACTTGACTGATTGATGTTCATCAAATTAGCAACGTATGCTTGAGATCGTCCATCTTCGATTAAAGCAACTATAGCAGCCACTTGTTCTGAAGTTAAATTGCTCATTTTAGTTTTAAAAACGTTGGTACAGAACTCTGACTTCCCACTTTAAAATTTGTCCGTATAGGAAGACTTTCAATAAACAACTGAGCAAACTTTACACATATGTATTTTTCTAAATGTGTTCTTTTAGGAAAAAAATAAAGTAAAAACGCTAAGTTCCATTATTTTGTTAGTGTTTTTATAGTTCACATACACGAGGCAAACTTTTTGTGAACGTATAAAAATATCTTGGTTCATAAATGCCCTTTTTTAGTTTATGCGATACTTTTTTGGCGGAGTGTATAAATAACTGTTTAATGATATTGAATACAACTCAGGGCCATCTGTGATACTCTTTACAAATTCGGGGGGAGGGTTATATCGCCGTGACTAAAGCTCTTTACAAGTCTTAATATATCATTTAATATTAATGAATGTATAAGTGATGACGAACTAAAGACACTAACAAAGTTCGTGGTTTTACAAAAACAAAGTGGAAATTACTTATTTTTTAATAGCCCAGCAGAAGGAAACTTTAGATTAAAGCAAAAATTAAAATTTCAAGTACCTTCTCTATGGTGAGACAAGATACGAATCTCTAATGATTTCCGGAAAATGTTTGGAATATATATATCGGCTTTGGAATCAGTAGCTTCATGGCAAGGCGTCAACATTTCAAGTAATGCAAAATGTTATTTAGACATAATCTTAAGCACTACTTTTACAGTTTCCCTTAAACCACTTATACTTTTGTTTAAAATTATTTACAACTCAAGTTTGTATTTGCAAAATGAAAATAATCAAGTAACTGAAGCTATGGAATTAATTGTGTAACGGTGAAAAGAATATTAAAATCTAACAGAGAAGGTTGAAACCAGTTTTGATAAGGTTTGAGCGTCTGTTGAAAATTTACAACTTAACGCCCATAATGGGTCGGATAGTCTCTAAACAAATTAATAAGGTCAATCCATCATCGTGTCCTTCAACAAAAAAATATTTTAGAATTAGCATTTTTATACTTGCATGTGATGATTTTGTTAAAATGATTTTTAAACAAGGTTCAATGTTACTTCAATAGAATTAGCTTTCTTTAATTGATCTTGATCTCTTTCGAAAAACGGGGGTGTCCCCACCTTTTGTGAAAAATATAGTCGTTTACTATTGTTGTCACTTTCATTACATGATCATTTTTCAGATTTTAGTATTTTTACGAAATTCAGCAATGGCACTGAAAAAGCAAATCATTACAGAATGATGACTGAAGTGCCATAGCAGCTCTTGATAGATGTGTGGATATTTTAAATATCCACTGAAATAAATATTATATTTATTCCAACATCCATATCCTTCAGCCAAATGTTGAACATTAAAAAGATTGAAAAGTTAGCCGAGATGTAATGTGTCCGAACCTGCTTAACGGACACATGGTTGGATTGGTCATAGAGATACTAAGATAGAACTAGGAGAATTTATAGAACAGCATGTCATCTAATCAAGAAAATTAGACTGTTTTATGAGCTTCATTCACTAATAATTTCGTTTTCATTCAAGTTATTTTGCACTGTCAAATTATTAACAGTTCTTAATTTTTTTGGAGTGTTATACCTCCTATTCCCCTTTTTGAAGATTATCCTAAATCCGCCCTTGTCTCCAGTATTGAACTTGAAGAATCCCAAAATCTCACGTTATCAAAACATCCTACACATTTGTTTTATATCCTGTATAGTTTCGTTCTCCCTTCCACCACTTGAACGCCAATTCGGACCCGTTGTACTTTGCCACAAAAAGAGACTTGAAGAAGGTGTGCGGCGGCAGTAGACAGAGTCGATTGTTGTAAATTTATCAGACAGATGGGGGAGTGATCGCGCCGGTTGGCGATCGTTGATCCTAACAGTACCGGTTCGAATATCTGGAAGGCCCCCGGCAGAAACGCACGCGGGACAGGTTCCGAAGTACTTGTGTTCGCCTTTTTTTTCTCTCTCTTCTTCTCCTTTCGCATTGTGTATTGTGAGCGAATCCGGCTTCTTTCTGTTTGCCGTGCGCGACTCGAACTATCTGGTTCGCCTTAATATCGAACGGAAAAGACGAGAGGTTGCGCTCGTTGAAATTGCACTCGAAAAGGTCGTCCCGAAATTGCGTGTGGCTTTCCACACGAAAAGAATGCGCTTCTTTTTTTGTAGTTGGTTCTTTTCTTTCTTTCTGCGGGATTTTTTCTTTCTTTCTTTGTGGTATCGGCGAAACGTAACCCGTTCTTGAAGAAGTAAGAGAAGGAAGTACGTCCAATGAATTTTCTAGCCATGAGAAAAAAATTCAATTCTTAAGCCTGTTGCACACCAAACACTGATATCAGAAAAATATTACCGCAAACTTTGTGTTACCCAACAAACTCATCTATTCAAATAGATATCACAGATTGAGCCAACGAATGGTGTAAGAAGTATTTGTAGTACTTTTTACAACCTACTCACACTACGAAGTCCATAAAAATTTCTTTAGTTTTATACTGACCTGTTTTGGTCGTTTTATAAAATTCTATTAATAGCGAAAATACAGCTTTGTGTGATGAGTGACGATTTTTCTGTGAATAGATCATAAACATACAACATTTCACTTCGGTAAACAGATTAGTTGATAAGATGCATTTATGAATCTAAAACAATCACTACACTATAGGGAACAATACACTTTTAACATTAATCAACCATGATAAAACTTCTTGTAGAAACAGGATGGAATGTTGAACATTTCCAACAAGGAAGGAATAACTGCATAAATAGTCTCATGCACTTAAGTTCTCATTATTAATAATAATAATATTATTTATTCCTCTCAACTCACAATAGAGTATGGGAAACGTCAATAACAATGTTAATACAATTCAATAAAATGAAACAGTATAGTACAGACACATATCACAAAACATCATCTAAAAATTATGTTACTGAGTAGTAGTTCCTTTGAATTAATAATCCCTTAGTTGTTTTTTTTTCAAGGTCAAAAGCTTTGCTCAGATCGACAAAAATTCCAGCACACGCGTCGCCTTTATCAGTGCTTTTATATAGTTCATTTAAAATTCTTAATTCTTAATTAGTTATAAATACAGTTACAAATAATATATACCAACCCCTCTCCTGAAGTTATAGATAATCGCAAAAATATCCTCAGAGTTACAAGGTAACAAACAGTCCTTTCACTGCTGAATTCTAACAAATTATCATAGATGATGGGAACAGTCCAAAAAACACCATCATCAACACGTACTCAAATTCATCATCCATAATTTCACGTCACGAGACTGTAATATTATAATTATACCATAAACTAAAACATAACCTCTAAATGGCGCTTACAAGGGAACAACAGGTAAGTATGTCTCACAGATTTAATTGAATCTCGCTGGGTTTGTAGACCGATGCAGTTTAAGAACAACGGTAATTTCTTCAACTGCTAAATCGCCCGTTCTCGAAAGCCAACATCACTACCGTACATTATTTGACCTTATAACTCAGGAGGTATAAGAGGCATGAAAAAAGAGCGTAAGACAAGATTTAATGTGTTCTTTCATGCTCTAAATATATTTAGAACGGTTTCTCAATACGCAATAAAAACATATTAAAGAAAATGCTTAATAGAAAATGAAAATGAAAATTGGTAGGCAGAAACTCCGTTTCTAGTGCTATCTCACCTTTCACTGCTTTTGCTGGTATGGTGATTCCAACAATAGACTATTAACGTCGATATGGTGGCATTTTTCAATTCTAATTGTATTTCGGCATTTTTTTCTTTCATGTTTTTATTATGTCGTGGAAAGCCGTTTCTGGAATCACACTATATAGGCAGTCGCGCGTTTTCGTTTTACACGAGCTATCTAGCGAGACTGAATTGTGCGAGCAAGGTCTGTGACTGCATTACCGGTCTACGTTGTGGTCGTCTTGTGGATTGTGAGTTGGGCTTGTGTGCCCTGGGGAGCGCACATGCGATAGCGATGAAGGAAAGGGTTTGAACTTTAAGTGACGCTGTTAATGCCTGGTAGGCAGAAATGCGAGTCCGTTTCTAGTACGATTCATTGCTTTTGCTGGTATGGTGATTCCAATAATAGACCATGGAATTCTGCCATGGTTGCATTTTTCGATTCTTAAATATTGAGTAAATATTTCCCTATAATAAGTATTTGTCTAGGGAACCAACAGCCACCCTCTTTTGCTATGTCAGAATTTTTATAAAAAAATCTTTACAAAACATTTATGCATGTCTATTTGCTAAATATTGAAGCTCAAAGTATGTTATTAGATTTGAGAAATAGACATTTTTTAAGGTATGTGCACCAAATGAAGCTAATGAAACTGTGTCGTAAGTTTGTTTTTTCTTTCACAAGAATGAGTTAATGTTTAATATAACAAAACTTTCGAAACTGTTATAATTTTCTCGAAGATATGTTACAGCTTGTAGGTTTATATGTTTGAACTGAATTTCTCATAAAAAAAAGTTTGTGTAGCGCTTGTGGCAAACAGATTGCTTAAATGATAAAAGAAATGTGCTGAAACTTGAAGTAGTTTGCCGATAAATAAAATGTTCTACTTATGATAAATACGTCGAAGTTCGACCTATTCCTTTAAGACCACATATGTTGAAAAAGTAATAATATAGTATTGAACATTTATACTGCAATTTTCCCTTTATGAATGTTGACCGATAACATAAAATTTCTATTCCGCTTTTGAAGTTTTATAGGTTGAATAATGTTGCACGAGGTAAAGTGCATTTTTAAGCGATTTATGACCCTACATACAACAGAATGAATAACGTTGAGATCAATACTTGAATGTACTGAGTTTATATGATAAAATAGAATTTTAGATACAAAAATCATTTTAGAGGTTATAACTGCAAATATTACGTTGGCTGATTTTTAATAGCGAAGAAACATTCACATTTTCTATTTGTCATTAGATATACTTTGAATTTCAATTTATTAGAATTACATATATGCATATTGCATTCTAATTAGATTAAGTTTCACTTCAGTTCGGTTAAAAGCACGGTTTCCGGTATATTTTAAGTTAGCGTATACGAAATTCTGATTTCTGTAAGAATCCCCGTGTACTCGGAAACATGCTTTTTTATGACCTCTTCAGGGAAAAGAATTATAACCGAATGCAGGAGATGCGGCAATAAATTTACTACGTGGCTCTTCAAAATGAACGAAGAGAAAAAGTACTTAAGGACGAACTTTCGCAATGAATTATAAACATCCATTTCGTCCGGACAAAACTTCATATTTTACTACCCTTGAGGTAGGTATCCTAGCATGTGTTTTAACTGCGAACAATGGAGAATAGTATAACGACTGCTTGTAGAGGAGCTCTATTAGCATGTAGTTGTTTTATTATGCCTGTCTTGTGGATTTATACCAAAGCGAACGAAACTACATTTTATGGGGTTTCGTTCGCTTTGAAATATACTTTACGCTAAAGACATGGTAGCGTTCAATAGAGACTAATACCTTTTTTTAAACTGAGGCAATATTCCTCGTTACTGTTTCCATAAACGTATTTCTTTGTTTTAAAGTATTAAAACAAAGAAATATGTTTAAAGACTCTTTTCTAAAAACAGACCGCTAGAGGCACTGAAAACGCTCATAACACAATTAATGGTTGTTTATATGCTACATTATTTAATAATAATTGAAAAGGTACATATACAATAGACACAGATATAAAGTGTCATATACACTTAGTCGTCAAAGAATAAACCAGGAGATTGCGCTGCCCGCACAAAGAAAGAAAAGGGGAGATGAAAGTTTGAAGGAAAAGAAATTTAGTGTTACCCTTCTCCGCAAAAATCGCTAACAGCGTAGAGGTTGTTGAAGAAGGTAATATTTTACCTTTCTGCGAAACTGGACGAATGTGGTTATCGATTTGAGTTGGATTGGGAGTAAAGGTCATGTTGCAACTGTCTTGTGACGTGATTATGAAGTTTCTTTTTGGTAAATCACTAATATGTTTACGAATTAGTGAGGCAGATTCCAGGATGAAGAGTGCCGGGAGGGTCAGGATTTTATAGTTTAAAAAGTATGGTCGGCAGTGATCTCTGGTCCCTAGTTGAAATGTTTTGCAGTTTAAAAATTGTTTTGAAACCCCCTATTTTTGAAGGTATGGCTTGTGATCATACGTCTATAGTAGTTTCTACACACTGGGATAAATATAAATGAACTACAGATAAGACGTACTAAAAGTTATATTCAAACAAGCACGCCATCTGTTGTTCCTCGCCTATTAAAGAAATTTTGTTTGGCTTAAAGAAAATGATAAACATTTATATCTTTCCATTTATCTCCTTAGTAAATACGACTCATAATGAAACTAGTAGGTTTCTACCACCTGCAAAGAAGCATACAAATCGCCTACATTTACCAATGCCGGGACATACGAAAAAATTGCAGCGGAAAGATTCTGCGATACTCAGGGAAGTTATATCTGATCTAAGAATAAGGAAGCTCCATTAATAGTTGTTTACTTGCGGTCAATGATAAATTTGTTATCTGTATGTGGCTTAGATAACCAGTTTCCGGAATATACGATCGTCATTTTTTCGCAGTCATTTCTGTATTAATTTCATCTCACTTTTCATGGATTTGTTAAACATAGAAAAATCTCTTGTTTAGTATTTCCATTTGACGCAGAAATATTAAGCAAAAAACGTGACTTATTGGAGGAAAAATACGCACTTAATGAATTCGGAAAACTTTGGAAAATGTAAAATATACACAAAACAAACTTTAAATTTGACAAATCAATAGTAACCTGCCAGCAATTCATATTTCAATTCTATTTGATGTAATAAGGGATCAAAGAAACATGTGCTCCCTAAAAAGAGTAATGCGACGTTCCACTGACTACCAGACATACAGCAATTACTAGATAACATCGGCACAGACTTTTCGTATTATTCAGATGTTTGTCCTTTATTCTCACTTGTCTTTTCTCTTCTATACTATACGGATTAAAGTTATCTAAATACGTTAGTGGCTCCGCGTTGGTAATCAACGATAAGTCATCGCACTACTGACGTATAGAACTTTCTCTTCTGTATCTAACTTTATATGGTCAACGTCGGACAAGGAGATGGGCAGGTGCGCGTGGGTTTTCGGCTGTTATTTATGATCAAAAGGGGAATCGATATATTAAAGATCTTTCTTGACATGTTGTGGTAAAAGTACAGACGTTTTGAAGCTTCTTAATTATATTTTACGCTGGATTATTTAATAGGATGTTAATTTTATGGGAGTTATAAATGAAAAGCTATTCAATAGATGACGATATTCTATTTATTCACTGCATTCTAATAGTAGGGCATCTAAAAATTATTTCATTCACTTTGTATTGACTTAAAACTTTTATTGCAACGTGTCAAAAAAATATTTTTTTTCTGTCAAAGTTTGATGAATTTAATCAATCAACGAAAAATCAGAAATAAAAAGTGCACAGTTAAAAAAACTACAAAAAAGAAATAATTCAGTGTGCGAAATCATTGATCACTTTACTTCAGAATTGTACTGAACAGACATTGGAGTTAGTGGTAGGAAATTATGCGTTTAGTAATAAAAGAAGCTAAAAAAGTCAATGATTAAAATTTATGGAATGTTGCTTTAGGAACATTACATGGCATATACAAAATAGGCAGGCCTAAGAAGTAAATTGACCGGTTTAGATCGATCCTAAAGTCTACATTACCTAATTGATTTTAAGGCCTAGTAAGTAGTAGTTGAACACCCATTCAAATACTGATTTATCATTCCACACATTGGTAGCCCCAAGTACAATTAGACGTTGTGCATTTAGCAAAAGATAAGTAAATAATTTTTCTTTGTAATGACTTTTGAGCAGTTGTGGAAGAACATTATTTTGACAGAACATTCATATATTCAATACATATGCGAGAATTATGTAAAAAAATTAGCACAATGACCTCCCAAAGTTCTTTCTGTGAAAGGAAGGCGTAGAGAAGTTCGGCGAAAAAAGATCAGCTGGAAGGTTCAGAGGAGAATGCCAAATATATTAAACTCTTACAACACAAGTTCATGCTGAAAAGGAAAGAAAAACAGCCAAAAGAAAATACATATTTTATACATGTACTATCCTGCACACCAATATCGTAAATCTTTAAAGCGAGGTCATAGGTTTTTGCAACATTTCATACTTCTAAAAAGCTTCTATAAAGTAACTAGAACCAAAACAGTAAAATTTTTTACTTTTCCTTTTTTATTGCGGATGCGCTATTTAAGAGCTGCGATTGGTGTAAATAGGAAGGACCGCATTAAAAACAGCGTGATATGTGAAGGAATGGGGACTAAATCACTATTAGAAACAATCGAGAGATGGCAGCTGATGTGGTTCGGGCACATCGCGCTAACGAGTGACGCCAGGAAGGTTAGAGTTATCTGCAAAGCGGGAGTGGACCTGAGAAGGAAGAGAGGAAGACCGAGCAGGGAGTTGGAACGGAGAGATTGCCAAATTCCTACAACGCAGGCACATTGGTTGGAGACAAGCCGAGGTACTTGCTAAGGATCGTCAAGCATGGAGAACCCTGTGCAGCGACCCCTCTACGCCGTGAGGTAGAAGAGGAATTGTTCATGATGATGATGACAACAATACACAGTCTAATACTTGTTTTGATTGTGTTAATAACTTCTGAGAGTAAATTAGAATTGCCATGGTCCTAGGGGCCTTGTCAATCTTATGCCATGCATACACCTGTTTAGTCTACAGTGATCAGTTAGTTGAAGTACTATCATATCAACATTCTTGTGTTGTTTTAAGAACTGTATCCTGGTGACTTTTGCAACCACTCATATTCCCCTTGTTACATATCCATTCGTTGATAGGATTTCTTATCTCTGATTTTATAATGCTGGCTCAGTGAAAACCTTTAACAATTCTCGTATAGTTAGATTGTCTGCCGCCTCAATCCCCTTTACGCCTGTGTGGTTGAGAACCTAGGCGGCTAATGTTTATTTCCTTTAGGAGTTCACCACATTTATGGTGCTTGTACAGGCTCAAACTAGCTTCAAGTCAATATTTGCAGAATTGATGGTTTTAAGTGTTAACTGGCTGTCAGAAAGAATTCCGACGTTTTCATTTAACACGATCCATATTTCTATTTCACTGATCCAATAATGAATTGCGGCTACCTCAATCTGGAACACTGTTGTGTCTTTGGTAAAGGTACTGAGATATCGTTTCTTGAAACTTGTAATAGTAGACTAGAATAGATTAAGGTTAGGGTGGCTATACTACTTCAACGCGACCTATACAGATCTTAATTAGACCTGTCACCTTTATGTACTAGCTGTCAGTTGTGGGGTTCTCTACGCCCAGTAGTAGAAACATTGTCTTTGCCAGGCGATCACAGTGGCACAGCACATGAACTGGGGGCAGAATCTGCAGAGAACGTCATCTGCCAGTCCTATGTTATACATATGCTTATTCAGGCTACAATGAGCGATCAATGGACTTACTATTATTTTGACCAGTCTTACATTCTTTACTCATAGGTAGGTCTTTCTAGCCTCTGTTCCCTTAAGAACTCATTTGGTTGTCTTCATGCTGGTGATTTTTGTAACGATTCTTTGGACTTCTATGTTCCATTCATTGATGGACTTTTTAATTAGAGATTTGGTAATGTCGTAGGAAGGGATAGTTCAAATGAACGACTTTCACGAAGCTTATCTGGCCAGGTCGTCCGCCGCCTCATTCTCCTTCGCATCCCTGTTGCTGGGAACCCAGGCCAATGTTAGTTTCCTTTGCTTGCTTACTTATTTAGGACGCTTACACATTCCGAAATCAGTCTTGAGTCAACACTTATGGAACTAATTTCTTTAAATCTTGTCTGGCTTTTAGAGTAAATAGCAAGGGTTTTTTTTTTTATCTAAGGTCCATCTTTCTACTTCTTTGATTTGTATTAGGGACAGGTTGGCCAAAGGCAAAGAGGTGCTACAAGACGAATTTTACATACCTTCTCTTGAACGTGATGACTTGTAATAGCAGATAACTTTACTATTAGTTGCCTAACTTGTCATTTATGTATTGCTGAACGTTTAGGGATTCAATAATGACAGTTATTACAATTACTAGCTACAATTCTAAATATAAATCACCGTGCAAATTACCCGACAATTTCATTCAACTCAACTAAAGCTAAAACGCAGATTTAAACCGGCGAATTACACCAAACAAACCGCGTATTATGTCAGAATAAAATAAACATCCATTAATCGCCCAGATCGCTCTCAACGCTAGATGGCGCCTCTAGAATAATACGCCTAGCATACAAAGATCAGTCCACGCGCTGGTTCACTAGTCGACGAACGAGAGAAAGCGACAAGTTTTACACGATAAATCGACCGTCTAGGGGGCAGCAAAGTCATCTCTGATAAAAATTAATAGCGAGGAATTATCGCGATATGAGAGGGCAACCGCAGTTTATTTGTACGGTTAATTAATTGTTTGTGTTGGGGTAGGGAGATGCGGGGAGGATGATAAATCGAGGGCGTAATAAAAATCTAGGAGATAAGCGACCGAGGACGTGGAACGTACTAGATGCATAAAATTAAACGTGTCTGGCTGTATGCAATTTGTGGTTAAAGAAGAGCGTTTACGCTAACTAGAATCGACAATAAAAATTGTAGAGATATGGAAAGCCATTATGTTGTTGTAGTATATGTAAATGATGCATAATGTGGTTATGTTAAAATTTTATTTACTGCCGACGAAGTTTATTTCTAAAAGTAATGATGCAGTAAAGTTGGTTTTAAAACTTCGGCTGACAAGGAAAGATCAATAATTTATTTGAATTATTTTTAATCTCCTAACCCCTTGTTGCAAAATATGGTCATTTTAAAAAAAATAATTTACACAGTCTCTTACACCGTGGGGTGAACGGGTCGTTTGAAGGGAGCGGATAATTTCTTTAAGAGATTAAATTAACTTCTTAGCAACACGGCAAAAAGAGGCAATTATTTCCTCAAAATATTAATTTAATCATTACAAAAATAGGAATTTCAATAACAATTATTTGAATAACAAACCAATACTTCTTACCTTTTATTATTGAATAATCGAATAATGAATAAAATAATTTTACTTATAAAAAATAAATTCCATTGTTTAAAAGAAAATTTATTTCAATGAAAATGATTACTTGAATAACGAATGATTAAAAATTACACTTTATTATTGAAGAATCAAATAATGAATAATAACAGTCTCCACAAAAATAATTTTAATTATTTAAAAAAAAATATTTTAATAAAAATGATTATTTAAATAACGAATGAATAAAAATTACAATTTGAATTCATGTTTTCTACTCGAACGGATGGTATATATATGGCGATGAAATAAAATAAGTTGATTGTTCGTATCCAAACTGTATTTAAAAAAAAAATATTATTCAGCTACACGTTTCGGCCCCTTAGGGCCATCTTCAGGCTCCTACGAGATAAAATTAAAGGAATGATTATAAACTTAAATTTTTCGAATTATTTATTGAAAAGTGTTACTAAAAATATTATAATCTAAATTAAAAAAAGTTAAATGTTTAATATAAAATTAAAATAAATAAATAAATAGGTACATAAACGTCAAATGTAAATATACGATAATAGAGCCAATAGGAAATAACATATGACAATAATATTGTATTTACATTTGACGTTTATATAAGTATTTTATTTATTTATTTTAATTTTATAAGTTTAAGGTATGACAATAATATTCCATACAATTTCAATTAATTCTGTAGCCAGTGTCGAATTATATTTGCATCCAAACCTATGACTGACTGTGACATGTTAAGCCGAAGAAATAGGAAATTGAGAACTGGCAAGTCGCAAAATAAAGCGATACGAATGAAGATCGATTTAATATAAAAAATTCTGATTTTCAATAAATCTAAAAATTGTTTACGTATACCAATTGATCGCACGCCAGCTGGCGATGCACCAACTAATGACCTAAAGAACGGGTAGACGATTTTCGTTTGTTAGAACAGGAGAGGAACATACACGCATTATTGTTCTGTAACAATGTTACCAAATTTCTTAGCATGTTGCACGTTTATCTTAGACTCTAGAAATAAAATATCAGTGTAGAGTGCAATGCAATAGTAACAGATTTGACATTTCAATTGAATTCTCATTGTTTAGTTGCTCGTTCTTTCCCTACATATTTCTATATATACACTACGTTCTGTGTGGGTAACGATGAACCAACTATGAACCGACGATAAATTTTTAAATATCTTTCAGGCGATCATCATTAAATACACGCTTTAGAAGTTTAACGCAGACCCTCGTGTTTACAATCGATCAGCCATTGTACTCATCGATAACTCGACCGCGTGCACACTGTATCTACATAATGTCAGAGTTGCTTAAAAATGTCTATGAAATATTGTAGCAATTTTTTTTTTTTTTTTTAATTAATGGCATTAAGGGATCGTAGCCCATCTGCCACTATTGTAGCAATTCAAGTTGTTTATTCCCCTTTTTTTAGCTACGAAAGTTTCTCCCAGTGTATGCAACGTGTATATGTGTACATTACTGTGGATGTAACGGATTTACGGCAGCATATTTTAAAGCTATTAAAGAGCGCAGACGCAGCAATAATTCCCTAATGAAATGCGACGATGGGAATAAATTAAATCGCGGTGTGATCGTACGGTAGCAATTTGCGATCGTCCTAGAGTACCTTTTTTTCTGATCCTGATAAATGCGGGTAGATATAAATGCGAATACACACGCCCAAAGTTAATAAAGGATCGTGCGGTAATAAAATATTCTCGGCTTAAAATAATAAAGTAAGATTAGGCGGGTCCATTTCCGATAACCCAGTTTCGCTTTTCAGTGGGGGGAGGGCATAAATGGGAAATTTTACGCCTGAAATATTGACGGGCCGGGTCATCGACGGTTCTTTTTGCCATATTTTGTTGCATTTTAGTGCGAAAAGGATCATTATGGTAAAATTTAGTAGTTCTCCTTTTTTTGCGGGAGCATTTTAAATGACGATGCGATGTTTTATGGCTCCCGGGTCATCGGGATAATACTTTTAAGAAGTTGTAAAAGTAAATTATTCTCTTACTAGCAGCTAGTCTTCCGTATAAATGGTGTATATTTAGATAGATTGAGATGGCGATCCCAAAATGGGATTTTAACTGGAAATTTCGATTTTTTCTTCGTATTTGCAATAAAATAAATTGTCTTAAGAAGATTACTAGATACATATTTGTGGTCGATTCTAAAAATAGAAGCTCTTTTGCTTGTTTTGGCGGTACTCCGATCAATTTCTGATGACTAGAAGTGGTCCAAATAAATATTCGAAGGCTTGGTGAGAGCTGGCGGTCAAAAAAATTTGCTATAGGTGCGCTCATTTATAAACTTCAATATCATATTTATTGAAAAATGTGTAAAGAATTCTCTACAAATAGCTAAATTTCTTTTTGTTTATTTTTTTAAACAGATTGTTTCTTGATAAAATATTCTGCATCGTTTAAAACGCAAAATGTATTTGTTACGAATATTAGTTTATTTTAACCATTTATAATACATTTAGTGGGTGCATAACCAAACGAATCGTCAAACATGTTATAATGTGTCGAAGTTAATCAAGTTACCGTCATCCGCGCGACAACGTATATATCACCGCGCGCAAGCAGATCAGGCTAAAGAAACTTGCCCGCACGCAAGCAGATCAGGGGACAGAAACTTCCCCGTTCAGATCTAGATCTTTGAGAAAAGCCTAGAAGCAACAAAAAATAATGAAAGAGCTTTACTTTGAACTATTGAAAAGTGACAATACCAAAATTGAAATTGTTCTAATTGTTAAAGAAAAAAATTGTAAAAGCTCTAAGGAATGCGGTAAAATTTTTGCCCCAATAAACACATACATTACATCTGAGTAAGTAAAATAACGTACATATGTCACATAAGTTTTGGGAAAAATAATTAAATTCTTTAAAGTAAGTGTATCGTAATTTATTCAAATGACCACTTTACCAACATTTTACCTTATATTTAAATTAATTAAAACTACAATTAAAATAATGACAAAGGGCCATGGTCCTCAATGGCACGCAGTTTCTGTCTAACTTGTCCCATCATGTTTTGGACGATGTTTATATCAATTTCTCTTATCTTTTGATATATTCTTCGCCTTAGTTGAGCTTCATTTTGAGCTTCCCACCCATTATCATATACTTTTCTGGTCAATATTCCCCAAAAATCTTCGATGGGTCGAGCTTGTGGCACATTTGGCGGATTGTCTGCTCTTGGCACAAAGGGTATGTTGTGAGCTTCTAACCATGTTCTAGTCGTTCTTGCATAATGGCAACTTGCTAAGTCCGGCCAAAACATTATTTCTTCACGTGGATGAGTCGTAGTAATAAACTGTAGCAACTTCGGTAGGCATCTTTCGGTATAAATGTTGGCATTAACTGCCTCACCCCTCACATGCCCAACATAAGGTCGTGAAACTCCTCTCTCCGATATGGCACACCAAACTAGAATTTTATCTTCAAATTTTCGTTTGGTTTTGTATTTAACATTATCTGCACAATTTTCTATATTATCGGTATAAAAACCATCATTGCCTTTCATTTCTGAGTGAGAGAACGTAAAATATTTTTCATCGTCCATGATGATCACTTTATTGTTTGCAAAATGAGTTCGGCGTAATCTACGACAACACATTGGAATTCTTCGTAACTGCTGCTCTGTATAACGTGGACATTTACGTCTTTTACGAAACTTTAGGCCTCTTTTTTTCAATACCCTTCTTACAGTTTCATGAGAAACATTAAATCTTCTGGATAACTTTCGGCATGACGTTCCAACGCGGTTTTTTGCACTTTCACAGATTAGGTTGGCGCGATTTTCGGTCAACATTCCGGGACGTCCGCTTTTTGGTAAATTGAGGCATGGTATACCTTGTTCAGATTCTGCAATTGTTCTATAAATGGTTGTCTTTGAAATATTTTCATTCCAAAATATGTTTACAATTTCTTGCTTGGGTACATGTTCAACCAGGCTGTAAATGCTTTTCCGTATTTCAAGTTTGTACGACATAATTGGACAAATTATTTGACATCTATGATATGTCATAACAAGTTTGAGTATTAATGAACATATGTTTATCATGGTTACTAGATTGCAAGTTATTTACAGTTATTTTTACGCCGACGAAAATTTTCCCAAAACTTATGTGACATACGTTAATTAAAAAAAATTACGATTTGAAAAGGAATAGTAAGGAACGGCAGCCCAATGAAAACCATCGGCTATTGGTTGAAATAAATCGGTGTATCCGTTGTAAGGATCGGCAAGCCGTTGAAAACGAATCAGTTGAAATAGCGGTCAATAATAATATAAATAATCGAATTGACCGCGAATTCAGCGGTGGTTTAAAATGATCCGCGCTCGAGGGCGGCGCCGCGGAGAAGGACGCGACTTGGGGCACGTGCGGCTTTGAACTGGCCCAGAAACTTTGTTGTATATATCTACTCTTGTCCACTAAAGAAATACAAAATAAAATAGTGGCAACTATTTTTTCTACTGGTTATATTATTTCTACTACTTCACTATAGCTTCTTCTTTTACTTGTATCTCACTTAAGCCTCAGATTCAATTATATTTACTACAATGGTTACGAATCTTTTACATTTTCACTTTTATCTGGTGTTGCACAAGATTCGAACTTTGGCCTGCTGTTATTTATTTTGTATAGTATGATTTACTGTCATGTGCTCGCTTATGCGGATGGCATAAAAATTATTCCGTTCAGTCTTGCCTTTTCTACGAAGTATGGATTTTATCAGTGAATGGTGTTCCACTAATAAATTGAAATTGAACGTCAGAAAACGTCTCTATATAGCCTACACTAGAAATTCAAATTACATTCAATCTTTCTATGTGATGGGTGATGAAAATTTAAGTAACGTAGATACAATCAAAGATCTGGGTGTTTACTTTGATCAGCGCATGAACTCTTCGTTTCAGACAAAGCAACTTTGTTCCATTGCATCCAGAGCATTAGGTTTCGATGTGCATTTTTGCAGGTTTTAGATCATAAATAGTATTATTATTTAGAATATAGCCGTAGCGTTATTGTTGATTGGGGCACATACATATATCTGTTTCTCGTAAATTTTCGAAAAAGAAAGAACGCCCAAAAGGAAAAATAGTTTCACATCAATGATAATGTAAAAATTAACAACTGTGTAATATCTAAATCAGCAACATGAATCCTCCAGCGTACCTAACTTGTAACTTCTTTTTGTTTCTAAAAATTAAAAATACAATGTGTTCGGAAAAGAGAGAAACAATATTTTTGTAAATACTTAATTAACACTTCAAGCATTCAAGGTAATTATATTATATTACATTTTATAGCCCTAGTCCGGTTTAGTCACTCTTCTCCGGGTTTTTCCAAATTACTGAGGGAATGAAGTTCATGAGGTAACCGTGACGTATTTTAACAGCCCTTAGTTTCTTTGTTACTCCTCACTTTCGGGAGAGTTTCTAGCCGTTGGAAAAGCAGAAACTGCCCGAAGAAAAACCGTTGCAGATATGTAGTCACCAGTTACAGTCACAAATAGTTATATTCATGCAGCTCAATTCAACTGTCACAACGAACAACAACTGTCGTGTAACAACAATGTATTTTACTTATCTTTAATTTAATCAAATATAGTAGTAAGTAAGAACCACTATGTGTTTTTATTTACATCGAAAAAGTGCAAAACAGTTGCAGCAGTGGAACATTCTTAAAAATCTAGTTTCTGAAGTGTCTCGAGAAAAATGTCATCATTGCTTTAAGGACTTGTTGTTTTGATGAAATGCAAACAAGTATTGACGTTAAAAAGGAATATTCTGATTTCATTTAAATTAATAATAATAATAATAATAATAATAATAATTCATGCCTTTACATCCCCCAACAGCTTTCGCCAATTACAGGGGGCATCAGGCCGGCCATGAGTTATTATTACGCCTGCGCCCGTGGAGCGACTTAAGGTGTTTGTCTCTCAGCATTTGCCAAGGAGTGAGGAAAACCACGAAAACCTCACTCTGAGAGCAGGCCCTGGGATTCGAACCCCGGACCCCGTGACTGATAGCCAAGCGCGCAAGTCACTGGACCATCAGCCACATAATAGATATTATAGAAATATTCAGTGTCACTTTCCTACTAAAAACTAATAAAATGCGGTGTTTCTCTGTTGTATTTGTTTTTAAAGAGAGAACACCCGAGATGGTGCCTGAAAACCTGAAAGCCACATCATAATAATACACACTCATAACTCTCTTTCTCCTTTTTTTCGGTTCCTTTCTCCTCCGTAGTTCAAACATCCGAGCAAATACGCAAATATCCGTCCTGTGACACATAAAGTACCATTCCGAAGTGAGTTTCGACGAACACATTCGCACGAATTTCATTATACAACTCCCTCTACATATACATGTGTATCTACACTCCGTCACATTTACACACAGACACACACACAACCAGACGAATATTTTCCAAGAACGACCATCAACTTGATAGATACCGCTCGATCCCCGCCCCCATAATGGAACTTTTCCGAATATCAGACGCCCGCGCTCTTTATTTCGACCTAGCCCAATTCGACGGGGGACATGATCGACAGCCGGTCCGCAGTTCTCGTGATTTACGCTTTCCCGCACAGCAACGAGGAGTCGTCGCGCTGATCTATACGATTCGAATGCAAAGAAAAAAGAAATGAGGAAGAGAATTTGAGGGGTACATATATAGCAGTGAATCTGTGTTATTGATTCCCCAACGTTCGTTCGTGGAAAGCAGAAGTCGAGAAATTCTGGGAAAGAATAGGGGTATTCTCTCGATAACATCCCGTTTTCTACTAGCCGGAAGTTCCGTGGCGGGAAATCGAAGAGAAATAGTGCCACATCAGCGTAGGTGGAAGTGCTGTATGCATGGGCATATACGAGGGTAAATTGTGTCCGTATGCGGGCGTTGAATACGAAATAGGGGAAGAACACGGACAAAAAAAAGTTTAATAGGAATGGAAATTTGAATTTTATTCTATAGTCGTTGGTGTGGATGCTGAATATGGCTGTAGGAAATTCTATTACGGTTCCTCTACTGGTTGTTAACGTTCTTGCGAACGTTCTGGATCCATTTTCTAGGGTAAACGTTCTAGAAGCATAACAGGATCGTGTATAATTATGCACTATTTATTTAGTATCTAAATTATTTTTATAATGCTATTTGGACTACAGCAATGTAGTAATAAGCACTTAAAACGATAATGGAAATTTGTGCCTCTACTGCGGACATATACAGAAATATGGTAAGGCAATATATTTTTCATTAAAGTATAGCGATAGTAAGAACATTTAATAGACAGTATAATAAAGTTAATATATTGTTACGAAACTTGTAGATAAATCTTTTAAATTCGAAATTAAATTTTATTAAGTAAACAACTGTTGAATTTTACCAAATACCGCTCAGAGTCATCTGTAATGCTCTCAATAACTTCAGAGATAAAGGAAGATACTATATTATTCAGTAACCCTCGGGACGTGGAAGGGATATCTATCGCTCTGGCCAATACTGCTTATACCACCCAATATAGCATCTAAGTATCTTTAATGTGATTATAAAGTTATTAATTAGTGATGTTTTTCTATACGTTAAATGAAATAAAAAAAGTAAATTACAAGTGAAATTGATTTATTTAAATAACTGCCCAGAATATAACAAAGAAATAAATTTTCTGAAGATATTCTCAGGTGAGTAGAATCATTTACTATATAAGGAACACTATTATAAAGATTTCTATTATCTTAATTCAGACTAAGAACTTATATTTGTCGTTTTAAAAACATAAGTAAAATTCAAATCTCTAATGAGAACATTTATACACTCCGCCAAAAAAGTATCGCATAAACTAAAAAAGGGCATTTATGAACCAAGATATTTTTATACGTTCACAAAAAGTTTGCCTCGTGTATGTGAACTATAAAAACACTAACAAAATAATGGAAGTTAGCGTTTTTACTTTATTTTTTTCCTAAAAGAACACATTTAGAAAAATGCATATGTGTAAGGTTTGCTCAGTTGTTTATTGAAAGTCTTCCTATACGGACAAATTTTAAAGTGCGAAGTCAGAGTTCTGTACCAACGCTTTTAAAACTAAAATGAGCAATTTAACTTCAGAACAAGTGGCTGCTATAGTTGCTTTAATCGAAGATGGACGATCTCAAGCATACGTTGCTAATTTGATGAACATCAATCAGTCAAGTGTTTCTAGAGCCGTAGCCAGATATAGGGAAACAGGCATTTACAGTAGAAGACCTGTACCAGGTCGTCCAAGATGTTCTACTCGCCAAGATGACCGCTATTTACTACTACAAGCATTACGTCGAAGACATGTAACTGCGAGACAATTGCAGAACGACTTGGCTAGAGTCAGAAATACTCGTGTGAGTACTAAAACTATTCGGAATAGGTTACGACAGAGTGGATTAAGAGCTAGAGTAGCTGTAACAGCCCCTCGTCTCACTAGGAACCACCGAGTGGCTCGCTTAAGGTTTGCCAGAGAACATGTAAATTGGAACATTAATGACTGGGCCAATATACTCTTCACAGATGAGTCAAGATTTGGTCTTTACACCTCAGATAGGCGTATCTCAGTGTACAGACGAGACGGTGAGCGCTATTCGCAGTGTAATATCAGACCTAGACCTAATTTCGCTGGTGGCTCTATTATGGTTTGGGGAGGCATCTGTTTAACAGGTCGTACAGAGTTAGTACCAGTAGACAGAGGTACACTGACTGCCCACAGGTATATAACGGACATTTTAGAAGAACATGTAGTACCATATGCGCCAATTATAGGAAACGAATTCATGTTAATGCACGATAATGCACGACCGCATGTTGCAATAATCGTCCAGGAATACCTTAACGATGTTGGTATTCCAGTTTTAGATTGGCCTGCGGTAAGTCCGGACATGAACCCTATCGAGCACGTGTGGGACCTCCTTCACAGACGGATACGAACCCAAAATGTTGCCCCAGCGGACCTGCATGGACTAGCAAATGCTCTCCGTGACGAGTGGGAGAATTTGGATCAGGCTTATATACGGAGGTTAATCGAATCTCTGCCAAACCGTATGCGAGCGGTCATAAGAGCCAGAGGTGGCAATACTCAGTATTAAAAGCTACTGTTATGACATTTTTCTTTCCAAAATTATAATTTCTTGTTTTAATAAAAATCTCAAGTATGAGTTCTTGTTTTTATTTGGCCTGTATTTTATTTAAACAATCATAGAAATTATATCTTAGAGCGCATTAAAGTATATTTACCACTTTATACTACAAACAAAGATTATGCGATACTTTTATGATTCAAAACTAAATTATGCGATACTTTTTTGGCGGAGTGTATTAGTCAAATCGCCAACTCAAAGGACACATAAAACTGACAAATAGTTCGTAAAAAGAACCCACACAATCATGACCAAAACACACACATATCAAAATCACTAAGTTTTATAATTTATAAATATTTTTTTATTCAACAAAAATCTAATCTTGAAATCTCTTGTGCGTAATACAAAGTTTATGAGTTCAAAACATGATAAAATCGCTTACTGCTGGTACGAACAACTTCTTCAATATAAATTCCATGTTCAATAAATCATTTCAGCTCCCACGAAGCGTACCGAGATCCCGGTAAAATCCCACAGCCAAAATTGCCTCAAATGTTATTCTTCAAAACCCCAGGATTAGATGAAGGATCACCCCAAATCACCAAATAACTGGATACACATCGTCTTTGCACAAAACCACGTAGTACTCTCATCCAAAGTAAGAACTTTTAGAATTTCATACTGATAAATAAAATAATTTCTAGATAAAGATTTCGAAAAGCTACTATACTCCTAGGAAAATCCAAAAAGGAGTCCCTTCTCCCATTTGTTTTCAACAAACCCCTATTTCCAAGACGAAATTACTCCGGCAACAACCAAAAAGATATCGTTTCCTCAATATAGCGGGATATTGAGGGTGCGGTCTTAGTTTTATAACGGATAGTAAGTTTTGATTACTATTCGTAATACGGTTGGACGATTTGAAACAACGTTTACACTAATAAATGAAAAAAAAAATTATTCCAGCGAAAAATGTCAGTGATATCGGAATTCAAGTTTGTGCACTAGCGGAATTAAATCCCTAAATAAATGACCTCTAGACAAATTGCTGGCGAAAGTAATATTAGTGCAACGAATGTTTTAAACGTTTTACATAGGAATAAATATCGGTCGTATAAAATTAGCACATCCGAAGAACTTTTACCCGATGATTGTTACCGTCGAATGCATTTTGCGGAATAATGATGAATAAATTTGCAAATTTGTATAAAGAAAATTTGGTCCGAATTTCGAAGACAGATAGGACCCCTTAAAGTTGAAGTTCCGCTGTAGAATTCCATAGAATCTACAAACTGACAAATTTTTATCAGAATCTGCGATTTACAGTTTGTCCCTTCCTTGTAAGTACTTTCTCCATGAATTATTCCTATTTATTTATTTGGTAGAATTAAAAATTAAAAAATTAAACTTAGAATAATTAGAAAACGTAATTTTGCCTTGTGAATATCGCTCTTGCATTCTGCATTTAATGATATTGTGTGACAGATGAACTGTGTACATACTTTTGATTATTTCAATAGGCTTGCCTGGAAAATTAATGACAACCGTCTTTGGATGTGGTGAAGGATTCCAGCATTTTAATAAATATCGTTTCTCCAATTTCCTTTGAGGTACTGTGCCATTGAATTTTAATTCAACGAAGTTAAATAAACTAGAATTTGTGCAAAGAGGATTCGCTAAAGTGCTGGAGTTTGAAGCTTATATTAACTTTCCATTCCTTTCCAAGTATTTAGGTCTGTTTAGTGTAACTTGACGCTCAAGAATTTCGTATTTATTTCAACTTTTACACAATTTCCTTTCCAATTGAGAAACTTCGGTTTTAAAACAAGCGCTTATTTTGTAATTGTTCGTATGGTTTATGTTCAATGCTTTACAGATGTGACAGCAAACCATTTGTAATTAATAAACAAATTCCACTGGTATGCACGTTTTACTTTAAATCGGTTGTTTACATTTCGTTTTGTTTTATAATTTCTGTAATTTTAAAATAGTTTGTATTAGTAAAAACTGAAAATACATTAGTAAATCTCACGCGATTCCATCAATCATGTTGATAAAAATCCTTCTCCTCCAACTATCGGCTTTTATTCCCATTTAATGGTTTCCTAAATCAACGTCTCCCTCTCTTGTCTAAATTACCTTAGCCATTTAACACTGCTATAAATAAACGCGCGGCTGTACTACAGCGCAACAACTTGAACGCGTGGAATATTAATAGCCACGAACGGCATACGACATAATTGAAAAATCCCATTACGGAAAACTCCTAATTACGATAGCGTTCTCGATTTGCATTTACAAGCGTGTTCTCTACGTATGTAAATTAATCGGATGAGCAACAGAATAGTCTAATAGAAAGAGTTTTTCTGTCACTAGCTGTGCCCCGGAACTTAATGGAATCGGTGGATAATTGAAATCGGGTTTGGACTAGTTCAACAGTTCGCGTGCACTTACACAATTAGCAATCGTAAAGCGTTTTTGCAATCAGGCTTGGAGAACTTGAGATGATTTTACTAAAAGGTAACTGTTTTAATTTCAAAATCATACAAACACAAAGAGGAAATGAATAATGCGGGATATGTAAAGATCATGTTTGTTTAATTATTTATCGATTGATTTCTAGTGTATTAAAGAAACGTAACAAAACAAAAGGATCTACATAGTTCTACGATTCTCATCCTTCTTCCTTGCTTTCAATATATGCGTCAAGCAGGGCATTTACAACTGTCGATTTTCAAATATCTATAATTTGATGAAAATATTTAGTGTTTTACAAGTTAGAGACCATCGCATCATCGCATAAAAATGCGTAGCACTATTTTGTTTATCTGGAATTGGTCGTCAGAAAAAACATAGTTGATAAGAAGTCCAAATTACCTTGTATATTAATGTTTTTTTTTAATCTAGCAGATTTATATGAAATTTTTGGGTGATTAAATACCAAATATAAACGAAGTTTCTTCACTTTTTCTTCCAAAATTAATTTCGTTCATTTACTGATGGTTCTACGTCCACACAACCCTGTTCCAGTTTCCTCTACCATTTTGGAGTCATCCGTGCATCATTTAATTGCATTTCTGTTGTTTGGTGCCCTAGTCGCTTCTGCTGTTAATATCTGTGCTAAATTCTTTTATATCGTATCATATCGTCCATGGATATATCCCAGGTTTGGCCACCTTTCTGAGATTAATTAAGCCTAATCATTCTTCATTGATTATTCTGCGTGTGTTTCTTTTAGCTGCCCTCTTAGTTCCACTTTAATAGCTACCATTAAACAGGTTCTTATTGCCCTAGTTATACATAGGAACACATGCTGATCTTTGCACTTTAGAGGGATCAGTTCTCCTGCTACCCAGATTAGTTTCTCTTTTCTCCAATCCACTGACCCATCCGGAGCAGTATTTTTGGGTTGCATCCTCAGTTTCTTCTTGCAAATTTTCTGCAAAACTCTAGAGCTTTCTTTGTTTTGTTGGTTACTTGAAGGTGATGCTTATTTCACAGAAGTTTATTGCCTCGGATGAGGCCTAGGTGTGTCACCTACATCTTCGAATCTATGTGAATGCCATTAAGGTAGCCTTAGTGAGATTGATTTGAACTCCCATTGATTGACACTAGTTTTTTATAATGTTGAGTTCTCTTTGTACGAACTATGTCCCAGATAGTGTTCAGTTAGCCTGGTAGTCGACATTTGTCTGTCGAGTAACAGTCTAAGTAGAGTGCTATAAAATCCAAATTATCCTTTTGGTTTTCTTTGTTCGTCAGTGCATCTTGGATTTGATCTGTCAGTTCCACCAATGCAGTCTCAGTGGATTGGCATTAAAATGGAACCTTGAGGGACACCTATATCAATCGCTTCAAAATCAGATTTAAGTTCACTGCAAGCAACTTCGTATTGGCGACTTGACAAATAGCTCTCAAATTATGTGTTATGGGGAGTCTGAACTAAATTCGGGCGAAATACATACAGAAGGAAACTTGGACAGTACTTACGTAAAATTAATGGAATTACTAAATCTTTCTGTTATCAATTATTGATGTTGATTTTATCGCCTTATATGTAACATATTTTACAATCTACATAACATAAATCGTAACTGATTTGTTCCAATCGACGACACAGCTATAAACGCCGCGATAACAAAAACTTTCCTCCCATTCACATCCTTATTCCTGGAGTTATTCCTTTCATTCCCCTATTTCTGACCTACATTCCTTATCTCGTACAGGCTACCGGACTCGGGCACTTATTTCCACCCCATTTACAAAAATAAACACCTCCCTGCCGAAGGAGGCCCGCAAAAGTAATTTCAACCCCGGTATAAAACATTCGCCTATAAAATAGCTACCTTCCACCAACCCCTTACTTTCGAATTTAAAACCATCGCGAAGATTTACGTGACCCAACGTTTATCAGTTTATTTCCGCAATAAATACGGAAAACATAGTTTCCACATCGTACCTGAGCGCTGTTTCCCGGATTTATTAGATTCGGTACTGGAACATGCTGCTACTATCTGAACGGTCAAATTCGGCCTGTAACTGGATTCCGCTGCATTACCCCCCCCTCCCCCTCCCCTCCCAATCCGGAAATACGCCAACAGGGAAAATCAAATAATTTCCCCTGGCCGATACACATCGATTTATACGTACGTGCCTTATTTCGAATCTAACGTTGTATTCCTTCCTTTGTCCTAAACAGGCGAATAAAAAAAAGGGGAAACAAAGGAAAAAGAAAAATTCCTTTTTCCGAGCAATTACGGTGGCATACAGAATTCTCTGCGTGCCTCTTTGTGCTTGTTAGATGCGAGATTGAATTAATGTCAATGTAGGCATGTCAAAACTATGTGTCACTGGATATTTTATGCTTTGTATTACATTTATACGTAGGCAGTTAAAACCCGGATAACGCATATATATACAGGATTAGTCTACGAATATCTTGCATGTGGTTTTCCATACATATAACGTGTAACGATGTACGTGTGTACTGTTTACTACTTACTGCTTGCTACCTTACTTACGTGCGTCCATTGACTTTTATAAAGCTTATTACTTATTACTTTTACGTTTACCCCTGTACGTCCAAATCCCCGCGTGCAGAGATTGGCCCCGTGGTCGTACAGCGGCGCTGTCTGGGTCAGCTGTCAAATGGAAAGTCACGATATCGTGTTAATTTGAGCGATGTTGCGCTTTTCCACCTCGCTACAATAATGTTTCAACCCCAGAGTAGTAGCTGCTGGTGTGAGGGCGAGGTACCCAGGGTTACTATCGGGATGCGCAACAATTTAAACAGTGGAAGCGTGTTTTAAATCAAGAGTTTATTATCATCAAACGGGTGTGAAAGGCATGAAGTATGAACAACGCCAAAAACAGGTGAGTGTCAAAACATATGTACGTACAGTTGTAAATACATGCAATAATACGTACAATCGTAAGCAAACAAATATTTGCGGAGCTTCGGAACGCTTTTGAATTTAGACGTGGAATTTTAACGGGTTTAAAATCTGGTGATAACGTAAAATAAAAATCTATATACCGGGGTCGGATCAAAAGTACGCGGACGGTTTTCACGTGCTATGTCGGGTCAGAAAGCTGTGTCGGCGCTAAACTTTGCGGAACGAGAATGACCATGAATAAATCTCTGCGTGCATCAGAAGAGCTGTGCCGATGCGACTGCCAGAGCGGAGAAAGCTAGTAAAATGCCTGTGCCAGAAGCTATGCCGACGCCAACCGCCAGAACAGGAATAACTGGCAGTGCCTGTGTTGCGGCAGAAGTTATGCCGGCGCCAATGGCCAGACCGGGAATAACTTGAAGTACCTGTGTTACGTCAAAAGTTATGCCGATGCCAACGGAGTTGAGCGTGCGTGAACGGACATACCGTCTGTGGAAATGATACTCGCTTCCTAAATAAATAAAAACTTAATTCAATATATGGGAATATCGATTAATGATTAATTCTTAAATGAATTTTCCCATAGTACGGTACGTTACAATGTAACATATATATATATTTGAGAGTCGGCGCTCAGCACCAATTCGAGATTTTTATTTCAAAATTAGTAATATAGTACATTTTCATACTATATTACTATAACTGATTAAGACATGTGATGAATGGCAAGGTTCGCTCTTTTTAATACGATCTATGATGATTTTTCTAAAGCATTTGATATTGTGCATCATGAAAGTATATTATTACTAAAACTGGATCCCTTAAACCATGTTGAATACAATGGTTTCAGGTCATATCCTTATATTTCAAAAACTCTTATACCATAAGGTTCTGTCTTCAGACCGTTGTTATTTGTTATATTTATTAATGATGATATTGAACAATAAGTTTTCAGTTGACATTAGTTGATGTAGTACTTAACGTTATGTTTCTTTTGTTTTATATGATTATTCTGTAATTAGCATTAAAGTGCGACTGGATAATAAATAAATATTATAGGGATTATGTTATAATAAATTCATTGACTCTTCATTCAGTACGTCCATTGTGAGTTTTTATACGTACATCATCAGATTTGCTTTTCGGATCACACTCCTGATATTTTCCTGGAAAGTCTGTCTTCGATCTAACACTATCTCCAGCTAATAACATCTTTGGTTACCATCTCAAAGTCTGCTAGATTAAAGCCTACGAATGAAACATAATTTTTGATAATGGATAGGTTTGAATTTCAATTTGGTGTCAGTATAAATGAAAAGCAATATAAATATTTTTGAAAATCTATTACCTAATAGAATTAATCAGTGAAAGCACATTATTAACTCAAATTAATTACAAAATCTGTCATCACACTTATATTTAAGCACATAGTGTTTTGTTTCAATTAAGCAATACATAATTGATTGTTATATTTGCTAATGTAGAAATAATAGATATTATAGCCTAATAAGAATTAAAATTTTATAATACAAGGATTCTTATCCAGGTTATAAACTGTCATAATACTGTAAGTGTTTATCGTCACAATATTGATATTTATTATTATTATAAATTTACAATTCAGGATCTATTTTTTAAATTTACCAAACAGAATATATGGGACGAACAACTGTTCTTAGGACGTTCAGTTTGGAATAAAGAGTCTTTTAATAATATATAATATTTTTTTGCACATTTCTTTTTGAATCTGCGAAGTACAAGAACATCCTTTCTCTGCCCCATCTTCATTGAAATTTCATGTAAATTTCCGTTCAGGTTATAAAAATGATTAAGGGCTCCGTTTTTCTCATCTTAGCTAGGGTAATGCGTTTTCTCTCTAAATTTAGTTTGATGCACGACTTCCTAGAACGACCGTGTAATATAAACTTTGAATGGGTATAGTTTTATCTCGTTTTATTGGCGGATGAATATCCTTCATACCTCTTAAATAAAATTTGATCCATTCGTTTTATAGAAACGCAACGAAAAAAGTTTGGACCGCAGTAAAAGTATAGAAAGCAAAAGAGATTTTATTACATTACTCTCCATTTATCAAAATTTTTGTTCAGTAATATTCTTTGTACTCTTATCCTGTTTTTTAAAGCGTCGAAATACCATCGTTTCCCCTTTATAACTTCCATGATATCGCTCTCTAATGAGAAATTCCGACAACAATAACAACCAGCTAAAGCGAGGCAGTGAAAGTTTATTTCAAATTTTTAGAACGAAAAAAAAAAAATGTTGTTAACTAACTTTTCTTTTTACACGAAAACAATTAGAACCTCACCTCCTTCCTTTCAGTAATCAAATATTCAGCCTTTGCGGCGGCAATAAACGCGGAATTCTTCAAAAGAAAATTTATGCAAAGCTTAAATTTAATTTCTTCCCACTCTTCGGGGAAAGTTTACAATTTTTGTCCCCATCCCCGTTCGGAAAGTTAAAAGGGTAGTTTTATGGCAACGCGGTCCGCCGTCTATTTTCCATTTGGAGGGCGATGGAGTTAACATTCTATGGAGCAATCGGCCGTAACATTGGGTGTGGCAATTAGGCAGCCCTTAGGTGGAGGAATAGGGGTAGGTAAGTGTAGGGTGCGCCAAAGTTGATGCGAGTGCGATATTAGGGTTGGTTGATATTTATTTAGAATTGAGTTGTAAATTGCTTGATGTATTTCAGACAATTAAGTTAGGTGATGGGTAGCTGGTGCTTCCTAAATTTATATAAGGAAGGGATTCAATTAGTGTAGGTTTAATAAGATTCTGAATAGGAAACGAAATTCACTAAATTTATTGGTAATACGTATATTTGAAAATGTTTATTCAAAATTAGCAATCAATACAATTATAGGAAAAATATAATGGCTATTAGAGGTTTTATTAATAGTTATTACTTGGTTGATATTTTTTCTTTTTTTAGCCAATTTTTCTTAAAAGTTATTCTATTGTTTATTTTAAATGTGGCTGGGTTTGAATAAAATACTTAAAGTTGTGTTTAAGACGTTTCGACAGTCTGATTTGCTGTCTTCATCAATTTATTTATTTTTTTAGAATCCTCTAAGTCTAGAACAATACATTTTTTTAAATTATCGGCAAGTTCTTGTCGCAATTTTTAGACATTCTCCACGAATATAAAATATTTTTTGTAAATTATGGAATTATTTCTTTTAACATTGGGATGATGGGGCAAAAATCTGATGGGATATATCTAATATCTATTGTGATATTCTGTCATGAATCGTAACTGAATATATGTTCAGATAAAAAAAAAAACTCGCCATACATAGCCACTATGCAATCGGTGTGTTTAGAGAGTTTATATCGGTATAATCTACAGATAAAAATAATTCACCGTCACATGTTAAAGAACGTGAATTTGTGTCCTATACTTATTCTTGCAAGACAGTCTCACCGGCGCGCGGGCATCGGCCTTGGGCATTGTCGGTCCGTTCCCGAAAATAGTAAAATATCGAAATTTCGGAAAAGATTTACGCGTTTTCCCGTTTTTAACGACGAACTGGGATACCCCTCGTACCAGACGACGGACGATCTACGCCCTCTAAAAATACTCCGGCCCCTATTCGCTGTCTACGATCGGATCCATTGTAACAAAACATACCGGCTAGAGGCGTCCACGCTACTAATAGCGTACTGCTTTTGAAAGCGTTTTAGTATTGTTAACTAGAAAACTCCGAACCGTTCACCCAGTCAATTAAATAGTCGTTTGATGACGGATTACGCCCCAAAACAACGAATCGGCTAAATTGCACCACCCTTCGCCAACCCTAGTATACACCTGTGGTTTGGGATCGTCGATACCACCTGTATATTCATTTTTCTTAATTAAAAATTACACGTACTGTATATATTGCAATAATTAAACGTAAAATTGTCACCCTGTATATTCATTTTTCTTAATTTGAAATTACACATACTGTATCATTATTATTTTCGGTTGTAACACTAAAACAATTGATGTTTTACCATTTCTTCGATCCCCTTTGTGCTTATGTATTTCTCACCGAATTCCTCGATGTTTTGATGTTCGGTGCGCGACATACCTGACCACCGGCGATGTTACATAATATGACCCTTCTCGCCGGCGTGCGGGGATCAGCCTTGGGCTTTGTTGGTCCGTTACCGAAAATCGTGAAAAATCGAAATTTCGGAAAAGGTTTACGCGTTCTTTTCGCTTTCAACGACGAACGACACCACGAATGCACAAACGGATGCACTTTAGTAAATATAGAAAATTAAAGTAAGTAGGCGCACCATTTAAATATTTCCTACAGAAAATGTAGAACTCTCATTGCATTTAACATCTCAACCTAGAGATGGCACCGCTTTTAATTTGAAAATGGCAAGATGTCTTATAAAAAAGTCCGCCATTCCAACCCAATAATTAAAACCATTCGCGCGACGATTTAGCCTAGAATTAAAGCCGTATGTTTCCGCTAATTGCGTAATTCCATTAAACTTAAACACGATTTAAGGGCGATCATCCTAATTTCAACCGTACTCACCCTCCTCCTCTGGGCTGCCCGACCTCGTCAGATGGTCCTCGATGGTCGCGTCGCAATAGCGCCCGAATTGTCAGCGAACCCACCCTGAATTATTTATCGCTAGCGAACGAAAGGGCGCCGAGAGCTTACGACACGGGCAGGTCCTGAATTAATGTTTTCCGTCCTATCCGAGTGATTTCTCGAGGTATTAAGTATTGAACAAACATCGAGATATACATACACCTCTACAGATGTAGCTGACGTCCTCCTGACTCGGAAATCTGTATTTATGAGTCGAGCTCCTGTATTATTTATGCCGTCAAAGGAGTGAACGCTCGCGTTCATGTAAATTCGTTATTGAATATTGATGTATGAAGTTTCGAAAGTTCTTAACATATGCATAAAGAAGGGCTTATACCTATCTGCAGTGCCTAAAGTAATACCTGATAATTATACTAATTTGAGTTGGACTATAATATTGATCGACATTAATCTGTCATAATTTACTTTCTGCATAATTCTTGAGTTGGTTTCTTTATTTAGCTACTGTTTACAATTTCTTTGAGTTTTACTTCTGGTTGGAGCATAACTTAGTTACAATAAAGCAAGTAATTAATTCGCAAGACGTTTCGGCAGCATTTAGATATTACACTAGCAAAATAAATAATTTATATTTATTAAATAAATGCTTTTCGAATATCACTGTTATTTAATATGAGGCAATTTTCATATTAAAAATTTTACCTTGTGTAGGGTTTGAACCCAAGACCCTCCGCATGCCGGACGGACGCTCTACTCGAGCTCTACCCTCGGCTCTACCAGTTGAGCTAACGAGGTGTTCGGGTCCTCATAATTTGAACTGTCTCAAATACAAATCTTAGAAAGCCGGCAGGTCGGCAGAGATACAAATTAGTGCATTTCTTACATTGTGAAATCATTAAGTAAAAATTGCCTCATATTAAATTACAGTGCTAGCGTAAAAGCATTTATTTAATGATGTCACACTGTAAGAAGTGCACAAATTTGTAATTCATATTTATATTTATATTTACAATGCTTGAATTTTTCTTAATTTCGCGTTTTCTGTTTTTTTAATTTTTATTTTTTTTTCTAACGCGTCTCACTTTAAAAAAGATTCGGCCGTCCGCGACTAGCTGTTGTTAAACTCACTCGATTACGCATCTTATTGAAAAAAACTGAAATTTCTTACTTTGTTTTTTTTTAATTTCTATTTTTTTTCAAACTCGTCTCACTTAAGACTCGACGCTGTGCCTTTCGTCAAAACGTCAAATTAAAATGTTGCCAAATTAGGAAATTACAATTTTTAAATTTTTCTTAATTTTTCGTTCTTTTATTAATTTTTATTTTTTTTTTTAAATGCGTCTCACTTTAGAAAAGAATCGACGCTGTGCGTCTCGACAAAACGTCAAAATTTAACATAACGATTTTTTTTTCATATAAAAATACAGTCCAAATTTTCGACTTTCGACTTTTCGACGAATTTTCGACACAAAAATCAATCAAATCGGTCGAGCTGTTCTTAAATGATGCTCCGTTATACATGTGGCAATTGATTTTTATTTATGTAGATTTATAATGGCTTAATGTACCGCTCCACCTGTCGTGCGAGTGCCCAAATACTAACTACGCAGTGGGCTCACATTTATCCGACTTTTACGAAATCTGAGCCGTTCTTCGAACCCCTCTCGGTAATAAATAGTACGTCTGTTGAGAAACCACGGCTATTTGCCTCATGTACAGCCCCATGCAGTACACGGACAAACGGAGCGCGTCGTTGTATCAAACTTTATAAATAGTAATTATATTATACACAACATCAATCATCATTTTTTATCATGCAATTGTAAAAGTATACGTTTGTTTGTCTATAATGTTTGTAATTTATTTCGTCGTTTATAATTCTTTTAACGTGTATAAAAAAAATTTGTTATTGTTAGTTTTATGTGTTTTGACCCTTTGTGCGATAACGTATACATTCAGTTCTGATGAAGGCTTAAATAATGAATAAAGAAGCCGAAACGTAAAAAAAATTTAAATCTTTTATTTTAATAACCAGCCACATTCCAAATAAATAAATTTCGCCTACATTATACACAACCACAATAGGAAATATAATACGTCAATATCAGTATGGCTTTTCTCAATACATGTCACTAATAGATGCAATTCATATCTTAAAACAAATAATCGAAAAGGCTCATGAATATAATACAGAAGTAGAAATGTTATTCATAGATTTCAAACAGGTCTTTGACTTCATAAGAAGAGAAAAGTTAAATAATAAGAAAAATAGGAATCAAGGAACTGAATAGACCAGTAAAACTAAGAAGAATGATTGTGATGACAATAAACCGCCAACAACGACAGGTAAAACTCTAAGTGGGGTCAGGCAGGGTGGCACACTTTCTGCAATACTTTAACATAGCATTGGAATACATAACAAAAAAGACGAATTAAAGTAAATTAAGAATATCTGCTGGATAATTAATGCCATACGCAGATGACATCGTAACAGTGGCAAAAAAAAGAGAAATCTTAAAGAGAATATTCGACAAAATTGTAAGAGAAGGAGAGAAACTGGGATTAAAAATAAATCAGGCAAAAACAAAAATAACGAGTATTGGAAAAATAGTAGATACGAGCACATAAAAAGGTTTCTTTTTTTATCTACTCCATCTGGCCTAATTGTAAGTAAACTTTTCTTTGTTCCAAATGTGTACTGAAGTAGTGTTTTGAGAGGAACTTAGAATCTGCTTTACTTTACAATTATAGCAGATGGAGTGACAAATAAACAAACCTCAAGTGGGATAATATAATTTAATGCTTGCTAATGAATTCATGTACCTGGGAGCAATGATATCGAGCCTTGGAAAAAGCGAGGTTGAAATCAAGGAGAGAAAGTTTGGCAGCTGATAGACCTTTCACATGTATACAAAATTGTTAACATAGAAAAATCTGCAAAACATTAATAAGACCAGTAATTGTAGCTGAAACCATGAGAATTACTAGAAAGGAGGTAGAAGAAATTAGAATACTCAGGACAATTCTAGGACCAATTAAAACAGCAAAAAATGAATACAAATCTAGAATGAATGTTGAGCTGAAGCGAGAAATAGGAAAGGATGCAGTCGAAAACATAAAACAATAGAGGATAAAATAGTTAGGGCATGTATGGAGAGCAGATGAGTAAAAAAAGCAATGCTAACATCGTAACCAGGAGTAAGAAGAGGAAGAAGCAGGTTAAGGCTAAGATTGTTGGATGAAGTGATAGAGGATGTGGATCAACAATTGGCAACGCAAAACCAAGGCGAAGAGCTATGGAAGAGGATGGTTCAATGGGTGTGGAAGCTAAGAAAGCAAATGCGGTGCCAATCCACCTTAAAAAATTGATTTAGAGAGGTTCTCGTAAGCGGTGTAGCCTAATTAGGGGGTAAATAAAACTTTTATAAGTAAAATAAACATTTTCTAGCAAATTGAGAAAGACAGCAAATACTCCAACTAAAAACAAAAATATACTGAAAGAAATTTGTGCATAATACAAAAAGTGAAATTACCTACATTAACTAATAATTATGCAGAACGCTGTCGGTTTCTGTTGTACGTATTTACACGCTCAGTTTAGTTTTAATACCGTTGTTAAGCATTGGACTGGAAACTGAAATCGGTCAAGTAATTCAGCTACGGTCGTCGACAATACATACGTCATATCCAGGGTGAGGTCATCTACCCGCCATAACCGCACGACGACGTGACGTTACGGTAATCAAACAGCTGCGTTCGAGTGACAGGGCACTGACAGGTCTCCAGCCAAACGCATTAACCCTGATTACGGCGTTTGTTATAGAACGCGCGGGCAATTTAATCGCGACAGGGATATACGGGTATATGGCGCGCGTTTGCTGTTTATTCGATGTGGGGTTTGTCAATTTTGCATGAGCGTTTCTATTCCGTGTTTATGTATAACTTTATATGTAAGTACACATAGGACAGCTGGAGCAGGACATTATGTGGAACCTATTAATAATAGAAATGCACCGGAAATGTTATTATACATGAAAGGAAAACACTGTGCCCACTTAAATTAATCTTTGAGTACCTACAGGCCGTGCAATTCCAATACCTAGTAGGTGGAAACGTTGGGGTGTCACAAACCAACATCCACATGATTATTAGAAGATACAACGAGCACCAATTTTACTCTAGAAGACCGAGAATGGGTTTTATGAGGTCGATACCTGCTCAAGATGATCGATTTTTGACTTTGAGTATTCTCCGGAATAGGAGTACGATAGCAATTCAAGCGAAAAACTGCCTTTAAGAAAATCGGGGAGTCAGAGTATTTGCCACTACTGTCAGAAAACGTTTAAAGGATGTTGGCTTGCTTGCTTGAAGACCTGCTAATGGTCCAGAACTTCACCGACACCATAGAGTAGAGCGACTTTAGTTTGTATGAACTCTCGATAAATGGCATTTCGAGAACTGGAGCCAGATTCTCATCAGTGATGAATCCCGATTCTGTCTCAGACGGTTTGGAGAAAAGCTGGAGAGTAATTATAATGGTGGAACTGTGATATGATGGGTTGCGATCTCTGCCGAAGCTCGTACAGGCATGGTAGTGGTGTATGGAGGTTCAATGAATAGTGATCGACACATAAGAGACACTTTTCAAGAACATGTAATGCATTTTGCACCGTTTATTGGAAATGAATTTATTTTAAAGGATGATAATGCACGACTGCATTGCTCTAGGATTGTGTCGGAATATCGGAATTCGGTCAGCAGTCACAAAATAGACTGGCTAATAAGGTGCTCTGATCTTAACGCACTGGAGCATGTTGCGACCATGCTGGGACTTGGAATTAGGACTCGTGTGCCTGCTGCAAAGACGCTGAAAGAGTTGTCAATGTCCTGATACAAGAATGGAAGCAACTGGGTCGGAACGCCATTGAACATTTGATAGAAGGAGTTCTATTCGTTGGTCATTAATTCTCAATTAGGTTTTAGAATAAATAATTGAAGCAACTGTTACTTTTTTTATTTCATAAAGTACTGACTTGTTTTTTTACAAAAATTAATTTTTCTCTTGCAATAGTCCATAACTAGTCTAAATTTTACTTTTACGTCAAAATATACTGAGAAAACAGTGTACGTAATGAATGTGTTTACAAAAATTATATATAAAAAAAAACATACCTTTAAGATCAATTGCTTCTTATATACAAAGCCCTTTCTACAAATTATGAAGTATATTTCATTGAGCCAATCACAGCATCATTGCATTTTCAATGATTTTGGTTTCATTAATATAATGAATAGTTTATTACCCAATAAATTTCTTCGTCATTCAGTGATTTGACCAACTCGTTCTTCGGACTTTTGCACTTTAATGGACTATTTCGTCTGAACAATGAATTTTTTCATTGTTTTAGGACCCATTTTTGGTGCAGTGTATCACCATAAAAAGTGTAAAAATATCAGTTATTTGTGTAACTGAATTTCTATTATTTAAAATTTCGAAAAACAATTAAATATTTGTGACGTAGCTAAAAACATTTTTTAAAGCACTTTTTTTTAAATGCCTGGCGAAAAACGGATTTAACATTTTGCGGACAGCGTAATTTCCGCATGGACTAGTCGGCTAGTAAAATATTGTTTAATGGAAACAAATTACACATAAAATGTTCATAAAAAAATGTTTTTCTAGTACCTGATACTTGGACAACTGAAAATCAATGAGGTTTACTAAAAATAACAAACATATTTTTTGCTCGTACCGAAAAGGTAGAAAATGTACGTCATTTTACCTTTCCTATCAATTTGTAAACAGCAAAAAGAACGCAAGAGGAAGGAAAACGCAAGAAGCTAGGGCGATTGCATCTGCATGTTTAAAATTCCTCAGGGTAAGGCTTCTAAAATCGATCAGCCTACACAGAGATGTTTATACATACTGCATACAAGGATCTCCTATAGCTTTTCGAGAGCCGCAGCTACTCGCTTTATTGTGTCACAGTAAGGTTGGCTGCAGGCGAACGTATGCTGCAATGTTGGATAGAGGTCAGATTGAGAGCTGATTTGCAGTGCATTCGCCCTAGTTGCATTAGGTGGCGCTCTTTGTATCGCTACTCGTATTAAGGAAGCATTCACCAGAGCGCAACTGGTTAGGTTTGCGAGGGCAAGGCGAAAAAAAGGGGGAAGAACAGGTTAACGGACATGTGTATCGAGACAAATGCGATGTGAAAAAAGCGCGACTACAGATGCTCCTGGTGTGTTGTCGTTGCTATGGCGACCGGTTTTTTTTCTTCTTTAGATCAGAATAGCTAAGTAAGTTCGGATTGGTATAATTTTTTATTGTCTTTTTATTTGATTGAAGTGAATAGAAAGCTTTAGTATGATTAGATCGGCACATATGCTGCAGTACCAATAGTTTCAAGTCTAGTCTTACTAATTATTGTAATTTAATAAAATAAACGTATTTTAATCTAATAATTATAATAATTTCTTATTTCTTTCAAATGTCACCAATTTCTTAGCTTATAAAGGTTACTTTAAAAAGGGCGAAAACTAATATTTAGAACCCTTTTAGAAATGTATTTTTCTTTTACAACATATTTAGTGGATAAACAAATGCCTCGGTTTACTTACTCGAGAATTTTATTTAATATTTCAATTTTGTTATTTTCTTTTTATAAAACTATTTTATGTGTACCAAAGTATACAATTATAATTAAAAAAAAAATATTCAAAAATTGCCAAAGTGGAAACCTAATACATTTATTTAATACATATATTTTCAACAGTGCGTTTTATTCATGAACAGTTACCGCAAATTATCAATACAAAACATTTATAAGAATTCATATTTGGAGAAAAAGAAAGAAATTATCCAATATAGAATGTACTATCAGAAAATATTGTCTTGAATCAACCACTTTTTCCAATAGCTCCTTATCGTCGTTTACCATTATATTCAAAATTGAACTGGTCAACTGTTGGAATTTCCCGGTTCTCCTTGCCCGCGGCTATTGGTAATTTTTCTAACAGTGATGAAGGAAATTTGGTGTGATATACACGATAATTTTCAAAAAATCGTTATATCGGTGGACAAACTATAATAAACAGTTGTCCAGTATATTACTCCCCGATTTCGCACAGTTATAAATGTTAGTTCGAGATTCGCTAGGTTTTAATGCTTTTCGATTTATTACTTTATTTTTACATAGTAAATATTGTTCCTTAAATAAATATCAATAAAAACAAGTAGTTACTTACGTTATACATATTCTGTGTACGGTTGATGTTTTTGTTTGGATGCGGTTTAAGTTTTATTGTTTTTTTCTCAGAAATGTCCATATTTTTTTATAAGATTAGATTAGATTAGATCTAATTAGGGTAACATTGCACCGCGACCTATTTATCTATTGTCCCCTTACATCAGCTGTAAGCTGCTAGGATTTGCCCGCACTTATAGCTCCCCATCCAGTCTAAGAACTTTAATAAATTGCAATAGCTGTGATGGTTTCAAGGAGGGCATTTCTCCCTCGTCTATGACATCTTTGCCAAAATAGTTGGCACGAGTTTCTCTGATAGCAGTGCAGTTGGATATTAGGTGTTCCGGACTTTCACCTGCCGCTCCACAAAACCTGCAATCACTATTCTGTGTCAGACCTATCCTTGTCATGTGTTCCCCCAGATGAAAATGCCCTGTAAGAAAACCTGCAAGGATGCGTAGTCTGTTTCTGCTTAATTCTAGCAGGGTCTTTGCTCTTTTCTTATTGTAATTTCCAAGGAATATCTTGGAATGTCTCAGACCAGGGAGATTTTCCCAGAGGGAAGCTCCGAGCTTCTCCTCCCTGTCTTTGAGTTCTTTTTTGTAGGTACTCATCCCTATGCCGCAGAACGGTTCTGGTCCCACAAACGAAGTTGTGGCGGTCCTTCTTGCTAATAGATTAGCTTCCTCGTTGCCGCTGATTCCAGTATGTCCTGGTACCCAGGCTTAGTGCCATGCAGAAAAGATACATATATTTCTATCATTTGCACGATATTCGATACGGTGTAATTATGTGATAGAATACATACATATGTAGGTAGGTTATTTTCTTGGCCTGTATCATAATATGTTTGCTTTCAACCTTGGACGACATAATAGATACTACTGGCTTCCAATTTAGTTTTATTTTTATATTAATTCATGGCGTACACGTTTCATTCAAGATTTAATCTACAGATACGCAGAATATATATACTATAAACTCATCTATCATGCAAATCTGTTTCCAATCAAAAATTTTACTCGAATAGTAATACCTAGTTCTAAACATAATGATGATGATCTGCACACGTAGCATATTGACGGGTATTGCTTCAATTTCCTCTAGAATACGCTGCTTGAGAGGTCGGATAGTTCTGGCCAAACACACTTTTGCTTTTAGGTACTCTCAAAAAACTAATTGCAACCCGATAAATCGGCAGATCGAGGAGGTCAAACGATATCTCCACTGCGAGAAATGACGCAGTCTGGGGACAAAGCATTTCACAGCATCCCTTGAAATTCTTGCAGTATGGCTTGTTGCCACGTCTCGCTGGAAAAGTGTGTTATCGTTCAATGGAAAACGAGCAAGTTGTGGTGTCAGTAAGTTACGAATCATTTCCAAATATCACTGAGAATTAACGGTCACCGTATTTTCAAACTCATCTCTCTCATGTATCTTGGCATTTTCTTAAATCGTATACTTTTTACTGACAAATGCTATTCAACGGTGACTTCTTAATGGAAAACCATATTTATAAAACTGCTCTCTCTCTTTTGAATCACTAGTTTGTTATCATTTGAGATTGAAAATCAAAATACCTTGTTTTCTTGATAGAATATTAATTAACTTCTAATAATTAAGAAAAAAAAAAAACAACGAATTTACTAAATCCATTATGGAATATCCTTTAAGGGCATTCTTCTTACAAAGACATGCCGTACTCCTTGTCATCTTGTTTGTCATCCTATTTTCTCCTTGGGCGTGACCTTCAGCCCTGCAATTTCATCCACACTTTCGTACTACCTCTTCTTTTCTTTTTTTTTTATTCTACCAGGAACGTAATATGAAACTGAGGAGGTAAACACGCTAATTGGCAACTGAGGGTGGGCACGTTTAGTATTCATTTCCCCATTTTCATTATCCTGTCATTGGCATCGTAGCGAACATATTTTTTCTCACAGCGAAGGCTGGAGGAAAGAGGCGTGAAACGGAAGCGGAGGGAGAAGAAAAATCGAGTTAACCTAAACAAGTGGGAGGTAGAAGGAGATGGCTACGTAGATCTAGCAGAGGAGGATCGATTATAAGAGGAGCTCTTCTCGTCACTTGTAATTTTCGCTGCTGTGTGATATTTGGAAAATAATGAAGCTTTTAATATGTAAACGCAGGACTGCAGTTGACTTTGATTTAATTGAAACGCGCTTTGTAATATCGCAATATCGTATTGCTTGCGACAGGAGTAGAAGCCCCTCGACGATTTTCTCTTTACCATTTTTAGCTAATTCCAGACGCTCTAGCATTTTAATTTTCTTCTATACATTTTTTCCCTAAGCGTAAACATATTCTCTTTAACTTTGAGAAATTTTAAAAAGTACGATTCTAAAATCAAAAAAATTAAAATATATGCACTGAGAGAAATACCATTCATGGTAAGCAAGTAAGTAAGTTTTATTAGTTTCCAAAGACCATTACAATGGTATAGAAAAAGTCGTAAAAGGAAAAAAAAAATACAAATGCACAGTTGAAAATCTAATTGGAAAAAAAAAAAGAGAAAGCTAGACCCATTGTATTTAGGAACTACAAACTTAAAGTAAATAGTGAAAATGTAAAAAAAAGTACAGGGCTCAAAATTGAGCCCTGTGGAACTCCAACATTCATGGGCAAAACTTCAGAAGCAAAATTTTTGAAGGCAGTATTGTTGTTGTGTAAGATATTGACATATTGGGTTCTGTTTCGCAAGAAAGACTCAATCCAATTAAAAGCAATCCCTCTAATGCCATAGGCCTGCAATTTATTTAAAAGAATATCATGAGAAACACAATCGAATGCTTTACTCAAATCTAAAAAAATACCCACTGAATAGTTACCATTTTCAACTGAAGCCACAATTTCGTTAATAAAAGTATTTAAAGCAGTAGAAGTAGAGAAATTCTTTCTAAAGAACATGGCTTTAGAAAGAATTTGTAATAATATTAAAGTGAGACAGAAATGCCCCCAGCCTATCTAAAAAAGAATGCTCAAATATTTTTGAGAAACAAGAAGTGCTACAGGGAGGTAATTGTCTGGTAGTAACTTGCCGCCCTTGTTGGTGGCATCATATTCGTTAAATGCTGTGCAAATTGTTTAATTTGCCACTTAGACTTACTCGTAGACTGACAGTTAGAACCTGTATATTTGCATAAGTCTGGAAAATTGCCAGAATATGTCCAAAATCTAAGAAGGATGACAACATAGTTTAAATGTCTGCTTGGTCAACCTGCGAAAGTCTTTTACATTCATTATAAATAAACCTGTATAGTATAGTTCCCAAACTAACAATATTTCGACCAAACGACAGCATGAATTTAGAAATTTTTTTACCAGTATTACCGTCACAGTTTCTTTAGTGGAGGAAATATAGCATGCTTTGGCTTGGGGTAAAACAGCTGAGGTGCTTTGCGATTTTTGTACAGCTTTTGGTTGTTAACCTTTCACCACTAATTAGTGAACTCGAGTACTTACTATGCTGTTGCCGATTGGTTTGTATGTTTCTTCTTTGACAGGAGGCAAATTGTTAGAAGTAAGTTTAAATCTAATCGAAATATTGGGCTTGTTCATAGTGCACGCTAAAAATTATTTGCTTAGGGCCGGCATTTCAATCTCCTAATTAGAGTATCTAATAACAATTCAGCTAATAAGGAAAAATGTAAGGTTATTTCAGTTATTCAGCTAACTTTTATTAGGAACTTTATTAGGAGATTGAAATACCGGCCCTTAATCTAAATATATTATCTTTGTTTTGAGTAAATCTCTGTTTTGTACGAAGGGAAGTAATTATTTACTTCTTTAGTAACAAATATTGCTTCACTTGTATTAGCTTGAGTTAACAATTTCTTGTTTCAGAATGAAATAATATTTCAAGATAGGCTCTTGAACGGAGAAAGTCTTAATTAATAAACGCTGCAATAAGTTAGCATAATACTCGCCATTGATTGTTTTTTCATTTTGAAGGTAATCAATAAAAATTATTCCACGCGCCTGCCAAAAAACAGACCCCATGAGCCTGCCTGCAGATGGGACTGTATTCGCCTTCTTTGGACACGATTCTCCCATTCCAGTCCACTGCTTTGACTGTCCCTTTCTTTCAGGTATGAAATGGTGGGTCCAGGTCTCATCCATGGTTATGAATCGACGCAAAAACTCGGCTTTATTAGGGTGAAACATCGCCAAACGCTCTATTGAAACATCTTCACGACGCTAACAATGGAACGTGAGCAAACGCGGCACCCATCTTGCACACAGCTTTCTCATCTTCAAATTTTCGGCCAATATGCAATATATAGCACTTTTTGAAATGCCTATTATTTCAGCTAGTTTACGCACCTTCAGCCGACGATCATCCAATATCATTTTTTAGATTTTCTTAACCATTTCTGACGTGGACACCTCAATGGTCGACCATTATGGTGTTCCTCTTGGCAGCTCGTATTGCCTCGTTTAAACTCTGCCACCCAATATTTTATAGTCGTAAACGAAGTAGAATCTACCTAGGCTTTAATATTGGTTGGACTGAGACCTTTCATTACATATAAAAATCAGAAAGAAATATATGATTCCTCGTCTTACACGTACATTTAATCCTAGCCATTGGCTAGATAAAATTTACTTTCACGAGCAAATACATTTGGAATGTCGAGCAATTCGCGGCTGATATTAATTTAACGGTGAACAGCGTTTATTGCCGCTAATAAATTGCCGACCGCAACTGCCATTCTAACCACGTAGGTATAAAATCGACACAGAATAGTATAGATACTTTAAACTGATATGTATATGTCTATAGAGCTCCGATTGTGTCAAAACACGACACGAATGGGATTTGAATGGCTCGGAAAATAGTAAATTACTATATCGAAAGTCCGCTAATGCAGTAAAATTGTTCTTTAATGGTAAATGCCATTCGAATCTATTGTCAGTCTATACGTCTGTTGTATAAATATATTATTATACATGATGCAAGTAATTGAAAGTATTGCAAAATAAATTTATGGAGCAATATACAATTTATTAATTAGATTGAATTGTTTATTATTTTAATAACTTTATAACGTTGAGCGCGTTCTTTATTATCTCTGAGTTACGTAATGACGAAGCTGTTATTCCTTATATAAAGAAACTAGTTCACAAAACGGTGCTCGGAATATTTTTTTTCTCTCGTTGCGACGTTGCAGCTTGTTAAATTGTTGCTGGAAGCAGTTTACTGCAGAAAAAAAGAACTAAAAAAAAAAAGTTGCACCTTTAACGGACAGAGAAACGGAGTATCCTACTTTTCTCACATGTTTTCCTCTTTAGCGGTTGCATAATATTATATTAATTTAAATAATGACTTAATAATTATAACCTGCTCTTCCAAAAATGGCGAGCAATCATTTATTTGCATGGATTGATTTTTGTGTCAAGTAAATGACTTGAAAATTCTTAATAATCTTGTTGGCATTCCTTTAATTACAAAATAGGTAACACTAAATAAGTGATTTTTATTTATTTATTTATTATTATTATAAACCCTACAGAGTGAATCCAATTACAGGGTTATTTTACAATATTAGATTAAGTTAAGTAAATTAAGTAACAGTACGTGATTACAATTTAAATGTAAATGAATATACAGACAAAATATATCATATCCAGTAGTACTCAACAACTAACTTGTTAACTACTTATAATTGTTAGAAAAAGCAGAAAAAATAAAAATTAAGAATTCACAGTAAACATTCTCTAGCTATTCTAACAAAATTATTATAGTTATTATTAAATAAGTACCTATATCAAAGGCATAATTGAAGGAATTGTACGTGCGACATAACGAAAGAAGTGGAGAACTAAGTAAATAATTAATAAATAATAAGGGCGTGTTCATTCAACTGTAAACAAACTGTCAAGAGGTTCGCGCTCCCAGGCCCCTCTATCTTACACCAAAGGAACTATTTTTCCCATTTAAGTACATAGGGTTTTCTTTTGGCGAGAGTTTCTCAAAAACGCGTGCACCATATTAATTCAAAAAAACTTAATCGCTTCCCCATACGTCAATGAAGCAATTAACCAAATTTGGTAGTATTTCGTTATCGCATAGCGGAGAAACTCTCGATAAAAGATGTAGTCCGGCGCCCCCTTAAAACGTGGAACATACAAATTTATTCTTCTTAAAAAACTAGGATTGTCAATTAATCCATGAACAAGTTTAAATAGATAATTCAGTAATTCAGATACTTGTCATAATTAGGTGCCCACACGATACAAGCATATTCAAGTTTGCTACGGACTAAGAATATGTACAATTGCACAAGAGCATCTGTCTCACGGAAATCTTTACATGTACGAATAATGCAACCAAGCAACTTATGAGATTCTGCACAAACCTTGACAATGTGCTCATTACATCGTAGCTGTGAGTCAAAAATCACACCGAGGTCTTTGATGTGATCTACTCTCTCAATAATCGTGCAACTGATGTGATATTCATACAGAATTATATTACTCTTGCGTGTGAAAGTCATAGTTTTACATTTTTCAATATTGAGCGAAAGACCATTACTAGAGCACCATTCATTAAGTTTCGTGACATTACACTGTAATGTATGACAATCCTCAATACCATCAACTACAGAAAAAAGTTTAAGGTCATACGCATACAGTTCATATTCAACATCCAAATGATCGCATACATCATCTATAAAAATCACGAATAAAAGAGAACCAATGTTTGAATGCTGAGAAACTGCACGCGGTATGTACCTATAAACACTAGATGCAACCCCTGCATACTCAACATACAGCTGACGATCGGTCAAGTAGTTTTTTTATTAAAGCTAATAAAATTGGGTTTAATCCAAAAGTTTCTAATTTGGAGACAATGACATTATGTTGAACACGATCGAAAGCTTTACTAATATCGGTATATATCACACCTACCTGCTTCCTGTTATTCATACTTTCAGCTGTATATTGAGTGAAATTGCACAAATTAGTTACAGTAGAGCGCTCTTTAACAAATCCATGCCGATTTTGATTAATAAGCGGATAAATATGCCACGAGATTGAATCACAAATAATGATTTAAAAAATTTTTGAAAAGTTACACAGCAAAGCTATAGGTCGATAATTAATGATCATATTTGTTGCACCAGATTTAAAACAGGCACAATTTTTGTTCTCTTCCAGATATCGGGAAACAAAAGTAAAAGCGTTTATTCACTTGGCAATTCTAGATTGAAATAAACGATTCAAATCTTAACACTTTAAAAAGTGTTGAATCGAGCAGCATAGCATTTCTCTTAGTGTTGATATCCGTGAGTATAATTCTTGAAATTTCCTCTGTATACATATAACATTTAATAGTAAGATATTACATTATAAAATTAGCAAATTACACGGCAATTACGATACTTGCACGGTTCATTACATTTAAACGCTTCACCGCTTCAAGAATAACAAACATGGAAAAGTAGATCCACGCAGTCCATAATTTTATTACGCCTTGTAGAAGCATATTAAGTGATACTTAAATATACGCACTTAATACATTAACTTATTTTATTTACACAACGTTTAATCCCATTTCACTATATTGAATAAACAGTTTAAGAACGGCAAAATATACAAGCAGCAACCCATTGAATATGTATACACATCATTAGTCATGGGAGTTGTGCAATCTTCCCGTTTTGGGAAATCAGAATGTGTTTCCACGGAAAATATATGATATAAATAATTACTGTGCATCGACAACTAGTTTTGAAGAAATAGGGACTATTCGTTTCTCAATAAAAAATTCTACGGGAAGCACGAATGCTGTTGCGTAGTTTTTTCACGCTCCAGAACCGGGTCGAAAGTGGTCGTGCTATGCATTCCTAAATACAGAGCGACCGCGCCGCACACGGGAGTATGCGTGGGCCACCACCAGTTGGAATACTGCGACCCCAAATATTTACCCGAATCGTTATTGGAAATTAACAATATTAGAACAGGGACGTGCCCCGTCGATAAATAAAACACCGTTGCACCGGGCCGGTTTGGGAAATGTAAACAGAAGCGATTAATAATAGTTAGCCATGTGTGTACGTAATTTAGTTTCTAAAATGGCATGTTTGTAGGTAAATTTAAATTTGGCCGTGCGAATAACGGTTTTGGAAAGATATAAACATACTCAAAGTTATTGATTGCAATTTGGAAATATTGAATTCCTTTAGGAGCGAAAATTGTTGCTTAAAAACTTTTAGTCATGGGTTTTGGTGGGTTATATTTAACTTTATTTCATATAATTTGCTAACGGAGCAACCTATATAAAACAGTAATGGATGAAAAAAAGAAACGTCATATTGAAGACGAGCAAATAGCGTTTCAAGAGAGATGGAAGTTAAATTATTTTGTAACTGAAAAAAATGGCAAAATTCAAAACCAATCATGGTTTGGTGGTGAATTGGTTTTGAATGAGTATATCAGCTGACATTGCAATATATGATACATATAAAACTATAGCTGGAGAGGCTATACAGGAGAGGCGACACATTAGAGTTGTTACGAAAGCAAATCTCTGCACAACAATCAGTTTTTAAAAATCATATTTCAGCATAATGAAGTTTCTGTCGTAGCTAGTTATACAGAAGCTCACAGAATCGAGAGTGCATGTTCAAAATAATAGACATAGTATGCCATAAAAAAAAAAAAATTATTTCATGAAACGAGTTGGTCAAATATGACAATTGGTCGCATTGAACAATTACAGAAAAATTCTACAAATTTGGCTGATTGTTCAATACCAGTTGATGAAAGTACTGACAATAGTGATACTGTTCAACTTCTCATATTTATACGGGGTATTACACTATAGATTTCAGTATAGTGAGCTACAATCACTCGAAAGCATAAAGGACCAAACAAGAGGAGTTGACATATTTAACGCAGTGTGTCATGGATTTGACAAACACAAAATTAATTTAGATTAAATAGTTGGCGACACTACAGATGGAGCTACAAACTTGATAAGCTGGATAAATCAGAATTGGCCGCTCTATTAAATGAAAAAGTATTGGACTGCAATGGAAAAAATTTAATTCACTCTCACTGAAGTATACAAATGTACCACGTGTGTCATGGAGGTGGTCGTTTGTAAATTTTATTAAAAGTAAGGTACAGGATTAGGCAATCGTCAATTTCAAACATTTTCAAAGAATCTGAAGCTGAATTTACAGATATCTTCAACACTAAAAAGATTCTTCAACTTACGAAAAGAGATTTTGAAATTGTCTATTAGAAAATGACATATCAGAATGCAGAAGTGTACGTAATAAAATTTTTAAACTCAATATTATTACGGCAACCAATACCAAAATATTTTATATTTAAGGCCCAAGCTGCTGTAATACTATCTTTATCTAACACAGCGCAAGTCTAAATATTGAAGCCTCGGTCATTATTGATAAAGGCAAAAATATGAGTAGCAAAAAAATTAAACGTCAGTGTTTTTTTCTTTATTTTCTAGGATTTAAAAAATATGAGAGAAATAAGTTTTTTTTTGCATACATCGCAGCATGGATTTAGGATTATTTCAGTTCAATTTTTTATTTTTTTGTAAATAATCGAATTTTTTGTAGAACCTGTTTCGAAATACTTTGTAACATTCAAACTTATTTTTTTTTTTTTCCTAAGCACCCCTGCAGAGCCAAAGCTCCCTCCTAATTCCCCCTGGACCTCACGACTGATAACCACAAGCTACTGGGCTATCAGCCGGGCTAATATAATTTGGTTATTGTAAGTGGATACAGATAAAATCCGTTTTTAGCAGCATTTTTAAATTGCTGCTGTATTACTCTTCAACTTCAATTAACTTGAAATAAGAAAAAGTTATAAAATCACTAGCAATCGTAGGAAAGATATTACTATATATCGTCGGCGAGGATTATAGTGTTCTATACCCGTTTTTGGGGGGTATTGAGTTATGCCTATCACTCGAATGAGGAAAAGTTGCTTGTTCTATATCAATTGTGTATTTAAAGCTAACTTGTTTAATAGCTAAAATTTTGGTGCAAATTTATACCATATCCATGAACAATTAAGTAACATAATGTTCTATATCTGCAAAAGAAATTTCAGAGCTAATTTGTGCAATATAACATGCATCTGTGTGAGTGTGAGTGAGATGATGCTACCACTGCCTACCACTTTAGCCCATTATCCAATGCTATATTGTTCTACCTGCGTATCACTTCTTATATCAATTTGTTCTGTATCGTGGATATAGAAGTCAAAAGCTAATTTTTCTCATTACTATTACAGAAGTAAGCTCAACACATACAATCTGACTGGTCATTGTTCTAGCAACAATACAATTTACAACACAATATGGTACGAATACATCTGTGGCAGAACATTTTGTGCAAATGCCAACAAGAGGAAAAATCAGAAACCATGCAGAACAGACGAAATGAAAACGTCTGATCAAAACACTGCCATAGCTCAAACTATAAATAGCGCTATTAAAACGGTTCGTGCATTTACCGTCAAGAAAAAAAATAAATCCTCCTCGTGTTCATACGCAATGCCTTCTTCATTACTACATATTTTATATGTACCTATTTCATTCTCAGGCACTAATAAAATTTATATTTACTACATATATTTATTCCTCACTTCTTCAATATTTTTGGTTATTTTTAGTTAAAAACCAATAAATTAAAATAATAATACACAACTAGGAATTATGAGTTTGTGACTTTCTTGTTCCATATCCCGCCTTTTTAATGGAATGTACGTTTTGTGTTCTATATCCAGATTGGGCTAAATTAATATCTACAATTAGAAATAAAAGTCAGTAAGTATGCCTTTTATATGCAACACCAAAGATAAAAACTGCACTGGATTTCACAATGATATGCTTTTTGTTGTCATAATTTACGAAATAATATGCTATATTCAATTTTACCTATTCAATGTCGATTTTTCAAAAGTGACGTTTTTGGATATTGAACACTCTAATCCTCACCCGACGATATATTTATATTTACTTACAACTTATACTCTTCATGAATATGGATATTTACCTGAAACAAAAAGAAAATAATATAATACAACATTAATTAAACTAAAACAATTTCTAATACTACAGAATATTGTTAAAATAAACATCAAACACAGTATATCTATGTATAATTAATTAAGTGCGTTTATATTATTACTGGCATCCATTTTGTTATTCATTACGTAGTATGGAATGTATTAAATTATACCAGAGGCTAATGACGTAACCGCTCGTACAAATTCCGAATGCTATTTTAGCAATTATATTCCTACACGCGGACGGCGGACCGAAACGCTTCAACACCGATTGCTCAAAGCCAATAAATGGCCCGATTAATTTGTCAAACCGACTCATATCTGTCCTGCGGTCTGCAACAGCTGCACGGCCCGTTTAATACCTGAACATTGACAGATAGTTATTGGTATCACTGTAACTTAACGCGGCTTTAAATTCGCGCACTATTTTGACAACTAGCAGGCATTCCGCGTGGTTGCACTTTAGGACCGTTATCGTTTCTATTCGCAACTTTGTATCGTTACAATTTTATTTGAAGTAGGAATTAGGTCAAGTGCGGTTGTAGTAAATCCGCAAACCCTTTTAACTTATGCAAATTACATGACTACATACATTACCCGAGTATGTTCCCTCTCTTGATTAGTAAATCTTTATGTCGTCGAGGGTAAAACGTAGGTACATACATACGTAGCTTGGTAAATATTGTTTCTACGGGCTACGTGGGAACACACCTTATGGGCTAAGCCGAGGAGATGATTTAACGGCATACGGAAACGTTAATGCTTATCCGGCAGTGTTTTCATTTAATGGCAATGATGAGATTCTACCTCGTTGTACGGGATTATTTAGATGCTGCCGCCTTTAAGAGGGACGACATGACGGATGCGCTCCGGTAATGTAATGTAAATAAGATACAAATTGTCGTGTCCGTACATACGCCGTGTCAATGTTATCACTGTGGACTGTTGAGTAGACTAGGGGATAAGGCGTAAGAGCACGTAAATAGTTGATGAAGAAGGAATTATTTTAATACGAGGGGATATCTACCGAAAAAGACGAATTTTATATAGAATGGGAATGATGTCATATGCGTGTTTTTATATGAAAATGAATGTCTGGAAAAGGGAATCAGTAATACAAAAAAAAAAAATAAATAAATATAATTTTTCTTTTAGATTAGATCAGTATTCTTGATGAATATAATGCAATGTGAATCGAATTTATAACTACAGTTGTATTCTAAATAATAGGAGTGATTTTAACATAGAAAGCTATGGGCGTGTTTCCATACTTTTGCCCCACCCAATATTAGTATTTCTCTATAATTTGAGATGGTTAACTATCTTTATTAAACTAAAATTAGACATACTACTATAGCTTTAGAGTTTTGGAATGGACTAGTCGGCGTGAGACACTGTAAAATCCTCGGTATTTATCCGGGCGACGAAAGACTCCGCAAGGCAGTCTCTATGAGCAGGGCCAGACTGAGACTTCTTACGAGAGTCCTAACCGGCCACTGCTCATTAAATAAGCATTTGCACCGAATGGGGCGAGTGGACTCTCCCCTGTGTAGAAACTGTGGGAGAGCAGAAGAAACTCCTGTGCACCTCCTTGCCGACTGCCCGGCAGTGGACAGGGAGAGACGGAGCTGTCTAGGGGTCGCTCGATTGGACGAACCCAGTATAAGAAAATTAACTCTCGACCAACTTGCGGACCTGTTTGTTCGAGTACAACCAGGTCGAGAGGGTTAAGACATCATTGCCTCACGGGGTTACACCTGCCCATGAAAGCAAAAAAAAGCAAAAAAAAAAAAAAATAGCTTTAGAGTAATTGCATGCTACCCGAATATAATCAACAGAAACATATCACAAGAAAGGAACAATAAAACTACAAAGTGCGCGTCTGTTACATTTCCTGTATATATTGTTCATACGTGCACCATTACTTTACTTAAAGAAACACGTATGTAATAATATTGCTCTCACTTGCAGGTCAGAAAATGCGATAGGTGTTAGACTACTTCTAGTTTGTGTCTACAATGAGACGCGTTTGAGAAAAAAAAAGAGAAATATAGAAAAATGCAAAAATTAAGAAATTACAACTTAATAGCGACAGCGAAAGCGGAGAGTGATGCGGTTTAGCCGGTCTTCTCCCTCGGGTAGTAATCCGTCATGAATCGACCAATTAGTTGGCTGGTTTAACGACCCCGGCTTTCTAGTTACTTAAACTATTCTTTAACGTACCGCATTATCTGTCGTACAAATGTGAAACTATCGAATCTGTATTGACGCGGTGGTACAGATAACAATTATCATTAGCATTCTGCAAAATATGCTTTACCATGACAAAAAAAAGTTCCCAATACCAAACTGGGCTGCTCTTCGCAGCTGTTTTGTTGCGATCTTTTTACCGAAATACTGCACGCGTGGGAACGAAGTTGTATCAAGCTTTACAGTTATTGATAACAGTAGTATTTTGTCACTGGTATTTTCAACGCGACTGTACGATTGGAGCAATGTTTTTCTTCAATACTCATTAATAATATTCAAGTTCGTTAGAGCAAGATCATATGGTTAAAGGACAAATTACCTATGTTTATCCAATTGAAATTTTTAAATTATATATTTTTTCCAAAAGCTTTTCAATAGATATTTACTTTCGTGAAATTTATTTAATCGTATTTTAACTACATCGAAGTTTTCCAACTTTATTCCTAGTTTATTTTTAAATATTCTTTAAAATAATAAAAAAGGTCAACATAGAAAGTAAAATATATGAAATCGATGTGAAATATGTCCACTTGACATTGCCTTCCTGTCCACTGAAGCGGCGATTTCCAATTCAATTAGTACAGACGACAATCCTCCGTGCTCCGACGATTCGAATTCCTTCCATCTCTCAGAATTTTTTTCATTCGGCCATTCGTGATAACGTATACTCCATAAACATGTCAATACCGGTTTTGGCACTCGCCAGAAGGGAGCGCCAACACCGAACGGAACACCAAACGCTACGTATGCCCTTTCCATCATAATTTTCGTTTCTGGATAGTGCCTGGACTTCACTGCATATGGATAGGGATGTTGGTATTATGTTCTCCCCAGTTACTACTACATGATGCTGGCTGCTAGTGAATTTTGATTAATGTTCTCTGCATGCGCGCAGGGATTAAAAAAAAATAAAAATGGGATGCCCAAAATAACGGAAACACCGGGCCTTATACTCGAGTTACTAACGCTGGAAAAGAGCATTTTTTATGCGTTAGCGTCATACGTGCACAAAAAAAAACGCCAATTACCGCGTCGTTGGTGGATGCGAATTAAATTCGCGTGAAATTGAAAATACCGTTAACTATGCGAGCGTACGCCAGATGCATGTATTAAAACATCAATTGTTGGAATGTAGAAAATTGGCGCCCACACAGGGTCAGTGTGCAGAAATTATTATTATTTTTTAAAATGAAAGTATGGTGTTGGTTTTATTGTATAGAACTCCAATTACTCCATGCATGTATGGACCTGGCAGCCTTGTTAAAATCAAAGCCTTTAAATGTAATCGTAATATCGGTATATATAAATATTCTGATATTCAGTGCTTCGGAATTTACTAGCGTCAGAAAAAGCAATTTATTTATTAGAGTTTGAGCAGGTCTTTTTTTTTAATAATAACATTGTTTCGTAGCAGAAGGTTTTTCTAATTGGAGCATAAAGCTTTCTACATAAGATATTAAAATATATAAAATTCCGATTGGAACATAATGGGACCAATTTTTAACATCCTTTAGAGAAAAATGATGAAATCTTGCTCTGTCAAAGTGGAATAATAAAAATTAGAAAACTATACATTCCAAGTGCTTCGGAGTCAATTCTGAACGAAATACCTTAATGTTCCAAAACGGACTCATTTACAGAGACTTTACTAGAGACGATATTAATAAACTGTTCCAATAAATTAGAGGAACACTAAGAATTGTAGTTGTAATATCCTAAACGGTTTTTTGAGATCGACGAATTCTTACAAGCTAGTTATATTATAGATTATTTGTCGTAAAATGAATTTAATTTGACCATTTCAACCATATCAATTCGATCATCCTAAAATAGGAGGTGAAGCATATAAGACAGACAGGGAAAAAATCATCTTTTTCAATACAATAACTTAAGGACTGCTTCATTTCGAGAGGTTCATTGAATCTCTCTAGTTACTCAAGTCTAATTTGTTGGTTCATAAGAATTTTTGTAATTTATTGCATTTTTTGGTAGTGTTTGATTGTGTTTTGGTTTGAAGTGTTCAAATTGAACTCATTTTATGATAAATAAGCGAGAATATATGACCAGCTAACAAGATTTCTTTGGTTTCATAAAATTATACAAAACATTACAGGTATATCTCGAAAAATATAAGAGATACAGGTCCAATTAAATGGAGGAAAAATTGCGCATTTTATAGACTAATAAAATTGAAAATTTGAGATTTAATGCCCCATATAATTTATTAGTAAAAAAGTAAATAAGAAAACTAATTTAAACTAGTTTAGACGAAATTAAATATTAATGTCAATTATGTCTTTAAAACATATTAAAATGTCCAGCCTCAGTAAATTTGTTAAGTACAAAAATAGATTTTGTTAAAAAATTTCGGTATATTCATTTTATAAAAAAAAGAAAAAATTATGTCAATTGTTGCCCGATTCTGTTTTTAAGAAATGAAATTTTGTTAATATCGTTTATCAGCAAAAATCTGGTCCTCTAACTGGGTCCCTTATGTTAGTTTAAAACTCAATTTAATGGGTAAAATCTTGTAATTTCGTAATAATTTATTTAATCCAACATGAAAACTTTATCAGTTTTAGAAGTAAAATTCTATACCCTTGTAAAGGAATCTGCAAATCCAAAAATATTTCAGTATTAGTGTTATTGAATCAGAAGCTTTGTTTGAAATACTGTTTTTGTTTCGCGCCCACCGTGGGGCCATTGGCAAATCGTATTAAATTCTCAATGTAGTCATGTAATGTTATTAAATATTCAATCACAAGAGAAAATTCTTTATGTGCAATTCGTGTTTTACACAAAACACTTTAAATTTTATAGCAGCGTTGTAAAGTAACATCTTTAATTATAATTCAAAACCGTCAGCAAATAACTCTTCTCTACTTTCTTCTTTTTATTTCACCAGTAGAATATTGGCAATAAAAGTAGACGCATTACTTCAATGTCCACCTCCATCTCATCGTCCCCCCCTCCCACCTTTCTACTCACCGTACGTGCGAAAACTATTCTTCGCCTCTTTTGCGAGTCGTAAATTTCAGGCCGTTCACGTAGGGCCTATCTATCCTACGATAAATATCCGTGCCTGTTGGTTAGATGGCCGTCCGCCGATAGCATCGCATAATGAATACCGCCGTTTCCAAGGAAGTAATATTTCATCGGACCGGCGGAGGTCAAGAGTTACACTTTTACAATTTCGCTCTCTTGCGCGCGAATGACCGTCCGGAACGCTACGAGCAGCCAGCGCCCGGAATAATTACTGACGGCCGTAATTGCCACGTCGACTGTGTCGAACTGCCCGGCTGCTCTCTTATTTCCTCTCGGGGCGTTTTCCCGGTCGTCGTCATCACAGACTACACAGTTCCGCAGTTTCAGTCTGTAAAAAACGCGCGCCGGATCGATGGGATTATAACCTGGCCGAAGCGCAGTTGCACGGTTGATGAGGAAGACGGTGTGTGCAATGAGATCACTTCCGCGTTAACCTTTATATGTTTATCAAACTGGTAAATAAGGAACGTAGAGGCATCGGTAATTCGCAATTTCTGATATTTTAATAAATTCGTTTGGAATTTTGCATAATCTTTAATTGGTTTTCACAGAGAGCTAATAAATATACTGGAAACGGCTAACAACCTATTCCTAATTTGGGTATTTAGGTACTCATTCAGGGAAATGAGGGAGGAGACATTCTTGCAAGAAAAAGCGCTGCGAAGCAATTTCAGAGAGGCATCTAGGTAGCAAATCAATTCATTTCCTTCAATTTTTGAGCAATTGTCCTGGTTAGGTAAATGTGACTTACACTGTTTGATGTTGAGAACCGAAGACTTACTTGACCTTGACCGTGAAAGTATTAAGGTATGTTTTTGGTTTTTACAGGTCACTGCAGACTCATAAGTGAACATCGACAAATGTCAAATTTCGATTTCCATAAAACTTCACAGACTGAAGGAATACCATGGTAGAAGCACTATGCAATTTCCTTTGCTCCTTTCCAATATGGTGAAATGGTGAAATTATAATAGATAGTAAAAAAAAAAATTTACATAATTGGCAGCAGATTATATGGTACCAAAGATGACCTAACTTGTCTTCACAGGAAGTTAATAATGGGAGACGGAGTACCCAAAACACCCCATTTTTTTTTAAATAATATCTCTCTGTCTCTTATTTCTCAAAAATGGAGTTTCTACGTAGACATTTATATTTTGACTTATTTAGTCACTTAACGTGCAGTGCATGTAGATTTTCAGTTGACACTCTGTGACTTTTTGCACGCACAACCACTAAATGTACTTCAGAAGGCGCTGTTTTGAGTAATATTGTAAAGAATGACATTTCGTAGAAACGTATACATAATCTAATCAATATCAAGATTTATTAGATGTGTAATTAATGTCTAATTAAACATGAACCTTCAAAATGTAAGTTGTTGACAGAATTAAATAATAGCTACTAAACTAACTGTCAGTTGTGGTTGTAAAAGAGTGTAACATTTATATCTTCTGGGTATTAAGTATGTTGACAGTTGGAACATAAAAATTCAGAATTTTGGTAACCAAGGAAACCAAAACTAGCAAATCGTGCTTTTTCAGAAAATTACGCAGAATTCAAATATGAAAAAATATCCAGGCTGTTCCATTTAAATTTGTTCTTATTTCTCATAAAACCGGAAGTGATAAAAAATTATAACATAGGTTGAATAATTGGAAATTTACGGTAAACAGTAAAGCCCGGAATTTATAGAAAAGTATTTATAAATAGAAATATTATGGGCCAGGACCTATGAGCTGGGACACTCGGCATATGTAATTCGAAATAAAGAATTAAGGAATTTTTAATTAGAGTTATTTATAAATAAAATTGGCAACTTGTAAATTTATTGGAATATATTATTTTTTTTTAATGGATATAGTTTTTCGTATACAATTTTTTTTTAACAAAAACAATCTTTATTATAAATTATACATGAGTAATGTAGTTTGAAAAATATGCTGATTTATTGATATTCCAGTAATGTTTTGTTTTATCTTTGCTATGTTCATCTCCAATGTTTCAGAAGGTACTTTAGTAAATTCTTCTTTTCTTTAATTTAAAGTTTTGCTTGTTTCTAGTGGTTCTATTGTGTTCTGTTGGCCACTTCCTAAGCATGCCAGTATTATTGCTGTCAGTCCCAAGCCTGGTGAAATGCGAGGGGAAGGTGGCCGACGGCGCCGTTTCGCAATACGTATCTATCGTGAGAAACTGAAAAATCGCGAATATCTCCAGAAGCGTTGGAGATAGACCCAATGATACCCATATAAAATCTCGAAAGAAAACTAAATTTTACATCCATTTACGTAAAAATTGCTATACCGTTCAATTCAAGAAAATCAAGTTATCCATGATTTTAGAGTTCGAAAATTACAGATCCCTATTTAATAACGCTGTAATTTAAACGCAACAATTTTAAAATAAAAGACGTGTGCTGTTTCATGGTTAAGCGAAAACTAAAAACTGCATCTTTCCAACTTTCGTATTTCCTGAGGTATTTCCAAACAGCGAAGACACTGCAAATGTAATTTTTTTCGTAAAACGTCATGTAATTCGGAAACGGTATAACTTAGTCCCAATGTATCCCTAACGTATTGTTATTTAAATTTAACAAGGAATGCAAAAGTGCAATAATATACAGGATGTTCCATTTAAAATAATAAAGTTAGTATATACTTCCGGTACAACCGGAAGTCCGCCATTGCTAAAACTAATTTTAACATGTGTAGAATATGATTTCAGGCAACATTTATTTGAAACATTTTTTCAAAAAGACAATAATAAATCGGCTAGGGATCGTTGCATCTTGGGCTGGACACCCGGTATAATAAATTTAATTTAACCGAATAGCCCTTGTATCTCCGAAATAAGTCATTTGCCGACTGTAATTCATTAAGATATTTTGCTTAGAATTATGGGTTGGGTTGTCTGTTTTAGTTTTATTTTGACTTTTGAGATAATTTTGGATTAGTGTCTCTTTTGGGTTTTCTGATCAACAAATTAAATGATGTGTGTATATAATGATTTGGTCATTAAAATGTTAGAAATTTTAATATTTTTCTAATCGATTTTATCATCATCTTGGGTGCCATATATCTTTCTGCATATTCAAAAAATTAAATAAACCAGTTTATATATGTAAACTAAATTCATTCTCAAAATACTGGCGAATAAAAAAATCTACGCAACAACCGCCCATTCTAAATTTATTAAGTAAGAACTCACTCTCGAACATTCTCTACAAACATATCAACATATTTTGCGATGTTATCGTGATTCCCAAAAGTCTGAAGGGGAGACCATTGTGAGTACGATTGTTTACTGCGTCATCCCAGTGAAGATCCGCTTCCGATAAATCTCTATTCCCTCCAGATAAGCTCTCTCCTATATTCGTTTTCATCCGCGTATATACGAACTTGGTAAGTCAATCTTGTCCTGGGCAATACTGGATGGAAGCATTTGTTATCGTAGGACTTCATACGCGACCTATCTACTTCTACTAAGCAAAAGAGATGCTTCCCTCCGTGTCTTTGATATTGATTCCGAAAGCGAGCTTCTCCCTATATGCAAGTCCCGAAAGTAATAAATTCCATATGTCCTTCCTCCTTTGAGATACGCAGATGTGGAAGGTATGCTTTGAATCTGCATTCGTTTAGGACTGGTATTCCTTATTGGATATTTGCAGATCATAACGTAAATCTGCAATATATTCCGACCAAAAAAGGAATGAATCTCCGCTTACCCGTCGCGCGCCACTTCTTTTCGTAAAAAAATGTTAGGTGGGCTTCCACGCGTTCGTTCCGATATCGATATGCATCCTTTCAATATATGTAAGCGCGCTTCGAAGAACATTGCGTGCCCGTCCGCCCGCTTATATATTGAAAATACGCTGTGTTCTTCTTCCTCTGTGCCGTCACGTCGTCGTTTTCGAAATCTCGTTTGCTTTTAATCTCAGAAATTCCTTTGTACATATTGCTCGGGCGCTGCCGACCCGTTGTCAATAAATTTCCTCATCGCATCGAATTTTCAATTTCCCCCCTTTTTCGCGCGAGAAACCACCGTTAAGGTAGATATCCATAGCGGGGTGTTCCATCTGAAGGAATTTGTAATATATTCTCTCGCTGTGCAGTAAAAGAAATGGAACAAGAAATCTGTGCATACCCAAAACAAAGAGGACTAGATTATACTTTTCTCGCTATCATTTTGGGAAATTGACATTACATTGTCAAAAAGTCGACAATAATGGAACATTAAAAGTGTTATTTGGATTATTTCTCTCAGCTTTTCTGATACACGCAGAGTTCCAGTTCCTCCGCAGCCCGGTCTGTTCGTTAGCGTCGGCATAGCTTTTCTGACGTAAGACAGACACTTCCAGTTATTCCCGGTCTGTCTGTTGGCGCCGGCACAGCTTCTGGTGCAATACTGGCATTTTACCAGTTTTCTCCGCTCTGGCAGTCGCGTCGGCACAGTCTTTCTGATGGACGCAGAGATTTATTCATAGTTACAAACAGTTTAGCGGCGGCACAGCTTTCTGACCCGTCATAGCACGTGGAAACCGTCCGTGTTTATTTTTATTTCACGTTGCCACCGGATTTTAAAACCGTTAAAATCTAAATGTAAAAGCGTTCCGAAACTCTGCGAATATTTGTTCGTTTACGATGGCACATGTTATTATATATATTTGCAACTGTACATACATATGTTCTGTCACTCACTTGTTTATGTCGTTGTACGTATTTGATGTCTTTCGCACCTGTTTTATGGTGATATATTCTTGATTTAAAACACGCTTTCACTATTTACATTGTTGCGCATTTCCGAACCCTGGGAACCTCGCTCTCACACTAGCCGCTACTACTCTGGGGTTAAAACATTATTGTAACAACGTCAATTCCGCAACACCGTTCAAATCAATATAAGACCGCGATATTCCGTTTTGACAACTGGCCGCATAGCGCCGCCGTACGGCCACAAGGCGAATCTCCGCACGCAGAAATTTAAACATACAGGGGTCAACGTAAAAGTAATAAGTTATAAGCTTTACAAAAGTCAGTAAGTAAATGAAAAGTACGTCGGTAAGAGAGAAAGTAGATAGTAGTAAACAGCACTGTACACAGTACACAACAAAGGGACGTCGTTACAAACTAACTTAAATACGAAGGTGTACAGGGACAATAGCTGCACTATAATTCCAACCACAACTTAGCAATAATAATAAGAGCAGCCAAATACCTATATGGCAGAGCAACGATGATCTGCTCAAGCACTGAAGAAAGAGACAAATAACATAAAAACAACCGAAACACTGAACTGAAATGCTAAGCGTAGGTTAATTTCCATCATATTGTTAACATTATGATGAAAATTAACCTATTATTCGTTATTCGTCATTCGACAATCGGAATATGTCGAATAACCTTTGATTTATATTGATTCATAGTTTTCTATTATTGTTGCCTAGGTTTCTCTTAAAAGCAAACCAAAGAAGAGAGACTTTAATTGGTTAAGTGCTAACATTATCTCAAATAAGTATAAGCATTTCATAGATAGTTAATTGTGTATACTAAACTAAATTTAGAGCCACCATTATTCCGTCTGATTAATCGCATGGTATTTCAGCGCCTCTTACAGGAATATACCACTAGAAATGATTATAACAAAAATACAAAGTGCGTGTTTGTTACATTTCCTGTATATATCTTTGCCAGGGCATTACCTTATCCAACTAAACACGTACACCCAGAAGTGTTGCGCCGACATGCAGGTCAAAAAATTTAATTGGTCGGACTGGCGCTAGTTTGTGTCGGCAGATTTTTAATTGGCTCGCAAAACGGGAACCGAAATAGTGGTTAAAACAACACTTGCTATTTTGCCATAGATATTTTCAAAGCGGTTGTACGATTGTATATTAGATTAGTGTCCTTTATTTACAGTTATATGACTGAAAATTATTATTTTATGTGTAATATATTTGTTGCAGTTAATAATGTGTTGGGCGGTTAATAAGTATTTGACATATTTTTAATTTTTGAACATGTATACATTTGCATTATATACAAAAAAAAGAAACGCCAAGCATACATCGATCCGTAGGTACACGAGGCGTATCTTATATCCATTATAACCAAGATTTTGTTACAATATAATGGGAACAATGCGGTGTACAGAACAAAGCACGCATATAAACAATGCATCTAATAACAATACATGCAGAGCAGCGCTCTCAAGTCCTATCTGAGTTGCTTTGTATGCTACATGCAGCAGGTTGGGTTAATAACTTGGTAAATTGAACTGTCATATCGGAAGATAAGGTTCCGGGTTCGTAGAATGTAACTTTTTTATCATTGCGCATAGATCCCTTCTTATACGCAAGATAATTAATTTGCCATGGTGCATAATGCTGGCTGGAATTCAATATACAAAATTGTAATTACTCTGTGATGGATGAGTGAGCTATTTGCATAATTTTAAAGAGATTCAGCAATAAAGTGGCAGGTAGTTAGTGTGTTTTCTGATATAGATCTTCTGGAAGGTTAAATGTAAAGAAATGGTAGGTGTTGCTATCAAGTATCTTAATTGATAACTCTAAATAGGTTCTGATGCCTACTTCGATAAACGCTCTTCAAGTTCCAGCAGTTGACTTTCCGTTAGTTTTAAGATCTTCTAATTAAACAAAAAAATATTTGTGTAAGATTGTTAGCTCTCGTGGTAATGCTATGACTAAGTGGGTGGGCTGTCATAAATGCTTTGCATTGTTGTCATGAGAATAATTCAAATCCAACGAGCTCTTAATACCATCTGACAAAGTCATGGTCAAAACTGAGGTTAGCATACCGTGGCCTCCCTTTTCTAGTATTTAGTTATAGACTTGGGAGATCAATCTATCCTGGAAATTACCTACCACATATCACATGAATCACTTCTGTCAATATCTCGTCTTGAAACTACCAACTTCAAACGGTCCATTTAACTGAAACATGTTCAGGAGACTCATACAAATCAAATAATACCATTTCTGCAACCTTACTTCCCGCAGCGAGCAACACAGACGTATCGGAAGCAATAGCGATATTAGTTTGTCGTGTCAGCTCTTACGAATGAAGCTATTACCGTAATTATTTAATATCTCAAGTCCGCGATCTCAAAGGAAACGCAACGATAGTAGTATACGGGCCTGTAGGAGTTCCTCGTTCGATAACGCCAGGACTTATAATAGGTTGTGTAGTGTATCGACTGTGTGCACATGGGCGTATTTCAAAGGCACGTATATTCTCGTATATGACCGTATTTTATGGCATATTGGATCCGTACGACGTCGCCTCGTCGTCCAAATATAATTACGGCGATGGTCGTTGCCGCCGCATATTAACAGATGCATCACAGACGCGGAAGTCGTTCTAGTTGACCACGGAGGGCACCGGCGCTCTAGCGCCGTCCGCGAGACAAGTGAGCGCTTTTATTTCCGATTTTTCCAAACGTGTTTGAAACGCGTGCACGGCGCGCACTGCTGTGGAGCTAATAATTCCCGTATTCGCCTCGTATATACGACTGGATGTTGACGTAGGAATGTAGGAACATTAAGCGCATGTGTACATACAGTTTATGTGTAAGAAATAATGAAGCGGATACAGCCCTGGTTGGGATTACCGAGTATAAACGTCTACTAAGATTGTAATGAATCCATAAACGCAAAATATGTAAAAAGCAATGGTCCTAAGTAACACCCATAAGGCACACTTGATGTTTTAATTGATTAAATGGAAGGGTCTGTTCTGTTTTGCGGATAATTGTTTTGTAGGTGAATTTTATATCGTTTAAATCTAAAACAAATATTTCGTATACTTTCAGTTTAATTTATAACTGACAAGGAGTAGGCAAGAACTGCGAAACACAAAATTAAATGAGTCGTATATCATTTGATAACGCAAAATAATGCAATACATAATGATATCATATGTAGGTATGTAGTTAAGTCGATATAGCCACGAAAAGCAATTTTTGTTGACACTATACAAATAATGACAGTTGACAAGTACTGATTAGTATAAGCTGTCTTACCAGTCTAGAAAATGGCAAATTTTACTGTATCTGAGAAATAGACAAGCTACTTATTTTTGGCGAATGTAGACAAAATTCTACAGATGCAGCTCAGTTTAATGCCGAGAGGTTTCCCGATCGTCGTCATCCTTCCCGTCATTTTTTTCCGAAATTAGTAACAAAAATGCGGAACGAGAACGACGATCATGAGAATGAACATTTTATAGTAAATGGAGACAAGGAAGTTGAACTTTTAGCATATGTAGAAGCGAATGTAACAGCATCAGTGAGAGAAATTGCTCTAGAATCCCAAATTAGTAATTCATCGGTATGGAGAATTTTGCATAAACATAGATATCATTCATACAAATATCAGATACATCAGCATCTTTACCAAGGCGATCATGCAGAAAGACTTGAACACTGCAATTGGTTTTTGCAAAAGTATTTTGAGAATAACAGATTTCCATTCACAATTCTTTATACAGACGAAAGTTGATTTACGAATGCAGATATGTTCAATAGGAAAAAAACAGAAGGTATTGGGGTTAAGAAAATTCATATTTAATGGAAGTAGGTAATTTTCAAGAACGTTTTGAATTTAATTGTTGGTTAGGTATAATTGGCGAAAGAATTGTGGGTCCAGCCACAAAACTACATTTTGGACGTACAAATGTGCGTAAAACCTGTGTATACAGTAAAAACGAAAAACTTTGTTCTTACCATGTTTATGCAGTAACATCTGAGTATTTTAAGAACACCAAAGCACTCTCGATGAAAAATATAAAATTAAAAAAAAAAAGAATTCTTTTTAAGTCTAGAAATATCAAATTTGGTACAGTTGTACTCAAAATGTTATCCCAAATCTAAATATCGAAAAATATACAGGTACTCTCATTTAAAAATCGAAAATCAAAGCCATTTGCGGTAAAACCGAAAGTGACAAAAATTTATTGTCTATGTCAAAAAATGTAAATTTATGCCCCGTACTTAATTCCCAAATTTCGTTTCTCTATCTCAAATACTTCAGAAATTATAGAGACGAGCCACCCACAAACACCCGGTATTTCGCAGGCTTGGTTATTACCAGACCCGGTTCAAGTCCAATAAATATTGTTTCAGAGTCCACAGTTTGTTTGCTATTTTGTTGTCTGGTATGTCCTTATGCCCCGGCACCTACACCAAAGTAACTCTGCGTTGTTAGATTTTACAGGCAATCCCAAGCTAATTTCGAGGTTATCTGAAAGGATGCTAAGGTTTTTAGGGCCGCCTGGCTATGCGAGAGGATATGAATCAATCTAACCCTTAGGTTGTTTCTTCAATATCCTTCGGGCACATGTCTCTGTAGCTAGTATTTCCATTTGGCGTACGGTTATATATTGCACTAACGCCATATGTTCTTTATAATTCAGAATTTCACTATATATAAAAGGTCTAGAACCTACGATTCATTTTGATCCATCTGTATACCAGATTTGGTTTCGAATCCAGGGTTTCAGTTTTGCTCTCCACTCATCCTAATCCAAGATAACCTTGAAAGCTTTATCGAAGGAGATTTTGGATGTACCAATTTCAAAGATAAGGTCTGTGATTCCGGTCATTATTCTGGCATGGCCCGAAGCATTCTGGGTTCTCCAGTTCCCACCACACTTCAGTCTGTATGCCCATATTCTCGTTTCCCTCTTCCTGCCATTTTTCACACATTTTCATGATTATCTTATGCTCTCTATATGCACCTTTAAATCCACCAAGAGCAATCATTATTAAGATTACTTGAAATTCTTGTTGCAGGCTACATTAGCAGTTTTCTTAAGTTCACTTAGTACTGAAAGACGTGGTTTTGCTTCAATTAATGTATCGCTATTTCAAATTCAATGCAAAAGAATCGAACCGTTACTTTCAACTCACTCAGAATACATAATAGACGCTGCTATTGCTATTATTTGTTAGACAGGACGCTTAATAATTACAACCACGACTGTACATGGGAAACCTGTCGCCTAGGAAGTAACTGGCTGCATAGTCGAAGACATTCTCTCATTTCTCGCGTCCAGTTTGGAATTGCAAATTATACAACGTCTCCGACGGAGGCGCTTAAATCCGTAATTATTTTCATCCGTTTTATGGACATATTACCTGTCCATTAGTGGGAGAATTACACTCCGTATGTCACTGTAATGATACGTCCTAACGATATAATGAAACAGCGTCGACTCAGTTGCTTCTGATAAATGCTTGTTTTCGTAGATGAGATGAATGCGGCTAATTGGTGATGTTTAGAATGCAAATACAGACGCAACTGGTTGTTATTCAAAATATACGTTTGCATATAGATGGGGTGTTGATTATTGGTGGCGTTCTGGAGGTTTCGCTGTTGATTTTTCGTTCTGAAATGTCGTTATTTCTACAATAGGATGCACATTTTAGCGTGGTATATTTATTTTTCAAATATTTACTTTGGTTATGTATTTTGTCATCAATTCTTTTGCGACCCGTTTTTCCTTTTATATATATCTATGTAGGTCACAGTGAGAATGCTTTATAGTATGCCGGTCTAATATCGAATATCCTTTGAAGTTCTCCTAAATAGTACAATACGCCATCCTCTAGGCAATTAGTGCCTTTGTTAAGACGAAAATCCGACCTCAAATACGTATTTAAGGCTTTATATTTCAGCGGTTGAGAAACTTTGGTTAGATTGTTGAGGACAGCTCTCGATATGTTTGCTATTTTCTGTACAAGATTAGTTAAAACTATAGAAACTGTAATTTGTTAATTGTTAATGGCAACCATTATATTATTAAAATTATGTTAAATAAAAAGGAATTAGATCCTATATATTTTTCCTTTTACAATAACATTTTCTTGTTTAAATTTACTGACCACTGGCGAGTTGAAACGAATTTGACAGATTTGCAATATTTATGATGCTAAGACGTTTGTAGTTTATTTGATAAAACGTTAAATTGCGCTGTCGGCAAAAAAGTGACGAATTTGACAGGAGATTATAATCATAAAAATTATTTTCTTCCTTATCCAATAGATCCCAACAGGCGTTTCCCAAGGCAGTATTATGGCACCTTTACTTTACGTAATTTACACCTTCATCATCATTAAATGCTTTAAAACTTTAGAAGCACTGCTTAAAAACAATATTTTGTGCAAAAATAAAAAACACCTAATCATGGGAGATTTTAGTATAAATATTGCAAACAGACAGCACCACAAAAAAGTATGAAGATATATTTAAAGAAAACGGTTATAAAATAATAAATAAAAAAAACCAAAAATACAATACATGCAGAAACCCCACCGGTAAACACAGTATTTTGGACCATGTTGTATCAAATTATAAAGATGTCAAAATAAAGATACTTCCAGCAGATATATCTGACCATTGTGCAATAAAAACTACAATAAAAATGCCAGAAAAAATTGCAAAATACCTATATTTTGAAAAAAAGTACCTCAACTACAAAAACATACAAACACAGATAGAAAAAATCGATGAGAATAAAGTAAATTCTTTCAACCAATTGTCAACTCTACTACGAAAAATTATGGAAGAAAACCAAACAATACGGAAAATAAGAAGAAGAGAAGACTGCCCCTGGATTGATGAAGAAGTGATAAAGCAAATCAAAAAAAGAAACAAAATGTATAAAAAACATTTAAAGCATCCACAAAATGAAAACTACAGGATGATATATAATCAAGAAGAACTAAGTACCTTGTATATGATGAGAAAAGCTAAGAAAGATTACTTCATTCGGAAATTTGAAAGGTATAAACAAGACACTTCAAAAACATGGAATCTAATAACCACAGAGTTAAATAATAGAACAAAGGATAACAAAGAGATAATGGAAATAGAAAAAAAAAGACTGGACAGTGACAACAGATTCTAGAAAAATTGCAGACGAAATAAACGAATATTTTGTGAATATAGGGAAAGAACTAGCAGAGAAACAGATAGCTAACTCGAAACACCCTCCCACACCGACTACTACCCCTAGATGGACAACAAATTTTAAATTTAGGAAAGTTACAGAAGAAGAAACACATAAAATAATTTTGCAATTAAAAAACAATAAAGCACCAGGACATGATCACTTAACTGCAGAAATAGTCAAAAAATTTAGGAACAAAATATCACCAATACTTACAAGATTAATATACCAGGTAATAGAGAACGGAGAATATCCAAAAATTTTAAAGGGGACAATAATAAAACCAGATAATTATCGACCTATAAGCTTATTATCCGTCTTGGACAAAATCCTAGAAAAAACTCTACACCTGCAAGTAAGCGAATACATAGAGAAGAATGAAATAATCCATAAAGGACAATATGCATTTAAAAAAAACTCAGCAACAACGTCAGCTGTTAATGATCTATTAAATAATATAAAAACGAAAGTTGCCCAGAACAATACATTAGTAGTACTTTTTATCGATATGAAGAAGGCTTTCGATACCATTTCTAAAGAAAAACTAATTGAAAAATTAGACCACCTAGGCATAAAAGGAACATCAAAATACCTAATTAAAACATATTTGACTGATAGAAAGCAAAGTGTCATAGTAAACAAAATCGAAAGTCAACAGCTATGCGCAGAATACGGAATACCTCAAGGAGGAAACTTACCACCATTGCTGTACATAATATATACAAACGATATATGTGACGTACAAATCCATAGCAAAATCTACGCATATGCCGATAACATATGTATTGTATATTCACAACCGTACAATAACAAAGAGCGACTACAACAACAAATTAACGAGGACATTGAAAAAGTGGAAGAATGGTGTTCCAATAACCTTATAACAATAAATGAAGAAAAAACGACCTATATGGTATTTACAAAGAATACAATCCCCCCTACTTTCGACATCAAAGTCAAAGTACGAACAATAAAACAAATTAACGAAACCAAATACTTAGGACTAACAATACAAAACAATTTAAAATGGGATACACATATAAAACACCTGATCAAAACAAATATCAGTGCTATAGCTGGATTGAAAAAAATAAGGAAGGTAATCTCAAAATATATGAAAAAGTATATATAATTCGCTTTTTACGTTACATATGAACTACCTTATAAACATATGGAGCAACACAACCAAGAAAAACTTAAACAAATTACAAAGACAACAAAATACTTGCAATATTGTAATTATCACCTTTATGCTGGTGACACACAACTATATTAAACGTTCAATCCCAGAGATATAAGTATGTGAAGCCATCTCATACATAAATAGTGACCTTCAGTCACTTGTAGACATCTCTGAAAAACATTGTCTCAAAATAAATAATAAAAAAACTTCTGTTTTAGTTTTTGGCCGTGGAAAACCCCAAGCTACGATTTCGAAGAATATTGAAATTAAAATTAAAGATGAAGCTTTCATTATATCTGATTGCGTGCGTAAATTGGGCCTTTTCCTTGACACCATACTTCGTTTTAAAGAACACACATGTTAACTAAAACGAGATTAATATCGGAGTTGAAATTTTTGAGGTTATATGAGGGAACTTTTTTTAAGACTGACTTAAGTAGTATTAACTAATTTAAAAATTGTACCTTTAAATGTTCTACTAAGAAGCTATTGTATAGCTTCTAACTAAATTTCTAATAAAATTTTATTGTCAAAGTGTTTCTAGTTATTATAATAACTTTGCTTTGCAGGGTACTTCAATATGAAAACAGAATTGTTTGAACAATTTACCCAAAACATTTTTACAGAATTCTTTTTGCAGTTTTATAGATTGATTGAGCAAATACCTATGTATCATCATATACAAGGGTTGGCTTGAATTTACAAATTTATATTTTAAAACACTGTAACAAAATCAATTTTCGCGATTTGGGTGATACCAAAATGTTTGCATTTTAACTTTTTGATCATTCCTAACCAATATTAATATTTAATACAAATAAAATGTTGTCAATGTCAATGTCGAATTACTCCATTCATTCGAGTTTGCACAATTTTTAATATTTAACGACATAAATTCACTATAAATAATACTAAAAAAAAAAAAAAAGGAAAAGATATTGAAAAATATAGTTATGATATTCTTATAACTTATGCAACGACCCTCGTATTCTAATTACTAATTTATTTTATCTCGGATTGTTAATCACTAAACTATCTCCACAGAACTGTTAAATCGATTAGCCCGTATCGTATTGTTTAAGTGGGACCCTAGATTTTACCAGCGTCAACTCATATCACAACCTCAAATGTTAATGAATCGTTAAAGCGGTTTAACGACCGCTTTTATGGAATATTCGGTTGAGTCTTTAACGCCTATTATATCGTTTTTAATTGCGCCCGCAATAATTGAGTCCTGTAAAATGATCACCGGCTCCTCTTCGATTTGATAAATTGTGTAATTTGAGTATCTTAACGGTCGGTCGTGAAGATAAGTGTAAATTATTTATGTATACTTTACTTTAAGACGTTTGAGTTAATTTTTGTACGCATATGTTCGAGTGGGTTTGTTGTTTAAAGGTTTTTTTTTTTAATTTGTAGGTCGACTGTGTTTGGTAGCCGTTACTGGTTTATTTGGAAAATATTGGTGTTGTTAGATTTGTTATCAATTGATAACATTTAGTGGCTATAAATATGAATTTATTTCTTTTTTATATAAGAAATAGTAAAATTAACTCATTACTAATAGATCATTAGTTACTCGGTGAACTATACACAGGAAATACAGTATTTAATTTAATCATTTCTTCCTTAAAGAGGTGAATGATGTTAATAAATAGACGTTTAATATACAGTATATAGTTCGCACATATATAGAGACATTTAAAAGCATTAACTTAGTAAGTAATAATAATTACTTTGATGTTATACTACTAATAAGGAAAGATTCAATCATTTTAACATTACTAGCGGAAATGATGGTTAGGTATATTAAAATTTATGTGATACGAAAATCGCACCATATAGCAAATCTAGCTTGGGATATACAAAGTAATACTTAGGTTTCTATATAGAAAACGTCTATATTTTCATATAAGTTTTTATACTTCCCTTCCCATTAGATGAGTTACAAATTACTTTAATTTGAGCAATAACTAACGACCCATTTCCGGTAAATATTGGCTTAATGCAGATGATGAGAGTACTAATGTGAAATAATTTGCGTGTGTTTGTAAACAGTATGCGTTTTTTTTTCGATGTAGGATTATCCATGGTTACAAAGCATGTACACTGTGAAAAACAGATATTACCAGACATTATAAATATTTATATTAACAAGGAGAATTCGCTAAGTTTCGATCGTACCTGCGAGAGACCCTTTAGAGTACATTTGCAAAATATTAGACCAAACGTTTACTGTTTAGGGCCTAAAATAATAAGGAAATTTACAAAAAAGAAATAAAAAGCAACTATTTAAATGAAAAACACAAATGAAATGCTTTATTTATTTGTACAGGATAAATTGAAAGAAGAAAAAATATTTAAATAAACGATATTGAAAAATTAATTAACCAAAAATCTTAATTTTGTTTTATTGAATTTTAAATTTCGAAAGAATAAAATTAATGGATATTTTAAAAGTGAAAACTTAAATGCTTGCTTATAGCTCTCTACCCAAAATATTAGCGTTTGACGGATAGATGGCGCTGTCTCATTTAATAAAAATAAACGATTTAATTAAAAAAATTATTAGCCCTATAATAAGAACGTGACTGCCAATTATTAACTTTAATTCCTTTTAATTAATTACATTTTAAATTTCCAACAACAAAATTAATATCATCATATTCTAAAATTTACATGCGAAAAGAAATTAATTGTAACAAAGTTATACCAAAAAGAAACAGCATCTAGATATTTAAATTACAATTCATATCAACCAATATCAATTAAAAAACACAAATAGCAAAATATAAATCCAAATATTGCATATGTTTGTTTACCTTATGTTCAAAACATTTCAGAAAAAATAAACAAAATTTTAATTCCATATTATTTTAAAGTTGCAACGTCAAAATCGTACTAACTTAAAATTTCTATATTCTACATATATATAAAATACCTTGTCAAAATTGCAGTGGAGTGTATATAGGACAAACAATGGAACATCTTTCGAAAAGATTAATTGTATGTTTAAAAAATCAACCATACGGTTGGTTATGGTAGCTTGTGGTAAAGAGTGGTAGCTGAAAACAAATGGTAATGTTTAAAATGGCATAGTTTTATCACAGTAATGTGTGATGTGACCGGTTGACAGGTGAGTGATTAAGATTATTTTCTCATTTGTATTTAAATATATATTAAAGTTGTTTTGCCCTTCGATTCTCATTTGTCTTTCGAATAGTGCAACTTCCATAATGCCCGTCCTCATTTTCAAAATCAATTTAAAATACTTATAGAAAAGTATTTCTATTGACTCGAAAATTTTCTTTAAATATTGTTTCTGAGTAATTAATAATTACACTACCAACATATCTTTCGATTTTCGATCTTTTTGCTAAAACAATTTTAGTTATGTGATTATGGAAATACAGCAGAATTATTTTCTACTGGCGAAAGTCCTGCCTCCACCCACATCGTACGTAACAAGTTCAAAGAATCCGGCATGGCCCGGTCGTTCATCGCTGGCGTACGGCATTGCAGATGCCTAATTACAATAAAAACAGAATTTCGTATTTTGAACGAATAGCGAAGATAGTGGCGGCTATGTTCTCACTTGCAAGTTATAACATTTCACGATATTTCTCTGTGTGCCTCACTCCATTGAGTACGCCCTCTTGCTATGGCGCATTCGTCAGTAGAAAAACATTAAACTGTAGTGTAGTAATTTGTTGTTTGTGTTTATGTACCTAATTGAATCTATTCATCGCTACTTTCCTGGCTACTAGTAAATAGTAGGTAGATAATCTATTACCACCCCTTAGAAGTGACACCAATTTTCAACAATAGTTCTTACAAATTGACAGTTAACAATATAACATCGTGAAATGCGTTTGCTGCGTTTTCATAAATATTTTATCGGCCCTTTCCGGGTTTACGGTTTTGACAGAAATGAATTGGGGTGGTCTGACCTTTTTGGATCCTTGTGTGAGACGGGAAATGTTAAGCGGGACTCTCTGGTAACAGTGAGGTTAGGAATCTTAGGATCTCCTTGGCGATCGATAACGTTCAATAAATAGTAATAACGTTCTACACTTAAACACTTAACGACTTTATCTTTGATTTTATGGTCAAGTTGGACTTCATGGAAATTATCGAAATTTCAAGTGAGGTTAGGAAACTCAATTTGGCCGACAGAAAGCGCGTCTTTCCCCCACAACAGCTAAAATCGAATTGACTTCCTTTGTCGCTATGGAGATTCTCTTCAAAATTGTGAAATGCTTCTTTTTGATTGGTGGAAATTCGTGCGTCTCTTTTGAAACAAAAGCGAAACGAATTCTTTTTGGAAATTGCTAATATATCTCGAAAATTCATTTTTGGATTTGATTTTAATTGTGAAATTCGTTTCTTACAGGTAAAGATATGTCTAAATGGTGAATTTGGTAAATTAAATATGTATCTTGTTTCTAGAACAGTCAAAACTTAATTTTAAATGTGAATTTCGTTCTTAAAATGGATTAAAATGATTAAAAAACTCATTGAAAATCTCCTGTTGATAACCTGGTAATCATTTTGAGGTGCCTTAATCTACCTAAAACATGTTTTTTGAGAAATTGGAACTTAAGTGAACTTTGGGAGAAGCTATGATGGAATATTAAATTTTCACTTTTTACAGTTGTTTTTAGGTACATGGTTTGGGTTAATCAATGTGTATTAACAATACATTTAATATATGGAACCAGTGCTGAAAATAATGTATCCCTTATCAGACTCCTCATAACATTATTGACGGAAAGATATTTAAAGTTTGGCGAAACTGTCTGTTGGAAAACATTTGGAATGTAATTTAACGTGAGTAAATTTTAATCTAACTTTGCATAGTGCCTGTTTGAATAAAGAAATGTGGTATTTAAATTTTGATCCGGGTGTGTTTGGTATGTTCGTCATGAGCGATTCGGCTGTTTGTCGTGTGTAAATTTCTTGGTGAATCTTCCATTCAATCTAAAGCGCTGGGGAAATTCGACTGTCTGTGTGAATGTGTTGATGATATAAATGACTCATGATAATGTATAATATAATAAGTATACCTTAGGAAAGTCCTTTTATATTTACATATTTCAATTGTCTTCTTACTTTTTTCTTTTCTTGTATTTTCGTTTATTACCACCTGTTAAAGAAGTTTTTGTTTGCAACGTCAACAGGGAATGGAATTAATTGAGCAAGTAACATAAATATTTTCACACGTAGCATGGAAAAATACGTGGCGAAAACGAAATTACAACGAAATTATTTACATTACACGAAAGGTCACACAGATGAATTTAATATAAATACAGAATGGTATTTTTCATTTTAAACCTTCATTTGGAAAAAAGTAAATAAAACAAGGTGAAAGGTACAAAAAAACACAAAAGATGGACGAAATGAGCGAGACGTTCGTTCAACGGTGTTTACCATTGAGAAATTGTGACAATCACTTTTATTTGAAGTGCGGTCTAGTTCCTAAAACCACCGCGAGAGTTTCAATGAAAAAGAATTCACGCTTTGACCATATTGAAATAGATAAATAAATAGGGCGGAACCCCTATCTTAACGGAAGCATAGAACATGGATTTCAATTCGCTGCTATATTCCAGAACTTCAACTTTAGCATTCTCCCCAAAGATTTCAACGTCGAACTTTCAAATCCCCCTTTTCCAGTGTGTTGACGCTTTGTTTTACGAGAACGGACGAACCGACCTTCGTTCCGCTTTATTAAAAATGGCACGTCTCGGTTCTCTGTTCTCTGCAAACAGTGACGGCCATCTCAAATTCAATTAAAGGATGACCATAATAAACTGCTGACTGACGGAACGGCGACGGTCGCGCCACGCTCGATTTCTCTCGGAACTAATCGCGTCGGCGCGCCGAATCCCGAACTGAATTTCTCGGAAATCATAAGCGGAATGGTTGTTCGCGGAAAAGGAATAATGTTCTGCATCTACATGTGTGCAGCGCGGTTTGATATCCGAAGAATTGTCGTACGGTTGATGTGAAGTTATGAGATGCGTTGATAAGTTTCTTTATAATAATATTCCATGTGTTGTTTAGGAGTTGTTTTGGATTCATTGACCTGTTACGATGTATGTACATAAGTGCTTGAAACATCGGCGATGATAGTATCTAGATTCGAAAGGCGAGGCTTTGGTTTCGCTAAATTAATGACGCAATATATAAATTGATAATGATACGATGTTACCACTCGAATAGATTTGCCAATGAAATTTAACGGTAAAAGGAACAATTGGTCGTTGCCCTATGACCCTATGATGTTATTAACTTTCAAATTAAGTACATGCAGAAGCGATCCAATAAATACTGTTTAGATATTAGAAAAAATACCAGTTTCAATTTATTTTGATTGTTAAAGCAATAATAAGATTACATTAACCCTGTTGTATTGTGTTCGGGTCTATTTGACCCGAAAGAAAATGTAATTCTAAATTGTATTTTTGTATATTTTTGTTTTATGATTGTCATATGTTGTTTATAATAAATACTACTGGTACCTATAATATATTTTTATTATTCGGTATTACATGTAGCCGCCATGAACTCTAACTGCTAACAGAAGTTAGTTACATGTTTGTACCATAACAACTTATTACATCTCCTTTTTTTAACTTTAATTAACATATAAATTCTATTACATTACATTAACGCGTACATATGAATAATTTCTCAATACTCTCCCGTTTCTTCACTCCTTGTCCTTGTGTTGTATTGTCCTCTTTCTTATTTTCACTAATACTCATCTTCTCTACTCATTCTCACAGGCTCTTTAAGTGATTCTTTTAAATGTACTCTATTTCTTCTTACCACTTCTCCATTTTCCTTCTCTACTATGTATGATTTATGGGTGTCATGCTTCTGTAATATTTTCCCTCTTTCCCATTTCATGTCTTTATGCTTTCCTTCTTGAACGATTACATTTTGATTTTCTGGTAATTGTTGCAACTTTCTTGCATTCCTATCATAATAATACTTACATTCATTCTGTCGTTCTATTAATTTCTGTCTAATCTCTTAATTATTTTGTATTGCAGGTTGCAATAAGTTTTCCTTCATTGGTAGTTTTGTCCTTAATCTTCTGTTGAATAATATTTGTGCTGGTGATAAATTAATTTTCTGCAATGGGGTTGTTCTATATTGTAGTAATGTCTGACTTATATTTTCATTCTTTCTAAATATGTTTCTTGCAGTTTGGACAGCTCTCTCTGCTATTCCATACGATTGATGGTGATTTGGGCTTGATGTTGTTAGTTTTATATCCCATTCTGTACAAAATTTTCTAAATGTATAAGCTCCAAAAGGCATATTGTCACTCATTATTTTGGTTGGAATGCCATGTGTTGAGAATACTCCCTTCAGCTTTATGATAATCTGTTCTGCAGTTTTTTATGCCAATTTTATGATTTCTAACCATTTTGAAAATTGATCAACTATTACTAAATAACTAGTTCCTCCATATTCTAAGATATCCATCGAAATCGCTTCAAATGGTTCTGCTGGCACTTCTAATGGTTTTAATGTTTGTTTTACATTTATTCTCTGTTTTAGTTCACATCTGCTACACTGTTTTATGTAATTGTTGATGTATAAACACATCCTGGGCCAGTAAATTACTTCTTTGGCTTTGTCTATCATTCGGTTTATTCCAAAATGTCCTTCATGCAGTCTTTTGAACATGTCTTCTCTTAATTCCTTTGGTATTATTAATTTATCCTCAACAAACAGTAATTGATCATTTTCATATATTTTGTTTCGAATAGTAAAGTAATGTTTTAAGTCATGACTTAAATTTTTGCGATGCTTTGGCCAACCTCTTATATTATATTCTTTAACTTGTTTTAAAATTTCATCATTCTGTATTAATTTTTTCCTTTCCTTACTTATTTTTACATTTTCAAGCGTATGGATTATATTGTTTACTTCATCTATTTCATATGCAACAGGTTTATCTAAATAATTCCTTGATAAGTAATCAGCTATTATAATTTCTCGTCCTGAACAGTATTTTTAATTTATATTTTAATAGTTTTAATCTCAATCTTTGAATTCTTAAGGATTTAATTTTATGCATCGGTTGATTTGCTATTATATTATTTCTTTTTCTTGCTATTACTTAATACTCATCTGAACCCACTTTTATTTATTTATTATGACTTTTATCACTGTTTTCGCAGCGATATGTCATATGTTGTTTATAATAAATACTACTGGTACGTATAATATATTTTTATTATTCGGTATTACATGTAGCCGCCATTAACTCTAACTGCTAACTGAAGTTAGTTAGGTACATAGTTGTACCACAACAACTTATTACAATGATTCAATATTATTCGACTCTACATTCAACATGACGCATCGCAGACTTTTGATTGACGAAGAGTTGCAAGCATATATTAGAGCATCTGACAGTAATGAAGGCATATCCGACTATCAAGACAATAACATGCATCTAAGTACAAATGTGTAAAGTTTCTCGTCAAAGGATGGAAGAATAGAATGGAAGTCAGCAGCAGTTGTTCGCTGCTGTCAATATAATAAATCAAACAACAGGAATTACAAGGCGTGCCAGATATGGTGCGTTAAGTCATCATTTCAAATTACTTTTCATAATGTTGTGCAAAATAAAAATAATGGAACATAGGAACAATTTTAACAACAACGAGGTATGTTTACGCCTCAACAAAATTTGGAGCACTGTTTTAAAAGATACGAAGCTATGACCTATCCGTACCGAAAACAGAAAGAGTCTAAGCCCAATTACTGCTTAGCGAGACGTAGATCGCTCGCCTAATCAGCACCAACAGTGTTAAAAACACTGAACCGTCCAGATGATACTGGCTGATATGACTAGCGAAACGTCGACACAAGTTCTTACTCGACCATGCCCTAGGAGCCCGGAACATCAACCAATTTCAATTAGCCCATTGCTTTAATTTCTCTGTCTCTTTCTCTTTAAATTAAAGTCACTCCAACAAAGCAATTGCCCCAAACCAAGGTTTTTACAATGTCTCAATCCCAATCTAAAATCACCCATGAAATGCCCTCAACTAAAACCAACTTCTTAAATACCATTTCTTTATTTTATCCTGAAAATCACCGAATCAGTGATTTAAAAACTTATGAGGAATTTAATATACCAAAATATTGATGCCAATGGGGAAGATCACTAATCTAAAACAACACCCAACTAGCATTATTTGAGTTGCCTAATATCTTTGCGATCATGCACGTGGTTTTTGGGATTAAATGAAGGCATGGTACAATTTCAAGTATTGATCCTAACATAGCAGCATAATTAATTATGTGTAAAATATTATCTACCTCATTATTTTCCTAATGACATCTATTCATCATGTTGCAATTCATTAAAAGATTAATTAAAGCAAAATGTTTTGCTTAGGAAGAAATCAATTTTGACTATTTCATCAGAGGTGGTAAAAGTAATTTCCTCCTCCTCCAATCAGAACCGCTATCATCCGTGCCTTATCGCAGATTTGGATTTTATCCTCGGACCAGAGATTTCTTTTTCTTCTATCATCCCGAACTCGGTTGGAAACGAACGCTGGGTTCGATAACGAACGAACTCGAGTCAAATTAAACAGGCCTTTCCCATATCCGACCGGGCTATCAATTATTACTGCTGATCCTCTCCGACCCTTGACCTGATAAATATCGCTGGAATCCTATTAAGTGTAAAAAGGAGGCCGACTCCGATTGAATAAGAAATCCCGGGGATTAGGAGGGCATTGTGTCGGCGATATGGTCGGTCTGTACCGTGGAATTGGAAGCGGTCCTACATGGGGGTGAGTTGCAGATTTTCGGCTGAAGAATGCTGCAGGTACGTTTTATTGGAAGTATTGTTGACTTTAGCGTATGCTTTTCTACTTGGTGATTGGTTATTTGTAAATGCTCTTACTGCTTAGATACAAAGGAACTAGGGCATAATAGATCAGCATACAGTGTGTGTATGCGCATATTTGATGCTACATTGTTTATTTTTATGAGTCTCGATCGTAGCTTGTGTTCAGTAAGGAAATAAATTTAACCTAATCCTATAAATTGAATAAAATATTAAAACGCACAGTTCCATATTTTACCGGAAATATATTATATAACCCAATGTCGGACTCAGTCACGAGCACTACTGCTAGTAGACGTAATGTGGCGAAAGTTGTTCAGAAATACAGTTTTTCACGCACTACAATTTAAAAAAATGTTGGTCAAAATCGGACAATAATTACAATTTTTTTTGGGGTGACCCGCTTTCAGATTGGTCACACATTTGAATGTATACACATTCCTATTTAGACAAAATATAATTTTATTCTTTATCTAAGAAACGTTTAATAATAATAATTTCCATTTTCTTCTATTTTTCCTTTGTTTTCCATTATAAACGATTTAACCTTTAAATCCCTAATCTAAGACCTTTATCTATTTTCATACCACCTTTTTTTTGATATTCCTATCGGTCTTCTCGTTAGGCACATCTTTGGTCTGTCTCCTTATTCCTCTCTTTATTCTCTTCACTTGACCAAACCACCTCTGATCATTTTTCCCTACCTTTATATTACATGCAATGTTTCTTTTGCTCTTTGCGAGCATGCACATGTAATATACCTTCCCATATTCTCCCTGAGGTTGAGTTGATTATTTGAGATTTCCATATCATAAAGGCAGTTCTCACCAACTTGTCTCTTGTTGAGTATTACATTCGCGATATTCACAATATCGAATTCAACGTATTGTCATAGTCTTTCCTCATATATGTGGTTTTGTAAGCACCTAATTCGCTTGAAGATGTTACATTTATTCAATAATTCAAATATCTCGAAATTAATTTTATGACCTGTATCATATATATGTTGTGCAACACTGGATAGTTTAAGCCTACCATTCCATAGCGATAATATGCTCCTTAAATCTGGTTCTGACTGCACACTAAATGCCCGATCTTTCGTTCAGTATCGTTTTATCTTTTTTCTTTCCAGATGAACTCCTCAAAAAGCTAAACCCTCTCAGTACATGTAAGAAGACATACATTGCCAAACTCTTTTCTGCAATTCCAATAAGATCAAGTGATAATAGCATCGGTACGCATTTCTAGGATGTCGCGAAAACTTTATTTGGTAATTTTTTAAAACTTTATTTGTTTGGTGTTTTCTGTTACACTTTATGTTTTAGTGTTATTGATGTCCGTCCCTTTTTGTTAATAAAATCTTTAAAATAATCTGTAGTTTATTATTTAGGAGACTTAAATGCATTATAATAATATATCTATTTAATCAGCTATCCTCTTTCACTTAACACTGAGACAAATTTTATAATCTAAAGCAATAACGATTGTATACATTCAATATATATTATTGTATTACACGAACAACCCCAGTAATAAATTCTTAGTTTCAAAAAGAAGTGAACGCTCTGGATACCCATAAAATTTAATTTGTAGCGACTGTAATAAAATGTCTTTAATTCAGGGCGTTGTCACGAGTATTATCTTGCGATCTGGAAGTGTATACAGTACCCGTACATGCATCTGCATTCACGCATGTACTAAACGTACGAATGTGTGTAACGCTACTGCGAATAATCTATCGTTGTGTGTGGATATTGCAACCGACCACAATACATCGCTAGCGATAATAAATAGGCCCCTTCGAGTGCGAAGCGTAAATCAGCGTCCGAAACTCTCTGTGGGGGTTGCTTGACGTGCTAATTAAAATAACCGTTTCATCTACGGTTTGTATAATCGCGTTTCTAATGCTCTCTGTTTGCTGAAGTACAATTTAATTAGCACCGGAGTGTAAAGCCAGTTGTATGATGATGATAAATTACCTATTGTATCTATTGTATGTAAAGATACATTAAAATTATTTATTATTTGTGAACGTTAATTAGATTCGTAAATGAATATGAATAATTGTAGTTTTTCCTAAAAGAAAAGAAGAAGTTGTAAGTTGAAAGAAAGGGAATTAAATAAAAAATACAATTATATAAAAAAAAGGAAAAAATAAAATCTGAAACAGTTGATACTCGTACTGTCAGTTTGGTAATTATTTATATAACAAATAAAAAAGAAAAATGTACTTTCTATTGGCCATAAATTTCAACGAGACTACAGTTGGCAATGTCGATGATGTTTGTGAAGAATTTAGAATTTATTTTCAATTTGTTGTTCATTCTGTTTCATTGAGTGTCATCTGCGCTGGAGATAAAGATAAAGATTTTACCTTTGGCATTCGGATAAAGATAAAGATACTTTTATACAGTACCCCCATATCCGCGGTGGTTTCGTTATGTGCTCTTCCGCGGATACTGAAAACCGCGGATAGTAGCGAACGCTTTATTTCCGAATACAATATGAAATATGAAACAAAGTTAAAACAATGAAACAAGAAAAAATAAGTTGTATAATATTTATTTAAAATAAATAAACAATAAATAAATAAATATTCTTGTGCTCTGGCACAAATAGAATTTAAGTTTAATAAATATATAAGTTCATACATATGTACATATAGTACATATTTACATACACAACAAGAAAAACTTTATCATCGTGAGCTACATATTCATTCATCTTCCTACAAGTCCAAGTTAGCAGTCGATTGTTTACGTAGATCCGAAGCAAACGATGTTGATGACTGTGCATTATCGATAGCTTTGTCGACTTTTTCAAAGAAGATTGTTATTGGTAGTTGTCGTTTTTGTCTTTTCATTTCAATAAACAAATCCTCCAAAGGTTTCAAGGCGTCTGTTATAGTGCGAGTAATTTTTATACTGCGTTCCATTATTGGATCATATTCTACTATCTGTTCTTTTAATTTTTGAGCAGTTCGAAATATCGCTGAAAATTTTTCAAGCGTCCATGCTGGCGGTTCTTGTTGACCCTCTGGAGAAGATTTCACAAGGTCTACCAATTCCTCGTTGGTGAATACTTGATCCTCTTCGTTTATGTAATCACTGAGTTCCTCTTTGGTTATATCGTTAAATCTTTTCGATCTATTTTCTGCGCTATGTTAAATATCGTTGTTAGATGTGAATTAATATCATGTGTGTCTTCAGAACTAAGAACGATGTCATTCCACAGATTTTTCCAACATGCTATTATTGCGTCAGCAATTGTAAATGACTTCCAGCATTCCATGAGCCCGATATCAGAGCATTCGTTAGCCATTGTATACAGCATTTCGAAAACCTGTGGAATATATATGGCTTTAAAGCATCTAATGACACCTTGATCAAGGGGCTGAAGCGATGAGGTCATGTTAGGTGGTAAAAAAACCACCTCAACATTTTTGTTTTCTGTGCCTAGTGACACATGATGCCCAGGAGCATTGTCTAGTATCAGCAGCACTTTAAATGGTAATTCTTTCTTTTCCAAATATCTTTCCACTTCCGCAATAAAGCATTGATGAAACCATTGTGTAAATAGAACAGCCGTAACCCACGCCTTTCGATTTGATTGTCAAAACACAGGCAGGCAAGCTTTATCTTTGTATTTAAGAGCACGTGGATTCTGTGATCGGTAAACAAGTCCAGGTTTAATCATATGACCAGCTGCTTTTGTACAAAATATCAAAGTAAGTCTATCTTTAATTGCTTTAAAGCCTGGTGCACTCTTTGCAGTCTTATGAATATAAGTCCGTTGAGGCATTTTTTTTCCACATAAGACCAGTCTCATCGCAGTTAAAAACTTGCTTAGGATGATAATTCTTTTCTGCAATAATTTGTTTAAATTTTTCTGGAAACAGGGCAGCAGCTACATGATCAGCCGACGCAGATTCCCCTGTCATTTTTATATTTTTTAGATTAAACCGAGTTTTAAATCTATGCAGCCACCCCCTACTTGCTGTGAATGATTTTCCTTCCTCTTCAGTATAATCTTGGGTCTGCGTATCATATAAAACCAACGCCTTTTGTTGTAGCACTTTGCCATCGATAGGAATATGTTTTCTTGTCATATCTTCCACCCATAAATTTAAGGCATTTTCTACCTTAAGTAACACTTTATTACGTATTGTGGTTGCAACTTTTGCAGTTTGGTATGCACTAGAAAAACTAGCTCGAATCTTATCTTTGTTTTTTAACACTTCCCGCATCGAAGATTCGTTTTTATTGTATATTTTAGCAACAGTTGCAATAGATTGTTTTTCTTTTTCAATCATATTAATGGTTTTTATTTTTTCACTAATAGTGAGCGTTTCACGTTTTCTTTTTGGTTTAGAAGCCATTTTAAAATGATTTTCAAATTTACTTGCTTTATTTAAAAACTATTGCTAGCACTGTCTTGTCCGACAATTCGAATAGTACTAAACTCATAGTTAACAGGAGCGTTTATATATACAAGTAAAAGCGAGTGGCACCTTAAGCACGTTCCAACTTGTTTAACTTATCATAAGAGAGCGCCGAATTCAGGGGATGACTCATATATACGACGATATATCGACAAATGCTCCTACAACTTTTAATAAGGCTCGAATGTCTTTATTTGTTTCTGTATTTATTGATATAACGCGTTTTCTGCTCATCATAGGTAAATCGCGGATGACTGAAACCGCGGATATGGAGTCAGCGGATAACGGGGTACTACTGTATTATAATAAAGGTAAAAAATACTTTTTATCCATCGCCTTCGGATAAAGACAATAGCTAAATATATCCGCTACTTATTTAATAATAATAATAATTAAGAATTTTTGGTCAACTCTGGAGTGAATAAATAGAAACCTTATGTTCAAGTTTTTTGCATAATAAATAATCCGGAGTACCTTCGTTTTTGTGAATAATATGGCCGCTTTTTGTAAATCTTGTAAGTATCCAAAACTTTCAGTAATGAAATATGTAATCATTGACTATTTAAAATTCTGTTTCTAGTAATTACTGAAATGTAGAATCCACACTATAATAATACATTTCATTAAACAATTAAACTTCTTAAATTATTACTTCTTATAATAGGAATAACTTTGCATCATATAAAAAGTCTTTATTATCCTAGAATATCAAACTCAATTTTAGAATTCCAAATCTCACTTTTTTTTGGTTTAATATCAAACATTAATTAAAACTTCAATCTCTCATTGTTCTTATTCCCTACTCCAATCATAGAGGGCGCCACGTTGATTGGACAATTCTATCGATATCCACCCATTCCCCGTATAGTCAGGTCGTGTTTTAGGTTTGGGCGTCAATTGGGGGATGATTTTCCGCCTGTTTTGACAGATTTAAGCGGTTCGAAGGGCGAGAGGCTATCGGAAGATTACATCGGGGCGTTATCCGGCTGAATAACGGATCGAATTGGCGACAACGCCGTTTTTTTTTTTGGCCTACCGAGTCCATTTTTCCGTCCTTCAGAGGGTAATCGATTTTCCCGAACTTACATAAGGATAATTCGACGTTAAACGAACGGTTTTCATGGCTGCTGGATGTTGTTTACTAGATAAGTGGATTAAATGTGTGGAGAAGAGGGGAAAAACCTTGGATAGAATCGTGAACTAGTATACCAACGAAAGGTTAAGCAAGAATGTTTCTGATAAAATAAATATAACGATACTTTTTTTTTTATAAGAACGATTTTTTTGTTCTTTTAACATAAACAGGATCCTTTTTTGTATAGGTATCTATCATTAATCTTTCCTTCCACTCAACCAGTATACTTTTTTCTCTACATGCTTTCAAACTGTTAATACTTATCACACGTACATAACACGTGTGAGTGGCAATACAGCTTATTGGTCGATTTCTTCGGTAAAGATCGACAATGAATAGAGCAAGGGGTGGGAAGAGCGTTACGAACATTTATGTTAGAAATTGAATATGCATCGAATACCTGGTAACATCCAGATTTTACCTCTTACTATAAGCATGGTAACATCTGGTTATTTTACTCTTAATACCCCACATATTGTCGTTTTGACAATAATTATGTTATCTACTAATTAACATAAAGAGATTTACTATCTAATTTCTACAATCCATTTTTCTCAGTGTAGTTCTTCAATTTTAGCAGCTTGCTGTGAAAGCGAATAATAGTATTACAGCTAACACTAATAACGAGATTCAAGTCTTTACGTTAGGTTAAGGAATTAAGGAATCGACTGAAGATTTATGTCGATGATCTCTTGACATACAGGGTGTTGAAAAATAAACTTAAAAAACTCGTGGAATGGTGAAGGAAACCAAGATTGACACTTTAAGCTTATCAACCATAGGTCTAATATAATTTCCCTGTCGAAAACTAAAAGTAAAACGCGCATAATTGACAGCTTGTTGCTAGCAGAAGCTGAATTTTGAACATATGGTAAAAACATTGCCAGCAAATTGATAGGCAATTGTGTGCCATGCACTGTTCTGAAAATGGCTGTCGAATAAATTGTCTAATTCTATGGAGTTCAACTCTAAGGAAAGGATTTTTATTTCCTTTTTCATATCTACATTCTTCAAATTTCTTCTTTACACAAAGTGCAAACCTCCTCAAATTATTGCACTGACCCATTTGGTGGTCCTTAGACAATGAAAAATTCATTGTTCACACGGAATAGTGCATTTAAATTAGTCCAAAGAACGAGTCATCAACAATGAAAAAGATTTTTTTTAATGACGAAAGATATTATTGAGAAATGAGCTTGTGATTGTATTAATAAAACCAAAGTCGCTGAAAATAAAGTAATGCCTTTTTTGGCTCAATGATATTATGTTATTGTTGTAAAGAACTACAGTTTTATAATAAATTTATGAATATAGATTATTACGGAAATGTGAATAAATGCAGTTATTCATTACCCACTAATTTTCCCTCGTGCAGCCTGACAACTTTCTTTTTTATTAATTAGTAGTTCATAAACCTTTCTAAATCAACTGAACTGCTAGAAAATGTAGTCAATACAGGTGAATTTTGCGATTACGAACTTATAACAAGGTAAAAAGGGGTCACTATTAACTAAAGGTGAATTAATGCTATTTCTATTTGTAATATTCTTATATTAGCGGTATGATAGTCAACACCTTCCAAATATTTACTACTATTTTTTGTAAATTCTAGTTGGTGCGTAATAAATTTACTTTCCGGAAAACCTGGCGGAATACAATGAAGCTATCGCGCTTTGATGGATGAAATTCACAAGAAAAACTTAAGCGTTAAATATCTTATAAGCAGAGAGAGACATCTTATGAGTTGACTTATCCTCGTATCCAGTAAGTTGGTCATTATATACGCGGTGTATAAAAATCGATTTACTGAATGAATAATGTGATAAGTTATCTCGTATATAATGCCTCTCTTTAGTTATAAACACCATTGTTGATGCACTATAAGGATGTTCCTTCTACAAGTTTAAAGCCAATAAGCGGTTGCGAGCTGCTGTGGGCGTCAAGCTTAGAATTGTTTTAGATTTTTTTAGTTTATGGTTTCATTCATATGTTTTTTACACTTCAAATCATGATGCTTTAGACATAATATTTTAGAATGGTTTGTACGCACTTTTCCCCAAAAAAATAGCAGTCCCACAGTACTTTAATTAGAGTTACAATCACTACCTCTGAACTAATTTTATAATTTAAATCGTTTACACTCGTTTTGAGTTACCTTACTTATAAATCGATATGAAATTCTAGGAAGACAAGACAAGTAACGGCGATACAAACGAATAATTACGAAGTCACAGCACGCCTGCATCTGGCATAAAATATCTAAATTAAACATTTCGAACGTCAGCAAAATAAATTTCCCACGTTGAAGATACCTCGAATAAAACGCGCGCAATCGATTACATCGACCTACGATGCAGCAGCGAGCGTGGCTTGGCATATGAGAGTGTGATTGGCATTCCAATAATTGGATTATTTTAAAATAATTCTACTGGACAAACAAATGAGAGTGCATTTACTTCATTATAAATGAGTTGCGAAGAAATCTGTCTTTTTTCCGCCAGTAGAAGCTCGTTTGATGTCAGTGCAGTTATGTTGTGTCGTCTTGAATTTTTATTAATGCTCGCAGTATATACAGCGTGCGCGTAGTCGATCTGTCGATGATTATATTAGTGATAGTTGGTTGACAGTAAGTAGGTTAAACTAATAGTGCGTCATTTTAATTATGATCATACGCAAGATATTTAAAAATGTCTACGTTAAATAGCTATTAGATCACCTGTTATTATTTCCAAGAACAAGTAGCATTTCAAGAAGTAGCCAACATGTCAGAAGTTATAAATATAACTTTTATTAGGAATCATTTTATTTTTAATATTTATTAAGTAAAATATGGTTTGGAGGCGACGAACTGTGTTACGGATAGTACTCGGTCCAGGACTACGTATCTTTTTTTTATCGCACATACATTTTTCCTACGTATAACTTTAAAAATAAAAATTGATCTTTCGTTACTTCTTTCATTGATACAAACAAAACAACATATGAATGATAAAGTTTTATTTCACAGAAAGTTTTCAAAGAAACCATCTTGATCTTCAAGGCAATGAGCAAGATGGTCTTGAAAATAACGTACATCATTTCTAATAAATTCTGGTGATATTCATGTGGTACGTGTAGGACTTTTCAGTTCATTCAAATTATGCAGTTTTGCACGATTCTGTAAACTTTACTTTTCAGGCAACTTCAAAGAATGTAATCATTTGGAGACAAATTGGTTGAACACCATAGTTTGGGGCAAACCTGGTAATCTATCGCCTTTGGGATATGTTATATAAAAAAACTTTTTGACGGCATTAGTAGAATGTGATGGAGCCCCGTTCCAATTGGAACCAATATTTATCAATATTCAGCCAGAATGAAATGATGTGTTCTCGTAACAGATCCAGCAATTTTACCTTAGTAAGTTAAAAATTGGATTGATAACTCATCTATTGCTCATTATTTTAATCCAGATATTGACTTTTTGAGAGTACTGCGTTTGGTTAAGGTTTTGAGCAAAAGGATTTGTACGAGATCAATAACTAATGGGTTAATGGAAAGAAAATTGAGCGTATTTTAATGGATAAATATAAGATACAAACTAGAAGTTAATGAGAGTTGACCTCATCATTTAAGGTAAATGTAGCTCCATCAGCAAAAAGTATTTTATTCAAAATTTCTACGTTTTCATCTGTTTTCTTTTTTATCTTCCTTAAAAAGCTCTTGGTAATTTGAAATTTTGCATGACTTAGAATTTAATTTTCCTAGAGTTTTGTACACTGAGTTTTCGAAATGTCCGGGTACATCCAAAAGCGATCCCGTACGCTGCTCATCTGCGTAACATAGGATATTCAGTTTCATGTGTTTTGTTAAAATGTTATTGGCTTTATATTGGCTAAACTAAATTGCCATCTTCAGTAGGAACAAGTGAAAAGCAGTCCACCAGATCAAAAGCTTTACACAAATCCATAAAAATTCCGAAGCACTTTTGATCGTTAACAAAAATCCCAAAAGAAAGGTGAAAAAATCCCTTACCACAAAATTAGATAACAAATCTAAATACGTATTTCGGCAACTAAGTTGCCATCTTCAGTAGGAACAAGTGAAAAGCAGTGTTAAACATAGTGTTTTCGGCTAAGCCGAAAACACTGCTTTTCACTTGTTCCTACTGAAGATGGCAACTTAGTTGCCGAAATACGTATTTAGATTTGTTATCTAATTTTGTGGTAAGGGATTTTTTCACCTTTCTTTTGGGATTTTTGTTAACGATCAAAAGTGCTTCGGAATTTTTATGGATTTGTGTAAAGCTTTTAATCTGGTGGATCACAACATTTTATTCGAAAAGCTCTTTCTATGGAGTAAGAGGACCTATGTTGCAGTGGATTAAATCCTATTTGGTTAATCGCCTACAGGTAGTTGAGATAAAAGGAAAAGCTTCGACTCCCATGAATCTTAAAAGAGGTGTCCCTCAAGGTTCGGTTATAGGACCTCTGTTATTCATAGTGTTTGTAAACGACTTCCCTAAACTTTCGCCGCAAAATAATATTATTATGTATGCAGATGACACAAGTTATTTGGCACATGACACATCTAAGATTAACATGGTTTATAATATACAAATTATGCTAAATAAATTTTTGAGCTGGTTTGGAAACAACAAAATATATTTGAACAGAGATAAGACAGTTTTCATTAACTTTACGCCGTCGGTTATGAAGATCAATGAAAGCTATCTGCTTCGCTTAAAGTCTACGTCAATTGAAAAGGTTCCAAATGCAAAGATTTTAGGCCTTTATCTCGACAGTAGTTTAAATTGGGAACCACACATCAGTAATTTGTCTAATAAATTAGCATCTCTATGCTATGCACTATACAGGCCTAGAAACATTGCTAGTGTGGAAACAGTTATTTCCTACTACTACAGTAACTTTCAATCAAAAATAACGTACGCCATTATATTTTGGGGTGCCTCGTCATTTGTTGGAAGAATATTACGTCTGCAAAAGTTGACTGTTGGAAATATTGCTGGTCTAGCTGAATACACATCATGCCGCCCTATCTTTCAATCAACGCATATACTTACAGTTGTAAATTTATACATATTAGAGATTTCCCTTTATGTTAAAAGTAATGAGAACTCTTTTCTAAAAAATTGTGACTATCATTCTTACCACACAAGATATAAAAACTAGAAATATTCAAAGCATTCCTGTATTTAAAAAAGAAACAAGAAAGTTTTTGTTATATAATGTTTTCTACAACTTGAATGAATTATTTGAATTGTTCGTAGAATACCATTAATAGAATAATATCCCTTTTTTTACTTTTTAGTTTTTATTTATTTGTTTTGCGCCTTGAATCACAATTGTTTGTAATTTTTTTATAATTTGTCTTTTGTTGGTTTTTCTGTACATAAACTGTATTGTATGCATTTGTGACTTATCGTATACCACATGGTCAACTGGATGAATAAATTATTATTATTATTTCTTTTTTTTGTGGGAATTCAGAACGCAACACACTCTACTTTGAATTTATTGAAAATATTGAGAATGGTTTTCGCAATAAGCAATAGGCCTTTCAGGATAATTGACTGCAAATATATCCCTAACTCTTCTTAAACTAGTATTGTTCTAGTACCACATTATCATTGCTATTTTTTCATCTTTTCAATAAATTTTATGTGATTCAATAAAATCTTGTTATTCATTCGACATAAGAAAATTACTTGCTTCTCCATAAGTACATAAATCCTTTACCGACGTATAATTGGTAGCCTACTATGTCGCCATTGCGTTGACAATTTTTATGTTAAAGCTACATATAAAAAATATGTATGTATATTAAAAATAGTTTCTGCTCTGGTGTATAATACTCCATTTTTAAATTGATCATTATCGTGACCACCCAGATACAGTTTATTAAGATCTATGTCAAAGGGGGAACGAATAACCGCGCAATGTGAATTTAGTATTTCGAAATGCGATAAAAATAGTCGTTTGTTGTGAATGCGCTTTTTAGAAACTATTTGGCCGTTCTTTCGCTGCTTACTTTATCCATCACCAGCTCGTGTGTGTTCACATGGTATATGTGGGTGCTTTTCACAGATGACTGAATAATCATAAGCTCATGCAATTCATATTAATATGTCGATATTAACGACCTGTGAAGCTGAGTCATGTTGCGTCTTACGTGATCAATTGGATACGTGGAAAGTTTTAAATGAAGGTGTACTCCTACAAAAGTTTTCTTCTCCAATTTCAAAAATGAAATATAATTACACATAAAGGACAAAGATTCGTTAATTCTTGTTTATTTCAACGTAAAGTACGATATAATTCAATCAGCTCCACAATAGAAATCTGCCCGGAAGCTCATGTTAAAACAGACGTTTCTAGCGATCTAAACACAACTACTTTAGTACCCGTAGATATAATTTCTGAACGGAATTACGCGGTCATTTGAATACAGGGCCGCACAGGCACAGGACAAAAGTCAACAGCGGTAATTAGTGTAAACGCAATTTGACACATATTATGACGAGGGTAGATTCCCTACTCGTAAGTGCGTTAATATCCGGCGTATTATGTAATAATCCCGCCTGGTACGTGACCTTAGTGGAGACACAAGGAGACCAAACCGTCTGCCAATGGAACACACCCGGAGCTGCCTAGTATAATGGCATTATATTAAATGTTTTATGAGATGAAACGGTCCTTACGTTTCGGTCAACTTACTCGGACCCGTCGTAATAAAATGGCTGTTGGTTGGCCGGGTATTATAGTTAGAATTTAGATGAGAATTGCGAATTTTGGAGGACCATTTTCGTTACGGCCAAAGATGGGATTATAAGACGGTTATAAGAAATTGAATAGACATTTCTTCAGAGCATAAAACAAGCAAATAGTTTCTTTGGATATTCATATTATCATCCCATAAAAATTTAACACGGAAACGGGAAGAGAAAATTTTATGTGTTCATCATCCGTAGAACAGTGATTACGTACACAGTGTATTCACGATTAAGAATCTAAAAATTAACTTAAAAATAACCTTTCTTACTCACCACAAACAATAGAATATTGGTTTTGGATCACATACCTGAAACAAAACAAATCGGCATTATTAAGACATACAGGTCTTACAATTAGTTAAAAGATAGCTGTAAAGCTGGTTCGTGTTGATGTCAGTATATCTTTAAATGCAGAAAAAGTTCTTTCAAGTTCGTAACTAGTTAGTGGAGCAAATTGAACACAGTTTATATATACAAACAAAAAATAACACTAGGGAGTTAATAGTACAGGTTGGCAATACATATTACGTATGAATTTTGAATTGGAAATCAGGGTTAAGATACCTTAGTGTTTTGACGTTTTAATTTTCTTGGTAGTTTTGATGCATATTCATCAATAATAAGGACAATGGAGACTCCAGCTCATATTACAGAGGTTGTGTGTGAAGTTATTAACCATTTATTATCTGTAAAATCTTTCGAAAATAGAATTGGAAAGAATATGAATTAATTAAGAGATTGTGTAACGAGAATTCTGTCATCTGTCATCGAATCTATAATTAATCACAGAAATGTCAGTAATTCGAATATAGTGTTGCCAACCATTAGTGGGCTTTTTGCCGACCTAGGCCGGAGAATGGTAAGTTGCCGGCCGATTTAAAGTGATGCAAAATCAGTGTTTCTGGACGGAGGCGCAAAATAACATATTTCTGGTTTCTTAAGTACGTAAATGTTTGTATTTTAATTTTGTAAGTTAATTTGTTTTGTGTTTGTAATAATTATATCACAATAATAAGCAATAAATTCAAGAATGCGTCCTAGATTCCAATATACTTGTAAATATTACATTTAAATTCACAATTGTAATTCTAAATGTGACGGATAAGTTAAACAATTTATTCTAGGTAGGCCTTTAGGGCAAATCATTACACAAAAGTTACGCGTTAACCAGTTTAAGTATATCTTCTTCCTGTAATAACTTCCCCCGTATTGCGTTATTAACATCTTCCCTTGCTGGTAGTACAGACGCTGACATCCTCGCAAATAAAATCCCTTCAGTACAATACCGGGCCCAATAATCTCCGGTTTCGGTAATTTGGCGAAGATTTACTCTGTCGGAGGGCGACTAAGAACTCTGCGGGCGCACCGGAATTTGTTAATTAAAAGTACGAACTTCCTCGGTGCTTCTCACGAGCTCGAGTAATATCACCCAAGCAGTTCCCGTGTATCTTTCTTTTTCCTTTTTTTCTCTCAACGACTGATGCTGGCGCCTATGAAGATTGAGGGTATGCCGTAAAGCAATGATTAATAAATCTTTTATTTACGCTCTGCCGGCGCCGAAAACTCCACAGCCGCATTTTATTAACTTCTTCCCTGCAAGGAGAGGATGCAAGACCTCCTCTGGTAAAGGTGAGTTTCGGCAGGAAGGATGCAATAAGGTGAATGGGGAGGATTTACAACTTTTCTCCCGCTCGCCCAGAAGTTTTCTTCTCTTCTCCGCCTTTTATATCCGCGCAAAACACCAGTGTGCTGTGGGGGGAGGGAAAATTGTCAGAGACGCTTTGTCTAAGTTTGTTTTGTGTCGGATGTAGTTCGGTTGCTCGAAGATTTATCGGTTTGATTGTGATAAATCGTTAGGATATTATTACTTAGACGCCGAGGAATGAGTTTTTTCTCCTTCCTTTCAGATACTTGTGCGTGTCGCGAAGGCCCACCCCCAAACCACCACTCCCCAAAGCGGGGAAGGAAGTTCAGAGACGTAGGAAGGGATTATTAAGATAAATTTGTTACCCTAAAACGATAAGGGGGTTTGAAGCCATCTTCCCCTCTCCTTAAACTGCGTGTAGAGAGGATTACAGCGGATAATTTTCGGAAGTTCCAACGCTAGAATATCTTGGGGATAGTGAGTTTGGGGTGTTGTGTATTATTTATAGCTCATAAGCGGTGACACCTCAAAATTAATATATTTTAGGGGCAGGTTTTTAAGGTACCCCAACGCCTTAAGATTAATTTAGCGTCTTTTAGGGGGAATTTGTAAAGTTGAATTAATGGATTCGAAGTTTGAAAAGATTTTGCTTCAAAAACAATTACTCAAAATTTTAGGGCTCACCCAAAAGGATATTTTTTTGTCACTTTTCCATTATGAATAAATCAGCTATCCTCTCTTCCTTTTAGATATATATATATACAAGCTTACCAAAAAGTTTGCTGTACGCTGATAGAAAATGTTTCTTTCATTCAATAAAATGTTCTTAACATGAAAAAAAATAGCAGTTTTCAATAATAAAAATAATAATAAGTTTATTCAAGTATTATCCAACAGTAATCATAATTACTTTCTACAGAATAATATCGACTTAAAGAAACACAAACTTAATATAAATGCGTGTGCAACAAAGTAATAAAAAAAGATGACAATATATATGCAGTTGTAAGTAATATAATATATAGTGAAAGAAAGAAAATTAATGAAAAGAATCTGTATTAAACTTTTGATTGAATCACCTCTACGCGTTTCTTTTAAGGCTTTTAATAAAGCCTAAACATTTATATGCTTAACAAGCACCTCGTTGAGCCACACCTCCCTCCTAATCATCATGATGAGCTTGAAAGAGTTGATTTGTCGCAGATGACCGGAGCGAGGTTCGAATCCACAGCACTCGGTAATAATTGAGAAACCAATCCAGCGCATACGGTATTAGGCTATCACATGTTCTCAATTTTAATAGGCGCATTAGAAATATTTATGTCAACATAAAAAGTATTAATATACTCCGTGACATAGAAGAAATAATTTCTTCAACTTTTTGGCAATGTGATTGTGTGAAAAAATTCTAGTGCCATAGTTTTCATTAAAAGCTAATTTGGCACATTTGAAAAATAAAATATCGTCAGTCATTGATAGAAGTTAAAAATAGCAAGATCAGATCCCTGCGGGACTCTAGAAGCGCTAGGATATTTGTGAGATTTAGCATCAAGATAATGCACAGTTCGTTAATAATCTCAACTAGTTATTTTCACTAAACAAAGAATTATTTCTCTTATCATTACTCTAAAATTTATAACAGTCATAGAATAATCAAATTTGTTTTAATAAAATACTTTTCAACTTTAATTGAAACGTATTTCAACTACTTGGTGTAAAAAAAAAAATAATTGCATTAGGATATAAGGAGGTTACTTCATTCAAATATTTTGCCTGAAATTCATCAACTTAGATATAAGTTAAAATAAAATTTTCAATGGAAGAAATGCGATTTCTTTAATAAAATGTGTCTCCTCGCTGTGCACACATGAAAAGACTAGATAATATGAAAAGCTGCTGTATCGCTGAATAGTAATTCAGAGTAATACATCAAAAGGATTTAATCTAGTGATATGCTCGCTTTTACATATGCACTGCATCATGGCAAGGCAGATTAATTTCGGCTTTATAACATCAACTTTACAGAAATAGTGTAGAATGCAACTGTAATAATTTCAATAAATAGGCAGACCACCAACGTTGTAAGTTTGTAAGTATATGAAATGATGAATGTGTATGGAAAAACAAGTCCTCATTTTGAACAAATCACAATAATTTAGGTCTTTGACAGAAAAAACTGTAGGTAGATTTATTTTAAGAGCAATACTCTTTTAGATTTCCAACTTTGTGGTGAAAAGTTCGGTTTGTGCTTTGATTTTTGCAATCCAACTGCATCGGTATTGATTTTCTAGAAAGAGGAAGCTACAACAACTTTAGAAAGTTAGTTACTATTTCTGCAGTTAAAATCTGACCGAACTAGTTCTTCTTATAGTTTTCTCAGTTACGCTTTCCCATTGTTCTTTTGTGTTCTCTACCAGGCAATTAAAGTTTGTTACCTAGAAAGTGGGAAAACCTAGATAAGCAAAATTTAAAATTGACTTAAAATTTTCTATTTGGCTTGTTTGCTATTTGTAACACAAATGATAAACATAAATTGGATTGACTATTGAGGAGAGTATAACAGTTGTACTTTTGTTTCTTATTTTATATCAAACTTATATTACATTATTTTTGAAACATTTTCTGTAAATGTGATTGTGAAAGTAAATTTTATAGATTCATGTGGTTCCATGTCACTTTCTTCGTTTTAAAATTACGTATGACATAACCCCTTTTTGTTTCATGAGCGTTTGTATTATGAATATAAATTAAGTTTACAGAATAATATTAGCGAATACCACCTTGCAGCTTATTAAGAGTTGATTCAATTAGAGAGTCCTTTTTTTTATCTGGAACGTATTCATTGAAGTTAATTATATATTTATGTGGATATGTCCGTCATACTTAGATATTAATGGGATTTTGTTAAACTAGTTGAATTACTTGAGGTTATAGAATTATATTGTATAATCATTTCTATCATGATCTTTTAAATAACTTCCCACAGATGAAAATAAATTATTATTAAAAAAATGTACTTGCAAGCAAATGGTGATGTTATTACATCAAACGATAACATGGCTATTCCATCTGCATTTTAGCAATCCATCAATTAAGGAAGTTATTTTTCATTTTTAGCCAATCTATCAATTATTAAGCAGATGAGAATAGAGTTGGGGTGGCCATCTGGACCTATTTCACGGCGACCTTTTCAGTTCTTTTGTGATATACCATTTGCTTAGAAGGCGTTTTCTAATTTTGCTTTCTTTTGTATTAGACCTATCATCTTTGACATCGGTTCCTTTATGTAGTTCCTAGCTGTGGTGTTCTCTACATCGAGCACTAGAAGTCTTGTCCTCGCCAGGCCATCATAGTGGCACAGTTCATGAACTAGGGTTCTTCTTGCTCTTGACAGAATCTGCAGTTAGCGTCATCTGCCAGGCTTATGTCATGCATATGCCTATTTAGTTTACAATGACTGGTCAATAGATCTACAATCATTTTGATAATCTCCTTGTCTTTCTTCAGTAAGTCTTTAGTAAATTCAAGCTTTTGTTCCCTTAAGAACTCCTTTGCCTCACTTTGTCCTGGTGATTGTTGGTACCACTCCTCGAAATTGTTATGTATCCATTGATTGATGAACTTTTTAATTTGCGATTTGATAATGCCGAAGAAAAGACCAGTTCTAATCAATGACCAGTACACGATATGGAGAAACGAACCTCGCCTGACCAGATCGTCTACCATTCCAAAACAAGGATATGTGGGTTTCATGTAAATCTTTGATCAAACCAATTATTAAGTAGACTTGTGACTCTGTTTACTTAATTTAACTACCCGTATAAAACGCATTAACGGTAACATGCCTGAACAATTGACCGAAAAAATGGAAGCTCATGGTCTATTGCACAAATCACCACATCACTAGAAGCAATGAAAGAGGAATAGCACTGGCTTTGTATATATACCACGCGCCATCAGCACTACTCCGAGTGCAAATCCATTGCCATCGCTATTGCATCGTAAGCAGAAGATTGTCTGCTGAATTAGCCTCGCACGTAAATGATGAATAAACAATATGTACGATAAAAAAATGCTCTTGGCTATCCAAACTGCTTTAGAGCATTACAAATTATATCTAGATCGTATGCTTTTGACAGTTTTAATGTTTGAAATACGTTAAATTGTGAAGTAAAAAAAGTAAATTTGCGTAAATCTTCCTTCAAAAGGATATTCTAATGAATTACCATTCTTTCTACTATCGCTCTCGGAGGAAGAATTCATCAAGATGAGGGCAAAGTTTTGTTCCAAAACCCACAACAGGAGAAGATGTAATCCCCAGCTTTTTTATTCATATCAGGTATGTACTAGCTAAGCCTCTAGCCAAAATAATTAATATTTCTATTCGAAATGGTGAATGTCCCGATGTTTGGAGAAAAATCACGAAATGCACCAGTACATAAAAAAGAGGGCGCCTCGCTTTTAGATAACTATCGCCCAATTTCGATACTCTCGAACTCAGCAAAAATATTTGAGAATGTTATTTATTTCCAAATTTATAACAAGGTGAAGTCCTACACACTGCACAATATATAACTGATGCTCTAGATAGTCAAGGTCAAGTAGATGTAATTTACAGTGATCTCTCTAAAGCATTTGACACCATAGATCACAATGTTCTGTTGAGGAAACCTGATTTGTTTGTTATGTCGACCGGATTTCAGCATTTCAAGAAGAATTATTTATCGAACAGAACAAACTAAGTATTCTATAATAGAGCTTTCGGTGTACGTCACGGCTCCAGTCTAGGTCCTTCGCTATTTGTATTATATCTGGAAGATTTTTTCGCAGTATTAAATACCTGGCATTGGCTTATACCGATGCTGTATGGACGATATGGTGCTTCTGCAAGATATTATAGATAAACCGATTATCGCGAAATGGTGTTTACTTAATATGTTGAAACTGAATCTCGCCAAGTGTCAGGTGGTCTCCTGCACGCGAAAAACTAATACTATCAACGCTTCTTATTTTATCAATGGTGAAGCTTCGTCTAAAGCTGACACTAGAAACCGTATAACATCTGCATCTGAACGATTGGGATTTATTAGAGCTTCAACCACCATTGAATGTTTCCCCAAATACTCCTAAGGTACTTATTTAATTAAACCAATTTACATGTTTATCATGTATTTCATTCTGGTCTGGCTTTTTAAGTATTTGTTTGCGTTCAAAAATAAAAGAAAACTAGTTGTAATAGAATATCAACTAACTATTTGACACCAAACCCATGATTTTTGGTTCGAAGTAATGAAAACTTCAATACATAAATTTCCTCTTTGAAGCTTCTTTACATACCAGTCGAAATCATTACCTCAATTACACTCTTGCATAAAAAAGTTGATTTTAAGAGCCCATAAAGATCACCGGACCTCAGAAAAATCATCCGCACGTAAATTTATTAGACATTCCACCTAAACCCTGCCATTACTGTCCGACTCTCATTAGCCGTAAAGATCCTCCCACCTTCCACGGAAAAAACACCGAGCTAGAGCTCGTCGCTTCGCTTCTACGCGTGCCGCAGTCAAACGCCATCTAAATAACAGTCACGGACGCTTTTTATGTCTCGTTCAAATTAAATTACCGTTACGCCTGGATGATGACGACGCACAGTGGTTTAGGATCTGATATACGCGATCGAAACCGACAATTTCATCTTTTCCCAATCGTTGCAAAATTGTGATATGCTACTCTTCTTACATTAGTTCAAGTTCTAGGCTGGAATTACAACTGATGCATTACAGAAATTAAAGATACACGCTTTCAAAGATCGTAAAGTTCACATCTTTTAAATAATGCGATTCTAATGTTTATAAATTCTTCACATTGTCCAAAGAAATTCTTTGGAAATATAACTGCTTTATGAGTTTATAATGAAATTCTTATCATAATACTATCATTAAGTGCGATTAAGGGTATTAGAAATTTATCTTTTGTTTGCTCAAGCCCCTAAATGCAATTATATGCATATTTCTTATGAAGTAGGTAATTAATCGAAGTATCAATAAAGAGGACAACTTAGGACGGAATGTGGTCAAAATAATATTGTTCCTTAATGAGTTATAAATATAAGGAAAGTTTATTTACATGCCCCTACGTGCCCCTGAAGGTGGCAGGTAGGGGTATGTAAATAAGGGTAGAGCTAAAGCCTATAAAAGGCTGCAAGGCATGGGTATATAAAATCATTCCACAGAGCTTTGTTTTGTTAACTGTTATGTGTTTTTATAAGACTTTATATCGGTGTTTCCACTTGCAAACTTTGTGATTTTCTTGTGTTTTTTGTTTTCTTTTCGAATTGCCGTATTGTGGCCATGGCGAGTCGGCCAATCACACGTATGGTCCTGCATGAAAAAATTATGGAATTTCATGAAGAATCCACGGAACTGCGGAAAAATCGAGTTCTTGATTTCCTGAAAGAGCATTTTCAAACAAATGGTGACGAAATTGCAACAAAGACTCTTGTGAATTTTACCAGAGAATCGTTTTTCTCTCCCTATTCTCGAAATTGGAAAAGTGCGCACAGAATGAACAATCGCTTCTTAGCAAAATTTGGCGCCTGGTTGCAAGAAGAAATAAAGTTTCCTGAAGTAGTTCTTCGTTGTATTCCCGGTCCTTCTTCTACTAGCGGGGGCCGACTATCGAAAGACTTTAAGGATGCTTCAGTGGTAATTAAACGTCGAAAAACCGAACTGTTAAGAAAAGAGAAATCGACTGCTGAATTAGCTTTTGCGACATCAATGAAGCTAAGAGAAAGTGGTGATCCAGCTGGGGCACAGCTTCTCGAGGAAATGACCACAACAACCCCTTCACGGTCGAAGCGAATTTTAACTCGTTGGAGATCTCCACATTATGAACAGTCAAGTTATTCATTAGAAGAAGCCGTTGCGCTTTTAATTTCTGCAAATCTGACTAAGACACAGTACAACACATTAAGAAGTGGAGCTAACCAGCACGGACATGCTTTGTATCCGCCGTATTATAAAGTCTTAGAAAGGAAGAAGCTTTTTTACCCATCGCAAATTTCAATCTCCGAAAAAAAGTGTGAAGTACCCCTGCAAAATTTATTAAATAACACTTGTGAAAGTATTTTTAAATGTATTTCACTTGAAGCACGAGAAAGTTCATTAGTTTTATTGTGTAAGTGGGGTTTTGACGGCAGTTCGGGATACACCGCGTATAAACATCAAAGTCAAGATGCACCACGTGCGGATGATAGTATTTTTATAACATCTTTGGTTCCGCTCCAATTGATCGATGAAAAATCCACAGACATTATATGGAAAAACCCGCGACCTGCCTCTAAGAGATATTGTCGCCCAATAAGACTTCAATGGGTGCATGAAACTGCGAAGATTTCAGCACAGGAAGAAGCGGCCGTGAAAAGTGAAATTGAAAATTTGATCCCATATGTCTCTCCAATAGGAAGAATCAATTTCAAAATGTGTTTAACAATGGTGGACGGGAAAGTCTGCAATGCGCTGACAAACACTTCAAGCATGACTTGCTATCTTTGTGGAGTAAAAATTTCACAAATGAACAATATAGTATCTCTTCGGCAACTGCCAGTTGATCCGAACTCTTTAGAATTTGGATTGTCTGTTTTACATTCGTATATTCGTTGTTTTGAATGTTTACTACATATTTCATATAGGCTTGAGCTGCAAATGTGGAAAGTTAGCAAAGCACACAAGGAGGCTTTCGAGACACGGAAAAGAAAGATTCAATCAGAATTTCGAGAAAAAATGGGTCTTCTTGTAGACATTCCGAAAACTGGATCTGGGAATACAAATGATGGTAATACTGCAAGACGTTTCTTTTCAAATCCATCTCTATCAGCGGAAATTACTGGGATTGACGAAGGATTGATTAAACGTTTTGGTGTAATTTTGCGTACAATCAACAGTAATTATGAAATCAATATCGATAACTTTGAGTTGTATTGTTTAAAAACTGCCGAGATATACGTTTCATTATACAACTGGTACTACATGCCTCCCTCCGTTCACAAACTATTGATCCATGGTCCAATTATTGTAAAAGAAGCAATTCTTCCTATTGGTGAACTATCTGAAGAGGCTCAAGAATCGAAAAATAAAGACATGAGGCGATATCGTCAACACCACACCAGAAAAATTAGTGCGGAAAAAGTAAACGAAGATCTGTTCCACAGACTCATCCTTAGTTCTGATCCATTGTTAAGTTCATTTAGTGTTACGAAAAGACCACATAGGAAGTTAGACGACGAAATGTTGCAATTAGTAGTACTTAACAGAGATGAACAAGACACTTTGTCCCTCGAAGAACAAATAGACTTGAGTGAAGAAGAATTTTCAGAGGAAGAATCATTCTAAAGGTTTTATCAATATGTATATTTATATTATTATTACTATTACTATATTATTACTATTGCGACTATTACCAAGCATATTATTAAAATTTTAAAAATAAATAAAAATTTTATTGAAACAAAGTTTTTTATACCTCTTGTATAGTTGCACCTTTCCCTAAACGGTACACACACTTTCACCCTCACTGTAAGTTGAAGATGACATGGTGTACCAAAACTTTTTCGTCAGTTGATTCTACATGCCTTGAAGCCCCTATGGTTAAATTTTCACCTCGTTTGGTCAACTATTTAAGGACTTAGAGGTTTCGATCATGTATATCGGATCCTAAACCACTGTGCGACGGTTTGTCCGATGTAAAAGTAATTTCGTGAAGTGAATCGGTTGGCCCTTTACCGCCGGTTGGAGGGGTGACAGTGGACGGGCTGCAGGAATCGCGCGGTCTCGTCTACTTATTCGAATTTAAATTCTATTATGTAAATTTCCAGCGAGGCGGAATCGAGGCGGCGGTGTTTGGTAATCTGGACGCTTAAATTCTTATTCCGGGCGTTTTGGGCTGCATCGTACGTAGATACGTGTTGGGATCGGCTGAGCTACCATTTTTGTTTCTGAATAATTCACTTCGGGAAACGCGCTCAGGTCCATTACATTATGGATGAGTTTTTAATTGGGCTTTTACAAAGATTTATTTTCATTCAAATTAAATATAAGGAAATGGTTTTGCCTCCAAGTTACTTTGAATTGCCCCGCCTTTGAAGTTTCATCTTACCATCAATTGAACTTTCCAGAACGGAGGGATCTTCCTTCGCTTCCCAAAGAAAAACAAATGAATTCGGCAAGTTTTCATTACGGCCATCCGTAAAAAGACCCATAAAAGACGGGGTTGCGCGTCAATTTGCGTTAATTCGCCCGAAGTTTGCGAGAAACGTCTACGTACTAGCTCAAATCCGACGAACTATTCGCGAATGGGATTAGTCGAAAGCCTCCCATTCCCCATAGACGCTCCAAAAGTTCGTCTCATCACAACGCTAGAGATACGAGTGTGTAGCACTCGTATTGCTACTGTATCATATAAATTTACTCAGCGTATGCAGTTTTCTATTATCCAGCGACATCTAGGTACGCACATGTGAAGTTGAATGACGTCTGCAGTCGTTAAAGTTGGATAATTATTGTTTATGTGTCCTTAGATCTTATCTGGCGTTGAATGTGGGATGTGTATTTCAAGAGACTGATTTGCGGGAATTTAGCAATCAGCAGTTCCCATGAGAATTTACATGCTTCAGTATAAATTGTGCGAGTGTACATTTGATGTTGGAGTAAGTAATATAAGCATTCTTTCAATATAAAATAAATGCATTAATTTTCAGCATGTTTTCATAAAATAAATAATTACGCACTGCATCCAAAGTAAACTTAATAGTACCCATGCTTATGAGATGCAGATTTATAAGAATTGACCGCCTATGGGTAAAATTCTGATAATATCTTTCAGTGTGGGTGGTTTATTTTCCGGTTTGTTAGTAAATATATATTTAGCAAAATTACAGAGTGGAGCTACGTTGTTACGCACTGGATAACAGTGGATTAAATTTTGATAAAATCTTGCAATGAGTGTGATTCGTTTTCAAATATGAAAAGGGTAATTACTTTTCTGACAATCCAGCAGGTGGGGCTGGCTTGCATTTTGGTGGAATTACAAAGTGGGTTGGTTTGTTTTGCATCGGAAAGAAATTGGTAAAAATTTGTGCTTTTATCTCGCTTCCAACCGGGTAGAAGTAATTTGAGAAATTTTGATAATATTATCAACTATGGGCTGTTCACGTTCTAGTTTGGTACGAGGGTTGTCCTTTCAGTTTCGCATACAGGGACATAGAGGGCGCTTCCAATGAGACAGTACGTGTAGAGTTGGAGCGAATTGTCAAAGACAAGGTAGTAAAAAAATCGATTAAATCCAAAAATATTTTCGCGCAATAATTAATACCTCAACAAGAACACCTCGCCGAGTTGATCGACAATTAAAGTTAACGCGAGATTAAGGCATCATTGGTGATTTCAAAGACTTCAATTCAAAAAGTCGTGAGCTGACAACAGAAAGTAGATATGGTGGATTGACGTCAAAAAACTCTAGGCGGCTTCAACGAAGGAAACTTTAAAAACCTGTACAACATCGTCAGTGGTGATGAATCTTGGATTTACTTATACGAACCATAAAATAAATGTCAGTCGCCTGTTTGGGTGTCGCAAGTTGAAGCAAAGGCGACAAAAGCCATCCGTTCTCGAAGTTTCTTCAAAAACATGGTCGCGACATTTCCTTCGAAAAAAGGTCACTTCGCAACAAACTCAAAGAACTACTACTGCCAAGTGGTATACAATTATTTATCATCGCTGAGCTTCGAAGAACTAACACCCAACTAAGATTAATCCTCCATCAAGACGATGCAAGTTGCAACGTCGAATTGGTACGCCATCCTCCGTTCAGTCCCCACTTCAGGCCCAACGATTTCTTTATTCTTCCGAAAATCAAGAACGCGCTGCGTGGTTAAAGGCTCCAGACGCTGGATGAAGCAGTTGCGGTAAATAAATATTTACTTAAGAACTACCAATTAGAAAAAGCTTCATGGCATTTCAGTAATCTTCATCTATTTCAGTAAAATAAAAATTACCTTCAACTGGGTCATTTGGAACTGTCTGACCGCCTATAACAATTAACACATAAATAACCCCAAAAGCCGCACTTATTACATCGTCAAATAATCCCATAAATTTCCTTAATTCGCCCACGAAAACCGCGTTCGGTCCAATTCCAGGCCCGAAAATTCCGCGGCGCCAGAAATGAAATTGCAGCCATTAATAAGAATAACGAGCGAGTCGATTCAGTGCAGTCGATAAGGCGACACACAAGGAAAGGGGATTTTTCGCTTCATTCGCCAACGAGGAGCGGACGTGCTCTCCTATCCCCCGATAATAGTGACGGGTAAGGTAATTGGTGGATTCTATTAATACGGGAAAAAGCGAAAAATTCGCCGTCGCAGTTGAAAATTGATTATCTACCGTAGGATTTCTGGCGTAGGAAGAGGGGTAAGGAGGCGCGTTCTGATTGCGGTTGGTAGAGATTTCGTCGACCTAATTCGCGATTGCATCTGCTGGTGCTGGTGGTAGGTGTACTTTGACGGTAGTTTGAAGGAAATGCGAGATTCCCATCGCTTTGGAATCGGAAACGATAATGAGGATTGCTTGCTGATGGTTTGAGAAATGAAAAAAAAAAGAGAACCTACAATTGGTTTCGCGATTAAAAATTCTGAATTTGAAAGCGTCGGAAATTAAATAAATTTCCAGCGAACAATAAGCATTAAACCAAAATATTTATAATGATTCGTGTTTTTCATTAATTGGAGCAAACTAATATAAAAGTAATGGTGCAATACGTCAATAGATGCGAGGGCCTAGAAGTATCAAGGTGCATTCCACAACCTGAATATCAAAATACATTTTTCAGTGGGATGCCCTTAGTCCGTTTTGGTTCTACTTAGCTTTGAAACTCATATCTTCACTAGTAATAAGAAAGCAATGCAAGGGATATAAAAAGAGAAATTTATGTGACGAAATTAGTCACCTGTGATATATAGGTGATTTTAATTACAATGCATAAAGAAAAACTGATCTCCATGATTTGCTGAGCTATGTAGAACGTTTCGGGTGAGACATAAAAAAAAATCGGTTTGAATAAATACACTGAAAGCTACATGAAGACTTTATGAGCAAAAAACTCAGGATATGATGTGGCAAACGACCAAGATGTCTTAACTGAGATGAAGGAAGAAGAACTGTACAGATACCCAGTATAATTATGAGGCAAAGGAATTAGCAACAAGATTAAGGAAGGAGCATAGCGCTATTGGTATAGGTTTTTGTTGTAATTAATAATTTTTGTATCTGTTGTAAGACACTTATATTTATGTATAACTACATTGACATGACATATTGACATTTTAATATTTATATTCGAACGTCTTTTTTTTATCACAACACTGCAACACGTTCAAGCGGTTTTGTTAACAAATCCGCTAACTAGTCCTTTCCACTGATGTGTTCCAAATTAAGTTCACTATTCAAGAATTTCTCTCGCACATAGAAATGTCGAACTTCAATATGTTTGGACCGCTGATGGTATTCCGGATTCTTTGCCAGTTTTATGGTACTAGCATTGTCAACATACAATGTTGGGATCGGTTCTGATGTTTCAGATAACTCGAATAATAAACGTTTTAACCAAACTAATTCTTTCGCTGCTTCGCTCGCCGAAATAATTTCTGCTTCAGTTGTAGATGTTGCTACAACTCTTTGAAGCTTGCTCGTCCATGATATGGCTCCACCAGACAGCATTGCGATAATGCCGGTTGTTGAACGCCTTGTGTTCTTGTCACCAGCAAAATCACCATCACTGTAGACTTTCAAACCCTCTGTTCTATCATAAATGATGCCGTAATTCATTGTACCTCTCAAATAGCGAAATACGCGCTTCATTCGATTCCAATCTTGATCAGTTGGGTTTTCCATATCACGAGCAGCCTTGTTCACAGCAAATGTAATATCGGGACGAGATGCTGTTGTGAGACACATTAAAGAACCTACTGCTTCACGATAGGGTACCACAAGTGAGACTGTTTTGTTGATATCACACTCTTCACGGCCAATAGGGGTTGATATTAGATTCGATTCGGCCATTTGAAATCTTTCCAGCATCCTTTTTATGTAATTTTCTTGGCTTATTGCAATAGATCCATCTTCATGTTGTTCTATGTTCATACCAAGAAAATTATCCAAAGAACTTGTCGTCATTTCAAATTCTTCTTGCAATGTCTTTAGAAAGCCAACGATTTCTTGTTTGTTACTACTTGCAACAAGACGATCATCGACATAGATTGCAACATAAAGTCGATTCCCGTCGCGCTTTCGATAAAAGAGACAAGGATCTGCAGCACTGTTTTGAAATCCAGCTTTCTTCATAAATTCTATGAATCTTTTGTTCCAGCACCGTGGTGCCCGCTTAAGGCCATATAGACTTCTCTTCAATAGACATACTCTATCACTACCGTCAGCAAAACCTTCTGGTTGTTCTAGATATACTTCCTCCTTAAGTATACCATTTAGGAAGGCAGTTTTAATGCCAAACTGTTCCAATTGAAGGTTTTCTGCTGCAGCCACAGCCAGTAATGTACGAATAGTGTCATAACGTGCAACAGGACTGAAAGTTTCGTCATAGTCGATTCCTTGCTTTTGGACGCCTTTAGCTACAAATCGAGCTTTAAAACGAACACTTCCATTTTTGGCAATTTTCTGACGTAGTTTTTAGAAAAACCCAGAACTAGCCAACTACGTAAGGCTATTCTACAAAAACTTGACCCCAAATTCGTTTACAAATCTTCTTTAATATTTATCTCACAAACCTTACCATTTGGATATCATTTAAGTCTAAAGTTACACAGGCTATTTAGTACTATATCTGCGTTAACGTAATAGGCAATTTCGGTAGCGACCTTGACAACGGAGCAAAGGCACTAAACGTCTAACAAAAAGCGTTTCCCTTTATCACACATCGCCCTATTCAATGAAGATCCACATCCTCATAGCCGTACCTACTAGGCACTTTAATGCTCACCTAGGCAACATGATGAGCGTACAAGAAAAGACTTCTTTTACGGGGGATTATCATGAATGCCTCCTTGATTACGAGAGATACTCTCACAAATACTGAATTACCTTACGTTCGTCGGTACGCCGACATGAATTACTGTCAGCACCTGCTCCACATAGCGGCGGTATCCACACGAACAGACGGGTTGCGTTATAAATATAGCTTCCCCCTTTATTTCAGAGCCCTCGGTGCGCGCAGGTGCTAACTTGACTGCCTTATAAACATTTTTTCCCTTCAATTAACACTGGCGTAGAATAATAAAGTTTTTAAGTAGCTAAAGGGGTTTCTTTTCAACGTATTTCCACCGAAGTTTGTGGGAATACAAGTCGATGGTATGCGTACTAATTTGTTTGAAAAGAATCACATATAGTAGTGCGCCGCGCCGCGTCGGTAATAACCGTTTTCAAGATTAATTGGTCGATGTTCTTAATTAAAGCAACAGAGAAACTCGGAAATATTTCTTATATATTAACAAGACGTAGAATATAAATGAGGTTAATCTTCAGTCAGTTTTAAGTGCAGTGCTAACAAAGCGCGGCAGATTCTGAGAGTGAAGTTTGCGTCTATATCTCTATTTTATTAAATAAATACATCTTCGCTTAGTTCTTTCTTACGATTAGTTCTACTTTCAACTTGGAAGTTTTAAACACTACGGCGTAAATTTACATTTCTATGCTTCCTGCTTCTGAATTAAACTACTATGGCATAATATGCAGAGTTTGGTCTGATTTTGCATGTGAATTTATAACTTTGGGATTATTTATTTCATCTAACACCAGTTGAAAGTGGCAAAATGTTTTTTGTTATTACTATTTTATTTATTTTACAATACTAGGCGAGGGTACTTTCTAAATGGTTAAATTATTATTTTTTTTAACATTGGATGGTGAAAGAGACATTATTAATTTTCTTTTTAGACTAGCAGTAAATATATCTATGAACTGTTCTTCCGGGCGTTCATCCGCGTTAACTGGTTCACAAAAGAGCCTATTGGAGCTCTACGTGTCGATGAATTCTCTCTCATCTTCTTCTGGAGCGTGTTGGGACATAACCGACACACACACTTCTGGCAGTGATTTCTGTCAATGATAGAAGTGTGCTGTGGTTGTGCTGACGTCCGTATTTTGCATAGGAGGATCTGTCAGTCGTTTCGATTGGCTTTGCGTGATTGGTCCGGCGGGCGATAATTTTGTGTTTGGTCCATAGAAGTAGCAGGGTTTTTTCTTCTGTCCTGGATGTCGGGTCAGGTTTAATGATGCGACGCTCAAACAAGATCGGTTTCCACGTTGAGGAAAGGCGTGTTGAGTGTCTTTGCTTCTATTCATGCTTCATGGACGTTTGTCTATTTCTATAGCTTCCCTTATAATTCGAGTTTGAAGGTGGGAACATCTATCTAAGGTCTTAGTGTTTTCAAAATCTATTGAGTGTCCTGTCATTGTAACATGTAGTGCTAAGAAAGAAGTGAGTTGTCTGTTTTTAACTGCTAGTTTATGCTCGTCTCTCCGTATTTCTATTCGTCTGTTGGTTTGAGCGATTGTTCACAATCTCAGCATGAAATTTCGTATACTCCTTGATCTTCTAGCGGTGGTTTATCTTTGTAGTTACGGAGGATATCACCCAGTTTCTATTCTGTTGTGTAAATGGTCTCAATGTTGTATTTTCGTAGGACTCTACCTATCTTGTCTGTTCTACCTTTTACGTCGGTTGAAATAGTTCTACTTTTGATTAAAAATCGAAAAACCCATAAATTTTATTTTTTAATGTAGTTTATGTATTAGAACAGAAATATATGAATTTCTTATTTACGTGGTCGGGGGTTAAAATTTGTTCTTATTCTAACGCCTTACAATCCCCATCATATTAAACTAAAATGTCCGAATTGCCAAGAAGGACATTTTCCTTTTTAATTCAGTTCGCTATCTCTTCTAGTTCCAAGGATATCGTTAAAAATGTGTAATCCTTCGAACACATTTAACTTTAGAGATATGTGACTGCCCCTATTATAATGTTTCGATGCAAATAAATCCTAAAACATAGTTCTGTAAGTACGCGGGTGGCTTCAATGCTCTCCCTGTTCTACTGACATTACCAGATAAGTTTGGACAGTACAGGTAATTCAGCCTGCATATCAAAATGTGAGTTATCTGAGTCTTCTTCCTTGATTTCCATTTTATTCTTTGTTTTCTTCAAGAACATTGTATTTCTTCTATATTCTCTTCCTCTGTCATCCCTCACCATATAACTTCTCGGAGTTTCGTGTCGTCCTACTATAACTCCAGTCTTCCATATTTCTTCGTCAGTATCCCTAATTAACACATTCTCCTCTTCTTCGATTTCAGTTGGTTCTCGAGCGGATTTGGCGGGATACTGACGAAGGAATATGGAAGACTGGAGTTATAGTAGGACGACACGAAACTCCGAGAAGTTATATAGTGAAGGATGACAGAGGAAGGGAATATAGAAGAAATACAATGTTCTTGAAGAAAACGAAGAATAAAATGGAAATCAAGGAAGGAGACCCAGATAACTCACATGGTGAATTACCTGTACTATCCAAAGATAACTTATCTGGTAACGTCGTCAACTCTACTTATTAGATTTAAAGTTATACAAGTATTTAGACCTAATATAGCTGTATGAGTAACATCAACAACAAGTAATTTAATATTAACAACCTGTTCTCGTATCTTTACTTTTAAAATTATTGTACCTACTACATTTACTTTATTTCCTCCAAACGTATAATCTTTGTATCACTATCTATTAACTTATTTATGAGATATATGTATTATCATTGTTCGAAAAGGAACATCGATATTGTCAAATTATATATAAAAGAGCAAGTACAAGAATGTCCTTCTTTGTTAATTTTGGTTTTGCAATGAAATTAAATACGCTGTGCAAAATTATTTAAATCCCTTTCACGTTAATTCCCTGTATATATGTGGACTTGAATAAAAGGAAAATCCGCATATAGAACTCCGTTTCACTTCCCTCTTTTACTAGAATTAAATGCCGCAACGAACGTAAAAGTCTCCCACATTCGTACCCTCTTGTTCTCTAATAAAAAAAGGCATTAATTTCCATTTTGGAACGTACCGCGTCATTCAACGACCGAATCTGTCCCCTCAGCACAAAGCGGAGAGAGTCGACATCGCACAAGGACATCGGTTTTATTGACCGCCACGTCCTCCATTCTCGTGTTTGTCTCTTTTCTACCATTACAATTCTCTTTAATCCAAACACCGCCTGGTCGTTTATGGCCTTTTGCCGCTGAAATTTCGTTTTTGTCATTAATTGGGAGTCTATTGATATTGGCGTGGTAAGCAACGCTATATTAAATTTGAGGAAGCACAGCAAGGTCAGGTTTACATACACTTAATTAAGAGCGTTGGGTTTGGTTATAATTTGATCAAGTCAATAGATGGCAGACACATCCCTTACACCTTTTTTATATATGATCATATGGCAGGTAGTTTTTCTTTTTTACTTAAAATCTATTTTCTTCAAGTGAAAACTGCATGCAAGCATAAAACCTGTATATATACCGACTGTTTTTCAAATAATGTTACAAATTTTTAGGGCTAACACAGGTTACGAAACCACGTAGAACGGTAGTTTTTTATGTCTCCATCTAACAAAAAAATTATTTGATAAGAGTATATTACTGAAGAAAAAATTAAAGTCACTGTCATTTGTACCTAATAAATATTGTTATGTATAACGTAATAAGATGTAAAATAATCAACCTTCGTCACCCTCACGGATACAGCTATTTGAATTCCATTTGGTTTCTTTGGTTTTATGATATGTTTTTTGTCTCTGACTTGTTTCAATACTACAGCTTTACTCAACATGTTCCCCAAACGTTTGTTGTTTTAATTTGGGGGTTGCCAATCTCTGTGCTTTAGTGTCAAATTTTAATGATTTGAGTATCATCTGCACCTGGCTGGGCGTCATCTGGGGTTGGGACCTTGCCTTGATACCGACTAATCACCAAGATAAGTTAAAAATTTAATTTTTCTGCCCTATTAAAATCTTATTTTTACCAGCGAACGTACAGCCACGGAGCTGTGAAATTTCATTAAAACTTGGATAATAAGATAAGAGAATTAGAGACATTTCATTTAATTCTATAATTTTATTTAATCTCTAATGCCGTTCAATTTTTGTTTTTGAATTGAGTTTTTGCTATTAAATTTCATTACGATTTGTAACTTTTTTTGATGTATCAAACTTTGCAGGAGTTCAATTTTGACATTTTCTATATTTTTATGTAAATCTTAATCACCACTTAACTTTTTTATTATTTCTTTGCATAATTACGTAAGTGTAAATCTTTCTAACATTTATTATTTTCTTATTTTGAATTTTGTTTTTTTTTTCAATTTAATTTTAAAGACGGCTACACACTAGCTGAGTCATATTTTTATTAAAAGCGATTTCGCACTCGTGTGCTAATTTTTTTTATTTTGTATTTTTGGAAGTACTTTTAACATGACCCCTTGTAGTACTGTGAAACCCACAAGTTTTTTATTACGTTACTTTGCCCTAATCGCCTGGCTTCAGCAGTCATTGTCGTTGACTTAAATAATTTAAAAAATTTCTTTTTTTTTTTGGAGATTAAATATAACACCAATCAACAAAGCTTACTTAGATTCATTACACTGGGCAACAAATTTTCGAAAAGTTCATGCTTCTAAGCTGAAAATAGTCATTTCTTAATGAATTCAATGTGCTGAATACGAAAATGACTAAGAAAACGCTGAATTGGCTACGGTTTTCTGTAATATGTACGCATATTTCAGAAAAAGTGTACTTATGTCAATATTATAATACATGGTAAGAAAACATTTACGCATATTTCAGAAAAAGTGTACTTATGTCAATATTATAATACATGGTAAGAAAACATTAGTCTGCTTCTGGCTTTCGACTTCTTTTGGCCTGCCGTTTGTAGTGGACTTGTGGAGCATCTCTACTGATTGTCCAACAATATTATGCAATAGCATCTATACAATGGACAAAACGTCAATATCTCTGGAACGTGAGCCAATCAACTTTTTTCAATGTGATATTCGTGTTCAGCACGTTGAATTCATTCAGGATTGGGTACTTTCACCTAAGAAGTAATTTCACTGTTGACCAGTGTTATTAAAGTTTAATTTAAGGCAAACATTATCCAGATTTTTTATTTTTAACGTTTTTACTTTTACATCTCGTGCAAGCAATCTTGCGTTTGGCATTTTGTGTGCCACCTTTCTTTCCCTTTGTTCATAATAAAGCCCTGTTTACCTTCTTTTAATTTCTCGTGTTTTCTTTCCTTTTGGAGAGGGGTACGTCGAAGCGATTTTATTTTGGATCCCACGACCAAGAGGGATTATAAGGTGATTGTGTACGGTAGTGGCTGGTACCCTCCTGACAGTCTGCGATCACTTAAGCTCGATTTTAAGTTACTTGACCTGAACGACCGTCTTTGACCGAGTATAGCAGTCACAGTCAGCCTTCCTCTATCATCTCCGATATTCTGCGTACAAGGGCACATGCTAGACTTGTGTAGAGCTAGGTTTATGCTGGAGATTTGTGAGCTCTCCTCCCCATACTTGTTCTCCCTGTATATTGTACTTTTAAACCCCACTGAGTGGAGATAACAAAGTTTTGGGGCTTTCTCGCTTAGAGATAATTACTTTATTCTTTAATGAACTGTTTATTTTTACTTCACTTAATGAAGACTGTATATAAACATTTAAATTCAACGAAGTAAAACGCAACTCAAACCTGTAGCTGCCACAAACTTCAAAATATCGAACTCAAAATATTGATCTGACTGTGTTCGCATACGCTATTTGTCAGATGAGCATGCATTAAGCATCTAAAAAAATACGTTGTTACAAAATTACCAAACAATTTTATAATGAAAAAAAAAAAATACTTTTCACGATTTGTATGTATCTTATCTGTTACTGAAATAATGTGCATATCCTCGATGATTTATTTTTAATTCTTCTTGATATATCTATATTTTTTACTAAACAGTATAGGATTTATTTCTATTGCTTTGTATAAAATCCGATTGTAATTAACATTAAAACGGTGTATGTTTCATAATTTTGAAAACTAATCTAAAATTCGCGTTCATACACCGAAATAATATTTCTTTCAACGACGTTTTGTATAAAAATCGTTATTTATATTTAATATTAGTTACATAAAACAGAATACTAGAAATATCGAAATTTATGCAATCAATTATACAAGAATTTAATTTAAACATATGTATACGGAGACAGATTAAAGCAGTTTTCATTTAGTGATTGCATAGGAGGATAATAAAAAGTTTGGGGTTTTCCACGTTTGCTCAGTTTTGTAGGTTCCTTTTTAGTCGTTTCTTTGTATCGCTATTGTGCACATTTTACGGCATAGAAACTACGCGATAAAATCGAAGCTATTTAAGTCGAGTAGAATCCTAAAATATCGACCGATACAAGCGAATTGATGAGAAAGGGTTCGCTTTGGGATTTTGTTTATGTGGCGGTCAGCGTTGGCTTGTTAAAAGAACGAGTTTTCTTCCACGCAGGAGTAGCCAAAAATAGTTGAGAGCCAAAAGAAATTTTTCGAATTAAATTGTCGATTTAAATAATCCCTAAGATACAGTAATTAAATCGAACACACTACATCTAGTGCATGTATCTATACATGTATACTTAATTAAATGACATCTTTTTTTTATCTTCCCGCAATTTATTATTATCGAAGTGGGTGGAAGGATAGCACTGCGGAGCAGAACCGTTCAGATAAGCGCCGTTGGAACGGCATTCCAGCTCATTCGACGGGATAAAGTCGGCGCTAAAACCTGCCTGACGAGGCGGCCATAGTCAAAATCTTTTATCCGTCGCCGACTGGATCGTGAATCACTTGACCCGCAAAACTGGAAAGGGACGCGGCACGGAAAAAAGAGCAAAAAGAGGCGGGCAATTTTTTTCACGTCTAACGAATATCGAGACGACGTAAATATGTCGAGCATTTCGGTAAACAAGAATGAAAAAGTGGGAAGGGTAGCGTTTTCATTCCTTTTTATGTAAAACGTTTCGTATGGAATCTCAGCGTCTCTTGTAAAAAAAGAAATCGCATGGTTCATGCATTTAAGGTGGTTAAAAAATTATGAAATATGCTCTGGACACATAAAAACTTATGCAGAAGTATACCAGTATCATTCAAAAAACAAAAGTGATGATATATCTAGTAACTATCGAGTGTCTTAAATTACTGCTGTAAATTTCGGCGAAGCCTTATTTTTATGGGGTCAAATCTGCCCTTAAAATTTTGACGATATTTAGTTTTTTGAAAGTTACATATAACCGAATTTCCTTTTGACACTAGCAAATTAAATTTCCGGTACTTAGTAAACACGTGTTTTTGAAAATGGTAACACTATTTTTTTTAACATAATTTGGAAAATCTCAGAATTAGCAATAAAAAATATTTTTGCCATCGAAAATATTTTAGAGCAATTAGTAGAAAAGCTAAAATAATCAGCAACAGTGTATTATTTGACAGAAATTGTTGTTTGAGTGAAATTCTTATTAATTCCTGAATTGAATCAAATCACACCACACGAGAGAATGGAATTAATTTTTCTCTATATTGATTGGTGGTTTAAGTTTACGCAATGCGTGCGCTGAACTCCATGCGAGGTATCCAGATAAGCCTCATCCTTCTCTTCAGGGCGCCACCTCATTTTTACCCCAATGAGCTGCTCTCGCATCACGCCATTAGACTTTCTTTTTATGGTTCGTTTAAAAAAAAAACTAAAGTTTACGTGGCTGGTCCCAGATCTGTTCATGACCTTAAACAATTCATTAGGGGAAAAATCAACCACATTAAATCCGAGTTGTTAGAAAAGCGAACTCAGTTTTGTAAACTACAAAGAAATTGAACATAAAAGACGTAATTTTTCAACAATATTAGATACTGCACGTTTATATAAGTTTTATTAATAAATTTATTGTTTTCCTACGCAAAGAAACATGCGCTAGTGTTACTGAAAAATTATCAATTTAATAATGTTAGCTTTTTTTACCAGTTGCCCTAAAATAGCGGGTCTAGCAAAAAAAAAATGGGTAACATTTTTGATTGAGAATTTTGAGACATTCCAAATTCTGTTAAAAAAAAATACAATGTTGCTGCAATAGTGCAATTTTCTTACAGTGTAAAAGCATTTATTGAATGATTTTACACAAGTCATTGCAGATATCGTTGATGAAAATAAGGAATAAAAATGGGCCCAGATTAGTGCCTTGAGGAACTCCAGAGCTTGGACTAAAGCAGGAAGCGTTGTAGCCCATATATCTTACATAATTCTTTCTATCTTTCAGATAAGAGGTAAACAGAGCAACAAGTTGAGTTGAAAAGCCAAAGCCGTCCATCTTATGTAAGAGGAGATTGTGGTCAATACGATCGAAGGCTTTAGTAAAGTCCATGAAAATAACATCGGTTTGTTTATTGTTATCAATGTTGTTCGACCTAAATTGAGTAAATTCAACTAAATTGGAAATAGTTGAGCGTTTACTAACGAAGTGCTGATTGATGCTCATAAGTGGATGTATTGAAAGATAGATACTAGAGTAAATACATTTTTCAAAAACCTTAGCGAAATTGTTGATGATAGCGATTGGACGATAGTTAGCTATAGCTTGTTTATCACCTTTCTTATAGCCTGGGACTAAACGTGTCGTTTTCCGAATATCGGGGAATGAATCAGTGCTAACGGAGAGATTAAAGATGTAGCCCAGTGGCACAGCAAAAACATAACCACAATCTTTTAACAAAAAATGAGGAAGTTGATCAGTGCCCATAGTAAAATTGTCTTTGATGCTCCTTATGGCAGATATAATATTATCCTCATTAATATACTTAATATTAATACAGGAGTTGTTATTAGTGACAGTTGAAGTAGGCAAAGAGTTATTAGATATAGGCTGATATACAGATTTAAAATAATCACAGAAACCATTAACAATAATTTCAGCTTTGTCCAGCGAATCCCCATTAACATTAGTGAACTAAATATTTAAAAATATTGAAACTACTGGGGCAGAAGAAAAAAAAAATGGAAACTTGAAAAAGTCAATAAATGTCCAAACGTTGTTTTAAATAAGAAATTTTGTTTCATTTGAACCCATAATTCCACGAATAAAATTTAATCATTATATAGATATAAAGTTGTTATACATACAGGAGTGTGCAAAAAATAGCAATAAATGTTGCGCTTTAAAAAATTTAGTGTGCCCAAAAAACAAGTAGTTTTCTGGACCAATGCTCATTACAATATTGTTTAGAATTATGTTAGGTGCATACTTATACCCTAAGTTTGCACAATTCACTCCGGGATGGCTTATGCATACATTTTCAGTAAAGCGTAAAACATAAAAGTTCAAATATTAGCCATTATTTCTCTGGCTATATTCTCATGAATCAGTATGCATCGTTACAAAAAAAAAAAAATTGTAAAACCCAAAAGAGATCTATGGCGCCAAATTGTAATTTCTGTAATAATTTGAAAGCACTACATTAAATAAAGAAGTTTTTTTTGCCAATTGTTTGCTTGATTTGATAAAGAAAAAAAAGGAAAAACGACACAGCCAGTCACTCTTACTTCTAACTGAATCGTGCCATTTCGGCTGTGTTATACATCGACTTCTTCTGATAAAAAAAAACTTAAATTTTATTATGAATTACGGCAAATTTGATGTTAAACTTATTGCAGTCAATCACAGTATAGTAAAACTGATACACGAGTTTAAGGAAAAAAAAAATAAACAAACACAGATTAGTATTAAATTTTGTAATATATAGGTACTATAAAAAGAACTTGCGCAAAGATTCAATTGCTTCTAAAAAAAAAAAAAGGACGATATTAACAATTCGAATGAATTGAAGTGGCCATCGCGTCCAAGCTTGTTTAGAAAACCACTCTGTCTCTACATCACGCATCAAACCCATCGACTTTTTTCTATTTTCGGCACTAGTTCTTCGCCAGAAGAGGGCCGTTGACATGCTTTGCCGATGCCCGTGCCGTAGATGTGAGAATTCGAGAGGTTAGAGGGCAAGTATCGATTTCGCCTGACCGACGAAGCGCGCCGGACATCGCGTCCGATGATCAGGATGGCGATAGCGTATATGTTTGTGTATGTGTGCAGTGGTTGTAGTGGGCACTTGATTAATGGATATATTTCCGATAATTTACTGCGCGTTGCTTGACCTGGCGCCACCAAAATAAAAAAAGGATTAAAAGGTGGAGAGAAAAAATTCATAATGTCGATTTGGAGGAAAAAATCCTTAACGATACATACATTCTTATGTTGCCGGCTCGTTTCTAATGATATTGCGCAAGCAGGTATTCGTTTTTAGTACGATGACTTCTCTAAAATGTATGCAAAAGTCGTAAATTCCTTCTTTTTTCTTTGTGTAAATTCTAATTAATTATTAATTAATTATTATTGAACAAAAGACTAGAGATAAAATCGTGAATAATAAACAATCTTTAATGGTTTAATGGTCTTTTAAAAGATTATTTTGTGTATTTCTTAGTCTTGCGTAAAATTTATATGAAAGCAGTTGCTTCATTTCCACAAAATTCCAAAAATTAGGATTTCTTAATTGAGCTTTATTTTTTTTTGCACACGAAGGGATTTTACGACTAATGCGTTTGATTGGGCAATCTTTTACTTTTATGTGAAGTAAGCTGAGCTAGTTTTCCTTATTGCTTGCTTCTGTTCAAAAAATCAAACATTAACTGCATAGCCATTAAAAAAGGAACTGAAGAACATTATGTGTGGTGTACCATAGGGCTCTATTCTGTGTACTCTATTTTTGGTAATTTATAGAAACGACCCTCCCAAGCGCATTGATCGGAGCAATAGCATGTTTATATGCCAAACGACCTCCTCTATGGTAGCTGGACAAATTATGAGTAATAGAAAATCATCTTCATTATACCTACTTATATCAATTCAAGAGAAAATTCGAGATCTCTTGATCTAATAGCAACTAAATGAGAATCATGTCCAGAAACGTCACTTGAAAGAAACATTGAATCGAGAATAAATGGATCTGATGATTCAAGAGCGACTCGATTGCCTCGACTAAGAGTATGAACTGTTTGCAATTCGCGAAGAAAATCTTTACTTTGATATTGTAAATAACCTTCCACAGCGAAGACACAAAAATCTAGCTCGAAGCGTCGAAAGCAAATTAATCAATGGGGATCCTAAATAAGTGCGGATTTAACTGCTCTTGAATTCAAGGACAATCTAAAGAGGACAAGGATACTGATCATGATATAAAGAGCCTGGGGTGTCGGATATGAACTGGTGTGTAGCAGAATCTTAAAAATGCTCTTTTGGTTGCATCACACACTAATTTGTGGTAATGTAATGACATAGTTTCTACGCAATGGTTTTGTATCACGGATCGGATAAGCTGGAGGACAGGTTGGGTGAATTGGCCTGGTTCACAGACGGATTAAATAACAAGAATGGGAATGAAGCCGTGATTTAGAGTGAGGTGAGAAACACAATGATCACAATGTCACTAGGAAAATATGCCAGTGTTTTTCAAGCAGAGACATACAATATTGCATTTTCCAACAGAAAACAAACGGATCTGTATTGCAGCAGACAGTCAGGCTATACTGAACGCATTAATGAACCCCAGGATATAATCAAAATTGATTGGGGCATGTATTCGTGAACTGAATAGACGGGCAAACACCAATAAGCTTACTTTACTGTAGGTGTCCGGATATTTGGTAATGGAAGAAAACGGGCAAGTCGACGGCTTCATTTATAGGCCCAGAACCTGTTCTAAGAGTGGCCAAAAAAACACAGTAACGGAGCAGGTAAGCAGCGGGGTTTAAGAGAAACACAGGAAGAACACAACCAGGTAAAGTCATGGAAAGGTCTTTATCAACCATTAAGAAGAAGAGTCAGGAACTACTAAAGCTCAGTAGGAGTCATCTTCGTATAGTAGTCAAGTTTCCTAACAAGACATTGTGCTCTGAAAGGATACCTACATAAAATGGAGATCAACACCGCAGATAGCTAATGTTTAATAGAATGACAGAAACCGCATACTACATCCTATGTGAAAGCGAGGCTCTGAGACATTTTTTGACAAGTCAAAAATTATTTCGATCTGTCAGACCTCTACAGAGTACCAGGATATTGGACTGATTGGCACAATTTAATGGATAAAGAAGATCGGAGATATAATATAAAAAGTCAAGAGGCTGCAGTGTTTCCGGAGACTTTATGTCAGAAAGCTACCACAACAAAAAATACATATTTATCAATAATGCTAGAATAAGTTCCTAATTTTAGTAATACAATCTTGGCAATCCATGTACCACTCCAGTCTTGCTTTCTTCAGCTCTCTTATTGGTGAGGATATTTGGTATGATAGTTAACATTGCAGCGAGTAATTGTATTTCATTTAATCATCAGTAGGCATTATTATCGCGGCTCATCTGTAACTCACAAAGCAACATCATTATTTAATACCATTAAGTCAAGAAAAAGAAGTGAGTTGGAAGGGAGACATTTTTATAAATATATGTCAGATGCAACCAACTCATTACAGGACGCAATTAAGTGATTATGTATGAAACAGAGTACCGCAGAGGTAACAAGTCGCACGTGAAATTTCTATCGACTAAAGGAGTAGGCGGTAACGAGATACCCATTAAGATAATTGTCTCTTGTTGCTCTCTGCTCTTGTGTTGATGATTTGCGGCGTTTCTTCTGGGTACGAAAGAAATGTTAGATTAAATAAAGGGATCTGAATTTCTCCTGGAAAAATATATGAAGCTTTTTGCGGTAATCAAATGCACTTTATCGAAAATAGCTACCTGTAGGTATACCTCGCATAACAAACATTGGCATAATTACACCACTTAGAGGTATGCATATAGTTTCCTCTCAGTAGCGACAATATTATATAATAGAGCTGCACTCCTTTCTTCGCATTTATTCGCGTTTCCCAGGCCAAAAACTAGCACTTTGCGAAATTATCCAACATCGCACGCAACACACGGGCCAATTATATCGAGTGTAGAGTCGAGCCGGCTGATAGGTTCGTTGACTCGCCTTTAACAGCGGAATAATGACTGCCTCGTTGCGGATTTCGTTCGACACAGATAAAGACCGGCGGAGAGGGAATTTCTTTTGTGGTCGCAGCAGCGTATGCACCGCCCGCAAGCAGCAATCATCGGTAAGCTCGCGTGACTAGTTTGATTGATGTTCTCGAACGTTTCCGCATATGTTATATGGGGGGTTATTGTTGTAGCGATGGGGGTGGTTTGTTGACGGATTTATGGATTACCCACGAGGAAATGTAAACGCTTTTTATTATTAGGTATTAAATGTAATGTATTTTAGCAAAAAAGTCCGTGGTTATAGACTGCTGAGGCGAGCACGGTTTCGAGTCGGCGAATTATTACGGGGCGGCAAATATCCGTCGTGCCACAATAAGAGTATTTTATATTATCGGGAGACGTTCGAAAACACAATATCTCGTCGAACGTTAAAGAAAAAACGGAGGATCGCCAATAATCGGCAGTTAGCTATTATCTATATCGCCGCGTCAGTACAGACTCGATACTAGCGCCCGCACGACAGATTGAGCGGTACGTTAAGCAATAATTTATTTACTTGCTTATTAATCAAGCCCTAACATCTATTACTGGCCCGGAAATGTGAAGATCCTACCAATGAGTAAGGCTATAGAAAAAACACCGTAGTATTATAGCCGTATATTGTAACAATATAGGCTTGTATTACTATTGTCAATAAATGGAATTATTATTTTTATTTAATAAATTATTTATTTTATTGATACACCAGAAATGACAGATGCAAAATGCATACTGTTTGTATAGCGTTCTGGGCTATCTACTGGGTTTTAACTTAACTAATGAAGTGTGTTTTTTAATGTTTGAAAATATTGTACTCTATGCACACAAATAAAAATTATATTTTTATCAACACCTAAAATCGTCGCTTTTAAGTTTAAAATTTAATCGATGGACTAATCTGGCGCCCTAAAATATCTTTTCTTTCAAGAGGTATTAGTTTAACAGTATTGAACAAAAGAAGAACTCGTCCGAACGAGTCAAGCTTGAGTGAGAAAGAGAGGAGATGTCAGAATCAGAATCTATCATCGATATATTATCTGATGATTTAATATCTCGCGACTAAATTGCGGACCTCTTTGTTCAGGTGCAAGAGGGCTAAAACATCATGGGGGCACAATAGGTCTTCTGGCCGAGTTGCCTTACGGGGTAAACCTGCCCATAAAGTTAAAAAAAAATGTCTTCAGATGCGTCGTTTATATTGCCATCTCTTTTCTTCTTCCATTGTTTTTTTTTTTCGATTCTATTACTTCGATAAGTTTGATTATTTGTGTTGATATCCACTCCAGATAAAAACACCTACATATTCCCGAAGCGTGCTATTCTTATGCTGACCTTGGTGGCTACTGGTAAATTCCAACGTATATCCACGGAATGAAAGTATTTCTTGCGGAATAAATAGCATTGTGGTTTCTATAACGCTGATAGTTGCGGATGTAATTAGTGTTTGGTGTTGATCTTTACTTTCCTTGATTTTAATCTTTTGTTTTCCGTTTTCTTTCCCACGCGTCTTCTTATTCTGACCATCATTAGGCAGATTCTCATATACAGTTGCTTTATTAACTTCTGTTTCTTTATCCTCGGATTTCGTATCGTGAACGCGATTTTTATTGGTAGATTGTCTGAAACTGGAAACCTGCACTAAATCTAATCAATTCTTTTTTGGACAGAAGTGTGCGACTTGATGTCTTTCATGACGAGCAGTTTCAAAAGTTGCTTTAAGTATGTCACTTACAGTGTGAAATGATTGCTTATACAGAAATCTTTTTAAAGTCAGTTTGAATTGCTTGGATGACATTTGCTTTAAATTCTGAGGTAAATGGTTTTAAATTTTAATACCCTGCCACAGTAGCTGTTTTTGCACCTTCGTCAAATGCCTCTGCAGCGGGGTAATTGACAATTATTTTTTCCTCGCCTGTTGCGTTCGTGATTTAATTCATGCTTATAAAACAGTTCATCGTAATTGCTTCAACGAAAATAGCACTTTATCTTAATTTAAATACTGCTATCATGCAAGGCTTTTGTAACAAGAAGGTCCTGATGATATCCACAGAGTTACCCCAAAAGATGATCACATACTGGAGACGGGATTCGACACAAGAGTAGCAGACTTTAAACGCAATATCACAGCCAAAATTTCGCGAAATCACTCTCAGGCTATAATAGAAGCTTCCCAACTTCGCCACCAATTTATCAATGTGGGATTTTCAAGACAAGTAAGAAAGTTCCTCATTACATTCAATGGTAGGTTCGTCCGGATTTGAATTCAAAGAAGAATGTTATATCGTTTTCGGTTAGTCGCACTAAGGCGTAATGAGAATATCTCCACTTTATGTCAATACATAAGATTGAAGTACTATAGAGATATATTCAGTCGGAAACGCTATTAGTTTTATTTTAGCATTCAGTTTTAAGTTGTTATCACTCACCCCATCCCTGTATACATTTGAAGTTCGCTTCCAGCCAAATTTTAATTATTTCACAGGTCCGCTCCTGTACTATGCAGGTGGTGTCATCTGCATATATAACAGCTAGTCCATGATATTACTTCAGGCAATCATTAATATATAACAAAAACAGAAGCGGCCCTAGTGTGCAACCCTGAGGCACGCCAAAGTGCCCAGGAAATGTCTGCCTCTTTGATTAAAGTAATTAGCTCCCGATTTCAGTTTTGCATATATTAGTAAGTATATCGTATTCCAAGTTTTCTTCTTTTGCGTTTCATACGTGTACCAAATTTAAATATAATTCTCACGAACTATTAGAACATTTGCATTAAACCTAAATAACACATTCTTCAAACATCTCGCTCATTCCAAAATATAGGCAATTACCTATCGCATCGTATACATACCATCAAGTCCATACATGTGAGCAAATAAAACGCGCTACATACCACCGTACAACGGCATCGGATTACGAAAACTAATTTACATACAATTTGCGCGCAAATTATCCAGAATTCGAAACATTTTATGCCCCCCGGTTCGACTCCAATTCCTGGAGCGCAGAGCCCGTGTAGTAATCTGATAATTTCGCAGTTAGTTGATTAGAAGCAGCGCGCAACGTCGAAAATAAGTCATCGAATTTCGCTGTAATTACGGTACATCGGCGGGTCGCGTGTTGGGGTTCGATTCAGCGGGGCATCGGCGAGTCCTGATAACGCTAAAGGAATTTATATTTACCGCTACAGAAATGAAGTGCATTCCTCTATGGAATAGGGTTGTTTTAACGAAATAATTTTGGTCATGTATACAGGGGTGAGCTAGTAAATATGGGTAACGGTGATTTCTTTAAAACTACTATGATGAAAATTTTATGAAAATATGTTTAAATTTCGCAGACTCCAAACAAGATTTTGACCGCCTAAGTATCAGAAAAACACTTATGGAAGAAATGCAAGTTAACATATGCCTTTGTAGTTAGATCGATTCCAGCTTATTCCATCTGTTTATCTTGAAATTTCTGTTAAATTGATATGTGGGAATCATGTGGTCTATCTTTTTTTATCTAAAAAGGCATATCTCTCTTTTCTAAGTGAAGCCAGCAGTACTACTCAATGGTATGTTGCATCATTGTTAGTTTTGTGGGTCACACAACAATATGCATAATAAGTTTTTGGATGGATGACCTTTCCAATAAACTTCTGCCTTAGCGACTCGGTGTGTTTGACACTGATATCTGTCGGTAAACAGGGTAACGTCTATATCACCGAGTGAAGAAGAAAGAGATTTAGGAGGCATTCTATTGTTGCTGCAGGCGTAGTCTTCTTTTCTAAACATGAAAACCTTTGTACTAGTTATATATGGTAGTTTTGCTGCATATTTGTCAACCCTATTAAAGATGTAGAGGGGATTATAGATTTGATCATGTTTAGTCTAGACCCCAGGTGTTTCCGTGGGCTCTTTTAGGCGAGAGTGATGTTATCTCCGACCTGGTTTTAATTATCTAAAGTAAGCATCGAATCAGCAACCACATAAAGGTATTATTACTATATTTTGTCACGTCGGAGCTTTGGTGGTTCAAGTTCATTAACTTTTTTGAATGCTATCGTTTTGGGTAGATTTAACTCATTTGGTACAGGATAAATATGTTTTGTTTGAAATTTACTAGGCAAAGTTTGTCTCTGCTTAGAGTATAATTAAGAAGAACAAAGCCCTTCATCTATATGTTTATACCAGCTTCAGCATTATTCAAAATTTTTTGATCTAGTACCCGGAAACCATTCAAATCATCTTTAAAGAAAAAAATGTCGATTCAGAACTTTATATATATATCCTCTAAATTTCCCACTCTAGAACACTTCCCTCAGCTAAACTTTACCCAACAAGAACAAAAAACCAACAGTACGAAACTATAGGAACCTTTCAACTTTCCCCATTCACGTACATTTAGAACAGTTCGGCTAGACGCTTCAGGCGTTACTCAAAACCTCCCCCCGACACCATAGAATTAGCGTCTACACGACTGGCGTTTGTCCGACAACCGCGAACCCTGCACCTCCCACTAACCAAAAACAATGACCGACTTCTCTAATTCCTACCTACGCTAGCAGTATACCAGCAGTAATTGCCGAACGTATAATAGATAGGAAATTCGGCCAAGCGTACCATCCTTCAAGGTGCGTGCCCGCAGGAACGCTAGGAGATGACATCAGCGCTGCATTCGGAACGTTAGATGGGATGAATAACTGCGGTCGAATGTCACGACACGGTAGATTTATCACCGAATTTCCGGTGCTGGATTTATTATTGTCGGTGAACGGTGATGGTATGAGTATGCGCGCTAAGTTAAGTGATGGTGAATGTATAATTTTAATTGCGCTCGATGGAGTTCGCTTCTAGGATGGTTATCAAATTTTTCATTAGTAAATAGAATTATAAAGTGTAACATCTTCATATCGTACGACATGATAATAACATAGCAACGAACAAAAAGAAGCGGTCCTAATACCGACTCTTGTGGAACACCAGGATTATTAATAAAGCAAGTACGAATAGCGCATTGAAAGCCTATATAATTCACCCATATGTTTAACGTCAAAGTCATTTGAATTTCTACTTTGTCCCAATTTATATTTATATTATTGAACAGTACAGAAGCATAAGCTAAAGAAAATGCCCCTGAATATATATAGAATATTTAAAAAACTTTTTTTTTAAGTCGCTTACTAGGAGGGTTGATACAAGCAATGAACCCCATATTCTTCCTTTTTATCTTCTTTTCTGCTTAACCTTTCCTACTTAATCAATCAATTTGTGATTTTATAAAAATAATTTCTCAGGTTAATACTCCTATATTATTTTGAAAAGTTTTGGAATTACTACCCAATTTTCATTGAATATTACTACGTGTCTCATAGGTCCTTTGCGTGAAAATTTGATTCAATTTGCTGTGATTAAATAACCGAAAAGTGCTATGATGGCGGGGCCTATGGTCTATTATTTGAATCACTATATCAAAGCAAAGAAAGGGAAACAGCACTATCGAGTTTCTGGAAATAAGGAATCAAAATTTAGATGTACGCACCCTAGAGGACACAAGTGCCATGGTGGCATTTTTTTAATGCTCTTTGTGTCGGAATAGAAAAAGAATTATTCATTCATTTGAGCGATCCGATTAAAATTTGGTACAAATAATATATCTGGGCAATCTCATTAAAAAAGAAGAAGAAGTAGAATTTGCCCGCACCATAAGTAAATAAATATAAATATCTTTTGCACTGTCGAAAGGAGGTTATTTACACCCACGGAATTTTAATCCAATATCTATTTGCAATCCAGCTTTAACGTGCACACATTTTGATCAATCATTGAACAGCTTGGAGATAAAGGAAAACAGACATAAATAGAAAACAACTTTTTTTTTTTATTTGGCCTATGGCTGTGAAATCTTGCTTGAGTATGTTCTATGGTTCATCATTCTTCTTATTTTGTGGCATTTTTAATTGGCAAAAAAAAAATTAAAACATTTTTTGAGCACCCGAATATATTCCTCTTAGTAAAAAATGCTGGGAAAAAAAAACTCTAAAAAGTGTCATAGAGGTATTATACTTGCATTGCTTACGTTGTTAAGTAACAATAACTTAATAAATATGGTATATTTCTAAGAAAAATAATAATTGTTAATAAAATAAATAACAAATAAATAGTTAGGGTAGAGGTACCTATTCGACAAAAATATTTCTGGGTATGCTCGGAAGGGTGGCCTCCTTTCTAGGGGTGTAAAAACTATTTTATCTTTTTAGATTCGTTAAAATTACAACAGGAAAGTCAAAACTTTTTAAATGGAAGTATTAATTAGAGAAATCATTTTTGTAAGACTTTAAAATCACTTGGTTAAACAAAAATGAAATGGTGTGAAAAATGGTATAAAACGGAGCTAACTGCAATGTGGAATAATAAAATTTACTTACGGGTGAAATTAAAATTATTTGAAACTGTACTGTATTATTTCGTTTCCAGCAGTTATAAGGGATTAATTATTAATAATCAAATATTGCTTTTATATGTTAGTTTTTAGTGATTCTTTAATTCAACTATTGCAATCATACTTATGAGATCGCAATTTGTTAATTACAATGGGTTTACCCCCACAGTCCGTTCTATTACATCTGGAGTGCCACAAGGTTCGAATTTTCTTATTATTATTTATTAATGATATACCAAATATTATCAACTGTGATATTTTAATGTTTGCGGACGATGTCAAAATCTTTCGGTCAATTAACTCTGGTGAGATTGTCTACTACTTCAGAATGATTTGGTTGCTATGTCCAGATGGTGCAAAAATAATAAACTTAGTTTGAATATTAGTAAATGTAAGACGGTCATCTACACTAGGAAAACGGTCGCACTTTCATTTAATTACTCTATCGATAACATGATCCTGAATCGTGTGAATACTGTTAAAGATTTGGGGGTTTTATTTGATGCAGAACTAACGTCGGGCGATCATGTCACTTGCGTAGTATCTTCAGCAATGGAAAGTGTGCGTTTCATTTTTCGCGACAGTAAGCGATTCTTTAATATACGAACGTTGAATTTATTATATTTTTCCTTGGTTCGGTCGAAATTAGAATATGCATCGATTGTGTCCTTTATGTGATATTCATAAGACTGTAATTGAAGGTGTTCAAAGACGCTACTTAAAATATCTATGGTGGCAGGTTCACAACATCTATCCGGAACGAGGGTTTCCTTACACAATACCGTCCTTAATACATTTTTCTATGGCATCGCTTGGAAATCAAAGAATCGGATCATGTCTCTCTATTTTATATAAATTAGTCCATAATATTATTGATTCACCTTTTCTTTTTAGTAAATTAAACTTTCTGATCCCTCGCACTTCTACACGCAGTATTGTATTTCATTTTACACATTTTTTTTATAAAAGCAATGCTGAAATTTTTTTTTTTTTGGAAAGGTTTGTTATTATTACTTCTACAACGATTAAATATGCATACTCTAATTAAAACAAAACCGCCCTTGAGAGTTGGTTAACAATTAACAACTCATTAACGCTACAAACACAGACGAATTGTACACAGAGCAAAAGCATCAATGAACATTTATAATTTCTATCAAACTGTATATTACATTTCCACATGGAAACTTTCCTTTGTTCCATCGCCATGATTTATATTAACAAAAGCTAATGTATAATCTAAATAGCGTCCCGGTCGTGTGCGATTTTAATTTTAAACGTGGAACAAATACGTAAAACAAAACAATTGTTTCAGTACTTCGCTGGAAAGTTCAAACACGCTTACTAATTGTAGGCGCCCGCATAAATATTTAGGCTGAAATTTAATTAGATTTAACTTAGTTTTACTCAGTTTACATATCTATGTGAAATACAATACGGAATTAAGGGAAAATAGATTTTCTATTCCTCTTTTAACGTTTAGATATCATCTAAAAGTTTCTTGGTATGTATTTGCAACGGGTAAGCATTTATAATAATATATTTAAAATTTAATAAAAGCAATAGTTAATTAAGAAGAGCGGCACATAAAGTGGTTTCAATGTAGTTCCCGGTAAACTATTATTTGACAGTACAGAGCTCGCGGACGATACAAAGCATGCTGACAAATCTTCGTTGGGCGCTAAAAACCCTAATATATTTCATGAAACGTCTGCCCACAAATCTTAATAAACTGCTGTAAGAATTCGAAATTCTTTAAGTACGATTAAAAAGATTAAATTTCATTTCTTGAAACTAGCTGTTGAGAAATACCGTGGGATTCGCGGTTTACAGTTTATTTCCACGGGAAAGATGTTCTACGTTGTTCAAATTTCGCTAATGGTAATGCAGTCTCTGTATTATCCTTATCTTCACCTCGTCTAGCACAAGCCAAATTTGCTGATCAGCGGATCCCACGATATCATACGTGGAGTCCGAATCAGCTTTTGAAAAGCTCGCGATTTCCTTCGTTACCGGGCGAATCTAAATTTTAAATCAAATTTAATAATTCCTTTGTTTTCTTTGTGGTTCTGTAAAATTCTCCAAAATTTCAAAAAACCCGAGCAAGAAGCAAAAGCTTTCCCTCGCGAAGTGATTTTGTGTTAAGTGCTAAAACAAAAATCATATTAGATAAATAACTCGTGCCCGTTACACCGCTTAATTAATGGTAGAGGCAAAATTCTCATATGCGTATAAGGATTCATTGGCGTACTAGTAAACAACAACACGTATGTGGACTACTCTTCAGTTATTATGAATTAAATTGTTTAAAAAGTAAACACAGTATGGTTTGACCAAAAAAATATATTACTAGAAACGCAATTTAAATTGCTAACCTTTTCTTGGAAAAAGCTGTACATATACCCATATGTATATTATTCGCGTTGCTAGCTCGAAGCTGAATGGTCTTTTAGTTGTGCATGGACATCCAAAGCTATATACATGTGGTGTCTTTTAATAAGCTAGAAGCATTACTATCGTTGTTACTCCCTGTTGCGTCATCAGAAAAATGCAAACAAACTGAATTAATGCAGAAACGGCAGACAACTCGTTATAGAAGAGACAATTCTGTAGGTTCGCTTCGTATGTATACTGTGGCCAATTAAATTCTAAAGGTACCTATATACTCTCAACGGTAAGGATAGAGTAGAGTTTGTAGACCTTAGGCGTGAGGGTGCAAATATAGAGTTTAGTACGTCAAAATCTATTAGTCGCAGAATCAAAAAATGTAGTGACATTGACATCTTTAAATATTTACGTTTTACAATTTCCTGATTTTAATGAAAAACTTTTCCCTGTCATTGCATTCAAATTGATTGATACGATACAATGCTCTTAGTGGTTTTTGGTAAAAACTACACGTGAATGAACGACCATTACTCATCTGGAAAGTTTCAGTAAGTATTTAAAAAAGAAAACCGTGGCCATAATAGAGAGTTTAAGAAAACCTTGACGTCACTGCGCATGCGTGTAATTTAATGTAAGTAGGCTAAAGTTTAAGTGAGGCACGCTTAACTACGGTAACCAATAGAAACGTTTGTGTACATTTTGACACATAAAGAGCATAATTAAATATGTTTGCGGTTGTATCTGAATTGTTTTTACGACTCTTTTTCAGCCAGAAAACATTAAATGCCTCTAAAAAAAAAAGGCCGATTAAGATTTAATATACAGGATGATATTACTCTCCTAAATAAAGTTGTAGGTAGCTAGAAATCTCTACTGAAAGCGAGTGGAACGAAATTGCAATGTGTTATTTGCATTAAGCAAGAGTTTGTTTTTAGATCGCTCTCTAAAAACCATTTCATTTAATTAAACTATTCATTTTCTTAGGAACGAATTAAAAGGCAAAGAAAGTTTATGGATATTGGTGAATGGAGGCGCTGTTGCGGTTTTTTATGTCTTAACCATAAAATAACCATCACCATTTATTTGCTCGTTGCAATTAATTCGATACTAATTTAAGACACTTCTTTTTGTCAAAAAGATGTGTATAGTGTATAGTTTAGGAATACTTCTAGTGTAATAAAAAAATTTATTTTTTTAACTCCCAAACCCTCATTCTGCTGGCGCCTTGCCTGCTGCTCTGCTTGAGCTCACGCTCAGTTTGGGCTGGCTCGAGTAGGCTGTGGGCGAGCGATGCCACCTAGGGGAGGTAGCACAATGGGCCCGATAAGAGTGGCCTAAGTGCATGTGTTCACCACCTTCCCCGACCTAAAATCCAGAATCCAGACCCTCATTCTGACGTTGAAAAACAATCTTGCCATTTAAAATACTTTTAATACTTTCTCTATACACAATATCGTAAAAAAATAATTTAATGAATGAAACAAAATTAATCTTTTCCCCATTCTTCTCCACCCTCTCTTCCGCGTTAAAAAAAAAACATCATTCACCAATTTGACAAATAATTGGCTGGGCCATCAAAATGTCAAATAAAATACATAGTTCTCATTTAAAAGAATGAGTAATGACGCCACTCTTACATGAATCACTCTATATAATCAAATGCTACATCAAAGAACGGATTCAAAAATAAAATTTGACCTAATTTTTCAAAAAAAAAAAAAACCTATATTTGCCTCCTTATCGATTTTGTTCCTTTTCATTCACGAAGTATTTAGCGTACGCTAAATGTTTGCTTAAACCCTTTTTTTGTCAACTGATTTACGGTATTCAATAACCTACCTTAAATTTAGCCTTGACTTTAGCGTACGTTATGTTGAAACTCTCTAACTGGATGGATGATATATACTCTTCACCCATCCCAATATAAGCATCCCACATAGAGTCAATATAATTTCCTAAATTCAGAATTTAAAAATACGAGATGAATTGCTTACTACAACGATATTCACCATAGAAGACATAACCACTTTACACAGCAATCTTTACGAACTTACCTTGTTTTCGATATCCACTTTTTTCGCCATCGCGTGCATGATGGCTTCCGAAATTTTGATATCCAAACTTTTTATCACCAATCCGGCGTTAACACCTTGCTCGTTATTCGTTTGCTTCATCGACGTCACTAACCGCTCGATACCCTCCACGTACCCATTCCAAGGAGCATCCAATTCGGTCACGTATCTACTCAGGCACCCCCGCAACACATTCAAGCAATACCCCGAGCATGGCTTTACGTGCTCGTCCAAACCCAAACATTTGGGACAATACGTCATCTTCATGAGCGCGTCTAAGCACTCGTTGTTATTCCTGCCGTTATTTTCGATCATCAAAGCGTTGGTGGCGTTCAAGACTTCGATGCCCGTCTCTAGCGATTGGAAGAGCAGCCTCGTCGAATCTAGGCTCTTCGCTAAGCTCTGACCGACGTTCTGCGGTATTTCCCCGAACGGTTGGAGCTCGTTATAAGATTTTAGAAGGCATTCTTTGTATTCGGCGGTGAAATCTGCCGTTATCGAGTCCATTGTGTATCTGTAAGCCACTGGGAAGAGGGATTCGAAGAAATTTGCGACGGAAGCTTTTATATCGATGGGCGTGGGCAGGAAGCCGTCTGTGTCCGTGATTTGGAAATAGTTTTTGATGTCGGTGTACAGTTTGCTGATAGGTTGCTCTGTGGCTATCGACATAGTCCTATAGACTTGAGCGGCCAGCGATTGGCTCTTGTTTTCCGACTGAAGGGCTAATTCTATGATGTAATCTGTAACAAAAGATAATTGCCTTATTAAAAATACTATTATGCCAATCGAGTTGGGTAAAATGTCACATCAGCATTAGAAATACCATTAATGATGAAGTTAATATTATAGTTAATGTTTTGCAATTCTATTTGTTTTAGTCAGTAGAATATTCAGCCTGGAGATGGAATCAATAATAAAATTACTAAATTTAATATCTATGAAGACAATGCATAATTTGAAACAAAGTAATGGCTAATAGTTTTTAGCTAAATGGTATCACTTAGGGTGTCGAGCATTACTGAGCATCACAAGTTCAAATATCGGTTTAGTCAACTACGGTAACCGATTCTTAAGAGTGACTCGGTAGAGTATTTGATAAGCATACTGAACGCTAAGCTTTTATCTAAACAAAAGTAATAAAATGAAAACAGAAAAATGGTTCTGTCAAAAACAATATTATTAAATAAGAAGATACAGGGTTGGTGGAAATGCGAATCTGATCGAGCAAAAGATATTATTTCAGTCCTTGGTATTAATTTTTTTTTAACATCTTGATCTTGGAATATTGCTTTGGAAATTCATTCTTTTTTTTTGATATTTTAGGTAATTTTGGGGAACAAAATTTGTTTGATAACCCTTGTCAACTTATTTGCCATTTCTCCCTCACAAACAACATATATATGATTATGCTTGAAAAAGTTCAGAAATGTTATCAGCAAAATGATAGCAGAATGATTATTAGCAAAACGTATTTAAATTTTAACTGGAACTACGAACATATGATATTGGAATACTTGTTTTACTAAATGTTTTAGTGAGGTTTCATTTCATTAGAGTGGTCCAAATAACTTACAATACCTACACTTTCCCTACATGAAAAAATTCTTTTGAATACGCGAATATTTACGAAAATATATCAATATTAAACATGTTTAATGATTATCCAAGATGAAACAACTCTACTCTGATAACCGCATGTGGTTTTAGGCCTGGATATTCTACAGAAACTGTTGCAGCAGACTGCATTCAACATATTCATGACCAGATGGATGCTGGCACATATGTGTAGTTTGTATTTTATTTGAACTAGCAAGAGCGTTTGACACAGTTAGATACTTATTTGCGCCCGAAGGTTGAATAAATCAGGTATTCGTGGTATTTTAAACCTATAGATTATTTCCTTTTTATGTGATAAAAATGATTTTATAAAAAATAACAATGCAAACTTAATATGGCGTCAATGTTGGTACACCACAAGGTAAGGTAATGGGACCTTTAATTGTTTTGTTATTTACTAATGATCTCCCACATCATATCTCTGCAAGGAAATATTTTTGTATGTCAATGATACTTTGCATTGTAGTCAGTAGTTGATCAAAAGTTGATACAGTTCTGCTTATACATTAATGATAAGTCATCGAAAAACGGTTTTTATTGGATTTCTTCAAAAGTATAGATGTTCTTCTGCAGTTAGTTTCTCATTGAGTGGCGAAAAGTTTGCAGCCTTGTAAACGTGTACAAATTTAGGTACTGTCAAACAATTAGAGAGTATACTAAGTGATTCAGTTTAGTATTAATAATAATCCTTTATTTCCCAGAAAGAAGTTTACAAAAGTTATGGAATAAAGTCAAAATTAAGAAAATAATAATAACTTATTCGCCCACCTGTGACTTTTTTTACTGTTGGAACAAAGTATAGCAAACCATATATATTCGTAAATGCGATGATAAAACCTATTGGATGGGATCATCAATTTATCTTTGCGATGACATCTGTCAAAACGGTGACTATCAACTTCTTTTTTCAAATAACACCCTGTATATTTTTTGCACCATTTGAGAGGTTTTCTATGTCTAATTCCGAATATGTATTGCACTATGATAAAAAAATTGGACCGTAATCTATTTATAAAATTTTAATTTATTTACATCTTAATACTGACAAGTTGTCGATTTTTGCTAGTTTTTGTGAGTATTGCACCCGACATAGGAATAATATTGTCTTAAACAGATATACTTAACTATTCTTTTTATAGAAAATCGCCAATGCTCGCAGGTTCATATCTACACACTAAAAAAATTACACTTTTCCTACGGAAAATTCCTGTAATGTATAGGGTAAAATTACCAAAAATTGGGAAATTTACTTAAAGTTTTATAGTAAATTTCCCAATTTTTGATAAATTTACCCTATACATTACAGGAATTTTCCGTAGGAAGTGTAATATTGTTTAGTGTGTATATACAACAAGTTAAAATCTGTAACCAAAAGCCTGATTTTTAATGAATTTAAACGAAGATTACAGCTTTTATTTATTGAATGCTGCTTTCCTGATTTAAAAGAATTTGAAACTTATTCAAATAATATGTATCTTGTGTTGCATTATCATGGTTTTTATTGTTTTTTTGAATTTGATGTGTGTCAAGTCTTTAATTTCCTTTGGTAGTTTGTTGTATTGTTTAATGGTTTCATTATTTGGGGTTTTTATGAGTTTGTTGCACATATATAAATATTAAAACATATTCAAGGATGATGTGAGATTTTACTTTCTTCGTTTGTATTGTGCGTTAAATATGGATACACTTAGCCACAAAAGTTTACGTAAGGCTAGTAACAGTCGACAAACGTAGGTACAGTCGTATGTAGTGCAGTTAAGTGTACATATATATATTCATATTAAATAATGTAATATTTTTGGGGAATACAGCAAAATTGTAGTTTTTTAAGTTTTTTATTTCATGAATCCAATATTTCGCATCAAAATTGTATGCTTCATCAGGGTTTGAATGTTAAACTTAATAGAAAAATTGCAATCTAAATTAATATTTTGATAATAAATTTTGATCCAAATCTAATTCTAAATGGTTTTTATTAAATTTTGAAAGGTGTCATAAAAAAAAAATTAATAAAAACCATTTAGAATTAGATTTGGATCAAAATTTATTATCAAAATATTAATTTAGATTGCAATTTTTCTATTAAGTTTAACATTCAAACTCTGATGAAGCATACAATTTTGATGCGAAATATTGGATTCATGAAATAAAAAACTTAAAAAACTACAATTTTGCTGTATTCCCCAAAAATATTACATTATTTTCTATCCTAACGGCAAAGACTCCTGTTCCTCTATATATTCATATTATATATTATATGTTTATGTAGTTAAATGACGAAGTCCATGTCACAGATTTGTAATTTTCTCTTTTTGACGAATACAGTATCTTTCTATCTACATGAGACTTTAAAATAACCAGAGAAAGGCGTCCAATTTGATCAATTTGAATACCATCAATTCCCTCTTGCTTTCCTTATCGATCAGCTTTCGAGTAAACACACACAGATGTACGGATATATACATCGATGTATCGTTAGGTCATGCCACCCCCTCGATTTATTATTCATGAGAATAATTGCCAGACGTCTGTCACGGGTGCCCTCCCATTAAGTGTCCACCAAAAGCGCTTTTTAAAACCGTATCGCACTTGCCCGCGGCAATCAGTGGCACAGCATCGTAACGATCGGCGCTCAGAATACGTAACTAGTGAAAAATCGATTATTCTTATGCATACAGATACATTTATACCGTACCAATAACTTCTCTTTATTCTCGACTCTAATTCTAACTAGCCAGCTGAAACTTGCTTGTTGCAGTAACATGTATTATATATCATGATTACCAGCGATCATTAGTTTAGGTAGCTTCGAGCAGGGATGTTTATAACGAACGAAAATTGTCGTATTAGACCAGAGGGCATATTTATACGTAAGCGAAACTTGTATCTAATCGCTAATGATCAGATGAACATACACTATCTTATTTTTCTCTTTGTCTTCGTTTCTATATTTGTATTATTTAATTTCGGACTTGTTCTCTATTATAGTTAGATTGTGCCGCTTCCTTATAAGAGGCGAAAGCATAAAGTACCACCAATTGATTGTCATTGTCATCTGATAGATTACAGGGCAGGACCTAAAAGGATTAACGTTCAATTTACAGAGAAATGTGTTGCAACATTAACGCGAAATTCCCTGTATAAGATTTACAAAATCTGCAACCAGAATAAACTATGCGAACTCTTCAGCAAATACTAATTTAATTTCTTATTCAAGTATGACTAAATGTTTTTGGAGGAGCGCCAACTGGTCGTCACGTGTCGTTGAATGCTGGAAAGTAATTTGACTGCCGATGTTGTATAAGTTAACGAAGGAATATTTCTTTCTGATATTCTCTAATTTCAGTTATTAATTACCTACATCGTGGATTCTTTATGTGAACCAAATAATCTGTATTCTGATACACCTGTTATCCATAACTAACTAGGCTTGGGTCATCTACCTTTTCTGAACATCACCACCACACCTACAAGATTCCCTCTTTCATACTCATTCAGCTTGTCCCTCGCAGCGCTACGATTCCTACACAGAATCGATCACTTGGATATGACGCAAAGACATCCGCCATCTACCAAATATGGTGTCGTCCAGACGCGAAACCCCCAATTATCTCCACTAAAGAGAAAATGGGTCTTTAATTCGATTTTGCTTCGCCTGTACGTGTAAACAGGCGTTTTGACGTCGTGTGGGAGCATTGTACGTCACCGCGAGATGAACGGACATGAAGCGTCAATTAATGTGTTTTTGCCCACGCGGAAAGAAGCGTAAACAATACGTTTACTATTATAAGCGGCATGGTGCTATTCAAGTGGTTATTGTTTGCAAGAAAGAAGATCGAAGTTAAGTTAGAAAGTAGGGGAATTTGAATCGTTATATTCCGCCCTTAATCTATTCCAAAAAGTGCTACATAAGTTTAACTATAGAGTGTGCAGGCATGGTGAGATCATGCAACTTTGCAATTTATTATTAAATTGGCAAGTACATTGACTCGTTAATTCTTTGTTCTTTGTTGTATGTGTAACACATTCGTGCAGATTGTTTCTCCGCCTTTTGCCAATTTAGCACAATTTAATTTATTGTTGCATTATTGATCATGTTATTTCTGGGAGCTGTTTTTATGCAAGGAAAATTGAATGCAAAAAAATTGCAGCACCAATAGATATTTATCCATTGCTGTTGTAGTAGCACTAAACTGGTGAATCTTTGCATTAGAACTGTTTTGATTAGATAGAGATAGATAGATAGATACTACAAAACCTGTTTCGTTAATTTAACATCTTAGAGTGCTGTTTATAGTAGCAAATTATAATTTTCCTTAAATACAGATATACTCAGATGTATTAGACTCCTATATTTTTTGCGAATAATCAAAGTAAGGTGAGTTTAAAATAAAAGTATTGCAACTGTATTAAAATCTTGCAGAAATACGGCAAATTATTAATATTCTTTATTAAAATACTATTTATAACGCATTTAAATTAAGAGTTTTATTTTGAACTCACCTTATTTTGATTATTCGCAAAAATATAGCTATCTAATACATCTGAGCATATCTGTATGAATTAGCGCCAATAACACTAGAACTAACTATTGCAAGTAAAAAAGACGTACATAGTAAAATTTATTTGCACAAGACATTTTTTTAGTTTCCGGCAATTAAAAATACCTCTACAACAACGGTAGAAGAGCATGCGGATAAGTAAGTAGATAAGTGCCAAATATATAAGTTATTTGGACAATTTTTTTCAGTATAATCTAGCAAATTTGACCTAATTCTTTTATGTCTCAATACTAAATACACAACTTCGTTAACCATTACAAGAGGATATTAGGTAACAAAACAAGATGAGCAACCTGATTCCATTTGTACTCAATCCTGTAACTTCTCACCATTTGTCAAAACGTTTTACGGCCGGGCCTATTCACTCCCACCATTTTCTCGCCATCTTTCCCTAATCGTCCGTGCGTGCTTTCAAATCTTCCGCAAGGGGTATTACATCATGCAGACGAAGACAACAGAATACCTCTCACGGGAGTGACGCACACCCGTCTAGTCCGCCGCGTGCGTTAATGCCAGTGTAGAACATGAGGGACTCGCGAGGGCTTTCGGAACGGCATCCATCATTTCTAAAAGCGGCCGGGTGTCATCTTTTGTCAAATAAAGCGAAACTCATCTACATAATTGCGAAGTTACGTAATTCGTTCCTAACTGAAGCAGGTGCCTTTGAAAGATTCGTCTCACTTCTATCAGATTAAGCGGATTAGCGTTGAGAAACAGTTCGATTTTAATCGGCCTAATTAGGGCCAAATCTGGGCACGGTAGAATGAGGTTGTTTAGATTTCGTGTCCGGTGAATGTAAATATTGGAAGCGATTGGGCAAGTATCGGAAATCGTCTGGCGTTTTGGGTATACATGTTAAAACTTGCTAGGAGGTGCTAAAACGTTTTCGGAGGTGTATGAAATTTATCGTAGTGAAAGAGATTTATTGTAATGTTAATTGCGCAAGGGAAATCTCTTCGAATATCTTCCGTTTTGGTGGGGGAGAGGGGACGGTATCTCCCTTGATTAATAGTTTAGAGAAATTGTAGGAGTCTTCTTAGGATTGAGTAAAATTTATGGGTTCTGGGTAAATAACTTAATATTACTGTAATAGAAATGAAGAAAATAATAAGAAATTTTAATGGAATTTTTGTGGTAATAAGGAATGAATAAACTTAATTAATTTTTTTTCGTCCACTCAGAACTCCTATTTCTGCTCAAATGCGATGACCATCTCGGAAAACTTTTTATGTGCAAATGAATTTGTTCAATCATTTCAGAAGCCATTTGAATTTGGTTGATTGTTATATTCACCGCGGTTGTCTCTTGCTGCTGTTATAGTATTATTAATATGTTTCTTACCGCTTGCCAGTAACTTCTTTCCTATATTTCTTTTCAATTGTGACTTATTAACCACTTTTACCCAGTAAAAAATTTCTGCGTGTAAAGCTCAAAAAGTAAGTGGTAAAAAGTTTGCGTGTTAAAATTAACACCTCATTTGGTTAAAGTTGCATTTTGTTACCAAAATCAATTAGGTAAAGACATCTTTGCCCAATATTTGAAATATCTACACCTGGGGGTGTAAAAAGTTGACTTCGAAAAGAGAGGGGCGTACATATGTACTCCTGCGCATGAACAATTTCTATCAGGTACATGTAATAAAGAGAGATAAACTTACAGACTACTAACGGACAATTGACACGTGATCGGATTCGTATTGAAACATGAATCCTGTGCCTCTGCTTTTAAGATGTTTATAGTTTATACGTACATCTTTTTATGTTTTTTGCAACCATGATGTTAATATGAATTAAATGCAAAAGTATGATAAAATGGCTGAGTATTAGTGATTCGCCTATCCCGGCGGCATATAAACATTGCATATCAAACAGTAAATAACCAATTACACCATTTTGAACAATAGTTAGATATGTAGGTAGGTACATGATACGTATCGTTTACAACCTATATTCTTTGTTGCTGTATTTCGTAAAATATTTGTCAGTTCTAAAAGATTTTTATGACATATTGTAGGTTATGTATATATGACCAATCGTGTAGAATGTAATCCCTGTTTAGTCTATTCCCTCCATTTCGGTGGTGAACTCCATAATCCTTAACCTAACTGGTAGGGAGGAGTTTGAAATTTAAAATATATATATATATTTGTTAATATTAACTGTACTATAATATTGCCGTGCTGTGCAATGGTTTTTCTTTTATTGCATAACTTGTTTATTTAACCTTAATTATTATTAGTAATATTATTGATATATTTTTCCAAGGCATATTTTTTTTTTAATCATTAGTGTTCGTATTCGTTTACATATATTAAGTGCATGTCGTTTAAATGTTGTTCTGTACATTGTGCGTTTAGCGAGAAAGCAAATGTTTAAATTCTGTTTTATACAAAAAGATATTCGCAAATAAATTTTTATTAGCAAATTGAAGTTTCTTTTGGATTACTTCACCACCTTACGTTTATTATAGTGCTTAGCGTATATATACTGTACGATATACATTTACAGCGAAAAGCATCTTAATTACACTTACGTTATTCAGTGTAAAAGCTACACCCATATGTAGTGTACCTCTAACTAACACCCAAAGGTGTATATCATCTCTTGGTAGTTTACATTGGCAAGTGTCCTACACTACACGTTTTAAACTGTAGGATTTACCAAATCGTTTTGGTAAATTTTACCAAATTTCACAGTGTAAAATTTACCAAAAATAGTGTGGACTTATATAGACCACTTTTAGTGTTAATTTCTACACGCAATTTTTTACTGTGTATAGTCTTTGTTTCCGAGTGTTATTGAAATATAAAATCACACACTGGCAAGTTCCCACCAGCGAATGATATAGGTTAAAAATAAATTACAACATAGATTAGGTACAAATACACACTAGCCAAAACATATACATCAAATTGTTTGGGCCAAGAACAAGGTAGCTCCAGGAATTGCCTTCTTTTTTACACCCAGTATCTACTTCTATATATTTTGCAAACTCATACTGAAGGTAGAAATCTCGTTTTTGCACCAAGCGATGCAGTTTGTGCCGTTAAATAAATTAAATACATAAGCGCATTTTAGCTTAAAAATGGAACTGCCTCCTTCTTGCTGCAGGGTCCTCAATTCTATTCTTGGGTTGGCTGAATAAAAGTATATGATAAATTCGTTTTTAGACGAGGGATTGTTGATCTCTCATTAATATTTCTGCATAAAAGGACGCTTTATATTCATTGTCGCGGTTTCAAATGCCTTCTTTCAGGCATTCCGGTCCATCAGATCCGATATCTGAGTCGCGAGACCAATCAAATGAAAATGCACCGTGTTCCTGGGTATACTGTGTTGTTCAAGATACGGATGATGTTTTCAACTTGACGTGAAACAAACTTTTTTTAACTGAAACGTTTTGGCAGTAAGTGATTATTCTAGAGATATTCTAGCTTCAGATTTGTGAATTTTTTTGACATAAGGGAAGCCAATAAAGCGGTAATTGCTTCCTTAGCTTGAATATTTAGTGTCCCAAAGACATTTTTGAAAGGTAAAGGGAATTCAATATGAATTTCATCTACAGAAGAAACAAATCTCCTTATTTCACTCGATCATCTATCAACTGCTAGATATAATGTCGCAATAAACATTACCAACTCGACACACATCGCTAGAAACAATTTATATTATTGCAGCACAAACACAGCACCTATTATATAATCTATGTGGTAGCGACGTCTTCATAGTGTTATATTATGACTCACTTCTCGGAACGTTGGCAGACAACAACAATAGCCGAGAGAGGAGAGCTCGACAAGCTATTATAATATCCCGGCTCGGATGATTTATTTCGAGGTAAACGCTAGGAAATTAAGTAATATCGTCCTTTTCGTCTGCTATATCTATTAACGAGCGCTATTACGGTAATACGTCACAACGTATTGCGTTCGTATTAAGTCGGTCTCGATAACCGGATTACAAAATTCGAAATGGGCTCATCGTCTTTCTGTTGTGTCGGTGAGTATAGGACGGGAACAAACAAGGAATCTAATTGCGTTGAACGCCTACGGTTTACTGCTCTTTATGTAAAACGCGTATCTCCCGACATCAGAGGTATAGTCGTGGGATTATTCCTTTTGTGAAAGTGGGCTCTTACATTCGATATCGTTATGATTAAGCAGCAGACAGAAGCGGCACAACTGTTGTGCGTCGTCTGACAGAAGCGCGCGCGTGTGTGTCGTAACATTGCTCCATTTACTTTGTGTGGGATTAGGATCTGTTTACGTGGGTCTTTGGAATTTTAACTTCTAAAAAGGATTAGATGGATGAAAAGAGAAAAAGGATGTAGAATTTCTTTTTGTTTTTCTTTTTGAATTGATTATACTATTGGCGTTCCTCAGTAATCTATTTTAGGACCTCACGTTTTTTTTTTATTTTGGAGATTTTTATAAAAACGGTCTTCATTTATTAGCGTGATTCAAGATTAATTATGCACGTCATCGTAGTGTAGAGATGCAGAAATATTATTTAGCAGTAAATAAATAGGTACAAAATATCTAATCTGTGCTTAACGGTTTTAAGGTGTTACCAAAAAATATACAGTCACACAGTTTATTAGTACAGAGCCCTTAACTAACGCATTGGTTCTAGAATGTATAATTTGGCTTAGATTTCTTGAGGTGGATTGTGATTTTAATTTATTCGTGCAGTATTTTGCTTCGGTATTAGAGGAGGAGGTATTTAATAGTCGCAAATTGTCTGTTTTTCTTGGAAGGCGAGCGTCATTATGAAAATGTCGGTTAACTACTTTCGAAGCCTCAGTTCAGTTAAAGACAGTTGCAGATGCTTATTTGAGTTAAATGGTTTTCGCTAAGAGAATTTAATTGTGTAGTCGAATAAATAAACGCCTTGCGTTAAATAAATAGTAATTTGCTTAAAATAAATACTTCTAACAAAATACATGTTGTTGCTTTGACAAATCCTTTTTCTTCGTGTAGTTACGGCAAATTTTCAGTATGTTTGGTGAAGCGATGCGGTACAGCAACCTAACTGATAAAATAACTTAGAACAATTCACCGTACCGGAAACGAGACTAATACGCAGTAAGTTGGCACTGGCGCTTTTGTCATGAGTCGGACGGCGATATTAATTGTTGTTCTTGGAGTAAAACTTTCTGTTCATAAATCCTCTCAGGACAGAAGCCATCTCTATTAAAGGAAATGTACTTTATATGTTACTGTACACCGTACAGACTTCTTATTTTTGTATTAAAGATACACTCAAGAAAGTACATAGGTTATTATTACTATAATATTGTAGTTGAAAAAATGTAGTTATAGTTACACTACAATTGTAAAAGCCAGTCCTAATCCGTTCTCGTACAGCTTACTACATTATTGTGTAGTATATTTTAACAGTACAACGATATGAATTTGTAATATATTTTTGTGTTAAAGTACTGTAGCATGAAATACTACAAATTATTAAAAAATCTACTACAATATATAACCACTTTGTTCACAATAGTATGCCAAACTTTCTTGTATTAAAGAGTCGAATATAATGTAGTCGAATATAGTACAATTAGGTTTGAAAATTCAAAATAATGTAACACTTTCAGATATACATTATATTAATTATTGTAGGTATCTAATATACCTATAGGAGTAGGATTAACTTGTTTATTAATATCTGTTTCATTTGAATCTTATTACATTAGATATCCCAACGCGTTTTTACTATATTGATTATTGATGCAAATATAAATTATGTGCGGAATTGCGGAAACAAAGGTGAATACTGAATAACAGCAAACAAAAATGTGTTTTGTCCTTCGCAGTGCCAGCAATCATCCCGCTAATACGCCATTTTATATTAGTCGTTAATAAGGCGTACATGGTGGTGGTCGTGTGATTTGTGTGTTCTTATGTCGTGTCCTATGGTACTCCATCCATTAGATAATATATACATTAATGATGATGGATGCGAAAAGTTATTTAGTGAGTTGGGGGTTAGAACCGTTGGTAAGCATGTTTGAAGGTAAGACATTGAAATATATCTTGAATACAAAAGTATAGGCGTGTATGTATGTATTTAGCATTAAATTGTTTCTCTTTACCTGTGTAATTACCTATTACTGATGCTGTTATGTGTTTATATACATAAAATTACCTATAGGGGGTAAATGTAATAGGTAATTCTTGGGTTGTCTGGATCTATTATGTCATAATAACAAATAATTATAATATTATTAATGCGCGTTTATTGTTATCATAATTGTACAAGTTCTTTCTATTGTCCATATATCGGTGGCTTTTACACCTTTTACTGATGTGTAATAATTTTCAGACCGTGCAATTTTCTAACTTTCTGTTACATATAGTTGAAATCGCAATACACAATCTGCAAAACTTAATTTGTATTTATTTCCAGAATATTACTGACTTGGATGTAGAGCTACAGTGGCGGGCAGAGAATAACGCCAGATTTCAGGTTCCAGTACAAGAAATACCAATCATAGTTGGAGAACTTCTTAATATGCACGTTATATCAAATATAAAATAGATACACCATTAAAAGCTGTGGATGCATGTTTTAAAATAATGTTTGCATTGGGTGCTGAGTATCCAATAGAATGCGAGCAGGTGACATTTCAGTTTCATTGAAGAAATCAGTAAAAAATGTGTTCCAAGTTAGTATCTTTTTCAACAAAAATGTGTTACGTTGAAAATGTTGTCTAGTAAATGTATTTTTCATTAAAATTCTTGTTTTTATTAATATCTATTTCCTTATTGCTTTGCTAAGTACATACATATGTATTTACCAGCGTAAGTATATACCTATATAAAATTGTAGTAATTTTTACAACACTTCCTTACTAAATAGTAATATATTTCGTGAAAAGCGTTAGATGCTATAGTGATAATCATTACTACAATTTTTAGTAACTTATAGTTTTCATTGTTTACTCCGCAACAGCTTTTTACCTCCAATTCTAGCATTACACAAGTAGAAACGTTCTCAATAAATATAGTACGAATCGCCATTTTCTGTGGCAGAGTTTCTCAAATATTCTTTTACTTAGTGTTATAATTTGTAGCACAACTTACGAGTGCATATTACAAAATGTTGCATAGTTTAGCGTAAAAATTACAACAACTTTGTGGATTCAGTCTTATTTGTTTTGAGAAATCGTATAAAGTATTACAATATTGTAGTAAGCTCTCCTAAAAATAAAATAACCGTACTGACTATATTGTTGTCGCAAATTTTCTTACAAATTGTAATACACATTCTTATACACGTTAGATACAATTTTGTGTGACTTTTCATTACAAATTGCGCCTGGTGCATATATTACTGTAATTTGTAGCGATATGGAATACAATTGTAACAAAATTTGCAAGCTTTTTTTTGCTGTATTGGTATACACTCAAACTTTCAGATTTTGCTCGTGAATAATTTTCCATGTATAGATCGCTGATATTCGTAGTGCGACACCCTGTATAGGTTTGTAAAATATACAAGATAACAATTTTTCATTTAATAACACTTAGAGTATAAACAGTACATATAAATGCGTACTACCACAGTTTGTCTCACTTGAAATTATAAGTACTGACAACGTACAAAATACATAACCACCGGTAAGCTCCGTATACCACCTTTTCGGTTAGTTTAAACATTCACACGTTAAAAAGCCCTCCATATATGCGTATGACTCGTTCTATCTTCTCCTTTTTATAATAAAATAAACACATAAACCCTTTAATCCCGTCCTTACATGGCCCGTACACAAAAAACGAGAAATAAACACGGTGTCACCGAAAAGATACTGCATAATATATGGGTGTTTATCTGTCAAACAACCGAAATATGTATCGTAATTACTAGTTTGTCACGAACTTATTTATTTTGTGTACTCTTCACACACTAAGAACATGTGTCGCTCCGTTCGCTATCCTGATTAATGCATCCTATTTTTTGTTGTGCATTCAGGACACGCCAGCGGGTGTTGCCAGATATTAAATTATATCCATCAACTGCCGACTGGTAGCGAGCATTAAGATTTTTAGTCGTAAAACGGGGGTGATTATTTACTACTTAGTTCGTAAAAGAGGGATACTGTTTCAACAGGGGTCGGAGTGTTTTCATTATGCCCATCAGGCACAAAAGGGTTTTAATTTTTGTAAGTGTATTATGTGGTTACTTCTGTTAGAAAAGCGAAGTGACAGCTTTGAGACGTTGCAAAAATAATTATAAAATCAATAAATTAAAAAATATTGTTTGGCTATCTGACAGTGCTAAACTCAAACTTAGAAGCCATTGTAATGTTCACTGCTGAAAGTAATGTGAAATGAAAAACTGATGTTATTAACGTCAATTCACAACCTCCACAACAAGAAATTCCGCCGAAATGTCAGAGGGCTAACGCGAACAAAGGAATAACACGCACCGCGTAACTTTATTAATATTTTATCCGTTTCTCGAAAACCTCCAAAACTGAAGAAGTAGAAAATCCACCGCGCCCAGAATAAGAATCCAGACGCCGAAGGGCGAAAGTGCCTCATCACGTCGAAATTGTAAATAAAGAATCGTGCTCCAGTAGAGGACGCTTAATTCCGAAGAGTAGATTTGGGTTCCTCGAAGAGAAGGAAAGGAAAAAAAGAGGAGACCGGTGAATGGAAGGCCCGGATACCGGATAGGCGGTTTTAGAACGTTAAATGGACGACTATTTACCGGAATTTGATTCGGCGTTTTTGATGTTATTCGCCCTGGAGAACGGCCGTCCCAGAAGCCGAAGATTACCGGGCTTGGCGTCGCAACGCTCACGAGGTTTGGGAGCGAAAAGGAAGACCGAATTGGTTCAGGATTAGATTTTAGACAATTTTTGCCAATCTTATAAAAGGGATCATCGATTTATAACCGCAAATACTTTTTTCGTTTATGTTTTGTTAGATAAAATTCAGTGTTTATGTGCCTCGTAGAGCATTTTGGGTTTAAATAAGGGTTTCACTTACATATTTCTTGATATTTGAGCTAATATGCAATGAAATTATACACTATAAAAAGGTTTTGTGTAAAATTACATAACCAAATGTTGGCAGCTTTGTAACCAACGTTTGGTTATGGAAAATTACAGAAACATTCTGTAATAAAATTTTACATAATCAATCATGTTTTTTGTTTTCCATAATCCTATTAAAAGCTTAGAAAAAAATTTCATTTACTGCTTGCTGACTGCATACCTCACAAACATCTATTCGACCACTATCAAGACATTTACAAAAAAAAAACACTTAACTATAACTAACAATAAGTAACATAACTAAAATTAAATGTTAAAGTATTTAATTTTATGTACAATTTTTAATACTTGAAGCTCCTGTTAAATTTATTATGTTTTCTGTACATATACGAACGCATACTGTGGATATTGTGAAACATTATATTTGAATTGTGCATATATTATTAAACGGACATTTTATAGATCTGCCCTGTCTAACATGGTGAAATGTATGTGATAACAACGATTTCTGAACGGTCGTAGAAAAATTACAATCACTTAAACTACACGACAATAATTCTTGCGAATATGTATTAACGGAAGTTGTATTATGTGTTCGAAACACATGTTGTTTAAATCCATTATAGGATTTGAAAATCATACTACATATTTTTCGTATACACCTAAAATTTACATTATTCCAATTTCTGTGAACATATTGATGTAAATTACACTTTCTTTCAGTGAAACACTTGAAACGACATATTTCACATACTATCATGCACTTTAACACTGAAAACAAACGCGTCTGAACAGGCAAGGGTACGATTTATAAGTGACGTTTAATAACACACAAAAATGCATATGGCGGTAGTTACAGAATTTGTACTGTACGTTTGCGACGTTACGCGACGTGTTCTCTGAATTTACTTTTTACCTAGCAAAAGTACTTTGTAAGTTTACCATAACACACGAGTGTAACTGTAATTGCTAAACATGCCACTTCTTTACATAACCTATTCAGGAAAACAATTACATGTGCTGATCTGAAATTCACACATAAGTTGCAATGTAAAATTACCATTATTTTTTTCAGTGTATAATTACAATTTATTTAGAGCAAGAAAAAGTATTAAAATGACAACTGGTTCGCTAGGTATTTATTCGTATATATGAGATCATTTGCGAAATGTAATGTTTGAATCCATGTCTTAGACGACTTAGTACCTAATGTGTTTTTGGACTAAGGCAATAATTAATTACACAGAAGGAGTACGTCGACCATTACGAACTAACACGTAGTTGAAAGATAGGGAGGGTGACCACTTCTTTTTTCAAATAAACCTTTAAATTAAAGCAGAATATTAGTTTAACTATAGCTAGCCCGCATTCCACCTAGAATGCACCCTATTGAAAAAGTTGGTGCGCTTATCCCGCGATTCACTTTGGCCCGCGATTCACTTTGGCCCGCGCTTTCTGTACAGGGGCCGCACTACTTCAGGTAGCATTTCGCTCTTTAATCGCATAGAAAAGGTAAGGAAGTACGTACCGATTTATACTGAAACAAAACAGACCTCTTGTTTGGGTTTCCGAACAATATTATTGTTCACACTAATGTTTTCGATTGTTTTTGGATGATACCAATATATTCTAAGCTATTATTATGTTTATTGTGTTGCTTATTTATACTCTGTGGTTAGACACTTGTGTTCAAATCTTTATTTAGAACAATATATCATATGCATGTAGATATTGAATATAATCCACAGCCTCTGTTTATATTGAAAAATCTCCAATCCAATATCATGTTAACTCGATGTATACTTAATCAAATCGTGTTTGTCTGCAAAAGAAATTTTAGTGGTTGATAGTAAACTGTCGATAAGACTGCAAATATGGTTAGTGCGACTAACTAATAATGCTAAATGAAGCAACTTCAAAGACGTCCATTCAACAAGTAGTTACTGAAGGAGTCTGTTTGCTTTTGAACTAAGTTTTGGGTTGTGGAATACACTGTGATACTTCTAACATCTATTGACGTATTGTACCATCTCCACTGAAATTTTGCCGAATACGATGGTGTTCTAACCTCTGGTAGGGTTTTCTTACGTGTCAAATATCACTTTGATACGGTAATTGATTTTTATCAACAATGCAGATCCGCAATTAGAAAGCAACCATCTCGGCCTGGGGTTGAACCAGCATCTATGGGATGTGAAACCACCCCCGTCATGGTTTGTCCTGTGTGGAGAATTTATTGTCTGCTGGCGGTTTTCTTGTGTTATATTGCTAATGCCAGTCATTCCAATAGGCACTAGGGATGTGAAGTGTCCGCGTTTTGTATCCTGCAGTCGATTCATACTCGTATTTTAAGCAATAGTTTAGGTTAGTTTACATTTTACTGGATTAGTTTTGACAAAAAAAAGATCATGTTAGTTTCGACCCCAAACTGCAAAAAAATACTATACTGATAGCAAGGATTTTTTTATTCAATGGATTAGGGCCAAATAAATATTTTTAAAGAAAGATATCATATTTCTTTCTTTAATTAGTGCAAACAATATTGCTTTGAAATAGAAAAATATATTTGTAAAGGACTGTTTCTGCGATTAAGGGAATCCTTTCTATTCTTGTATTCTTCTGTGTTTTTGCCAATTTCCATTTAATTATAAGTAGCCTATACTTTTTTTTTTTATTACAATCTCTTCTGAACGGTTTAACAAAGTGTAATAACTATAAATTTAGTGTTCCTTTTAGCTTTGGCTGTGCCTCATAATATAATACATATTTTAGTACCTACGATACACACCCAAATATCAATTTGTTTTTCACAATTTAATCATGTAGGAAGCTCTTCGTAGCGTTCCAAAATTTACAACCAATTTCCGAATACCAAGAGATTTATGTTTACACTCGCGGCTGTTCTTTCTCTTCCTAAGAGTTAATTATTTCTCCAGTATGCGCTTCCCCTAGTCTTTGGCTCGAAATGTAACGTGTCGGAATGGCAGGGGGAAAAAAAGGGAAACAAAGCGGGGAAACTTTCGTGTTTGCCCTGTGTCAACGGGGAGGGAAATCAAATAAACTCCCGAACAAAAATAATTGATGGATTTCTACCCAAGCCCTCCTCCTCCAAACCGAACTGTAAAAGTTACAGGCACGTATGGGTCGTACAATAAACGTCTTCTCTTCCTACGTTTTCTCTTCTATACCACCTTGAAAATAAACTCATCTCCGGTTCTTTCGTGCAGCTAGAAAATTGGCTCCTTTGATCTTTCGGGCGGTGTGCGGAAGAAAACGGCCGGGTCTTATTCTAAACAAGGCTGCGCCTATACAAATAATGACGTTATTCTTAGCGAAGCGTGTATATATATACATCGTTTACGACGTACAACATACTAAGTTATGAGAACCGTATATACTCGTACATACATACAGCACACCGGATTTCTCTGTTTAGGAGGATAACGCTTCGCTTCTGTTGCCGTGAACTGCTGGTTATGTGTATATATGGTGCTTGGGGATCGTGATCGGTGCACCTGCAAAGCATTCCAAAGCATTAGTTTAAGTAATTGACTTAGAACATCCTTTTATGTTGCTTTGGTTTCTTTCCTTCTTCGTCTTCTTTAATCTTTAACTATTTTTTATTTATGTAATAACTCAAGGGTAGTAAAGAAATGCTCTTATTATTACAACAAAATAATAATATGCTTGAAAATATTTAACATGTCTTTTTTGTAAACTAGTTTGTAGATATCTGCATATTGGTTTTGGATGTTCTTAAATAATTTCATTCATTTATTGAATGACAATGCATATAAGACTCCAAATTCTCATGTTTTGGAAAATCACAAATCTTGATAGACGAAACCATTAGCTATCCAGTTACAAAACTCGAGACGTCATGCCCAATCTGCTGGTTTCAATTCTTATATTGCAACGGCACGGTAAAGATAGAGTTGCACTGCTTTGTGTAAAAGTTTATAAATGGTTCCGATGGAGTGATTGACCTGTTGACTCAATTGCCTTTTCGGTGTAAAGCCCATTACTTGTTCAGAATTGGCAACAACTTCTGCAGTACATTTCTTCAGTGCTCCACTACTACTTATCTTAGGATAGTAACAGTTTCAAGAAACGGAGTTTCAGCACTATCTAAAGTTTTTTCTTAAAACTGCATGTAATCAACAGCAAAATTTTAAACTGTGCTTAAAATTGGACAGAATAAACACATTGCAGTTTTTAAATTTCTGCGCTTTTTACAGTGTGAAATCATTAAAGAATTAATGCTTTTTCTACTGATTACTGTAATTAGATTACAAGGCAATTTTAATATTAAAATTTTTACCTCCTGTAGGATTTGAAACTGACACCTCTTGTTTACCGGACGAGCGCTCTGAGCAAATGAGCTAACGAGGCCGACAGATTCCTACAAGTTATTTGGCTTTCAAAACTTTTTCTCCAATGGAACAAATAACAGAGAAATATAAGTAAAATTTAGAGTAAGATACACGGCGCATCCACCAGATTTATAGCACAAATTCTCGAATTAAACCATTACGAAAGCCAAATATAACAGTATTTCTATTAATTTTTTTTCTAATCGCCTAATATGTTTTTTCTCTTTATGTTATACTCATTGATGGACCTTGATAGACGTGTTGACAGATGAGATGACACACAGTTGCTAGGTTATAGTGTTTTGTATTTTTCGTTCTTCTAGTGGATTTAGTGCTGTCACGGACTAGCAGCATCCAGCATTTTAGAACTCTTTTGGGGCATTCTTCATCACTTGTTGCGTATCCATTTATTGACGGCATTATTGCATATGATTTGGTGCTTCCCATATTAAAAAATTTGTTTGCAATGTTATGAAGAACTATCTAGATAATTGCTATTCGAAAACAACGTAATCAAATTATTATATATGTCTGTGAATTAATATACACATTATATTCACCATGTCTTTTGAAATTTATAACATACAACTTGTATTAAAATGGAAAATCTGATTTGTTTTTAAGGTTAATTGTAGATAATTTATACCCGTACTTAATCCTTCACGCTAGCCCATTTAGAATAAAACATCCTAATAGCCTCAAAAGAAATTAGTTTCATGTTTCATCAAATGTTTTCCAGTTAAACAATAAGTGTTAGGCAATTAACAAAGCCATTGCTATTGAGAAATAAGGATTATGGTAATCAAAATTCAAATCGCAGTTAATTTAATGCTATTATGATGATAATATTATCTTTTCACAAATCTAAACGTTCCCCAATTTTCATCAAAAACATGTTCTAGATTGAACTTTATTATACAGAAATTGTTGTAAAGATGACAGTTCTATTTCACTCCAGTAATGATACATATTCTCTGTAAATCGTATGCTTACATGACAGACATAGCCATCAAATATTTACCGGTTAAATATCTTATATATGTAGGAATAATGATCATCAAAATGGTTACTCTCGCGGCACGAAAATGTGGAAGGCAACATGCGGTAATGGTAGTGAGGTAGATAACACTCTATCATTCTAACGTAAAATATTTGATTAATTTAACCATAGAATGTTAAAAAAATGTTTTTGTTTAGGTAACGACACATGCTGCTTTCCTAGGATTAAACTTCGTAATATTGTTAAACTGACCAAAATTTTGTTAGTTTAACATCTGTCGTTTTTTTTAGTTCTATGGCGTTTCTATATTGTACAAGTTACTATTTAGCAATTCTACAATAATATTGGGCTTCATAAGAGGTATATTATCTCGGAGGCTATCACTATAGTAACTTGCGGTAAATTTTACACCACTTTTTTCTCTGTGTATAAGATAAGTAAGGAACAACAATCATTTTTCTGCTTCGAAGTACTTATCTTCGTAAATAATTTCACAAATTCAAAATGTTCCCTCAGTTTTCCGCGTCCTCTTTCTCCTAATTAACCGAGACAGCTCGACAGAAACAAATACAAACGCGGCAGACCAAAACCGTCCGCAGTATACGTGAAAACAACGACATGCAATTATGCAACCTTCGGGGAGCGATCCACTGCGACTCTAAGGTCGTTTATAATCCATTCACATCAGCACCCGCTGCCTTCGCAGCCTGTATGCGCCACGTACCGAGGGCAACAATTCAAAACTACGGAAGGTGGGCCATAAATATTTTACTTCCATGCCACCGTGCGGAATATTTTTCAGAAATGCAAGGCGACACCATAAATCATCGGCTTTATTTTCCGAGCACATGAAACCGGTTCATGACTTTTTGCTGTGTGTTAAGGTGGAGTCGAAACACAGACCGTGTGACGGAGCAGTAATGTGGAGCAGTAAAGTTTGCTTGCGTCTATTAAATATTTTTTTAGGAGGCAAACCAATTTTATAATATACAAGATTGGTAAACTCGTATTGCATAATTATTAATGCTATATTAATAACTACACTACCTATTGAAAATAAATTTGGAAATGAAAGTTATTATATATGTATATATACAACCTGAAGAAATTAATTGAGATCTCACGAAGAGATACACCACGCTTTAATGCCTCCACGAGCGGTAATCGTTTTACAATTTAATTAATAGTCCCAGCATGCAATGAAAATGCCTCAGAAAATAATTAACGGTCATTAAAAAAAATACAGTAAGGCAATATAACTTACCGTAACAGTAAACACGTTGTCAGTAGTACATAAGTACACACCCTGGCATTTTCTCTCACTCCCAATCGTACGGGAACGCTTGCTATACTTACAGACAGATAGAAATAACAAGCAAACAAATGGAGTTGGTAATAATAAATGGTGGTGTAATCGATAGCGCAGTTTTTCATTAAAAAAAAAAAGAAATGCGTACGAGTGAGTTTATGAGAGTATTATATTTTAGTTCTCCGTGCTGTTTTGTTCTGTTCTGCCTAGTGCTTAAGAATTGTTGTTACATATGCTGCCTGCTAAGAATTCCAGGCGAGAATGCGTGACCTATATGGTATTTTCTTGCGATCGGCCGTTGTTTAATTGCTTTAAGTTGAAAATGTCAAACATGTCGTGTAGTATTGGTTATTGGAAAATTTATTGTTGTAATTAGTTCCCGGAGATGTTGATTGCTATATGCGGTTTTTGTTCTACTCCTAAGTTCTAATAATTTTATTTCGCAAAGTGGTTTAAATGCAGTTTACAAGATCATAAGGTAGATTTCGACTTATATGTATATTTATAGGGACAAGAGAACACCGGGAACTGCTTTTTCGAAGGTTCTTGTTTAATTACACATATAATAAATCTTGATATAAATTATCTAAATTTAGTACGCGTCTCTACGAAATGTTATTGTTTAAAATATTACTGTATAAATGCGCATTCTGAAGTAATTGATGATCATCGTGTAAAAAGTCAGAGTATCAACTGTGAATCTACATAAACTACAATGTATCAAAATATAAATCTTTAGTTCTGCGTCTTGTGCATCAAATTTGGTCGTAGTTTACACACTTTTCTTGAGGATATACAGGGTGTTTTGAAACATCGTTTAAAGATTTTAAGGGCATGTAGTGCGATCGAAAATAAGGTTAAAAGTCATAATAAACATATGTTCACAAATCAACCGTTTACGAGATAACAGCGAGTGTTCCTAGTAGTACATGGATATAACATATCCCAGTAAACAGGTGCTTATCAGCTATTGTTTTATCACAGTTTAATTTGACGTTTTGTGCAATTTGTAGCAATTGCAATGGTTGCGTATTCTAATGCTGAAATGAGCGATATGGTTTCTATGCTGAAACGTTTCCTGATCGCCAACTGCCTTCGCATGTGATGTTTCAGACGGTGTTTCAACGACTAAGAGAAACTGGTTCGTTTGAGAAGCGGTCTTCTGATACTGGACGGCAGAGATTAGCATGTACTCCACAGATAGAAGATCGAATTTTGAATATTATTGATGAAAATCCCGAAACTAGTGTTAGAAGAATTTCGACTCAAGTGGGTGTAAGCAGCAATCTTGTTTGGAGAACTCTTCATGAGCAACTCCTATACCCCTACCATTTCAAACGGGTACAAGCCCTTACTGCTCCGGATTATCAAGCGAGATGAGCTTTCTGTTTGAGGTTTTTGCGAACAGCTGCTGATCGGCCAGATTTCGCTGATAACATCCTTTTCACTCATGAAGCTGGTTTGACTAAAAATGGAATATTTAATTTCCACAACAATCACGTTTGGTGTGGTGAGAATCCTCAATGATTAATGACCAGCAACGTTTCTCTCTAAACATCTGGTTAGGCATGATAGGGGAACGGTTGTTAGGACCGATTATTTTGCCACAACGCTTAACAGGTCCTGCATACTTCGAGTTCTTGGAAAATACTTTACCTGAACTTTTGGAAGATTTACCTATAAATCTAAGACTGAACCTCTGGTTTATGCAAGATGGAGCTCCACCGCACTTTACGCGTGCTGTTAGGGAACATCTTAACAATGAATTTCCTGGGAGATGGATAGGGCGAGCAGGTCCCATTGCTTAGCCTCCAAGGTCTCCCGATCTAAACCCGTTGGACTTTAGTATCTGGGGTTATTTATCTATAGCGTGCACAGCTGATTTCTTGGTTTTTGCAAGCGTGACTTTTTCGAATTGTTAGAGATTTCGGATTTTTTAAATTTCCATAACGTATTACACGTTATACCTTAAGCTTTAACAACCGACGTTTCGATGTGTCATTCATCATTTTCAATATTTAATACAAGTGTTGGTGGTGTACCGTGAAAAAATTGTAAAAGCAGCCATAGTGACCACAATAATTAACAAAGATACTTGAAACAATTTAATTGATAAATGGCAATTTAAAAATCCAAAATTGAAATTTAACAGAAATTTAATATATACCTACTTGAAAACATGCATATCATATTTATTTCTTGGCTGTCTTAGTTTGCCGCAACAATAGAAGCGGTATCATTTGCATACAAACATGTCTTAATTTTGGGAAATAGCGAATAAGTCATTGTGATACATTATAAACAACAATGGCCCAAGGATAGATCCTTGTGGAACTCCGCTGTTGACATCGATAATTTAACTTTTGTAATAGTCCACCTCTTTAACCATAATTAATAAAAAAAAAACTGTGACTTCCTCCATTTTTTGATACGTCGAATAAAGATATATCGGTACTCTAGCCACCAGCTTAAATCAAAGACTTCGTCAATGTGTTTGACCATATGTCGTATTCTTATCATAGTGAAGTGTCCTTTTTTATGTCCATCCTGTTCCCGGTTAGGTAATTTTTATTCTCAAAATAACTTTAAAGTCTTGATCTACTAAGTTGCTCGAAATTGTTTAAACGTGTAAACCAATGTGTTAAAGCAAAAATGCCTTCGTTTTCGTCGAATAGTATGCCAAAATAATACACGCATTTGTAATATGTGTGTCGGTGTGTTAATGATGACCATTGGGTCCTATTGCATAAAATTTTGTGTTACGAAGCTATTTAAAAAAGCTATACTGCAACCTCAGATTTTTAAAGAACATTTACACCGCTAAAAGTGATCAGTTGTTTACATTGGACATTTTTGCAGAACCCTAATCACTTTTAGACAAAAAAAACTGCAAGAATATAAACACTGGACGCAAATATTATCATCATATCCTTTGAATTATTTATAATAATTGACCACACCACGACAATGCTCATTACTTCGATCTGCGGACATTTAAATTGGAATAGAAAAAGTGCCAACTCATTCTCATAATGTTTTCAGCGTTGATGAGATTATATATTCTGTTGTCCTATGTTATGTCCTTCTATAAACCCCTCTTTAAATATTTGCTACAGAAAATAACTAGGTCTATCCTTCCCTCCGAATATATCCGATGTGTGGATAACTATACCTACCCTAAGAAATCTACTTATTTCAAATTGTTACACAAACAGTACAGACGAGACTGTCGGCTTCGTCTACAAACAAATCTGTTAGTTTGTCCGTGTATTCTTCTCCGGTGTCAACCGGGTAAAAACTGTGCACACAGAGACCCAACGAGATCGGGACGATGTCTACAGTTAAAAATAAGCTAACACCGGGACGCAGGAACCCACTATTTCCTCCTTCGTTTATCGCTGCTTCTTTCTCTCTCCTCCTCCGGGTCGTTTGAGTTGCTTCTCTGTTCCTTTTTCTTCGTCTAGTTTCGTTGTCGCGTTTCTGCCGCGTCCGTAAACTAACAATTCGAAGTATGCACTTACCTGTTTTCCGCTACGCGGTCGGTCGATCGCGAAGTGAAAAGAGAACGAAGATGCAGAAGACGAGGAGGGCGGATAGTCTCAAGAATGTCTAGACAGAGAGGAGGAGATGGGAATAGTTGGAGAGAACGGGAGAGGTCGGCGTAGCGAGACGCAGAGACGTATTCAGAAGGAAAAATAGATGACACGATTACTACGTAGTTTGTAATTCAATTTAATAATTTATAAATATGACGAAAATGGGGAAATAGAATGTAACACTGGGTTATGCAATGCATCGTTGTATTTAATACCATAGATTTTGCTTTTTAATATAACTATTCAGTTTGATAAGAAGATATAAAGATGCAAGTAAGAAGAATATTTTTTTTCTTGTTTCCACTTCCAATAACCTTGAAAAACTGTATGAAAATGTTTTAGTTATATTTCTAGTCCTCTTTCTTATACTGTTATTTCGCTTGTCTATGTACTTGTACTTAATTTGAAGAATCACACCCTGTTTTCTATACTTTCTTCAATCACTGGTGCGCACCAAATCGGTAAAAATATCTGCAGATACACTACACTACCATAGTTTTGTAAATTTCTTCATCGATTAAACAGTTTTAATTTGATGTCTTTATAATTGCGGCAATTTTTAGTTTGCATTGGAAGTTAACCTATATTTTGACGAAAATAAAAATATTATATTGGTGAGACAATGTTGTTTATGGTTTTGGTGCACTTGGTGTAATTTTTAAATAAGGAAACTTCTCATTAATACATTGAAAATTACTTGTGCAGAGTTATAAACCCAGTAAAAATCATTAATAAATAATTTACATAATTTTTTTCATTATTTTATTTTATGCTTCATTTTGGTCGAATGAGTAGCTTTGTAGACATCGACATCATGCAGGGAAACTATTTAAAGAAAAGCTCTAAACAAATTAGTGTTTTTTTACTAGGACACCGATGTTACTCGAGATAGATTATGGACAATTTTGTGAGCAATTTTCACAAAGAAAATAAATAGATGGTCAAAATCATGTAGGACGTTGAGCTGATTTATAGAGTGCAGTTTCCCAAACAACGAAATTGTTAATATCAAGTGAGTTATTACTTTTTTTAAAGGCGTCTCAATTTACCCACAGCATGAGGTAACTTGAGATATACATACATACATAAATTTGCTGGTACTCTTATTGGGGATAAATAGAGATAGTGAAAAATAAAAATCCCATATTAGAAAAATCATTTAATAGCAAAAAAAAACATTAACATAATTATTAAACCTTTCATAAACATAAAATTCCATCAAATTTTATTATGTGCAAAATTCGCTCATTGTTCGCCATACGCTTTCATCATCACAGAAAATATAGCTTTTGACGAGGAGCCTTCAGGATGCTAAGAAGTTGTTTTAATTTAATATAGTTGACGATTTTCTACCTTAAACAGCTTAATGTGTAAGATTTAGTATTTAATTTTGTGATTTTTGCAACAAACTTTTTCAGACACTCGTTTTTGCTGCCTTCAGTGTACACAAATTTACCCAACACGAACATATATTTTTTAATATAGGTGACAATAGGTGCATGTTTTATTATGTTAGTTTCAATGTCAGATGTTTCAAATATAGACTTCTCATGATCGTAGAAATTTATTAGTTTATTAGCAGATCCATCTTCGCAGGTCTGAATGATGTATTCCATTCTGACTGCATTCGCTGGTTCAAAATTCAGTTTCCTTTTTTATTTTTATAGTCGGTTGTTCTCTTGTCAAAACATGTCTTTTTATTATTGCTTCAAACATATTTTCCATGTGCGTCCTTAGATTATCATCAACAATTGCTAGAATAAGGTCAGAAGGAAGCCGTTCTAGAATTGCTAGGCAGTCTTAAAACGGCTTCTTATATTTTTACCCGTCTTGTCTTGAAGATATAATAAGGCGTCTATTAATAATCTTGGGAATTGTGTTTTCGGTATGCAATCTTGATTCGACATTTTCCAAGTTTGCAATACCTACTTTACGCCAAACCGGCGATTACAATGGCTTTAAGAAGGAAACGTCTAGTGGTTGACATACATAGGTGAGTGTTATTGGGTGGAATATAACATAATATCTGCACCTTCAACCGCTTTAACTATTTTTGTTAGAAGCTAAGAAGTTATCGTCGATGAAAGCTTTCTTTCCATCTCGGTTTTCAAAATATGGCATAACCATCTTTGAAAAAACGGCCATAAGAGGTTTTTTTTACCTATTATAAAACAATTTTCACCTAGCCAGTGGAGATAATTTTTGCTTTATATACTATATAAAGGCGGTAGATCTTTTCCAGATGCTGTCACACTAAACATAACGGAATTTTTTTTAATAGTCTATAATTCACAGTGCTCTTTTAATACATCGTGGTACGACCACTTTAACTTGACCAGGATCATCAGTTAAGTTAGTTCGGTCGTAATTTATAATGTTATTGGGATCTACACCAAGGCATTTTTCAAGATTATCAAAATATGCATTTAATACTTTTTTATGCACTTCTAGACCTTTTTATATTTTGTGATAATCTAACTGCAAGCTCGTGATGCCTCTTTAAAAATTATTGTACGCAGTCATGTTCCCTACTATGTTTTTGTTGTACGCCTTTGTAATCAAACTAACCTTTGACCATAGCTTTACTTCCATACTTGTGAACAGATAACCCCAATTTGCGGCTTTTTCTATTGCACTCATAATAGTAGCTTCTTCACCTTTATTTAAAACTGTTTGTCTATCGGATTTTAGTACGTCTACTCCTCTACATTTTCTGCTGAGAATAGCCTTTACTAGGTATTATTTTGAGTCTGCATATAGACTACATGCTATTAAAGAAATATTACACAGAAAGGAGCGGATTTGGCACATAATCAGTTTATTGTTCAAATTGTTTACTTATCAGAATACGCGGAGCAAAAAATCTAATATTAGATTTATTTATTATCATTTACAAAATAAAAAAAAAAACCATTATCTGATTTCACAAATTCTCCAAATTGGATCAAATAATAATACACCTATTAAAAAAAAAATTTTAAACCTATTTAATTTAGTGCTGACTCCGCTCCTGCGTGCCTAAACTTTTGAGACCTGGAATTTAAAAAAAGTCGTCCGTGAGAACGGTTAACACTCAACCCACCTACATAGCAGACAGAGAGCGCCTTATTCACAAGCCATCCTTCAAGAAGAGGACAATTGCATTTCAAGATTATCAGGGCATTCCTCACCGCATCATCCCTCGCCTTTTAGAGTACGCGCGTCTGATTTCGGTATATTAATTTGAAATTAATCTTTCCAAGCCCCCACGCTATCTCTTTTCTTTTTCTCCCCATCCAATTTTTCAAACCGTATTTAGCTCTAAAGGATGACTAAAGAGAACGACCCAGAAAATCTAGAACGGCGTCAGTTCGTCTGCTCCTTCTATATAGCCTATCCGATGAGGCGAGGCGTCCCTAATTATTATCGTGCCCTATATAGTGTATTTCTGTACAGATTTCTTGCACCATCCCCGCTTTCATAACGGTATTTCCGCAGTATTAGGGCGGGACGGATTATCCGGGTTTTGGCAATGGTAAAATACGCTGTTATATTTGTGCGTAGGAGTGTCGTCCCCGAGTTCGGCCCGGGTAGGCCATTAAAATAAATTGAGGTTATGTGTCTGTCTATCTGTCTCCTACGGCTTGTTTCGCGGAATCCGCCAGCGGAAGGGAATAAACGGATTCGTTGCCGGATTTCGATTTATTCAACTTACCGAGCGGAACGGCCAAAATAAAAAAGGAAGTTGTTTTATATGTGGATCTGGATTGATGTCGTTTTGCTGGGATGGGGGTTGAGTTTTTCAATTTGATAGGATTTTTCCTTTCTTACATTGTCCTTCATCGAAGAGGATAGCATTAAATACTGTGAGATCTATTTTTTTTTTTATAGAAAATAGCTTTAGAATCCATTTTCTTTTCATTATAGGAATACGTTTCTAAATAAATTTACTCCATGAAATCCAGATATCAGCAACACCGCATTACTGAAGTACAATTTAGGACTATTAATTACCAGTTGTTTAACAAAACCATTGGAATCATTACATTATCATATTATATCGTGCGCAACGGCGTGAATATAATACCGTCCAAACTGCGTCAAGTGACACAATAGCGGCGAATTTGACGCCGAACAATGGTGCTCAGAGAACCGCAGTGGCGTCAGCGACATCTGACGAAATAATGTCAAAAAAAGAAAACAACAACACAGGGACAATAACGCACAATGACGGGCAACACCGCTTCGTCACCCATGATAATAATTCGGAAGACCAGCCAGTGTGGCGTAACACGCTGCTAGGCGTATGCTTAATTAAATCAGAACGCGTACTAGTAATTAATCGCGGCTTAATTAAAGGTAATTTAACATTTTCCTGGGCACTCCTCGAACGTAATTAACACAACAAATGTGTAGTTGATAGCTTGCTTGGACGACACGTTTTGCCAATTAGGACGGCTAAAAGCGTCAAATTATGTAATATTTTCATCTTTCACGTGAAAAAATTAATAATGCTTGCTTGATATTTACATTAAAAATGTCGTTAGTTGTTCCCTAATTCAGTACAATATGGATTTTTAAGTATTTATTTCCAGCATGTAAATTCAATAACTAGTCACTTCATTCTAATTAATGCTCCTTTTTTCTTTAAGTGACAATTAACCTTTTTCGAAGGATGTGCCTCACACTTTCAAGTTTTGTATTACTGCGCAATCCATTTCACAACCTCAAAACAAAAAAAAAAAATTAAATAAGTTTATTTATGCATAAATTTTTAAATAAGATATTTATAACCGCTCCATTTGTAGGGCGCTCGCACTACAAATGGAGCACACCATGGTAATTAACTTCGTCTGTTCCGTTATACAGTGGGCTCGCTATTGTATTACTATTATAGTCACCAAACTTCAACCAATATATATGTGTATATTTTATTTAACACAGTAAATAATTTCATGCAGGACACAGAAATATTTTTACTTCAGAATGGCTAAAAAGTAAATCTCTTCGAACAATAAATTATTCAATTTGGTTCTTTTTATTGGAATTGTGGCACCATATGGTACGCTTTCCCTTCCGCAGCACGTGAAACCCTTTTTTAACAAAATCAACACATAAAATTTATTGCAGGCGAAAATATTTTCGATCGGATTCGATAATCGTATAAATTTTTACGGCCTTATTTATCCTTTACGCCCCTTTAAACCCCCGTTCGTCGGAATTAAGTGACCCACCCCATCTGGCACTCGTCAAAATCTCCCACCCGTGCTCTTTTCGTAGCTTTTCCGTTGCATAATTCATCCTATTTTATTTACATAACGTGCCGGCTCGCCTTAGCTACTCTGTGTACGCATTCCCAGGTCATCTAAATATTTGTCGTTAGGAAGCGGAGTCGCGGTACTCCAGAGCAGTGTATAGGAAGGGTGTCACACAATTCTCTGCGAAAATGAAAAAAAGAGAAACATTTACGACTGCCGACGGGCGCTCCGGGATAAAGATTATTGATCGTAATCCCTTGACAAATTCGCCCGGTTTCGCCTCCGGCGCAATGTCGTACTACCTTGAAACTTTTTTTTTCTTTCTTGTATTTTCCTATACACACGTTCACAACAAACACGCGCGTAAGTAAACGTTGTATAGTCGAAGATAGATAGCCATTACGCATTGGAAAATGCGAAAGAGAGGAAGGGAATAAAAAGAACGAGTTCGGATGACACGGAACTTAAAATTGGAAAGTTGGAATTGGGTTTCTTTTTCCGTACTGAAACCACCGTGCGACTTTTAACTGTATTTTTTCCTTTGAGTCGTTAAAGTTTCAGCTTTTGGCGTACGTCCAAAATAAATAAACCGCTAACAGATAAAAATACGAGGGCAGGTAGGCCAAATAGACCCGAGTAGATTAAACAAATGAAGATGTTTTAATCGCCTTTGAGAACAACACGACTGCCATCAATTCCAGGTTTATGTACTACGTGCAAATCCCTGTAATAAATATACTTCACGTAAACAGCGATGTCGTAAAGCGTAAATACCAGTCTACTTTGGGAAATTAAAGCCAGTAGCCAATTTTATAGTGTTAAATCTCTGTAAGGAGAAAAGTAATAACCTGAAACGCGGTCTGGTAGCGTTAATGTTGTAGTCAAAATAAAATTAACTTAGTGAGTATAAAATTTGATGGCGCTTTCTACTATTAAAGATTAAAGGAACTTGTTTAGAGGCTACGAATATTCCAGACTATATAATATTTCAATAGTTGAGTGTAGGTTCTCAGGGTTGTAATTCATAGTGTATACGTCAGAAGTATTCTAAACTCTAAAGAGATTGAAGAAAAGCTTCTGAAGAAGCTGACAGTATGATCAGCGTAACATTAAGCAAAAAAACAATAACGCGGCAATATACGAAAGACATTTTAGACATATCAGTAAGACGAACACTAAAGCCGTGTACTCTGCATCCTCCTCAAGCCACATTTAGCGTAGCCACAATCAGAAGAAGTGTTTACTCTAGAGTAGAACATGCGATGCATGTTCACCTATAGCTTGTATAGGTCAATTAATGCATAAAATAGTGAACTACGAGAAACGCATTTTTTATAAGGATGTTTGCAATACAATATCATATGACACATAAAACTTTGCCAATAGGATCTTTATCTTTTTGAAATGAGAACGTTTTTGTCTTAATTTCTTCGCTTAACTACCCCAATAACGACACATACTACTTTCCAGTTATGGTTTGTCCTTTTTCCAAGTAATTGATGTGTGTAGATGATTCTGCGTGCATCCCAAAAAACCTAAGCCATCACCTTGTCGACCGATTTCACCATCTTTGCCTTCTTCGAAGCCCGCTCGCCTTCAAAAACCCATTGCTTAAAGTGCCCTTGTCTCTAGAGTGTTGTAGTGTATCCATGTTTCGTCTACAGTTATGCATCGACTGAGAAACTCGTCAAAATTGCGAGGTTAAAGTGTCAAAACTGCCTCAGAGTCGACCACACGACTGAGACCAAACGCGGTGCACATCTTGGCAGGATTATTTTTTACACCAATCTTCTTGTGCACAATTGAAAACGCTGTACCTTGCGATATTCCTGTGGCCTCAACTATTTCGCGCGCTTTGGTTCGTCGAACATTCACAACCATATCGCGGATTTCGTCAGTAATTTTGGGGATACAAACTTCGTTCAAACTTATTTACTCAACAGTTGCAAACACATGAGCAGACGTGGCATGAACTTCATCCAATATGGTATACTAAATAGAAATAGTGAGGATTCATTGCTGTGCATGTACTTAAATGTGACTTCTGACATCCACTCAGCACTACTATAATATCGAATTTCAGCATTGGTAAAGGAAATTAAACTTAATCAAGTGAATTCATAATTCATGCATCCAAATCTGGTCTCGAAAAATGTGGCCTTCCTCATTTTGACCAACAATTTCGTAATTATTTAATCATAGGTCTTCAGAAGTTTTAAAAAAAAGAGGACGAAAATCAGATAAATTAGCAAGATTGGTAAAGATGACAATTAAAAAACACCTAAGTAATAGAGTAAAACTTAATAACGAAGTGTCTGAATCCATTCAAATAACGGTAGGACTGAGGGGATCCTTTAACAACACCTTTATTCAATATCGTTTTGGAAATTGGTGATCAGAAAGAGTAAAATTAACACAAAAGGGACTATATTGAATTAAAGTCATCAGTATCTGGCGTATACGGATGATGTCATCGCCCTGGCAACAACGAGAAAAGAAACTCATGAAGTAGTGAGAAGTTTCGAGTGGGAATAAAACGAAATATAAGGTTAGCGACAAGGGAAACGACATGGATTTGAAAATTTGTTTAGAAGGCAGGAAAACAATGAAAATAGAAAAACTGCGAAATACAACATATGTATCTGGGAGTATGGCTCTCAGAGGAAGGGGACAATGCCTCTGTGATGACGGGTTAAAATTAGGTTGGTTAAAGGCGATCTGAGCGCGGGTGCCTTCATTAACGCACTAAAGTTGAAGAACATCTCAAATAGAGCAAAGACACGATTATACAATAAAGCTATCTTAGGAATAGCTATTTGTTACGGCTATGAAGTATGGGTCTTGAATAAACGCAAATCTGAAAAGTTGGAGGTGCAGGAGTGGAAAATGTTGAAAAAAATACTTGATGGTGAAAAAGGTAAGCGTGAAAGGAGTACTAACGAAGAAGTAAAACAATTGTATCGTAAAGCAACAACATACAATCCGATATCATTGTGAAAGTCCAGAGGATACACTGGTTAGGACATGTAGAAAAACGGGAGCAAACGGATGGTAAAGAAAGTGTTATAAAATTCAGCCACAGTAGAAAACAGGGTTGCCCCAGAATGGGATGGTAGCAGGCGGAACGATTTGAGAAAGGAGGGTACATTTAATTGAAGACCGAAAACGAAGCACCGGAAGAAGTGGAATAGAATAGTAAAATGATGGGCCAGAAGGGTCTCCTGTTGAAGCTATAAATATGCATATAAAGATTAATGACTCCAATTGATTCTTTCGTTATGTTCTCTATTTCTTGAGCAAATACCTTCCAAATGATGAAAAACATAAACTCTTGTTTCTATATCAGGAAAAAAAAAATGGTTAAACTCAAATCTAGCACCATTTACACTTTGCTTCATTTGGTTCAATGCCTTGAACTTTTGATTTGACTTATTCTACGATTGAATATTAAATTATTCGGTTTAGGGTGAGAGGAAGACCCAGGAGTGGGTGTATGATCTGAGTTACGTCAAGATTGTTCCTCACATGATATGTGGGTTTTCAAAAATCCTTCTAAAAGTTTTAATAATTCTGGTATTAAGATAGTAACCCACGATACTAAAGCATTATGAGGAATGATGACACTACGATCATCTTCAATAATACATTATTTATAAATTGTTCTTTAACGGAAATGATGGCAAATTAGTGAAAAAAGCCACATATGCTTAAAGCAACAACTAATGCTTTCAGAAAGCGGAAAAGCCAAATTTACTCAAAAATGCAAATGGCATCCTATTCATCTTCCCCATTCTCTCGACTTACTCCCTCGCGTCGTAAAGATTTCATTTTACATAAAAATTTTACAATGTCATATCGCGAAGGGAACGACCTCCGAAATGAAGGTCTACCCCATCGGCGTCCGCTACTTAAACGGATTGTGTATAGCGTGCCACAGCAGCGTGTCGCTAGTACGCATCGCGAGTAATGCCAAAGTATTCGAGGGCCTACCACGCTCTTCCCTCTTAATAAAATCTCCACTTAAAGGATATGATGGGACCCGGATGGCTCTTAAATTTACGACGCATGCTATCTCCTTATTCAATCAACTGGGCGATCGTTAGTTAAGGAGAACACCAGCGTCTGAGCGCGCACGTATTCCCATAAATCACCACCATAATTGCGGGGAATGATTTTCCGTGTCCACGTGTTCGAAAGGGGCATTTGGTTAACGTGTATATTGTGTAGTGCACGCTTATAGGCAGAGGTTTTCATTATAGTTTTAAGGAGTATTGAATCTAGCAATATGAAGTTCCCAAGTGTAAGATTTTTTACATTTAGTTTAATTGTCTTCTACATTTTGGGGCACCTAGGTTAACGGCTTTCTATGTCTCCTTCCTATTACTTTCCTCACTTCCTTGGCTCCAAATTACCTGTCCCAAAAGCATCCTAAACAATTCTTTAAGAGTGAAGTTTCAAAGAAAACAGTTTGAATAATAATTTAAGTGAGCTGCATTATGATGACTTGAGCTTTGACTTTGCCCTTTATTCTTAAGGTCATTCGAAAACTTATCCAAATGGAAACCCAAGTCGTTAACCTTTGATTATGTAAAATTCTGCGTTGCGAGATTTAGCCTTCTGTTGTTGGATTATTACTATCTCAGATTAAAAACTTCACCTATGAAATCAGGGTTAAGATCAATGTTATAAGGTAGTGCACTTAAGTCCTTACAATTTTTTACTGAAATCATTCCCGTTGAAAAGTCACTACTATAATAATTGGAGCGGTCTCTTACTTTCTGAACTCTTACGTATGCTCCAATATTTGATCAATTTTTTCGGACAGAAACGTTAGTTTGCTTTTAGGGGTGCTATATTCTCTTCTCACTGTTTCGTGTTTTATTAGCCCTTCTGGTTTTCATTTTAATTGCTGTCATAAGTATAATTTTTGTAGTATTATCTTAATTAACTAGAATTAACTATGTTGCTTTTTAATTTCAATTACCTTTTATTTGACTTTAAATTATTTTACTTCCGTATTTTTTATTATTATTTGTTATCTTCCTGTTTCAAAACCTGCCTAAAAGTCTGTAATGGATGCAGTAATATTCTGAGAGTAAGTTATGTAGATAACTTTAAGAGTTAATTTAATGGTTCACTTTATTTTAGGGCACGAAAAAATATCATTTTTAATTTTAGAATATCTTTGTTAATATATTTATTTCTATTAGATATAGTCCCTTGCCGAACCAATTGAAAATTTTCTTTTTAGACTCAGCTTCATAAATTATGCAAGAATTGACGAAACTTTGTGGGTATTAAAGAAATTCCGGGATTTAGCCTTATTGAGTTACACAAAACGAAAGATGGAAATTGCAATTTACTTAGATATTTTTGCAAAAGTTTGCACAGAACCTCAAAATTGAATTCTAAACAATTCTTTTAAACAACTATTTTGGAGACAATGTCATCAGTCAGATTATTTCTCACCAACATCTGGAGTTACACAAGGCAACGAGCTAGGCAAAAAGAACAAGGTAACCCTTTTGTGGGCTCCGGGACACACGGGAGTGGAAGGAAACGAAATAACAGATAATCTCGCTAAGAGAGGGGCTAGAACACCTTTTGTAGGGCCAGAACCTTTTTGTGGGATAAGTAGCAGCATAATACTGGAGACACTGAAAAATGAAGTAGAGCAGAGAAAATCCAAATACTGGGAGAATCTCCAGGGAATGAGGCAAGCTAAAACTCTTCTGGGTACCTATAACCAGAAAAGATCTGCAGAATGCATCAACCTGAGTAAAAATAATATTCGGATATTGACAGGGAACCTTACAGGCCATTGTAAACTGAACGGACATTTAAGCAGGCTTGGAATAGCGAAGGAAGCCGAATGTAGATTTTGTAGGGAACAGGACGAAACGTCCATTCATCTACTCACAACCTGTGTTGCACTGTGCAACTCAAGGGCGCAGCACCTGTGAGCATGTGAAATCGAAGAGGGAGAGTTACCTAATCTGGGGCCTTCGGACATTCTGCACTTCTTAAAAGGAATCAGACTGGACGGCCAGCTGTAAATACAGCGAGAAGAGGGGACACAATAGATCTTTTAGGTTGCAGTGTACTATCACCCTAATCACACATACATACATACATACATACACAAGGCAACAACTTAGGACCACTTCTTTTTCTCAGTTTCATCAAGGGTTTGCGCGATGTTTTATCTTGCCCTAAGCTATTATTTGCTGATGACTTAAAAATATATGCAGCAATACACACTACTCACTAAGGTCGTCAATTTTTCTCTATGTGCTCACAAGGTTATGTTTTGTCAAAACCAATAACATACCCCATTTATTAACCTTGCCACGTACCTCGTATAATATATTCTTTTTCTGCGCTTTCCATGACCATTCTTCAATTTTTTCAACAGTTTTTCTACACATATAGAGGGACAATTTCCTTCTAAATTTAAATGTATTTGCTATTTTTTGGGTGATATATACATACAAAGAGAACAAATGCCCTGCTCTTTTTCATTATTTAATTTGAATTTTTCCAAAATGTTCTTCTATATATTATTAAACAGCTTTTCAATTTTACTGTTTAAAATTTTTAAATTTTACTCTTTCAATTTATTATTTGGCTTTGTACCCTGCATTATAAATCTTCTTCTGTTTCGCCTGGAATATGCATATATTCTACATAATATATTCTAGTATTTTTTTCGCAATTCATTTTCCACTTCCAAACTTTGCATAGTCAGTTTTGATAACAGAAGCGAGGCTCGATTCCTACCCTAGATGCTGTTCTTCTATAAGTTTCTTATTGTAAATTCCCCAAATTTTCATCCAAAATTAGAATAGCAATGTTACAGCACGCGACGAAATATGACGAAAAAGAGGAAGTCGAACACCTGCGCATCGATTTTATTATTAGTGCGGGTATTTCAGCAACGCGACGATGTCCAAAGATCAATGCGCTGGATGCTAGACTGACTAGGAGGACTGCGAAGAGAGCGAGACTGAAAAATATTAATAACTCCCGTTAGAACGTCCGACGGCGTGGAACGATTGTCCTAGTTAGCCCTCTGGGTTTCCATTTTACCGCGTTCCCCCTCTTAGTTCTGTATCTTTTTTCATTCATGAATCCGGTCGACCGGCTGGCTGGTTCGATAGCTTGCAGACTGGTAGAGATCTATCGTCGCAAAGCTATAATGAGGGAGGCTATTAATATGTGGCTGTTTTTTTTTGCTTTTCTAGGCGGAAAATAGCGGTCGTCCATAACTGGCTTCCTATATTAAGTGAATAACTCTGAATTGTTAACAGAGTATAAGTGTAATAGCAACAAACTATGGTTAATACAAATCGGCATGTTCGTTTCATTTAAATCTGAAGAATCGTTTGCTCTTGTCTAACGAATTTCTTAATAAACTGCGTTTAGGGTGGGTAACGCTAACCATCAATTTAAAAATGGATTATTATACATTGCTGGAGGAAAAGCTATTTATGATGAAAGAAAGGTGATAATTGCGGGGAAACAATATTAGATATTTATTTTCAATTAGTTAATATTCCTAGCCCAAGTACTACTTGTAACACGGTTCGACGTCTTAAAACAACACTTTTTTTTTAATAAATAGTAACGACAAAAGTGTTCTGCGATTTGGATATACAAATATGTACAACAGTTAAAACTTCTTAACTAGCATGAGAACCTCGGCTTCAATCGATACTCTTGACATCAGAGATGAAAGGGTTTCTAATGTCAAGCGTCTCCATTCAAGCCGAGGGATGGATTTCAGAAAGTAATTTTGAACAAATTACCCTTCAGGAGTTCTTGAGTAAACGTCATTTTATGCGAAAACAAGATATGAATTAGAAGTGGAAAATTGACATCGATTTTGTTGTGGTGATGGTGGTTAAAGTAGTAGGCGTAAGCTATTAATCGAGGGAAGCTCTAGGGATGGACGATCGTCTGGATCGACAACTGCCTAAACGCAGCGGTTTTTGTTGGTTTCGGCACGAACTCAGGCAGCAGTTACAGTCTGCTTAAGGAAATCTGCTCGTTACGAGAGAACTAAAGGGCATTAGAGATCAGCCTTAGCGTTATATTTTGGACCAACTCAAATCTGGACCACGCTCAAGCGCCGTAAACTAGAACAGGCTTTTGTGATTGGCGTTTAAATAAGCAATCTATTTGTTAGATGGAGGAGATTTCTCCACTCTAGCATGGGAAACAAGGAGTTGCGAGCAGCAAAAAAAAAGAATTCTAGTTGTGTTTACAGGGGCAGTACATATATAATATCGTACCCCTTTATCTGATCAGAATGCAGGACATTATGCCCGTCAAACTAAACTTCAGGTAACCATTCGAAGTATACATTCCAAATCGAGATAAATAGGGGTAAAATTTGAAGCGGAAGAGGATCACTTGTGCGGTACACAGACGAACCCAAGATGTCTAAATTATTAGGCAGAACTGCCGTCTTTCAATAGCTTTAAGGCAAACCATCTTCTAGGCAGAAACATTTGCCAAAAATGTTTGTGTCCAATAAAACGTCATCAAAGGGATAAAAGAAGCTAACATCTATATATGCATTGGTAACCAAGCCAGGATGAGCGCTCTAAAAGCAAATAACTTTGAGTCTAGGCTGGTACGGGAGTGCATAAATAATGTTCTGCAGCTGGCTATGGAAAACAAAGTCATACTAGTATCTTTACCAGAGCATTATCGTATTAAAAGTAACGAGGTGGCTGACTAACAGGCCAAACGATGGGTCATTAGCCAATTCTGCGCACCAGGATCGGCTCTGGGTATTTCGAAAACCCAGATTAGTGGTGAGCTCCAAGAATGGGAGCAAACTTCTGGACAACTAAAGGGTTGGTCACCCTAGGCTGAATACTAACAAAAACCTATTCAGATAGCAAACTGAAACTAAGGGTACTTATTGGCCTACTCCCGGACATTGCCTTCTAAGATACTATCACAAAAAAATCAGGAAGGCCGTAATTGACATGTGTCGGTTTTTGCGAATGCGCAATCGAGGCTTCGAAACACATACGCAGAGTATTGCAAAGGTCTGGCATTGCAGAGGCTGCTAAATTACGAACAGGAGACAATATCACGAGAAGTGATAAAAATGGCAGCAACAAAGAAAACCTTCAAATTCAAATCCATTTCAAATCTAGATCAAGGTTTTTTTGCAATTGTTCGTTTCGGTAGCGGTGAGCAGATGCTCCTGTGCCTCAACCCTGTTACAATAGAACACAATACAAGTTGCGCTTGTCTAAAGGAAATATCTGTTGAAGTGGACTTCTAGGTGCTTAACCTGTTGGCTCCATGGCAATCTGCCATTTCCCACGCGGATAAAGGCTTCACGGTATAAATATGTGCTTTGGTGGAATTAAACCATGCTATGTCATCTCGACAAATTGCTACAAAAGCTAATTGGACTTTGGGACAACAACGGTTTAAAACATTTTACGTAGTAATAAATACCATTCTTTTTTTTTAAATTGCCACTTGTTTTGCAATGCGAATCTACCTAAAGTAAACGTGTCCACACATAACTTTGGGAATCAAATAAACGAACCTGTATTTATTTATTAATATATATAACTTTTAATACTTTTGCTGCACACTAAGAAATATTTGCAATTCCTACAGAAAATTCCAGTAATGTATAGCGTAAATTTACTAAAAATTAGAAAATATGCCTAAAGTTTTCTATTAAATTTCCCAATTTTTGGCAATTTTACCTTATACGTTACTGGAATTTTCTGGAGGAATTGCAAATATTGTTTAGTGTGTGTATTTTTCTTTTGGAATTCCGGTATTTGTATAGGTAATTACTTATATTTTGAGACGACAATAGCTGACCCTTATATAATATATTTTAGATGACCGTGAGTAAATATACGTGTATATTCTACTTACAATCTATGTTGTGCTCAGCAACAAGTAGCTGGTCGCTACGAAATCTAAATAGGAAATAACATAATGGTTTAGATTTCATCTGGTTTGCCCATAGAATGCTGAGACTGTGAGTTACAGCAGACATTTTGACGGCCTCTGAATATACAAAAGGCTTGGGGGGATATAAGCCATACTAGATTTTAGGGTGAAAATGTAAAATGGCTTATTTGTATTGCCCGCTCCCTTCTACAATTACACACATACAGTTTATTGACGTAACTGCGTACACACAGCGCGTCATGTGATATTCATTCCACGGCTAATGTTTATTCGCTTGTAATACAGAACCAATCAGTAGTGTTAGTAACTAGCATTTATTTATTATTTATGCAGATGGCATCGATCGAACCGACGATAATTGTAATAATAAATTGTCTGGGTGGATGGGAAATCGGGTAGTTTTTACAGCCGTCGCAACTCGATTGGATTAATTGATTTTGGCGTGATCGGCAAAAGCGCGTCCACGGTTTTCGATACAGGGCCGCCTGGATTGATACATTACGCTCTCTACCGAATCGAGTTTGAGCTCGTAATAAATTATCTCTATGAATATTCCGATGTGAGCAGGTTATATGGATATGGGCGTAGTTTCTGTCTGTGTAAACACATTTTATTGCCCCAATTTTTTATTCCGTTATAAAATATTTAAATGATGAAAAATGTAGGGGATGCGCAAATATAATAAAAAAAAGGGTGCTCCAGGGGATTTTATCGTCATAAAACAAGTGATTGAGTTACTGATGGAATTGACGACAAAAAAAGCGGTTAATATAAAATAGGTACATGTCGGAGTTACAAAATATGATTTTTATCTAAAATTTTTGGTAAAGAACGGAAAAATTTTGATATAAATTACTTCAATATTTGCCCACATAAATTCTGTTATAAGACCACAATATATGCTTTAAAATATTGGAATTTTACAAAAATTTATTCTTCATATAAAGTATTTTCAGGCTCACATTAATTTTAAAATAAAATTTACGTCACAAAATATAAATTTTTTATTCCATATTTTGCTTTTACTGTCTCCGTCGTAAAAAAATCACCCTTCAGTATTACCAAAAATAAACGCAAAAGGCCCTCCAGAATTAGTGCAATGATCCCGTGGCGAAATCCCAAATCGAAGTCACCCCACCCTTAATCCATTCCACCTTCCGTCGGAATTTTCGGCAGATTTTTTCGTTCCCGAGTAAAACCGTCTATTTATTCGCTTTCCCCCATGACAGCCGGGGTTGTTTTAACCCCAGACGCGGGTCGGAGTCAGACAGCGTAGGTTGAAAATTATCCGATTCGAAAATCGAGGCGATCGTCGAGGTAAAATTGATGATTAAAATGGTATAAAAAATTAACATTTGGAACACACACGGTTCTCCGTACTAACGACGCAGTACATATAAGAGGTGACAAAAGGGAACGAGATATCCTTTCGGTTTGAAAGGAACGGGGTCAAAATGACAGGGCGTTATTTTGTTTAATCTAGGGCGGATTTTATCCCCGGGTTTTTGTTCTTTGTCAATGCGATTTTGGGATCAAACACTGAACAAAGTGTATATGGGCGTAAATAAATGAGGTTATATTGTTTGGGGTAAATTGGAATTTTCGTCTCGGGGTGAATTAAAATGCTGATACGACGCCAAACAAAATATTCTAATAAAGATTGTTTGATACGCAGTTGCGATACAGCGAAATGTAGTCCACAGGGAAGTGATGATAACACGATTGCGTGCGCAATTGTTATACCCGGAATAACCATGTATTTTACATGAAATATTTCGCTACTTAAATTCAGAATTCCGCTTTATTTAATGTTTAGAGAAAAAATTTGCCAATAGTTCTACTCGCAGAGAAATGTGTGCTTACCCTAAATATATTTGTCTTGGACCAAATAAATCTAAGTTTGAATATCGGCAAGACAAAATCTTCTCAAGGCAAGATAAAATTGTCTTAATAGCACAATTTTGACGTAAGAAGTTAACAGTCTTGGAAGAAACTACTTTTAGTCTCCACTTAAGAATATCGTTTACCTCCATTAAAAGCATTAGTCTTGGAGCAAAATGTTAGAATTCTTGAATTAAATCACTTTCCACATCTTTTTAAGAATAGTAATATTTACCTTAAAATCATAGCGCTTTATACAAGGATAAATATTTATTTCTATCAAATAAAAAGTGCCTACCTATTATTTATGTGAAATGCTTGGTTTGAAAAAGTTTTTTTTCGAACAACAAATAGTTTTAACGATGCCTTATTTGCAAATAGACCGCACCATTTATGAAATGAATGCAGCCACCTTAAGTTTTATCCTTCTAAATGTTCAAGTCAAGCTTACAAACACACCTTTATTGTTCAGATGCTTAAAAGTAGTACTAGATGCATATGTAAGGCTTACTTCCTTTATCGAGTTCCAGGTCTAATTAAAAAAATAAAATATTATATTATTATATATTTATAAAATAAAAATTTTTTTTGTTACCTTTAGTTGTTATTCACTAATGTTTATAAAAATAAAAAGATCTCAGTAAAAGTTTATTATACAGCAATGCAAGAGTCTCCATTACAACATGTATGTACTTTACTACAATAATTTAGAATAGAGTTCCTTTAACCCTTAGATTACCACGCGGGGTCTTCTGGGGACCCCAGATCGGATGTTTTACACTTCATTCGTTTATATTTTAATTTTCAATTATATGCGCTTGTGTAATTTATCTTCATATGTTTTGTAACAAAATCCTGAACTCACTACGAAATTGTAATTGTTTTCTCTTTAGCTAAGTTTGAAATAGATAGCTGGGGTCCCACCATGACCCCATGCGGCTGTTTAGGGAACCATTCTTATTATAAGTAACAGCTGATTTATCCGTCGGTAAAACTGTAAATCAGTTATTTAGCCGCCGGTATATCAACTGTTGTGTGAATACTAGTAAATGAGGTGCATTATTAGTGCGTAAAAATAAAAGCAGTGTTACGGTATGTATACTAATTTCACTTTTGTCTAAATATTTTTGATTCATGTTTTATATGTAGAGACTAGCTAGAAAAATGAGTAGTTATGAGAGGGTGCGCCCTCTTACACAGGCAGAATTAGAAGCTGAAATTTTGAGGTTAGGTGAGGAAGATTGTGCTAGCTCAAACATAGACACAGACGATGAGGATCCAAATTATGATGAAGAATTGCTTCCAGGCGATGCCAATGATAGTTCTTCAGAAATAGAAAATAATATTGAGTATGTTGAGGAAGAAGACGAGGATGCTGTTCTATCAGACGAAAACTTAAATCAAGAAAACAACGAACTGGATGCAGAAAATTGTATACAATATACCGCTAAATCTGGTATGATATGGCAGTCTAAGCCATTTCGGTCATTGTGTGGTCGTCGCCGTTGTGAGAATATTATAACCGACAAACCGGGTCTCACGTTAAAATCGGATGCTATTGACAGCATTGTCGATGTTTTTAACTTGTTCATTGATGAAGATATGAAGAGTATTATATGCAAACACACCAATGATGAAGCTATGCGAGTTTACAACTTATATAACCAAGAAAATCACGGAAAAGAAAAACAGTGGAAAGAGATGTCTAAAGTGGAGCTAGATGCATTTATAGGAATTCTCATATCTGCAGGAGCGTTACATTGCAGAAAAGAAAACACCGCCGAAATGTGGACCACAGATGAGTCCATTCGCAGATCAATTTTCACTGCCTCTATGTCTCGAAATAGATTTATTCAAATTCGAAAATATCTTAGATTTGACGATAAAATTACGAGACCAGAAAGACGAAAAGATAATAAATTAGCAGCCATCAACGAACTGTTTTATAAGCTGGTTGATAACTGCAAAACATGTTTTATACCACATGAAACGTTAACTATTGACGAACAATTAGTTTCATTTCGGGGCAGATGTCCATTTCGACAATTTATAAAGTCGAAACCAGCACGATATGGAATAAAGATTTGGGCCCTCGCTGATGTAAAGACTTCGTACCTGTATAATTTGCAGGTCTACACGGGAAAGCCACCTGGGGGTAGATCCGAAAGGCTACAAGGCGAACGAGTGGTAAAGGACCTTATGAAACCTTTGTTCAAATCGGGCCGTAATGTGACAACAGACAATTTTTTTACGTCGGCGCCTCTTGCCGAATTTTTGCTTACAGAACGAATTACCCTTCTCGGAACCGTGCGGAAAAATAAAGCTGACACCCCAGAGCACCTAAAACTAAGTACAAGGAGAGCAGAATACTCATCTTTATTTGCTTTTTCTCAAAATCTAATGATGGTGTCATATATTCCAAAAAAAGGGAGAATGGTTCATGTGCTATCATCCCAACACCATGATGAACAGGTATCTCAAGAGGAGCATCGAAAACCTAACATAATTTTGGAGTATAACACCACCAAATAAGGTGTTGATAACGCAGACAAATTAATTCGAGAGTATTCTTGCGCTCGTCGTACAGCTAGGTGGCCCTTCAGATTGTTTATGAACATGTTGGATATTGCATGTTTGAATGCATTTATTATATATACAGCGAAATATCCCGATTGGAAGAAAACGCGCAGTAACAGAAGACATATATTTTTGAAAACATTAGGAAAAGACCTAGCCATACCTAACATGAAAGAGCGATTACCAGTAGTGAAAAACAATCCCCATGTAGTCAGAGCCATTCAGGCTTGTGGTATACATTTGATTCCGGAAAACGCAGCTCCCGCACCAATACAAACAGGCGTCAAAAGAGGAAGATGCCGTTTATGTCCAAGATTATTGGACAAAAAAGTTAACATCCGATGTACCACCTGTGGGTCGTTTATTTGTAAAAATCATCGCAAATCTGTTGTAAAACCTGCTAACTATTGTACTGATCACAAAGATTTAGAGGACATTTAATATGAAAATTAAAATTTGAAAGTTTTAATTTTTAACTTTGTATTGTTTATGCTTAGTTTATATTGTATAATAATAATAATAGTTTCTTTCAATAAAATAATTTAAACATAATATTTATGATATATGGATTTAAGACCCCTTGTAATTATAAACTCTAACCTGCAAAGAAAATTAGCACTTTATATCCACACATTCATTGGGGTCCTAAAAAGACCCCACGAGGTAGCTTATGAGATTTTTAATGCGTGGTAATCTAAGGGTTAAAGATCACAAGTACCAAAATACTTTGCTGCTGGATTGCTTTTAATGCTGGTGCGCCCAAATCTTTTGTTGAGAGGTGGTAGCTGTTGGCGTGGGAGCGAGGTATCCAGAATCATGATCGGGGTGTGCGCAACAATTTAAACAGTGAAAGCGTGTTTTAAATCATGAATTTATTACCATAAAATAGGTGCAAAAATAACAAGATAAGTATGACAAACAGAGGTGAGCGACAAAAACATATGTACATATATACAATCGTAAATATAAACAAATATGCACGGGACGTCGGAGCGCGTTAGACGTGAAATTTTAACTATTTAATTCTGGCGATAACCAGAAGAGTTTTTAATTCTGGTGAGGAATAAATCTCTGCATGTATCAGAAAGCTTCGCCGACACGACTGTCAGAGCGAGGAAGGCTGGTGGAATACCAGCGTTGTGTCAGAGGCTGTGCTGACACCAACTGCCAGGCCGAGGTTGGCTGCGAATCTCTGCGTGTATCAGAGAGGTTTGCCGACACGATTGCCAGACCGAGGATAATTGGAAGAGAACTGCTCGCGTTGTATAGGGGGTTGTGCCGACGCTAACTGCCACACCGAGGATAACAGAAAGAGAGTGCCCCTCTAACCGACGAACGCGCGGTTTATATACACTACAACGATCCCCGACGCGCTCACGATGGTGGGTATTAGGCGTGCGTGAACTGACGTACCGTCTGCGGAAACGATACTCGCGTCATAAATAAGAATAAATAAAACAACTTAATCAAACAAAATATCATGCGGTAGTAACACTACCGAACTATGGGAAAATCAATCAAAAGAAAAAGAATTAATGATTAATTCATGATGAACTCAAAATTTATACTAAAATGGATTTCCTCACAGAAAGGCACGTTACAACTTTTTCACCGCTTGTGAATCACGTGCTGTCATTTCGTTTTACTTATTTTGTCTTCCTACCGTCATCTATTGGCCAAAGATTTGGATTGCTTGAAAAGTAATTTACACAATTGAACATTCAATTTATTTTTATGAAGAACAATTAAATTAATTTTGTTTTAAAGTTTTTAATTTCTTGTTTACAAAATTTATTTCTGTAATTACCCGGACAAAATAGAAGAAAACAGATTGGAACAATTTCGCAAATGAAGAATTCTTTGTTGTTCCGAGGTCTGGAGCGGTTTTAATGGCGTCATTATTCATTTCTATTGGTACTTGAATTAGGTAGAAATACGCTTAAAATATATGCTTTCAACGTTCGTGTGGCTTTAATACCTACATATCTTAATTATGCATTATGAGTTGTGTATCGAGTTCACGCTTAATGGATTTCTAAGTGGCGAATTCTGTACGGTACTTTATCTAATATACTAATTTGCAATGCATTATTAATATATAGAACTAATTATAATCAATTCTTGTCGACGCGTGCCCGTAGAATCACAAAAATGTTTTGTTGAAAGGAAAACAGACGAACATTCAGTCACATTTCAACACATGTCTGTATTCGTAACATAATATGTGACATTATATGTATGAATTTCTTAACTGCGTAAAGCGTTGTGGTGCAGCTGAAACGGGAACAAAGGAACGCGGAATATCTGGTGCTGTTGGCGCTGCGGTTTTGTTATTTAACACCAACTCCAGAACGGAGAAAATGTAAATTATAATTTCCATTCGGGTAAATATTCGGGGAATCCTGTAACAGCTGGTGATACATAATTTAGAGCCTTGTCGTAGAGCTTTTGTGTAACGTTTGTTTTTATTTCCCCGAATAAATATTGCCAACGAGTGAAACGTTATCGCTAATTGCCAGATAAATTAGAAGTAGATATTTTCGAAAATGTAAACTGAAATATTTCATTTCAAATGTGTATAGTGGTGGTTTGTAATTTAATTAATATAGGAAATAATCAATTACTGGTAGTTTTGAGAAGCCTGAAAGGAATACATCAAATTAAATCTGATATCTTCATATTTGATAATGTGGCTGCACAGTTCATCTATATACCTATAAATAAGTCTCTCTCGTCAAAAGAAATATGTTTTTTTTTTTGTTTTAGCAGAAAGAAACATTATTCGTTTCAAATAACTGTTTTCTCTAAACAATATATGATAAAAAAATGTTTCTTTGGTTGAAAAAATCCGTTTTGTTGGTGTGGATATCGTTTGAAATAGTTTATGGTTTTCATTCTTGGACATCAACAAGAATTCCTGGGAGACTGTACAACTCATTGGAGAACGAGTATAGGTGGTACTGTTACTCCTTGACATGGTTAATGCTTTTGCCAATACTTTCCCTGTAGCATACACACCTAGTCTGATGAAGGATCTCCAAAATCACCAGGGTAGCACCGTGCCATTGAACATTCTACCGGCAACTGAAGAGCAACTTATACATATAAGGTCGAATTTAGTTAATAAGTTGACCACCAGTGACGACTTACTTCCTAGCTTCCTTATTCGTAACTATCCACATGCTTTTGCTTATCCTTTCAACATCACTAGTACTAGTATTTTCCCTACCTTATGGAAACGTGTTCAAATGTATTCAAAAATAATCTTTCAACGCTTCTTTCTAATTCTAACTTTGAGAAGGTCTACAAAAAATACCGTTACAACACTTCCATATACAACAAACGTGCGTGTACACTTTCTTCAAACAAGCATAGCTTTGTTCCGGGTCGTTCCACTGTTAGTAATTTAGCTTGTATGAGTCAAGAGATAGGTGAAGTTCTTGATAGACTGGAACAATTAGATGTTATTGACACTGATTTTGCACGAGCTTTTGACACTATAGATCATCAAATTTTGTTGCATAAAATAAGTTCTTTTGGCTTCGTTCCACCAGTTATCAAACTCTTTGATTCTTATTCGAATAATCGCCGATGCTATATCCGATAGAATGGATTCCTTCATACGAGTTTTCTCCCAGTTCTGGAGTTCTTCAAGGCTTCAATTTAGGTCCTTTTTTGTTCAATTTGTTTTATTACCTTTCTTCTCCTGTTCGTATTCTTGGCTATGCTGATCACATTAAACTTTAAAATCACATTTGCACAGTAAACGACTCATCCATTCTTCAAATATAATCTAGATAGGTTGGTGGCATGGTGTCATAGATGTAAGCTCCATGTTGACGTTAGAAAATGTTACATTTTATCTTACACTCATACAACATCGCCTTTGACCTTCTCCTATACTATGGATGACTCGATTAAGAATAAACGTATGTACTTTGAAAGGAATATTTTCAATCATATGTGTGTAACATTTGGTGGATCCACCAGATAAACCTATTATATGAATGATCAATTTCTTTCAGAATCTGGTGTTAAAACCATCATGCATTCTTTTAGAACTGTGCATGCTTCTTCTTATATCATTTCCTTTTAGAATTAATATGCAGATATAATCGTAATCATATCCTAATTATCAACACCATTAACTAGCAGGTCGCAATGTAAATAGTTTACGTTTCAATTTCGTCGTCCAAGTATAACCATTCGAGCGTTGAAAGTAACAATTAGTAATTCCAGCAGACGTAACGAAGGCAAAGCGAATTGGGTCATCAGGTTGCAGCCAAGTAAGCAAGCAAGATGGAGCATCGCATTAGCAATATTCCACCGCATGGAACGCTTCTCTTTACTACTATGTGCCACTACAATCTACTGGCGTTCGCCGTGCAACGAGCAGACTTTCAGGTCATTCCGATAAAAAGTTACCGTCGGTCGCTAGGAACTGCAATACCGCAGCGGTAGTCGCGTGCGCGAATGGCGCTCTGTAATTACACCGTCGACTCGCATCGCACGCCGACTGATGATGGTAAATGAGATTCCCTACATACCGACGGCTAGATAAAATTCCGTGTGAAATTGTTAAATAGCGGCCGAGATTCTGCAGCGTCGCATGAATCAACGCAGATGCAGGATAGGCTGGAATTGTTTTCCGTTGGTTGGAGGGAGGTGCGATTGCTGTCCTCATGGGAAATCAAGTTCACTTATTTCTTAATTAATGCTGAAATTCTTTGAATGCTTTGAAACTGAAGCTTGGTTCTTCATTGTTTCAAATAAAGATCAATAACATAGCTGCACCGTTTATGACGACGCAAACACTAAATTGACTATCAGTGACGTAAGGAACGATACTTTATGCTTGTGTCCACAGTAAGTAAAATCTCGTTGTTAAGTAAAACTTTATTAGAGTTAGAAACTTTTATGTTAAAATAATAGACCAAAATGGCCGATTTAACAAATTGTACTATAAACGAGATTTGTTATATGGAATTTTGTGGAATATGTTTGATCGTATTTATAATAACGAACATATAGAACAGTTCTTACAACATTTAGAGCTAGAAACTTAGTCAGAGGCGTTTAGTTAGTCCTCATTTGGAATCAAAATACAATTCTCTTCACAATATTTTTAATTTCTTTTTTTTTTAAAGCATTTTCCATTAAAACCCATATAATGCGCTGCCTGTGTGCAGAGGATAACTAGTCTTGTGAAAAAGTATGCTTTGGATGTCAGAAGATAATTTACCTTCACCGGATATAAAGAAAAACGTTTGTCGTATTTCCGTTGATTTCACCAACTTTTTGACGCTATGATTGATTACCTAGTCAACAGCCGAAATCTTTCCGACTTGAAAGTAGCAGTAGTGAGTAGGATCCTCTAGTACAAAGAAGCAAACTGTTCGAAAAGAAGGTATCTTAATTGGCCCGTAGATTCTCCAGGGCAATAAAAAAGAAGCATGGGAAGCATTTAAAGATGTTGTGGATCACACTCCTACATTCAAAACTGCGCTGCTGTAAGTGACGAACATGGAGAGCGATTTTATCTGGACCTCACAAATATACGACTGCGAGACGCGAAGCGTCGAGTCTTTTTACAAGTGAGAGGCCAGAATTAAGAACAAGGAATGTACAGGGTGTACCGGCGATCCCAAACCAATCACACAAACAAAAGACTACGAGAAGCGGAGCGTCGAGTCTTTTTACAAATGAGAGGCAAGAATTAAGGAAAAAGAATATACAGGGTGTACCGACGATCCCAAACCAGTCACAGGTGTAGATGGGGATTAGCGGAGAGTGGTGCGGTCTGGCTGGTCTGCCGAGTTGGGGCGTAAGCGGTGCGTTCCACTTGGAGCGCTGCCTTTCTACTTTCTGCCGAGTTGGGGCGGTAAGCGGTCATCAAACGACTATTTAATTGGCTGGGTGAACCGGCCCGGCTTTCTAATTTTAAAAATAAAATATAATCTGATATTGGACAAGGTTTCAATCTAGGCCTTCTACAACTCCTGCAATATTACTTATTCCTTGTTTTGATCTAATTATATCCACTGGTTTTTTGTTTAACATGCAATTTATTTAATGATAGGAATCTTTTCCACAATGAAAGAAAAAAAAACAATAATTTGAAATATTAATTTCATATACATTATAGCGATTTTCCTCCAATAAATATAAAGCAAAATCGTACGACCGAATTCAAATAATTGAATACCCAGCAGACATACACATAAAGCGAATCAGAGACCATAATTCACTCGGCAAATATATGTATTACCTTAAGATACTATTGATGGTACTTCAGATAGAAACAAATACCTACTACCCTTAGCCGCTTTTCATTAACTTATTTAAATTTATTCCAAATTCTCTAAATCACCGCCCGAGAGACAATTCCGAACAGATACACGCAAGAAACAAATAGCTGTGGTTGCGCACGGATGCTGGCTGTGGCCGCTTCTTTATGCGAGAGGGCGGAACTCACTGATGGCCAGGGAAGCGGCGAAACACGGGAAGAAACGACGCCGATAAAACATCGAGGCAACTGCGACTGTTGGAATTGGCTACTGTAACAATCACGTCACTTTACGGTCGATAATCAAGTAACTGTCCAATTGTTTTTGCTTTTTTATCGTTGACAGCAGACATGAACTCATTGGCGTTACGGCGCTGGTGAATTCTTTTATTGGCGCAGTGAGGGTATAAAAAGCGACGATTCTTCTTGTGGTAAAATGTAAAATCTATGGACTTGGGATGGACTGTAGACTGATAGATGGTCATTAGCTTAAATTGGTGAGAAACTGTGATTGAATTGCTACATCGCTGTCTTCAAATATTTGATCAAACAGAACGCCTTTTCCAATTTACCATTATTATATTCTGACACTCGCCGTGAAAGCCTGCGTCCTTACCATTAATCATATGTGCATTAAATAAACGGAAATAATTAGAGGAATTGGCGGTTTGGAAATATGAAGAGGCCTTTAAAATTTTGAAAAAAAAAAAATAATTTCTAATCAGCTTTATTTCAATAAAAGTTTGGAACACTGTATTTGGAAATAATTTGGATAAAATACTAAAAATGCTCTTAGTAAACATGTTTCCTGTATATATCTTGCTTATTTTGGAGAAAAATGGCAGGTTTAATTTCTTATGAAATCAAAAAGAAAATGGACGCGTGACAAATGACGCTTGCACTTTTTAAATAAAAGGAGGAAAAACTATGTTCTCTTTTACAACTACCACTTCCATTTAGCCTTGCTAGTACAGACACACACATTCTCAAGGCCACTTCTATCTAATGGTATACTTTAGATTTTTATATGGCATTTTGTTTTCCTCTGGTTATCATCTTCGTCCTTATTTCTTATGGACGGCATTTTAAATTTTGACACCGGGAGAAAAAGTTTTTTTTTTTCTGATTTTATTATAACATGTTCATTAAGCTTTTGGTATTTTCCTTAAATTGAGAAAAAATGTATTTTATGATTAAAGATAAGGTAACCATAAGACGTCAAAATAGCGCCATCTTATAGGCGCTTGCAAATATTAAAAACTCTGTCTAAAATATTTCTTTTTCTATTTTTGTTTTTATTTTATGAGGTAGATGAAGCAACTGATGCTTATCAGGCACTCCTGCAGCGCCAAATCTCACTCCTCATCATCATTACAACCCCGGAGAAAACGTACACGTTTATGCATTATTTTAAGAAAAATTTAATATTTTTAATTTTAAACTCATTACAGGTCTACTTAATAATTTTTAACATTTTGATTTTTATAATTTTAACAGTTTAATATCTTCAAGTAATGTTTACTTCGCTATTATAAGAAATCTACATTGTAATGTTGTTTCTCTCTTTTTTTTTTGTAAATATTGTCAATTAATTCCTCCTTCCTGGTTTACAGCATCTCCTGATGAAGTTATTAAATTATAATGAATAATTGAGTTTCATTTTTAACCCATATCATTAAACCGAATAATCTTATTACCTATTAAGAATTATTATTTCTTATATAAATCTCTGCAAGAAAGGAATAGCTGATAGAAGTGCGCCAATACCTTGGTAATATCTGCTAATGTCCAAAGAACATTTTAGAAATTTCTTAATTAGATCGGCAATTAACTTGCAGTGCTATGGATAAAATAAGCGAATACACAGTTCTAACTGAATAGCAAATGGTACAGCACGGATTTTGGTGAGAATTATCTTAATTTACAATAATTGAGTAAGTCTCAAACAACAATCGCCTCTTTCTTCCGTTTGCTCCCTTTTTCAAGTTTACTATGGACTTAAACACGAACGGCGACATCGCTTTTTACTATTTTTTACCTCTTTTTTTTTAGACCGAAATTTTGCACGATAAAATCTTTTATCTCGGCATTATAAATGTGCAACATTCAAATCCTGAACGCACGTGTAAAATCCTCGCAAAAAAAAAAATAGGCCCTGTACCTCGTAAAAAAGAACTGCCAAATTAGATTCGCCCTGAGAGAGAAACTGGGCCACTACCAACCATTCGTTCCCCTTAGTTACCGTAAAGAGAGGGCGGTTTAACGGAATTATATGTCGGCATTTTCCTTTCCGCGGAGGCGTAACCCCGGCTAGGAGGTACTTAGGAGGTAATAACGTCACTTTTATATCTGGGGAGGGATTTTTACCCCGAGGCCACTTTATTTACACTTTAATAACGGCAGGGTGGCTACCGCCTCCGCCTTTATATCGCCCCTAATATGTGTCTGAGAGGATTTCATTTCTATTATTGATGCTGTAAGTGTTTTTCCCGTTGAATGTTTATTGAGTTCGATGCGACGAGCTGACTCAGCATCGCGAATGGAAATGATACTTTTAAGAGGCGAGGGTGGACGGAAGTGAATATTTATTTTCGTGGTGAAATTAAGAAGGACAGTGATGGTAATTTTACTTTGTCGAGATCTTCTTTTATTGCTTCTACGTTTAAAGCTTTTGTCTTCATTCAGCTCTTACAACAATTTATTATTGAGATCGTTTACGGGAGACTTACACATTGACGATTTAAAAAAAAAATTTTAATTTTTGCAATCTAAAGGGACTCAGAAATGAGCCTGTGATAGGGTTTTTTCAGACTTCTCTCTAATTTGAGAGTTACAGCTCGTCTAACATGACGGAGCGCCTGGTTCGCGAGTCCTTGGCGTCGTCCTAGCGCTTTTTACGACTGTCGATTGTTTCTTAGCTCGTCCGATGTTCTCTTGTCAACGACTTTTCCATGATTATTCTAACGGAAGGATTCTCCGAGTCCCTCAGTTTTGAACGATTCTTTACGTTGCGTTAACATCTCAGCTATTACGCCATTTCAGTTTTTCGTTTCAATAATTTGAGGGAGAACATTATTTTTGGAAAATTTCGTTTCGCTGATTTTTGACAGCACCGAATGGGACGGAAAACATAGTAAAATTATGACTTTCTTGGAAAAATGCTCAAAAATGCGAAAAATCGGAATTTTGAAAAAGTTAACGATCAGTACCTTGCTGACATAACAACGTTCAAAAGCCTTGTTGAATTTTTTATTGCGGATTACTAGGGTGGACACAATCCTGCGTACCGTTCGACCCTTCACTTTTGACAGAGGCGCTGTCAAAGCTATCTCCAGGTCTTGGGAGTCAACATTGACATTTACAAAAAAATCATGTGTAATATCAAGTTGTACAATAAAATGAAAAAAGTTTCGTATGGAAATCTCCTCTAGTTTTTTTTGCAATAAATTTTTCAAAATTATTTCCAAAATCGGCCTACAAAGTGTAAGTCCTCCTTAACATAGTAAAGCAGTGATTCGTAGGCATGCTAGCAAAAGAAAATTACACTGTGCATATTTTTTTTTCAATCGAAATTCGAAGCCTGAATTTAAAATTTTTGAATTTGTCTTATTATCGAGAAGTAGATGAACAAACATTCAAATATACGGGCATATCTTCTCAAATAACTTTTCTAATGATAATTTTACAACTGGAAAATTTACACTTTAACTGTACAACGTAAATTTATGTTCCTTTACTTTTGGAGTATTCTATAAATTTACACGAACATATATTTAAATTGTTCATCAATTTGTTGTGTGAAATATGCGTATATAAAACATTTTTGTCTAATATAAAAGATAAGGTAGTTCAGTAAATATCGAATTTTCATTTTTCTTAATACAATTAAAATAAACCCAAGCATGTTGCCCACGAATACGTGACGCAATATTCATATTGCTGTTTAAAAAGAAATTGTTATCATATCATAGTGTAAATTTATTTATTAATTATTAATATATAAATTCTATTGTACAAATTATCAAAATTGTAGGCATGTCGATGCATTCTTGTATATACAGGGACATTCTTTATCTGCTGTGATTTATATAAAATTCCCAAACATGTCAATTGTCATATCAAGGGGTCAACTTTTAATAGCTTTGTACGCTGTGCAGTCAGCAACTATCCACAACTAAACGACGCATGCGTAATAACAATTTCGTATTTGGACCGTTTGCGATTTAGAATTTGGTGTGCGCACAGTGTCAAATTGTAGTCAGTAACAGTTGGTGATTAATCCAAAAAGTTCACGGATTTCTTGTGAATTTCAAATTCGCACATGCGCATTAAACGAGAGAGATACAACAAAGCGTGTTGAAATATGTTTTCTTGTGTTTGTGAGAGGATAATCAAAAGATAGGCTATACCGCAATCTGTAAATTATATTTCTTGAGTAGCAAAGCAATCAATATTAAATATTTATCATCTATATTAAATCTATTATTTTTAAAAATACAAGTCAGTATTCAAATTATTATGTATAAGAGCAAGATAACAAACAAACTTTAGTTTATACACAGTTATACCGACGCTGCACTTAGTGACACATAAATTCCAATTGTTGGACACAGATGGCAGCATTGTCGGTTTTGAATGTGTTCGCAGAGCAAATTATCAAACTAATCTCAAACTACAATCCTCTCATCATATATTAGCATCAACATTTTCAAAAACCACCTCATAACTCTAGCCATAAGGAAATCAACACTCGTTTACTCAACAATCTCTCCCAGGAACCTCAAACTGACATCCCCGTTAATCTCTAACCGATTCCTTCCTTCTCCCGACTTCCTGATGGAAAAAGTAATATCGTCAGTCCCTTAATACATAATATAACGAGCTACTACGACGTCAAACGCCAACCAACGCTGATCTCATCGTCTTGCCGCAGTGGAGCTCGCTGCGTCCCTGTCGATTGGGACGTCCTTAATCAACAGTAATGTACGCTTCCGTTATCGACTGCGTAATCTGTCCTAATCGAGTTATCGTTGGCAGGCGGACGCGCGGCCCCAACTGACATCGGCTAGACGTAGTATCTCGCCCAGTGGGACGGGAATCGGAGATCGTAGGCTGCCGGCTGATCTCGTTTCGGGATTGCTCGTGGGGTAGACAAACAGGATGCGGGGTTAATGTTAAGACGTCGTTAGCATTAATGCACAATCTCGTCGGTACGAGCGGGCGGAGTGTTAATCATCGTTAAAATTGCCGGTTTTCGGTGGAGGATGTATTGATTTTGACGTCGAATTGGAGGAAGAATGGTTTTATTAAATTTTATCATAAAAAAAAACGGTACTTCTTTTTAGAATTATACGCCAAATATTTTATTAGTAGTAAATTTTATTTAATTCACTCGCAATTAATGCAAACGATATCACTTTTCTGTTACTGTACTAGGTGGGGTGAAAAGTAACCTCCTTGAACGCCAGAATGCGCTGCTACTGCAAAAAAGGTTATGGTGCCTTGAAGTCCGTTCATATTTAGGCAGACATGCCAAATTTCAGTGCGATACTGTATTTAGTTTTGTTTTGACAGCTGATTGTTGTTGACGTGTTTGGCATCATATTGAGTATGGACAAAAACGATTTTCGTTCTCTCATAAAACATTATTTTTTGAGAGGCAAAACGGCGAAGGAAACAAAAGAAAAGTTGGATAAATATTATGGGGCTAATGCTCCGTCAGATGACACCGTCGAATATTGGTTTAGAGAGTTTCGCGGTGGCCGCAACTCCACTACCGATCAAGTCCGCAGCGGCAGGCCCTCCGATGCGGTTACAGAGGACAATGTCAAAAAAATACATGAAATGGTGTTGGCTAACCGGAAAGTGAAGGTGCGCGAGCTAGCAGATACCACAAAGATTAGTACTGAGCGCACAAGGCATATTTTGGGCAATATTCTACATATGAAAAAGTTATCCTGCCGTTGGGTGCCGCGCATGCTCACTCCTGACCAAAAACACGAACGCGAGAGCACTTCGAAAGAGACTTGCTGATGCGGAATCGGGCGGACTTTTGGCGTCGATTGGTAACTGTTGATGAAACCTGGATCCACTATTACACACCAGAGAACAGACTGAGTGCCCGGCAATGGACTGAAGCCGGCACGAGTGCTCCGAAGCGGCCAAGGGAGGCTCAATGGGTCGGAAAGGTTATGGCGTCGGTTTTCTGGGATTGTCATGGTATACTCTTCGTGGACTACCTCGAAAAAGGAAAAACCATCAACAGCGAGTATTACTGTGCATTATTGGAGCGATTGAAGGCCGAAATCGCTGCAAAACGGCCTCACATGAAGGGAAAAAAAATTTTGTTTTTGCAAGACAATGCACCGGCGCACAAGAGCATCGCAACCACGGCTAAAATCAATGACTTACGGCTGCAATTGCTATCGCATCCACCGTATTCGCCCGATTTGGCTCCCTCGGACTATTATCTCTTCCCAAACCTCAAAAGATGGCTCATCAATAAAAAATTCAGCTCACGCGAGGAAATCATCGACGCCACGGAGGAGTATTTTGCAGACCTTCCGGAAAATTACTTTTCGGACGGGATCAAGAAGTTGGAAAATCGCTGGAATAAGTGTATCGAGCTAAAAGGGGACTATATTGAATAAAATAAAAAAACATTTAAAAAAAAATTTTTTTCATTCCCAAGGAGGTTACTTTTCACCCCACCTAGTATTATAATCATAGTTAGATGAATGGCTTCGAGCCCAGTCTTATGAACGTTGACTAAACGAAGAAAGATTTGCGTGCCAAAACAAGATATTGTACTGCTGCCAGCAAAAAATTGTCGTGCCAGTCCAGAAGGCCAACTATGACCTATAAAAGGCGCATTTTTTTTTTTCAGACACAGCGATTCCAGCCCAAAATGAGCTTGAGTATGAGTTCGAGCGGAGCAACAGAAAAGGCACCGTCAACGTCGACCATACTGGCCCAATATTCCGCCAGGATGGAACCTCCGAGTTGAACAAGCGCCGGACAATCACATAAAATGTGTTACGGCGTCTCGTCTTTTTGGTAACATGCCCGGCACCCACGCAATGCATGTGTGCATTTAGCTTGCAGTGGCCAATCAACAGACATAAGTTACTGCGAGAGAGTTGCAGGCAATAGCTTGCTGTTTTCGGTGATGGCCTGAGGAAGTCTTCACGTACTTATCGGCAAGTGGTTATGGATTTCCATCTATTCTCGCGAAGAATGGCAGTCTATTGCTTTATTAGGGTGTTGAGTGTAGCCGCCAGCTCATCGGCAGCCTCATTACCTAGATTTCCTCTATGACCTTTAACCCACTTGAGTGTCAAGGGATTGTCGTTAGCGACCACTTCTAGGGCATTGTGACACTGAAGTACTATATCCGAAGTGATGCTATGATTATTAAGCCTTAAGGGCAGCCTGACTGTCAATATAAAGGACTAAAATTTCCCGTGCCCTAATTGGGTCAAATCAATAAATATCCTTCGCTCATGATGACATTGTATGGATGTATTTAGCAATATATCTACTTGCCGATACATTACATTTAGGTAGTGCTGGTGCCGACAATTTCAAGCCTGATAACTCGATAAGTACTTTATAAACTTTATCATCAGTGTTTTGGAAAACCCTTGAAATAAGCTACAAGAATATGCAATAATATGCAGGCTGTTCCATTTAAGAAATTTGCGGTGACTTTTATATTACCTTCAAATTACAGTTCAAAGTTAAATCAATTAAACCACTTTATGTCCCTCTAGAAACCATACACCTTTTGTTTGAAACATTTTTTCATATTTTCCATACCTTTCCACATATTTGCCTGGGGGATTAAAATGAACGAGTCTTTATATAATACAATATCATCGATAATTAAAATTGTTGTTTAACGATATTTAAACTATTATGATTACTTAGTGGGCCTTTGACAATCAGACCAATTACATACACAAGGAATTTATATGCAATAAACTTTCATCATTCTCCTCTCTGATAATAAAAACCTCAGCTGTAACAAGCGACTAAGTTATACGGTCCATCTAATTCACCTAATTGTACAAACGCGCTTCGGCCGACTGTACTAGTGCTACTATTATCGCTTGACTAGAACAATTAATTGCTATACCAGGCGTTTCCAGATGACGTACCCAAGCCCATCGAAATTAATAGCCCGGATTAGTGTACACGATCGCCAACACATGTGTGAAACGCTACCGTCCACTCAGAATTAACCGCAAAACCCATTACTTGACGTCCAGAAGCGCGGTTGGCGCATTACTATCCTGTAGTAGAGAGTGCATAGCCGAGATGTGGATTAGAATGCAGCGAGCAATAAGTCGAAACGCAAACAGAGATAAAAAAAAAAACTAGGAAACAAAAACAAGAGAATCGGGTTTATTAAAGTGAAAAACGGCTGCACACTCGGCCGAGTTCAACGACACCCGCACTCCGCAGTGTATACAATCTTTTGCCAAATATCTCTTGGCAAGTGGTACATGCATCTCACTAGGGGATTTCTATATTCGTGTTTATGCGCAACAGTTAATTAATGCGGGTGGACGAGGCGCGTTCTTGAATAAATACATCAAAGTCGCGGGGTCTCCGCAGCGAAATGAAACGAGCGGGCTTCAGTTGGAGTGATTTTAATAATGGCGTGGTCTTGTCATAGTTTGCCGTCAAAGAAAACTTCAATTAGGCATTTCATGGACAATACGAGACTGAGCCAGACGCGTTTTCGATGTAATAGAAACGCTTTGTTGGTGGAAAGGATTGAATTTCTCTGTTTTTCTGCAAAGTTTCCAGTCGTGCTATATATCACTTGTAATTAAATGTGAGAAATTATTTTAATATTATTTTTTTAACCTAGTCTGCAGGCACATTTAATTGACAACTTATTTTGCGTTGATTAATGTGCGGATTCATTATTACCATTCCTAGTATGCTCATGGTAATGGCAACATTGTTATTTAATGGTCTTTTTCAGCTCTCACATTCCAAAGCACAATTTCACTACACTCAGTCGAGTAGCCAAAATTCTAATTTACCGAAAATAACATGTCAAGTAAAACTGAGGATAAATTTTATTTGCCTTAGGTCTGTAAAAATAAAATCTATGCGCTAGGATTGGTCATTGGTCTCAACAGGTTCCATATTTGTTTCCCCATATATTCATATAGTCATCCATTTTGATTTTTCTTCGGGTTATGTTTGTTTACAAGTGAATAGATCATAATAAATAATAAAAATGGGCTTACTCCGACGATAAAAATACCGATACTATCTCACCCGGTCAAGGAGGAGGCTTTGGAAAACAGCGGCTGAAAACAATGTAATTTGCGATTACAGTAGCTACAATACGAAAGGAGAGATTTATTAGTGTTAATAATAAGTGATACGAAAACGATTTCTGTACGTTAGAAGGAGACTATTACCATGGTGATCAGTGAAATCTGATTTAAATTGGTGCTGTACATACATCAGATATTATGAACTATTAGCGATTTTGTGTTATGTACGTAAATGATAAGATGGTGCGCGATATATAAAGAATGATTAGTGCAATTGTAGGGACTATTAGCGATACCGATTTTTGTAAATTATAAGATTGTGAGATATGTAACTATATTATGCGAAATTTAACCTACAAAATTATGACATTGTTGAGATATTTGTAACTCATGTAAATAAAATAATTCAATCAATTGTGTCTAGCATATTTTTTTGTGTTAGTTAAATATTTGGACAGGGTCAGCGGACTAAGTTTCTGAATATGTGACAATTAACACTACTGACAGTGCATGCTGCATTCCAGCATAAGTCGCGTTAAACGTCAAACAAATGTCAATGTCATATAGTATACTTTGGATAGTGCTAGCGTCGAAACGTATGCTGGTCCCTTTGGAGTATTATAACTCGAAAAGTGCTTTATAAAAGGTATTTTGTCATAAGTGTGTCCTTGAGATAAGCTACAAGAATATCCAATAATATATAGGGTGTTAATTTAAGGTGACCTTTATATGATCTTGAAATGATTTCGAAACCATACAACTTTTATTTGAAACATTTTTTTTTATATTTTCCATATCTTTCGACATATTTGCCTAGAGCGATTAACATTAAGCTCTTTATATTGTATTGTATGGATACAAAATTATCTCACATTTTTTAGATTAAAAACCATTTTCAAATTATTTACACTTACAACCCTAGTATAACGATTTCAAATGCCTAAGCCCTCAAATATGCGTAACCATCTACTAAAATATAGCCAATAAAAATGCCAAGAGAAACAAGAATATATGGCAGTGGAACGCTACATACGAAGCTCCAGCGCGTGGAAACGTATACATAGTGACATATACATTATTCTTCGTAATTTTCGGAGTGCTGGTATTATTAATGGTTCAGATAAAATATGAGAAAAAGGTAAATTTATTTCTTTTATTCAACCAAGGACCTGCATTTTGAATCTCCAAGAATTATCAATAATTCAACTTAAAGAAAGTTGAAGAAACTTATCTTTCAAGGTTATAAGCTGAATTTAAGCATAATTTACATAGTGTCAAAGAATATGACAGCCATATGATCATCATACGAGTATTTTGTTTTGTGGAATTAATATGGGCGTTGATGCTTGTCCTGCTAAAAATAATTTAAAGTTTAAAGATTGCTTTTGAATCTGATTTATCCCCTTTCATCCCTTTATATTACCTACTTTAATTAATTATTCTATTCAGATTTGTAGCTTTTTGTGATTACATTCATATTTCTCCGTCGAAGTTTAATTATATCTTAACTCCTTATTTGCTTAAAAGTACGCCAAAGTTATTACGATGCGAGAGGTTATTTCCGGCCAGCAGTATGTTAAACTAATGGAGACGAACACTCAAGTTATCATGTCCGCTGTAGATACACAATATACATATATCGCTTAATTTCAGAAATGCACAACTCCATCATAACTTGCCAGAAGTTGTCTTAGGTCAAAATTACTACCAAGCACTAACCTAGCGTACAAATATGTCTCTCTCTAATAGCGTCTCCCAGATTAGGTTATCACAGTGTCTTTAACCAACAGAGACCTTTCGCGGGTCGCTTAGCACTACCGCAAGTAACTACGCTGCCGCCCAATAAATTAATACCCTGAAGACGTGACAACCATTAAATGAAACATAAACTGACTCACATGATATGCTCACCTTCATTAAGAGGCAAGTTTCAGGTTTCCTGATGTTTGGTGTGAGTGAAGGTAATTTGACGCGTGAAAAGGTCATGTCAGTTTTTGAAACATCATATTTATCTCTCTCTCTCTCAAATATTGGACTTACTGCAGTCGTAGTGCCGTTACAGTGTAAGCACTTCTTTCCGTAATTATATTGAAAGATCACATGGTGTTTCGTCTTCTTTGCTTTTTTTATGTTTGTTTTCTCGAGTTTCGCAATAATAAATAAATAATGCCGAGGGACCGAACACTTACAGCAAAAAGGAAAACATATTCTCTTGTTTTAAATGTTCGTATTGCCAGCTTCCTATTCGAAAGTCGTTAAATAAATAGTTGTGATATACAATGTGCACGCAGTCGACCTGTCGATGAATATAATTATATTAATAGTAGGTGGTCGACGGTTGTAGGATCCATTATGATTTCATACATACTATCTGCGATCCATTTAATTGTATTGATAATAAACATTAAAGGGATTATATTAAGTTCAAATGTAATTAAAAAATTCCATATAAGCCCCGTTCTTTCGCTTTACGCATTGCCAGTTCGCTTGCGTTCTCTTGGTATAGGAGAAATACATACAATTTGTGTATAATTTGTCGAAAATGCTACGCGCAACGACATTAATCGTTCGGTTCTGAATAAAAAATCTTAATGTTAAAATGCCATATCATGTTTCGTTTGTCTTCACGGGGTTCTTGATGTTCACACTTTTAGTGCGCAACTAAGCCTTCCCGTTCGATATCTGTTAATAGAGCTAGCTGTAATTTAGTTTAAAGAAGTATTTGCACTATAGTTAGTTCTTTAATTAGGGAGAGTAACAAAGAAACTGAAAATGTGACGTAATTGTTCCGTTATTAGCCCAATTCGAAAATACCGCCGGAAAGACAAGCCCGCACATCAAAGTACAAATGAAGAAACGTTGACGTTTAACATATGATTTATGTTTTATGCGAATATATATTTTATATGGTTCTTTTCAGAACCACTCTTGCGGTGTTGTTGGTTGTGGAAGGTAATCACAATTACATACATGGTTATGTACATTGTAAAAACGCTTTGTTGTTGATTAGGTATTTAGTTTCAAAGTATACAGTTCTCTTTTTATAATGTGAAGTACATCACATAGATGGCGTTGAATCCGTACATGTTGCGCGAATACGGTTTGCTGCTCCGATAATTTATGTCACTCCGTCGCTTAAAAAAATAGACTATTATTTCTTTTTGATTTAAAAGTTTGTTTTTAACATTTCTTCATTAACGTACCTGCATAAAAAAAAAACATACTTGACAAAGCTGTAGAACAATGTGTTTGGATTTAAAAGCGATTTCAATAAACATCATTACTGTCAAATTTTGACATTTACATGTCTATTTAATTCGACTATCGAGTTTAATTTTGTGAAAACGCTGCTTTCTTCGTGGTTATTTGTATTGTTTTGATTAGTTATTGTGCTTCTGTGTTTTATCGTACATTGTATTGTAGCTACAGTGTTGCCAAATGTATGTTTCTTTTAAATGGTTCCTGTACACATACGAAACATGATACGACATTTGACCATGAAGATTCTCACTCTAATTTTTCCTCCTTTTTTTTATATAAAAAAGCATGTTTTCATAGTTCATCTTTATATTTTTTAGAATACCTGAAGATAGCATACATAGTGTAGGCCGAAACATGTAGTATTAAAAATCTAATAAAACTGAATAGAAAGGATTCTTTGATCTTTTTCTATATTTCCATCTCCTTTTCAGCACAAATCAGCACAAAAGGATGGCATAGTCAAATTTTGAAAAACCAAAAGTGTGGTCATAGTCAACAGTTTGATGAATCTAAACTACTAAACAAGTATCTCCACTTTTCCGCACTACAAGAAAAACCAGAGTTTACAATAAATCGCTCCTTCTTCAAGATCCAGTTGTACGGCGGAATAAGATTTCCTCTTGAATATTGTTGCTCAATTTTGAATGATCTACTTTATCATTACCAGATCTTTGTATTATTTTATTTTACCCACACTAAAATTTAAGTGTATGGACAATAGAAGAAGTAGTTCATTAAATTAAGACTATTTTTATAGAAATGAAAAAAAAAAAAACCTTTAAAATAGATTCGCAATAACGACGTGGTGACAATCAAGTGACCAACACTAAAAAAAAAAAACAAAAAAAAAAGAGGACCGACGATTCAGACTCCTGCGTTACACAAACGAAAGATGAGCTCCCCTCATACAAACTATTATTCGGTCGGGAAATCTCTCATTGTATTCAAATGATATACGTGTGATGAATGCGGAAATATGCACGCGCTAGCCACATTCATTGTTAGTACTACAGAGGCCCGTATACAAAATATATACACGCATTTCATAGTATTTGGACATGATTAAACAATCTGCTATTCAGGTAATTACTTGAATGAAACTTTTATCTATATTATACTGTTCTTTATTCAGTATTAGATTATTGTTGAAAGAAACGGTAGGAAATTATTTAAAAACAGCGCATTACTACTTAATAATTGTTTTACCAAATAAATCGTAATTCAGATAATTTATTACTGGATACTTACTTGAATAACTTTAGTTCGGGTGAATATAGTACACAAGTTTGTTCGGTTTCTGTTGTCACAGCTTCCGCGTTTTTTATATGCGAGTTTTTCGCATCTAAAACGAGAGGAAGTTCTAGATTAATATGATAAAAGTTGTAGCTTACTCTAGAAACATTTTTATTTGACTCTTGTAGACGTTGAGATAAGCTAAAGCGTGTTTTAGGCGCAAGGCGATGGCCAGGACACCAACGTTTGTGGTTTTAATCTGGGGTTTGCCATTTTCTGTGATTTAATGTCAAATTTTAAAGATATAGGTTGACGAGTGGGTATCATCTGCTTCTCCAAATGAACACGATGACTGGGCATCATCTGGAGTTTGAGATAAATTTGTTTGAGCAACTGCAAAATGGTAGTAAATGTTCAGCGTGGCATCTGGACGACTATATGATAGGCAAAACAGTTTCATTTTTCTTCTTTGAATATACCTTTGAGAATGAGTAGTGTTGGTAGAGCTTTGCCATCTCCAGATACTCATTCTATAGATTAAGTTAGGATATCCAGAACCGAAATCGTCCGGATATTGGAATTGTAATATTTGGGTTTCGAATAACAAATATGGATAGCATCCAGATTCGCTAGTTTTATGTTTAAATCAACTTCCAACATTCGTTTACATTTTCCTCATAAATATGAATGAAATAAAAATGAAATGAAATGAAATGAAATATAAAAAATAGCACTAAATGTAAACACACAGGTCAAATGCTATTTTATTTACCTGCTCTTAAAACCGTGACTTTAATTAACATTCACAATCATTTATAGAGTACTCACTGCAAACAAATGCTTTATATTTAACATTTCGGTATGTGTAAGCATTGAACGTAAGCATAAGCATCCGTTAAAAAAAAACAGGGATTGATATAAGGTGTCAGGACGACCTGTTTGATTTGCAATAAGCGCCGAATTATCTATCGATATCTCGTCGACCAGAAGCTGGAGAGAAACTAGAAGAAGCATCGACAATTTGTCGGATAAGGACAGCAGCTTCGCTCTTCGATAATTAAATTCCTGTTCCGACTTCCCTCCAAAAAGTATCGACATGTCTCCCGGCCAACTTGGCTGAGTACCGTAGCTGAAAGGGCAGATGGTATTTTATTCTGGAGCCTATTATTCGCAGGAACCGTTCGGAACCTTTTTTTTGACAATTAGTCGGGACTCTTTAATGATGAATTTTAATTGGACTTTGTTTGGAAGATTTTTTATTCCGCGGAGAGCGAAATTAAAACAGAAAACTTTTCCAATTAGCGTAACGATGTGACGAAGAGAAAGGGTACAGAAATGCAGGATGGTAGAGTAAAATAGAAAATTTCACGCTCATAAAGGATAAACAATTTTTTGTTTGTTGCACACGATAATGTTTTATTATAACTTAAAATATTGTTTAGTTATAAACAATAAGAACGTTGCTTAATTTGAATTTAATTAAACGAAATTCGTCATTTACCTGTGAAATGTAGAAATGTCGTTGAATTAACGTACTCAACACTAAGCTGATATAATACATACAAATATTATAAATGAATAATGAAATCCACAGTATTGTTTGGAAGCGAGACTTGTAGAAAGTGTACAAGTGTTTGCATTACATGAAAGAAAATGCTTGAAAAAAATATATAAAGGAAAAAGAGTCAGTGGTGGAAGAGAAAAAAGAACTAACAACAAATTACAGGTATTATATACCGAACTGAACATTGTGAGAATTGCAAGAGGACATAGGTTAAGATGGTTAAAACGGAACAGTGCCAAAACAACTAATGGAATGCAGTGCGTGAAGCAAGAGGAATCAGAAGGATCGAAAGCAAGATGAATGGACGAGGTGTTGAGAAATATGGATTTATTGGATGTCAAGAACTGAATAAAGAAAGTAAGTGGCAGAGGAAAGTGGTGCAAGATAATCTACCAAACCATGAGCTTGCTAGGCCTGCAGCGCTAGAAATATACATACATATGCGTAAATTTTGTCTTTATTGTCGGAGCACTTCATACAGTATTTGCAGAAGGAAATTATCAGGAGTGCGTCTTATGGCAAACAATATTCTTTTGTTAAAAGCCCTAGTAAATATCCTGGAATTAAAACCTCATGACTTAATCAGATCTTTTCAGCATATTGAATGTCTTATGTAGGTTTTTATTTTCAACTGTATTAAACCCGAAGGCCACAACAGAAACCTCATGTGTGTGTCTTACTTAGGCATGTACGTAAAATGTAACACCGTTGTATTTATTCTTTATTTGGATAAAAAACGATAAGAATTTATAATATAACATAAAATGTCTGAGTTGCAAAGAATATATGAAAAGAAAATAACTTAGAAAAGAAGATCTAAAATAAATTCACCTAATTAATGCCTGGAAGGATAGTTCTTAGCTTTTGATGGATTGGCCTTGAGCAACTGTGTAAGACAGTGTACATTACAATAGTCTTTGCAAAATTTGCAAGAGAGTTTCATATAAAATTTGCAGGTGATGAAAGCAAATCGTGCTAGGTATAGCATTTTATCGGCTTAACTTTATCTGAGTAGGGATCATGTGGGAGTCATGGATAATCATGGAGAGTCATGGATGACCATGTGTGAGTCATGGATAATCATCGAGAATCATGGATGACCATGTGGAAGTCATGGATAATCATGAAGAGTCATGGATGACCATGTGGGAGTCATGGACAATCATGGAGAGTCATGGATGACCATGTGGGAGTCATGGACAATCATGGAGAGTAATGGATGACCATGTGGGAGTCATAAAATGAAGAATATAGTTTTAGGATATCACAAAAATGTTCTAGAATGGAATCGGCCGAAGAGAACTTTAATCGTTTAAACAAAGTTCTCAAATGACTGACTAAGGAAATAATTCAAGATAAGACCGATGTTCTGAATTGGTCACATTTTAATAGATTCAACTAGAAAAACCATTTTGAAGAGAGGTGAATTCGCCTCTTTTAGTTGCTCTCTCTATCATTGAAATGCATTCCGATCAGCAACAATGCCCATCCCATCTGTTGGGTTGATTTCTTCATCAATGATTCTGGACGACCCCAAAGCTCATCTCATCTCTTCAGCTCATAACACCAATGTTCATTCCACCTCTTCGACACACTAGATCAGATGTTATTGTGTTTAATTTAAAACAAAAAGCAGTTCTACATACAAAGTTTTACCATGCTACTAAATCTTTTTTTGTTAAACATATTTATGGTACAAGTTTCTTATCTAATATATTACTATTGATTACTTCAAATTTATTGACATTATTTAGTTTTCTCTGCGTGTATATGATCTTGTAAGTATTATATAATGCCAAAATATCTTTTCACTATCTCCATTTATATTAATTGCATGCGCGGGTCGTCTAATGTTTTTAGAGTTAATATTTTCCTGTATAAATCTAACAGTACCAATTGTCACTATATTCAAACATGATATAATCGAAAACACCGGAAGTCGTTTGATTCTTCTTTACCTCTCGCCGAAAACGATGTTCGAATTGACGTTCATTCGTCAACGGTCTACGTGTAAGAAAACTCCATTAATCAACATCTTTCAGGAACCGCTTTGATCTTTAGTTTACGTTTCTAATTACACGATACAATGAACGCTACAATAGAGATGTGTGGGTGGTAAACGTATGTTATTATACTTCGTAGATTGTTTCTATAAATTGCGCTTTTAGTTGTTTTTTTTTTTTTGCTTTCGTAATAATTGTACGTAGGTAGGTACGTATTTCTGCTTTGACTTTGATGCGTAAAAAATACTTAACATTTCCAACTATATACGTCAATACTTCCCACTTCCTTTCTGTATGTAAAAATAAACCAATACTATATTTTCCTTTGTTAAAATGCAAAAATCCGATGAAAATTCTGTCGGGTGTGCCTGGAGGAACAACTTGTGTCCTCGACTGTTTGCGAAATACATACCAAATTCAGGGGTTTTAGGTGATTTTATTACTTAAATAAAAGCTTCCGATACAACACCTCCCTCCTCATTAGAAACCCATAGTCATCTATTTAAAAAGCGAAACAATTGAAGAAAAAAAAATTAATTCACTCGACCTCTACGTCCTCTACATTCTACACTGCCCAACGCAGAACATCGATCGTTGAACGAACCTACACAAACAACAAACACACACCAACGACAGACAGAAGCGGTGAGTCGCCCCACGATTACTCAAATTGTAAGCGAACGTTCCGTAAACGACCATGTCCTTTTTTAAGCGGTCACGGTCAATTACGCGGCCAGCTCACGATTGTCGGAGTCGTCAGACCTTGTGACTGCTATACTAACGTATTTACAGTGTGCGGATGCTAAAACACGGTGCAAAATTCTGTTTAAGCTGTGCAATAGTCGAATATTTGTTTGAAGTTGAGTAAAAATTAGATCTGCTATAGCATGATGTCATTGGTCTCCGAAGAGTGGTAACATGCCGTGTGCACCCTCTAGGGTAGTTTGCTCTAAAGTTAATGTAGTCGCAACAGGGATATTACAACTACTTTAGATGAAGAAAAAATGTATGATACCTACACTTTTTGAAGGACGAATTCAAGTTTAAGCTAGGTGTTAACGTTATTTTGGGTAACAGTTTTGAAAAATGAAGCAGGGAGGCGGAATTGCGTTGAGTTTTAGAAAACTAGGACAAGCATGGGCTTGACTTTATTTTCCAAAATCATGCAGCAGCTGAGGTGGAAGATGGATTTTACTTTGCTTTTGGAAAATAATGCAAAGAGACAGAGAGATTGGCTGAAATTTTATAAAATTAAGTAACAAGTAACTTTAACGTTATTTATGTGAAATGATGCAAATATTGAGATTAACTTGATTTTGAGAAAATAAGTCTAATTTTTAAAAAATACATGCAGAAATGAAAGTGACATTATTTTTAGAAAATAGTGAAAAGAATTGAGTTAAACAGCTTATTATTTAGAAAGCTAAGTAAGAAGTAGATCTGGCCATATTTCTAGAAAAAACAAAATATCAGAGAGTACTCTGCTCACATAAAAGGCGTTTCTTAAGTCAATTACATATATTTTGGCCCTGGTATTTCTTTGACTTAATAAACGAGAATTTTAATACAAAATACTTTTTTTGAGAATCAAAGAAGTCATATTGTCCACTAGTGGTGGGCAATTCGAATTCAAAAGGATTCGGTAACGAATCGAATAACTCTTACCGATTATTCTCGTAAAGCAAGAAAATCGAATGGGAGGATACATAAAAATGAATATAGGCAACACAGACAGGCATTTGCGGTTTCGAAGAACAAAGCGGTATTGTTTTTAATAAGACGGCTTCTCTCTAAATCAGGGTTGTCCAGCTGGGGGCCCGCGGGCCGCATCCGGCCCGCGATGCTATTAGTTGTGGCCCGCGTAATTATTTTTATACCTCACGTTATGTTGTTATTACTTTAACAAAATTATTATATGGCCCGCAACCACATCAAAGGTTTTAGTTTTGGCCCTTGAGGCCTTGGAAGTTGGACCCCCTGCTCTAAATTATGGTAAATGTAAGTATTAGATATTTCATGTTTTAAGTGGATTTTTATAGCAAAGAATGTCGTGTTCAATATTAATTTGAATTTATAATTGTATTAAAAATAATGGAAACATGTTGATCACATTATAATTATTTAAATATTATATAAAATGTTTCTAAAGAACACAAATATTAAAAACTAACTATTCTAAATTTAATAACGAGCACTATCAGCGAAACGCTTAGTTACTTAACATACGATAAAGCCTAGAAAGATATCGCTGCAATGAAAATACGGCCGTAAAAGTCTACACACAATAATTAAAATCTGTCATCAATCTTCTCGTATTAAATCGTAGTATCTGAAACGTGTGTCAGTTACTATACCACAGTATATACCTTATGCAGTAGTTTCACTCCCCGAAAATCGTGGGGCAAAGTTGCAACTCGCGCACGGCGCTGCGCATGTAGGGACTCAGGACAGCTTTGACCAGGTCCGTATTGGCCTAATATTGGACAAAGGATTAACGGCTTGTTTACAAACAAAGACACAACCTATAAAACCACCTCGATGGGACACGTGCGCCACATTTTGTATTCTGTCGTTAGCGTGGCTTGGTGTCTCTAGCAGAGTATTTGCAAGTGTTTCATAATTAAAATTAACCGTAATAAGTTTAGTTATACGTGAGTTTAATATTTTCGTAGTAGTATTTTTTCTAGCATATAGTATATAGAGACTATCTTTAATCTTAATTTAATAATAATAGTTTTAACTTTGTGTTGTAGATTAGTATTTCTGCCTTTCATATTTACAGGTGTTGTTTTGTGTACGTTTATTCATACATTAATCTTTACTTGATAGCTTTAATTTCTCAGAAGTATCAACATATTTACATGGTTATCTTTTGAAATTGCAATGGTATTATATATTGTAAATCATATCAGTAGCAGTTCTTTGTACTGAAATTAAGATACTAGTGAAATCTTTGTTAGTTCATCCTTATTTTATTTACGTAAGATTTAACTGAGTAGTAATTTACGTTAAAATGCAAAATTAGATGCAAACACTAAATAAATAAGATCTTCTATAATTAAGAATTACATGTTTACAAAGGACATTGGGGATTATTTATAATAAAGGCCTTTTCAATTACATTTACTACAAACATAGTCTGCTTGAAGCACTATATCTATTTCTTGTTCATTATAAAAACACTTGTTAATTATTTAATTATTTACTTACTATATTTATTTACTTAATGATTTTATTTTAAATATAAAATAGAAAGCAATTATGAAGCGATTACCAGCATTATATGTAGGTAAATATACCTATGTGAACCTGGCACCCGACTTTTGAAAAATTATTTTTTTTTCATGGATAATGTTAGTATTTCGTTTGTAGTTGTTTGTAGTAACAATAATTTCGTTTGTAGTTCCACCCATTAATAATTAGGGACCTTCAAAAAAACCGTCTCACCCGACTTTGAGATATCGAAAATCCGCTTTCGTAGTTCTCTTTAGAATCGTTTGTAGTTGTATGTAGTGATTTTCCTTTCGTTTGTAGTTCAAAGATAAACAAATGGCGATAATTTAAACAAATTGTCTACAGGTGAATTTGTTAATAAAAGAGATATCAAAAATGCGCTTCGTAGTTCCCTTTAGAATCGTTTGTAGTTGTTTGTGGTGATTTTCTTTTCGTTTGTAGTTCAAAGATAAACAAATGGCGATAATTTAAACAAATTGTGTAGGTGAATTTGTTAATAAATGAGGTATCGAAAATCCGCTTTCGTAGTTCCCTTTAGAATCGTTTGTAGTTGTCTCTAGTGATTTTCTTTTCGTTTGTAGTTCAAAGATAAACAATTGGCGATAATTTAAGATACCCTCCTATTTCTTTATGCTCTAAACAGTCTAAATAACTAAAAACGAGGAAACTACGAAAGCGGATTTTCGATATCTCTTTTATTAACAAATTCACCTTTAGACAATTTGTTTAAATTATCGCCATTTGTTTATCTTTGAACTACAAACGAAAAGAAAATCACTACAAACAACTACAAACGATTCTAAAGGGAACTACGAAAGCGGATTTTCGATATCTCATTTATTAACAAATTCACCTTTAGACAATTTGTTTAAATTATCGCCATTTGTTTATCTTTGAACTACAAACGAAAAGAAAATCACTACAAACAACTACAAACGATTCTAAAGGGAACTACGAAAGCGGATTTTCGATATCTCATTTATTAACAAATTCACCTTTAGACAATTTGTTTAAATTATCGCCATTTGTTTATCTTTGAACTACAAACGAAAAGAAAATCACTACAAACAACTACAAACGATTCTAAAGGGAACTACGAAAGCGGATTTTCGATATCTCATTTATTAACAAATTCACCTTTAGACAATTTGTTTAAATTATCGCCATTTGTTTATCTTTGAACTACAAACGAAAAGAAAATCACTACAAACAACTACAAACGATTCTAAAGGGAACTACGAAAGCGAATTTTCGATATCTCATTTATTAACAAATTCACCTTTAGACAATTTGTTTAAATTATCGCCAATTGTTTATCTTTGAACTACAAACGAAAAGAAAATCACTAGAGACAACTACAAACGATTCTAAAGGGAACTACGAAAGCGGATTTTCGATACCTCATTTATTAACAAATTCACCTACACAATTTGTTTAAATTATCGCCATTTGTTTATCTTTGAACTACAAACGAAAAGAAAATCACTACAAACAACTACAAACGATTCTAAAGGGAACTACGAAAGCGCATTTTCGATATCTCTTTTATTAACAAATTCACCTGTAGACAATTTGTTTAAATTATCGCCATTTGTTTATCTTTGAACTACAAACGAAAGGAAAATCACTACATACAACTACAAACGATTCTAAAGAGAACTACGAAAGCGGATTTTCGATATCTCAAAGTCGGGTGAGACGGTTTTTTTGAAGGTCTCTAATTATTAATGGGTGGAACTACAAACGAAATTATTGTTACTACAAACAACTACAAACGAAATACTAACATTATCCATGAAAAAAAAATAATTTTTCAAAAGTCGGGTGCCAGGTTCACATAGGTGGTAAATATTAATAAACACATTCACAAATCGCATTGTATTTTTCTCAGTAAATTTTTCTAATATGCTAACTGTTGTTGTAAACTATTATACAAAGCATTTAAATTCAATTTCACCTTTTTCTTTTTATTTTTTCCAATACTGGGTTAGTCCGGTTCTGTCGGGGCCAGGCTATTTGCCTTGAACCTACCTTGCGCAGCGCCGTGCGCGAGGTAAAATTTAGTCCCAAGAGATCAAAGGTGCCGACACGAAGTGAAACTACTGCTTAGGTATATACTGTGACTATACCATACGTTCTGTAATACCTTTAGCCTGTGTGGACAAAGAAAAACGAAAGAAATAATAATTTATGATAATGATTAAAAATGCCGTCATTTCACAAATGTGGAACCAATTCTGTAAAACAGAAAATAGTGAATACTATATTCTGAAAAATATTGTTCTCCTGAAGCCTTCACTCGCTGTTTTCATAGGACCAAACAAAGGCATAAAAAGCGTAAAAAAAAACGGTTGTTTATAATTTGGTTTACATTCATTTCTAAAATCGTAAGTGCATTACTTTGGGTGAATTTATATTGCATTATTATTATTGTTATTTGTTTATCTGACCATTTATTTATTTTATTTAAATAATATTGTTTGTTTATAATGTTTGTAATATTTTTTGTAGATTGCAATTAACATTGAACACGTCCTATATTTCAGATAGTTTTAAAATATTTATAACTTATAAATGCAATTTACCATTAAGACAAATTATTCTTTCCCTCAAAAATCCACTTAAAACTTGAAATATCTAATATTTACATTTACCGTAAATTACAGAGAACACGTGTTACTAAAAAAAAATTTGGCTTTGTTCATTGTATACTTCGAGTGCACCATAATTCGCATACCATTGCTCTCGGCCATCTCACTTGAACTTCAACTTGACTGATTAATTGATATTGTTTTCGTTTTTCCTTTTGACTATTAATATCCTACAGTAGGTGTTCCAACGATAGTTATTTATCTCTTTCTTTTTTTGAAGAATCAACCTTTTTAAGAAATACGAAGCCCATTGTAAAATACTTTATAATTAGTTTTTAACTTCACCATAAGATTTACAGTGTGAAAAATATTGAACATCGCTTAGGTTCGTTTATACTACATCGTTACATGTTACGTGCAATGTACGCTCTGGTCTATACGAACACTGTTTGTTGAGATATCTGGAAGTAGATCATCAGAAGACGGTGGTAGAGTAGGGTACAAAGATTTTTTCCTGTGAATTGGATCCCTTAAACAGAGACTTTAGAAGTCGTGAATGAAACACCTAAATTTTATTATCCCAAAGTTTAGTAAGCAATCCAATCCTTTTAGATTTTACCATGCGTGGGTATTGAAAAACTTAATCCTCACCAAAAGCTAAACGCCTGATTGCTTGAAAACATCCACGCCGAAATATCCAGGTAGGGAAGCACGCATAAAACATTTGAACGCACATATTATACAACCCTTAATACATATTTATACCTGCGTAAGAACACATTTTAACAAATCCATTAATTAAATCTGTTCCCGAGGCTCTATACCGTCCCGTTGAAGAACACCGTCAGAAAGAGAGAGAAAGATACCAACCAGTCTGCGAATTAAATCTAGCGAAGCGCGTACCGACATTTCAGAACTAATTTAGAGATGAATACGGTACGCGCGTTCATACACACACACTCGGTTTAGCGTTTGATAGAAATTTATATCCACGTTCCGAGGCTGCTCCGAACTGCCGCTGTTCATCCGCTTCAATTACTCGGTTGTTTTTGCCGGAATCACGGGCGCGTTGGAGAGTTTTATTGCTCGCGAGGTATCCGTCCGGTTAAAAGCGGTAATCGTAAAATTATCGTAAACGCTTTAATAAATTTACCGAGTTGAAAAGAACATACCTGCCTACACGTCATGAAGCACGAGATTTAGATAGAGATTTTTGGGAGGTATTTGCCTGAAAGCTAGTTACTCATTTGGAATAATTAACCATATCCCGAAAGAATCAAGTGGGCGCTGTGCAGGTTTCCCCCTTTTAAATCTGCGGGCACAGATGGAATATTTCTGGCCTTATTTATACCACATCTCATTAAAATCTTCAGAGTAAGTATACCCTGAAGATGCGTTCCAATCCATGGCAAAAGGTCAGGGTACTATACCTATCTAAGATAGCCAAAGCCATACAGACCAATACGCCGCCCTCCTTTTTACTCAAGACACTTGAAAGACTAGTGGACAGATACATAATAAAACCCAGGTGAGAGAAGAGCCACTCAGTGATAAGCAGTATGCCTATAAATCGGGAAAATCTACGAAGGTCGCATTGAACAATCTCAACAGGCTAATATCAAATTGGATAGAAGACAAAGAGGTAGCTATAACGACTTCCCTAGATATTCAAAACAATGCTACCACTAATTCAATTACTAAGGCCTTACGGAGAATAGGCGTTACACCGAAGCGTGTGCAGTGGATAAAAGCCACCCTGGAAAGCAAGATAATTACATCCACAATCGGCGCTGTGAGCTACTCTAGTGGATGACCTAATCCTCTAATGCCTACTGTGTTTGAGATTTATTTTTCTTGGTCATTCCGCAGATATTTCAAACAAACTAGCACTTCAACCCGGGTGTATAACGATATAGGAAAACAACATAGTAATCCAACTTTCGTGCCATATTAAATTATCAGCTTAACCCAATTACAAACTTGATTACGTTTTAATTAATACATGAATTGCAAATTCTGGCGCCCGTATCGTAGCTACCCACCCACCGAGCGACATGGGCGCTTCACGTAGAGCGTTCGGTACATGTTTCGGATGCTGTGGGCCACGTCTGCGAAATTTTGAACTTCTCCGGCTAATTGTGGGAGCAGTAGGAGTCTTCACTCTGTGCGCGCATACCAATTGGGGAGATCCTTGTGATCTGTCTAGCAAAAATATCATCAATATGCTGGCCAAGTAATTAGCAAGTTGCTATAACGAAATAAAACAGCAGAACTCGGATAGGGCGAACTGATTGGGTCACTGTAATATTTCCTTTAATTTTTTTTGCATGATTATTACGCGAATTTCAAAAGGCAGAATAAATTAAATTGAATCATATTCAAATAAATGTATAGATAAATTACATTTACGATGCAAACTGTGGATGGATATAAAACAAAAATTCTAGATACGATATGAAAGGTATCTCAGTGATTGAAACCGTTAATTAAGTTTTGTGTTAAATTTCCTTAGAGGTATTTAGATAATAACATAATTGTCAAGTAAAAAAAAATTTTGCATAAAAATTAGCAATGCAGATATTTTATTTCGTTTTATTCGTTCTGTTCTTCATCTACGGCAACCAGATCTGAAACATCTGCGTAAGAATTATGTTGTTAATGAAACAAATGTGTAGCTTGGGCAGGGCTCATGGAGTTCCGTCACGCAATGGTCCCAATCTAGTTAGAACATATCGTCTAACAGCTACGTTTATCCTTTACCTTTTCCACCCTCTTAATTAGGTGTGGTACGAGGAGAGAAGAGGGACAAAAGATGTGGCTGCTGTAGACGATTAATGTTTAAGCAACGGTGTAATTTAATTAGCTTCTCTTTCGTTTTCTAATCCTTTTTTTGTTTTCTTCTTACAGCACACGCGTTTAGAATAGTATAAGTCAGTATAATTTAATACATCTACCAATATTGAGATTACCCTAAAGGGACAGGTTAAGCAATCAATAAATAAGATGATAATTTAAGAAACAGAACAATAATAAATTCGAGAAATATGGAAGAAAACTGTTCGGAGAATTAAGCTAACGAGGTGTTCGGGTCCTCCCAATTTGAATTGTCTCAAATACAGATCTTAGAAAGCCGGCAGGACACCAAATATGCGATGAGTGCACTTCTTACAGTGTGAAATCATCATTGGTTTGACCATTTTATTTTTACCGAGACTCCCTACCCATTCGCCAGGCGATTAATTCACCGTAAATGTCACTTTTCACACCCATGAAAAGAAGCAGGTACTCGCCGATTCTTGTGGCAATGCGAATATATATTCCAGGATTTAGATTTGTAAATAATAAACACCATAAAAACAATGAAAGCGATAAATTTTATTGGTTTACTTACTTTGTAGTAAAAGCACTTTTAGATGTGTATGCAGACATAATGTCAGTATACAAAGATTTTTCAAATAATTGGTATGTTACGCACTCAATTAGATTCTAAGAATCGGCAGTAGTTGCTAAGATACTCTTAGTTTGCATTTGGCATCGCTAAAATTAAATGAATTTGCCCTTTAAAACCAAACACTTTTAATATTTGTATTTTACCACCGCAATAAGCGATAAACAGTCATCAATCTTCAGAAATTTTATCAAAAATCCCTCGAGATTGGTGCAAGGCCTTATACCGTACCAGTTGAATTACATTACACCATTATTCATACACAACAAGTCTTCCTGCGCGCAAATTTTTACTTCGCTTCACTTAAAAATATTGAATTTGCATCCGCGAGAGCGGACTAGCAAGCAATATATCACTCACTGTCCGCTTGTGTTCGACTGCAGTAACAGCAATTGGTTGCTGTTAGAGGGAAAATTCAATTCCATTAGGGTAATGGGAGTCGATATCGAAATTGATAGCTATATGGATTCAGTTTAATTTTTATTTTTCAATTTCTTGATGGTTTTGTTTTGGTGCAAAACGTAGCGATTTATAAAAATATCCGGGAAGTAAATCGGTGACTATTTTTTGTGCTGATTTAATTAGAACTACATAAAGTTTATGCTTCAGACCAGGAAGGCGCCTTGCAATTACGCTACCATCACCAACGTCAGTCTAATCTTTTTTTTTTATTTATTTACCTCCATCCATATGGATAAAACATCAACACTTAATTACATTCATCTTTTCATCAAGCCACCACGCAAAGCGTCGTTGCAAATCCAACACATCGGGGCTTTCCAATCCTTTTTATACCTACCTTTATTTGCCTCTTCACTTCTTATCTCTTCGTTCAGGTTTAATTTACTCTCGTATACATTCTACCCGTGAAAAAGTTGTCTTGCGCATAGAATGCATGCGCCTATTTAGATTTTTCATCCAGAATTTATCGCTTCTTCCACGAACGACGCCAATGGAAGCTCGCCTTGAATCGCTCGCGGTAATTATCATATTCAACGGAGACTTATTAAAACGTCGCCTTTATATCAATGAATAATGCAAGGCTGGTATTCTTCGCCTTTCACGGCTTTGATTTCAATTCGGAAAGCGATTTTTCGACTGCTAGCGAAGGAGTAACGTCTTTTGTATGGTTAGCACGAATTGCTGTTATTAAAAGCTTGCTGGATTGCGTTGAGATTGTTAAAAAGGAATAATCAAACACTATCTCATATGTTTGTATGCTGAAACATTTGTCCAGAATAATTATCTGTAGATACACAACTTCAATTATCTCCCAATAACTAATTACAATCTTTATTATCGTTATTGAAAGGTAATTTCTTTTTGCTTGATTGGTATTTGCAACGAACTTGTTTGAAATACTTACAGTATTTTAGCAATCAGATCTTAAGTATCAAAACGATTTAGTGATAAAGCACCTTAAGATTTATGTGTAGTAATAAATTTCCTATTACGTAAACTCAATTTAATAAATGTGTTTAACAAGTACCTTTACAAATCACTTATGACACTATAATAATAAATCTACGTTTGGTAATATTACAATAGCTATAAAAGCATACTGTAATCCACAACCAGTCACGTTTTATGTACACTCACCAACACCAAAAATGTCTGGTCTAACAATAAATCACAGTGTGAGTCCAACGTTTCCCATACCCGAGCCGCACACAGCGTTTAAACTATGCATTAGACCAGTCATTGTGGGTATCAGTCAGTGCACATACATATATCATTTATAATTTATTGCTTTTCTAAGGTTCCTTTTTTCTTCAGTTAATGTTTTGACTTAAGGAACTCACGCATAAACTTACATACAAATATATATGACTGCAATAATATGAGATTTAATTTAGAATTCTGAAAATCATTTGATGAATTAAGATATAAAGTGTTAAAGCTATAAAATGTTAATGAACATGTAAAATTGCTGTTGTAAAAATAGAAAATCTTCAATACTTAAGCTGTCAAGACCTTATAAACTTTCTGCAAACAAAAAGGCAGTGCTAAACTTTCGCAATATACTGAATGTTTTTGAGAGGTGATTCAACTTTATAAGTTATCAGACTTTCAGAGTAGAGAAACAAAATTTCGAAATTAAGCAGTAAGAGGGAACGATGTAAGCTGATCAACCCCGAAGCCGGGATCCGGAACCCTCACGGCTCCATTTCTATATACAGTGTGAATCGTTAATAATGGGAAATCTGGAAATCGTAGAGTCCAAAATAATAGAATGTCGTTATTTAAGACATTTTATTTTTAAATTTCCCAATAATTCAGCAAGTTTTCATAGAACCAACATGAAAATTGGTATTACTACGTTCTTCAGCATGATGAATAGGTATTTGTCATCATGTTTACCGTTGCTCATAGAGGGCGCTGGTTACACCCTGCTGAATAGGTCAATCGCAGCTTATCTTTTTTGTGTGTGCAGAATCGCATAAACGGAATAGAAAATTTGAAAAAGCAACCTGTTTTACATGAAAAATACATACTGGTTTAATTTTGATATCTTGATCCGTTTTCGAAATATTTGCAGTCGAAAGTGCAGTTGGGTCGTATTAACACAATTTTTGATCTTTAAATTACGAAGTTCAGGTAAATAATAAATAATAAAAAGAAACAATGCATGCACACTCGATCATACTTTATCAGTAGAGTAATAACATACATATGTTTGAAAATAATGTCTTGTAAAATCGACTTTCCAAAGGATAGCAAGCTGATACAACTGTCATTATAAGAACCCGTATATTATACTACTGGTGAATAACTTATTTAGAGCAATTGTTCGAAATGTCCACCACCCACTTCAATGCACTTCTCCTGATGTTAAAAAAAATTCCTGCCTTATTTCTGATTACGTTGGCAGCGTCTTGAATTTTTTGAAGCAACTCTTTGCGGGAATCAATTCTTTCCTTGTAGACCATTTCTTTCATACTAGACCAAACAGAGAAATCTAGCGGGTTAAAATCTGGACTTCTAGGTGGCCAAGGAAATTCCCTTCCACGACCAAACTATCGATGTGTGTGTTCGTTCAGATACTCGCGCACAGGCAGAGAGAAATATGGTGGCGCTTCATCGTGCATAAACCACATATTTTGTCTTTGTTCAAGTGGTACATCTTGTACCAGGTCATTTAAATTTTGTTCGAGAAAATTTAAGTATAGTTCGGTGGAAGTTCAAAGGGATTAATGAAAAAATCAGACATCATCTAACAGCAAATGTTTATTTTGAATTCGTGCTGGAAATGTCTTTCCCTTAATGCGTGTAGATTCTCAGAATTCCACAAATAACTATTTCTCCAGTTGAAAATTTCACGTCTAATAGACGTTGCTTCATCGGTGAAGAGAATTTTGTCAAGAAAATGTCGGCCTTCGTTCTGTTTCATCTGTAAAAACTGGCAAAACATCCTAGACGTGCAGGAGGATTCTGAGCTAATTCTGCACAGGAGTAAAATGATAAAAGGATAGAGTTTCTGTTTTCGTAAGATTCTATTGATAGACGTTTGACTTAGTCCTGTCGTCGCACTTAAACGTCGGGTTACACCTCGATTTTCGGTAACACAAACTAGAACTTCCTCCTCTTGGAGGATTTGGATATAATTGTAGAGATATTTACAGGGCTGCAGCAAGTCCATTAAAATCTGTTTGAGCAAAAACACAAACCATATCTTCACAATGATAAGCGTCTCCTACACTATGACTTTCACTACGCCTTTCTTACTTCTTATAAAAATAGAAAGAACAGTCACTCAAAACCTTCCCCAAATCCCTACAAGAGAAAATTAAGAACGCCACTGTCGCAACGTGATTCCCGAGGCCCATTGGATCCGAGCCAAACGCGAAACCGATAGCCCCCACCCCTACCGACCAACGTCTGGATAGCATTGAATAAAAGATCCGGCGGCAACGGACGACTGTGAAACGACAGCGCAACCACCAAACCGTATAATATAATCTGCGAGCTTATGCAGCGCGTTCCCGGTCGATACATATCTGGGAGGTGGAAGAGAGGAAATCACCGCTGCTCGACTGTGCTTTCTCCGGTTTTTTTCCTTTTCTTCTCCTATTCATCGGAATCGCGTCCGCTCGGAATAATCTGACGCGTAAATATTTTATTCGCGTTCCCTCCGATTCGGACGTGCCGAATGTTTCTTAGTGAGTTCTTCGGGCGTGTGGGGCGGAGGTATTCGAATGGGGAACACGCGCGTGATACACGGCAATAAAGTGGATTTTGTTGGATTGTCGTGCGAGTCTATATTCACTTTCTTTCCTCCCGGGCTCGTTCCGATGTGTATACCAATCCTTTAATAAAATAACTCAGATGATATGCACGCATTGAAGATGTAGTAGATTCGAAACACATTTCTTTTTGAAAATAAAGATACTCTTCCAGTCCTATTCAATCACATTTCCTGAATATTACAATAAACTGTATTCTACCGAAATGAAAACATTTGTATATTACTAAACTTTTTTATTTAAATTTTTTTGTTGGTTCGTTTGGCAAATTAATTATAATATAGATAAAACTTTAGAAATACGACGTTTCGGTTTATTATTAAACCTTTTTCAAGTACATTTATAAAATTACAAAATATCCTAAAAAATGACGTTAAAATTGTAAATAAACTTTGTTGTTTGATAAATGATAAAATCATTATTGTTTTAATAATACTAATAAACTTTATTACCCAACAGATTTAAAATCTATTCACAGGATAATATACACACAATTGAGATGCATATTTAAATACAAGCAGTACAAACAAAACAAGAGAACAAAAAAATATATTAGACGTTTAGTAATAAGTATTAAAGAAAGGTAATAAGACGATATTATACATATCAACATTCCTAAATTAAAGGAATTAGATAACTATATATCTACTATGAAACTGATAGTTAGCAACAGTTAGCGCTGAAAAATTATAAAAAAATTATGTGCGTTAATTGTGCTTTTGCAAGAACGTTTGTTTTTGCTTTTGCTTTTGGAATTAGGAACGTGTTTGTGTATCTTGCACCAGCTCTAGGAACAAAAAAGGGGAAAATCGACCTGACTGAGCAAAGACGAATAGTCAATTTTATTATTTATAAGTTTAAGCAAAAAAATGCCGCTAGTAACATCTCTACGATAAGCAAGGGAATCCATGTTATGAATACGCAGTAAACCATTATAATCCGCTCCACGAAAAGGATTTCTAATTCAAGCTGATGCTATAAAAAACGGTTTTTAGAGCAGTAATGTCAGAAAAATTTCGACATATTCTTATTAAACATCCAAGATTACGGGAGGCAGTATTACATAAATGCCTTGCGATATCGATTTGGTCCAAGCTGTAGGAATAAAATAGGCAATTTACACCTGGTGTAGCTCATTACAGAACATTTGTTGATATTAAGCGTAATTTTGTTTACTGTATACCAGTTCTTGATTACTTCTAGATTTCTTTGGAGTACACTGCAGTCGGAAGTCTTGGTAATTCCATGAAATTTTTTCAAATCATCCGCATAAGCTAGGATGTTGCATGTAATAGATGTTAAAATAATAACTGTCCTGGATTGGAGCCTTGTGGAATTCCTGAGGTAGATATGAAGGTATCTGAGAGAAAACCATTGTAACATACATACTTGCGTCTGTACTGCAGGTAGGAAGATATTAAATTTACAGTTGGGGTAGAAAATCCAAAAGCTGATAATTTGGAAATCAAGATATTATGTTCGATGGTGTCAAAGGCCTTTGCAAAATCGGTGTAAATTGTGTCAACTTGCAGCCTATTGTCTAAACACCTGCTCACAAATTGGGTAACCTTAACCAAGTTTGTTACAGTTGAACTTCCTGTCATAAAACCATGCTGCAAAATGTGAGGTTGCGCGTATGCATAAAGCTTTTGATAAAGGACTTGTTCAAACACTTTGGCACAGATTGATAATATGCTAACAGGTCTGTAATTAGCGATATAATTTCTTTCACCGTGTTTGGAGATTGGCACTATTCGGCTCACTTTCCATAGTTCAAAAAACGTGCAACTTCGTAGACTTAAATTAAAGATATCGGTTAAAAGTTCACCCAGTAGGCAAGCGCAATCTTTAATAAAGAATTTCGTTCACCCTGGAGGTATTGGTTGATATATTGGAAAACACTTGACAATTGTTTTAATATGGAATTTTTAAAAATTGTGTTTTATATAAAGATTGCATTGTAAAATATATTGGTTTGATTTTTTTGAGGATATATGAAAAACGTTTTTAAATTTTATAAGTAGATTTATAAGAAATATATATTGTTTAATTCTGAAATTAAATTTTATATAGTTTGGTAAAATACTGTTTATCTGTTTTATCATTGACTGACTTTTTATGTTATATATAAATTTAGATTATTTCAAGTATATTACCTGCTTTTAAATTTTGTTCTTTATTTAGAATTGTTTAAAATCTAACAAATCATTTTGAGTTACTTCATGTTACTTTAGTGCTGTAAGATTTTTGCTGAATTTATGTTCTTTTATTCTGTTTTCTAAATATTGTATAGCTTCACCAATATGTACACCATAATAATGTTTACAGTCAATTTTATATATAACGTCTGACATCGTTTATTTTTTTTTTAATTTTTGATTTTAATTTTGTGTAGATGTGATGTTTTATGATTTGTTATTAATTTGATTTGCGATTTTGAAATTATATGGCTTGGAAATTTGATTTATTTTCTCGGATAAATGTTTTACATAAAGAATACTTATGTGTGCAAAAAGGGTGGTGCAGTTTTTGCCTAAGTTCAGTTCGTTATCTCTCCTGTCTCCAGAGATATCATTATAAGAATGCAAAAAAAAAATCCGGGACGATTATTTTCACAGCTCCTCTATGCCCGCAATATTTTATTAAAATCAGAAGTGATCAGTTGGGTGACTTAGCTTGTTAGTGTAATGACCGAGATAAAATCGGTCTTTATGTAAGAAATAAGATGCTTTAAATTGAAATTTAGAATCTTTCCCGTACCTTTTTCCTGAAAAAATGTTGTTACGTTCTTTTTTTTCCTCTCTGATTCCCGATTGATTTGTACATACATACATCTACCCTGTTTATTGTTGCATTCACCCATATTCAGCGCAAATCGACCGACGGGCCAATTAGCGGAACAAACAGCTTTTCAATTAACTCCGAATGACTGCGAACGACATTCGATTTTATAACAACGGAAGCGTTTATTCGCGGATTCGCGACCGCACTCTAATTTCCATCCGTATATATCGGACTACAATAGATCGCAATGCGTTCACAATCAATGCGTTTTCACTCGAATGTACCGATTTTGCCGATTCCACCAGCGTTACGCATGCCGTCGAGCTTTGGGTTTGGATTATATGCGATGTTGCGGAGGAATTTCGATATTTACACCTTCCAGTTTAGTGTTAGGAATTCCCGTCTGTATATTGGCGCTATTTATTCGACCGCCTCTATGTAGAAATCTAAATTTCGCGTGCGGACAACTCGGTTTGTCGCAATTAATAATGCAACCGTCAAATTCGCCGGACGCGAGATGCAAATTCCTGCGGCACGATGTTCTGCCGTTCGGATATTCGCTGATTAAATGGATTATTGGCGGAGGCGGACCGCACCCGTCCTGATTACGGCCCTGCGTGCCTAGCGACCGCCATAACCGCAACCGTTCCTCCGCACGTCCAGCAATTTATTTTGCATTTCCATAATTTCGGCCGCGATTCGAACGAATTCGATCACGGCGCGTTATATGTTTACACTGCGAAATTGGATAATGTATAGTTTTCGCAGTTAATTACAGTTTTGAATATTGATTACGCCATTATCTGAATTTCTATCGGGCCGGGGTAAATTGCGCTCCGCGGTCGGTTGATAGTTGGCGTTTGCGATGATATAACGTTTCCTCTCTAGACCGGAGGGGTTAAAATCATATCGGCGTGATGTAGCCGTCAAAATGTGGCGGAAACTGTAATAAATTGATTAAAATTGATATTTTTCCGCATTACGTTAGTGATATTATTATGATTAAAAATAACAACGTAATAATAACGGTATAATAAAAAAATGCACCATCCTTCAAAAAAACAACAGATATTTGCATTAGTGAAAAGAGAAATAATAAGACAATACTCATTTGATAACTAAAAAGGGCAATAAACTGCCATGAACTCATTTTTTTTTATTCATACTCATTTTTATATCGAAGCATCAGATAATGTAAACTATAAATTTCAGTGAACAATATCAAAAGGAAAAAAAAAAAGAATGAAAAAGAGTTTTAAAAGTCAATACTCAAATAAAATAACATACATAGATTCTAACAATACTAACAATAGTAAATGAAGTACCTAATCGTCGGTAAATAGCATATTATTGAAAAAATATTCATGTTCCGGATATTTATTAATCACAAATTCCATCCGACAGTAAATAAAGAAATAAGACAATAACCATGGAATAACTATAAACATACAATAACGGTGTGTAGTAATAATTTGTTTTTTATATAAGTATTAAACTTAACAAATTCCTTTTAGAAAAAATAAAACTCAGTGAATATAACAATTCAAATAAATGTCCGAAGAGTCCTCCCTCTTCGTAAGAGCAGTAACCTAACCGTTCATAAAAAATGCGACGACAATATCTTTAAAAATCCGGAGTGACTTTGTTGCTGACTTCAAAGATTTTTGCGCGTAATTGTTCGCAATTCGATGGATGTTGTCCACCGTTCCCCTATATTGAATTATTTAAAAAGGGCCATAGAAAGAAGTCGTTTGGAATTAAATCCGGAGAGCGTGGTGGTCATTTAATAGGATCTGAATTACCGATTCGTCTATCTTCAAATTTCTTCGGTATTTAAGAAATTTCTGACATTAGTGTTATTGTGCGCTGGGCAACCGTCCTATTGGAACCAAATTTTCTTAATATAAAGTCGCTCCCGCACAGCAGGAATAATATTAGTTTGCAATCATTCCAAATACTTATTGCCATTTAAATTTCCTTCAATAAAAGAGAGGTCCGATTATTTCATCCCAAATAATACAAGCCAACATGTTCAATTTTTGTGGAAACTGCGTTCGCGTTGGTGTATTATATATAATGTAGGTTTTTATGCGACCAATAACGGACATTTGCGCGATTATAATGCCCATGAACGTAAAATGTACTTTCAGGTTTTTTTGATTATATATATAAAACTAGGACCGCACCCTCAGTATCCCGCGTCGCTTTATTAAGAAATGAGCGAAGTGAATCAGACACTGGCTACGCTTGAAGTGAATTAGGCATGTCATCATGTTCATTATGTTTTTACTCATATTTTATATTTATTGCTAGATTTTCATCTATTATAGTAATATAATTTTCAACACTAAAGCAATTACTATACTATATCTTTAATAAAATTTCCGGCTCGACTACCACAACTTTAGAATTTTTACTAAATGAACATCCTGCAGTAAAATCTCGCCAACTTATCTACAAGGTTTACCTTCAATAAATTCCTTGCATCAATATCTTTCATATTTTCACAAAATGTATCCACTGTAATATACTTACACATAAATACATTTACTGTACACCAGACTAGAAATATTTCGCGACGCCATTCCTTCTGTAATAATTTCGAAGCTATTTTTAGGTTGGCAGGCGCACGACCAGCCACCACATCGCGTATAAACTTACACATTGTAAGTACGAGGTACGTACCCATCCATTCGCGACGGATTTAGCGCGAAGGACACGTTTTATAAACTTCCATGGAGACCTGAAGCGGAGGTTAATGTTACTCAGCCGGTTTCTTACTCGATATACCGGCATTGAGATATTATCGATGAGTTTTTTTATTTTCGATTTCGTTGTAATTCATATAAGCGCCAGACATGCTTTTCTATCGCATCGATAAATTATATGAATTATATAGGGACATCTTACCAGATCAAACCTCTGTGAAGTTGGTTGAAAAAAATTAGTTCCAGTTGCTCCCCGATGAGTTCTGGAGTTCTTAGCCGGTTTTATGAATAGCTCTAGTAATTTAGGTAGTCAAAACGCTATTTAAAAAATTGGAAGACCAACATCACAAAATCTGCGACTTCCATGTTCCAGAACTTTTGTATTCCAGTTGAAATCGCTTCTAGTTATAAGATTAGTTTATAGAACTTGTATGAGGCATTGGAATTCTCAAGAAAATGACCGATTTGTTGAAAATAAATGATTGTTAAAAAAATTATTTTTTTTATCGTTTTGTGCAGAGTTCTACGTTACAGTTAGTTGTTTCTTTAGTAGTATAAGTATCCACAAACAATCCACCGTTTAAAATAAACAAGTTTTCAGCAATTAAAGTTCTCCTATAGCAACCAGAATTTCCGATCATACATTATAAAAATTGTAAATGCTTATGTCGTTTTAAGCTGCAGATATCCCTATACTACAACAGTACTGAAGCTCATTGCGTAAACTTAAATCGTTTGGAAAAAAATCAAACAAATATGTAGATGGGGTTCCACCACTTTTTAAGGAAAATTAAGGATAATAAAATAAAAAAAAATATAATAAAATAAAAGATATTTGGGAATTTAGTGTGGAATATAACAAGCAACTCGGGTACGTGGAACACACGCTGTGACTTAAATCAGACATTTTGGGTGTTCGTGAATGTACATGTATGACTGCCGCTAGAGCCAACCCACAATTCGTAGGATTGCACCAACCCGAAACTTAATTAAATTCTCCCAATATTCGCATTAGTATTCTCTGGACATGCCTCGGTGGATGTTAGAGTATATACACTCTGAGCCGGTACCTATCTATTATGAATAATGAAATTATATGAAGTAAGCCGAGATGATCCGCTGGGTTTTTCTTCTCTGTTTTTTTTTGTCCAGTTCGTTCTGTGCTCCATACATCTATAGAAACGGATATGATCAGGTATTACAACGTTTCTTATATTTCTAATCGGCCTTACAGTAGCTGTCGATATTTCATTCTATTCACGTATTAATGGCGCCCAGCAAAGCCTCAGTTTAATAAATGTATAATTGTTATACCTCCATGAAATGTAAAAAAACGAGATATATAACAAAAAAAAGCTTTCTTTGGGTCTTGCATTACAGATGTAGGTACTTATCTATGTTAAATATTTAGAGCTGATTAGATTAATTATATAGACGTATGAAATGACATCTACTAGTGGCGACATACGTGCATCACATAATAACTAATTATGATAGTTTTTATATCTATGTATGTACTTCGTTTTTCTTTGTTTCTTTCGTATTTTTTTTATTTTGGCATTTCGCTGTTGTAAATTTATTGTTTATTTACAAATTGCAATAAACTGTTTATTTATTTATTTGTGTTGTGCACTTATTAGTAATGAAAAATCTAAAGAAGTAAGCATGTAAGTTAGATGGTATTTCGTGTGTTTAAAATTATATAACTATACATAGGGTTCTGCAATAGTGTATACACATAGTGCTGAAATATTTCTTGCATTAGCCCTATCGAATTTCAAAAGGAAAAACAGAAAAGTTTTAGGTTATCGCGATATATATGGCCACCATTTACTATTACAAGACTATTCTGAACCGATACGCTTTCTAATTATAATCACACAAGGTATAAATATAACACATATGTCTACATCGATATAATAAATACACATGTTTACGTTAATAAACCAAACCTATGAAAGTATAATATATCGGTCACGCTGGTAAAGATAAATGCAAACGTAAAAAATAATCCGCATTGCTTGAATAACTATCTGCTACCAGGCGCATATTCCCATAAAACCATTTGAATAATATATCTGATCTTGTATACAAATTAACACGTTTGCGAATTCAATACACATACCACTTATACATTATATATACTTAATAATATATAATAATTATAATAAGGATACCAGGATACGTGCTTTCGTTAGTTTCACCAGTCCATTTTGCGCGCGATGAAATAATGAGAAGGTTCATTAAATATAAAACGCGGCACACTTGAGTAATAATCTAGACACGTCTTCTGTTTGCTCGTGGTATCGCTGTAAAGTCGCACTATACATCTCTAACACAAAAATTGCGTAATTGCTCGGCCATTAGAGAGCTTTTAAGATTCCGACAAAGATTCCGAAGCTGTTAACGGCGGTGGGATATTCCAATCGGAGTGTGAATTTCATTTAATCGTTTTGATATGCGTAAATGTGCCGACGACCATGTGTTGAGAGCATTATTGTGAATTTGCAATCCAGTCGATACTGCGATTTCTTGCCGAGGAAAGCGTAAAAAATTGTAAAAAAAATCGTTAGATAAACAATAACAAAATATAAATTATTCATATGTTTATGGAATGTTGACGATATTTATATTTACTTAATATACATGTCTAATAGGTATATAATATTCAATATGTTTAAATAATTAATTAACATATATTTTAAACCTTGAATTTTTATATTTCCCACGAAAATCCTAGGGCGGCGCCGTCTGTTAGTAAAGATTAAAGTTACCACCTTAGAGTACAACTAGGCCAAATCCAAACAAACAAGGAAATGTTACGTACTGACACTCAGCTATCGGATTGAGACCTGGCACATAAGCCAAATTTACAGTGAGGTGGAACAATAGACCATATATTATAACCCAATTAGAATAAACTTGCCACCGTGTACAGTGTGTACAAAAACGAATACTAAGCAAATAAGGGCTTTAAGTAGCTATAACTTGATTAATTTAAATAGAACGCCATATTTTTGAATTTACCAGGAAATGTACTTTTTAATTATGTATCGAATGGGGTGTGTATGTTATGGTAAGTCATCGCGTTTTTACGGAATATGCCAAATTTTTTTATTGCACCATTGGTGTTTTTTAAATAAAAGTTCTAAGATATCTAGTTGTGTATGGTATTTAGAAATGTCAGATAATTTACAATTATGAAAATAACAGAAGAATATCTTTGCAAGTGTTCAGAAACCTACAACGTAATTAATAACATACACACAAACAAAATATGTATTTATAAACAAAATTAAATGAATTATCTGACATTTCTAAATACCATAGCCAAATAGATACATTAGAACTTTTATTTAAAAATCGTCAAATTGTGCAAAAAACGATTAGTTGGCGTTTTCTGTAAAAACACACAAAGTGTTAAAGCTTAAACTATAAATATTAATCGATAGGTAATTAAAAAGCGCAATTATTATTAAGTATTTGAAAAATTAAAATTAGGTGAGTTTTCACAAAATTTAAATTAGGAATTTGAAAAACCTGAAGGCAATGCCGATTTTCACACAAAGCGCCATCGGCTGCCAACAACCGGTACTTATCGTACCACCCTCGTACATGTAAAGTTCATAAGCCCATCTTGCGTCTGAACGCGCGAAACCATACCTTTAAAGCAGGTTTGCCGCGATCGAACATAGAAGTAAGGTCTTCCAGTCCACATGTTTATTCATATTCTTTCACAACCTTACTTAAATCAAAGGATGAAAATGGCTCATATTCATCTGCAATCTCCGCAGCATTGTCGATTTCAAACACAAAGGAAGTTTCAAGAATGCCCATAACGGTTATACCCCTTTTATTGCATCAACGCGAATCATTTCTAGTTAATTGTGTAGTTATATGTAATTACTGCATACGAATAATTTTACTTGGATTAATTTGTGCCATGTTGTCGCTTTCCATTTTACAAAATGATACGAATTAACAACAGTTCAAACCTGTAGCCCTATTTATGACGTGATTGTCAAAACATTATTTTTCAGAAAATTACGCGCAAAGTTACCTTCGCTTGAAATAGCTCATATATACGGTGTAATTACACGGAATGGATTTTGCAGTAAATTTAGGCGTTCTATTGTACCATTTCAGAAAGAAAACAACACAGTTCATTACCTTTCTAATTGTCTTATTTACTTAGGTAGGTATCCAAGCAGTTGCAAGTGTTTTTAACAATCAACAGTGGCGACATCTCCACATTATTGCTGTACATAGGAGAGAGTATGCTTAAAATAATCTTAGTTTCCAATGGAAGAATATAAAGGAACGGGTCGAACACAATGAAATTTTATTGAGCGCAGGTACTAAAAGTTGAAGTATGTACGTGAACTACGCAAAAACCTATTCCCAGTCGCATACGAAGTATCTGAATGCGTGCATAAATGTTAAAGGCTTACGCTTATTGTTAGACAAGCAGAAAACACAGGATATTGAGTCGTTAGACCTGCAAAGAATACGATTTGCGAGATGTTCTACTTAAATTCACTACCGTGTATTTATTAAGAAAGGAGATTTTATCAGCATCGTAGGAGGAATTCCCTTGTATTATTCTAGCAGAGGTTTCGAACCGAGGATTATTTATTGCTGGTCGTCGCTCATGTTCGTTATTAACATAAAGCGTGGGTTATACACTCGTAAATAAATTAACGCGATACATAAATCAAATAGTAATAATATAAGTGTGACAAGCTGATCTGCCAGACGCCGGGTACTTGAATATTTCGCATATTTTAAACGGCCGAAGACATTGCAGTATATGTATGTTTAACATATAAGTATGAGGTGTTTGGTCGGAATCTTGTAGAGTTTTGCAAGTGGTAGTATTTGTAACATTTTTTTTTTAAATCACTTTTTGTTGGAGTGCAGAAAAAAGAGGTTTCGGATCTTCCAAAGGATAAAGAAAACCAATGAAGGTTGATATACTGATTCCATCACTCTGTGTAAGAAAGCTCCTAGACTATCGAAATGCAATTAAGAGAATGCAGATTTGCTTATAATTTATTATTAAAATGATTGAATTGATATATATGTATTACGCTTTCCACACATAATAAAATTATTAATAAACCCTAAGTTAACGGCAATCTAATAGTAAAAACACTTTGCTCCCGACAACAAAATAAAGGTAATTCTAGTAGAAATAAGTTTTCTTAGTAGCATTAATTGTAGATTTTAATACGATGTCCTAATTGTGTGTCTACAGTCTTTTGATGGTGCGTTAATGACTGGTTGGAATGATTGGTGTCAGAGGCGAATAAAAGTGATTCATCATCATTATCATCTAGTGCGATATGTGACATTACAGAGAACTTAACCCAAAAAAAATACAAATTTGTTTAATTTTGATATCTTGATCCGTTTTCGAGATATTTGCATTCGAAAGTTTCAGTGCAGTTTGTGCTACTACCGTAATTTTTAATTCTTAAAATACAAAGTTGGCGTATTCATCTGACAGCTATCAGTATTTATGCTTGTTAGCCTTCTGTCAAAAAGTGCTAAGCAAGTAGCCTTATATTTTTCTGCCTTATTTGTACAGGAATAAGTAGTAATAAAAAAGGACTTTCCAAATAGTGAATTGCGAGATGGTTTGTGTTTTTGCTCAAACAGATTTTAATGGACTTGCTGCAGCCCTGTAAATATCTCTACAATTATAGCCAAATCCTCCAAGAGGAGGAAGTTGTAGTTTGTATTACCGAAAATCGAGGTATAAGTACCCGCCGTTTAAGTGCGGCGATAGGACTAAGTCAAACGTCTATTCTTATCATTTTACTCCTGTGCAGAATTTATTACCAGAACGAACAGTTTCCACATCGATAGTTTGGTCCCGGAAGTGAATTTCCTTGGCCACCTAGAAGTTCAGATTTTAACCGGCTAGATAAAAATAAAACTTTTTAAATTAAATATTAAGGAAGACAAGTTACAACAGATTGTTATCGTACTTCGATAAATAAAATGTATTAACGTAAAACACTGTTTATATTCAGTTGATTATTATTGTATCATTCAGATGCGCTACAAGTCAAAGCAAAACAGCATCAGTGTCATTGTATTCATCGAACGCCTTAAAATACAAACGTGTATTCCTTGCAATAAGCGTAAGCCGGCGTATGTACATTACTCCTATACGCCAGCCTGACGTACACCGCTCATGTGGGAACAAAATTCCCACTAGTAGTACTCATCCAGGAGTCGATGCAATTTATGTACCCAATAAAAATATGTACTCAATGTACCGCTCATGTACGTATTGAAAGCGTACAATGTATACTTTATCTACGGAGTATGTATTTTAGTAGTACGTTGTACGCCTTCGCGAACGCGATGGACCCAACACTAGTGTATAGGCTGTAATGCCAAATAATAACTTTTCCATGGTCTTGTCGCCAATCAACAAACCTCCAATTTCGGGTTAATGAAATTTTTAAAATATCAGCAGTTTTCGTTACAAATGTGCCTCATTTCACGACCAGACAGAAATAATTTACCATTTGTAGTAGTAAGTAATACTATTGACATTTGCTTAAAAAATAAAATGTAAGCTAATATAAAAGCCAGGCCGTGAACGCAAATACTAGCTTCTGTCTCATTCACCTGCTTCATACTGGGATATTTACGCACAGCTATTACAGGCGAATGAAAGCTACGTTAATCCTTATAATACTATATGTATAGGAATCCTGTAATCTGCATGTGATGATCTGTAAGATTAAGGCTTCAATAAGAAATTGCTTAATATCACCGCTGATAAATAACTATAAAAGTGCATCTGCTTGACTATAAAATTGTTTAAGGTTGTTAATAAACTAGAAACTAGTCTGTCGAAGAATAACAAAGCCGCAACATTTTTTATTTATTTAAATCAAAACTTGAAGGTCAAAATTAATTAATTTAATTAACTACACAACAGTTCTCTGTAAGTATAAATTACCAGCAACACCATAATAACAAAATTCCCTGTTTCATAGATAGAATACCAGTAACCTATAAGATACTGAAAACTTTTTTACACATGTAGTAACCACCCAAGCAGTATTTTATTAGTTAAGAAGTCTATGATTAATGGATTTCTCTCATAATTCGGCTATTAGTCTCTGTTTACTGTGTGTGAATAGTGGAGCGTTACTCATTGTTAAATTATCTGAGGAGTAATAAATAATTCGGGCGTTCCAGCTAATAGAAAGCGCGTTATGTTATACGCATTCAGATTAGAAAATTGCTTCATCGATCTTGATCGTGTTACTAAATGTCGCAGTGTCTGAATCGATCTTCTATATCATTTATTTTATAATATATACACATATATGTACACTATATTAACACGTTTTCTGAATTAATTATGTCTTTCTACTCGTAATTAAAAACGCGGATTGCAATCGTCGCACGCCACATTTAAATAGTAGATACCTAGGTATACGCCACGCTTACAAAAAAATCAGCAACAATAATTATACTGAAGGGGATAAAATTCATTGAATAAGTATTACCTAAGGAAGGAGATAATTCCAAACACTGCATGTCGAGCAATTACTTCTATTATGTAATGAATACCTCTATAGCAACAGCTATGGTAAAAGCTGATGTATGTATGTACAACACAGGTATCGCAGATGCAGACATACGAAAGAGAACTCCACGGGGAAACGGGTTATCAAGTAGAAAGGTCCTTGAAATACTTAGTATTCACCAAGTAACAATGAGGAGTGAGTGAGTTGAACTCTACGCATGGTTGAATTCGAGTTAATACACCAGAGGTATGTTACTTAAAGACAATACTTTGAAGTATTTGAACACGTTGTAAGGAATAGTATAGCGCGGTTTGATATTGACAAACCCGCAGTGTTAAAGTTTTTTACATAGGTATTATATCAGAGAGTGGGTACTGATAAGCTATGTGTCATATTATGTCCAATATCAATTGCTTTTAATTTTTCGACCACCGCATCCGAAAGTACAACCTTATTACACTCATTCGAAGATAGAAAGCGCCACTTTATTGAATTGAACTGTTAGCGGGTCACTTTCGTTACTTTACCGAACTCTTCTGTGAAGAAACTGAAGTTTTTTTGTGGTTCAGTTGTCAAAATAGCTGTCAAATTATCTGTCATGTCAAATATGAGTAGTCTGTACTCCGCACACTACAAATGCAAGTAAATTTATTATAGCAAGTGGTAATCATGTGACAGCAAAAAAAAAAGATTTGTATGCACCACGGCTGGAAAGTGTCTTATCGAATTCGTTTAGTTGCTCGCCTTGGCTTGCAATCTGCGAACTCGTTCGAAAAAATGTTACTTTCCAGTCTTGATACGTAAATAATTATTATTAAGTGGTAATCATGTGGTAGTCGAAAAAGATATTGTACGTACCACGGCTGAAAAATGTCTATAAGGAAACTCATTTGTTTGCTCGCCTCGACTGACAATCTCCAAACTCGTTCGATAAAACTTCACTTTCCAGCCTTAATAAGTAAATAACTATTTTATATTCTTAAACAAGCTATTCCACTCAAATGGCATATCAGAATAGAAATTTGATTGGGAATTTGCCAAATAATCCTAGCCGACTATGACCTATTCAATTTTTCAATTTATGGCCAATTTCTATCTATTAAACTCAACCATTTTTGAGATATTTGCTATTTTGTTAAATTTTTGACGGTTCCACTCTTTCAAATAAAATGAAATATTTGACAGAGTATTCGATGTTACGATGTTTTAGTCATGTGGGTACAAACATGTAGGTATTATATGAGGATATTCAAAAACTTATCTCCCAATAAGGATAAGGATAAATTAACAAAACTTCTTTTGGCCTATGATTTTTTATTGGTAGAGCAGTGAATACAACGCAAAATTAATTCCTTAATACAGAATATTAATACTTTTGGCATAAAATTGCCTGAAACATATAAAAATTAATTTTAAGCAAGCAAAACTATTTTCTTTTTCATTGAGAACTCAACTGTATATTATTTATCGGAATTATCTAACAATAAGTATCTATACTTCAGGTATTTGTTATTACTAGTTTTATAATTATTAATAAAATTTGTTTAATTGTTGAGAATGCACATCAATTATTAGAAATTAGCAAGCAACTACACTAATAATTTTTAAAAATTTGGCTACGCCACGGTTCTGTGCTGATTAGTGTCAGAAAGGTTTAATTTTGTGCAATTTAACCTCAAAAAATATTATAGTTTGAATATAGACGCCGGTAAGGGTTGGCAGCACTAAATTGATTCTTTATGGAACAAATTAGTACAAAACGATGGCATAGTCAAATTTTGAAAACTTAAAAGTGTGGGCGCAGCGCTAAGTTGCCTTGCCTATCTTTAATGGTGAATATCTCTAGAACCAAAAGAGCACACATCTTTTTTTGGCAGCACAAAATGGTGGCATAGTCAAATTTTGAATAATAAAAAGTGCGGTGGTCAACTTGACGAACCAAACAAATAAGTGATCCTGTAATCAGGACAGGAACAGTTGGAAATGTTAACAGATAGGTTCGTTTCGTGTAATAATTATGGTTTCCTAATATCTTATAATTATAATTATATGAATTCTCAAGAATTAAATCAATTTTACTAATAATTGTAAAACTGTTCGGCCAAACGTTGAAGAATTTTCAATGTTGTAATAAAATTACGATGTTCCATTTGAAAACGAAGTTTTGTTGGTTTAAAAAAAAACTCATATTTCACATAATTTTTTTGGACAGTCTGTATAAAAGTGCTACAAAATTTAGTATCTGAGACTTTGTACGTCCATCCAAATTAGTAGAACATCTCAATGTCTAACAATATTGAAAATACCTACCTGATGAATTTTATTCGGAAAAAATTCAACAAAAATGTTAATTAATAATAAAAATTGCCATATATGATGCGAGAAATTCATTGTAACTATAACCGTACAAATTCTAAAATAAGAAAATTGATGTCAACACCCTGTATAATAAGCCTGTAAACTTGAAAATATTTTTCCGAAATAGATCATAGTTCACAATTACTGTTTAATAGGAAGATACCTACTTTATATATTTATTATTTTACGTGAAGAATTTGGAATTTCCGTTTACTTCTATTTAATATTCAAAGTCTCTTACAACAGTTTTACCTACAAACTTTCATAAACTATAAAAAAAAAATCTATCTAATTGAATTAATCAACAAGCTATCAAATTTTATAACATTAAACCATTGCTTTTATAGCAACCAAATATGAGAAAACATACCTTGGATTACGACTTGATGCTAGCGATAGGAAGAACAACTACACAAGAGTATTGTACTTGCATACTCCTTTTCTATTGGTTCCAATGGTATTTCTACCGGAATTAATAATTCATGAGATCCATTGCGTGGGATCTCCAAAATTTGACGATTTTAGTAAATTTTAAAAAGGCGATAAAAGTTATTCCGAACGTTTTATTATCATTTATCCTACAACAACTTCAAAAGACCAACACACAATTAACAAAATGTAAATTAAGTTATTATTATTGAAGAAGACTCATAATTCAGACTTACTTCTTAAAATGCCATGTCTGTCGTAACGTGTCAATTCATATGTAGCGTGCTGCGCTATGAACTGAATCATTTCTGACAAATCCAATGTGCCATTATAGAAAAGTGGTGAATCAAACATTCCTTTTCTAGATAAATAAAACGCAGGATAGCTCCTGATTGATATGAAAGATGGGTAATCATTAGCGGCCACGTTCATTTTAGCGATAACCACATCGTCCCCAATTTCCAAAGCCAAATCCTCGTAAACGGTTGCAAACTCCAAACACATCATACACCACGGGGTGTAGAACTGGATGAACGTGTCTTTGTCATTGTTCATGATTTCGTGGTAATTCTTCCCGACTAGAATCTTTACGATATCATCATTATCATCTGGAAGAGGTTCTGACTTTATATATGGCTTTAGATCTCCAGAAATGAAATCCTCAACAAATACTTTGAGGGAATCGACAGAAAAATTGGCCTCCATCATGTAATTCACATTATTTAAATCGGTTGCTAATATATAGGGTTGGGTATTAACACTGGAATTCAAGCCCAGCTTCCACAATTCGTCCTCAAATTCGATTTTGCAGCTTATAGCGAATGTAACGTTGCGGAACTGGTGGGCTACCAATAGCATCCTATTCCTCCAATAGTTTGTCAATTTAGGGCTGTATTTGTAATCAACTTCGTAGTAGGCAATTACCAAAGGTAATCGAAAGTCATCTAAAGTATCTTTGGTGCGATGCCCAACTAACCCGTGGTAGTTCTCTTGGATGAAATTGATTAAATCTTTTGCTTCACCATACCCAACATAAGACACGTTCGTCTCTTCAAATTTATTGTGCATATGTTTAGGTTTGAATAGAGTAACGTTGTTTCTCAATCCCACTTTCTCAAGCATGTGTGACGAAGTGATATGCGCGAATTTCGCTTTGTTTTTCAAGATTAATGACGCCTTCAGGAACGCAGTTTGCAACCCTGTATACCTCTCGAAATAGCCCAAAACCACATGCTGTAAAGTGTTTAATAAAGCGTCGACTTCCCCGATATTGAGCAACTCGTTAGAGGTGTGTCCAAAGTTCTTCTTTAAATACTTCACAAGGTCAGCCGCCTTTCTAGCGCCTTCGTATTCTTCGACCAATTTACCATCAACATAGACTTTGATGTGCGGGTAAGCGGGTACGGCTTGCTTTTCGCATGTCAATTTTCCAGGATCGATACAATTCACTTTGAAGAATACAATTTTCGGGTCACTGTCTTCTAACTGTCTCATGGCGTTTCGGAATTGTGGCATAAATGATTGGCAATGGGAGCAATCCGGAGAATAGAATAGACCTATACTTATGTCGTTTTTATAATTTTGATCGAAATCATCGTCAGTATACTCCAGTATTTCCAATTCTTTGCACAATATCGGAATTATCAAGGCAAATAGGAAGCAGTAGTTTAACATGATTGTGAGAGAAACGTCAAAATGTCATTTAATAACAATGTGTAATGACGTAGACCGTGGACTTAAGTCAAGTTGTATGTTGTTTGCAAAATAACGCGTAGGCTTAAAAGGTCTCATAGAGTAAGGCCGGCCGCAAGTTGAACGCAGCACAGCACATCACAGCCCAGCCCAGCCCAGCCAAGGATTTTGCGTTTTACAGGACTGGGCTGGGCTGTGCTACATTCAACTTGCGGCCGGCCTAATACCATGTATAATCTGAGATTTTGTATAATATACGTAATCCGTGATTTAAGTATAAAACTTTTGAACGACCAAACCTGCTGCAAACATATTTCATAAGCTTGCTTTCGGTATTAATATTTAAAATTGTCACAATTGACAATTATAAATGAATTATTGACATCCATAAAAGATGATACCATGAATTTGAAACAAAATTGATATTCTACCACGAGATTAATAGATATATTTGATAAAAATGTTGATGAAATTGCCAGGTTAGTGTTACACAATGACATTAAGAGTTGTCAATATATTTTTTCTCTCAATTATGGTTTTCACCAAAGCACACAAAACTTATATAATTGAATCCTATTTTAAAATATTTCTTCTAGTTAATGGTATTTGGCAATACAGTCAGCATTTATCTTTGGAGAATTCAGATTTCGCAGTATTAGAACAGGATTTATACATGTGCCTTGCATGTAGTGTTGTTGTTTTTTCGCGAAACTAGATCTCTAACTCTTGTAACTCATAAAAAAGGTGCTGGTAGGCCAAGTATTCGTACAGAAGAAATGCTGCAAAAAGCATTTGATAGCATGATAAGGCAAGTAAGCTTGTGTAAGGCGGGGGCCATTTCCAACAGTTATTGCAATTTCTTTATGTTTTAATTCAAACGTTATCTTAATATGTAAATCATTTTTATTTTTGTCACTGTTTAAAATACATTTTTTGCAATTATATCAGTCCTGGGGTTGCGGGTTCAAATCTCACTCTGGTAACTTACGATAATCGGTTTTTTCCGGGATCGTAAGAATGATTAGGGGGGAGATTTGGCTCTGCGGGGGGTGCTCAAGAAGCATCAATTGCTGCCATGACACTAACCTGACAATTTCATCAGAATTATATTAAAAGAATCGAATAAGCTACGACAGATACTTTCCAATCAATGGCAAACCTTTATCAATATAATTTTTGATTTCTCGGTATAATTACATATGATAGAAAATATTGGATGTATGAATACCAAGTGTAATAAGTGTACCACCTTAAATAAAGTAGGTAATTTTTTGTGGTGCCACCTAGAGTTTATATCATAGGTTAATACCAAATCTACAATGTAATGGAAGAAATTGAAATGGTTATTACCGCACACTGTGCTGGTTATTACCGCACACTGTGCTGTAATGAGATATTAACGCACTGGTGAGATGCTTACCGGAATGTAATATGGACGATTAATGTGCAACTTAGAAAAAATAAAAAACTCGTGTCACAATGACTTTGTAATGCTCGTACATTATGTCACTCGTCGCTACGCGGCTCGTTAGTCAAACTTGTACTCGCATTACATAAACGTCATAGTGACACTTGTGTTTTAAAATACTATAGTAGATTATAAAGCTAAACCGATTAAGCAATAAAAATGTACTTGAAAATAATTCTTGTTTTTTTTTTGCTCTAATAGGTAAAGCGGAGAACGATAATAAATAATTGTTGTTAATGTACTATATTATTATTATTACAACTATTTTTATTATTAATCCTCCTAATTTATTACCATTGTTTTCTATATAAAAGCGATCTTTTTTGTTGAATAATGAATAACCTTATTATTAAAAAATGCGGGGGTATGGGGTACCCCGTCCCGCGTTATTAGCTTTTTATGAAGATATCTACCTTGAGACCATGTATTATGCTGGTTAAGGATAAAAACTTATTTCTGTTATAGTTCATTTGATTTATATCAATAGACAAGTTTATTAATTTGAAGCTTTATTATTATTTTTCTATTTTTACAATTTTAATTTTCTAAACTTGTTATACATCATCGTATTCTATGTAAAATCGGCCTTCTTTTGATGAATAAGAAAAAGAAAAAATGTAAACAAAATGGGGGGTACGGGATACCCTGTCCCCCGTTATTAACTTTTTGCGAATACGGACGACGCCACCCTTAGGGCCATGCAATATGCTGCAAATTATGTTAAGAAGAAAATTTAATATCTGTTATAATTTTGGAAATATTTGCAAAAATTGAAAAATCGTCCAAACTTTGGAGGGGGCTGTACCCCAAAATCGTGCGGTTCCGCCGATAAAAAAAAATACGTGTCTCTTATTTTAAGGTACTCTTTCGATCTGTTAAGTTTCATCGAAATCGGAGGGGAACACCCGCCGGTGTTCCCTTGTAAGTAAGTATATATCTGCAAAATATCACATCAATAGTTTTGCGGTTTTAAAAAGAATTTTATTTTTTCCCGAAAACTAATCTGACTTTTATATCTTTTAGTTAGTTTTAACTTCAATATGAAAATTTTTTTTTAATCACAAACATCTTTTAAGGGACCGCATAAATAATATATTACCCCACTTTTGCACAAATAATCTCCATTTATATACTATAAAGGATATTAATCCAAAAAAATGCTGAAAAGGTTAATACATTCATATAGAAAAATGAATTTACACATGCAGTTTGAGCAAAAAATAAAGATCAAAAACTATAACACGTAAATATTCATTTTTTTTTTTGAAAATGCAATAAAGCCGTCCGTTTTTATTTCCAATTGTAGGCTTTTCTATGGATTATGTGAGTATATGGGCTGATTCATCTAGGTGTGATGCCGTCCTTCCTTCTCTTTTTTTGTAAAAATAACTAATACTTTACTTAAGATTTTTATGGTCCAGCTAGCTGACGAAGTGATTCAGATATTTTGATAACTTACATAAAGCCATTCTTTTATATTAGTTCTGAAAATATATATTTAGCTAAATATCTTTTTTCTCAACGTTCGCATCAACCGATTTTCACACCATTATAAGCATTTGCACAGCAATTCTTGGTATGTATTATTTCATATAACAAGATGAATTAGGATTAATAGCATTTAATTAACTGTAATTTCTCCTGTTTTTAACACGACACTTCTTGCTAAAACCACGACGAAATTTGAATCACCCAAGCAATTTACGAGAATGGAATTAAAATCAATAATAAATCAACATTTAAAGACTATGTTTTTCAGTATTTTTCCAAACATATCGCTGCATTCCCATAATTATTCTATAATTAAACTTTGGAACTACATTTATCTGAAACAATTTGCGATTTAATCGTTTTAATAAACTATAAATGCCAAGGCAAAACATACGCCGAATACAAGGGAAAAATTTATAAACGCACTCTAAGGAGCAATTTCATAACGCAAACGTGACCGTTCAACAATTTACCACAATAATTGGCAGTGTTTATAACGTTGTAAGTCGCCTGACGTATCTGCATCGACCGCCTTCCCTTTGTCATTACATCACGCTTAAGATGCTGCGAGTATTGCAGTAACATTCGAAAATTACAACCTCCAAAAGCATTCTAATTAGTTTGTCGCGAAGTTATCGTAACGTTCGTATTGAAATAGCTTAAATAATTGCCTGGTTACGATAAACAAATGAAGAAACAAGACGATGCGACAATGGATTGTGTCGCTATTGCCTGGTACTGGTACATTGTCGCAAACGATGTTGGCACGTACTACGAACATAAGTGGTAATGTTTCAACGTTGTCTGCTCGTGGCTGTTTGGAGATGAATAATTACGCCAAGATTGCATCGTTTAGGTGTCTATTTCAAATGTGGGCGGGATTGCGGCGTGGTCTGGTATTGATGTTGTAATTACTTAACTGGTCGATAGGACTACAAATAAGATAATGTCGGTGAGTGAACCAAAAATTTTTTGGTGAATCAATCAGTATTATTAATCAAACAATTTTATATTAAAATTGATTCGATTAAAGTGCAAATGTATTTTGCGCTTCAATAAAAGTGTAAAATATATTAAAAGTAAAAAAGGAAATCAGAATCTCCGCAGTATTTCTTCTACAACTTACTTTTAAAAAAAAAAAATTGCTTGGTATTGTAACGACAATTTACTTATTACTGTATTACTACTTACTGTGTTTGCTTATTTCTTTTACTTACATGCTTCTCATTTTCTAAAGATTATTACTTATTACTTTTGCGTTGACCCCTGTAGGTCCAAATCTTTGCATGCGGTCTCACCTCGTCACCGCACGGCGGCGCTAGCTGTACGTGTCGACTGTCAAACGCAATATCGCCTGTTCACTTGATCGGTATCGCGGTTTATTCCGTTGTTACAATATGGATCAACCCCCGGAATGATAGCTGTAAGTGTAAGAGCGAGGTATCCAGGGTTACGATCGAGGTATTCCCAACAATTTAAACAGTGAAAGTGTGTTTTATTTCAAGATTTTATTACCACAAAATATATGTGAAAGATATCAAGTATGTACAATGACATAGTACATAAAACAAGTAAGTAGCAAAAACATACGTCTGTACAGCGTAAAGATAAATAAATATTCGCGGGGCTTTCGAACGCTTTTAAATTTAGACGCGAAATTTTAACGGTTTAATTCAAGTGATAACATGAAGTGAAAATCTATATACCGGGGTCAGGTTTTAACAAATAAGTTCGATGCTATGTCAGGCTATAAAGCTATGCCGGCGCGTACCTTAAAAACCAGAATGTCTAGGAATAAATCCATGCGTGCACCAGTAAGCTGTGCCGATACGACTCCCAGACCGGAAATCTCTGCGTGTATCAGAAAAGCTGTGCCGACACGACTGCCAAAGCGAGGAAGGATGGTTGAATGCTGTGCCGACGCCAACTGCCCGATCGGGAATAACTAGCAATCGCTGCGTGTATTAGAAGAGCTATGCCGACACGACCGCCACAGCGAGTAAGGATGGTAGAATGCTTGCGTTGTGTCAGAATGCCGTGCCGACACGAACTGCCAGCCCGGGATGGGAGGAAGTGTTTAGAATGCCTCTGTTATCGTCAACGCGCGCCTTATATACATTACAGCGGTCGAACTATGGAAAAATCAATCAAAAGAAAAAGAATTAATGAATAATTCACAATAAAGTCAAAATTTACACTAAATCGATTTTCCCATAGAACGGCACGTCACAGTATAAAATAGCTGTGGCAGTATTGTCTACAGATAACCTTTTTTACAATGTGCCCATTCATCAGACATCTACTTTCCGAATGTATTAAATGTATCAGGTTGAGATTCAACATGTTTCATTAGTACTATCTCAGCTTTTCGTTTATCAGAAAATCGATTTTATCGAAATTATTTTAAGAATACAACAAATCATTCCCACTTCTTGCATTCATAAGATTTACGTATTTGTGTAATTCTGAACTATTCTGTACTAAAAATGCAGCGGTTCGAAGTATATCGTGTTCGTTTAACATTGGAGAACCAATCCAGAACTAGTGATTTCAGCTTAAAGCCCATAGTAGGTATACTGTTCCCTAAAAATGTTACTAAAATTATCAATTGTTCTTAAAGTCGACAAACACGGGAAGTTTGTTGTTTGAGAGGAATGTTATTAATACATATTGAAGAGTTGTCCTTATTCTCAACAAGTATTCTTTGCTGTACTAGAATTTATTTTTATGTTGTCATTCGAATGGTCTATCGAATGTTCCGCGGATGAAATGACTTTGCGGCAAGACACGATGTAAGGCAGTAATGCCCGGCAGTAATTACTTATATGACACTGAGGCAATTCTTGTTTGAAAACGTCGCATCTTTGAAGAAAAGTACTAGTAGTACTAGATGACTCACTTGACTCACCGCTGATATCATAAATGTACCATAGAATTAGTACCTCTGTTTATGCTCGTGGACTCGTGGACTGACTTTCCAGCGCTTGCGCCACTTACAATAACGTAAGCGCTCGCGTGGCGGCATAGATGCCGCCCTATGCTATTTTAATGCATACTGGGACTAATTTTTGTCGCTGTGATCAGATCTCTAATGAATAGGAAACATAAATTTAAAATTAAGACGATTGAAGCTGGAAGCAGCTACTTTTACCTTCCAGAAATAGTGTTGGAACTAGTCCCAATGAAGATAAAAATCATACCTTCTAGCTTTTACAATTACTAAAGTTGATGCAGCGTTAATGACTGCACTATGGTCATACAGCGTTTCATAAAATTCCAATTAATACTAAATAATGATAAGCAGAAAATGAAAGGTAAACATTATAAGAGAAGATAATATGTCAACTAATTTCAAAATCCGTACAACACATTTTTGTTTAATTGAATTTATTAGGATATCATATTAGCACATTTTCCTATGGTTTAAATTCAAAACAAATACATTTCTTGCTTTTATACTTTATCATAAAGTTCTATCTGGGAAAATCTGATCTTCCTAAATTCTTTTATAGAAATTGAATTTCCTTTGTTTTTTTTTTTATTTTCTATTTTCATACAGCATTTTATGTGTGCGAATATAAGGATGACGGTAAATAAAGATTTCAAAGACTTACTTTGCAGCGTGTCCGAAATCGAAGACAGCGATCCTTGGAGTATCCTCGAGTTGTACTTCAACATGTTGGCGAAGTCCTCTTGTGCTTGGTCCTTTAACATAAGTTCACCTTTTGTTCCACAGCACTGTCCACCACAAATGTCTCCTGCAAATAAATCAATATAAATGATAGATATTAATAAACTCTTCAAGCAGTTGGGGAAAGTATTAATAGTTAAAGCTTATTTTTCGTTACGAATACCAGATAAATTAACAATTAATGTTTATGTACGATATGTTGAATAACTTCTTAACTAATTTAAACTATTAATTAAAATACAAAATTGGTTATTAACAATATTCAAAATTCCTGTTTTTTTTTTAATAGTTTCAATTGGCAGTAGTTCGTTGTCATAGAGATTGGCACATGACGTCACATGGGCACTGAACGAATATTGGTAACCAGAGTTCGTTGCTAGGCAACAACCCTGATTGAAAGTGCTAAACGTCACTCCTTGCGCAGGTTTTGGCGACGACATGTACCATTCTCTATTGCAACGGACTCTACTTGTATAAATAAAAATTCATCGTTTCAAGGTATGTATTTTTAAGGCAGCTACAACAAAACAAAGATCAATGATAAAAACGAAACAAGAAATAGATGTATTTTTACAGCGTTGTAGGTTGTAGGTCGATCCTATTCAACCTTTATCATTTGCATGTAACATACCTACGTCTATTTTAAGAAAGACTTTGTGAGGGGCCAAGGCTGCTCGGGTTGGTTTGCCAAAGAACCAACGACTGTCGCATAACGTGATGACTAATACAGATTCAAATATAAATATAAAAGCGGTCTAAATTTGCATATCGAAGAAGTACATAGTTAAAAATGTCGTTAAAACGATAAATTAAGATGACTAACTTTTGTTTGTACTGAAAAACAAACACGCAAATATAAAAAAAGTCGTATATATACGTTGACACAAATATAGAAAGCAGATATTTAAGGCGCTTCAATTTCCACCTTGCAAAAAATAATCTATTTATGCAAGTGGAAGCATATATAACAAAAAAAAACTCCTGTTTGTCCGGTTTTAATTATAAACGACAGGGCGCCAGCGAAAACCATCTGTTATCTGGATAAATCTGAGGTACGCACGGTAGGTGTTGCATGCCCGATAAATTCCGAGTTTCACAGGCAGCATGTAGAAGCAGACGCGGGCACATTTATCAAGGGATCGGGATTTGATTCTAAAATGGGAAAAAAAAGGATGTAAGGGATATACATAAATCGGAGAATGAAAATCGTGGGGTGTATACATATTTTTTTTTATTATCATTATTAAGAGTAATGCGTTATCAGATTAAGAGTTTACATGGAATTCCACCAAAATTCAGTGTTGAATATCGTTACAGCATTCACAGCTCGCAGGGTATTTATTATGTATATATATTTATAACTTTTTTGGGGGTTTTATATAACGGCTATTATGGAGATGAGAGCAATTGTGTCACACAAATTAGGCATCTTAATAAGTCCCAGTTTTGAAAACTAATTATGTATTACACTTAAGTATTTCTATGCATATTTTGCATATTTAAGCTATTTCTTATCATTTCTCTCACTAAAAGTTCTCAATGCAGATCAACAGCCGACAATTTCCAGAACGAAATACTTTTTTTTTCTAAGAATTGCACGCGCATTTTTACTCCTAGCGTGAGAAACGAGGTAAAATACATTTTATTAGTTCCCAAATAAAATATTCTCGTTCACTGAGTATCTATGAGCGGATCAACATCTAATCGTGTTACTCTTTTAAATAATGTGCATGCATACAATGAGTATAGGGAACAAAATTTCTTCATGGATTAAACCATATTCTGAACTAGTAATAGATTGTGACAAAATATTTTGCCGAGCCTGCAGTAAATTACTAATTTATTAATTTTACTAGAAGCTTTACAATTTGTGAATTTCCTTCAATAAGGAGGATGTTTCTCCTCTTACGAAGGTAAAACACACCGCTGGGATATTAATTGTCGCAGTGACAGGTGAAAATCCCTCTGCTACGGCAATAATAATTTGTTAAAAAAATCCCTAGAGGAGGTAATCTTCTCCGGAATAAATAAAACTATTTCCGCGTCAGATATAACTACTTCCGTTGCGAAAGCTATATTCCCGAAACGGAGCTACTGAAATCCATATTAGAGGTAACTACCTCCTTAGTAGATGAGATTACCACCGCCAAGGAGAGATTCTAACTCCATTTGAGAGTACATCCCCTCCATGATAGACGAAAATACTTCCGTTACGGAAACTATAGTTCCATGACGGTGGTCCTGAAATCCATATCGGAGGTAACTTTTTCCGAAATAGAAGAAATTACCTCTTTTACCAAGCGTTTCTAATTCCATATCAGAATTAATTGATTTCATAGCGAAGTTATTGGAAACCAAAACGAAGTAATTTTTTTTTCATAATACATGAAATTACCTACATATTTCCATTACGAAACCATTAATTCAATTTTGTATTTACGTACCACAGCCATCGGAAGCAATCAATACCAACCCGTGAATGTCCACTTTAAAATTCTTTTCTTGCGAATACATATGCTGAGTACATGAAACAAGTTTCTTCCATATCTTACGACATGTGCATGGAAGACTGTGCTTTTCACAGAGAAAAAATCTTTATAGGAGAGGTATAGACAACAAGGCCGTGTTGTTTCTTAGAATGTTTTATTTTTGAAATAGTGAAATTGTAACAATTATATAATTCTAAAAGAGTGACATAAGTGTGGTTATTACTTTTTACACACGAATTGGCGAAATTCTGGGGCTAGAGAGTAGATAATTATGTGTTAAATACATATACTAAATCAAACGTCATTTTGAAATGGAGAGTTTATATTAAGGAAACACGAACATGACATATATACATAACGATAGCATGTTGACATACTACTTAGTATTACATGGTATATATTAATAGGAAACTAACACGTTTAATTAGAAATTAAAGAACAAATATGAAACTAAGTATGTGAACGTCCTTAATTAGGTAATAATAATAAAGTCAGGGTTATTCATTATATTGAACCAATATTAATATAATAATTTTTTACGTTCTACATAGTTTTTACTTAATTCAAACACACTATTACATTTTAATAATTTTCATAGTTTGCTACAGGATCAATATCGTTTTCATACTTTAACTGCAAACTGCATGTAGTATACAGAAAAAGAGATTATAAAGCACAAGCACGTATGACCAACAACATGATATTCTGCTAAACATTTCACTTACCCCGTTATCTACATCAAATTTGGTAATGTGCTGTCCTTCAACTTTCACCCACTTTTTGATATTCTGATACTTTATGCGTAAATATATATTATATTCCTTGTCTTGTCATTTCCGTTCATACACGATGTGTATCTGTACATACATAACTATACGTCTTATAGCTAAACAATAAAAGGAAGGGTTTCTTCTATTTGACGCGATTTTCAAGTGGCTCCCTCATACAACGTTTACGCATGCGTTCATCGACGAGCATTAACCGAACTCCACTTTGGACAAAAAAAAATCCCGAAAGGATTATTCTTCTCCTGTTGGGTGTAGAACTGATGGAAATAAATACGCAACTAAAACTACGTATTCTATTCAAAAAAAAAATAACTCCGATAAAAACGGAATACCACATGAATCGGATACATTTAACAGCGTTTAGTAGTTGAAATAAGAATAACTCTGATATGGAGAGAATATAATATGCAATGAATACATTTAACTGCGTTTGGGAGTTAGATATACAAATATCCGTGGCGGAAATAATAAGAAGGACGTTTTCTCCGTGTTGAGGTTAAAATAAAACGGAGGACATTGTGAACCTCCGTTTCGGTAGGGATTTTGTCCGAAAGTGATAAAATGCCCACCGTTTTGTAGATATACAGCTCTTTTCTCTACATAAATCCTTCCGAATCGGAGACTCTGTATTTCACTCCGCTATATTTTTACCTGTGTAGACGCTGCAATTTTTACGCCGATAGTTTTGAAAGAATAAAAGATGTAATTCTTAAAATCACTGGTCGCTGCATTTCTCTAAAAAATTGTAAAAAGATAATAATATTGCCACAAAACCTTCTGTATATATTCCGACAGTTATTTTGCGCATTAGAAACATTAAGAAATCCAGTTTAGTTTATTCAAACTTTGGTCTCCATGCGGTACGGGGTAATAATTATCGACTAACCTAACTTTTTTGTGGACAAGTTGTGTCCTCAAAAGAACAATTTAGGCGGATATTAGATACGATAATCTAAAAAAAAAAAAATAAGGACCATCCTACTCAATATATTACCTTCACCATGCGTATATAGTATAGGGGCATTTCACCGCTTATTATATGACACAAAATGTTAACTTAAGCAGATAGAAGAAAAAGTATGGAAGGGTAGCATCCTCATCTACTTTACACTTTCGCTCTTCCCTTTCAAAAACCGTTGACCTTTCGATTAACTCGAAATCGCTTTCAACCCGATCAAATCGCTTCCTTCCTGCAAATTTAAAATTCACGCGACTCTGACGCAATAGACTCCATCAGTTCCGGTCACATCCCTTCTCGTACCGTTCCGACGGCTAAAATTTCCATTAAATTGAACGACGGACTGTCCGCGGACAAAGCGCATCCTGAAAATTGCCGTTAATTCGTTCTGGGAAACCCTGCTGCCCTTTTTTCGAGATCACACGTACGGAAAATTAACTTCGTAGAAACGGGGATGGCTTTTCCAAGAAGGGAAGTATCCGGAACACAATAGCGATGTGGTACGCCTTGATGCGTCGTTTCCTGAACGAGAAATCGCTGGCGATGCGTGGTTAGATTGTTTGTAGTTGCATCCGAATGAAACCGCTAATTAATACAATCAGACATTTGAGATAATAAATTTAATTTAGAACGATCTTTGTACACTACCGTCCACGGAGGTGTGGTCAAGAGAGAAAGTTTTATTGCGATCGTCAGCGATAACACACTGGTTTTTCTCCCCATAAATTCGAAAATAAATGTTAATTTTTTTTATGGAACAGTCTTTTCATTTCCATGAACTCGTTTCATTTTAAAAACCATATCTGGAGCTAGATGTGTCCGATTTGGTTGTTTTTTGGTTCCAAATGGAAGATATTAAAGTGATAAACAAATACGTACATTGGAATCTTCAATTGGTTAAGAAATCCAAAAGATATCGATGAAAATATTCCAGATTTCAACAAAAATTCAATCTTTAAACTTTAAACTGTGGCCACGGAAAAAAATAGAAACTGATGAAAAACGTCCGATTTCTCTTCATGTACAAAAGGCCGATACTTTTACACAGAAAATAAGACCAACCAGAAAGAAAATTGAAAAAAAAGATATTGGCAATTAAGTGAATATATTCGGAAAATATAGGATTTGGATTTAAATCCCACATTTTCTGAATATATTAACTTTTTCGATAACTTATTGAGTTTAATCGCTTGCAATATGTATATTACTAAACTTACTAGAATAAGGCAACACAATTTTGATCGTGGAAAAACATACGAAAAAAAAAAATAACTTTCTTCAACTTTTATTCTTGCGCGTTGCACATTAAGCTTGAACCTCATTAAAGATTTTGTGAATTTCAATAATTCAATATTTTATGACCCGGAGTAGAAGATCGGTAGAAATCTTATGGCATCTCCTCCTTTTCTTAAGGCCTCATCCGTATCCCGTTTAGTCATATAGAATATTTTTCTGCGCTTTCAGTTTCTATTTGAATATTTTCGTGATAAGCCGTACAATAAGTGAATAAAAGTACACGAAACGCCTTGTACATTTTTCTAGTACTAGTTGCCTTTTATTTTTTGATTTATTATTTGTCCAACATTCCGTGGACGGTAGTGTATATACGAATTTCGATATATACAGAGGTCCCGTCAAAAGTATTTTATTATAATCAAGATAAATTTATATTTACGCCTATTTAAGCCGATAGATTGAAATTTCCTCTGGCATTGTCATTTCGAATGGTAGGTGTCGATTGCTATCCAACAAATAGAGACCAGATAGACATTCTAAATCTCCAACGATGACAATTTATTGATTAGGGGAAACGCTCGCGGCTATATATCAGAATAATCCCGGTGACAAATATGAGGTATGGCAGGCACTGTGTCGATAAATAACGATGTATTATCGCTGGATAGTGATTTGAATATCTAATGTGTAGTAGCTGCTAACGTGACGTGCCTGGCTAGATATTTATCGTGCTAGAGGCGATATAATTACGAATAATTACAATGGGATTACGTTAATAATCCAATTCTATTTGCAAGCGTGTGAACAATGTTATGTATTTTTAATTCTCAGTGTGATCTTATGGTTGGGACTTGAAGTTTGCGACAATTAGATGATTTAGTATCTAGAATAAACAGGGGAAATTTTGGAGATATTGAGAGTAACGAAAAAAGCAAATAGAATATTAAACTTGTCGGTTAATTAGCTTTTTACACACATAATCTTCTTTGCCTTGCAGCTTAGAAACCATTCCTTTGGCTTAAAAACTAAGCTGATTATTACTTCAGATAAAAGAAACTATATCATTTCATCCTTCGGTTTTCTCGAATCATATTGGTATTTATTTTTTCTTACTGTGTATTTTCCATTCTGCAATCTTGCTACTTACAAATTCATTAGTATGAGATGTAGAATATGCATAATTTGAATTCATAGGTTTAAGGCTTTGAAGTTTTTAAAGTATCTTTTGAGTGCCGTAAGAATACATCTAGTTGTTGATCAGTAATTCTTGGCTTGATATTATATTTCATGTTTTACTGTCACTTTTTGAGAAGTTAATCCTAAAACTTTAGCCGAAGTTACTAATGTTAAGAGAGATTTGTTTAAATACTAATGATTTAGTCGATATTTATTATTATTTTTAAATTACTAGGTGGGGTGAAAAGTGACCTCCTTGGGAATGAAAAAAATTTTCTTTTTAATGTTTTTTTATTTTATTCAATATAGTCCCCTTTTAACTCGATACACTTATTCCAGCGATTTTCCAACTTCTTGATCCCGTCCGAAAAGTAATTTTCCGGAAGGTCTGCAAAATACTCCTCCGTGGTGTCGATGATTTCCTCGCGTGAGCTGAATTTTTTTATTGATGAGCCATCTTTTGAGGTTTGGGAAGAGATAATAGTCGGAGGGAGCCAAATCGCTTCATGTGAGGCTGTTTTGTAGCGATTTCGGCCTTCAATCGCTCCAATAATGCACAGTAATACTCGCTGTTGATGGTTTTTCCTTTTTCGAGGTAGTCCACGAAGAGTATACCATGACAATCCCAGAAAACCGACGCCATAACCTTTCCGACCCATTGAGCCTCCCTTGGCCGCTTCGGAGCACTCGTGCCGGCTTCAGTCCATTGCCGGGCACTCAGTCTGTTCTCTGGTGTGTAATAGTGGATCCAGGTTTCATCAACAGTTACCAATCGACGCCAAAAGTCCGCCCGATTCCGCATCAGCAAGTCCAAACACACTAATGGTGTACATTATCAAAAGCATTGGAAAGATTAATGAATATACCTAGGCACGGAATCCCACGAACTACAATCTTGTAATTTTTATTAGCAAATATGAAATAATGCCATATCAGTAGAGCAATTATTGCCAAAACCATGTTGATAAGTAGATAATAAGTTAAAACTTTAAATTATTGAATGCATTCCATAACCAATCTTAATTGTACTTGTGGTTGATAAATAAAATGTATCTCAATGGTTATTTATTAATATTATTATTATGTAGTTGTCGTTTTGACGACTTCCTCTATATTTCAGATAAATTTCTTGAATGTGTACATAGCCTAGTTAATTATTGTTCCAAATTAATCTCTCGTTCCTTAAAGTGTATATAATCATTCTCCTTTTATATGCTGCAACAAGCAATCTTGGTTTTTAATCAAGAATTTTGCAGTTTACGTATTCTTGAGCAAATTTACTCCAATCTTAGTTATCTTTTTCTGTTTAAATTTCAGTGCGATAATAAATGTTGTTTTAGTGAGCAAGAAAACGAATTCCTCTATATAGTTAAGTAGCAGAGAATTCCTACTCTATCTCTCTCTTAATCTCAACTATAAGTGCATCTAAGCAAATTTTATAAAACATTGCTTCTATGTACTATGGATGCAGATGAAGTTGAAAATTATATCACAAAGCGAAGACGGAGCACTGCACCCATTACAGCCCAGTTCACGGTTTACTTTATGGCTATTAAATTTTCGTGCCTCTTGTAAAATTTAAACGCTCGTTGCCAACGATCTCCACGCCCCCATTCCTTCCAGTAATGTCGCGTAATGAAACGATATTTCACAAAAGAAGATCGAGTCGTTCGCGAATTAAAAAAAAAAAAAAAAACTAGAAGGGGTGAAAAAGATCCTGATTGGACCCGGGAGAAATGAATTATTTTCCAAGCGAGGGGGGAGACCGTCTAATTCTGCCCCTAAATTAAGTCGAAACGACCTTGAGATAAGGCGGACGTACAATCATGGTAAGAAATTTTTGGACACGCATCGAGCACCGAATCTTTTCGTAGCTATAGTTGTCTCTCTCATTCCCCCTCGCCTAAGTTCTGATACAATGGTCGACCTTGATAAAGCGCTCTCAGTCGGCAGGTAGCCGTCAATGCTAGGGTTTATGGTTTTGTGTTTACCTCTTTATAATTGCTTGTAGGTGTAATGTGAATAAAATACAAAATATACCGCACAAACTACAAAAACTTATGCACAGAGTTATGTATGAAGCGCGCGCTTCCGTTTGGAGTCGAGGTAGTTTCTGCAGCATATACATTTATAGTAGGAATATGACTATTTTGAGAAAAGTAATTTATAAAATGACTGCAATATATTATTGGATTGTAAGGGGTCTCGGGATGGCAATAATAAACACTTGCACTAATCTGCTGTAGGACCGTATTAAAGTTTGATGTAGCATTTTAACGATGATGGATCAAACCTCTTTAAACAAAATAAAAAAAAAAGAACCGAAGAACAATAAGGGGCAAGCTATGTATTGGATTATTAATGAACTGGTATGACGATAGGAAATTTCTCCTACTTTAAAAAATATGTATATAAAAAAGAAACTAGTCCCACAGCTGATTTCCACAACAAATATAACTATATTGTAAATTTTATAAATAAACAAAGTACATTTAATGAAATTAATTTTATTTAAAATTGCAAAGTGTGGATTCATAGGCATTAAAAAAAATACGTTGGCAAAAATATGTAATATATTTAAAAAAATGTAAGTGGTCATTATTTCCTTGCCGGTTACAAACTTTGCACCGACTTTAATTATTGGTACTATTTCCTGTAGGGTAATTGTTCTTAATTATAATATAAAATTCCTTTCTCTTTTATTTTAACTTTTATAGTAGGATTAGTGGAGCAATTGTTGTTTGCCAATAGGAAGTGTGAATTATACCTCCAGAATTAAAGGGGCTAATAATACCTAATACCAAAGTGTGTAAATTACCCATGCCCTTACATTGATTACTTTTTTAATTAATGTGTGTATTTATGTATTATTTAGGTATTCTAAATTAACCCCGGACTGCAATAAATATATCCAAGAGCAATTATTCAGTAATTACATTGTAATGCAATTAAAATAATATTAGGATTAAATTTCTTTGTATGCATAAATACTTTAGAATTGTGACTGGGGAATTATAGAGATTATTGTATATTTAAGAATTGCTAAATTCTTTTTTTTCTGAAAATCTTACAAAATATAAGCCTTTCAGCTAAGGTTTCCAAGTTAGTTAGAGGTCAGTGGTACTGTAGTTAACATGCGCGGTCCGGAGACAAGCATAGAAATAAGGGCAAAGGTGGTTACCCTTTGGGAGCGTGGTTTGTCTTATAGGCAAATTGCTGCGGAAGTAGGTTCATCAGTAAGTATTCTCTTTACATATCCTTAATTTACAAACATCGTTTCGGTTTAAATGAAACGAAAAAAAGTTGTTTTTTTTCTGATTATACACCACGTGAACGTTATTTAATATACTGCTGGCTTATTACAGAAGTCACTCGTTCATTATTGGGTGCATCGATGGCGAACTGAAAACGAAAATGTAGCGCTGAGAACTAGGCCAAGGCCTGGGCATCCACGGAAAATTACCCCTGACGTCGGAAATACAATCCTGGAGTACGTAGGACAACATCCAATCTGTACATCTGTGGGGATAGTTGAAGCACTGCATTTAAATTGCAGTGCCCGTCTTGTGAGAAACTTTCTTCACAAAAGTGGGATTCACTGTCGGCGTCCGGCGAAGAAGGTAGATTTCTTGGAGCGCCATATTGTGAGTCGACTAAACTTTGCGCAAGCAAATTTAAACCGCAACTGGGATGTGGTTATATTTTCCGATGAGAAAGTATTTTCAACCTCTCAGGATGCGAGAAAACTGGTATGGCGCCCTAACAACACTAGATTCGAAGAAAGCAATGTTGTCAGAATTCGGCAAAGTAGCCGAATTAACTTGGCGTATTGGGGTTGGATGTCCAGTGCCGGACCTGGAGAATTGACCCGGATTGAAGCACGCATGGACGCCATCCAATACATTCGTGTCCTGGAAGAAGTGTTGCTTCCCAGTGTCCGAATTATATACCCTGCACCTCATCGGATTACACTGGTGCAAGATAATTCTGCAGTCCATTCAGCTCGGATCGTGAGGGATTGGTTTGCGGAACATCGCAATGAAATAGAAGTCCTTCCCTGGCCAGCAAAGTCCCCTGATCTAAACCCCATTGAAAACTTGTGGGCGGCTATGGGAAGAATGTGGGATCTACGCGATGCACCAGTTCCGCGAAATCAAGTAGAACTTCACCAACACGTTACCGAGGTGTGGGAACGCTTTAGAGGAAGGGAAACTTGTTCGAATCTCGTGGCGTCCATGCGTGGACGATTGGAGGAGGTTATAGATCGGAACGGGTACTGGACGCGTTATTAATAATTTTTTTATTTGTTTTTTTTTTAAATTTTTTATATTTAATTGTTTTTTTAGAAGAGGATTTTTTTTTTTTATATTTTTGTTTTTTTTTTGAGGAAGTTTGACAAAAGTGATATTCTCACTGTTTACCCATCTTAGTTATGATTTAAGTTGTGTTTTTGTAGTTTTTAGAATTTTTTTAATTTTATTGTTGTTATAAGTTTTATAGTTATTATTTTTTTCTTTTACTGTTCATGCATGTTTTCTTGCTTGATCGTTTTGAAAAACGTTTTTTTTTTTTTTTTGTAATTTCAGACATGTATTTTTAGTGGTGACAACTCTCAGAGTGTAGGTTTTACCGTGCTTTTCCTCACTCCTAGGCGAATGCTGAGAGCGAACATATTAAAGACGCTGCGCGGGCGCAATTATTAAACTCTGTTTTAAATTTAATTATTTTTTTTTTACCTTGTTTTCAACCTATAACTATATAAGAAATACACTAATGAAACGATATTGGAGCTATTCGCCTTCAATGACTATTGTCCCATCGCTTTTTAGCGCAAGTACAAAAAAGATCCAGTATCTGTAGGATAATAGATATTTTGCCTATTTATAATTTCTTTAACTTATGCGAGAGATGTTCTTCTTCATCGATATTTTTCTTCTACCGTTTATCCTTTAATAGTAATATTTTAAAGTGTTATTTTTCCTTTTTTGGGTATACGGTAGATATAATTCAATAAAATTTTACATATGTTTAACTGTAATTTATTATTCTACGTTCAAAGACAAATCCGAAACGTAGAATAATTAATTACAGTTTAAATATGTAGCAACACTACGCCATCATTTATTTAATTGATGGGGATCTTTTCTTAGCCGTGCTTGTAAATGAGTGTATATCGGGCAAATTGAGCAGTGCTTGTTATGCGCTCAAAGTTATTGCACAAAATGTGAGCATTGAATCAGCTCTTTCAGTATATTATGCCAATGTCTACTCTCGATTGAGATATGGGATTGTCTTCTGGGGAAATTCCATCGACGTGGGGCGAGTCTTCATCCTGCAGAAAACGTGTCTACGATCAATTTTTGGCATACGAAGGCGTGACACGTGTAAAGACATTTTTAGAGACTTTAGTGTACTTACCGTTCCGGCTATTTATATACTTGAGTGCGCCTTGTTTGTCAAAAGTAATTATAATGATTTTTTTAAAAAATTTGAACTTGCACATAGTCATGGCACCAGAAATACATTAAATGGTTTCTTGGTGCCACCTTATACGCACTTGACTAAATTACAGAAAACTGCATTGTTCCAATGCATACGTATTTATAATCATTTGCCAAATACTTTAAAAATCCTGCCTTTCATAACTTTCAAAAACAAATTAAAGAAAATTCTTAAATCAAATATTTTATATAAAATTGAAGATTTTTTTGCAATAGAAATACGTTAGCAAACACTCAAGTTTTACATTATTTGTTATCGTAATGTGATGTATATTGTGTATGTGTGTATATGTGTATTTCTTTTAAGTCCAATTGACATTGACTTGTTCCACACACTTTTGTATCTATGGAATGAAATATATTATTATTATTATTATTATTATTATTATTAAATGTTTTGGTTTTTGTTTTTTTCTCTTGATTTAGCGGCTTGGTTTTTAAATTTAATGAATTATTCAATAAAACTCTTCATGACGTTTCGACAATCTTATTTTTCATTGTTGTCTTCCTCAGATTATTTTATATAATTCCCGAAATTTTGTCTAGAAATTATGAATGGATTATGTTATTAACATTTTTACAACTTTTTTATGCGTTTTATACTTACAAAATTAAAGACATTCACACAACATTTTAAAATAGTATTAAACATTTTTTTTATCTTTTCATTTTTCTTAAACATATACTAACTGTTAATTGTCATTTAAAATTATTATGCATGGCGAAACATTTTGTGTGAACACTGGAGAACTACATTTAAAATAAACCGAAAGGCACTCTCAGCTATGGGCGTTTTTCTCCTAAATTGTTGTACTAAAAATTGTTTATTTGTAAATTTACCTATATATATATTACTGACGAAAAGTATGTTGAAATGATTGGTGCATAAATTTTTGATAAGTTTTCTATTTCTGTTTTGTCGTTTACTGCGTTATTTTGTTTTTTTATTTGGATCATTTCTAATATACATCGCGCTTTATAATTTCTTTCTTTATTTAAAATACTTGTATTATTAAAATTGAATGTGTGTTAAAATTTTAAATGTAGTTCTCCAGTGTTCACACAAAATGTTTCGCCATGCATAATAATTTTAAATGACAATTAACAGTTAGTATATGTTTAAGAAAAATGAAAAGATAAAAAAATGTTGAATACTATTTTAAAATGTTGTGTGAATGTCTTTAATTTTGTAAGTATAAAACGCATAAAAAAGTTGTAAAAATGTTAATAACATAATCCATTCATAATTTCTAGACAAAATTTTGTGAATTATATAAAATAATCTGAGGAAGACAACAATAAAAAATAAGATTGTCGAAACGTCATGAAGAGTTTTATTGAATAATTCATTAAATTTAAAAACCAAGCCGCTAAATCAAGAGAAAAAAACAAAAACCAAAAAATTATTTATTTAATATCAGATAGAACAAAATGTTCCAGTTCGATGGGCCCTTACAAGAATTGCAAGACCTGCCGCAATTTTTTCTTGAATATCTAAAGTTACATTCCATTAATTTTGGGAAACTTTTTTTTTCAATTAAAATTTATAGTCCGTTGTTTATTAAATGTTGAATAAGTACCGCAAGACATTATAACTAAAACAAGATTAATTGTCATCATTAGTTTATATCACCTCTTCATATTATGCAATTATACCTTACTTTTACAATAAGAAATTAAGGACACGGTTAATACTTTTAAATAGATATATCGTTTTTAAAAAATACTAAAATTGTTTTCAAACGGTGATTTTAATAATAGCTACAGAATTAATTACATATTTTTAAATGTTACTTTATACATACAAAACTTATCTCTTTAAGCTACCGAACGTTGTTATATTAATTGCATTATGTTATGAATAGTTATGATTATAAATATTGTATTTCAATGCTAACTTTGGAACGGGTAAGCTTCCGAACGCACAATCTGTACTGCATTATGCCTTCATAAATCCTATCGCTACTGTTTCCCGTTTTCTATAAATGGTTCAAGTTCAACATATAATAAATTTGTGATTATGAGAACGAGCAGGTAGTAGTATAGCGCCTGCGGCAAAATTTGCGGGGTAAAACGGGAGGAAGAGATAGCAATAGCTACGAGAAAGTTTGCCTCGATGCGTGTCCTAATATTTCATACCGTAGCTGTACCTCGGCACGTCATCTCCGGGGTAATAAAAATATTCCGAGTTAATTTCGCGAATTTCCCTCAGTAAATTCGACCTAGAATATGACCCGACGGGGTCGTCCACCCCCTCCACTGCGCCTCTTTGGGGCGCTTAAGGAGGAAAGTTACCGGCAACCGCGCGCCAACCCCCCCGAGGGTATGTCATTAGGCCTCGTAATAGGTCGCGTGTTTGGGTACTTAACGAGCTTGGAGCAATTAGAACGTTTTCGACTTTATTTTTTATTTCTCTTTTTTTTTTTTTCTTGGGGAGCTTCTTAGATGTATAAGTAACGATTTTAGGCAGGAAGTTTTTTTTTATTTTGCGCGAGTGACGACAAATTTACCACTGCTCAATTTAAAATTCATTAGATCAATAACAAAAATCCAAAAGAACAAGTGAAAAAATCCCTTACCACAAAAATTAAAAGATACAAATCTAAATACGTATATCGGCAACTAAGTTGCCATCTTCAGTAGAAAACAAGTGAAGAGCAGTGTTAAACGTAGTGTTTTCGGCTAAGGTAAACCTTGGAAGATATGCTCTTCACCAAATCACTAGTGGAATAACACTGAAGTGTTATTCCACTGAAGTGGTTTTCAAGCCACAGTCTTCACCCATCAAACGATTAGATCAATGACAAAATTTTACGATCAAAAGCATCTCCCAATGAAAATTCAATCAAAGTACCTGGAGGTGGGCCAGCAAATCTTCTGTCTCCCATGAATATCGATTAACTAGAGCTTTTTCTGTCGAGTTTGGAAAACTATAGAATGCGGGAGACCGTGAGAATAGCGAAAATTGATCAATAGAAACGCTGCTTCACCGCGATGTAAAACTTTTATGATGGATACTCGCGTAAAACAGTCTAGACCTGTGGCTTTACCTGATGTGTGACGACATAAAAATAAAATTAAAGTGCGCGCAAAAATTTTATTATATGCGAAGTTAATATACGGTTGTAAATAATCTAAATGCGTTTTTAACTGCACATAGGAGGAGTCCAATAAAAAATCTAAAAGAAGAGTCTACAGAAGTTGCTGCTTATAGTGGGTTTAAAACCCTAGATAAACATATTGATTGAAGTAACTACTATTATACTAAGTGAATACGGATAGATGCTAGAGATATTTGCTAAAAGAATCAAGAGTGCCGAATTTTTTGGCTTATTGTACATTAATCTTACACATGAATAAACGGCATATCTTATCTGACACATTTGATTCCTTTAGATCTTATCAAACTACTATTTCTATGACGATGAAGACTTACTCCACCACTCCAGTGTAATGGTACAGGATTAGAAGTTTTGCCCTTTAAAATTACATGTAGTAGTCTTTTGAAAAAAAAAAATAAATAAAAATAAACGCAAGAAAGAGACAAATGATATTGTTTTTTGATCTAAAAAGATTTTAAAGAACAAATAACATCTCACTATCTGCTAAAGCCTTCATACTGAAATGCTCGCAAAAATGGTTTTTTTAACAAATTTGTAATCTAAAAATTTTAAAAATTCTTGTGGACCAGTCTGTAATACAGGCTCCCACAACTGATTTATACAATAATATAGCTGAATAATTTGACGGAAAAATTAGAGGAAAAATAACACCAATGAGCTTTGAATATTTATTACGCTTTATGGTTTTCGTACCACATGATATAGCTAAATCATGAACTGTATCTATCATCTTAAGAAAATAAACACACAGATGGTAACTGCACAATGTCTTCTACATTTTCTTTTAGTAAAAGTAATAAGCTTGCATTTATATGCTCCGTTGATATGGGCTCCCTCCACAGTAATCTACAAATTTATTAAAATTATTTGCAAATGAGAACAGTCTTCAACAGAATTCGTTAAAAATCTTTTAAATCGTCAACATAAAATAGAAATTTTGATTTTTTAAAAACTTAACTGCTCTCATTAATGTATGGAGTAAAAAAAAGGAGGTCAAAGTGAAAACTTTACTCTAAGTTTAATGCAAGTAGATGTATTCTCATTTATTGCAACTGTCTGCCCATTAATAATGTATTTGGAAGGAATAAATTAGCATATTTTGCCAATGAGACCATGTCAATTGAATAATCTCATCTGGTTGTATGTCCATCAAATATTTTTAAAAGCAAAACTGGAGTGTTGCCATCACTAGCAAAATCATTCGATTTTGATAACTGTGATTGCAATCCAAATGCAAAAAATTTCGTTATCCTTTCCGTCCACCAAAAAAATAAAAATAAAACATCATTCTCACAACCCTCAATGGGGAACTACCACAGCAAGAGCATTGTTCTCAACACGGACATCGCGATTTTTAATTAAGAAAACCGAAATTAGGCTTTTGTTTGCACTCCGGTCGCATAACAATGTCTAGCTCTACCACCACCCAACAGACCAACGCTCTGTGGCGTTCCACCATTGTAACAGCAAAAGCATCCGCATCATCGTTCTCCTCAGTGGCCGCAAAAAGACCCCTATTCCTTTCTTAATTAAGTCACTTCTTGCGTCTCGATATCCCATCGTTTAACGGACGAAGATAATTTTTTCTTCAGCTAGCGGAACACTGGACTAATATTAAATCTTAGGGTATTAATTAAAGTGCCTTGCGGTAGAACAAAAAACGATATTACGTTACAAAATGTTTGCGGAAAAGTAATTATGGGAAGATGATTTTGACGGTTACAAGGTAATCAATTATTAATGTTATGTGGGAAAGGATATTTTGATGCTGGTGAAATATTAGATGCATGGTGGTAATACAAACGACAGGTATCCGAAGTTGAATTGCATGATGATAATCCTATCATCACATAGTTTTATAATGACAAGTACAAAAATAAATTGTATTATTGTTCACATTAGTAGCTCTTCTCTTTCAAATTCACTCAGGTGCATAATGCTTGTACCCTAGAAATTATTTTAGCAACCACAGATTTGCTAATGCCAACATTTACACTGCTTCCACTAAATTAGCATCATTCAATAACTTTGATCTTCTGGTTGACAGGCGTATGTGGAGCAAAATGGTAATAATTTCAAACTGTTACTACGCTAGAAAAAATCATCATCCTTTGGCAACAAACTTTTTGTACGGTATAATAAAGAAACATCATATTAAGTATGTTGCTTGTTATAGACACCATTCGTAGTTAGTATAGCAGCAGTGAGAATCTGAGCATTAACCCAAACAAAAGCACAGTAATATCGTTTATGAGCAAAAAAGTCGTATCGACACTTGGTAGTACTTACTATTAAAGGTGCGAAACGAAATGATGTAAAATATCTAACCATTATGTTTAATTAGATATTCTTAGAATCCGCAATTTTGGAAAAGATTACTAAGGAGACAAGGCTATCTTTATGAAACTATCGAAGCATATGTGGGAAATTTTAGGGCCTATCCTCACAACTAGTATATTGGGTTTATGCAATGTTTACCTAAGGAATGATAAAATGCCATGTTTCATCTCCTTTCATTATCATCAAAAACTCTTCTGAACTTATCACCCTTGTATACTGTTGTGGAAAGGGTGGCGCACAGCATACAGCAAATCAATACCTACAAGCTAAAGTTGCTGGAAACGGTTACTCCCAGATACCATCAGAAAAGATCAGCACTCGACCCATATCGATCACTATATACCTTTTTTGCAAACAGAGCGAAATGAAGGTACAACTAAAAAGAAACTGAAACAGGCTGTTCAAGCAATAGGTTTTTCTTAATACTTAGTTTAGGGTTGACCAATGATTTGACTCCAGAGAAGTGTCGCTTTCTCATGTTGTCATTATTGGAGTTCACCTCTAATCTGGTTTTTCGAGATGCTCAGAGCTGGTTCCAGTCCATAGAAGTGGCTACTGGCCCCTTTGTTTGGCTAGTTGGTCAGCTAGCCTTTAATATAAGAATGCTCTGGCACCCATACTACCGTAATTCGTTTGTCATAGCCAGCTGCATTACATTATTTTAAAGCACTTCCATAACAGCCTAGACTCTAAACTATTTGCTTTTAGAGCGCTCAGCTTGGCTTAGTTATCAGTGCATGTATAAATGTTAGCTCCTTACATAACTTTCTTCAGATTCTCTCGGGCAGAAACATCTATTGCAAATATTTCTGCCTGAAAGATGATTGAGTTTTGCTCTAATGCTATTGATAGACGACAGTTCACCCCAAAAACTCTGACACGCACCCCTTGTTACATTTTGGATCCGTCTGTGTAGTACACTAGGGATCATCTATCAAATTTTAGCCCCCCTCGACCTCATTCATCTTGACTTGGAATGAGTAGTTTAAATGTTTGCCTGAAGTCGAGTTTAACGAGCGTTTCTAGTGACCTTACCCCTGATTTGAGGTCGTGCAGAACTATAAGGTGTCCTATAAGGTCAGTGTCTTTACAGTTTTGCGTCAACTTTAGCCTATATGCACTGACGACCGCCATCTCCTTAACATGCAGATAAAGGGGTGCGATGTTTAGTCACCTCCATAGCGTCAGATTATTGGACAGGTCTGCATTACCCCTGTGATTCCCAAACAGGTAATTCTCTGCAAGTTTTGCAGTGTAGCTTGTGCTGTATTTTCTTTTAGTTTTGGCCACCATACTATGGAAGCATAAGTGATCTTATAACGGCTTTATATAGCTAATATATACATATATATTTGGCTGTAGACCCCAAGTTATCCAAAAGAACCTTTGGCAGGACCAATATGCCATTGTTCCTATATGGATGATTCTTTCTAATTGCTTGTTCCAATTCTCTCTGGTCGAGTATGACCCCAAGATAATTGACTTCGTTGGAATATTCTAGTTGATCGCCTTTCAAGAATACTTTATCTAAAGATAGTTTCTTCCTCTTCGTAAATGGTGCAACTGTAGTTTTGTTAAGGTATACTTGAAGCTATTGCTCCTAGCACCACTGGCTAACAATGTTAAGCCCCTTCTGCAGGCGGTTTGATAAGATTTTACCATACCTACGCCTAGTTGCAATGACCAGGTCATCTGCATAAGCCTGGACATTGTATCCTTCTCCCTGCAGTTTCTTGAGCAGGGCATCAATAACCGCGGACTTGCAGCAGTAATAAAATATTCTAAATATATCGGGTGCGGAAAACACTGTTACCCTAATTTTTATACTAGATAACTGGGTACTACTTCAGGAAACTAAAGAAGTATTCTTGCAAGAAAGAGTGTTGTGCTGGTTTGGTGCATGTGAAAGAGTGCAGAATGCACTTCATGCAGTCATTTCGTAACCAAGTAACTACCTAAACTTTATAGTAAATGTGTCAAAATGTTTCTATTTTTGTAGAGGGTTGCAGATTTAGAAAGCAGAATCGGTTTTTCTAATATGATATGTGTGAAAAGATAGACCTTTTTCTGGAAGATTTTACCTTACGTTTTAGATAATATCAACTTTACAATAACAAAACCTTGCGGATTCTGTCTCCCTCTTTGAAACTAAATAGTTTGTTGGGAGAACCAAGGAACTTGTTGCATGTTGTATTTTATATATAATTGCATATTAAGTGACAAATCAACTTCAAGTATCATAACGATTGTTTGCACATGTTTTCATTTATAGTTAAACGCATTATTATCAACATAAATATCACAATTTTCCATGGAATCAATGTAATGACATTGCCTCTATCGCCTGAATCGATCACTGTTTGCAATAATTGTCCAGTGGAAAAATAATGAAATCCTATACTCACTTCAAGGTCCAAAATCGCCGATCGATCAAACCGTAAGCATCCATTGAATATTATATTTAAACGTGTATTAAATGACGCGCATAAATACCAATTGGGTACATTAGGCCTTCGTCGAATGGAATACCAAAACTTATTACGCTTTTACGCGACTGATACGCGAGGAATTATTCAAAGATACGTAAACGTGGCCGTGTATTAGTTGTCCGAGCGGATTTCTCAATCACGGAATGTGTTTACTGTTTTCTAATGAAGTCGTTCGCGTGGATTGACTGACGATTAACAGCAATTATTTATTGATCTATACGCCGATGTAATAAATTCTCGGCTGGAATGACAATTTTATGTGTAATGCGCGGTTTTCGTTGTAAGGAGTTTATATCTAGCGCATAATCCCGGCATAAATCTAATAAAATGCACAAGAAACCGAGAGGATATGGTAATAAATGCACATATTTGATATTAAAGCATATAGACCAGAATGCGCATTGCATGTGCACAGGAAAGAAATGTGGAATACTGATTGATGGGATGTTTTGTAAAATAAAATAAACTTATATATTCCTTAAAAAAAAAAACGAACAAAGTATCTTATAAAAGTATATTAAAAAGTCGTAGGTTCAATGCAACTTGGCGTTCGTTGAAAGTCAAAGTCCAAAAAGTCCTGAACACTGTATATGTTTATAGCAAAGAAGGGCATTCGAGAATCGCGAAGTCTTGTCTGGAGCTCTTTTTGCCTAGTTTCTCGCTGACGGGTGTAGCAGATGTTGTTTGCGTTGTCGGGATTTAGTCTGAACGAGGAAATCGAAGGCGATTACTGAAGAACTGGCTTTTTACAATGAGACAGACACTTGGTAAGCCGATTATTCGTTGCCGATCGTTGAACGCCGGAGAAGAATTTCCGTTCTTGCTCTTACTTCGATTTTAGAATTGGCAGCTACGTTTTACAGATTACTAGCTAGAACGTACATCTACATTGTCTATGCCCAAATCGTTACAATAATGGCAGACAAAAAAATTAATATCTTTAAGCAGATTCTTTTACTCATAAGCAATGAAATATAGCAGGCAATTTTGATTTTTAATGTTTAGTTTGCAGTAGGTACTTGCTAAGCCTTTGCTTTGTTCTTCCAAGTTTATGCTAGAGTTTTTGTAATATGATCTACTTGATGCGTCTTTTAAAGAGAGATTTTTGTTTCTATGATATTGAAGGTGAATTAAACGCAATTAAAATCGAATTCCAATACTGGAAAGTATTTGTCGATATCTCTAACCACTGCAGAGATATTTGCAAAAGTGTGGAGATACTAGTTAGATTTCCTTATTTATTTCACCAATTTTGTGTTTTTGACAATATTAAATTTATGCGACATGTATGTGATTCATTTCTTGATTATTCAATAATCCATAGTAAAAATTTTACGACAAAGGGACTCCTTTCTTCTTAAGCAAAACATATTTCGCATTGAAGATTTCTCAAGGACCAAGATTCTAGAGGCCTCCATTAAATTCCCGCAGAAAATTCCTGGAATTGAAATTACAGTTGTAAATCTACCTTTAGTTCCCGAAAAGTAGCTTGGTTCTAACTAACTCATGACGTGTAATTATTGACGATGGATTAGAAGAAGAATATGAGCTGATGTTGATTGGACTGTTTCCATCATCTCTTGGATTTTCCCTGATGACGGCAGTAGAACCACTGCCGTTCCAAGAGACGATGGAAACAGTCCAATCAACATCAACTCATATTCTTTTTGGTTCTTCCTGGTAAGTATTTTATTGGTACATTCTATTTCTAGAAAAAAGTTTGAAAATAGAGAGTTCGCAACAACTGATTTTTGAATATTTACTTATTTGGCATGAACCAGCTTTCGAGAGTTGTTCAACTTAACGTAACTTAATTGTGTTGCTTTTTTTTTGTTACAGAGGTGTTAGTTCCTTATAGCGTTGAGTGAAGAAATTCTAAGGAGATGCAACAGTACACAATTTGTAGGATTCGACATGTAGATGGCGCATCAGGTCCCATAGGAATCACATAAGACTTCACGCGCCATCTACTTGACGGGTCCTGTAAACTGTGCAGCGTTGCGTCTCTTTACAATGCCAGCTCAACGAATATAGACAGGTTAGACTAAGTAAAGTAAAAACAGGATCGGAAGCAATAAATAATACTAATGATATTTTTTCTTTAGTTTCGTGGACAATGAACCATGCAGAAAAACATAACAAAAAATGTATTTAAACATCTTTGCTTCTTATTACCCTATCGTCTTTTAGATCCGATAATGATGTAAGATGTTTTGCGGAAACTATCTATACGAAAAAGTTTGATATTGCTCTTGAGCCAATAAAACAATTCCCAATTTTTCTAACTATTGATGCCGAGGCAAGAGTGATCGGTACAGCAATTAAACATCTACACTGGCAAATATGCAGAATTAAATCTCACAATGCCCTATTCACAAAGATGACAATAAATATATTTACAATAGTAAAAACAAAGTAAGTTCTACAAAGTTGTGTTAATATCATTATGTATGCAATACGAAATGGTTCAAATGTCCTGTTCGGAAACACTGGCAGGAATGAATCCTTTGAATCTAACTTTTCATAACTCTTTCAGATACATATGGTCGAATGCCAGAAATATTATTCTGCAGGTAGCGTAATGTTGATGATCTGCTAGCGCAAACTAACGGCTCAACATAACCCTACAAGAAAAAGTCTAGAGGTGTTAAATCGCATGAGCGTGAAGGATAATTGACTGGTCCATTTCTAGAAATTAGTGATTAATGTAATTTATGCTGCAACAAGCGAATTATTTCATGCCCAGTGTGGTAAGTGGCACAGTCTTGCTGGAATCGTATGTCTGTCAAACCCAAAGTATCCAACTTTCACAAACAAAAAAATTAGTTAACACTACGCGGTAACTATTTCCGTTCATAGTAACGGAGTTGCCAGCTTTGTTAACAAGAAAGTAAGGTCCAATGACTCATCCAGCATGAACCGCAGACCAGACAGTCAGTTTAAGGGAATGTAATGTTTTCGCACGCATTGCTTCTGGATAATTGAGGCGGTTCTACTTACTCACAAAACTACCAAGCCAGAAATGAGCTTTGTTACATAGATCCAGAGCCCGTATGTCGGATTACTAAGGATTCTGCTAAAAGTGAGATTTGGACTGGATTAGACAAAGAAAGTACAAATAAATGGAGGACGGCTGAAGATAGATCAACTCCATATCAAAGCGCTAATAGGGGATGGGGATGCTAAGTTGTCTAATAATCTACTTAGACGCAGCAAGAAAGAAGCTAAAACCATTACTGGGGTGGTAACTGACAGTGTCCCTGAAAAAAGCATCTATACAACACAGGTTAAGCAAGCGAATCGTAGTGCTGAAGATGTGAGCTACAGGAGGAAACGAGTTTACATGTAATCTGCACATGTGAGGAGTTGGAGCTCTCGAAGGTTCTCAAGTTTCCACTGGGCAAGATACTGGGCTTTATAAAGAACACCAAACTGCTCGAGTGGAAGTAAGAGATTTAATAGGAACGGTACAATGACCACCTAGCTCAAGTGCCTGGACTAAAGGTATCGATCCTAATGTTATGAATGAATGAGCTTTGTCACTGAAAATTATTTTTTTACGAAATTTGGGATCATTTTCAAGTTTTTCTGAAACCCAATTTTGTGAATCTACGACGCGACAAATGATCAGTCGATGTGAGCTCTTGATCTTTTTTTTCAAAATTTGCCATAGGCTGGTACACGAATAAATGTCAAAACAATAATCTCAATATGGTTTCCACTTAAAAGATGTACATATTTTCAATTTGTAAACGCGTCGTTGCTATTGGAAAACCCATTATTTTTTACTGAAATTACGTTTTTCTCAATATTTTCTTTTTGATTTATATATATCTTTTTACAAAACGATGTAGAATTCATTTTTACAGCTTGGTATAAAGCTTGATTCCATTAATTGTGTTTCAAAAAAGAAAAATTAAGACACAGAGAGAACCAACAGCCACAAGGCATTGAAAGGTATCGAAAGTCTATTCGCTACAGCTCCTATTAGTAGAATTTGAGGCGTATAAAACCCTGTTAACTAATCGAAATAGATTCGCCGTTTTTTCCTGAACCCCAGTGTCAACGAACCAGGCTGCGCTGAAAATATCCAACAGTCACACAGATGTATCTACGCATCCATAATACACAGAGGCACATAACCCGCCACTTTGACCAACTCCACAAGCGAGGGGAGAGGGGATCGCATAATTGATTACGCAAACAAGTGGGTCAACAGCGTAATGGTTAACTCTTCACTTCTAGAAGGTGTCAACAGCATAAATTTCAGCGTGTCCCACAAAAGTATTGTGTATGCATCCGTTTGAAATGAATGGCGTCCGTTCATTCAGTAGTTTATTATTTTCAATTTAGTGGATATTTACACCAGATGCATTTGTGTTTATAGATATTTATGTATACGTGTGAATGCTAATCGCAAGTGTACTACATAAATCAATCAATTAGACAATAAGTGTGAGTGTATACGAAGTAAATTTTTGCGCAGGCTGGTGTGGATTACGACCTAAAAGTCGTTATAATCGTTGCGCAATGAGGAAGAGCCACTAAATTCGAGCGTAAAATGTAAATTGAGGATTCTGATATGCATTTGCGTAAATATTTATGAATGATTTCTATATTTGGAGAAAAAAACTGATAATTAAGATATGCGCAGTTCAGAAATCTTTACGTATTAGCTATATGTCTAGATTTCATCACAAAGTTGATCATTTGACTAATAGACCAATTTGTTATATTCATTATTAAGGGTAGGATTCTAGAAAAAAAATTCTTCTTATTATTTGTTAAGGCAAGTAATTAGAAGCAAGGCGTAAATTCGCTTTGATTAGAATACACTTTGTGCCAGACTCCCAATAATTAGTTTTCTATGAGTCGGTGTTTGAGCTACTTTCTTCGGGGATAAGAGCTGGGTTTCGCCACTTGCATTTCTTGAAAGAGTGCAAGTATGTATCTTTCGGTTCACCTAGGTGAAGGCAAAGAGGTACGACTCCAACACAGAGCTTACATATATATTACAAAGTACAATAAAAGAACTAGTAGAGACGTCAACCCAGACAGTCAAAGCAATCACTCTTTCAAGAAATGGAAGTGGCAAATTATATATTAAATTCTTTTGAACCCACGCTTTTTCTTCTCTCTGTTCAATTTTTCTAAACAAACTTTATTATTTTATTTTCGCATAGGCCTCCGCTAAGATGCAAAACAAGTCGATTGCATGGTTCTGAATCAGCGTCCAAGAAAACGTCCATTCGTCGCTGAATTCATATGAGAAGATCGGTCACTTTCGAATTGTAACACATTTTAATTGTTTTTTTTTTTTTTCGTTTAATTAAGTTCTCATACACTAACATATGATGACTAGCTTTGAAGACACAATAAATCATAATAAAACTCTTATTTTATAACAATTTAAAACTGACATTTGAATTACAGATCTCATTAATTTTCTGTTTATGTTATTCCGCCGCTAGATGACTCTGGCTTGACAAGTCAATTTTTAAAAATTTTGTTATTGTTGTCAAATAATTAAAATATGATTTGTAACGCAAATAAACTCAAATCCACTCTTAAAATAAAATTAATATCTAAATATTTTGTATTTTCCTTGTTTGTTCTCCGTTCTAAGTTTATAATATTAAATTTTATGGGTGTGATATGTTTTTATATCACAATATGTAAGTGCTATTTAGTATATAATCTGAACGTAATAAAATAAACAACAACACTTTAATTTTGTAATTATTTATATAAATATAAAAACTGTTCTAATATCAGTATTGGGAAATCGTAAACTACCATTAAAACGATCTTAATACACATATATATGTATGCATTAATGTATATGTGTTTATTAATACTTAAAATAATTAACCTCATTATTAATGAATTCACTTTTGTTTGGTAAACATTTATTGCTTTGTAAATAGCTTGTTGCTACTCTTCTCCAAGATAATAAAATAGCTTCAACTCCAGTCCATTAAACGAACAGACGATATTTCCTCAAAAATTGCTTTACAAAACGACACCATCCAAACCATAAAATGGTGGTATTAAATTGACTGCCTATATACCATAAATATAAATAATTTAACATAGAATTCGCAATAACTTTTCATGGAATCTACGAATCTTACATTCACCACTTGAAACTTCTTTTATGTTACACCTACTAGACTACTACCCATTACAAACCATAAAATGCAGTAGTTACGACGAAACTAGCGAAACACATGCGAGTTTTACCTACCCTGCAGCGAACGAAATGCCCATAAAAACTACCGAATAAAGATACAGATAGCGTACCAACCAGTTGAGATAGTCGGTAAGTATTTCAACTATCTTCTAAACTACAAAATAGAATTGAAGTTACCTGTGGCACCTGCATATCCACGAATTCGATTCGAAAAACAGCAATTCAACATACTTTCTTACTTCGGAAAGATTCCGTGAGTGAGTTGCGTTCGCTGGAAGACGTTTCTTTTGGTTGAGAACTTGTCCCATCTAGGATTTATATGTAGGAAAGGGATTAAATGAACCCCAGAGGAGTCATAAGAATTGAATGGTGCACGGATCTCTAGGCTCGTCTCGCTACGCGCGTAAACTTAACTTCGGAAGATTTTATGGAAAAATCTTTGTCGTAATCGGGAAATGCGGATTTTACTCGCAAAACAACCGCCGAAGGGGCTATAATGGAACTCATGCGTTACATTACGATATTTTTTTATTGTGTTAACAACAAACAACGGTTTAATTGAGCTTCTGGTCCCGTCAGACTTCATGGGCAACTACGATTAAGTTTAAATTGCGGATTTCAGCGACACTAATTGATTAGATTGGCAAGAAAAAGCACATAAAAGAACAAGGCAAGGAGGAATAGGTACCTAAGGTATTTTAATTGTTATTTTTCACAATTACATACACCATCAGGAAGTAACGTTGCCACTAAATGAAAAAGAAAGACAAGTCTTAATTAATGTTGCTGTTGAGAATGTAGAAAATACCTCTTTTATTGCATTTACATGGTAAAGGTAAGAAATATTTTTTATTTAAATATAATAAAGTGACTACCCAAAGAAATGGTGAATAATATATATACAGGGTGGCGAGCTTCCTCATATAGGGTTTGCCACACCTCTTCCGAGTGTTTAAAAAGTTACAATTTTTACGTCTACATTAAGGTGTATTAAGAGGGTTAGTTCCGGTTGGAAAAATAATTAATTTTGGCTACCTTAATCGTTAATCTACCGCCAATATGGTGAATATATAGACATTTATAAACATATATGCCGCTGGTGCATAAATAAGAAATTCGATGACGTTGTTTTTAAATAGCCATTGTCTAGATTTTTGAATCAGTTTTCAAAGGCCACCAATAAATGGAAACCCAATAAGTCTAACAAGCGACAAAAACACCAAAATAATTGTAAAATGCTGATGATGATTGTCTGTGACAGCACTAAATCATCTAGAAGACCGGAAACCACAAAGCTCAAGAACCAAGCTACCAACCAAGTGATAAAAATATCACTTTGACAACTTTGACCTGTCATCTGTCAGCACGAACAAAAAAGTCCATCAATGCATACTAGGTTCGACAAGTGGTGGCAAAAGTTACTGGGACAAAAATATGCAAAGCTGTTATTATTATTATTAACAATACTTTTATTATTATATATTTGTTATGCTACACCACAGGTAAAGCAATATATGTATCTATCTATTGAGGAAAAAAGGAAGAATGTTAAAATTATAGTGTTAACTAGTGTTAATTAGTATGCGTATAAACCAAGGAAGTGCTTCTGTGTACATTTCTGGATACACACGGAGCATTTGACAATACTTTCGCAAAATCAATTTCCAAATCATCGACAAATTAAAGGATCGATGAAACAAGCTGCAGGCGGAGGAGGCGTTAAAAGGAGATTAGTTTACACACCCATCATGGGAGAAACACTGGCGGCACGAGTCGGAAAAGGATGTCTGCAGAGTGGGGCGTTGTCCCAGTTTGCTGTGGAGTGTGGTCATGGATGAGCGACTAGTAAGAAGTAGAAAGACATAACGCTTTGAGATACACAGATGATATTGTAATTCTAACCCAGATGAATTTAACAACCTACTGCGGGAGAAAATGCAGAACGCTCTACAAGTTCTACAAGATGGACCGAGGAGAAGAAGTCACTTTAAAACAACCACAATAGCATTCACGAGAAGAAACAAGATACATGGTCTAACACCGCTAAAACTCAGGACTAAAAAAATAAAGTGAAATATTTTGATTTCATTCTTGACTCTAAGCTTACTGGGAATCGACGCCCTCGCAGAATTGACACCAAATTGGAGATAAACTTATGTTGGCTAGAAAAGCCCATGGAAAAACATGCTGGCATCGCTGGTGCGGTTGGCAAAGATGTAGCAACAAACTGCTATAACTGAACTCAGCAAGATAGAGAAGCTTGCGTGTTTAGCAATGCCTCCTAGACCTCTCTCCTCTCCATTTGCTGATAATGAGGGAGGCCAGAATAAGATAGCTCAGATTGCAAGAAATACCAAGTAGTAGATGTGCAAGATTTGGATACAACAATATCATCCATCATGTGGAAAGCATCCTCATAAGAATAAGATCAGACCACATGATTTAGACATATCTATTTCGAGGTAGAAATCGCGTATCGGATAAGCTGAAACCAATCCAACTACAGAGACAGGCTTGGTGGACTGATCTGATTTACAGACGGATCAAAATCTGAGAATGAAATTGAAGGCGGAATTTGCTGTGAGGTGAGAAATACAATGATCACAATTTTACTAGGAAAATATGCCAGTTTCTTTCAAGCAAATGCATACCCAATATTGCATTGTGCAACAGAAATCAACCAGAAGGCTTATAAAAACAAACGGATCTGTATTGCAACAGATAGCCAGGCGGTTCTGAGGGCATTAGTAAATCCCAGAGACCAAGACTGGTTGCGGAATACATTCAAGAGCTCCATTGATAAATCAAAAGAAAAAAGTAGCTAGTACCAATTTATTGTTGTCGAGATTTTGATACACAAAGTTTAAGAATATAAAATTAGATGTCTTCTAGAATAGAGGGAATAGATCTGGAAAAGTCTTAGAAATAGGCCTACATGGGTATACCAATTCTAATCCAATCTAATTTAATTTTTAAATCTTACAGATTTTAAATTTATAATCCTTCTTCATCTATCATTTTTTGACATTTATTTGCCGCTTAGCATTCCACTGCAACTTATAGCCATCATCTACCAGAGAAATATTTTGAAATTGTGGCGAATATCACAACCTGTCGAGAGATTTTCAAATCGGAAATTCACCTAGGGCAAGCTCGATTCATCGTCGATAAATGAGTTATCGTTGTAAGGTGTTATTTTAAGTCTCTGAGAATCGGGTGCTGCACAGTCTGTGTTAACGGAAATACCGCCGCAGGAAGTTTATTGAAAATCGAAAGGAAACGATTGCGTTGGCGCGTCTGGTCTTTAGAATTAGCTGTTTGCGTCGTCTGGGCGAAAATTCAATCCCACGAAATTACCATTCGATATATTGATTCACGTTTCGCTTTGCGAAATATGACCCGCCGCTTCTTACCCTTCCTGTTTAGAGAATGTTCATTAAATCTGGCGAAACTAACTTCATTTCCTGCAGAAGAATAATCTCTTTTCCTTCTCTTATTCTTTCTTGTTGCAACTGGACGTATCTCCTCCATTAAAGACGTACAGCTGGAAGATTGGAATTCTCGCGAGTGTCTATCAGATCGCGTTATATTAAATTCTAAAATCGGGCGCTATCGAAACTGCCGTTGCACCTATACATGAGAAACGTAATAAGAGATAATGGAAATTCTCCTAGTGAAAGGATCGGATGGCATCGGATAGAACTAATCAAAAGTTTTCAGTTTCGTGTCTACCGTGTCTCAGGTAATATCCGCTGTTATCGATCGTTTCGTTCCGATAAGGATGATGACGATGGCACATCGATAGATTGCACGGATGTTCTGTGAAAATCTGATTAATTAAAATCGGATAGTGGACGAGCTAAGTTAGTTGCCGGGTGCACTGATCGACGTTCATGTCGAGATTGGATTCTGTTTGCTATATTGATGCAACGTTTCTCAAACTCTCAAGTGTGACAACTATTGAAAAATGAAATCAATCATCACATGGGCTCCATATTACTTATCGAAGTATTTTTTGAGATGACGAAAACCGAAAATTTCGTCTAGATGAATGTGTTACAGTGTGTTATAACTAAATATGAAGGAAATGATCCCACTAATGGAGTAAAGTATTGCGTGTCCTTTTTGTGAAGAAGATAAATTATTATATACAATGCTAAAATATATGTACTAATGGTTTATACCTATAGTACATACTGCAAATAACTTAATTCAAACAACTTCACACAGAGAAGGTTAATTAGCACATGGAATGGGAAAGAAATAAATAAAAAAAAAACACATCCATACGCTGATCAAACAGTAGGCACCATTAATAATACATTAACGATCCTGAATTGATTTAAATTACAATTAAGGCAAACAAATAACCGACGCTACAGACGGATCGCTTCAATTTATCCGTAAGAATAACGAATTTATTTATTATTCAAGAGCAGACGGCGCGTTCAATCGCTCGCACCGATAGACCAATAGACAGATGAAGCAACGCCGCGAAGGTATATGCTTATTAATATAGATTCATGCAAATAAAGAAGCGGACAATACAGCACGATGACGGCACGATATCTGTTGGCACATCACGCGAATTCCTCACCGCTGACATAAGCGAGTGCCGAAAATTTCGAACGCGACCGTCGTACGAGACGCTCATCGGCAGAAGAGCGGACAAAGCCGACGGGAGTGTTTACATATTAAACGCACGGAACACGCCAGCCGCCGAAATCTACCGTCTTCTATGCAAATCGATGCTAATGGACGAACGCCAATAATTTATTCAAACCGATTGTCACAGGCGTACGCGACAATCGAACAGTACAATGCTTTTTTTTATAGAGCCGCAGGCGATTAACTCTCTGAATAAAAGGTTTTGACGGTCAAGGAGAGGCACCGCAATATTTTCGTTTGGATATAGAGTATATTGTTGTTCAATATAAACAGTAACTCTTGCGTTGAAAAGGTAATATTGATTGAACTAATTTTTTGATAATCTGTGCCCATGTTTCCTATTTGATACTTTAAAACATAAACGTGAAAGCGGTTTACCACCATTTAATAACGCATTGTGGAAAATATCTTTTATTTTCCTTGCTTTTATAACAGATTATCCACATTTAAGTAATGTGGAAGGCGAATGTCAATAAAATACATTTACCTACATTTTAAATTACAGTTATTCGGAATGAAATATTTCCAGAATCGTTTTTTATTTACCGTAATAGAATAAACCAGCCGTGATGCTACACTAATTCCTTTGATTGGTCTTTGGGAACAAAAGATTCATATAAAAAAAGACGTTTGAAAACGTTAATACATTAAAAAATGCTATTAAGAAAGTATGTGCAGATATTAAAAGGTTCTTATAAATGCTGTGGGAGGATTTCAATTTGCATAAAAAGAAATGGTAGAAATATAGTACAGAAATGTTAGATATGGGTCGTCGCTAAAGTTCGGCATACGACGCAATAAGGTGTAAAATAAAACTAAGTTCTATTGATAATACCAGCCTAAGAGAGAATGAATATTTGTTTCTTATGCATCATAAATCAACTTTATATCATCCTCACCCCTGTGTATGACACACCGTCTATAAAACGTGTGTGTGACGGAAGTTGCAGCTGCGTATGGCAACTCACTTTTGCATTGACTGTTTGATGGTCGACAACAAAAAAGGAAATGGAAAGAGAACAGAGATTGATTGAAAGCCAAAGTATTACTCTCAATAAACTACTTCAAACAAAGAGTGGTAGCTGTGAGTGTGAAGGCGGGGTTTTCCGGGATTCTGAACGAGGTGCGCAACAATTTAAACGGTGAAGATGTATTTCAAATCAAACATTTATTTCCATAAAACAGGTGTGAAAGACATATACAGCGAGAAAAAAGGTGGCAAACATATCCATGTACAGTCGTAAACAAACAAATATTCGCGGGGCGAACCGTTACCGAGCTTTTAAAATTTAGACGCGAAATCTAATGGCTTTAATTCTGGTAATAACGTAAAATGACAATCTATATACTGGGGTCAGGTAAAAAGTACGTGAACGGTTTTCACGTGCTACGACGGGTAAGAAGTTTGTGCCGGCGCTAAACTTTGCGGAACGGGAATGATGAATAAATCTCTGCGCACATCAGAAAGCCATCTAACGCGACTGCCAGAACGAAGAAAACTGGTAAAATGCTTGTGTTACACCAGAGAAGCTTGTGTGCCAGCGCTAACGGACAGGCCGGGAATAGCTGAAATGAGGAACTCAGCGTGTATCAGGGAGTTATGCGAATACAACAGCCAGAGTGGAGAAAAAAATGCATGTGTGACACCAGAAAAGCTGTGCCAGCGCTAACGGACAGGTCGGGAATGACGGTAGCGAGAAACCCGGCGTGTATCAGTGAGCTATGCCAACACAACAGCCATTTCGAGCTGGGAGAAACGTAGGAACTCAACTGAACTGTCGTAAACAGAATAAATCAATAAAAACACAATTAAACAAAATAACCTGCGGTAGTAACGCTAAGCCTATGGGAAAATAAAATTAAAAGAATCATTGATCAATGAAAAGGAAAGAGTTAATGATTAATTAGAAATAAACTCAAACTTTACACTAAAATGGATTTTCCCGTGGAACGGCTCGTTGCAAAACATACACGTAAAAATGCACCAAGTCTATAAAGAATATAAAGATATTTTTCCATTTACAGAATATCACTTCTATCACTTTGTTTTTAAATCTTATAGTAAGAAATACTACCTGTTAAAAATTGAAATATAAAATGATTAATGCCCCGATAAATAAGATACTACACATGACCATAATAAACTCAATTCTTGTTGAAAATATTAAAAAGAACCAGTAGATTTGCCTGCGTCTATGGATGTTGGGTGGAGAAGTAAGTAGACAAGGAGTCGTTGCCGTTGAGTAGTCATTGCATCTCCTAAAAACGAGAATTCATGGCCCACTGTTTTTTTTTTGTGTGTGTTGATTTTTAGTATAGTGCCTTCATGTCAATTTTGATATGGCATCTCATGTCTTCGTGGTAGCAGAGTTGGTTCAACCACAATTTTTGTTTCCAATTACAATATTAAGAAAAGATCCTATACGGATCCAACTTCCTAGAAAGCACTGTATATTAATAGCTTGGAATAATACTCAACCACAAATAAAAACTTCCATATTTCTTTTTCAACATTCATAAATTTAATTCTTTATCTCGACCTTGCTGAATCGATCTCCTGTCCGCACTAAAACAACCATATTTCTCACCGCAGTTCCCGCAATATATTACACCAACCCAGTAAGTTAGGAATGATGCTAAAAAGAGAACTTCAACCGACTAACTTTCCACACGACCAGCGAATACCTGCGCAAACATTTATCCTGGATTACGCCGCCTTACCCAGTAGTACTGTAATTGACGCAGGATGTAGTAATTTATCATTGCCTTGCGCCTTCCCCACTACGTTTAATTTAGAGCCAACCTAGGCGTGTAATCCCGATTTATTGAAATTATTGGGAATTCCGAAATTTATTTCAGAATGGTAATCAGACAAGACATCTTTCAGGTAATCTCGTAGTTTATATCACTTATTAATCAGGATTATTTATATTAATTTTAAAAGATAATATATCTACATAGTATTATTTTTTTTGCCACTAAAGGCCGGTATTTCAATCTCCTAATAAGAGTATGTAATAACGATTCAGCTAAAGCAACTTTATTAGGAGATTGAAAGACTAAATATCATGAATGGCAGCGAATACATCATATATTATTAGCGAATCTGTGTCAGTCTAGGACGCAACAACAAATAGAGGTGCAGTAAATATATATGTCCCAATGTTATGTACTCAAGCAAGGTGTGACATCTTCATACTTCCGTGGGAATGCTCATATACAATTTATTTGCTATCATATTGACATTAAATGAGATAAAATGTTCCCGATTTTTTGTATTTCATAACAGAAATGGACTAAAATACGAGGTAGGATTACCTTGTTATTTAAATAGCAGAACTGAGGAGAAACGAAAACACTTGTCTTGCTTTTATGTCTGATTTGCTAAGTTGTATATTAAAAATTTTTGTGAGTCATACCGCATAACAAAATTAGTTAGTAGACCCAGATAGTGATCCTGATTAAATAGAACGGATGCAATGATTAAATACTTACATGTAATCATATAGAAATCAATCATATTCACTCTGGGAAATAATTTACCTGGAACAAACAGAAAAAAAATCAACACAGTAAAAAATTTCTGCGTGTAAAGCTCAAAAAGGAAGTGGTAAGTTAAAATTAACACCTAATTTGGTTAAAGTTGCATTTTGTTACCAAAATCAATTAGGTAAAGACATCTTTGCCCAATATTTGAAATATCTACACCTGGGGGGTGTAAAAAGTTGACTTCGAAAAGAGAGGGGCGTACATATGTACGTCTGCGCATGAACAATTTCTATCAGGTACATGTAATAAAGAGAGATAAACATACAGACTACTAACGCACAATTGACACGTGATCGGATTCGTATTGAAACATGAATCCTGTGCCTCTGCTTTTAAGATGTTTATAGTTTATACGTACATATTTTATGTTTTTTGCAACCATGATGTTAATATGAATTAAATGCAAAAGTATGATTAAATGGCTGAGTGTTAGTGATTCGCCTATCCCGTCGGCATATAAACATTGCATATCAAACGGTAAGTAACCAATTACTCCATTTTGAACAATAGTTAGATATGTGGGTAGGCACATAATACGTATCATTTACAACCTATATTTTTTGTTGCTGTATTTCGTAAAATATTTGGCAGTTCTAAAAGATTTTTATGACATATTGTAGGTTATGTATATATGACTAATCGTGTAGAATGTAATTTCGTTTGTTTAGTCTATTCCCTCCATTCCGGTGGTTAACTCCATATTATATTATATATATATATTAACCTAACTGGTAGCGAGAAGTTTAAGAAGAAATTTAAAATATGCTTATATATATATTTTTGTTAATATTAACTGAACTATAATATAGCCGTGCTGTGAGTAATACTATTGATATATTGTTCCAAGGCATATTTTTGTTTAATCATTAGTGTTCGTATTCGTTTACATACATATATTATAGTGCATGTCGTTTAAACGTTGTTCTGTACATTGTGCGTTTTCCGAGGAAGCAATGTTTAAATTCTGTTTTATACAAAAAGATATTCGCAAATAAATTTTTATTAGCAAATTGAAATTTTTTTTAGATCACTTCACCACCTTACGTTTATTAGAGTGCTTAGCGTATATATACTGTACGATACACGTTTAAAAGTGTAGGATTTACCAAATCGTTTTGGTAAATTTTACCAAATTTTACAGTGTAACATTTACCAAAAATAGTTTGGACTTATATAGACCACTTTTAGTGTTAATTTCTGCACGCAATTTTTTACTGTGTATACTTCTAGTTGATATGATTTGCTATCTTGTTTACAAACAACTTATCCATTATTCGACAATTATAGCATGTACGGTAAACTTCTTTAAACAAGTGCTAAACTATCTTTAATCTACACTTCTTCTCTATTTACTCTATGTTAAAAATAATTTCTTTTAATAAATATTTGTTTTTAATATTATTTTGATTTACAGGTATGCTGATTTTAATCAATTTTATTTCCTGGCTTGGATATTGTAGAAAAAATGGTTTCGCATCATCAGCGAACATCAAGACAGGACAATTGACTTTTGCACAGGCAAATCATTAATGTAATGAACAATAGAAATAACAGAAGTCCTAAATGTGAGCCTTGAGGAACTCCAGAACACGCCTCAGGGTAACCCGAGAAAAAAACCTTTATACTAAACAAAACCCTTGAGGGTTTTTCCTATTCTTTTGATTTATTTCGATAGGTCTTTCACATATGGAATTATTGTTGCACGTCACTTTAATCTTGTGACTCCACCAAATGGTAAAATGATGATGGAGTCAGCCTTGGAAGCCAATACACTATAATTTGCATTATCATTGGTGACAGTTTCAAAACGTATTTTCGCGTTTAAACATTGATCAAGGTTGAAAGCCTTTGTATTCATTATACTTCACTCTTGTCTAAAGAAAGAGCAACGTTGACAAAAAGACAACGGATCGTAATTAATTGTTGGCAGCAATTTACCGTACCTCACGTACTCTCTTCTACATTAGCGCTAAAGTCAACGACAGCGTCTCTCTCGAAGTTCCCGGCTTATTTAGTTTATCGCGTCAAGACGAGACCCAGACACGGCAACGGGCAAATTTGCATGCGAAATGGGAATTGGATATCTAGCGAACGCTCGACAAATTCGTTTTGTGTATGCAGCGCTGCGAAACACGAAAAGCGAATAATAGTATCCCCCTCCGCTTCACCGTCGCACCACACACAAGCTAGTTTGGTACGACGTACGACTACGAGCAAACTGCCAGATAGTGACAGCACCCACCACCAGTCGCAGTTGCGAAGTAACAAAAGCGTATCATCAACGTTTCCCTGCAGTTTTGCGGTCGGGAGGATGATCTGCGCGGCTTCCTCCAGGCTAAACGCACTGTATAACCGTTAAGAGATTGCGACGTCTCACCTAATATCAGCTACTCGGGCGAGGAAGTAAGAGACGTAGTCGCCTGCCAGCGAATCCCGTGGATTACGGGAGCTTTTTGATCTGTCAGCGGCAAGGCGAAGTTGTTTATTTTCGGAATGTTGGCTGCGAGGTATTGGAGGAGGCTGGGTGGTTTATTATGGGAAGGATTTAGATCTGAGGGGTGCAGAGGTTTTTGAGATTTAAATTGTGCCGGGAGTATTTTTGATGAAGTATTAGAGAATAAAAGATTTGGTTTCCCATTAATATTTTGAGAAAATTATCTCTTGAATCCCAAGATTTCAGTAGCGTTGAAAAAGAGCGGCGATATCAATTAATATTATGAATCAAATACCTCAAATTTAGTGTATTTTCGAGAAATATCTAGTTTGTTAGGTACTTGTTTAAAGATCACGAATTATCTGAATAAAAAGCAAATTTTAGCTCCTAAAAGTATAGAAAAATATTGCTTAGAAGTGTTTTTGTACTGATGATTACCATATTTAACGGTAAAGAACAAATAAGCTGATAGATATTTGGCGAATGGTCAACCACAAGCAAATAAAGAAATCACTACTTACAAGACACGTCGCGTCGGCACAAAAAGAGACAAACCAAAAAACAAAGGTGGTCAAAGGAGTCATAGAAATAGTTTGCAGAGTTCGTTTTTGGTCGGTATGAATCAGCTTCTCTCAAATCCAACGTAAAACTAATCACAAAATTTGAACAAAATGCCTAAGTTATTGACGTAAAATTGACAGTTCGAACTTGTACCGTTAGGTCAGCCCAAAACATCCAAAAACTTCGTCTGTTCCAAGACCTCCACAGCAACTACATACTTCACATACCAAGCTCTATCTTAGTCTCCATCTTTATAAACTGCAGTTATCACAGGAATTGAAGCCGACTGATAATGAACGAACTTTCGTTTAATGGGTGCTGGAAATGTAGACAAGTAATCCTGACTTCTAGAAAAAATCATTTTTAGCGAGGAAGTTTACTTTCACATCAATGGATTCCTCGATAGACAGAATTGCCGCATCTTGGTTCAAAAAAACCCAAAAACAATAGTTGAGAAGCCTCTTTATCCCTAATAAGTTACTACTTGATGTGGTTTTCGGATTGGTGGAGTAATTGGATCTTGCTTTTGAGAATAATGATGGTGCTGCGATTTCATTCACTGCAGGTTTTTAGCGGAGAATGCTAACTTCCTTTTGCCTATATTAAACAATTTTTAGTTCCAGCAGGATGGCGTTACGAGCCACACGAGCTGCAAAACTGGCCCCACAGATCGTGCGATTTAACTCTAGATTTTCTTGTTTGGGGCTATGTGAAAGAAAGAGTCTATGCAACAACAATTCCGGCTCTCAAAACCGATATTCGAGCAGTTGCTCACCAAACAGAAACACAGTTGTACAAAAAAAACGTAATGGAAAACTTCTTCAAAGAAATTACGATTTGCAGACAAAATGGGCATTCTCCTGGATATCATTTTTAACAAATAATCAGGGAGTTTGTATCTACTTTACATTTAAATAAATATTTTTGTATATATGTTACTGCAAAAGCCTGTATATTAGTTGATCTGAGATGTTACCAGTAAATCTTAGGATTTACCGACATGAGTTGGTAAAAGGAAATACATATATAAAAGGATCTATAAATAAAGGACGATTTTTTCGGGTTTTTACCATTATAATTTAGTACATGCAGGGTTTTACCAATGACCGCTGATAAATGCTGGTTTTGGGAATCAAACAATGTGTACTTTTTAATCATTTATTTCAATTGATTATCAGTCAAAACCTTACATAATTTTATGTATTTTTATTTATTAATTTTTAATAACTAGTCATTTTAGTCTTGAATAGTAAAAAATAACACAAATAAATTATCTTCAAACAAACATAACGCTTACGTTGGTTAATCTAACTGAATCAGTATTTTTCTTATTATTTGGTATATAGCAAACAATTTGAAAAAAGACAATTAATCAATTGACATTTATTTAAAAAAAAAAAACATTTTACTTGTTACAACACGGAGCACTACTGTAGCATCAAGAATTAGAAAGTAATCCCGATGATTTGAAACTTTTCGAAGATTCACTTCTTTATTTTTAACAACTTCTACCTTTATAAAATCTTCAGAGCATGAGGCTATGTGTAAAGCTGCTTTAGAACTCCAATTTTGGTGCCCAGTTGGTAAAACTCACTGTCCTTTACATCTACCACAACTGCAATAATGCTTTTCGAGTCAGTTTTAGCGCCGTCAATATCACGTACTTTCAGTCTTACGTTATGGCCAACTTTCACATTTAGATATTTATCAGTCAACATGGCTTTGATTTTTTCGGCTTGGTTTTCCAAATTCAATTTTGCTTTTTTTTTATAGTCTGGACAGATTCTATTTTTTTTTCTTTCGGTATTGGATCTTCTTGAGCTTGAGTTGCATTTTCTGTCTGTGAATCGGTATGTCTCTGAATCGCTACATTAGTATCACTGGTTATTTGCTTCTCTTTTATATTTTCAGTTACAATCATTTTGTTTTTTTGTATTTTGTTCCTCGCATTGTCACTGTGTATATTGTCTTCTCACTGATTTTAAACAACTTTATCGTCCTTGTCCTGTTTAATTACATTTTCGACGTTAACATTTTGTTCCGTAGTTTTGGTTCATTATTCTAAACGTAGTATTTTATGCGACCGAATAGTTGCAACTGAAAAAAATCAAATTTAAGTGTTTTACATTTAGAGACATTGTTAATTTACAATTACTAATAATCACAAAAGGATTTTAAGCACGGATGGTATAAAGTGAATCCACTGATAAATAAATAAATAATAAATTTGAAAAACTTGTAAGCTCTGTTTTGCAAAGGAAGAAACTACAAGTACACCACAAAAGAATACATATTATAGTAATTGCAAGTTTGACAAGCAACAGTCATTATCAGTAGACACCGAGTTTCATCAGTGCTACTGGATGACATCTTGCATTATACAAAGGAAGTCGTATATATGCTAATAACAAGTAAAAGAGTATTGAGGACTAAAATTTCGAAATAAATTTGGTTTCAATACTCGAGATATCGCGTTGTAGTGTCCCCCTACGTCCATCAAAAATAAATCTTACGCTTTTAATCCATCGAATTACGTTACCCTAAATATATAAGTATATAAAGAAAACACATTATTAATTCGCTATTCGCACATACACAGCACAAATTTCCGAAGCGTTCGCGAAATGGATTGTAACCTCCTTCAGATGCAAATCGTGAATAACACAAGCGAAGCACCGCTTCCTGATCGAAATAAAAGGGGGACAGAATGACGTGCCGCTGTTAATCGAAAATGCTCGCTGCTGCCGTTTCGTAACTGGTTCAAGGATATTTTTTCGAATGGGGTGAATTTACATATGTATACATGCATACAGCGTACACAAATGCTTCTTAAAAAGACGTTGCTGATGGTATATAAGACTATGTAGAGGAAGGTTAGGAAAAGAAAATATATTTCAGTGCATGAATTAGATGAATAAATGTGTAGACGGAAGTTCTCCTTAATGCCTAGGTTATTTTTATTTTGGTGCACACGGCAATGAAGATATGTATAAGACATGTTTTTTTTTTCAAATGTAAGGTGACAAAATTTTACATATGTGTGTAAAAGTTGTTAATAACGAACTATCTCTATTATACCGGGTGTCCACACTTAAGTGTGCACTATTGATAACTTTGTTATCTTTGGAGGTACAGAATCGGTCAAATGGACAAAGTAGTAGTATTTTTTATGGCGCTAACAATTGTGAAAACAGAAAAACAATTGAGCGTCGCGTTCTCTAGATATTCGTCCAAAATTTTTTTTTAGTGGAACGCCCTGTATATTTTTTTGCAATTTAAAAGAAAATTCCAAACTGAACAAAAAAGTCTTAGTACACTATTATAAAAAAATATCAAATACAATAGTTATTGAGAAATCTTTATCTTTGTTTTGTTTGCATGAAATCGATATACCCATGGAAAATTAAAGCGTCACATTGTTTAGTAGCTGTCAAATTATTTATATTTGTTGTTGTTGTTAAAGTTACTGTGCGGAAAAAGTACTGTTTTTACAATTTTTTCAACCGTAACAATGGCATTTACTCATTTGGAAAAGTGTGATATGTTGGAGTTGTACTTGCTGTTTAACAAAAATTCAGATAGAGCGCTAGAACGTTACATTCAGCAATATCCTGATCGTGATGTACCAGACCGTCGCTATTTTTTAAAACTTTATCGAAGATTAAGAAGCAACGAAACAATTTTTATAAAGAAGAGGAAAAAAATGATTTTATATTATCACAAGAGATAGAAATAAATGTGTTGGCATATTTTCAGGTACATCCAAATAATTCTGTAAGGGCTTTGTCCAGAGAATCAGGTATTTCTCGTAGCACGATCCATAAAATTCTGAAAAAATATAAATATGTTCCCTTTAATTATCAGCCTGTTCAAACTCTACTTTTGAGCGATTATCAAAGACGATTAACTTTTGCTCAATGGTTTATCAATGCTTTTGAAGAAAATCACAATTTCTTTAGATATATTTTATGGAGTGATGAATCTTTTCTAATCGCGGGATGTTCAATAAAAGAAATAATCATTACTGGAGTCGTGAAAACCCATTTGCTGTTTATCCTTGTAATCCCCAACACCGATTTAGTTTAAATGTTTGGTGTGGTATAATCGGATCCCGAATTGTTGGACCATTTTTCTATCGGGGTTCTTTAATAGGAGAAAGATATGTGGCATTTTTTACAGAAATTTTAGAAAATTTTCTGGATGAATTAAATTTGGTAGACAGACAGATTATTTACTTTCAACAAGATGGAGCGCCCGCACATAATCGCCGTGACACAAGTGAGTTATTAGAAAGATTATTTGGAAATAGATGGATTGGCACAAATGGTCCTATTCAGTGGCCCGCGCGTTCACCTGACATGACGCCATTAGATTTCTTCTTGTGGGGAGCAGTAAAAAATCAAGTGTACAAACATAGATACACAACAGTGGATGAGCTTCAGGAAAGAATTTCCAACATCATTGACGACATCGACGGTAGGACAATTTTAGGAGCTACTCGTAATGTTCACAGAAGATTGATAAAATGTATTGAAATGGAAGGAGGTGTCTTTGAACATTTAATTTGAGTAATTTTCTTGACTATTTTTGTATTTATTTTTATTTGTTTATTAAATTAAACGCTTTAATGAATGTGACGCTTTAACTTTCCATAGGTATATCAATTTCATGCCAACAAAGCAAAGATAAAGATTTCTCAGTAACTACTTTATTTAACATTTTTTTATACTAGTGTACTAAGACTTTTTTGTTCAGTTTGGAATTTTCTTTTAAATTGCAAAATAATATACAGGGCGTTCCATTAAAAAAAATAATTTTGGACGAATATCTAGAGAACGCGACCCTTAATTGTTTTTCTGCTTTCACAATTGTGACCGCCATAAAAAATAGTACTACTTTGTCCATTTGACCGATTCTATATCTCCAAAGATAACAAAGTTATCAATAGTGCACACTTAAGTGTGGACACACGGTATAAATGGTTATGTTTTAATAATGAAAGTATTAATATCCAAAAGTCCAAATATTTGGTTGTAGATAGTATAATTTGAGTAAGATTTGTGTAAAACCTGATGGTGGTAGCTTAAAAAGGGTAGATAGATCATATGAAATAATACCATATGTTGCATTATATTGAAACTGTTGGTATATTAGAGGCACAATTTACTGCACAAACCTCGTAATCTAATGTACCTATACGGTAATTTATAGTCACACATTTGTCTACGATTTGTCTGCTAGCGTGTGTACAACTAGGCCAAGAGATATATGTACGCACGCAAGTTTGCCATTGAAAAGCTTCCAGTTACTCTATGTGGAGATGTAAATTTATTCTAATCACTTCCTACTGCGACCAGATGGTAAAACTGTACGACAAAATAAAGCTCATAAATACACTCGATGCACATATAAAATCGAAAGAGGTGCACTAGCGACCGAAAATTCATAAATATTAAAACCAAAACAATCGTCTTCTATAGAAACAGCACCCGAAAATATCCTGCATATCATAGATATTTAAATATTCTCTTATGGAAACGTAAAAATTATCTGTCTAGAGTGTCCGGAAATTCTTCAACTCGTAAAAACACGACAAGGCTACATCGTTAATTCCGTATGTAAATCTTTCCGTCGTGGTAAATAAAAATTTTGATTTAACATAAGTTAACAGCGATCGGAAGATTGCTTTAAAATTCCAACGGGCGCCGAGCGCTGTATCGTTTCAAAATTGGGAGATTTTGAAATATGTGGCGTCTCTTTTTATTGAATTATTGATTAATTGCTATTAGAAGAATGTTTAGATACATAAAATTTATATAAAAAGTAGTAATAAAGACGGATATTAAAAGGAAGATTATAAAGGTTATCGCGGAGAAAGCGGAGATGCACTTGTGTAGATATAGATGGATATGTGTATAAAAACGGATGGCAATTAATTGGTGTGTTGTTTATTTAACATGGTTCTGAGAAGGAAGAAAAAGTACGAGGTGAAAGTATGGAAATCGTCTATTATTTTGTTTCAAACTAAAATGATTAGATATTAAAAATGTTTAATTCAATCTGACATACTTAGAATTGGTATTAGAATAAGCCACAATCCTATTAGCACCTTTGCTTTAAAGGTGCATAGTGTTGGATTTATTGAAAACGAGGATTGATCATTCTATGTTGAACTAATAGAATTTGTTACACTTTGCATTGAACCGAAAATGACATTGATTTCAATAATTCATTTCGCTTTTTTAATCATAGACAACATCAGCGATATAAACGTTATTTTGAAGGCAAAATTTAAATTCATTCTCTTTACTTTTAATCTGGCAATTGCAATTACGACTTTAGAAAAACCGTTACGTCACTTAGCGGTTCCTTTTCGCGCGGGAGTATGCAACTTACGCGCCACGGAATTTAAACTTGCTTATTTTAAATTCATTCATTTACGCGCCAACTCTTAGACGCGTCGTCTTTATGATCCTTTGTGCCTCACTGGACGCAGCTATTGGTTCATCCCTTTTTTTTGTACCTACTTACCGAGCCTTTAAAAGGGCTGTGCACGTAAAACGCACCCTCTGTCTCTCGGTTCTTCGGTTCGCGTTCAGTTGATTTGCCGTGTGACGTACTCGTCTTGACTCGAAAACACAGATGCCACGTGCTCCCCACAGCTTCCGAAATCCCATTGTTTCAAGCTAGAGCTCAGTACACTCTGTTCTCTTCAGTTAATTCCGCCGTCGCAACGATCCTTTTTAACTCGAAACACCGAAAACCACGGAACAGCAGCATACCCAAAAAGCGTCGAACTCAGCTTCACGCTACAGCTAAGTACTACTATTCAAAACGTATCAATCGCTCTCTTTTATTGTATTTCATTACTGTTGCTATTTATACTTTTAACTTGTAATTGCCAGTAACTTTGCTCTCGCACTAGCAGTCATTTACATATTTACTTATAGAAACGGATTAATTGCGTCACTTTTAAATTAACCACGTGCTATTCCTTCTTTTGTCTTAATTCTAATACCAGAATACAGCAAACACGTGTTGTTTTCTTTTACGTTAATCTTAACCTCCAAAATCAGCAACCACGTGGCCAGTTTTTTTCTTTTTTTTCTTTTTTCTATTATTACAATAAAGTTATCGTTACGTTTTGGATCTTTCTTTGTTTTATTAATCATTACAGCGACTCCAAGCGTCATACTCGTGTGTACCGCTTTCTTTTACCAAGTTACATCAGGTGTAGCACACACTGCGTCCACCCCACAGCACGCCTGACCGTATCAATTTCTATTTATATTTTATAAGCTGGAATTGAAGTAAATCATGGAAAATGAAGTTTGACAGTAGTACAATTCAAACATGGGGCACACTTGAAAATGATGAAAATTTTAAAATTAGTTTAGAAAAAAAGCTTTAAGAAAAGGATTCCCATAACGATGAGAACATTTCAAATGTCGTAGATTAAAGCAGAGGCCAAAACAATGAATAAAAACAGTGAAAGAAAAGAATATAGTAGATTGCTATAAGAAAGCTAGATATAATAAGGCATGATTTCGTTGCAGAAGGCCCTTAGGCCTATTGTAGATATTGTCTAAAAAGTCATAAAACAATTTCAGGCTTTTAAAAAATTCAAGATTTCTTCAGGTTTGCTAGAGAAGTGACAGTCTTCCATAAATCCTGATTTTACTGACAATTGGGCACTGTAAGATGCTTTACAGTCTCTTCGTCCTTCAAGCTTAGTGTCGAAAGAACATAGAGTAATTTAACAAAGCCCCGGGCACAAAAGGGTTGTCATCATGTTCTGGCAACTCAGCGTTTTTGTTTTCTTTTTAACTAAAGTTTGCCAAGGAAGATCTATTAATTTATGATATGTTTACTTACACCAACCGACTTATCAAAAATACTTGATGCTTTAACAATCAAATGTACAGCAACATTATTCGACGATATATTAAGGATCACGGCATCTCTGACGAATAACTGCATATCCTTCCTGGTTTAACCTGGCAAAATGTGGAAGATCTTTAAAAGCATGTTAATGCCATTGCACAATACTCAAAATCGTAGGCCTTTACAAGTTATGCTTGTTTTTTTAACTAAACTTGGAATCGGAAATTCAAATAATAAATTGGTATCTTTGGTTTCAGATTATTCGTCGATTTTTTTGACACAGATATTCGTCCCTCACAATTTGGAATTATTGCTAATTATAGACACGTATTAATGTAAAATTACACTACAGAAATAGCAAAAGCAACAAAGAAATTATGCTCAAGGGCTCAAAAGATTTAGTGTACACCTAGAATTCCCTTTATGTCCTCATTGTTCCATACGTGTCTACAGCATCCTCAACAACCAACAAAAATATTACATTATTGTACATATTGTATATAAACTGCAAGCACCAAAACGTGACGTGAATCAGACCAACCAGTTTACGACTCCTATACTGCTAGAAGAGCGCCTTCCCGGTCTTAACCGGCAACGACATCGGAAACTCGACCAACCCCACAGCGGAACAATCTTCCACACTGTCAGGAGAGCGATTCCGCAGCACGATGACGTCCTAGTAGACGCCGACGCCGGTGGCAATCGATAAGGTTGGCGCCATGCATTCCCTACACACCTAGACTGAGAGGCGATACAGCGAGGTTGACTAGTCGGCTAGGCACGAGCGGGGAAAGGAACGTCGAAGAACGACGTCTTCCAGTCTGGCGGATATTTCGCCAAACGCTATTTATAAAACGGTTCGAGAAAGTCGTAACTTTCTCGTTCCATAGGGTCGCATCTTTCCTGATATTGCTCCGTGATGACCGGCGGCATCCTCGTGGGCGTCTGTCGAGGTCAGATAGGGAATTCGGTTGTCCTGAATTAGGGGGAAGAGTGACGACACAGGGTGTTGAATATCGATTGGGTTATTGGCCATAAAAAAAATGGGTTTGTATTCTTGGAAAGTCAAAAATGGAGCGATATTTCTCAATCGAAAACTCCTCCCAGAAATGTATTTTATCCAGGCTTGCATGATATTCTCTAGAATAGATGTATAAATAATTTACTTGTAGCCAGTGAAGGAGAATGACACTGAAGAAACAAAGTCAACTAATGAATGCGACGAATGAGTGGTTGTTAAACATATTAGCGCAAAGACAGGAGAAATAGTTCTTAAAGTAGCAGAAATCTGAAGACCAGGAGATTCTTAAAATAATAACAGGACAACTAATCAGTAGCCAAAAACTAAGGAGGCGTGGTAGAAGATGCCAGTTGCAGATTCTACCAAGACGAAGATTAAAAGCCCAATTAATGTCCTGTGCTACTGCAATCACTAGGCAAGGACTCTACTATTAAATGCGGAGAAGCCAAGAGCTAATAGTTTATGCAAAGAAGCTGACATCAAGGATAATAGGCCTAGTCAAGATGGCAAAATTAAAGATCGTCTTTTAGGATAAAGAATATCACAATAAATCTGAAAAGGTTGCGGCCAAGATAAGCTTATATGGCGACTCCATTCCTAATCCAACCAAAATTTTAAAATATTGCAGAAATTTTCGTGAAGCCAACAGTGATACAAGTATAAATACCAGAGATTTAAAATCTTGCTACTACAGTAAATGTATTTGGCACTAAGAGAAGAGAAAACTATTACACAAAAAGCAACGAAAAAACTGTATACACAAATAAACCATAATTTTGCATATCAAATAAACGGAATTATGCCAAAAAACTAAAACAATGTAGTTAAAAAAATGGTATTTCCAACATGAAGAATGATAGGAAGATGTGAAAGATGTGAACAGCTGTCTTAAAGCGTTAGAATAGTTGACGAGAGCGATGACCTACTCCAATATGTATCTAACATATTGGAAGACACATGGTTTTTGTTGCTATTTCCACAAGCAAGCTATAAATTATGAATCATTGGCCTCTAAAATTCTTGGCAATGAAATATGGTGAAAGGAATCGATTAAGTCTCCCAGAAATATTTAAAAATAAAACTCACACTTTCTGTTTCATGGCAAAACAGAACTTACTTATCCTTCAAAAAACTTAAACAAACTCTTTCTGAATATCGTTGAACATAAATTACACATTAGCAGATAACTTTTAAAAGTAGCCTATCTTTCTGCAATATTGGAGATCTAAGCAAGTTTTCTTACTAATGCATAATTATGCTCAAAATGTAAGGTATGTAAATGCCAAGAAAAACAACTTTAACAACGAATTTAAAATAATATTATCAAATGAATTTTAGAAAATACAAAGTGTTTGATGTAAGCATAACAGCTACCCTATCTTGTTCTTTAACAGTTATGGCAGGCTTTAAGAATAATCTCAATTGCAACTAAACGTAGTACCGAAAATAATGATAAATATAAAGCAAGGAAACACAATTTTCGCTCACTTTTCTTGTGTTTTTGTTCTATTTTTTTTTTTAAGATACAGGTATCCAAAAACATTCTGCAAATATACACTTCATAGTATTTCCCTCCCAATTTCTGAAATTTTTATATTAGTATATCCTTGAGATTAGTTGATAATTATACTAATTGCTATTTGTAGAGAATGCATTTTTTTATTTTGTTTACAAACAAATGCACATGTCGATTCTAGGATACAGGATTCCGTAATCCACAAGCGTCTATTAGAAACTTGCAAAGTATAGTATCCTTATGGCTTGAGAGTTTGCTACATATTACTCTCAGTCAGATCTTCATGTGCTGATGCTACTTGAGATTCTGGTTTATGACCATGCTCTGGAAATCGTGGAATACAAGTCGTTTTTAGAATAATGGGATGAGAATTTATTTGCACCAAACTAAGAGGTGCGCAAAAGAAGCAATGATATTACGATTTAAATTAAAAATCAACGATATATCTTTCAAAGTAATTACTTTGGGAAACAATCTAACGTTTTAGGCTTACTCCTCACAGCAGCATTGGAACTCGTATACTAGATTAGCCTTCAGCTAAATTACGCTCTTTTGAGATTAATTTTTAACCTATGGAAGATGCAAGTCACAAGAACGCAACTTGAGTGAATAAGAAGCCAGAGAAGTACCGGAAATGTTCTTAAATGCCAAAAATTCGTTTATTGAAAATGTTGTTTTTGATGTTTGTTCTCACACCTTTGTTGCAGTCTTTTAAAGAACTCCAAGTAAAAGTGTTGACCAATTACCTAGCCTTAGGGCACAAAGTCCTCGTGAACGATTATATGCAGTCCCAGAAAAAAATCAGTATTCATTTGATCTTGGATTTGCTCAATCTTGCTTTTACTGGGAAAAGCTTTTTGGAAGGGTTCTTGTGCAGATTTCTTTCAACCCCAATTCATTGGTCAAAATCTGAGAAATGGTCGTGCGTATTAAATTCCACTCTTTCACAATCATTTTAACTGTTAACCGACGACCTGAACGCACAAGATCTCGGACTTTGTCATAATTGTTGCAGATTTTTTTAAGTTAAAGGTAATCTATTATCAGGTTCATCTTTAAACGAATCTCACCCTTCCGAAAATATTTTAAACCATAGATAAATGTGGGACATTAACAGAACAGTCTCTGTAAGCTTCTTGCAATTGTGCTATCACCAAGTCAGAAGCAAAACCTGGTAACGCATAATTGCTCCGATTTACATATTCATTTTCGGAATGCACAAGAAAACACTGTTTTACAAAACAAATTGCGATGGAGACGCAAATGATTAAAGATTAATATTGAAACTGTATCACATGTTTACATGCCATGCATCTTTATCTCACCTCCCTAGCTTTCACACTACGCTACTAATCTCATTACTTCATTTACCATCGCTAGGTTTCTTATTCTTGACAGAATCACCTTTCGATTTACTATATTTCAACAGCCATAATGTTAGCTAATATATTATTTTTTGTAGCTATAAACAGTAAGGGGCCTAAAATGGAACAATGTCGTACACTTGTGTGTGTTATATATTTATTGTTTGGATTTAGTGTAAATTAAATTAATAATTCTCAAGCAATCTTCGTTGTGGAAACACAAAAACTTCCAACCTTATTAACGAAAGTAAAACCGAAACAAAAACATACGAATTTTAATAATAACTTACCATCACGTCTCCTCGCGTCTTCTTCCCTACTAATCGGAAACAGCCCTCTCTAACTTCGACTACGTATATTACTACATCATCCGGATGCTACAGATATAAAAATTCCTGCGATGGGAACAAATAAAACGAGTTTTCCCGGAAGGCAACCCCTGGGATGGCAAAGAAAATACGACAAATCCGAGAGAAGCGCAGAATTCGCCGGAAAGTTACGCCACTTTTCAAATCCGAATCACCGCTCCGTTGAAAGTTCCAGCGACGTCGGCAAATAACGAAATTGAAATAACTTAATCCCTGTATAATATTGTGACTAGGGGAAAATGGAATTAGAGGTAGTAATATTATTCATGGACTCGACATTACAACTTCGCGATAAATAGTTACATAGGGCGCCGCCGGCTGGCGCTGGAGATTAAAGTTGGGCGTCTTTCGCGCAGAAATTCTTCTGGCCGGTGATTGTAGGATACATCGGTGAAATTTTGTAAGAGCGTGTCTAATCTAATTTACATGATAATCTAATTTGTCAAAATCTCAACTTCTAAAATAATAAATCCCAAATTTAACCCTCCATTTAAACTCGTCCTTGACGTGTCAGAAGGCGAGTAATTAAGAAATTTTCTACCTTAACCGTTCTAAATTATCTTATCGCGTGCTAAACACCAAGCGTCTTTCATCTCCCGGAAAGCTCTAAACGCGACCCCAAACAGACTAGAAATAGACATCTGTGTAAATAGCGCCGAAGAGATATGATGATGAACGAGCTTTGGGAGTGGAAACGCTTTTGTAGCGGCAGCCGTCAGAACTTTCTAACTAATTAAGACTATACACACGCAAACACAGAAGAGGAATGAAATCGAAAGTAAAGAAAGAAGTTTTAACGCTTGGTATATGAGTATTTATTATAATTACTTGATATAAAAATGTATGGAAAAGAATACGGGTTGGAACGATATCATATAGTATTTGATAAAAGAAGAAACTTACTTCATTTAATACTCAAAATGGGTTCTTTCTAGAAAAAGACGAGTGTTTCTTCTTGTTGAAAACTGAAGGTAATTAACAAAAATGCAGGTTTTTCTTTACTGCCTAAGAAAGGGTTAAACACCCTATTGCGATATTTTGTATTATCCAGAAAGTGTATTTTCCTATATTTTATAAAACAAAACAATAAGTTTAAAAAAATCAACAAGAACGTTGCTTTGTGGAAAAAATGGATGTATACAATGCTTGTGAACTCAATGCTTATTTTCAATGGAAAGATTGATCAAGGAGGAAAAGCCAAAGGATTTAGGTATAGCAGTCGCCACAAGTGATGGCGAGCGGTGGGAGTAGGTTCGCGCAGCAGTAGACGGGCACAACGGATTTACCATCGCCTCTGCATATAATTTCTCTATACCATCCGCACTAAAATCGTTGTCGTCACTACTACTATCATTATTTACATTTATAATTAAATTTTCGGTCCTGTCGTCAACTAGAGTTTCTGATTGTAAATATTTATTTTCTATATTGGCAACATGGTTGCAGCGTTGTAGCCAATCTTCTGGTAATATTTTTTGAAATTCTTCTTATTCTAATTTACGCACATCTTCCATTTTAAAAGTTACGTTTCTTGCTGCGACATTATTCTTCACCGTAGCCCAGATCAGTTCTATAGGGTTCAGGTCTGGATGATATGGCGGAAGTCTTAAAACTGTGTGTCCTTTGCGCGCTAAAATTTCATCGAACCTGTAACTTACAAACCGTTGTTTATTTTGTTTAATTAGATGATATAGCTGTGGCTTTAACATTGTAGTACTGCAGGGAATATTTTTCTGTGTCAACCAATCTATCATATCAGCTTTCCTACTAGTACTCGTTGGAGCGTGACCTTTTTGTACGTTGTGATAGGACGCGTTATCTATTACAATAACAGAATTCGTAGGCAAGTTTGGTATAAGTTTTTCTTCTAACCATCTGCCATAATTATCTGCATTCATATCTGAATGATAATCACCGGTTTTTGTGCCAGACTTGAATATCAGCAGGCTATTAGGAATAAAACCCATATTTCCACCGGCGTACACTATTATGAGCCTGGATCCCTTGGAAATGTTTGTTAAGAGACCTTTAGTACTTTCATCGCTCCACATTTTGGAAGATGTATGACCACTGTGAATGTAAGTCTCATCTATATAAACAACTGGTCGATTCTGATCGCGATAATATTTGATTTTTTGTAAATAATCAATTCGTAGTGCTCGTATATCAATTCGTCCTATTAATACTCTTCTATTATTCTGCGCACATCTAAACTTAAATCCCATATCTGTTAAAATTCTTCTTAACGATGTATCCGAACCCTTCCATTCTAATTCCCGTTCCATCTTCTGCCGTAGAGCCGATACGGTAACACGTCGTTCATCTGTTCGATGAAAGTCATATATCATATCCCGCACTATTCTTAATTGGTATTCTGGTAAACTACTGACACTTTTTTGCCTCGGTCTTTTCTTACCAGGACTTCTAAATTTTATTTCAGCGGGATTTGTCGCCCTATGTCCTTCCTGAACAATTCTTTCTATTGTTCGCACTGACACACCGGTTGCTTCAGACACTAACTGTTTTATTTCACTTACATTTGCCGATGTGCTTTTTCTTTTAAAAAAATAATTATATACATTAAAAACCACTTCGCGCGTTTGAGAGTGAATTACTTTATGCTCCCCTAACAGAGACATTTTGAGCCGCCACTGACAAATACTCAGAACGTATTATTGCAGCTAAGTGGGCGTGCACGCTTTTAAAAGCGTCTACAGCGCATCCCTACTCCTCGCCATCACTCGTGGCGACTGCTTATACTCGCTTATTATACAGTCAAAAAAAGTCCATGAAACATGCAACCTAAAGCATTTCAAATTTGAGTTTCTGCCTTTTTTTCCTGTTTCCCTGAAGACGATGTATATTTTGGTGTTGATTTAAAATCTTCCTTAGTTTTACAAATTGCATAAAAAAGAATTTTATTAATTACAGTATATAGGCCGCGGTTCCCCGGTAAAGCGGGAACGACAACTGTGACCGAACCGTGAAGATAAGGCGAGCCTCTGGTCATTTTGGGTGACGGTGATGGTACAGCAGTTTAAAACTGTAACGGAAACTAATTTACATTATTGGCCTGATTTAACGAATAAACAGCACAAGTACACAAGGTTTATAACGGTATCATATCGTTTATTACACCGATAAAATACTTACAATTAGAATTACAAATACGCTTCTGATCATATCACTTATCTTATGCCTACGCACTATTTTACAAACGAAAAAATAAATATTCCTGACGTAAATTTATATATGCATGAAGGTTTAATATTATTATTCTGTCGCAGTTATTTTTGGTAAATGCGAGACAGCAATTAATATGATGTACTCTGGTTTTATTTAATTGTGAATGACGTGATTTCATTCAACGTTTAATGGATTCCCCGCCGCTTTTTAAACTGATTAAAAAACTAAATGAAAATGAATTAAAACTAGTTATAAAATGAATCGAATCGCATAATTGAATTATATAGAATCCTATATTAAACCTGTGATTATACCTATAAGCAAGTTTCTGATTTCTACTTCTCAGTATAAGATATAACGCCGTTATAAATATCTCCAATCTAGAGCACAAAAATCCTAACTACCGTAAAACAAGAATAACAAGCTACATTAACGGCTCGAGAACAAGGTAGACTTTCCTCGCTTTACGTAATAAATCAGAACGTAAATCGGCCTATAATTATGGTGTAATTGACGGTCATTTTCTTGTCTTGAATGTATGTCTGTCATAGGTAATGTCGAATAAAGGGATTTAAAATAACTGGCAATTGCGAAATTTCTTCATCGAGGTATACAAAGTGTCTCGCGAGGAACTGCATCCATCGATATATGAAAGAGTGTACATTGGAAAATTCTGAAAATTTCTGAGTATACTAAAGCCGATGTGCGCCATTAAACTAAAATATTTTTAATAATCTGACGCATCCGGTTATACCGGAAGTGACTGTCAACTTTGTTATTTTAAATGAAACAGCCTATATATTATTGCATTTTTTAATTCCTCGTTCAATTTTAAAGTAAGTTTGATAAGACAACTATGTTGTTATTTTAAACCATTTTTGAAATATTTGCATCTTTTTCAAATTTTTGACAGATGGATGATTGCATCTGAACTTCTGTAACTCTAAAAATATTTAACTTGGAAAATTAAAAATTTGCAGAACTGTTGATCGTATAGGGTAGCATTCGAAACCGAATGAATTTTTCGAAACCCTTATACAGAGTGTCCGAAAATTACGGTTAAACTTTCGAATTGAAAAAGTGTCAAAACTCATTTTTTTTTTAATGCTATTACCAATTTTTTGCTTTCTCATCAAACTGCCCTTACGTCAATGCAAAAAAAGTCATATTCATTATGCATCTAAAATTGATACTTTTTAAGATAATTAGTAAAATATGTTTATATGGTATATGAATGTAGCCTGTGGAGTTTTTTTAAAATGTCATCCTGCTTTGGTATATCTAAGTTAGTGATGAACATTCGAGAAACAATTTAGCATTGATGAAATGTCAGTTTGCAATTATAAACAATGCCGGCACGTTTAAATTATACGTACCAAGATTATTTAAATTTGTTTTTTATTTATGGAGAATGCAATAAAGTGATATCAAGAACATGTGAAACCTTTGTCGCTCGGTATATTCAAAAGCAGAAGCCGTCACCAAACACAGCTAAACGAATAATACAGAATTCTAAAAACTTCGGATAGGTCAAAGCAAAAAATCAAAAGCAGAATCCTATTGTGAATAATGCAAACATAGAAAACCTATTTAGAATACTTCATACTAAAACCACAGGACACCATATACAAAAAAGATAATAAACAGCAAGAAATGTGCAATTTATTCTAATAAATGTTTAAAATTACGTCCTTGAACTTCCAAGCCCTTTTCGCATCTCCAAATTAATTCTAGCCTTTCTAATTGATCGCTGGTTCAAACTTTGGAATGCCCGTCTTACTCTAAGCATACAATTTTCCTTGGTGGATAGTGGAGTAGAATAAACTGGATTCTTTATTGTGCTCCATACAAAGAAATCCAGAGCTGACAAACCTGGGGAGCGAGGTGGCCATAAAAAAACGTCCATCGTTAGCTATCAGAAACTTATCAGAAAATACATCTTGCAAAAAAATTGCAAAAATATTGATAAAAGATTAGTTTTTTATTAGTTTATTAGTTACAGAAGTTCAGATGAATCGTCCATTTGTCAAAAATTTAAAAAAAAAATTGTGAAAATAACACCATAGTTGTTTTATGTAACTTACTTTAAAATTGAACGAGGAATTTAAAAATGTAATAATTGACACATGTATATATGTTGACAGCCACTTCCGGTATAACCGGATACGTCAAATTATTAAAAATATTTTAGATCAATAGCGCACGTTTTCAATGTATACTCTTTCATATGTATATCGATTGATACAGTTCCTCGTGAGACAGCCTGTATACAGTGTGCGCAGTGTGTTATGATAACAAGTCCAGCACTGCCATACACTAGCGTAATACGCATGTCTTTTTTCTATTCTAACAAATAGAAATAATCTAGTCTTATGTTGCTTGCTACTCTACGCCAGCTCGCGTGCGTTCACTTGGTATATACTTCTTACAGGTGGAGACAAAGATAAATAAATGTAATTATTTCGGTAAAAAAAAAATATGTGACAAGCAGACAAGTACCTAATTAATCTACCTACATCACGAAGATCTTCACGCTGAAAATCGTTGATAAATTTCTTGACCTACTGGTCCCTTTTCAAGCCTCAACTTCATCTCGCACTGTATAGCTTTAATTAAATTGTTAACAAATACTTTCGCATTCATTTACCCTTCCCGCATGTCAGGTGAGTTATATTAAAAGTGTTTTCCGCCGGTAAGAAATTGCGAATTCTTCCCTTGATTTTATTAATTCGCCCGTATCACTCTACTGCTTTGTAATAGCCCGCGGAAGGTCCTCTAAGTTTCAATTTATCTCTCCAGATGCCATAAACCAAGTTAATCTAAGCACACCGAGAGTTTTATGTCCATTAGCACATAACACCTAAGAAGGAAGGAAGGATTAGTATACACGTTCGGTGTTTGTAGTAGAGAAAAAGGGATGGATATACGACTCTAAGGCAACGGGAGAGGAATATTCAGGTAGTGCCCCTTTACTGTCGGCGGACGCAGAGAAGGAAGTCGCAATTACAATAAATAAATCGTAAAAGGGCCTGGCCTGTTTTTATAACAACAGGTAACAAAAACGTATAACAACTCTACCTGTGAAATTACATGTCTCGGAGCCACCGGTCCCGAAATTATAATCGTCAAAATAGTATGTTATTTAATAGTTGCTAAAAGTGTCTAAGATTGTACTGGGTGGGTTATAATACCTTTTAATCTGGCTCTGGTTTATTGGCCGACAGGAGAAGTGCGAAATATTTAAATTGGGGTAGTTTAGATTATATAGGATTCCGTGAACAACTATGTAAATAAGTTGGACTCAACCTTCATATTTATTTCTGGCGTATAAATATATCAAATAAAACATTTCAATTAATTATTTTTCCTTTCGACCAGCGCTTAGACAATATGGGTGAAGGACCTTAGAAGCTCCAAATAATAATGAAGATTTAATAGATTTTAAAGGTGCACTTCGAAAGCGTTCCAGGAACTATTCCGTTATTCCAAAAATAAAATTATTTAAACACAGTTTTTGATTTTAAAAGAATTATATTCAAAAATCTAAATTCAATAAAATCTGTAGGGTTTCACAAACCATATTTATTGTTATAACTGTGGCTTTTAAATAAGAAGAAAAAGCTTAGGTGAAACTCCTCTTGACTTTTGAATACTCTGCAACATCTTAGCAAGGATTTGTCAGCGTTAATCTTTGATTCATAAATCTCTTTCTTTTTAAATAGAAACTTTTCCGCTTCTTTTGATTGTAAAGAAAATTTTATTCTAAAAACAAATCCTAATATTTGAATACTCTGAAGGCTCTTAGAAGGCAAGCAAAGATTCCAGTATTCACGCCAAAACATGCTTTTGCAATTCCTATATGTATGTATTTATTAACCTAAATAACTTTTAGGCAAGACTGCACACTAAAAAATATTACACTTTTCCAACGGAAAATTCCTGTAATGTATAGAGTAAATTTACAAAAAATTGGGAAATTTACTATAAAACTTTAGGTAAATTTCCCAATTTTTGGTAATTTTACCCTATACATTACAGGAATTTTCCGTAGGGAAAGTGTAATTTTTTCAGTGTGTTTGATTCTAAAAAGTTTTGTTCTAGAAAACCGTAATGTAGCATCCTAACTTTGTGTAAATGTATACTGGATGTTCCAGATTCAATGTAACAAGCGACATTTTTATTATTTATGTAGATTTGTATAAGTTCGAGCAGGATATCATTCAAAATGCTTTGCGGAATCCTAACAAGTATACTTTTTAAAACTACTCCTAGTTATCCACCCTCTAAGAATCCTACCCCAAACAATTGTTTTGTTTTTTAAATTGCACCTCTCATCTTTTTTGGCATTATGGTCGAGGTACAAAGAATTTGGAATATAATGGTGTAAACAAAAATTGCACTCAAGCAATATTTAATAATACAAAATGATCACATCGATAATAAATTAAAAATTTTTTTTTGTCTAGAGGCTGTACTGTATATAAATTATCTGTATCTATCTAGGACATTGGATAGCAGAAGGATTTTCCTCACTTTCCTGTCACCAAATAGACACACTAACACCCTACAACGTCCCTCTCAAAACTTCTAAGCGAAACTGTCGAAGAAATTGAAACTTCTGCAACTACATCTTCCAAAGGGACTTTTCCAGATCTCTCTTACGAACGCTACGGCCTTCCGTTGATTGCCAGCGACAGCTCGGTCACGGTTTTCGCCACCGAAACCCAAAACGTCGAACAAGCGTCCCACGGCCCATGCCGAAACCGTTGAAAAAGGCGCAGCTCATTAAAATGCTTTCAGCGCCAGACCAAACAATTTGTTTTCGCTAATGCTTTCTGTTCCCTTTACTCCGCTGCCAGGCGCTGTTTTCGAACCGGCAGAAGGCGCACATGCTGTGGAAGGTGGCGGCAATAACTACAACTCATAATTCCATTACTTTAAATCGCGCGAATTACTGCTTGAATCGTGGTAGGAGGGTAAAAGGGTTAGTTACGAGCTGGGGAACTATTTAAAATGACGTTAAAGTTGCGTTAGTTAAAGTGCGATGTAGTTGCTGTTAATAGAAACGTTCTACAGAATTTTCTTAGGTGGAAGCTTGCGTTGCTTTGAGTGTGATTAAAAAATTCCTGTGAGTTACAAGCTGCTGTGATGTTAGTTACGATTTTCCTTGTTTTATGGGTAGTTTTAAAGCGTTTAATCCGACAGAAAACACTGTTAGTTATTCCACAGAAAGTACCGAGAAAAGCTATTACGAAAGGAGAAAAGAAATACGACTTTTAATTTGGCAAAATGTACAGGATGATTCATTAGGAGTGTGCCATATCTTGGCAACGGTTGGTCCTAGAGCTCACAGTATGTAATCTTCATTGGAGAAGCTGAAACTGTCATAGCGACTCAATTCCCCCGGGCCAATAGATGTCGTTGAGCGTAAGCGCGAGACGTTGGCTGGAAGCTATGTTCATGTCGAGGCAAATATGTATGTGATTCACCTGCGCGGTCATCCGTCATACAGCGTTGATCGTGTTTTGTGCTACTGCTATTGTTTTTTGCATTTTAGACTTTTCTTTTATTATTATCGCGTTTCTTTCTTTATTTTTTTCGTAAGTAATGAAGAATAAAATATAACTTCGATAAGATTACTTCATCTCTCAAAAAGTGCGATGTGTGTCGTTACAACAGTTTAAAGCGACCAGAAGACAGCGATTACCATGAGGATTTAACATCGTTATTTATATATTAAACGAAAATTGTGCAAGTGGAAACATACTTGAAAAAATTTTTACTGTTAAAAAACAAGTAGATCTTAATTTAAAAATGTGTTCTCATTCTTAGGGATACAACGAACGATTTGCAAGAGTTTTCGTTTTTTTTTTTTCTCTTGTAATAATTAAATTAAATATAAAACCCTTTTTTGAATTCTACCGCCAACAGTTTCTTCATAACGTTAGAGCGACATCTATTGGCCAGGGGGAACTAGGTCGCCATGACTGTTTTACTTTCTTCGATGAATGATTACCACAGACCTGATGGACTGCCAATGAACCGTATGCGCATCGCTACGGCGCACCATGAAAAGACTAAAGGACATCTTGGAACACAGGCGTCATTATATGCGTCATGTTTCATGTAGCATCATGCTTACGTTAGTTTTCTTTAGGAAGTATTTGCGTTAAGTGGCGTTAAGTTTTTTGCAAGTTTAGTTGACAAGTGTTACTGATGTTACCTAACCTTGCAGTTTGATTGTTTTCTTTGCTTTATTCTTTCACGGACTGTTTGGAATATTATATATTATTCACCCGATATTTTTGTTTTACGTGTAAGGCTGTGGTGTAAGTATGCATATTATACCATTAACAATTGGGCTTATATGACAGTTAATCCAGGTAATTTTTCCTAAAGAAAAGTGATGCCATCGTGTCGCGTAAAATCCTGCAAAAGCAATAGTTACAAAGATGACGGAGAACTAACTTTTCATATGTAAGTTGCAGAATAATGCCATAGCTTAAAAATATTCTGAAATTATGATAATACTTAGTGTTTCTATGTGAAATAATTTTTTGTAGAATGCCCAAACATTGTTGTGTGGATTACTGTTACAGGGGGTACAATAAATTCCTGCAAAAGTAAGTGTGCATATGTTTGTTCACTACATTTCCTCGAAAAGGATTTGGATAGAACGCGACAAATTGTGCGAATTAAAGAGGGAGTAATTCCAACATTGAATTCGGACAAAGAAAATCTAAAAAAGTATATTTTTATTTAGAGTCACTAATATTCCTGAGAATAAAGGATAGAGGTAAATAAATGATGTATAACATATATATTTCTTTCAATTTTCTTCACTATTTCTTAGATATATTAATCTGCCTATCACAGGAGGTACGATATATCTGCCAGTTCACCGAAAAACAAATTCGGAAAGTAATGGTCTTGACAGGAAACAAGATTCCACAAGAAGAAAACTTCCTAACGACTCCCATCATTTGTTAGATATGTCACCTCTGGAAGAAACACATGTTTCAATTTTAAGTAAAACCATAATATCGTCTTATAGCAAAATTAGATTTCATAATTTAGCGAAGAAGTTTACAGAAAAAATACAAGGAACAACCACTGCAGTATATTATTTACTCCTAAAGACAACATACAATGACAAACCGTGAAGATCTCATGAAACTTGTATTAGATTTTTCCTACGTATTTTTATATGGCGTTGAAAGATTTTTTTTTTCTTTTCTCTTTTATTAAATCTGAGAACGAATGAAGTACATGTTACCAGTTCATTGTAAGTTTAGAAACTGTCTATAGTTCTAAGTTGTCCACAACTTTAATAATGAAAAATAACATATGCTACTAATTATCATTACAAGTTGCAAGTGCTATTAAAATTTATTGATATCCTTAACTTTATTTGAATATCCGCCATGGTATCCACGTCATTGATGACGTTTGTGTTCCAATATGGCGCATTTCAATTGATGGCAGTTTTGAGTTCAATATCAGCACTCTATCATCTCTATGACCTTACCGCAGATTCTAAAGCCCGCCACTGGAACTGTAAAAAACAAGGTTTTTCATTCATATTCGCCGGCTGCATATGAGTCACCCGTACGGGCCATCGACCCTTGATTATCATACGAAATAATTCGAAATTTTCACACTAATTTTCGACTCAATGTCGCTCCGCGATTACCGATAATAGTAAACCACCAAACTCCTCATTGGAGTCTAAAGTACGATGCCTCATCGCTCCCAAACAAAGCGTTCGTGATCGCGTTAATTCCTCAGGCACCGTAGTTACATGCATATCGTAGTAGACTGGGACTCGACGACAAAAGCGTATCGTTACGAACGCGAGCACACAGAGAGACGGCTGCGACTTGACGCATTGTTCCGGCCGAGGTCTCCCATCCACCGAAGCTCGAGGCGGCAATCTTGGAATGCGGGAGAGTGCGCCGGCAATTCTAATTGCGATTGACGAACAATGGAGACGGTGCTGTTACGTTTCTGTTCCGTTCGAATGTGCGGACGAAAACATGATCTGGGGTATAGTGCTCGTAATAATTGGAGAGGATTTGTCGTTCCAGATGTCGGGCGAAAGTGAATGAAATAGATTTTGGTATAATATGTTATATTATATAGGTACATTCTCGTGCAGATGAACGCGAATTTAAGGCTACAGATTTTGGTTCATTTCACGTCTCAATTTTAACTTACCTTTGTCACGATCTTTATTACTTTAAGTGGTGTTTCCAGACAGCCTTGAATTATTTTAACTTTCCGTGAAACCCAATAAAAAAGCCATTCATCTCAAGAACCGTCTGGTTCCTTTATGAATTCGCGACCTTGAACTCACAATAATTAATTTACGAAACTTCCTGGATGTAAAACAAATCATCATTTTTATATTTGCTTTAATTGTAGATTAATTGTTAAAATCTGAAAGAGAAAGACTCAGTTCACACTCAGAAAAATGTCCTTTAATTTAAAGGAATACATAATCGAGAAAAGAATTACTTTCATTAAAAATACATTTGTTTGATTGCAACCAATATCGATTTGGAATAAAGAAATATGTTGAAGAAAACTAATTTCCATTCTATTTGCATGCAATGTCAGGTAACTCCTTGGGGAGTACCGTGTATATGGGCGTATTGAGGGAGTCGAGCGCACAACAGAATGTACCTCAAAGGCAAGAGAGGTTATTGGCTCGGACAACCCGCATATCCCATTCCGGAATGTCGGCTGACTGCGAACGATCGGCCCTACCGAACAACGTGTTTATAACTAACCAACCGGTTATAAAACCGGAGCCGTTTTAGGGACCTTTTTGTCGGCCAGTCGCGAAGACCCGCCGCAATGACCTTTTCTCGCGTGGAACGCAGAAAGAACAAAAAAATTGCTGCTCGCAGTAACTGTAGCGACGTTAAATGATTTTATAAAATTGCACGAATTTAAATTGAAACCGCGGCACTTTAAAGAAATATATAATCTTCCATAGTAAGTATGATTGATTGGGTCAAGGCTAGAGAGTCCGCGCGACTAGAAAAACTCGTCCGAATTAAGTTATTATTAGAAGGATAAAATTGAGGTATCGAAGACACACCGAACAGGTTCGTCTGGAAGTCACATCTGTGTGTTGAATTTAACGAGCAATTTGAGGAAATTATATTGATTAAAATGGTCCGTGAGGACTTGTCTTTGGTTAGAGGGGATTTTGGGACGGGTTTTAGCAGGTAATAAATCATCTTTAATGGCGTTACGGTTTAGTAAAATGATAGCACAATCTTGACAGATAATATTAAATAAAATGATTCATTATATCCCCTTTTAACAACTAGAGTGTCTTTCGTATAGGTATATTACATTGCATTGAATGAATCACTAAAGATTGTGTCAAATGTATTAGAAAACTAATATATATAACTCGATAACTTGAAGTGGCTCAGTTTATACTATGGCACTCTTGCATGACTTGTGTATACTTGAGAGATGGTAGACGAAAACGAGAAAGACATTTCTAGCTAAGGAACGATAGACTAAAAAATGGATAATTGCTCTGTTGGAAATAAAAGTTATCTTGAAGATAAATAGTTTGGGGTATGGTAATTTATACATGTTATATGCGAGTTATAAGAGTAATAACTGTCAAAATAATTGCAATACTGCAATGTGAACCGTATCTTGGTTTTTCGGCCATTAAATAACCATATATATACACAAAACTTTAGGACTACAACGTTTCGGTGTTATTTAAAACCTTTTTCTAGTACATATATAAACAATTATAAATTATTGTAAAAAATTATATAAAAATTGTTTGTTTAATAAATGACAAACGATTAATTGTTTGTCTTAATATTGAATTTTGAAAACTGTGTTTCATATAAAGATTGCGTTGTAAAATATATTATAGCATATATTTTTTTTGGGGAAATATAAAAAGTGTTTTTAAATTTTATATGTAGATTTTTATATACCTACAACAAATTATATAGTTTAGTAAAATATTGTTATCTCTTTTATCATTAACTGGATTTTTATGTTTATTTTGGATTATATTCAAGTATATTACGTGCTTTTAAATTTGTTTTTTATTTAGAATTGTTAAGTTGTTAAAATCAAAACATCATCAAAATGATTTTCAGTTATTTAATGTTTTTTTTTTTTAGTACAGTAAGATTTTTACTATATGTATGTCCTTCCATTCTGTTTTACAAATATACTATATTATACTATTTATTGACAATATTACAACCCAGTAATAATACCTACATTGTCAAAAGGACTGCATCACCTATGGGTGTTCTTCCTGTAGCCCTGGTGTTTCGACTGGTCTTCACTCTTCGTGGTCATTATAAGGTGTTAGAGGCTTGAGTCGTTACCATTTTACAATTTAAATTTCAAACCAAATTACATAATATTTATTTATTAACAATTTCGATGACACATGAGTGACAGTTAATACCGTCCAATTGCATCGTTTCACCAATATATACACAATTTTTACAGTCAATTTAATATACAACGATTTTGTAATTCGTTATTATAAAAAATCCAATATCCAAACTGTACAAACACAAAAATAAGAACATTAACAACGCAATATCAACAAACGTAAACAGATAAGTACAGTGTTGTTCGAAATAAATATGAAGTAAAAATAATTACACCAGGAGAAAACAAAATTATTTAAACAAATCGTGAAAAAAAAAAATCAAGAAATATGTTTATAATTACTTAAAAGAATAATGCTTCTTTAGTGATTTTTATTTTAGCCTTAGTGACGTTTCGAGTACTAATTTTGATTCTTCATCAGGACTTTTATTAAGCAGAAATTATAATAATACAGGGTTATTGATTGAGACCGTGCATTAGAAAGATTAGGCCTTCTAGTAATAATTAATTTCTGAAAAGTTGCATACGTACATAGTGTAATAAAATCTATGCCCTGAATATATTTTCAAGATGAGACTTACGGAAACACCGGAAATTGACATCAACTTTCTTATTTCAAATGGAATGGTATGGTGTTCATTGCACTTTTGAAATCTAAACGTTATTCTAGAGGAACTCTTACTACTATTCCCTATACCTAAGTGGAGCCGTTTTGGAGATTTTTTGACCTTTTGAAAATTTTTGGATTTACATCGTGTTTAACATTATAATACTGTCGCGAAATTTTAACCGAGAACGCTAAAATTAAGACTATCGATGGAAGAAATCCTGACGTTTCTGCCGAAGTTTTTAGATTTGTTGCATTATCTACAGGCTGTCCAAAATTTAATTGCCCTTTAGTGCAACTGCAGACCATGAAACCTCGATCTTTTCAAATACAATACCCCCTTTTTTTTCAATATTCTGAAACCTTATTAAATTGCGCATCAAAATGTAACAACAAACAAATCGGCAATAATTTTCAAGTTATGAAGGTATTTGATACATTTTAGAGGTAATTTTAAAATTTTCTCAATAGTAAGCTATGCAAATGACAAACGTTCTTATTAATAACTGTCACCATAGCCTGTCAAGTAACCATTTTCTGTTGCGGCCACTGAAATGGATTTTGAAGGGTATTCAAACACAGATATCTTAAAATTATTACATATACTAGTAAGAGTTCCTCTAGAATAACGTTTAGATTACAAAAGTGCAAAGAAAACTATACCATTCCATTTCAAATAAGGAAGTTGATGTCCATTTCTGGTGTTTCCGGAAGTGTCGCCATCTTGAAAATATATTCAAGGCATAGATTTTATCACACTATGTACGTATGCAACTTTACAGAAATTAATTAATACTAGGAGGCCCAATTTTTCAAATGGATGGTCTCGATCCATCAGCCTGTATATAATGGCAATTTGTTTGGTCATTTTTATACATTCTATTTAAATTATAGCCAATACATACATGTAGACACTTATTTTAAAAGAAAAAACAATTACAAAATATTTAAAAGCAAAAACTAAGTATGCTCTCAACAGCGAAGTTCCACGTTCATCATTTAACATAAATAAATAAATTAATAAATAATTTATCGGTGCTAATATACAGTAAATGTATTTACACACGTCAAGGAGCACGGCATACAATACATACATAGCGATATCGATGTGAAAATATACATTAAAATACAATACAATACAATTTATTTCAAATAAAAACAAATAGAAATGGGCCTAGCTATCCACCTATCGGAACTAAAATTCCATCGAAATTAGATAACAGGTGTCGCTAGATGCACCTTTTCGGCAATATTACGAGAACAACAGTACGATAACCAAGCAATCCAGACTACATTGGTTCAAACACCCACATCCAACATTCCGTTGTGTCTAGCGCAACTGGGACTGACTCTATGCGCGTAAATAAGCACACGCATTATTGTAACGTACTTACAACATACATATGTATACTTCAATTGTTTTTCTGCACTCCACCTTGATTACTTAGCAGTGGATCGACACGTATTCGCGCCTACTTTTCTACATACCATTATCTACCAGCATACACACATATGTTTAGTTCTACTAGATGATTTATCACCTACGTTATGCGGTAATTACTCCAGAGTCAGCCGTTCGTCTCGATCGTGTCTATCTTGTGCGACCGGTATATCCGAGTGGCCGGTCATATGTAAATCAGAGAATTTATTTGCATGGCTTCTTTTATTTCAAAGACCATGCTGTTCGTTTTTGCACCGTGCGTGTTTCTTAAAAAGAGGTTGGCAAACCTGTGCGACGATACACATAATAAATATACGCGTCAAGGTCAAGAATAGCACTAGTTCTCTGTCGCTCTCTCCAACTCTACAGACGATACACTATAGGAGCCAAGGTTATAAGCAGGGATGTGAATTGAGCCCACTTCGAACACTCGGCGTTCGAAATTTTATTGCTCGGAGTGTCACTTTATATATAGTATAGTCTTTGGCGTCCTCACCAGCTTAGTCGCATCGACAAATTGGTAAAGACGCGAGAGACTATACGAAAGGACACTCCAAGCGATGAAATTTCGAACGTCGAGTATTCGAAGTGGACTCAATTCACATCCCTGGTTATGAGTTATAACAGCTGGAGTTCTGTTTTCTCGTAATATAAATGAAATTATTTGATGCTCTCGGTTTCATCGTTGAAACTTTGTTGGTGCAAAAGTATTTCTGCTAAACACACGCTATACGTAAGCGTAAATATTAGTCTAACGAACAGCCTTGGCTAGGTGTTTCGTGTTTATAAAATAAACAAAATCGAAGTGAAACAAAATTATTTAAACCTGATACATCTTAGAATTGCATTTTATCATTTATTATCCACGTATTTATCGCACTGTTTTATTTATCCAAACTACTGAAATACAAAATAAAATGGAATATCAGAAATAATATGCGATCGTATCACTTTGTATTTGAAATTCACGATTATCACGTTATTTATGCTGCTGGGAAAAGGAATCTAGCGTTTACAAAGGCTTTAATCTTCTCCACGCCGAGACTAAACAAATTTCGTTAAAACGCTCTCAGTATTACATCGACATCAACCGACAAGGAATGAATCGCAGCGCTGATGCACCGACTCTAATGTTCGTACTGAGAATAAATAATGAAAAATGCGTTTTACGTCATCAGTTGGAAAGCGGAAAGGATGCCAAAATACTTACGTATTTTTGTATGTGTTTATACGAGTACTGCATATCATACTGAGCAAGCTTTTATCTATAAGTGGATAAAATACGAATGCAGGCTTCTGAAGATGAAATGAAAAATGTATGGATGTATTACAGAATTGCAGACACTAATTGAATAACTTTGTGTTGGAAAAGTAACGACACGTGGTGTTGTTTCTAACACAAAAAAATAATCAGAGATATGTGACCTGACCCCAATCAGTGGAGCCGTTCGGTCTGTGTGTGTATGTTTGTTCGTGAGAATCAGATAAACAAATATATGTTAAATGGTATATATGTGGTACCTACGTAAGGGCTTATAATATAAGTTAAGTTGAATATATATACAGTTTAGTTTGATATAGAATCTTGAATAGAACGGGTAGTCTTCTCAGTGCAATGTATATAATAATAAATGTACCATTTTACTTAAAGTTAAATCGTCTGTATTTATTTTCGTCCTATCTCCCATTTCCAATACTTTGTTTAATGATGTATAACCTTGGCATAACTTTCTTGAGATTTACCAATTATCGACCTATTGAATAATATGCAATTTCAAAAATCTTGGAATAAGCAATTAGCAAGAGACTTATGTGTTTTCTAAATCAAAAGGCAATGATAAACTCTCAACTACATGGATTCAGAACTGGTTTTTAAACTATAACTGCACTTATTCAATTCTTACATGAGATATACAGCAGAATAGACAAGGGTGATACAGTTTTAGCAACTTTAATAGACTTGTCTAAAGGTTTTGAGAGAATTGATTTCAAAGTACTAGAAACTAAATTGGAGTATTTGGGAATAAGACGAAATTGTAAGAGTTGGCTACTATTATATGTTGCACACCGACGACAAGTGGTAGGTATGCATAAACAAAACGATGTCGGAAAAGATCCCGCTTGAAACTGGTATTTCACAAGGCTCTCTTCAGGGTCCGTTATTGTTTATTATTTGTTAGAATACTTAATGTAGAAAGGAATATTTCTTTTACGAACTTTTTATTTTGACATTCAACACACTCTATATAAACATTGTTACTTAGTTACCTTACATATTTTTACATAGACTTCTATCTATGTTAAGTTTAAACTAACATAATACTTTAACATTATTTACATTACCGATATTACAACTACAGTTCAAGACAATAAATGGCTATTATATGCTGGTGCAATTAGTAGTGTAAACAGCAAAAAAGATATGCAAGAGTTAAGCCGATCTTGTAGTCAGCAAATAAATATTTTGTCCACCTGGTTTAAAGATAATAATTTTCTCATTATTGTAAGTAAGTCCTGTTTACTTCTCCTACCGTTACCATAAAAGAAAGTGTACTGATGAGGCTTGATGGGCAAACCATAGAACAAGTACCAGCTAAATTATTTGTTCTAACGTTAGATTAAACATTAATTTGGGAAAACCCTATAGATCTAATCACGAAAAGCATTACCAGTTTCTGCTATGCACTGAAACGCTTACACACATTGACGAATACCGAAACCTGTGTGACATTTTACTATGGTCAATTTCTGCCTAAAGCAATATATGGCATAATCTGTTGGGGTGGTTCAGCATCTACACAAAGAATATTTTTATTACAGGAAAGAGAAGAGAAAATATCGCATATAGAGATATGTTCAAACATAAAAGGTTACTAACCATTCCCTCAATTTACATTTTCAAATGTATTACGTACAGTCCCTGCCTATACTATTAGACGCACTTGAATTTTTTAAGTTATTTCAACTGTTGACTTTATAACAATCATTATTTTGTTATAAAAATGTTATATTTTTTTAATTTGCAATCTTAGTAGCTAAACAAACAGAATAAAACTGATTTAAACAGTAAAATATATATATTTTAAGGAAAAACTTCATTCGTATAAATTTTAGAAGAAAATCAATATTTGGTGTGGAGCCACCTTAGCGGCGATTAATGCTTCAATTCGCCGTCGTATGCTACTAATGCAGTTCTGAACGGTCTCCTGCATACGTGGGTGACGATTCCAGACATGTATCGATTTTCTTCTAAAATTTATACGAATGAAGTTTTTCCTTAAAATATATATTTTTTACTGTTTAAATCAGTTTTATTCTGTTTGTTTAGCTGCTAAGATTGCAAATTAAAAAAAAATCATTTTCATAACAAAATAATGATTGTTATTTCGACTGGCCATATGGCCAGGGACTGTATGTAAAGAAGCACTTAACACAATTTACTTCACATAGAGACAATCATAGCTGTCACACAAGGCACAACTCAAAACAAGACCTACAAAACCCAAGACATAGCTTACACAGTATGAATCAGATAAAGAAAATCGGTGTTTTTCTATGTAAAAAATGTTATTAAAATAAGAATCAAACATTCTCGAATATTAGATAAAACTTATAAACCCTACTAATTATAGAAATTCACCTAACATACCACATTACAACGTTAACTGATTCAGTATCAACAAAAACAGCTCCACCAACATTTGACTTCATATACATTGTCACTATACTTCAACTTTGATTATGTAAGAAGCTGCCGATAATGGTTGATTTACATATCACCTAATGCTACTACGGAACCGATAGAGCCACACAACATTAATTCCGAGTATCAATTTCGTAATGTATCCAATAGACAATATCTAGTTTATCGTTGCGAACACCTCTTTACACAAGACCTTCAATTTGCTTTCAACATGATGTAGTCTCCGATTTCATGTATTCAGATGGATGTCTATAATTTTCTACCCGCATGTTATACGTTATTCGATGTTGTCGCCATTAACCTCTATCTGGTAATAAAATAAATCCCGCTGGGTTATATTATTATATTATAAGTATTGGATGATTCGACTAATGCATGTTGACAGCACATGAGGTAATTCTGCAATTGGCTTCAATTATGTCGTATTTCCGTTCTTGTAATTCTAAACTAACTAACAAAAATGTATTTAGAATTATTTGCTTTAAATATCCCCTTTCATCTTTTGCTTTTACTTTAAAACATTTTGCACACAAAACTATGCATATAATTTTCATGATTTATTGTCTCCTTAGATTATTTCTGCGTCAAAATTGGAAGTAAATTTAATTTGTAGCGTCGACGGGAGTAAAATTTATGCGGTGGCGTTAATGTTGTAGCGAGAAACGGGCTTAGAATATCTTGCCCCCTCCACCGGAGGGCGCTGATACGTCGGAATGAAGTGAACGCAAAAAGATTCACGACGCAGATTTTTAACGGCAGCTTTCCATTAGGTGCAATTACTATCATGACGAGACATAAATTTCTGGATCGTTTTAAAATGGCGGCGGGTTATTAGCGGTTGTCGTTTTCGCTCGGTTTATTTTTCTTTCTTGGAAGTTTAGATGATTTACATAGAGTAAATTACATCTTGAGTTTAATAAATTTAAGGGAATACTTTGGCATTCACTATACTATCGCTGTTTACTTCAACTCACATATCTATTATTGTTTTGGTATTAAATCGCAGCAATTTGATCTGACACGTTAAAAAGTATACGCAGAGGGGTCAGTGTTGACCTTGAAAATGCTTCGGGTCACATAACAAGACGTAAACCGATACGTGGAAATCTTATAGCTTATACTACATGCTTCTCTCACTTGGTGACTAATATATTTACAGATTCTGAATTTCGCACACTGCCAACATTTAATGTAGGGATAGAAATTCTAAAAGAGACAAGTGCTCGGGAAAAAGTTTATTAGTGAATAGCATGCTGAAATTATATTTCAAGGGCTGGTTTATTCTTCTGTTTAAGTCAATTCCCGATAAATTAAAAGTGACGAGTAACTGTTATTGGTTGCCAGTAAACATATTTTACGCTGGTTAATCCAACGTTTTACCGTTGAGTCAAGGAATTTTAAAGAGATGCAATCGTACTCAGTTTCAATAGCACCATTACAATAATTACTACTTACATAGTTTTATGCTATCGGAAATTTGTATGTATTTGTAAAAAATTAATCGAATGGGAGGATACGTGTTTAAACTCCATCTTCAAAACGTAAATAAAACACAAAACGTTAAGGAGTAAAAATATATTGAAATAGTCCACAACAATATATTGTTAGTAAAAATATATTGAAATAGTCCACAACAATATATTGTTGCGGACTATTTCAATATATTTTTACTCCTTAACGTTTTGTGTTTTATTTACGTTTATGTACTTATTTGTATTAGATTTTGCAAAAATATATAAGGGGACAAAAATTGTTATCCCAGTAACCAGCGCTATAGCCACGTCGAGCATTAAATGCTCCTTCTATTTCCTACCAAGTAGCTACCTCCTCTACATTATATCTGTCTTCGCCTTTTCAATAACTTTTTTTCTCTTACGAATCTAATCCGTTGGAATTCTTGTTTTCGTGTTTGTAAAATTCTTTTCTTTTTAAATGCATATCTGTTACAAATACATAGTTTTACAGAGTATATTACACACTAAAAAAATTTAGTAAATTTACCAGGATTCCTGGTTCAAAAAATTCCAGTAACATTTAGAGGAAAATCACCAAAAATTGGGTAACTTTATGTTTTTTAACAAAACATTAACAAACACGTTAATTTGCCTCGACAGGGTATATAAAATATATTTGTAGTTTGTGTATTACCATAATGTTAAAGTAAATGGTTATAGATATTGTTTATTGCAGTGATATTGCTACGCTGAAGTAGAGGTTATGAATGTATTATTCAACTTGTCTATTTATACTTAAGATATTATCTTATACCTATCTATGCATTTGTTTTTATGGTTGGTGGCTAAGAAAGCGTTTAGGTATAGCAACTAAACAAGCACATAACTATTATACGCTTAGTATAACATTAATGATTTCTTCTACCAATTTTCGAATGCACAATATATATAATACAGTTAGCCTTTTTCATACTTTATTTTTTATATTCTCCTCAAATAGGTAATTTTAAAACCTATATTTTACATATATTACACATTGCACACTAATAGCATTTTCGACTTATTGCACTTTACACGTGGAGTATATCTATCTCCTTTACTAATATTATGTATTAAAATAAGATGGAAATACAATCAGTGGATAAAAGTGCAGTAAGTCGAAAACTACTACCACAAACTACTACCGGTATGAAAACATTGAAACCTTGTCGAAATTCTCAAGTGACTAGGCAAATAATAGTATTTTATACGGAGGAAAAGTGATACTATTCATTGCGTGCTCACTATGTTTAGCTGCTAATAGGCAGCAACCCATGAAAAGTATCACTTTTCTTCCAAATAAAATATGCAATTTTATTCGGCAAATTTGTACAAAAACATCTATTTTCAATTGAAGATAAACGGGTTTGCAAAGAGGTTGTTTTTATATTAACGCATCATAAGGCTGTCAAGTGGATACTGTTGAACTACTACTACGTTGAAATAAGTAGTCTAGGCAAAAAAGATAATTTTGCAGAAGGAGAAAAGTGAAAAGTTAGTTAGTAGGAATGATCTTCATACAGTAGCAGGTCTCTTACTAGGACATTGTGTAATAGACACCTACAGAAAATTGAGATCAACACCCCGAGTGCCAAAAATGAATCCAGTTGATTATATCAATCAACCTGTTGATTGAGATCCATCTGTTGGAATGGCTGACATGACATAATGGGTAATGGGAGATAAAATACAAAAAGCCAAGATGTTGTCGAGTTTCCCGATACACAAGCCAAACAATTCGCCAGCACTTGGATGCCTAAAATAATGCATATTCTCTTTTCTGTTTATGCAACACCTAATTCTTTGAACTTGGAGAGATATAATTGGAAAATTTCCTTTTAGTTTGTAAAATATAATCATAATACATCGTGGGAGTAAAATAAATAGATCGGAAGCAATATTTAATTTTTACAATGTTTCGTTTTCAAGTTTCGGGAATAATGTGAAAAGTTAATACAAAACACTAGGTGGTAATTCTACTTAATTCTAGATATAATTTTTTTTTGTGAACTAAAGTAGGTACTACATTTTATACCTCTAATAACTTTGGACAATCGACAAAAAAAATCCAACCACCCCGCAAAAGTTATCGGAATTACTAATCAATTGTATTCGCGAGCGGAGTTCACATACATTTTTATTTAACTTGGCGAAATGCCACTTCAAGGCATGCCAGGTGTGCACCTTAAATTAAAACGCTGCGACAACCGCTCTTATAATCTACAACGCTTATTTGTTTGTTTTTTAAAACGATCAGCGGAAGAAATACGTCGGATAGAGCTTGACGAGTGTTTCTGGCTTTGGAAACTAATATATGTACTAGACAATCAGTCCCCTATGCGAAATAGATGTATACATTCTGCTGTAGCAGGGAACAACAGCTGTCTCGACGAAAGAAATGCGCGTTGAAGAACTTAAAAACTTTCTGCATTATGCAGCGCAAGCACATACGGTTTACGTAATGCTAGTATACGCCTGTTCTTATGCGGCAATGTTAGAATAGAAGTTGTGCTATAAATTCCCAAGAAAGAGCTCTAACTTCTCTTAGTTTCTTTGTATATACGTGCAGTCTGCTTATTTGAACGTTTAGGCTTTTATTTAATTCATAAAATATTGCTAAATTAGCAATTTGTAGATACGTTGATATGTACTTAGTAAACAAGTAGAACTACAAATTACATCGAACGTGGAATAAACACCCAGTATATATTACAGGCAAATCGATACCAGACGACTGAGAAAAACATCGACGAACACACATGCATTACTAAAGTCGCCGAGAAGACGTATGTATGCGTAGGATGTAAGCGGCAATAATTCTTCGACAAGTTACAAGAATAACAGCTCTAGCGTTTCAAGTCGAACTCTCCTAGAGAGGTTTTTGCTGGGGATGGCCGCAAAGTACGTTGCAAATAAGTATCGTCGGCGTTTACAATGCCCGTAGAAAGCGAGACATGAGTGAATAATGTAAATACGTAGGAAGGGAAGTCTGAAAGAAGAGTGAGGTCTTGTATTTTTATATATTTTATGTAAAAAAAATATTACTGGCTGCGGTAAGTTTGGATTCTTGCTTTACTACTTGAATAGAAAAAGCGTTTTCCGATTTTACAACTTTAAATTTAATATTAAATAGAAATGCATTTGTTGCATGAAGTTTCGATTGCCTTTTACATAAATTATCCAGACAATCAAATTTATTGGTATTTTTATAGGAGTTTATTTTATATTTTTCTAAATTAAACCTGTGTATATTTAATTAATTGTGTTAAAGTCACCAGTCAACATTTTTTCTTACTCAATTTTATCTTAAATACCCTTATTTTTTATCTAAACCAAAAATATACAAATAAAACCAAATTAAATATGATGCAAATTGAATTTAATTTGTACAGATAACAAAAAAACATTTATATACGCTTGCCAGCATAATTGAGCAAAGTGAGATTTCAACCCTGGACCTCACGACTGAACTGCCAAGTGTACAAGCCACTAAACTACTAGCCGGATTAAAATAAGGATGATCATACACTGCAATCTGAAAGATCTATATCATGTCCCCCATTATTGCTGTATTTACATCTAGTAGATTCATGTTAAGAAGACCAGAATGTCAGAAGGCGCCAGATTAAGCAACTCTCCTCTCCCTCTTCAACTTCACATGCTCACAGGTGCAGGGTCCTTGAGTTGCACAGTGCAGCGCAATTTGAGACTAGATGGATGGATGCTTCGTCCTGTTGCCAACAAAATCTACATTTCACTTCCTCTGCTATTCCAAGCCTGCTCTGACATCCTTTCTGAATTTACAATGGCCTGATAAGATCCCTGTTAGTATGAAAAAATTATTTTACTTATAGTTATGGGAGGTTATAGGTCCCCAGATGAGTTTAAACCTGCTTCATTCCCTGGAGATTCACCCAGTATTTGGATTTTTCCTGCTTTATTTCACTTTTGAGTTTTTCTAGTGTTGTACTGCTAGTTATCCTTAAAAAAGGTTTAAGCCCTATAAATGGTAATCCAGTCCCTTTCCTAACGAGATTATCTATTATTTCGTGTCCTTCCACTCCTGTGTGCCACGGAACCACAGATGGGTTACCTTGTTCCTTTTTGCTAGGTAGTTTAGTTTTTCTAAATACTACTAAATCATCTTGAAGCTGCTTATATTTGAGCTCAGCTGTCATTATGATAATCTCCTACTTTTGAAAATTTCTGTCAATGTTGAACTAGGTGCATCTTTCAACAGTGAAACATACTCGGATATATCCTCAAGCTTAAGAAATATTCGATTCTAGACCCATATATCATCTCTATTCCAGTCGCCTCTGCCGTTTTGGAGCCATCAGTGTACCATTTGCTGGAATTTCTATTGAGTTTGAAGATGGTGTGGTTATCCCATTCGTTTTTGCTGCTAAGTTTTGTGGTAAATTCTTTCAGAAAGCTGAAGTTTTTTGGGATATCATCTCCCAACAGAAAAACGTAAATTATTACAGTTGTTTTAGAGTAATTGGATACATAAGGTACATACATAAGGATTGCTATGATTAAATATTACGGGCACCTTAAATTTTGCACAAAGAATCACAATGTGAAACGCGCAAAAGGTAACACTCAATACATACATTTTAAGTGGTAATTTATTAAAGAATCTTAATAATTAATTATCTTCAGTAATGTTTGCATGATATTCTAACAGATTACAAAGCGAGTTCTCATTTTATTTACGTGAATAAAAGATATTTTCTGTAATAATGAGAATAATATGGTTTTTAATTATTTGTTTTGGTTTATATAATGTTTCTATAAGGTTTAAGGTTAAAATTATTCGCTTTTTACCCAAACGGTGCGGGTTCGATCCCCGGCTGGGTCGTCAGATAAAAATCAGAGTATGCACTGAGAAAAAGGGTATTTAAAATAAAGAAATACTTGCCACTATTTAAAACAATGTCTTTTTAGTGGATACATGTTATTTACATTGAACATAATTTTATTACACTGAAAGAAATATACTTTTACTCACGGAAATGGTTCTTTCAAATAGCAGCAAAGAATATTTTTTTGTTTTAAAGAATCTTTTTTTTTTCAGTGTACTTTCTTCTCGGATAGGAAGTAAAGCCGTAAATCCTGTATCAATACGATATTTTGCACGTAAAGAATTCCTACTCGAGATTAGGACTCGGATTTGGCAAAATATCACTGGGGATGGCGCAATACCTCAGTAGATGTCTGTACCTAAAGCTACTACTCCACAACCCGAAGTCTTCACTCAGCAACAAAGCAGATTTATAAAAGATTTCTATCTTCAACAAAATATGCTTATTTATTGCATTTGTGCATTTGCTTTCAAAAAGATTTGTTTTAAGTAAAACGTAAATTTGTACATTTATGTACTTTTGGCTACTTACTTGAAACTACCAGAGTACAGCATTTTATGTCGTTTGGAGAAATGAAATCACCAGCTTACCTGAAACAAAAATAAAAAAAAACGTAATCAGAACTACTTACACAGTTGATATTAAAAATATACATGTTTATAGCATCAGATACACAACTTTCTTTTAAGATCTATTGCAATTGATCCATAGGTTAACCTTTTTGAATGGCATTTAATGAATACACTAATGACAAACTTTCCCTAGTTGGATGTTTAGACATATACAACAGTACACCCACAGTTTGACAGATACGAAAACATCAATTGGTTTCTTTGTAAGACCATGGCACTCTGTGTAGCAATTAGTATTCATAACACCTGTCATTCATAGCGCTTGACGCTTATTATTTGACAGGTGGAATATCAATTACTTTGTTTGTCTGGCATGGCACTCTGCTGACCTTTCCATAGATCTGTCGTATCCATGGCACACTAGAAAACTATTAGAAATTTAAAAGCGCAATATCTTTGTTTAATACTTAAAATAAACATGAAGTGTTATATGTTTTTGTAAAGCCCGGAAAATATTCTATTTAATCAGAATATAGCCTACTATGGTTTCCATTTAAGAAAAAGTGACATGACGTCATAACTCAAAATTTCGCAGAATTATTAAAAAATAGATTTTGTTTGTAGATCTCAAATAAAAAGCTATGCCAAAAATGTCAAAACAATTTTTTGAAATTTTAAATAATAAGAAAGTTATAACGCATAATAGAAATTCCAGAAAATTCATTTTTTTAAAATATCTTGAAAACGGTAAAATAAATTTAATTTTTTTTTTTCACCAAAAGTAGCTCTGGGCTGCCTATCTCATTTTTTCGCATCTCCGCTGCAAAGTATATTTACCCATTATGTACATGCAATTTGGTCCACCTGTACATTTAATCGCGACACCAGTAATCACAAAATCCTATACACGCTGTTCAGAAACTCATGTCCAATATGAATACGTTTAAATTAATTTTTCTTTTTAAATAGAACTTGGTGCTCTTCACTGCAGAAATCAGCGCAAAAACCTCGCCTCGATTAGCATTAAGATCTGGTATACTTAATCCTGGTAGTTTTCGAAATATTAACCCTTACTTCATAAGCAAATAGGTAATCTGATATTTTCATTCAGAACACTTTGTATACATCGTTTCAGAATGATGCAATAATCAAAGCTATTTGCCGGAACACCTTATTCATTCTTTTCCATTTATATTTATAAACTCCCAACTATTATTATTATAATTAAGAAAATCACATAAAATTATTCAAATACAAATTAATTCTATACATCCACTAACCAATAAATAAACACATTGAGTATGTCAACACCTATTACTGCATATATAAATTGTGGGTAATTGCAAGTGCAGGCTATAATTACGCAGTGTAATTTTAGATGCAAAATTATATCGCATTACACACGACAGGTACTCGGAAAAAAAAAATGAGTGGCGATCAAAACATGACATACGCATTGATAGAACGAGGTAAAAACGGCTAGCTATGATTATAGCAAAAATCCATACGCGTGACCTCAAATTATTCTTTTGTGTTTTAGTTAAATTGTAAGCGGTGATTTGACTGTCTTTTTCCGAATGGAACATCCGCCGTTATTTCGACACTTGGATATCATATTATTATACGTATAGTACGCGGAATATTAAATTAAAGTCTTTAAATACTGTTATTAACATCAGGTGAATTAACATGTCATATAATTACGTTTAATGTTGGTATCTATATTTCTGATAACCTATTCGCGTTTATTACTGTACCTCTGTTATTCCCTATTAATTAGGCAAACACGCGATGCAATAATGACGAAAAAAAAAAAAGAAAAAAACGGGATCGTTTAGAGGACAAAAAATAGACATGGAAGCAGGAGCAAGAGCGGGCATTATATCCAATTAAGATGGAGAAAAAGTAGGGACAGTTTACGTGAGAGTGCGCCATTAACCCGTCATTTATCAATCAATTTATCACTTCTAAGTAACACTTAGAACGACAAATTACAATTATTTATAAATAGGTATTAATTGAGATTGCACGGCAAGTTAGTTAAGTTGTATAAAGTTACGTGGTTAGATTATTAGTTGTACTGACTGACGCGGTTGCGTGCTAGTTTTAAAAATGTAGTAAATCTAGTGCTGCCCAACAGTTGGTAAGATGGCTAGCAGATGACGAAACGTGGTAGCATAGGAATATAAAAATATTGTACACCTGTAATTTCTTGCATCTAGTTTATAGTTTAATAAAATATGTTGTAGAGGACATGCTTTGCGATTGAATTACAGGGTCTGAATATTATTAGAATAATAATTTTTCGTTTCATAATAATGTATTGCCCAATAAGTTGCAAAATCGATTAAATTAGAATTTAACTCAGTCTGACTACAACAAATATCTAAAGCAAGTATGGGCAACCTTTAACATGTTGTGGGCCAAACTTTAGTGTGCAAATACGTTCGCGGGCCGCGTTTAAAAGTAGTGCATTTTAAAGTAGTGTTTTAAAGTAGTGTTCATAATTTTTGGCGACAGATATCAGATGCAATTTATTAAAATAAGAAAATGAAATGAAAAAAATAGGTATACAACATTATGATTAAATCGTGAAATTTGGAATTATTACAAACTACGAAAGTAGTAGGATAACGAAATCAATGAGACAGTTGAGCTTGAATTTGGGAAACTAATCCATCGATGTTTGGATGAATTCCACTGATACAAAGACGTAAAGAATTTTCAGAATTATCGTCAGTCAGCCTTGTACGATGTTTTGATTTATTAACTTTCATCATTGAAAAGAACTGTTCGCATTTATAAGTACTGCCAAACGCACAAATCAATCTTCTTGCGAATTTTCTATGCTGAAGAAGACACTGGTCTTCTTCGAGGTATTTTTTGTAGAAATCGCACAACTCCACGTCTTCAAATTTAGATTTTAGGAGTGAGTTTTCTTGTAGCTCGATCAATTCCATTTGCAAGTGTATTGGAGCATTTTGTACATTACTTTTTGTTGGAGTAGCAAATAAATTGAAACTGTCTTCCATGTTTTCAAAATCGCTAAATCTGTTCGACAATTGCTCCGACAGTAACTTGAGTTCTTCAGCATATTGAGCATAAGCAGTATTTTCATACGCAGAGCGCGTGGTGAAATGGTAACTGTTACCAGAGAGCATCTGTGCCTCCCACAAGCGGATTTTGTTTTGAAACGCTTTCAAACGGCTCAATCATTTACTAATTGTCCTTGTTTCTGAAGTTCCAAATTTAAATCATTCAAACGGCCTGTAAGCTCGACCAGAAATGCTAAGTCACATATCCATTTTGGGTCACTCAATTCAGATAGTGGTTTACCTTTTATTTGCATAAAATCTGCTATCTCATTTCTAAGTTCGTAAAACCGTTTCAGCATTGTCCCTTTGCTTCGCCATCTGACTTCACAATAATGTGTTACGTCGTCATATTCGGCTGATATTTCATCCAAAAACGCCTTGAACTGACTTGCTTTAGATTCTAAAGCATTAATTGAGTAAATTCAAAGAACTTCTACAACAGAGGTCTAAACACACTCAAAGGTTATAAAATAAGATTTTTCTGAATGCTCAGCCCCACAGGTGTGAAGTGTGAAGGAAAACATGGCAGCAGATGATCGGACCTTATCTTTCTAGAGTCCAACGAGTGATGGGAAAAGATAACACGGCAAAAAACGGCAAAATAGTGAACAAACTACCGAGTAAAGACTGGAAGACTATCAAAATGATAATAAACTCGCTAACCAGGAGAGATGTCACCAACATTGTCCGGGTTGAAGGAGCCCCCCTCCCCAGGCCATTCCTGCACTATTGCGATGACTTGCAAAGATGTAGTTTCTACTAAAGGGCTTAGAAAACCTCAAAGGAGAAGACTATGCAAAGGAATCACTACCAAGAATGATGGATCTAATTAATATGACAAAATTAATTAGGAAATCGAATCAAAATAGACCTGAAAACATCATAGTGGAAATAGGCCCATATGATCACCAAATTCTAAGTATAATTTACAATTGAAACCCTGTTACTCTTGTGCTAAAAACATACAACAGAAATATAAAGCGATGAGCACTGATGTTGAAAAGAATCAAGCTAGCAACCTTCTCTAGTTTTCTTTTTTTCTGGAAAATTCTCATATTCTACACAGTGGTTGGAATATTATTTGCCAAAGGTTTAACAAATCTGCGTAAATATCCTTTAGGAAAGCTTTGACTATCTCGTACACAGATCTTTGGTTCTGTATTTATTGGTATTCTTCATGCTCATTACTGGACATGAATTTAAAGTCTATGAACATTTTTTTCTTTTTGTAAACTTGAATGGTGAATATATTACCAATAAAGTCCCGACAATGTGCGTTTAAAAACTTATTTTAAAGCCAATGTACGAATAGAAGATATGTTCCTTATCACCAATAAAGAACAGACACCGAAACGGCCTTCCGCTTTTGGAAAAATTAGATTCACGTAAATATGTATATATAGGCATCGTTTTAAAACTATAAGCAACGACTTCGCATTTAATATTAATTTGTTATTATCGTACCATAAGTACAAGAAATCAAGAGGTCTTTGTGGCTGTGGCAGTCCAGCAAGGTATTAATTTTAAAGTATACCTTAAATATTTTATGCCATTCATTCCATTATGAGATTCTGATTTTACTATTTAGTTTAATCATTTAGTTTTAGAAAAATTAAAAAGTAAACTAAAAATACAAAAAACATTTTTCTTCATTCTTCTAAGACATGGCATGTGGTGGTTAAAACATCACGTAAACAAAGCTAATGCAGTAATAAGAATGTAACAGACCTAAACTATTCCCTTATGGAATCCTTAAACGTAGAATGTAGTAAAATCAGAAGTCTCACTATAAGTTAATACATGCTAACATTCACTTGCCTGCCTAGAGCAAAATTTACAACTAAAACGGTTGAGCAAAGCATTCATTTTAGCATTTAGAAACCCAGAACCGCATTTGTGGATGATGCTGATGTAGATAACCGTCTCAAGAAAACAATGGCAAATTTATTTAGAAACAGTAGGACTTAAATCAAAAAACGCTTTTGTTCTTTATGAAAATTGAAATTAATTTGGCAGCATAGCAGAATGGGCAAGTAGATCTCTTAATGGTAAGGTCAAATAACTGACAGAAAGAGGGAGCGCAGAAGCTTGATGACATTGACATATTTAATGATTAGTTTGGATGACCTCAAGATTCTTTTTCTCTCTGGAAGTCATTTGGTCTATTGGCCTTCTGTATTTGATCTCCAACTTTTTTAGCTATCCTTCATACAAATCACTCTCAAATCCTAGTATTTTGCACTAGTCTGTATTCTGGATTGTTAATAACCAGCTGGATTAATTTTTGGCTTGCTAAAAACTATATCTTGGCATGCAGACTCTCACATTCGCACAGGGTGTGATATTCAATCTATGTTAGCCCATTACGCAATTTGTCGTGATTGTATACAGCACTGATTCCAATTTTGTGCAACTATGATTTCACTGACCTACTACCATGGGAAGATAATTTCTAGTAGGATTTTCAGTCTTTTACATTGGTGGTCTCTTCGTGGTATTTTCATGATTCTGCTTGGTCGTATTTCTCTAGTACTCATTTGTGCTTTTCGTGGTTCCAACTCTTTATTTCGTTATATAACATTCCTACAATTAGTTTTGGATCTATGAAGTCGTAATTCTTTGTCCTGTAAATTCGGCTTTTCGATTTGTTTTCATTCATATTAAAGCGTCTTTATTGGTAATACATGCATTGTCTAACCCACCGATGCACAGACCGCGGCCCGCCGGTCGAATACTGGTGGCCCGCCGGTCGAATACTGGTGGCCCGCCGACAGCAAAAATAATACTCTCGTACATTCGAAAAATATTGAATTTTATTCCAGAATAAAACCAAAAAAAATATGTTCGAAAAGTAATTTACAAAATAATAAATATTAAAGTACTTTGTTTCTTTATATTGTGAGCGACGTCCATAAAACTTATGAAAATCATTCAAATACCGCTGCAGTTCATGAATGAAACGACGCCGCGGCCGCGCCGCCTCAAGCGTCCAAAAATACTAAGTCAAGTAACATCGCTTGCCGCCTTTATATAAAGTTCAAAATAGTAGAGAAATCAAGAAACAGCTACAGAAGTTAGTTATGAAATTTCTCGAATGATAGCAAAGCGAAGTCGCCCCTTCAATGATGGGGATTTTGTAAAAGAATGCATAGTGCCGCTAAGAAAATGTGTCCAGAAGCAGCAAAAAAGGTTGAGAAAATTCAACTGAATCGTATGACTATCCAAAGACGAATTATGTCTTTGTCAGGTAATATTGCGGAACAATTAACTGAAAAAACTAAGATCATTGAATTTTTTTCATTCATTCGCCCTCGACGAATCCACTGATATTAGTTCCACAGCTCAACTTCTCATATTCATACGAGGTGTTACTCAAGATTTTGAAGTCTTAGAAGAGTTATTAGGAATGTGTTCATTGAAAGGTCAAACCAAAGGAGTTGATATACTCAATGTACTTTTGGATGAGTGTTCAAAAACTGATTTGGACTTCAAAATTCGATGATTGGTGTCAATTCCGGGCTAGTTACTTTGCTGAAAAAGCATCTGCAAGAAAAAAACATAAACGCTGAAGATCTCATGCAGTTTCACTGCATTATACACCAAGAAGCCCTCTGTTCTAAAAAAATTGAATTTCAAAATGTCATGAAAGTGGTAGTTTCGACTGTAAATTTCATAAAATCACGAGGACTCAATCACAGGCAATTCAAACAATTCCTTTGATGACATCGAAAGCGAATATGGAGATTTACTGTATTATACAGAAGTAAGGTGGCTAAGTCGTGGATTGACACTGAAACGATTTCTAAATTTAATAGAAGAAATTGGAATATTTCTGGCGGAAAAGCAAAGGGATGTGCCGGAACTTAAAAATCCTGATTGGTTGTGTGATTTGGCTTTTTTAGTTGACATTACAAATCATTTGAATGCCTTGAACACACGGCTTCAAGGGAAAAATCAACTGATATCGCAGCTCTACGCTCATGTATCATCCTTTCAATGCAAGCTGACACTTTTCAGATCGCAATTGAATTCTGGAAATTACAATCATTTTCCGAATTATAAGAAAATGGCTGAAAAATTCAACAAAGCTGCGATTAATTTCAGTTATGTAGAAAAGCTAGATATTTTGATTCAATCTTTTCAAGACAGATTTTCGGAGTTTAAAAAAGTGAAACCTCTGTTGGACATATTCAGCAATCCTTTCACGATTTCAGTTGAAAATGCGCCAGAGTCAATGCAGTTAGAAATTATCGACATTCAAAACGACCAAGGTTTACGCAACAAATTCAACGAAGGAGACTTGCTGAACTTTTACCGCTGCATTGATAAAAATATGTACAAAGAGTTGCGCATAAACGCTCTGAAATGTGCCAGCTTATTTGGTTCTACCTATATATGTGAACAAACTTTTTCAATACTAAATAATAATAAAACAAAAAATCGAAACCGCCTTGCAAATGAAAGTTTGGAAGCAGTTTTACGTGTTGCTACAAGTAAATTTCAGCCAAATATACGCTTCAAATTAATAAATTCTTTTTGAATTTTAATACACTATTATCAATTCTTTATTGTCTTTAATTACCTATATTTCTGGCGGCCCGCCATCAGTTCATGATTTGCCCGAGTGGCCCCTAGTCTTAATGAGTCTGTGCATCCATGGTCTAACCATTTTTGATCTTACCCATTCTTAACATCTTTGATAACGTTGTATATGTTGCACAACTATTTTTCGTAAGCATAACAATAGTTGTTTATTGAAATTGCGAACTCCTTTTCTAGTGGAATTTGCTACATTCCCATTTCCACTTTGGGCACTACCATACCCGTAACATGCTCGTAACAACCTTGCTTACAGTAAACTGCATCGTTTTCTACGCGGCAGGATCGTATAGGTTAGACAGAATTGGAGGTCTTCGCGTTACGAAAAGGAGCAGCGACAGAAGAACTGCATTTCTAGGTTAATCCGGCGTTCTATATGCCGCCGTCGTGCGATACCATGACTGTACCGCCCGGTCTAGCCGGCCAAGACCGCGTTCTCGTTGACTCGACTAGCTCAACCCAGGGGAGTCGTATCCGAACGTAAATAGACGCGAGTCTAAAAAAAGTATCGCGCGTGAAATGAGCGCTCGCCTCCTCTAGCCGTTGCTACCGCGCGCACAATCACGATATGTACATATCTAGCCGGTGCTGCATTCCATCTGAGTGAATATACCTTTCCATCATCCAGTTGTCCTACGGTCTTTTTTCACTACTCGCGTCGGCTATTTTGATCAGAATTCCACGTTTCCTTCGACTTACTTAGGTAGATATTAAGAGAGATAAACTAACAATGAGCATCGCGTTTAGGAGCGGATAGATAAAATCGTTTGGACGCGTGGTGTGTGAAGAAGTGACGCGAGTAGTAACGCGAGAATTATGTGAACGCCGATGACAGTATAGAAGATATGGGATAAAAACACGCATTTGAAACTAAAACCATTTCTGTTAAATGATGGAAAAAACGGAATCTATATACAGATATGGAAACTATGTATGCATAAAGTTGGCAGTACTTTTTAGAAGTTTATTTAATTTAAAGCTTTTAAATTAGTTAGAAATTAAACAAATTAGTTGTCGAAGCGGTCACGTAAAATATACAAAGCAGATTTCTTACGAAGACCGTAACATAAACTGTTTAAGTTTGATGAAAATATATAGGTGATGATATATGCAAATAAACTCAACGTCGCAAGGGATCTATATAGTTGACTTTAACAAAATCGCGTCTAAGTTTATTGTTTTTATGCCAAAGATCAAAGTGAGTGCAAGTTCAACACGGATATTTTTAAAAGTGCTTTGTTACAATTACAGAGTCATCAGAAAAATTCTAATTCCACTCTCGACTAACCTAAAACAATGTTCTACTGATCTGTCAGCTTCTACAAACGATTGACCCATCAAACGTGTCCTCTCAACAGTTTAACACGTAAAAAAATATATACATACGGCCGTTTTTCTTCGTGCGCTCTCACGTGGCTGTTTAGATTGAATTAGGGCCGATAAACAAGCAGTAAAAGACGAGAAGAACAAAAAAAAAAGCAAAGAGTATCTCTATCGCCTGTGACACAGACTTCCTCCTATCATTGACTGGGACCGCGAGCGGGTATCTAGGACGCATGTGTTTGTTATTTTAGCGAGTTTATTGTGTAATAAATTCACTTTTAAGAGTTCCTCTCCACCGAATAAAAAATCAACACATAAATCGAGGATTTATGAGGGTTTAGGTGATTTGGTGTGTTGTTGTTGTATTGTCGATGATGTGCTCTGGTTTTTCTCCTAGTTTATTTGCTGGATGATTAGCACTGGCAGTGAGCAAGCAAAACTTTTCGAGTTGGAGAATTTTGTTGGTTTTGTCAATTAAGATATTCCACACAACATGCTGAGGGTATAATGTAGGGAATTGTGAAAGCTGACGTAGGGCTATAAATCCGTCGAGGCGGCGCTCTTGAAATCCGACATGTTACGGTGTGTTGGTGACTCGCGAGAACCGTTCTAAGTGTTATTGTTATTGTATTATTGTTATTGTTAAATCGAGGGGTCCCTTAGGGGGGCCAACTCTGAAAGATGGGCAGAATGTATTTAGGAAGCAAAGAGTAAAGAGGTTAATAACTTTGACTTGTATTATTGTATTAACTGTCCCCAAAATTAACGCCTACAATAAAAGCAGCATAAATTTAAAAAGCTTATTCTTAAATCTGGTCTTTTTGGTATATGATTTGTTCCAGGTCATTCTTGGTTGCAATAATGAGATTACTTGTAACGGCTACTGCAGATTGGTTATGTTGGTTGTTGTGTATAGATTTAACTTTGAAACAGAGTTTTGTGAAAGGCTTGTAAGGGTAATTAATGTTAAAGAACAATTATAGAACAAAGGATTTTACTCTAACACCCAAGACGTAGTACCTTAGTACATGAATATGCATAATATATTAACGCTTCAACCACTGCGTGAGCTCATTCTCCTCGCTACGTGATTCAAAGGTAAACTTAATCTCTAAACATAAACAAAAATTCAGCAATATAACTTAGGTGCGAGATATAAACCATCAACATTTTCTAAGTGGCCCCGTGGCCTTAGTATAGTGGCCAGCGACTGTAATTACTCTAAGGCCAAATTTTTTACACAACAACAAAGATTTTTTGACAACTGAGAAACATAAACTAATCTTTATTCTATTATGTTTATTTATGATTCTTTTGTTGTTGCTTAGTTAGAAGAAAATGTAGATTCATTGTGAAGTATGTGCTCCTCGACAATAAAAAACAAACATTTTTCAACCGAATTTCGACGAAATTAGATTTCCTCGGAGGTTCGACTCAAACAATTTGAATTCACCGCTGTTCTAACGTTTCAGAATCAATCGACCTATAAACGGGAAAAGGAACAAAAATGATTGGAAAGCAGGGTGTCGACAGTAATTTGTTCCGGCTTTCGCAACACAAACCAAGAATGCTTCGGGAAAAGAGAAAGAAGAAAATATTGCTTTTTCGTCACCGTTTCAATACGACTTCCTACTGTTTGTGACGTTTCCGTATATAGCGCCATCTATAGGTATATATTAGGACGGTGATTGTAAAATAATTTGACAAGTACAATTGACAATTCTGACACGAAATTTCTTTCTTTTGTTCTTCTCTTAGTATTACACGTGTGAGATTGTGCTATTAACATTTCATGAAAGGAAATAAATTTATCTATTAGGGCATCCATTTATCGTAGATAAATATGTCAAAGGACACTTCAAACGAATATAAATTACTTACTAGATACCTTTCGTGCACATTTCCCGATATCAAATGCACCGGCTCTCTGTGAATGCATTAAAGTACTTCTCGTCGGGATCCATTCAAAATGGACGCGAAATGTAAATGGATCCAACCGTCTACTTCCGAAGCAACAATTACAGTAATTTGCAACGCCTTCTTTTTTTTTCTTTTCTTGGCGAGTTATTCTCGTTTAAGTTAATTAAACCGGAGTTTTTAATTTTCCTAATAAGACACCAGCGAGAGAAATTTCTGAAGGCGATTTTTTTTTTATCGTAGGATTAATTGCACCTATTCGACTCGAATCCGAGAATTACTACGAGGATTTCGCACTGAGGTGGACAAAAAATGCATCATAGCTAATGAATGTAGATCCGCTTAAAATTCATGAAGTTTTTAAGTCGCGTTTCTCAAACAAACAAAAAATAAATAAATTTGGTGGTGGAGTTTCAAAATAGTTGGCAATTTAATTAGTCTAAGTAAAGTTCAGTTTATACAGCTCTGTCAATATTGTAGATAAAAAAAGCTGTATGTTTTTTTCAAGGTTTATATCCGTAAAAAAAAGATTAAGAGAACTTAAATTTACTTATAATATAATACATGTATCTAAAAAGCTTTATACTTGATTGTAAGTTGTATTTATTTATAAAAGATCTGATTCTAATTAATGTGTGTCTGCATATTATTGCATTTTATGGATTCTCAGCGAAATTTACAGTGAAAAGTGACAATAGACCATATATAAAACCCAATTAGAATAAACTTGCCATCTTATGGAAGGCGTACAAAAATTAATCGAATAAGAAATTTAAGTGGCTATTGATTAATTTAAATACAGCGCCATATTTTTCTAATCTACCAGCAAATGTACTTTCTAATTACCTACCGAATGGTATATTCAAATATTTTATTTTAACCATTGTAAATTTATCGCAAATATTAACAAGTGAATATCCTGTGTGGCTTGAGATAAACCAATGAAACCAAGATTTAAGAGATGAAGTATTGTAGAATTTCTAATATAAAACGTCCAGAAATAAGATTGAGAATCCCAATTACGAATCTACAATCTCTATGCACAACCTGACCTTCTAACTATCATAAACACATTAAACTTTTCAGCAGACTTTTACTGACAGATCAAATCATTTAACGGCTGCAGATCATATGCTTGACGAGCACTTGATTGTATCATTTACTGTACTGTATTAAATGAATCTACAACCTAAAACAATAATAAGTCCATATAAGTAAAAGCATAATTAAGAAGGCATTGCATCTTTTTGTACACAACTTCGATTGGCTCTAATTTATTCATTGATTCAATATTTAACAATCCTTTAAACCACATCAATAGCAAGATAATTGGTCATCAACTCTTCAAGTATGTCATCAACTCTTCAAGTATGTCATCAATGAAAGCGTAGGATTGAGTAAATGAAATGTGTAGAATGCAAGATACAAAACGTGTCTCGTGTATACGTTTAATGATACAAAATCGTTCTTAGTGTTTTAAAATTATTATTTTTACGCCCTAGGCTATATACGTTGGAGTAAATAGCTATTCATTTAGAATTCATTATTCCTAATTACTGTTATTACTAATTCCTTTATATTACCGCCCGCAGAAAACAATCAAGAATAAATGGAAATCAAGCGCCATATATCAATTAACATTGTCTCAGACGTGGGTATTTTTAGCCAAGTCTATCATTTTCCGATATTAATAGAATTTTTTTTAATCATGACTACACTTATGTTTTACCTACACATTTACATTTAATATTGAAATAAACTCGATAATTAGATGTAACGCATACGCCAAAACATTATATACAAAGTTTGCTTGAAATTAATACTATAAGGTTTCACTGACGGAAATCTCCAACACTGTTATATTAAATTTGAGCCCTGTGATTCCGTACAAAAGACTGAGCTTTAAGGGATTTAACACACGCTAAAGTTGCATCGTCTAATACCCACACTAACCTTTGTGCAGATAAATAGGATTACTTATGTCTTTACATTAATGCGGAATGCAATAAGTTTAGTTGAGTATAAAACCACTTATCAAATGTAGTTCTGTGGCATAGGTTCGATTTGTTTTTCGGAAGTATTCACAAGTGAATCATGAAGTCATACAAACTACTTCTTTCGTCGTTATTCACTAAGGATATACCTATTTTTTCAGCAGCAGCAGGTATGGAACTATGAGGGTTCCTGTACAAATAAGCTAACACCATTATTTCATCATTCTCATCCTCTGTTACAGGTTTTGGCACCTGTTTATTATGCTTCCATTGTCCAGTACGTAAAAAGTTTTCTTGAATTCTTCGGAAATGTGTTCTGTTAATAGGCAGCAAGTGAGGATATCGGCTATTAAATACTCGGCAAGTTTTGCTTACAATTTTATTACATTCTCCGTGAATAAAAAATAAATTTAAAAGATCTTCATTTCTATAATTATTAAAATGGTTTTCCATTTTTGCTAATGCAATAAACACAACACAGATCAAAATAATTTCACAGATCACTTGAGTGTAGACTGATATTGTTTAGTAATTGCTCCGTAGTCCCCACAGCCTACTGCGTGCCAATTTTCTAATGAAATACTAATTCAAAATTACATTTTCTGAAAATCACTAATTCTGAAAGAAACGATTGAGATAGGTATAAGAACACTTATAGCTTTTCGATAAAGAATTCAACTCTACATCGCATGGCGTAAAAATATACAGGCCGTTCCATTTGAAAAAACAAATACTTTTAGTACTAAGAAGTTACACCAAATAAACCCTAGATTGTGAGACAGCCCGTATAATTTTGTTGCTTTTTATGCCGTGGTTAAATAGTAAAGTACTTGTACCCTCCACAATTCACATAAAAGCTGTATACCTTTTACTGTATAGGTGTCACACGCCTTTAATGCATCATATCTTTTTTTTTTGATTTATTCACAAAAATGAAAATAACTCCAAAACGGTAACCAATAGTTAGGAAGAAGTTTAATAAAATTGGCTTTAAAATTTCCTATAGAATCTAAAAATGCAACTAAAAATATAGGTATCTATTTAGAATATCAAAGTTGGCCATGACTTTCGATGTAACCGGAAGTTGATTAACTTACTTTTTCTAAATAGATCATAGCCAACTATGCTTAACGCCGAAGTTTCAAAATCGAGATGTCATTGCAAATTAAAGAACTTTTAATGAACAAGTTCCGTGAACCCTCCTGTATATAGTCTTTTATAGCACTTACAAATTAAAAAGGATATATTTATCCGTCAATGTTAATTTTTTTTACCGTTGCAACTCGAAAATAGCGATTTCAAAACGAAAAGGTCTTTTTTAAGGCTATAGATTGCACATGATAAATTTAATAAGAACGCAGAAGGGTGTGGGAGAAAGGTTACATTCGTAATGTGGTGGGGGTTAGGAGATTCATCATAATTATACTACAAATTGGTTCTTTGTAAAATAATTACCTCTTTTGTTTGGAATGACATGTCAAGTAAGGAGGTTTGAAATATAAAGTAGTTAGTGTTTTCTCGACTGAAATAGTTATTATAATGGTAACTTAAAAAAAAAATCTATTAAACCCGTCACATCTTATAATCAAAATTTCATTAGATCTAAATTGTTTCCCAACGTTTATATCCCCATAATTAGGCGCCCATAACGCCCAACCGTATTTGCATTATAAATTACTAGGTGTACAAAGCGATTTGCATCGCCATCTTCTCCATTAACTTCACATCTAAAACTGGCAAACTGATAATGAAAGGTGTTGACGGCGCCCCCTTCCGAGACGACTCGTTTAATTTCTAATTTCTGACGTGTATACGCGCGTGATAATATACACACGGACTAAGTACATGTTAGGATATTCGTATTTTCGTGGCGTTTTAACAAAATAAAAAAAGGAAACATTATTAACGTTATCCATATAAGAGCAGACACGCACCTGCCCACTCGCATATCGCTATTTACGTATAGAGATCACTTAGCGATTCGTTATTTCGTTCGCCGCATACGGCGCTGATGCGGTATGAGATATGGTAATTAATAGTTCAATTAGTGGTACCCCGACCGCTCGGTCGTAAAACAAAAGCGATTTGTATCGAGACTCGCGGACAGAAAAATGAATAAAAATTTATGGGAAACATAAAACCCTGAATATATGTCAGTACTTAAAAGTATACAGTTGTGGGTGTAATTTTTTTTGAAAATTGTGCTTATCTGTAACTCATAATGCAATAAAAGGATATATGTCATATAGACTAAATTTTATATTTTTTGGTACCTAGGTAAGTGATAGGCGATTATAGTTTTTGTAGCATCTTTATAATGTGATTACAATTTCACAGCTTTTTCCAAATGGAATCAAAAAGAAAAATTATTTCAATTATTTTTTTTTATCATATCAATGGATCCTAATGCTGCTACTATTAACCCTAGAACGTATACCGGGGTTACGAGTTACCCCAACACTTTCAAAATTTTCCGCCTAATTTTCTAGTTCACGGTAGATTTCGCTGATTGTCTAGGTAAGGTTAGTCGACTTCCGACAGAATTAGCACGTGTTGAAATTTTCGGTACCGCTTGTCGTTTTTGCAATATAAATTGTTTGGGGTTGTGAGTGACCCCAGAATACATTTACGTACTGTGATTTTTTATTGCTTCGAACTGCAAGAGATAAAGAATTCGTGTAATATGTTCAAAAAAACGGTTAATTTATTAGATCCGGACTATGAGAATACTGTGATAAAATGGTACGACGAAGCAGATGGTGATGACAATGATGCCGGGAGTGACTGTGAGGACAATGTGGAGGAGTTGTCAGAGCACAAGGATGAAACTTCTTCTGAAGAAGAGGAATTTGAAGAAACTCCATCTCAACGCATAGAAGTTTTGAGAGGTAAAAATGATTTCACTTGGCGCCTACGAGAACCTGCAAAAACAAGAACTCCTTCGAGAAACATCGTGGTAAATGTACCTACCCTAAAAAGCAAACGTGTAGGCACTATATAGAAAAAGATGCTTGGGACATTTTATTTAGTTCCACAATTTTGAATGAAATTGTACCTCACACAAATGAAGAAATACAAAGACAAAGTCTCAACCAACCAGACACGAAATATATACATCCAAAAGATGCTGCAGCAATCAGTACCTTGATAGGCCTTCTGTATATCGCTGGTGCTAGAAAGGATGAACATGTATCTACACAACAGATGTTTTCTCCAGAGGCACCTCGAATCTATAGATGTATTATGCCTGAAGTACGCTTTAAATTTTTATTGAATTGCTTAACATTTGATGATAAAATTCACCCTTCCTTAATCTTAAAAAACTTATTTACAAAGGCAACTTTTGAATGTGGCCCACAACTGAGCTTTCATCTTCAAAATAGCCTGACGACCAAAAGGATTGTCCACCCCTGGTATAAAACAATAAACTTTTACGTATGCTTAACTGTATTCTACGTTTAACGGTTCACAAACATTTGCTACAATCTTTAGCTTTTTTCTTGTTTTTACTTTTTCCTAACAAAGACATATTATGTGGGTATTTGTTTTTATTTGTTTTGTTCATAAAATTTTAACTAATTTGTTTTAGTTTAATACTAATTTAAATTTTTTTAGTTACTGGTACATACATATGTACAATCACACAAAGCTAAACCTGGACGATTCACAATAAATTTACAGTAAAGTGGTGTTGTTTACAAGCGAAACTTCGCCCGTATGCACAAATGCGGTTTTTTAAAGGAAAAACGCCCATATTTAGCAAACATAGAAAAACATTCAATTTATAAGATAGACAAAAATAAGAATAATACATCATTTTCCAAAGTAAATTGCAAACGAGGATTTGTTGGAGGACCTATTTTTGGTTCAGTGTGGAGAACAATTTCCACACTACTTTCGTAAAAACAATATTGACACATAGGTGACGATATAATCATCAAACCAAAACAATTATTACGATATTATCACGCAGTTACTAAAGAAATAACTGCAAACGATCGTAAGCGTTAACTGTTATTGTTATTATAATCTTAAACGGATTAGGAAAGCGCCCCATTATCGAAACTCGCGCCTCACAAACCGCTGCAATTCCCATCCAACCAAGTTCGGTCTGTTTGTAGATAAGGCACCTCTCAGCTATTTAATGTAAACACTGTCGATGTGTGTATTAACTCTATACTCACCAGAACACCTATATACCGTATACAACTGCTTTAGCGCTTTGTTTTACTTCAGAGCTCGCAGAGCTAACTTTACAGAGTCGCAGCAAGGAACGCTTTACCTCCTTTAACTCAGCGGACAGATGATGAATCATGCATGTATACGCAGCAATACTAAAACATGAAACTTCTGTGTGTGTCTGTGTGTATAAATAAATGGGAGTTATTTAACGTTAGGACCCTGACCAGTCGGAATCCTAAAGGAACTCTCGTATAAACACAGGCGAATTTCTTGGAATTTAGATAATATGTGCGTGTGAGTAACACTAGCTTAAAGGCAACACGTATTTTTGTAACATCTTTCTCTCTCTTGTGGTAATAAAAGAGGTGAGTTATTGTTGTAGTTTCGTGTATGCATACAACGTTGATAAGGGTGTCTCATATTCGAGACGCTTAAGTCATCATTACTAATCCTAATATGCAATAAAATATAATAAAAGTACACTTAAGTCAACCTTAAATACCTAGAGGAAGTTACTATTTAAACAGTGTGAAAATTATTATATTTGTAAACGGTTAAAGGCTTCCACGAAGATTTACTAAACTAATTAAATTGAAATCAGTACCTGCTTGGAAAAGATGAATTTATCTTTAAACAAAAAAACAATTTCTTTTTAAATGTCTTGCTTAAACTATAACGAACGCTACGTTTGAAACGTGATTCATTTTTGAGTTTGTTTCTATATGAACACTCCAGTAATTGGGTTTTGGAACCTTTGGTGTAACAATAACTATCACACTGACAAAAGTGGAAAAACCTAGCATTGACTTTTGCCAGTGTGATAGTTTCTATATGAACATATATCATCATCATATGCAAATATCCAAACGCGAACAGGTTTATGAACACGCGTGTAATATATAGTATAAATCACATAAAATTCGTTACGTCAATCTATAGTTACCTGCGATGCCTGTGACGATGGCAGGACGATTTGTGTCACCTGCGAAACTCAATATTTCCTTCAGAAAATTACCGTTGTGATATATGGCGTGGATACGTCATTGTACAGTATATTTACGCTACATTACCTCACATCCTCGCATTTTTCAACACCCGAACGCAAACGAACACAGCTTTTGGAAACACGATGGTATGGTGGGATATTTAAATCGCACAAAATAATATGTTAATTATCAAAAGCTTTTTCAATGAGAATTTTAGTTCCCCAAGTGTCTACCTTTGATTTTGATAAAATTTGGTAGGGACACAGAATAGCGAAAAATATTTGACACGTATTTTGTTTTTATCGTCCCGTTTTTTTTTTTGTTTTACTGGGTGTAATGGGGCTTTAAAGTTACCGCAAAAAATACATTTTTCGCAATATTTTGGAAACGACAAGAGATATCCATATCGGGTGAAGACGAGATTGTTCCTTGATAGTAACCCTACGTTTGCGGTTGAAACAGAACAGTGGGGCACTCGCGGGGTCATTATGAAAAAAATATATTTTCTTTTTTTCTAATGGAACAAGACACTTCATGATAACACACTGTACAATTAGCAAGCCGATCACACTTTTATATACATAAAGAAATGTATTGTCATGAGTCATTTATCACTAATCGAATTACACAGAATCGACTGTGAAAATCGAGAGCCAACCTCACGCTCTCAGGACTTTCGCCTAAAACAGTCGAATTTCCCCAGCCAGCAGTTAGAGCGCTTTAGATGGATCGGAAGATTCAAAACACAAAACGTATGCACGCTACAAACAACCGAACCGCTCATAACAAATTTACTGAACACATGCCGACTAAACAGCTTTAAATACAATTTCTGTATTCAAACAGGCACTATGCAAAGTAAAATCAAAATTTACTCACGTTAAATTCATCCCAAATACTTTCCAACAAACAGTTCCGTTAAACTTTCAATATCATTTCGTCAATAATTTTACGAGGAGTTTCACCTCAGAAGTAATACGTGATTTTCAGCACTGGTTCCATACAGCAAATGTATTGTTAATACACATGGATTAACATCAACCATGTAAAACAGCTGTACAAAAGTGGAATTTTAATATCCTATAAGAGCTTCTCCGAAAGTTCCAATTTCTCAGAGAACATGGTTCAGATATATTAAGTCACATCAAAATGATCACCAGGGTTTACCAACAGGAGATTTCCAACAAGGTTTAATCCTTTTAATCCATTTTAAGAACGAAATTCACCTTTAAAATTAAGTTTTGACAGTTCTAGAAACAAGCTATTTAATTTACCAAATTCACCATATAGTCTCACTTTTACCTGTAGAAAACGAATTTCACAATTAAAATCAAATCCAAAAATGAATTTTCGAAATATTTTAGTACTTTCCTAAAAGAATTCGTTTCGCTTTTGTTTCAAAAGAGACGCTCAAATTTCAACCAATCAAACAGGAGCATTTTACGATGTTGAAGAGAATCTCCATAGCGACAAAGGCATCACTACGATTTTAGTTATTGCGGGGGAACGACGCGCTTTCGGCAGCCTAAATCGAGATCATAACCTCACTTAAATTTTTGTTAATTTTTCCTAAGTCCAAGTTGACACTAAAATCAAGTATAAACGCGATAAGTGTTAAAGTGTAAAACATCTTTACCTATTTTATCGAACGCTATCGATCGCCGAATAGATCCGGAGATCCTAACCTACTGTTACCAAAGAATCCAGCTGATACATTTCCCGTCTCACACCAGGAATAAAAAAAAAGGTGAGATCAACCCAATTCCTATTCTCGCAATCCGCTAACACGGAAAAGGCCGAATAAATATCTTTTAAACGCATTACACGGTGTTATAATTCTTAACTGTAAATTTTGTAAGAAACACTGTTGAAAGTTGGTCAAACTGTCAGTCATAATAATTTAATGTTGGAAATTCAAACTTTAATTTAAGGTTTATTTTATTAAAAAGGAACTAAGGCTAATTAAGTCGAAGTCAAGCTATAGTCATAGGCCAATAATTAATTAAGTAAATCGCTATATATATTTTTTTTATTAACTGAAACAGCGCCATCTATCGGTAGGACGTTGTTAATTTGGGTAGAGAGCTATACGCAAGAGTTAAAATTTCACTTTTAAAACCTATTCAATTTGATAATTTCTGAAATTACAACTACAATAAAAACCAAGAACTTTGTTATAAAATTTTAATATCGTTTATTTAATTATTTTGCCGTACCATTTACACAAATTTTAATAAAGGATTTCATTTGTGTTTCCCATTTAAATAGTTGTTTTATTTTATTTTTCCGCAAATTTTCCTAATGGTAGGACATGAACCCATCCTAGTTAAATTTTATCATTCAACCAATCATTTGGAGTGAAAAGTGCAGAGAAGTAATCTATATCATAATTTTCAGATGTACTTCTTTAATCCGCCTCAAATAAAAAATGAGCAATTATGAGACCTAGATAACTTCTTGCAATTCATACGTATATCAACAAACATTTTTGAGGTCAATATTGTCATTATTTGAAATTTAACTAAGAAATATCAAGTATATGTACTTTCTGGCAGTTGTTTTCTCTATAAATATCTAATTGACCTTCACCCTTTCAGCGATTGAAATATCAGTACATATGTAAGTTCTCTCCTTTTTTTTTTCTTATCTCTTCGACACATTTAAATCGACGACATTGTTTCAAATCTTAATTTATTTCAATTAAGGCCTAACTATCACATCAAGAAATATCTATTAGCGAAAAGACGTTTGTCGCTGCCATTGGTTTCGCCATACCACGACAAGATTTATGTCGCTTGACCTTACATACAATCATTTTTTTTTTATCGCCGGTCTAATTTATTGTCGTGTTTACATCTTCGGCTTGTATATTTTTGGGTATTAAACGAAACGGCGTGAGACAGATAATGCCTTTAGGTCTACATGCAAAGCAATGTAGCGCTCCTCGTTTTTTCTTTTGTATTCTTTTTTCATTTCGTCCAGTTACATTCCTGAATGTGTGTGCTGGTAAGCAGAACGTGCTTGGATTTGACCTCACGGTTAATTCTTTTTTCGGCGCCGCTGTTTTGTATATTTCGGGAAGTATGTAAATTTTTTAGATTACATCTCTACATGGTGTTGTATGATTACTTACTGTGAAAATATTTTGCAAGCATACAAACAAAAACGCGTAAAGAAAATATGTACATAGTTATGATAATGATGTTATTAAGATATTAATAGGTAAATCACGTTTTTCTTTAATTAAAAATGATTATATTTTACAAATACTACTTATTATTAGGTTAAATTATATAGTCGTCTTTTGCATTAGTCCCTCTTCGCCATCTATCTGCATTCAGTGGTATTCAGCAACGATACCATCCAACTTGAAATAAAAAAATTCTCGGCAGGCTATTTGTATAAGTTAGACCCTAACCATTATACCAAATAAGAGTGTGAGATGAACAATCACAACGCTGTTTACAATTTTGACACTCTCAAAGTGTTTTTTTATACCGAAATTTTTATTGGAAACGGAATCAAATTGATGCCGGGTGCTTCAGAAGTAAGTTATTATGTTTTAGTATAATTCATTATGTATGTCAATATACAAGATGTCCCTTAAAAGCTGCGGTAGAACTTTTTCTGCTGCTAATGCTGATAGAGGCCGACCAAGATCTGTTAGAGACGCAAATTTAGAAGAGGAGATACTGGAAAGTGTAGCAGATCCGGGTACTAGCATGCGTGCTCTTTCTACAGTTATTGGTGTCTCAAAAACCACCGTTCATAAAATTTTGAAAGAAGATCTACTTTACCAGTTCCATAAAGTAAGAATGCAGCATTTATTAGAGGAAGACTACGAGAAAAGTTCTACCTTCTGCAACTTTTTATTAGAACAACATAGAGCAAATCCTATATTTGTAAACAACATTATGTGGAGAGACGAAACGACCTTTACAAGAAATGGCATCTTCAACTCGCACAACCAACATATTTGGGCACATGAAAATCCTCATGCCCTGCACCACGTAAACTATAAAGCGCGGTTTTCAGTAAATGTTTGGGCAGAGGTCGTAGTTAATAAGCTCATAGGTCCTTTCGTACTGCCTTAGCGATTATATATGCTGAGAACTGCTTAATTAGAAAATTTTTCTTTGCTAGTTTGTCGAGACTTGTGCATGCAACAAGATGGGGGTTTCAAATCACTGCTGCTATAGTTAGACAAAGGTTTAATGAAAATTATCCAAGAAAATTAATAGATCGCGGAAGTATGGTAGCCTGGTCTCCATGAAATCCCGACTTAACGCCACTCGATTTCTTTCGGTGGGGTTATTTGAGAAACATCGTGTATTTGAGGCCTATTGCAAATGTAGAAGACTTAATACAGCGAGTACGTGATGCGGCGGCAATCATAAACGAAGACACGCTGCGGTGTATTCAATCAGCAATTATTTCAAGGGCAATGAAATGCCTCGAAGTTGGTGGCAGAAATTTTGCAGAATTATTGTTAATTTATAAAATAACATAATGTTTTGCAAAGAAATACAGAGTTTGGTGTTTTACATTACTGTCAATCAGTTCATTACTTACTTAGTTAAGATCATTACTTGAGCAACATTAAAAAAAATATTTTTTGTTACAAGTATGTCGGCTTATTCGTTATTCTCCATAAATGCTAAGACATCACCAAGTGTATATAATATTCTTTAACTGCCGTGTGTGAGGAAATTAAACATTAAAGGAATTTGATGTTTGTCTTTTTGAGGATTGCATTTATTACACAAGAGTGCCACCTGAAGTTTTATAGGTATTTAAGGGACATCCTGTTATGCTTACAAGTATTACTTGATCTATTGAAAATGCCATATATTTTTGCTCACCCCGAATAGCAGCAAATATTTCAGGAGAACACGACAGATAACTTATTTTCCCATGATTTAATAATTCAAATTATGCAGAGCGAAAGGCATCAATGAACTACGTCTTAAAAAATCATGGAGTACCGCATGGGGATGTTGAGATTCCTTTGCTCTTTATAACTTCATCTAATTCCCTAATGGAAATCGGAATTGTATTCACCAATCTTTCCTCTGGTCTAGAGGTCCGCTATATATTCTTACAACCGCTTTAACTGCATCGGTAGATATTCAAGAATCTCTACCTGCTGTATATATCGCCCTGATGGTTGTATAAGCCGCTTATACACAGTTAGTGTGCCGACAAAGTAACTTCCAGGCGCAGATATTTAATAGGAAAGTTAATTAATAAGGTTGTTTTGTGGTGAGCAAACACGCTCAGACAACCGAACCTCTAACCTTGAATGCCCGTGTTGAACTAATCATCATTCCAAACAAAGTTTTCGATGTAATTTAATTCAAATATTTTCTGCTCCTGCAGATTAATTAATAGAATATTGAATATTTAATGTATTAATTATTATATAATTATTATTAGAATTAATTTATTTCCTCTTATTGATTAGTGTTATAACAGTATAATTATTATCCTGACAATTGCTGCGTTCAGCTTACATACCTAAGTACTTAGGTCTAATATTTGCTCAAAAAAGGATTTCGTTGCGTGTTAGGCAGTCGTATCAGTCAGCTGTCAGCTCTGAATTAGTGACAACGCAAGCTTTATATGTATGCATATTAGTTGGAACAAACACCTGAAACTATGTGGGAATAAATTGTGACATATCTACATATTCATACATATTGCGTGTATGTTCACTGGAAACCAGGAGCTTACAAAGCTTTTTTCCTCGGTTTAATTGTATGATAAATCTATACGAACGAAGTAGGTAACATTTTATGTGTGGGTTACGTTAAAAAATGTGAGATTACATAATAGTAGCGTTTTTTTTTTGCCATGTACCCAAGTCACTTCATTTTTATGAGTTATTCTGAGGTGAAGAATCATTCTGATATGATACCGCAGATAAGTCTTTCTTTATTATATTTGTTAAAAAAGTAATTTCAATGAAAAGAAGCAGGAAAACCATTCTGCTTGCACGTAGACATAAGCAGGTGCACTGAGACAAATTTTTAGTAATTGCAAGTGAAAATTTAGTATTGGCCACTAAAAAATTCATTTGTCTATGTGACAAATGATCAAGCTACTTACAGCAAGTAAAGTCCTGTTTCTAACTATGATGACTAAGGATAAATAACTTTAGGTTTCTTGGTAAATGAAAAGCATTATTTATTCCAAATGTTTTGCATTATTTGGAGTTAGTATTTGCTTTGCTGGTATTAGTTACTGTATATTAATTGCACTAAATATCCATATTACTTACAGTGAATAGTTTATCTTACTACTGTTACATAATTGACTTTACTTACCATAATTAAACTTATACAGTTTACTGCTATAATAAGAACGGCACGTACTTCAAATAAATTATATATTTGAAGAGATATTTTTGTATAGTTATCGTTATTGACTTGGTTTAGTAGGCTTAAATCATTTTTATGCAATACTGGTCCACTTGAAATCACACACAACAATAATTGTTAACTTATTACAGAATACCGTATATACATATACTATGGTCTTAACTAATAGTTGTTTTATTTTATCTCAAATGGATTAATATTTGATCATTAACAAGAAGAATTAGAACTTTTACGCGCACCAGATGGAGTTCACTATAATAGTAAACTTACTGAGATTAACGATTTGTGATGGATATTATGTTATGTAAAATTACAAAACAAATACAAAATAGCTATATCGAATAATAACATGTTTTATGAAGTACACGTTAAAAACAAAAGTGAAATTGCACAGGATTTCCGTAAACCATTTCCATAAATTAAGGCATACTTCACAAGGTTTCAGAAATTTCAACAATGGTATATAGTTTCGCAATGTATTTAGGTTTGAAAAATTATGCTTACCTACTGTATAAGTTTCATCAATAATTTTCATATGCTCTTCCAGCTTACAAATAAGTGTGCCCAGCGCAATAATATTGCAATTGAATCGTTTTAATAATAAACTACAAGCAAATCTACATTTTTCTAATTGCAATTCGATAGTCTAATAGCTTTCTTAGACAGTGTAATTGAATTGTGGAGGATTGCACTGGATACAAACAGCAGAAACCGTATACTTTTCTGAGATTATGCCTGTATATACTTAACAAAATATTTTGTTTCGTCTAACTAGAATTCTTAAAAATAAAAATATACTTTTATAATTCCAAATAGTTCTGTACACAGAAATAAATTTCAATCAACTACCTATTTATTTCAGTATTAAATGCAGAGTTATTCGAGCAAACGATTGGATTAATGCATATTTATGTATAAGCCACCAATGTACCAACTAAAACTTACATTTTCACGCCAGTAATTTAATCTGTATGTTTGTATTGTATTCCTGGATAATCATCGTCTTTACAGTGCTGATTCCAATTCGTTCAAAAAACACACAATATGAATCATTTACTAACTGGTCGGTATCAAGTCTCATCACCTAATATCACGATATTTATCATTAGCGTGTACTATATAGCGAATAACAGGAAACCAATTACCTCTATATCTGTTACACCACACCACTAACCTGTTTATATAGGAAGTGCGTTAGGGAACATTAGCGGTCGCACTGGCTGAGCTCTAATTATCGCTAATCGCTACCAATGCATTCCGTGATGCGTAATAATTCCGTTTATGTTTGAGTTGTACATTCACCACACTATCGTTAATAGGTTTATTCGATTGTGGTGGATGAATTGATGTTTCTGCAGATAACAGGGTATTTTGATCTAATTCGTCGGACGAATAGATATATATGTACATTCATTGATAAAAAGGAATCAAGAAGAGGACAAAAGAAACTATTTTTAAAGCATATTTTCTTTTGCGCTGCCTCGGGATTGATTTCTTGGAGGTCACCAATAATCTGCGTTTTTGGAGACATTCAGATCGAGTTCTGGTCCATAGAGATGACTGTTCCACGGTTTGGCCAGTTGATCAGCTATCTCATTACGTATAATATGAGAACTCACTGGCACCCATGCTAGTGTGACTTTGCTTATCATAACAAACGCCACTAGATTATTTAAGCACTTCTATACCAGCCTAGACTTAAAACTACTTGCATTAAGAGCGCTCTACGTAACCTGGTTATGAGCGTATAAAAATGATCGCTGCCTTCATCCCTTTCTTGGGCACAAACATCTATGGCAAATATTTCTGCTATAGCTATTAAGAGATGGCAGTTTAGCCCAAAAACTCTGACTCTCACCCCTTGTTCCACCTTGGGGTTCTCTTTTATATTTTGGCCGCCCTAAACACCATTCTTCACGGCTTTGGATGGTTACGTGAAGTGTAAATTAACGGGCATAATGTTGGCATTTTTTTAGCTCTGATTTGAGGTCGTATAGGGCTGCAAGGTGTTTTATAAGGTGATCATCTTTAAAGTTGTGTGTCAACTTTAGCTAGTAAGCACTGAAGACTGCCACCTCCATAGTTGCAGTTGGGCAGGTGTCCATTGCCTTTGTGATTTCCAAGCAGATCATTCTCTGTGCTAACATTTTCTTTATGTTTCGTTTCGCAGTTGGTAATAAATAATCACTTCTGTAAATCTGTAAATATTATTCGGGACTCACAGACAAAAAATAGTTACTTTTACTTGGTGCCCACAAGTAATAAATAATAAATAATATTTCAGGTACATACTTATTGCGTTAGATTTTCTAACAAACATTTTACCAGCATGGTAATATGAAATCACCATACCTAACTATTTTACCGAAACTAATGTTTATTCATTACTGTCAATATATTATAAAACCATATAATGCCAAATCAGATATACCCGGCAAAACCTAACTCCAATCGACCACAAATTTGCTTTACAAACATAACATAATCAAAATTTACAAATAAAATTAATTCACCACAATTGTGGAATTACCTACCATAGCTGCTAAATTACTAAATGCGCTATTACAAAATTTAGCATTGTATTGTTTATTTGAGTTACAAGTACTTACCTACTACCACTAAGATTTCAGATAGTAATGGTATTTACCTGAAACAGAAAAAAAATATATGTTAACTATTTCATTTCATATATTATACGATGAAACATTTTACTAAACAAGTTTTACCGATGCTTTAATGTGTAGGAACGTAGGAATCAATAACTCAACAACAGTATTCTGTTATCACATAGCACATCATTCTGTTTACTTTAGTTCTCAGCCTTATCGCGGATAGTAAATGTTATCAAATATTTAATGTTTTGCCAATAACTTGGTTCATTAAGTTTTGGAAATGTGCAATAAAATCTAACTAAGTTCAAAATTATATTTATTAACCTACAAATTATAAGAAGTATTTTTTATTCGGCGTGATCACGATTATAAGTAGTTACGTTTGTAAAGAATGAAGCTCTTTCGAGAATGATGTGAGTGAAAATGTGCTTTTTATTCCGCTAAAACAACGCGTATTATTCTAAATTTATCCTAAGCCAATAACTCTAGGCGATGACAAGTTGTATGGGCGTAATTTTTTATAGCTTGAAAACAGCTTTAAGTCGATAACCTCAACGTTTCTGGGAAAATATAGCATTTGAAACCTCGGAAAAACGCAAAATAGAAGTTAAAAACCTATTTTTCGCTTTTACAAATATACCGGGTGCCACATTAGTGTGCCGGCGAAGTCTATCATGAAAACTAGCAAAGATATAGAAAGGTAAATTTTTTTTTTTAACGTGTATTATTTACAAATATAGAGGGTGTTACAAATTCCCAGAACTCTTTATTCAACTTTTTCATTATAAATGAGTTGCCATATTTTTTAGTAATTATTTCGATAGCCACCTAAAACACCTCGGCAATGATATATGATTATGTGTACTACCGACAATTAGTTTTCGCTATATTCCAAATTTTGTGAAAAAAAATTACAGTTGCAGTTTTATCCTAAATACAGTTGTAGTAATCGTTATTATTTTGTTATCAATTTTAGGACTAAGACTTGATATGTTTCAAGGTCGTGTGATGTAAAAATATATACAGACTATTAAATATTGGGCGGCACTTTTATCGAAATTCAAACACGTTTTCTTTTTCGATTTTTTAAATGTAACACATATTATTAAATAATGCTGTTTCTGCTGATCACTGTAATTACTATGAGGCAACTTTTATATTAAAAATTTTACCTTGTGCAGGATTTGAAGCTGACACTTCCTGTTTACCGGGCAAGTGCTCTGCCACTTAAGCTAACATGGTGTATACAGTTTTTTACGATTTGAATCACATCAAATACAGGTCTTGGAAAGCCGGCCAGTTATTATGCAGATTCTGCACTTCTTACAGTGTGAACTCATTAAATAATGCTTTTCCTGAATATTGTAATTAATATAAGGCAATTTTTCGATTAAACATTAACAATCTGTGTAACCCATATTTTTTTAATTTATAGCTTGTAAAAGTACCTTCGAAATGGCACTAATAATTTTCGAAGGCAAGTTCATGGAAAATGTGTTTACAATACTCAATATGTGGGACACCCAATATGATCAGATGACCATGATTTTCAAACAAAAACCAAGAATCTAATGAAACATCAAGTTCCCGCTTAAATTTTCACACAAAGTTGTTCTTTATAATTTATCTTACTATACTTTACGTATTACTTTATTCTGGTTGCTAATTATATCATTTTGTTCAAACAAACAACAAAATTATGGCTTTCAAATCGCAGTTGAGACTATATCTATATAAATAGATGATGATGCTAAACGCCCATTTTTTTTTTGTGAATTGGAAATAAAACTTCTTTAATTCTATCTCATTAACCGTATTTTCAGACGAATCTACGTTTTTCACAAATGGCTGGTACTGGAGTGAAATAAATACACATTTTATTATTTCTACCTGAAGTCAACGTCTTAATAAAGTCAATGTATGATGTACAACTACATACCACAGTATAATTTGGATTTTATTCTTTGGATCAAAATTTAAACCGAGAAGTTTATTTGAAAATTTAAGAGTTTTCTTTCTAATGATAAATTTGACGAACTGTCATTGATTTATTCACAATGGATTATTCCAACGTGATGGCTCTGAATTTTTGGGCAAAATGGATCGGGTGAAATGGTCATAATTCGTGGCCAGCTGTAATCTAGATCTCTCAATTTTTGTTTCTTGTCTTTGGTGAAGGCTTTTAGTTAGGCAACAATGCACATATGAACTTTTATTAAGGAAATACGCAAAAACTATAAGAAGTTCAAGATTCTAGTTGAGCTGTGTGCTAATGAACACAATGTTTTATTTGAATAATCAGTTTTGTTTAACTCAACCTTTTTACCTATGTTCTAAAACACGTAAGAACCAGCACAGCAAAATAATGCTAGATTTATGGATTTCAAGCCAAGCAAAACTTGTTATTATGAGTGATATTTTCCGAGATATCAATTAAATTATTTTTTTTTTTCTCTTTTTAAAACTCAGAGTACATTTAGTACTTATTCAATATTAACAAGCAAAGTCATTCAACAGGTCGCCTCCGATTTTGATCAAATGACCCGTATTTTTTTTTAGCTGCGGTTATTCACTTGTAGCGGGAGTCATCCTTAAAGTCTTCAAAATTCTCTTGACCTTGTATGTATAAATATATACAAAAATAAATTATTATAAAGCGCGAACTATACTTGAAATAATTCAGATAAAGGCAATAAATGCTACCAAGTTAGAGTGTAAGAACACTTTTGCGGTTACTCCATCTTATTTATAAAGAAATAAATACGAAACCTATTACTGTCAACAAACGACGCATACGAGACTTGCAATACAGAAATTTATGTATTAGGTAGGTACGTACAAATTACAATATATTATGCAAATCCTCAAACAAACACACTGCCCTACTGCTACTAATTACTTTCTAAGAACTACTTATTTTGTTGAAAAAGTCGAGTTTTTGAAATGAAATATTAGTAAAAACTAATAACGTTTTTTCATATTTAACCACAACAAATAAAATTGACATAAGTTACAAAACAATCCTTAATAAAATTTACTGGTTGGATTGCAGGAATTGTATTTTATCAATATTGGAGGTGACCAGTTGGGTTACTTTGCTTATAAGTAAAAGAAGCGGTTCAAACCACTATCTTTATTTGATATGTTTAATTGCCATTATAATGTTATATTTCAAAAGCAAGAAAAAAGCAAGAACACCAATTTTTACTTAACCATAATCGGACAGACATTTCAAATTTTTATGTGGTGCTAAATAAACGTAACCGGTTTGTAGTGTTTTTTTTTTTTAATACGCAAGTTAATAAAGTGTCAAAATCTCTATGCTCACAATTTTATCCCGCAGCTACTCGGACTAGGCGCCAGGAAACGATCACAGTTATTTAAAAAAAGTATTGGTGACAGATCCCTTTTAATACCGTTACATATGCAATAAATTTATCAATCAACCACACATTTGCATAAATTTAAACGAAAACAGACACTGTACCACTGACATTCGTACAAAAGCGATTTATGCAGTGGAAGAGCGCGTGCAACCTTAAACAAACAAATTCCCCAGATTCCCAAATAAATTTCGCATTCGTCGTGTAAATAAACGAGTAAACACACGCCGCAGAGCAAGCATCTACTATATCAAGTAGGCGCGCGTATAAGCAGTAATCCCGGCAGACATCGACAACACAAACATCTATAGACCTTCCCAATCAATCACTACTTGGAGTTCACTCACTGTGGAGGAGAAATCGATGCACCTCACCGCTAACGGTAGAAGAATGTTCTACGACCACGCAAATCACGACGAGACAACGACGGTTTTGTAACCGCTGCCGTTCAATTCGTATAATCGTATGTACGTTAGTTTTCCCCGCCTAATTTGTGCTTTCCTATAGTATTGTTTCGACTTACTGGCGTCTAAAAAATCACCTTTTTCTTTGTGTCTGTGAACGGTCGTGCGATTTTGCGACTTCACTCGAGATTTATAAACTCATCGCGTAGATAACGGGATGTTTGTTGTTGGAGCTGCGTCTTTATAAATTGAATATGTGGAACACGCATAAGACGAGACATAAAATTTTATTGTTGTTGGAATATCAGCGAAAACTGTACCATAAAGAATTATAATAATAGGTATCTGGTAAATTTTCAATCTTTCTGGACGATATTCCAGTGTACGAAAACAAAAGAAAATATAAAATTCACCTATAACGTTTAAAACAATTTTTCAATGGTTTATCTCCACAGAATTGTGATATTAAATTAATATTTCAACAGATCCAAACCCCACCAAAGGGAGGATCAACTACCTGTCACTACCAGTTTACTAATCCTGCATTTCTTTTTTTAAATACATGAATAAAACGTTAGCATCAGGAATATATCGGACGCTTGTAATGCGAAATATACAACCGATTTTATATCAAACAAATTGTAAAATAAAAATGGAGAGACATTAAATTGGAGCGGTTATGAAATTGCAATAGTTTTATTTTTTAATTTAACAAAAGACATTTCGATGTTTTAAAACAAGATAGTTTATGTCGTGTTTCAGTCAAACAAAGTTAAAATCCATGTTAAAATCGAAATGATTTCAATAAATCGTGTTGATAATTAGGCGTCATTTGTATTTGTTATAAGCACAGAGTAGTCATAATTTTTTGTTGTAGCCTGAATTTCATTGTTACGTTATACTTGATGTTTTCTTTGTGCCGTTTAAATTAATATTTTTATTAAATTAATAAACTGATATTGATTGAAGGTAATATACGTATTAAGGTAGTATATATGTATGCAATGCTTTCTTTTTCTTTCTTCATTACGTTAATATAAATATGCTCACAGTCTCGTTGAACAGAAAAATAATTCTAGTTTCTGAATTATCCCATAATTTCGAGTTGTAATTATTACATAAAAGTTATATTTATATGTACATAAAGCATAATTTACTTTAAAAAATAAAAATTCAGTTAATGATAAAACAGACACAATATTTCACCAAATTTTATTATTAAAAAAACAAAATTTTTTTAGAAATCTACTTACCTATAAAATTGAAAAAGTCAAACCAACAGATTTTACAAAGGAATCTTTATATAAAACAAATTAAAATGTTGGTATTAAAACAAAACAATAATGGTTTTATCATTTATCAAAGAACAACATTTATTTACAATCATTTAATGTAAATTTATACAATATCTTATATTCTACTTGCATGTAACTCGAAAAAAGTTTTGTAAATAAACCGAAATGCCGTTAAGTTTTATCTCTATTATTACTGTGACCAAAAAAACTAAGAAAAACATCTATCAAAATGAATTATTTTGAAATGTGCTTATTCTCTCATTCAAATTTGAACTTAGATGCCGCCATAATTTATCCCAAAAAAGCATTTATCTCCGACAGCGCTCGGGCCGAGTCGTACAATTTAAACGTAAAATTGTCACTCTCATGCGCGCGCAGCGCTCTGGGCTAACAAAACTTGGGAACACAAACTTCAAAGGTGCCGACAGTTACGACTATTGTATAATACTATACTGTGCCACAATGTTTTGGTTTTTAGGCATGTCCTGTTTCATGTGCAATTTCTATACTTTCAAGAAAGGAAAAAATTTAAAAAAATAGTTTATCTTAATTAGGCGTCATTTTCAGTGTTGACAATGAGTATTTTGAAAGTGTCAAGACCGTACATTTTAGGAAATTATGTTCAATTTTTGTTTTTTTTGTTCAATTATTTTTAGGCCTGTTTGCTTTTAAATGGAAAAAATGGTAAATTTTACTTCACAATTACATAAAGAAGTTTTTTAAATTTATTGTAATAAGATTTTGCAATAAAGCGCCGATGAGGTATTCATATAAGCAACAAATTTATTTTAAATTTTGTTAAATTAAGAATTATAATAATAATACTTTCCTGTCATAGTTTTAAAATACATTGGCATTGTCAGTAATAAAAAATAATTTCTTTTTTAAAGTATAATACAAAATATACAACATTTTAAAAGATATACAAGCATGAAAGCTATACTAAGAGTTAAAATTATCGTAGCAAACAATAAAATACATCATTATTACTCAAAGTGAGATTTTATCCCCAATGTGTGGTCACTACTAGTCGATTATCCAGTAGGTAATCCACTAGTAGTGGATCGTTGAAGCACTGGAATTAACATGTGAAAAAGATTATTCACAAGGCGAAGATATCCTTATAGACCGGCGAAGAATATGTGGGATATCTTGGTGGATATCCCTAAAGCTAATCCACTGGCTTTATGTGATGATAGCACGTCCAACCAGCATAACCTATAGAACGATAGCATGGTCGCAGAAAGCGTAGCAAGACTTATATTTATTCAAAGGATTGCAAGTATGGCAATCACAGGAGCAATGTCTTCTTCCCTGTCATTGGCATTTGAAATTCTTCTGGACCTACCACACTAGCACATTGTTATGGAAAGGGAGGCCAGATTAACTACATTCCGCCTATGATACATAGCGAATCAGTCGTCACAAACTTATATCTGTGTGGCTAACAAGATGCTGTAATCTCTCACTCTACCCCTGGGTCCTCGCTGGACTCATAAGATTCTGTTTTGTGGGGAGGGATACTCAAATTATAACAGCATCTTTTTTTCAAATTCATTCTTATTATTCTTATAAAACATTAAAATTGCGTAAATAACTGAAGTATCCAATGGCAAAATACCGAGGACCCCAAACAAATGGTGACAAGCGTATGTGGGATATTTGTGGAAAAAAATGACGTTTCCTATAACTTCATCTCACACAGTATGGATTATTTCAACTTTTTAAATTGCCTTATCACAGTGTCGTTCTTCCTTCTTTAATGGAAAACTCTTTTTCAGAACAATTCAAACTAAAATATTCGCACTGTCTAGCAATAAATTTAACAGGAGACTCTGCCTCGTCCTTAACTTCAGTATACACGGAGAAGTACGTGCGAACTTTTCATATTTCTCCCTGTAATAACAATCAAGCAAACTAACTGGGAGAAAACATCCACTTGAGTAGCCAGACGACGGCGCGACTTTACAGGGCGAAGTTTCACGGAAAATATTTTTCAATTCGCGAATTTTTACTCCGTATACCATTTACCGGAGAGGCGCCTTTGTCAAAATCCCAAACGTGCAACTATTTTCCCAGGCGCGGGGCGTTCCGTCTACCGAGTTCACGAACTTTGCCAACGACCGACGGGCGATGTAATTTAGTCCCGTTTGTTTGAACAGCGTCGGAGTCGTCCACGGTTCCTGTATTATATCGGAAAGTTTCAGGGTTTCATCGAGCCAGCTCCCAGACACTGGGGAGGAGTCGCCGGATGGGTACAATAAACGTAGATTGGATGCCGAACGTGTACAATGCATTCGGACACACGAATCGTATGCGCTTGGGTGTTCGGGGTATTACATGTTTCTAGGTTTATCTGTAATGGTATCGGTGAATGGACGCCGTTAAAATTGCGATAATAAACGCGGTGAGTACTGTCGCCTCGTTTCGGAAGTCGGATGCATTGATGTGAGTTAATGAATACAAAAAGAAAAAAACATTGGAATAAATATCAAACGGGTCAATTTCAAATGATGAAAGCTGTGAACAAGAATTTTGTGGAAATTAAAATAAATAAATAAAATAATAAATTAAAAAATAATTGCTAGAAAGATGACGTGAATATAATTTTTGCGTTGGTTTGCTACAAACCAGTACAGCTTCTTTTATTTAACTTTCTTCTGAATGTTCGAGCAGATACTCATGGTTTTGAAACGATTTCCGAAAAACAATGCATTAGTGATCGAATTGTTTTTTAAAGCAGGCTATCTAACTGCTTCAAAGAAAAATCCAAACGACTCTAGATTTCTTTTTATTCAAGAAGTGAATTGGTATTGTTACTTCTCTGTTTTTTAATAAAATGCGTATGGTATTTTTTTATTATTATACAAACACCATTTACAGGATATTGTATTTTAATAATAATAGCACAGTATTAATACTTGCATTTTACTTTGTTTTATTTTATTTTCACAGTAGTCCAACAGTGTTACAAAAACACCACTTAAAGGACACTTACAAATGTTAGATATAAGAGCAGTGTACTAAAGTATAAATTATAAAATAATTCATGCTCTAACAAATGAAAGTACTTACATACTTACATAATTAAAGATTAAATGTACAAAAAGAAAATGAGGTACTTTATTGTGGTCTTGTCTGTATATACTATAGAACCTCCCTTCGTATATGTATACCACAGTCATGTTTCTAAAAATCGGTTTGTCCTTAGTATTATCCCCAGGTTAGGATCCCTTGCGCCCTCTACAGTAGTGATCAAACTTGTACATTTGATTTCCCAACATACATAATTCTATTAAGAATGGAACTTTCCTAGGATGTCATATTAGACAGTTACAAGTTGAAAGCATTTCGGCTAAAGCCACGTTTGCATATACCACCACCATTTGCATAGTTTTCTCCAACCCCTAGCCTTTGCCCAGGTTAAATTTGCATAGTTTTCGCTGGAGCCGAGTCGCTAATGTGCTGGGAGAATGTGCGTGGCATATTCCTAACGATTTCAATCACAGCTTGCCCGACAGCGAACAATTTCACAGTAATAATTTAGTGCGTTATGAAGCGAACATAGTGGATGGATATATTCAAAGAAGGAATGACCAACTCAAGCTATCAAATTTTGTTGTCGGTTGAAATTCTTGCTTGTATTTCTTCATGCATAATTTCTTTTGAATTAAAACTACATAATATATTTAATAACAAGGTAAAAATAGTTCTTTCTCGGGTTTTTAAGACGTTTGAGCAACCTTTATTTATAATTTAATAAAATCGCTAGCACAATTGAACATTTTTATATGAAAAAAATTGTAAATAATCCTATTATAGAAACATTATTTGAACACCTTCTGTACTAGAGTAAAAAAATCTTTTAGAGTCCTTGTATAATTGTTTTTACTCATATTAAATTGCAATTTTATTGTGCTTGCACCTACAAGCTAAAATAAATAAATTCTGAGGGGAAGTTTCCGGCACACGGACAATCACCGAAATAACTTTGTTTTTCACAATAGGATGTTGAAATTCAATTTGTACTGGATTCAACTTGACACATTTTCTGGAGAGTTAACGCTGAAAGGAGTGAAAGACAAAAAAAGAGGACGACGCAAGACAAGCAGCTCTCTTGTATATACGTGTAGTTGTAAAATAGCGAAGGAACTTCCTGGAAGATTGGCAAAAGTTCTACGGCCAATGAATACGTAATGCTAGAATAATCTATAGTCGTTAACCCTTACAGTCATGAACAAAATTATAAGATACTGCATTGTATAGATTAATGGTGTATAATTCAAAGATTGGTCTATCAGAAATAGGACAATAATTATAATCTACCGTCATTTTCTGGATATGTTTAGAATTCTAAACAATTCCTGAATATTCTGTCTACACTAAAGACTGGGCCTACAGACATTGTAGTAAGTTTTGACGTTACATCGCTATTTACCAACATACCTACAGAAGACGCACTAACCATACTAGCACTTTTGGACTGCAAAAAAACATCATCGAATTAGTAAGGTCTACGACATATTTCCAGGACAATTGAAAGTACTACAAGCAGAATAATGGAACAGCGATGGGAAGCCCTTTTTTCCTGCAATAGCCAATTTGTTTTTGGAAGCATTTGAAGAAAGGGTCAATAAGCTTTAGCGAAACATAACCGCAGTGGTGGTTGCGATATGTCGATGACATTTTTGTAACGTAGCAATACTGAGAAGAGAAATTACAAAAGTCTTGGAACAAATATTTTATGTCAAAATTGACATGTCAAAAGTGTCTACAAAATTCTTAGTATTTAATTAAGTAATTTCGTCCAAAAAAGAAAATCCAAATTACAATAGTGTTTATTACTCAAGCCCTAACACCTACGACTGGCCCATTAACTGAAGATCACACCAATGACCAAGGCTATAGGAAGAACACCGTCAGGTGATATAGTCTTTTTGACAACGCATATAGTAATATATAGGCTTGAATTGCTATTGTCAATAAATGGAATTATTATTATTATTAAATAAATTTGCAGCCCAAAGCCATTAAATTCACCATGCAGAAAGAAGCAAATGGAAGAAGTCCCACCATCAACCGATGCATAAAACGACGATAATTAAAACCTTACTGTCTAAAGCCGAAACCATCAGTAATAAGCTACATCTGGCCAGTGAGAAGACACATCTGGAGAAAGCACTGAATAAGAATGGTTACACTGACATCGACATAAAGGCAGAGAAGGATTTTGGCGTACTTACCATGCATTGCGGAAGTCACATAAAAGGTAGGACAAATCCTGAGAAAACGCGACATACAAGTAAGGTTCGGAACCTCAAAATTCGTTCAGAAGATATCTACAATATACCATGCCAATGTGGACAGTGTTACATCGGACAAACAGGAAGAGCTATCGGAGTAAGGATGAAGGAACACGAAAGGGATGTAAAATTTGAAAAATCGAGCAATTAGCGATGGCAGAATCTTGGCCTGAGACTGGACATAAAATGAACATGCAAATAATAGCCATTACCAAGAACTACGGAAAAAGACTCATCAGGGAGGCTATGGAAATAGAAAAGAATAAGTAAACAGAGAAGAAGACCACATTACCAACACGTGGAAGAGTCTTCTACGCAGGACCGTCATACTCAGTGGAGCGTTCAGTTATGCTGAAGCAGTTGTCGGCATGAGCAGCGATACGTCGAGCAAAAGCTTTGACACACGGCGAAACACAACAGAAATTTTCAGTAGCCAGATACATTTTAAGATAACCATCGCTGAACGCAATAAACCTAATTAGATAGGACGGACACCGTTACATCGTGAGTTGTCCCGTTATTTTTATTCAAGACTGTAAATGTTAGTGTATGTTAAATATGCGAGATGATGAAGCCACTGCATTCACACAAGTTAGTAATACACTCAAACTTAAATATGGACGTAGTACAACTTCTGCAGTAGACGTCCTAGCGGGACTATCTAAATATGTAAGGCGTCTCGAAGTGCTTTAGTTCGTGGCGGAGGTCGTAAATTAACTTGTCGGTGCGTTGGATCGAATTAGATAGCGCCGATATGGAAATTGCGCGTTTTGAAGTGGTGCGCTCCGTAGGATTGCAATTGTCGCCATTAATTAAGTCTTCTAGTTTACTTTGGTTTCGTCGAGGAAAGGCTATAGACGACTGAGTTAGTGCAGCTGGATTGCGTTAATTCGTCTTTTGCTAAAGTAGTTTTACGTATGTATACCATTAAATGTCACGAACCTTCAACTTTATAAAGTTTATAGTTTTTTAATAATAATTGAGTAAACATTCTTATAATTTGGGAAGCCGGCCGTAGCACTGTCTAATCGGATCTTTTCCTTTAATTTTTTATTTTAATTTCTTTCATGGCAGAAACAAAATGGAAAACGAGGCAAAGCAATATAAGCGGTTTCAATATTCTGAGATAGCGCTAAGTGATGCTTTAGGAGATATAAGAAGCAATAATTTAATAATATCTTCATCAAGTAGGACATATGGAATACCAAAAAATATAATTTTCAACGAAATTAATTAAATAAGAATGGGTTTTCAAGGTTTTCTTAGATCGTAAAATGGGTCCAAGTACTATTTTGACTATAGCTTAAGAAAGTGAGTTAGAAAAGTGGATACCATGTAAAGCAAAACTAGGATTTCCGACGCCTCCAAATGAAGTACGATACTCTGTTCAACAGAAAGGTAAAATCCGTTCCAAAACAATAGATGTGCTGGAAAGTGATTGAGACTGTGTTTGCAAAAACATCCGAACATAACCAAACGAAATAGTGTATAATATCAATTGGGCAGCAGCGGAAAAAGCTATTCGAAGTTGGTTTCAGGAATTAAATGAATATTTGGTGAGTGAAAATTGCGCAGGCATTTTAAATTACCCCAACGGAATCTTAGAAAAAGAACTTAACACCTGTCACAAAAATTATCGCAGTTTCTATAAAATCGCAAGTAGACCAGAAAAGATACACATCACTAATTGGCGTGCATTTTCTGAGGCTGGTAAATCATTACCTTCCATGATTATACGTCCTTATAAGTAGATCCCTCAAGACACACAGTAACTATGCCGGAAGGAACTTCTGGCATAATTACTGTATACCACTGTCGGAACCATTAATTTCGTGTTTTGGCATTACATCTGTGGCAGTCAATTTAAGTGTTTAGGTATTCGTTTTTATGATTTTACAACAGTTTTTATAGATACTTTTCCAAGATCTATTAAATTTTTATGCATGTTCACGTTTCTGAGACGTCAGTTTTTTACGCACTGAAAAAAGTATTGCAACTGTATTAAAAACTTACAGAAATGCGACAAATTTTTAAGATTCTTTATTAAAATACTATTTATAACGCATTTAAATTAAGAGTTTTATTTTGTACTCACCTTACTTAGATTATTCGCAAAAAGTATAGGTGTCTAATATATTTGAGGATATCTGTATTTACTAATTCGTAGCATTCAATTGTATAGCATTTATATACTAATCTGACTTGAAAATTAATGGAGAATTCATTAGATTTAATTATCTATAAAATTCTGCATTACCCATCATCAATGTTTAATATGAATTGAAAAGGCATAAGAGTTAATTTAGCATAAACAAAAATATAGGGTGCTATTTAAAAAAAGCAAATTACCTTGGGTTAAAGCAGGGTTAAAGTTAAGACACTGTTCAGAACTATAGTGGACACCTGTATACAATTACATCGATTTTAGTTTCACTGTTGTATCAAAACGAGGGTATATGTCTAGCGTTTAAAATATGAACATAGAAATATTTTTACATTGTGCAGCATTGGATTCTATAAAATTTTTGTAGAAGAAGTTTGTTTTAAAGTGACAAATAGAGCTGTAATCAAAGACGCAGTCTTCGGTGAGACACCTGTACATATACATATATAAGCAAACATAGAAAAAAGAATCAAGCAGAAATACGTGTTTACATGGCAATACTAATAATTTATACTTAACAAAATCTTTAACTGTTTATTCCTGGTGCTTCTATACCCTCTATCGTAAAATAAACATTAAATTTTTGTGCCATCCTAAGTTAAATTCGGGAAATATTAAAAAACTTTACACACATTACTTCAGTGCACCTGACAATGATCGTTTTCTCAATCTACGTGTTTTTTGACATTTTTACATACAACGTATGCTTTAGTTATAACAAAAATTTCTTCTGTTCTCTTTTTTCCTTTCCATTTAAGAATTCTATATTAAGAAACAATACAAAAAAGTATTTATTAATAACTTCAATAAGCTAATTGGTCTCTGGGAAAAAGACCAAAAAAATATTGGCAGACAAAGCCTAAATGCGTCACCTGTTTCCACAGTTTTATATTTAAATGTAAAAAACTCGCTCTTGACATCACCAGCACTAACAATAAGAGAAGCAGAGCATAAAAATAAAAAAAGGATTGTATCCCTATAATGTGCCTGTACGTTTTCCTGGAATTATAAATAGATTTATCATCCTACAGACGTAAATAAACAAATATAAAGTGTATACACGTTATGTAACTTTCACGTCGATAACCTTATGTTTACATGTGAAATTAATCTTGTTTTTATCGCCGAGAATATTGCGTTAAACAATATTAAAATACGGAGTACATATATGCATGCGCGTATGTATATCGATAGTGAAACTCATCTGGATTTATTTATTTTATTTTCGAACACGTCGTGAATGTGTTGTAATTACAAACGACAAAACCCGCCACAACACACACATAACACACCTAGGTTTAGATAAGGTGACGATAAAACTTTCAATATCAGGTATGTGTGTACGAGCAAGCGAATGTTTTTTTTTTGTTGCAGCACAATAATCGTTAAAAAATGTGGTAGTACGTTGCCGTTTTGCGCATGGTTCACGGATTATCTGAAATATTGTGCCAGATTCCCGTGATTTATGGGCGTCGAAATATGTCGTGCATTCTCAAATAAAAAAGGAAACAATAATAGAACGCTCGTGGAGTAGGAATTTTGAAGTTATTGTTGTGATATGGGTACTTTTATAGTACGTTTCATGCTGAAATGTATATTTATGTATGTTTTAAACCAACAACATATACTCGTTATTATTATTCGATGCAAAAATGCATTTACAGTTACACTAACAAAAAAGAGCATAGGAAAGACAAGTATTAAATACGCACAAGCATTCATCTTTAACTGTAGAGGAACTTAAACACTTAGGCACTTTATCCACACAGATTGTAACCAATCATATATACAATAAGATTATTTTAATTATACCATTAAAAATGGATAAAATATTATATATTATATATAATATTATATTCACCGATAATGCCACCATGCCAATAAATTATTGTAATTACTGAGAAACGAAGCATCATCCTGTATGATGCATTGCACTGCTTTATCAGCGCATTACAATCGTGTCGTTAACATCGAGGTCAAATGTACTTGAACTTTGCATAATAATAAAACTGCTGCTCGATATATTATGCTGTTTGGTCGATTCGTTTACCTTTTTTCCATCGGCCATCTCGACTTTGCATTCCTCTGCAAACGTCATTGAGTTGTTAATGTTACCACATAGAATAAATTTATTATTCATGGCGAAACATAGTTCCGTTTTCGCCAATCATACGCGTATTCGCTTCCCAGGGTTTTATCGTTGACAACTTTCGGAAATTTATATAAGCAAATCAAAGAGGTATTTGAGGTAGCTGGTTTCAATTAAAATTCCCTGTATATAGCTAATTTCTTTAGACCTGGCAAAGATGGAAATATGAGTGAACACCGGACGAGGTAACATCGCTAGGTAACATGCCAGTCATTTACAAAAGTCGATTAAAAGTTTTTGAAAGCGTTATAGAAATCCAATTAGACATTTTTTGTAGTTGGAGAGCATTGACCTTGGGAACGGTATTGTTAGAATTTGATACACAAAAAATGTTTTATGTCTAGGTATCGTACATTTAATGAATTTTAATGTGCCACGTCGGTAATTGTTTAGTTGTGTACCTTTAATAACACAAATCAATTTATGCGCAATCGATGTATGACTTAACACATAGTCCAAGAAGATAGATGTACCACCTTTAAAACATTAACTACCTACAAGCAGATTCCTATTCTTTTCTGTTTGACTTAAAACATTTTCGTAGTTCTAATATTACACATCTTATCTTAAATATTGCATTTATAAGTGCGCAATTTGGTTTTATAGATCATAAAATAATTGTAGTTTTTTCCTGTAGCGAGATTTGTGACTATTAATGAAAGTCGAAAATGTATTTTTTCTAGAAATTTCAAACTAGGCCTATAGGAAAATCTGAAAATTAATTTTAAGCACTTTCATGAAAAAACAAATCGAAAAAAAAAAGTAAAATAAGTAGAAATATTTAATTTGAATTAATAAAAATTATATGCTTGCAAAGTGCTGCCTCTATCGAGTAATTGCAGTTGTAAAATTACGTATCTAGACCAGACACACCTTAACGACAGATGCAATAGTGCAGACAGAGAAAGTAAATCGTACGTATGTTTACAAAACGGGCTAGTATTACACGATGTTTTAAACGTACCCATAATGCCTTGCCATGCCGTAAGTTGATCAGCTGTTGATGCGTCCTGTTAAGAGAAAAACTAGCAAAGTGTACGGTTAGCATTCGAGTGTTTGTGATTTTTAGCGATCTTGTAAATTGAAAAGACATAAGTGACATTAGAAAGTACTTAAACGAAGAGAATAAACAATAAATGGCTGATTACTGTTGCTATCATACTTGTATTATTTTCCATTGCTGTAACAAATCGATATAACCACATATGTGGGATGCAGAAGTGCAACATATTGCTCCTTTAAATTTTATCATCTATGTGCTCTGAATAGGAATAACCCAAGGATAAATTTTCCATATCGGAGGACCTGTCAACATAACCCCGTATTGGATATTGCAATCAATAGGTGAGTTTATTTATTTTACGGGAAATATTCGGTGCAAGATCATGTGATTCTTTAGCAAAATTTAAGAGAAGTGCAGATCGCACTGTGTATTTCAATTTATATCAAACAAGAACCGAACGTAACAAATTACATTGTGTCTATCTAAAATTTTAATTTCTTTGGTCGTTAAAAAGAAATTTATATTCTATTTCACCAATAAAACATATCTTCTATGCCTTTATTACGCATTTGTAAGTTAAGACAATATGAATCTATTTATACTCACAAACAATCTCAACGGCACAGCTGTTGTACACGCCAATTATATTCCAGTATCATTGCTTCAGCATTATTGATACTATATTTCCTCTTGTTTCAGAGGAAATGACATTAAACGCATTGTTTGTACTTCTTCGGAAAATAATAATTGCTTGTCAGTTTGTTTAATTGTGTGGTAACAGGAATAAACACTTGTTACAAATATGATGAAGAGGTTATTGTAACGAATTATATATCTCAAGTCAGAGGAATTTCATTAGAGCATTTAGTTTTCAACGACAAAAACACCCGATAGTTGACATGAGAAACAGAAAATACAATTTTAAATATATCTTATATAGGAAAACTAACTAACATAATTCTGGTTTAAGATAATTGTACTGGCAAAAGTGCTACCTTTATACCTCAGTTACCTTCTAAGATTGTGAATGTCGTAAATTTTAAATGCACAATCTTTGGACTCCCATAATACCCATCGGGAGATATTTATGACGGTATTAACACAGGTAAAAATGCATACTTTAATGTAAATTCTGCGAAACTTCGGAATGTCAAATATTCTTCAATCATATGAGTTCCGTCGTTTCTACGAATAATATTTTAGGTACTTAATCTCCTCTAAAAACGTACTTTGGAAATCTTTAAATACCCAGTTGTGTTGAAACATGATAAAGATAAAAGTAAAATGAATAAACTTAGCAATGCAAAAGAAAATGAGGCTTTTAACCAACAATGAGGTAAGTAGATCGCTAGATTGAAATTTCTATATCCTCCTTTGTCTTTATATACACATTTACAAAAGAAAAATCAAAATAGAAAATTCCTCTATGATATTCCAAGATCGACATAAAATACCACCAAAATAAATCTAAAATTCTATTTCCACTTTTACGCTTTGAAATACGAACTTCAACCAGCTCGTTCAATAACTCGATTTTGAATTCTACCCGAACAATCTTCAATTAGAGAGTAATTTTTGTCCTTTCCAATCGTCCACCTCTTTTCTGAGGAAAACGAGAGCGACGGAATAAAGAACGTGGATCTTTTAGGTGGCACACGGCTGAAAGCACAGTATAGTTCGTTTCAAATTAGAAGAAACTAGTTTTCAACTCGGCAAATAGTTTCATTATACTTTACATTACGGGCCTCTTAACCAGATTGTTTTTTTACGAACAAACCGATTAGAGCCATAACCGTAAAATCTAAGAAAATATTAGGTGGTATAAGCATGCATACATGTATCTAATATTTAGTTTATTTATAATTTATTATTTCTCACTTTATTTAGAAACACAATTAAAATTAAAACCGATGCTTACTACTACATTATAGTACTGTAATTATAATAGTCAATACGACCAAGGTGTTTTAAATTTTATAAATTCTCATGTGTGAAGTGATGAAAACCCGTTTGGCAAATGATTTGGCAAACATGTTGCAGAAGAGTAGAAGTTTAAAACTGAAAAAGTGAAAAGTGGAAAGTTGGAAAGTTCACAAGATACAAAATTGCACATTTCTTTTTTTAGGAATATTAAATATCAATGCAATTCTCATTTATTATGTACTTGTGAGAACCCTTTGACCACCTAGAACTGCATTTGCAACCCTCTGCGACCCCTGGCTTCATATACTGCAAACAAGTAAACCATATCCTTTGAATAAGTAAGTTCTGGAGTCAGGTAAATCGCCACACCAGGTGGAATAAAAACATTAAAGATATCAAAAATGAGTTTCGTATAATTTGAAAAGGACTATAAGCTCGTTGTTTACATAAGACAAGTATCTGTATGAGAGTCAGCACACGGAAAATATGCGTAGTTGATCAAGGAGAGAGAGGGGATTTCATCGATTGTTTGAACGAGATTTTATTATTATAACTAATTTTGCGTGACAGAGCGTTGTCTTTTGTCTTGTATTTAATTTAGGTGCACACAATTCACATGTCTATATAAATATTTACATATATTACGGTAATAATATAGTACGTAACACATACTTAATAAGTGTCTTAGTAAATAGAACCCTTCATTTATGAAGAAAGTAGATAAAGTTACAACAAGCAGTAAGACTAACTCTAAAGATAAGTAAATTCAGAAATAACTGAAATTTATTTAAACAGTATCCCCTATTGTACTCCACCTTTTTTAAATTTAAATTAAATTTGCTTATACCTAACGCAATCATCGACTTAGCATTAAATATATAATACAATTAATCAACCAACAATTCGGCTTTATCCGATTTTAAAATAGATGAATTTGTTTCTTGGACACATAACTTTTCCTTTTATTAATTTTAGTTATACCAGATGTTCTTTTAGAATGCCGGAGGAATGTTGTCATGCATAATTAGCATGGGTATAATAAAAAAAAAAAGCACACATAAATAAAAAAAATATATTCGTTAGAGTGTTTTTGTTAATAAACCATTTCATCTAATTAACATTCCTCTGAATTAAATATGAATGTGTTATACCGCACCACTTCTCAAACGATCTGACAAGAAGAAAAGAATCACATGAACAGTTGACATGCAAAAGATAAAATGCATATATCAAGTAGATGTGCCACGTTTTTTACACGAAATAAAAGCTAAATTTCAATAATTTGAAAGAAAAGCAACTGTAAAACAGCACAAGAAATGATTATTTTTTTTAAAGTTGTAATTATATATTGCTTTATTATGCAGAGAGAGAAAAGATTCTTTAAAACAAAGAGATACATATATAAAGACCCATTTTTTTTTTTCAGTTAACGCATACCCATTTCTTTCAAATGAAAACAATATTATTTTAAAGAAAGAAATATGTATTACTTCCTTGAAATAAAGCTGAACTCTAATTTAGATACGATAGAAATATAATACAGTAAACAGATAATATAAGCTGATTTTTCTATTATTGTCTAGGGCTCTCGTTTTGAGCATCATCGGCCATATCCTTAGGCCCTTTAAGAATGCTGCCGAAATATCATAGATGTAAAGAACGCACCCCAAATGTCATGTTGACGATAATGTCATTAACGCTATATTTTATAAAATAGAAATTTGTAATATTTGATCAATTTTAAATCACCTACAATACAAGAAATATATACTTAAGAATAGGTAAAATGCAGTTTTATGAAATAGCTATTTGAATTTTGACTTTCTACTTTCCTGGCCAATTTGTTTTTAAATAATTTAAAACATGACGTTAAGAAAAAAGATTATCGGATATGTTTCATAAAACTTAAAAATCCGAGATTTAAAATCATTTATTAATTTTCTTAGCATTTTCTCTATATGTAAGTTTGTTAAACAAACTACAACTTACTATATATATAAGGTAACAGACCCAGTAAGTGACACCGAACAGAAGTAATGTACCTGGTGCACTTATAAATTAATTAGACTTTCGAGAGAATATCTATGGAACTATTTAATATAATAACTATTTAAATAAAAAAATACAAAAATAAACTTCTTCCACTCTTCAAATTATAGTAGTATAATTTATAACATTTCACCACCTTGCAAATAAATAAATATCTACCATTTTCGGATGTTTACAGTTTATATGTCGCATGCTCAATGTTCATAGAACGTATTTATATAAGTAATATCCAGCAAAGAGGCTTTACATCGCAGAGGAGGGCCGTAATGACTATAAATACGTGCACCTACGCATGTATACTATTATATACGCATAATCGCTCTACACAAAGCATTTACAAGCTCACGCAAGTATTTTATGTGTGTTTGCCCACCTGAAGTCCCGAAAATACTCGAACAAAAACAGCATTAATGTTTTTTGAGAAAAATATGAAATTAAGTTTTTTGCTTTAGTGCGGTGACCTTGCAAAAGACTTTTTTTATTTCTGAAAACATTTGTGACGTATCTAGAAAACGTCAACAGAAAATACAAGGTTTAAATCATATCCCTTAAGTAGACTTAACGGATTAAAACCTGCGGACATTAGAGGGCACCTTAAAATCCTTGAAGATCCCAATATCTGATTCACGTTGCAAGGGGCATGATCCCTATTGAATATAATTTTGATCAACCTTACAAAGTGGTCATCGAAAACCACACAAACGGCTCAATAATAATAGAAGGAGTAGGGACAGGCATAGGGGCCAATGGGCCTAACTACCACCTCAAAATGCCCAAGTAGCACTCCACACTAACATATTTGAAGTGGAGATTTTTGCTATAAACTTATGCGCCGTAGAGGATACGAGGCGCGACCATAAGTATATTTACTGACAGTCAGGTAACGTTGAAGGCTGTTAGAGCCTATACATACGAGTCTGGCCGAAGTTAGCAAAGATAGTGCTATCTTTCAGTAAAGTGGACCCTGGAAGGATTTTTGACACATCATGCAGACCTAAAATACCATCTATACAAACTCGGAAAAACAGAAGAACCAAATCTGCCGTCTATGTCTAGAAGATCTAGAAACAGCACAACAACATTTTGTGTGAATGTGTTCCTATCAGTCGTACTCGATTCAAGACTTCAGTAGGCCAGTTCTCACGCCTATTGAAATCCAGGAAGAATATCCTAGATTAATTTTAAGGTTCATTAAAAGCCTTTTTATAAAGAGAGGCGCGTTTGAAACAAAAAAAGAAAAATTAAAAAAATACAAAAATTAAGAAAAATTTAAAAATTAAGAAATTACAATTTTTTTAACGTGACGTCTAGTGTAAAGACCGCGTCGAGCTTTTTTTAAAGTGACGCATTTGAAAAAAAAAGAAGAAAGATGAATCTACAGGGTGTATCGACGACCCCAAACCAGTCACAGGTGTAGATAGGGGTTAGTTACTCGGAGAAACCAAAGATGCTTAGCTTAACCTTACTTTTAAATGTCAACAATGGTATCTCCTTACAAATGATGGGCAGCTTTTTATAAGTTCCAATTGCAGAATTTTTTATCAAACGGCAATTGAATGTTTCTGTTTCTTTTAACGATAGCTCCTGTAATACTCAAAAAGGTAGTCAAAAAAAATCAAAACTTGCATAAGGAAACGTTAGGGAAAAATATCTCAAAACTTGCTCAAAAAGTTCACTCAAAATTAATTGCTCCAATAAACTTTTCAAAAATTCAAAGTGAATTTATTTTTATGGTCCTGCTACTATCTACTACAGGCTTTAAAAAATGCCGTTTTATGCTTCCTATTAGCTTTTTTTCAATTTTCAAAATTCTAACCATTGGAAAGACGCGACTTTTTTTTCAAAACTTAATTTACTATGGTAAATAGTATGAGGATCATATAAAAACCTTGTTGCATATAGGAAACCGTATTTTTTAAAAAAAATTATTAAAGATCAATTAGTTTTGAGTAAAAATAAATTAATTCTCATAAAACCTAAGATAAATTCGAAGGAGTTTTTGGAAAAGATTAAAAAATAAGATGTTTACTTCTATTTTTTATTTTTCTAAAAACATTTCATCTAATATCTAGATCAAGTAGATTAATTATTATTTCCTAACAAAAAGGAATTTAACAACACTTCTTACTGGTATGATGATTCCAACAATAGACCATGAGCTCGCCTGGTGGCATTTTTCGGGTCTAACACGTCTTGATATATTTTTTTTTTTAAGAAAGTGGAAAAAAAGAATGGCTTTTTTTTCAAAACTTTGATAGGATCCTTTTAATTATCGGTACGTTGAAGTAAAATTATTGAGCAAAACATACGGTTTATGTTAGATATGCCATGAATTTGCACAATTCTACATGCATAAGAAGAATTGCTACTTAAAATTATTTTTATTGCATTTTAATTAATGAGGATAGTCGAACAAAACATTGAATTACATTGGCGGGTATATACCTAATAAATATTAAATGAAGTGATTAATTTAAAAAAAAAACGAGCAATAATTTATGTGTCCTTATAAATAAAATTTATAATTCTAGACTAGCTTCAACACGACTATAAAAGCACTCAAACAATGAGTAAAATATTATAGAACCTTACCGATATACCTATAAGCAAATACACTTACATAATATGTAAATTACTCACCAAAAAATTGGTTAATATTTACAGGTTTACGTTTGCAGGTACGAATACGCACCAAAGCTCGAGTTTCATATATAATGGTATAATATCAACACTTCCAAATTTAATATTATAAATGTTTTTCCTTTACGGTGATCTCCACATAAATAAATCCAAAGATACAATGATGTATGTTTATTATTGAAAATGCTATAAAGTAGACACAATATTTATGTAAATATACAAGCACATGCAAGGCAGAGGAAGGGAGAAAAAGAAACAAAGATAAATTTGGTATACGACCATGTCAATATCTCGAATGTAAACTCCGTGAGATGTTAAAACACGTTACGTAAAGTATCTACGTTGACAGAAAAGGTGTTTTGAGAAATCTGACGAAAACGCTGTAAAGCACCTCCGAACAAAACGACAGCTCATTTGAGGTCGTAAATCAACATCTTGTACGTATCTATTACCGAAAGAATGCGAATGAACCGATCACAAATCATTCCAATATCTACAAATACCGCATGTCAGTCAGTTCTGGGAGATAACATTTTTCTTCTTTGGGAATTAAGACAGGATATTTGCTGTGGATATCGGTTTATTTTGGAACTTACCTCGCAAATTCCTCCTATCTTTCTCGTTTTTAATAATCTCCGTTTTTTCCAGCGTCATTCGGCCTGCGAAAGGTATTTTTCATAGGAACACCCTAATATTCACACAAACAATAATGGGGAAACATTATTTATTAATACATATTATTATTGGAGACAATAGTTAAATGTTTTTGTGCAGACATTTCTAAATATAAAATAAATGCCCTAGAACTTTAACATAATTCTTACCTAGTGATGTAAAATACCCAGGTATTTATTTTTGAGGGTAAATACCTGGGTATTTACCTTGGTATTTACTCAATGAGGGTGTATATAGGTAGGTATTTTTAATATAGTATAAAATTTGGAGAAATCATACAAAATACAAATGTATATATTTATTATTAAAAAAGTAATCTAAAATTTACATGCAGGAACATAACATATTATATTAATAATAACATTCTGATTCTTATTCATCCAAACTGCGATCCAAACCTTCGACCTCATCATTACTACTGTTATCGTTACTATTGTCACTTTCTTCACTTTCTGAAGACCGCTTTCTTTTTGTTCCTTGCATTTCCTCATGTGATTGAGTACCACTTTGTTTGATAGTTGTACTTCTTTCCAATTTCCAATTATAAGCAAGGTATGTAATTTTCGCAGCTCTTTCAGTTGATAATCGATTTCTTTTCTTAGAATGAATCCAACTGAAAGTACTAAATGTTCTCTCTGTAGCAGCTGATGTAATGGGGGCACTCAGTATACGAATTGCAACCTCGGCTAAAACATTTGTGCCTCTTAAGCTTTGCCACCACATTAAAGGAGTTAAATTTTTAATTCCATCCCAAATGAATGTTCGTGACCAAACTCCAGATTTGGTTCTGTAATTAGTCAGCTCAATTTGAAGCTCTGTTTTTGTAAGATTCATATTATTTCCAGTTGCATAAAGAAAATCCATTGCATCCAGTAACTCTTCTTTTGATAACTCACACCCTAGAGTTATTGGGTTTAGTAAACTAGCAGTCAAATGAATTTTGCCAATTGCAAATTCTTTTCTAGCAGAAATTTTTTTCAATATTTCTTTCACTTCTGCTTTTTGTAATGGTGATTGAGGTAGTAATTCTATTAATACTTTTTCTAAATTTTTAATTTCATAATAAACTATGTGGATTAAAGGTTCATTGGCTTCAAATTTAGTAATTAAATTGACAATCGGTTTTAACAAATTTATCATTTTCTCCACACGTACCCAAAATATGCCATCATCTAATAATCTACTTTTTAATTGTGAAGTAATATCAGAATCGTTACTAACAGCCAACATTTGCAAAACTATTTTATTTTTAAATAAGCTTTCCAAACAAAATAAATAACTCCCCCAACGTGTTTTTCCTGGTAATTTTAAACTAATATTAATATTTTTCTCTTTACCAATTTTGGTAAACAAAGCGTTAAGTACATGACTATTTTTTATGGTCTTAATAGCTTCTGTTACTTGTCCCATAAACACTTTAATGAAGTTGCAACTTAAAATATCATTGCATAACAAATGCAGTAAATGGGCAATGCAACCCAAAGGTACAATGTGTTGAAACTTCTCTGCCATGGTCAGGTTCCTGAATGCTGCTCGCATATTTGCGGCATTGTCTCCAATTATAACAAAAAATTTTTCAACCCCATATTTTTCAATAACAATTGCCATTTGTTGTGATAAATATTTGCTGTCATGTTTATTTTCCTTTGTTATTACAAAATCAACAAATCGCGGTTCTGGTTTACAAATAACAAAATTAATTATCGATTCATTTCTTAAATTGCTCCAGCCATCACATTGCAAGTGCAGGGTGGGAGAGTTATCCAACTCAGCTTTTATTTTGGTTTGTAACTCTTTATATTCTAAATTTAAATAAGTATTGGATATTTGATTCCTGGAGGGTAAAGTAAATGACGGTCTCACTTGCTTGAAGAAATCAATCCAAAGAGGATGTTCAACCAAAGAGAGGGGACTGCCACTAACAAAAATTGCTTTTGCCAGTGCTCTATTTAATTGTTCCTGAAACAATTAAACGATTTTTATGACTAATAAAACATATTCGTACATAAATTATATTTTGTATCAATAACTTGTACATACTGTAAAGGTTACTTACATTTGCTTCCTTATTCATAGTATCCATAAAAGAATGTAATACCTGCGATTGCGATTTCGAAAAATGTACATTACTGGCAGTTCCACTTTGTGATGCATTTGAAGTTTGCCCACTGCTCGTAGAAGCTTCTTCAAAATTTATTAATTGCAGGTGAGAATCGTCATTATAGCTTTTACATGGTCTAGCTACTTTTTTCAGGATATTTTTTAATTCTTGTGGGCATTTTAAGCAGTCTAATACGTGTTTCTCCATTTTATTAACATTTGCAAATCTATATTCCTTAGAGCAATGTTTACACACCACACCTTTGCCCTTTACATTAAAGAAAGTCCAGCATATGCCTTTACGTTTGCCCATTTTTATATGTGTATTAAACAATAATGTCTTTCGGTCAATTTACCACTGATATTGAAACAATAAAAATAGAAGCGCTAATTAACATGCGAATCGGGCGAACTGAATACGAATTGTGTAGTTGAAAACGGCGGTGTAGTAGGAAAATATATACATAGGGGAAGTACAGGTCGCCATGACGCATGCGGCATGCGCGTCTTTTACCGGTGTTGATAAGTAGCGCGTACAGAAGCGAAAAGGTATTTTACAGCGGGTAGGTAAATGTATGTAGGGTAAATACCCGGTAAATACCCGCAATTTTTTTTACCTACCCGGAGGGTATTTACCAATTCACATCACTATTCTTACCATACCTACAATCAACCAACCATTATTAATATACTCATCGACAAGTCGTCCACGTGTAAACTATATATGGAGACACATCTTTCATATCTTTGTAGTGCATATTCGGTGACCGTCAAGTAGTAGGTTCTCGAGTCCTACTGACAAAGCACTCTCTGCCGCTCGGATGCATTTTGTGTTGTTAGAAGACGGTGAGCGAACACTTTAGCGAACGATACATACGATGCACTTAAGCACTAGCGCGGAGGGGAGAGGTATAAATGCATTATGCACGCGTAAAACAATCGTAAGCCATGGACGGTCATGTTTCGTATGCAAGACCGCTAGAAATGACAGATTACCGTACGCGACCTAAAGAAGTTATGTTGTCATCTGATAAATATTCATAATTGATCATCTCTACACAATTTCTGCTGTTGTTAAGTGTGGTGACTGAACACTATAAAATCATAAGAATCAATTTGTATTTGAAGAAGAAATATTTTCTCTAAATCTGATCTAAGTCTGTTTTAGAAAGAAATTGATAAATACTAATTAACCAGATATTTCTTATTTTGCTTTTGTCCGAGATAATTGAAGCTAAATTACCTCAAATTATATAAAATGTAATATTTATTATAAAAAAGAAACATAGGTATTCATATCGGAGCTTCAGGAAAATCAAATTATAGAAAATTAAAATTTAATATTCCTTAACAAATTCAATTTATAAATAAACCATTCTCATTTATTTTTAACAGTGTAGTATATTAAAATTTTTATTTCACGTTTTATTACAAATATCAGCATTTCAAAAACGGTACCGATATGCTTACGGAAACCAAATGCTGTGCTTTAATTGTAATTTCATCAATTCCAGCGACTAGATTTTGAATTTACATTCCCTAAATACGAAACGGATCTGTATTAGTAATAATAATAATAATAATAATATATTTGTTAAATAATACCTATAAAGGTGTATAACACGTCAATAAAAAAAATTTAAGTATAAAACCAAAATAAAATAAATGTCGAACAAATGTATATAAATTAACAATCACAACAGTTGGGAATCCAGCTTACATCCCAGGAAAAGGGTCTCATCATCGCAGGTGAGGCACTGCTCATTGTATTCCACACTTAATTTTTCAGTACTGTTAAATTTGATTAGTTTAGTTTTTTGGCAGTTTAAGTGCAGGTTGTGATCATTGAACCAATTACTCAATAGTGTTTAATCTTTTTCGTATCGCCCTGTCCGAAACCACCTCCGGAAGATCATCCACATATAATAGAAACAACAAAGGGCCAAGTATCAAGCCTTGGAGAACACCGCAAGACATCGGCTCCCACTCCAACCGGATCTCACTGCCAGAATTATCATGAGCCACAACACACTGATGCCTGTCCGAAAGGTACGACTGACTCCATCTCAAAGGCAAACCACGAAAACCGATTATTTCGGTCCATAAGCATTGCGACTGTCACATCACCGGCCTCAATTCCAGCCACGATCTTCTCCAACAGTTGAAACAATGCTCTCGCTGTGGATCTCTTTTTCACGTACCCATTCTGCCAATTATTCAAAATGCTGTGTTTATTCAAGAATTTAGGAATTCTTTTCTAAACAATTTCCGCAAAAACTTTACAAATGTTTGAGATTAGTGAAATGGATCTATAATTTTGGTTTTGGCTTATTGGTTTAATTAATGAGAGCTTCAATTGCTCTGGCAATATTGTCTCCTCAAAAGACATATTCACAATATAAGCCAACGGGGCCGCTATAGTTTCACTGCAGTGCTTCAAAACTCTGACAGGTATTCCATCGAACCCCACCGCAGCTGTACCATTCCAAATTTCTGATCTCGAGTGGACCCCATAATTTCCCTTAATCCAAATTTTACTTATGACAGTGATATTAATAACATTTACCAGGTAAATCAATTTAGCCGCATTTTTATTTTCCATAAACTCTTATCCAAAAGTAAATAACTAAATAAAGTCACATATCCTCTATTCTGAACAATATATTAACAATTTCCACCGTTTCAATTCTGCACCTTAATAACCGCAGCGTCCATATTCCTTAATTATCTTCCCAGCTGTTTACTTACCCCCTTCCCCACTACAATACGTAAAAATAAAAAATACACTTATACGTACATATGCGACCAGCGGCGGCACATCGAGGCTGAACTTCCAGATGTGTGCAAAGAGATAACTCCGCGCCAGCAATAAATTAAAACTCGTAATGGAGAAAGAGCTTTCGAAAGGGCCGGGAGCCAAGAGCCCGGCCAACTGGGACACCGCCGCGCCGGCCGGGGGCGCCCAGGCGGCCCCGCGAAATGGATAATGTCCCAGTTAGGGTCGAATTTATGCCAGAACTTTATGTTTAACGTTACTGCTGCAACTAGCGAAGGTCATTAGGGAATGTGGAACGTTCCGTGGGTTTGTGGGCCACCCGCTGGATGCACACAAGCGAGGACAGCGCGAAATAAGCAATAAAATCCGTTATAATGTGGGACGGGGTTTGTGCGTCTGAAATTGGACGATCCACTCTTGGAAATGATCCCGGCAAGTGCGCTTCTATGCATATGATATCGTATATTAACGTTGGCTTGGGGTAATGGAGACATTATCGTTAAATTTCTTTGAGGACACGCTGGTGTGAAGCGATTTTATTTATTTTTATTTATTCCATTTATTTTTCGAAAAAGGGCAACATTTTCGAGGACACATTCTAAAGAAGTGTAAATAATCGGTACTTAGCTGAATTTTATTTTGTTTATTTTATTATTATATTAATATTTAAATTTAATTATTAAGTATTTTATCTTTAACAAACAACATCTCTAAAGGCTTTTATTCATTCGTCATTGTGTTTCTTTTTTTTTGTGTTACCACAGAAATTTTATCAATAACTAAGTGAATGCATACTATTATTAACACTGTATTATTTCAGAATTTCATTTTTTGTGGACGCAGAAACATAGCCATAAACAAATAACAAACAACTTTAGTTTGGAATCTAAGGCAAAACTGCATGTGCATGATTTGTTTAAGGAAAATGCGGATAAGAAATTATGAATTTTGTTATTCTATACCTCAAGATTGCAATTCTAATGACGTTAGTTTAATTCTAAGAATCGTATCGCTTGTACAATGCACAAAAGAACAATAATAATAAAACGGGATTTAATCTTACAACTACCAAACGAATAAAAATCCGCAATTGCTTGATATATTTTTTTATTTAGTATAGTGCAGTTTATGAAGTTATGAATTTAATTTACTATTGTCGACTGTCACTAATTCAACGAAAAAATCTCAAAGAATATACCAAAGCCCGCCTGGTGGCATTTTTCTGTTCTTACTGTCAGTATTAATAGTTTCTTGGTTTTTGGGTCTTTTTGTAAATAATAATAATAATATTAATAATTGACAATTCTTATTTTGTGTTTTTTTTTTTTGATAAAATACGTATGTTGTTTTAATTTGAAAACTTTGTGTTTTATATGAAGATTGTTTTGTAGATTGTATATCAATACAAGAACTATAGTGATCTCTATAAGGGTGGCAACAGAAAATAGTAAAAGGCACATTACACGTTAAATTAATGTGTCGAAAAATACGCACCTATTTTGTTAAGGATTTTTTAGAAAATTGTAATAATGCAGAAGATGTGAACACCTTTTAAAATCAACTTGAACGCAATTTATGATCTACTAAATTAAAAAATGCGTTTTCTTTATGGATTGTCCTTTATGCATTCCACAGTTATAACATCTAATCTTGATGTAACTAACAAAAAAAAGTACTGGGTACTCTCTAGATATTTTAGATTGTTATTAATTAATAGAATGAAACTTACGTGAAAAATGTACATGAACGTAGGGATGAATCAGAAAAAATAGATTTTTTTTTTATCTTTGAAATAGGACGAAGCTATAGCTTCTTTCTATTGAAATCATATATGATTTCATGTTTGAGTATAATTCTAGACAACCTTTCCTGATGGCATTTTCCATCGTTTGTAAAAATAAGCATACTTTCCTCTAAAAGAAAAAAACTTATTAAGCAAAAGACAATATGCATTCCAGAAGCAATATGGAACTGATTTATTAAATAATATCAAGCAGAATCTTGAAGGTAAAAATACAGTAGTGGCGATCTTCATAGATATGAAAAAAGCATTTGATACGATATCATAGATCGAATTAGTAGAAAAGCTGCACAACTTCGGTACAACCGGAAAAGAATTAAATCTAATAAAAACGTATTTCTTAAATAGAACACAAACGACGATTATAAATAATAATGAAAGCGAAAAATCAATAACGGAATATGGTGTACCACAAGGTGGAAATCTACCTCCAACATGTACACTAACGATATGTTAAAATTCAAAATGCATGGAGGCATATATGCCTACGCGGATGATATACTTGTATCATATACACAGGTAAAAATAATTAACAGATCCAGAGAAATATAGACAAAGATATGCTGAAAATTGAACAATGGTGCTGTAACAATTTAATCACAATTAACGAAGCAAAAACAGAATATGTGGTATTCACAAGGAAAATTACGCCACCAAATTTTACTATAACTATTAATAATCAAAAAATAACAAAAGTAGAGAAACTCAGCTATTTGGGACTAACACTTCAACAAAATTTGAAATGGGATGAACACATTGATATTCTATCAAACAAAAACACAAAATTAAAAGCTGCATTACGCAAAATAAAGGGCATCATACCCAAACATATGAGAAGATCTATTTATCACAGCCTCTTTACTTCGCATATGATTGATATTTTGGGGAGAAACTACAGAAAGGAACCTGAATAAACTACAAATACAGCAAAACAAACTCTGGAAGACAATATACTCTATAGACAAAAGAACATCGTCCATTCAATTATATAACAAAATAAGATAACTAGCCGTGAGAGAACTGATTCAGCAAAAAAAATCTTTTATACTACTTTTATATTATAACATTGAAGACAACTTGGTGCGCAGTGAAATAAACTTAAAAGGAACAAACACAAATATCTCAACTTCAAAAAAAGAATTACGCAGATGATTAAAAACAAGAAAATATAACACACACCCAAGAAAAAAAGCTGAACGCAAGACAAATTAGGAGTCCTCGATACCAATAGTCCGGGCGGAAACTACTTCCCTCACACGCTATGAAGAACAGAACCGTAACGCTAAACAAATATATGTACAAGTACATGTAGCTATTATATTTATGTATGTATGCATTTGTACCTTAATAAATGATTTAAATGAAAAAAAAAATGCGTCGAAAAGTTTTATGCGGTAGTCTCTAATTCATTAGCCAATTATTATATGCGGTAGCTTTCCATAGCAGTCAAGTGTCTCATTTAATACGTATCTTCATATTGTTTGTTCAAATCCAAACGACAATATTATATATTTGTGATTTTTCAACCGTCTCATCTCTAATTATCTCTATGTGGAAGCTTATCTAGAAACGTGTAGCTCTCGAGATCCTATCTGACGTCTATTATGTAATTGTACGCTGTAAATTAACTGACAATTGTAAACAATAAACTTTTTTACTACCACACAAAACAACCGTAAACTCACATAAATATCACCAAGGAAAGCGTAAGTGACAAGTAATTGTCACAGCATGTGTGGGAGCTTTAATTACACTTTAAAAAATATAATAAACTACTACATTTAGTTTCTTATTGACAGATATATCGCCTGACGTGATTATTACCACTGACCCTGTTTTTTTTAGAAGCTATATACGAGGAGGCAACACGCTCTGAGAAAATATCTCAAAACCACACCCCACGCCCACGCATTTTTCGTTTTAATGCCATTCGACCGTCGCTTTAGAAAAAGGGTTAAATCGCTGAGCGGTGACGTGGCACACACAACAACCTGTTTAAGTTTAAATTCCTGGCTGACGTTCTGAGAGAAATGCGGTTCTCTTTGGCAGGTAGAATATATAGGAGAGGAAAAATGAGTGTGCCGTTTCCGGTGAATCGCAACTGCGATCTTGTGATCTTCCTCTAGGTATGTGGCGTTTGCTACACGGAAATATCGTTCTGATTCGGAAAATTGTTGTGGCATTACGGCGTGTGGAGGACTCATGCTTTAGGAATGTAGTGTTCCAGTCGGAACGAATTATCTTAGCGGGAAGACGTATTCATTTGTAGTCAATGCTTGCGATCATCTGTGTGAAGGTGACTGTGCTCTTAGTACAGTTGGGGACAACATAAACGAGACACTTCGATATACAAGCTTATATCACGAGAAGCATAGTTTGCATATCACATTCTAAAATTTTTAAAGGAAAACTTAAACATTTTCTCATTCTATTAGAACCTTATAGCTTTAATGAGTTTTTAAATAGACAAGTAGCAATGTAGTTTGTTTTGTTTGCTTTTATTTTTTTTTAACGCGAATTACAATTAGATCATGATGATGAGAAATTTATGAAATAATACACCATTTTCTTCTGTTTTTTGTACTATTATTTACATGTATTTGGTTTTTATTTGTTTATCTGAAGTACGAATTTGTATCTTCTTCAAGTTTCTTAAAGGCCTTCTCAAGTTCTTTTTTTTTATCCTTTTATTAACAAGACTGTATAGTCTGCATATGGAATATGCTGCACTTTATGATGGTAAATCGTACCTGTTTGTTTGTACCTTACTAATTTTTACTATTACTTGCATTTGCACTACGAGATTAAATCGGTCCGTCGAAATAATGTTTGAAAACTCCCTTCCATTTATATAATCAACACATATTTTACGAAATTTTTAATATAACTCATTAATTATCTTTTAGAATCAATTTATAACAAACATAAAATCAAGGAACATCACTAGCATATCAAACAATAATACTTTATCTAACTATGCATTGAAAGAAAAAAGTGGCAAGCAAATCGATGATAGAAACATGAACACTTTTTTATTATTTGGAAAATATTAAAATACACCTTTAGTCGAAACTAATCGTGAAAATCAACTACAAATTCGGTTCACACTGTTGCCTAAATAGCACAACGATGTCCCATATCAAATAAAATTGATTGCCGCAATAAAAGATTATTTGTCTTAACATTCTTTAGCTTAATGCAACAAAAATTTATTCACTCCAGTCTTGAATTGATTTCTTTCTTTTGTTCACACATACCAATAATGTAAGAAAATATATCTATTACAATTCCAAATTTGTTTTAGCATAAAAGCAACTTGGGTTATACGTAATAATTTAGTAGCGCCATCTGTAAGGAATATAATGCGCTATTAATGTATCTTTCTTGTCAAACACAATAATTTTTTAACTTTCTTTTTAATTGTAATACAATATATAAATTAATACAGTGTTTTTACTGCGCCCTTATGGAAGAGATATGAAAATAGAGGAACAACACAAAAAATAATTAATTTAATCTCATAAATTATTAAATTAATACATCTAAAAAAATACCGCGGTCATTCGCTTAACAATTATACTACCTACTTCAAAAACTTTCACACCAAATATGTATTACAATTCTCTCAGAACATACACATCTTAAATAACACTACATATTTTGTTTTCTAGTTAAGGAATTCTCTTTAACAAGATGTAATACCGTTTATGTCGTCCACTACTGTACACACCTAAATCTCTTGTTCGTACGCTAGACAGGTATGGACCCGCATCATACGATTGCAGACAGGTAGATCGACCTTACTCCTAAAGCCCTCATCGGCCGATGAATATCAACCATATTGCAGGCAATGCCCACCCCACGCATTCATCTGTTTATTGTATACTTATACACAATGGTAGACAGACAGGAGAGACCTTGATGCGGCATTTACAGTTTGTAATTCCATTCAACCAGTCTGTTTCATGACAAATGGGGGTTGTAGATAAACGCATTAGCATCAACAACGATGATTCAGGAAAGAATGTGAAAAATAATACTCGTATACATATCTACCTAAGTTTCTATTTCGTAAGGGTGCATAACTGTCCTACACACTAAAAAATATTTGCAATTCCTACGGAAATTCCAGTAATTTATAGGGTAAATTTACCAAAAATTAGAAAATATACCTGAAGTTTTCTTCATCCATTCATTTTCCCAATTTTTGGCAATTTTGCCTTATACGTTACTGGAAATTTCCGTAGCAATTGCATATATTTTTTAGTGTGTATGTCTATTTCGCATCAATATTAAAGAAATTATGTTTAAGTACTTCTAATTAATTTTTTCAATATTGCAATGGTAACCATGCAGGATATGCTAAATATTGTACAGTGAGACAGCGTTGATACAGTCCTAAAAATTTAAGAAAAGTGTAATTAAAGATATAAAAATATCAATTAATTGACGTTATAGTATTCCTCATGAGTGAAGTACCATCTCTAGGCGACTTTTAACACAAGTTTAGAGTTGGCTGATATTCTATGGTATTTGAAATTGTAATAAATCCTTTTAAATTTTTAGGGAGTAAATGCGATCAATTTTGAACCGTGTTTTCACAAATCACCTCCATCTGACTCTTATACTTTGCATAGTATATTGACTAAACCCGGAAAAATACTAAAGATGTGAAGAAAATGAAAGTAAAATTCATATCTTGCCTATAATAAGAATCTTACGGAGTTATACGGATACTGCCATATTGGCTCTGTTAACCGACATTTAAAAGTTAATTGTTTTGGTGGCATTTTTCGGTTCCAATTGTGTTTAGGCATTTTTTTCTTTGATGTCCATGAATTGTCCCAGCCAGATCTGTGACTGCATCACTGGCTAAGTTGCGCTCGTCTTGTTGATTGAGAGTTTGGTTTGTGTACCCTAGGGAGCGCGCATCTAAATCCTTGATTTCCCAATAAGGGACGGGGGATAAGCCTTGAGATGAGATAGTGATGAAAATGAGTTTGCACGCAGAGTGTCGTTGATGACGTCTGGCGGGCAGAAACTCGACCACGTTGTTAATATTAGTTTTACCGCCATCCAAATGAAGTGCTAATTAAAGTTGCTTCAATTCGCTCATGAACAATGAATTGAGTGAATGAAATGCGATTATTGCATCAATAAATTAAGATCATTATTATGATTACCTAGTTTATACCCTATAACAATTTCTAAAATATAAAGAACATACATTGAATCAACCATTTGGGAACAGCACATCAACAAATAATGTTCATTGTATTGATGCTTTTGTTCATTCTACCACGCAAGTTCGTACATAAAATTGATAACTCACGGTTATTCGATAAACCAAATAAAGTTGTTAGAATAGTACTGGTGCTCTTGATAACAATAACATATTTCATTATTATTTTCAATTATTTTGATTTTATTAAAATAATTTTTATTATAAGCTCACTCATCAATAATGTAAAAGTTAGAGACGACTTGTAGAATCCATTCTAGGGATTTATTCTACAGACTATTGCTTATCAATTTCGAACTTGAAGCTCTCAATTATAAACTTCCACCCTTTAAAATTACAACTCCCTCTGCTCAATTATTCAATTTCCGGACCGGAGACAACTCCACCTATACATATATCCAGTTTCAAGATCGATACCTAAACCCCATTAAACATTTAATACCCTGCGTCTATATCCGAATTCCCAGACTGCCGCTCCTGGATCGATTAGAGTGTTCGATTTCAATTGGACGTGTAATTCATCAGATGAAACCCCTTTGCATGCGTATATTCCATGTAGCCGTCTGGGTTTAAGTTACGCGATACCGTATTCTGCGTACAAATTTCCGCTCCTTTTTTTAATTTGCATACGTATAGGTAAGTGTATATGCTCATCCGATAAGCGGTAATATTTATTATTATGAACAATGTTATAGCAAGGGCAAGAAGGTGCCTTCTAGCCATTAATAACAGCATCTAAAATTCTCATGGGTACATAGAAGACGCGGAGAAAAATTTCTAGAGGGTCCTCGAGCGTTATTTTTTTGTTCCGGGATGCTTGGGAAGGACTGGTTTTTTCATGTAGTATGCGGTTGTGTTGGGTATGAACTTTATTTTAACGTGCTTACGACGGTAAAGGCATTGGCATCTTTTGACCCTTCAGCAAAAATGGGGTTATTTACGGTTTCGTGCCCGACTTAAGGGGATTTCGCTTCATGATGTTGGTAAATTGAGCCGTATAGTTAGAAGATTTTTGTACACAAACTATTTTTAAAATATTCGTGCAATAGTTTTTCAAATGGTTTATGGTGCTGTTCCAAATCTAGACTAGTCGTCCTTACATTTTGCTGGAGTTTTTTTTTTTTAGAACTTGGAAAACAATTACAAAAATGAGACAAAACCTCCTTCCAAAATTCTTGTTCCCACCACGCGAACTACAATTTGTTCTAGTTTTGTTTTTATTTTTAATTCACCTTAAGTTTTATTTACTATTTCACTCAACAACATTGGTACTGAACGTACAATGCAATCACATAATATATAGAGTATCTCAGTAAAATAAGGAAATATGCCAAAACTTTGTGAACAGCTTATATAATTATCTAAATCACCTTTGTATATAGTATTTGATAACAAAAGGAGCGTTAATAACTAATTTCTAAAATTGGATAAAAAAAGCACAACATACGTCGTTCAGTAACATCCTAGTATATAAATGGCTATACCAGCTGAAAGGCTGCGTAAACAGGGCAGGGCTGCCATTGAAACTTTTTTCTATCTTTAACTGTTTAAAAGTTATTGTAGATAAACGAGATTTCAGCCGAATTTCAAAGTCAGATTGCACCCTTTAAACTTGAAGTTCCGCTGTAACATTCCATGGAGTCTACGAATTGACAAAGTTTCATCAGAATCTGCGATTTACAAAAGATTTTGTTTGATTCAATCACTTTTCTTGTAAAGAAAAATGGTTTGCAAATAAGATTTAAATTTATTTTTGCCAACGCTCTGACTCTTTCAAAGCCTGAAACTGAGTTGTGCCGCTGTAAATGACACCTACCGTACTCTAATGTAAATAACTATTGTTTTAAAATAATAATTGTGTTCAACGTACGACCAATACAAGTCATTGCGACACAATTTCTTTATAGTATTTTTTTCTAATTTGCACATTAATTAATACTACATTCCGTAAATTCCTCCAAATTAACACACTAGTGCCTTAATAACTCATTACCACACTGTAGTCTTTAGGCTTTCACGGCCGTCGTTGCTGGCTGCTCTTCGGTTCTCGGGTTGTCTGCCGTGTAGATAGTTTGAATTGCTTGACGTTTCGATCATCTTGTCGTCATCAGAAGTGAAAAACTTCACTTCTGAAGAAGAGTCACGACAAGATGATCGAAACGTCAAGCAATTCAAACTTTCTACACGGCAGAGAACCCGAGAACCGAAGAGCAGTCATTAGTGTCATTACCACACTGCGTCGTCGTTTGTTTTAGCTTGATTTACATCAAATTAGAAAAAAATATTATTAACAAAAAAATGTTTATTGTGATATTAAAGCTTTACATACCGAGTTTGAATGGGATGTTCCGACATACCTAAACAAAAAATATAGTTGTTTACCATTTTCTTGATACGCGTATGTAAGTGGCTCTTCTATTTCAAAATCTTTAAATACGCGTTAAAGAAATTTGATAGCAATTTTTGTTAACAATATTCGATGGTGTAGTGATTTTTGACGAATATTACAGCTATCAAACACAATTTATATTTTTTTGGAAGGTTTATCATTTTTCAAGAAAAGGACACATAGTTTTATACAATGAAACCTCTCAACAATCACGAGACTAACTGATTTGTCCCTTACCGAGGATTGCCCGCTGAAGAGAGGAGCACAAAAATGTTTATTATAAAGATAATATGCACATGCGTGTATCAAAATAAGCTTGTAGAATTCACTTTAATGTGTAGATATGTACGCACATCAATGAAGAAACAGAATTCAATAATAAAGTTTTCTTTACTTTCAATATTCCTTGTAGTTCTTTTGGCTGTCTTCAATATGCTTGCCCACTGAAAAATTATTTTACCTTTTTCTTATAGCTCGAGATACCAAAATTAAAATTCTACGTTTTAAATGTGTCCATTCAGGGATGAATAAATCTATATCTTGGTGACACGAATTAGTTGCCCATATTGTATGATGGTTTAGAGTTCATAAAATAACTACACTTTGTTTAAATACACAGGTTTATTAGTATTTTTATAGTATTTTTTCTAATTTGGACAATCGCCCATATTACATTCCCGGTAAAAGTCCCATCAGTGTGTAAATACTACTATGAGTATAACAAAATAAATTTGTCCTTAAAGAAATCATGGATGGTTTGAAAGCAAGAGGTCTTTCTTTTAATTTAATTCATTAAAATAAATTTGTTCAAATATATGTTCCATCTTGCTTCTTGTATACATACTTACTTCTGTGCGAATGTCGGTATTCCATTTAAAGTTGAGAAAATTTAATTTTTATTCCTCTTATAAAATATATTGGATATGAAGGTGTAAAATAAAATTTTTTGAAATATAAATAATCAGAAAAAACCCAAGTTGTGTACGCATAAAAGTAGATTATAAAGAATCCAAAGCCATGGCTTCCAAGTTAGATTTAGACCGATGAGAAATGCAAGATGACTTATTCACACGTGCTGGTTTATATATTTGTTGACAATCTACGTATTGTTTGAATGTAAACAAAACATAAAACCTATCTTGCGTATTAAATAAGTTCATAATTTATCCTTTATTTACATGCTTTTACGTAATAGTTAATTGCATGTAGAATAAACAAGAAAACATACACTACTAATGCATATATACACAGAATACTTTCGTTTTTTCTTAAAGGAGAGCATGTAGATATTAATTACAAAAAAATGCATCTTTGTTATTGGCTTAAAAATGATATAGGTTGTTCTACATCTAACAGTTATATCTTCAGACTATTCTGGAGGTCGCTCTCTTTTGGCGCGCAGATCATGAGGTTATCGGCAAAAGCACACACTGACAATCCCACTGGTTTTAGTCTGTTGCATCCTACGTTTACTTTTCTAACCGTTCGTTGCGATTACCTTGATAACATCGTCCGTAATAATGTTGAAGAGTATTAGACGCAGTACTCCACCCTGCTTTAAGCCTTCTGTGATCGGAAATGTTCTTGACCGCAGATTATTTTTCCTAACCTAACAACTATTTCCATCGTAAAAACTTCTAATCGCATATCTTAGTTTTGGTACAATGTTCTTTCAAACTTGCCCATATATTGTCCTGAGACGCGTGATCGAAAGCCTTTTCTAGGTCCACGAAAGCGTCCTTTTGTCTCGTTGTCTCTATCAATTGTTTAATGTGAAGGTGTGATATTGGACACTTCGCACTTTCCTAAATCCACTTTGACCTTCTGGTAGATCGTTTTCTATATTAGCTTTTAGTCTTCTTTCTAATATTAATTCATACATTTTTGAGATCACACTAAGCAGTGTGTTGCCTCTATAGTTTGTACAGCTTCCGCTATCTCCTTTCTTAGTTATTGGAGTAATTATTCCGATTTTCCAATCTTCCGAGATTTTCCCAGTATCTCAACATGTTCAAGCATTTCACAACTCAGCTCGCCCAAACTTGTTATCATATCCGGTGTAATTGCATGGAGGATTTCCTGAGTGTTTATTATAATGGCTTCTGAATCCTCGTCAGCACTAGTACTACCTAGGATGTTAGTGTCCAAAAGTTCCAGAGCGTATTCCCTCAATCTCTCCATGATTTCAATATCACAAGTCAGTAGCCTATTGTCTTTTGCCTTTACTTGCCTAAACTCTTGCTGTTTTGTTTTCCTCAGTATATATTATTCTATAAAATTCAATTCAATTTGAGTATAAAAGCGGATTTTATAGCTTTTAACAAAAAATGAAGACATGAACGGACTGGGAATTTAGAAGGATGAAATATCAATAATTAAAATTACTAAGTTCTAGGTTCAGAATGTGCTACTACTTACAAAAATTGATCAGGCACCAACCATAATAAAAGCACCATTTATACCAACCAGCTAAGATTGTATCAACATTGCACAAATGCTTCAGTTTTACCATCCGAAAACTGGTCGATTCGAATTGAGCATTTTTAAAACCATAAAGATAGACCAAAGGAACAAATGGCATTATTGGAACGTTTAGAGAAATATATGATGCAATCTTATGCATTCCCAAAGACATACGTATCAAATGTACGCGATGCACAGTGAAACGTGCATTCATATACCGGCGCGGGTTAAGAACAAAGATTCCGTTTCGGCGAAGCTCTGGAAATATTGGAAATATTTATAGGTCCCATCAAGATGCCCTCGCGGAAACGTCCTGCAAACACTTTTAGCGGTGAATTTACGTTCAATATCCAACTTTTATGTGTTGGGAAGCAGTTTTATAGCGGCAGCTATATCGAGTCGGAATAGAAACTCCTTGAAGTCATCTTACGTTGTTACCGAACGACCGATATATATGTATGTATGTTGTACGTTGTTCGATATATTTATTCGCCGAGCTCAGCGGAAATCGTAAAATACGAATTTGTTTCGATGGGGGTATAATCAAAAATCGCGCGGATAAAGTACGTGAAGTGAATGGCAGCACAATTTTTTAAATAAAGGTGGGGGACATGGCTTAATACTTGACACTTACTGAAGCGTTAGGATTTATAACTATACCTTACGAAAACAGTCGCCAGGGAACAAGTTTGTTCCCTGGCGACCACTTCATTTTCAGAGTCAATTTGTTAGGTACTAAAATTGTGGAAACGTATTTAACTCGCTCTAAAATTATTAAATATTTCTTCTTCTTGAGAGTTCACTATATCAATTTTACGAAATAGATACCTATAAAAATGTGACTTTACACCTTGCTTGATGTTAGATTTACAAAATAAAGTACAAACTATTTTTGCCTTCGCAGAGTGAATATACTTTGACTAAGTTGCTCCTACGCGAAGTAAACAGTAGGTGTTCCAATTACTCTGTTTTAGAGTGGGTTTAAACCCAAGATAGTGTTATTAGTACTCTTTGGAAAGTTAAGACATAATATCTACTAACTTAAGGAATTAATTTTCACTTTTCGGGATTGTTCTAACCACCTTACGAAAATAAAGTCTTTATAATGGCTTTCTCATTTACATTTTTGTGTCACCTTAACTCCTTTCTTTAGTTAAAACTTTGATCAACACCAAAAGTTTTCCGATTGGAGTTATTACTAACCGAGAGCGATGTAAAACACAGAATAACATCTTCGAAAGATATTATGTACCCTTAAGGAATCAAAAAATGTTAAGGTAGAAGCATGGGCATGACTACAGACCTCGCTTGCATACGGTATATCTGGATATAACTCCTATACACACACAGAATAATGAATGGTTTTCGCATGAATGGGACATGATTTTGATAAAGCAAACGTTCATTGTCTACGATAACGTGCCTCTGCCTAATTACTGCGTACTGCATAGTCACTAGCTTACTAAATTCAAGTACATGAAGCAACGCGTGTTGATGTATGTATATACTACAATTTACAATATTACGTACAATAGGTAGATACAGTAAAACCCTCTATTAACGGACATTCCTCCTAACAGGCAATCTTAAAATATCTCGCCTGGTAAATAGAGGAAATCAATGCACTTGTTACATTTACAATTTTCGTCGGAAATAAAGAAAACTCTAATTCACAAATGTTTCATGTTTTTTGCCATTGATATATATTTATATTACTTAAACTATCTTTTTAATAAAAATATTTATTGTCTGATATTTTTTGTTTACAATATAAATACATATACAAAGCAATCTATTTAGGATTAAATATAGTAAATTAGAAATAAAAAAAAAAATAAGTTGCAACACGTGCACTACAAAAACAGCAAAACATAAAGCATATTTTTCTATATACATAAAAGTATAAAGCTTATCCATTTATGATTAAAGCAATAATACTTTGGAACGTTAATTATTTATTCGTTGTCGCATTGAATCCCTCAGAATTTTAAATAAAAATAAGCGGCTAGAATCAGAAATGTATTATTATTCATGAGTATTTAGTTTATGTATTTTGTTTACATGATTTTCTGTTTTTAAATACATTGTATAAAACACAAAACGGTAAAAAATATTTTTGTATACCCCTCCTCAGCGGATACGTGTCCATTGTCGACAGGTTTCACTGTATTATCTACCTACTTCAACACATACAATATGCATATAGTTATGTTTTATATTTGTGCATTTTCGAATCAATGAACACAAATGTTCTGTGGGATAATTTAATATATGTACCTGAATTCCGGTAATAATGTTGATATTTATATTTTCGCAATAACAGTATAAACGCATATGTTTGTGAATAATATTAATGATTAAGCCAATTTGATACATATAACTATATTATAAAAAAATCTGCGGATATTATACAAATAGATTTATCTGTAATAGCTTGACTATGAAGTACATACAACAAATATAGCTATAAAGCAACAAATTAATACAGCTAATATGTAATTACGTTATTTGATGCTAAAAGTATATCTGAATATTATAAATATTTGAAATATGCGCACTAATTAGTATCTTTTTTACTAACTACATGTTCCAGAAATCATCGTATGGTTGCTTCTTAATTTAATTTTTGTTGCTGGACTTTTAGGAGCACCGTTTTCTCGTCTCTATACTAGACTACACTCCTTAATTTCAACAATTAAGGTTGATATTTAATAATTATACATACATCCTTGTATAATTTTCAATCGGCTTGTTAGCTAATACGCTTGAGATTACACTGTTTATCGATCTATAAATATTGTACGGAATGATTACGATTATGATAAGTAATCTAAAGTATGCTAATTAGAACAATCGATAACTGCAACTATTTTACATAAATACTTTTATCTTTTTCATATTATGAACGGGTATTGCCAATCAAGAAGAAAATTTAGTTCCTATAGGAAAAGTCGTCAAATTCCGAATATAATAAAATTTGGTGGGAATATACTGTAGGTATCTACAATATCTTCAGATATGCATTTGAATTTCTTTATCGGGGGAAATCGACTTTGAAAGGTGCAACACCCTGTATGATTTCGCAGTTATTAGGATAATTGTAAGATAAGGAAGAAAACGAAAGAGATATAAAGATTGAATATTTCAAAGAATTGCTGGGATCAAAGAGGCGGCATATAACGTACAATGTGATGGGAGCACATAACCAAAATTACTAAGACAGAAAGAGCAATATCGAAGAAATATGAATAGAGTCAATAACTGAGGCTAGTAATAAAATTTATCATAATTGTAGTATACGATGCTATAAATGTTTTACTATATACTGACTATACTATCGAGGGATGGTATGAAGTCCAATATTAGGCTGGCCGCTAGTTGAACGCAGCACAGCACAGCCCAGCGCAGTCGAGGCTTTTACGGTATACGGAATTACATTGACTCTGTGACAGAACAACCGCGTTCAATTTGCGCTTTAGCATGAAATCCCGTAAAACGCAAAATCTGGGCTGTGCTGCGTTCAACTTGCGGCCAGCCTTAGTGTAGTTTTCCAAAATAGTCACTTGTACAACGTAATTATGGTGCGTAAACGGTATCATAAAGGTAAGAAATATATTCTAATGACAGGTATGAAATTAACAAAATTTTGATTAGTTTAACAATATTACAAGAAAGCAAGTTTTGTTGCGTGAACAACAACATTTTTGTTATAATTTTATGGCTAGGTTAATCAAATAAACATGACAAAATTATAGGGTGTATCGACATGAACTCCATTGTGCGCCCGTTGACCCCCCACTTCCCATATTGAAGTTGATTTACAGAGATCAGGCCCACATTGCTGTGCGAGGAGTCGCCGTTTTGATTATGATACTTTTCGTTTTGATGATCACAGGTTTTCTTAAGATACTTATTAGGTGGATAGATAAATATTCTATAGTCGTCTCTGCAATGCCCACAATTATGTAGATAATGCATGATTACTAAAATGAACTATGAGAATTTGCCATTGTTACTAGTTTCTGTGAGTTATGCAAGAATTGACAAAATTATTTGTGTATCAATTAGATTCAGAGATTTTTCTTGAATTCAGATGCCAACAAAGAAAAAACGGAAATATGTAATTTATTTAAAAGATATTCAAAAAGAGCGACCTTCAATTTTTTTTTAATTGTGCTTCAAACTTTAGCTCTAAGCAACTGTTTCAAACACCTTTTTTGGCTACCTATGATATCATCAGTGTTTAAATTTTAGTCGTCATGTGAGATGTGCCAAAATTAATTTTGGGGCTGCTAGATACTGTATCCCACAAAAAAAATATCATATTTTAATCACAAAAAATCTTTCTGTTGTTATAATTTTATAGTTAATCAAATAAATCAGTTAAAATGAGTGTTATCGACATCTACGCGATTGTTCTAGTTGAGTACCCCCCCCCCCTCCCTTAAGCTCACATTGTTGTTTTGATAATCACAGTTCCCATTTTGATGATCACAGTTTTTTTCAGATGTTGACCCGGTAGATATGTACATAAATATAGTATAGCCTACAATTTATGTCGATAATGCATTATTACTGGAGTGAAATAAAAGAATTTGCAAATGCTACTGGTTTGTCTTAGTTACCCAAGAATTTACCAGATTGTTGAGTATAAATAAAATTAGAAGTTTTACTTCAACTCAGCTGCCAAAAACGAACAAATTAAAATACACTGTTTCACTTAATAGAGGGACCGTAGTTTGAATAGCCGTAATTCTCCACATAGCTGAGAATTGGCACAAATTTTGCCAGAAATAAATAGTATAGATCTTTATTTATTGTAGGAATAGAGGAGTTTAAGAAGAAGTTGTTTTATCACCTCTGCGATGTGTCAATATAAGTACCAAAACCAAAGTGTAAAACACGAAAATTCATGCTTAAAATTTTATACAACCTCCATACAACCAAGAATAGTGTTCGTACATTGTTATATTCATTTAATAAATAAAGAGTTCTTGTTTCTTATTTTTGCATATGTACGATCATAAATCCATTCTGTAGGAAACATATCCAAAGCAGTGTCACCCTAATTAAGTGGAGCAGTTTATGTAATTTATTTAAAAGATATGCAAAAAATGCCTCCAACTTCAATTCTGAGTACCTTTTTCAAACAACTGGATATCACTTCATCTGACTTGACTTTTTGCCGATGCTAGGCAAACTTTTTAAATTTTAGTGGTTACGTGAGATATGTCAAAGTTAATTTTGGTGTTGCTAGATACTGTATTCCACAAAAAATAATCATTAAATTTAAATATTATGAAAATATCTTTTTTACTTAGGTATACATCATTTAATCTACTATTAGTTTCGACTTGTTAATGTGTTTTAAATAATAGAAAATTATTCTAGCTGAAGATGACTGTGTAGCCGAAACTAGACCTAGAATAAATAATTTAAAGTAATAAGGAAAGAAAGAGAAATTAACACACGAATTTATATAATTTTTCCTTCCCTCATAAACCTTTGCCAACTGATCAATGGTGTCATAAAGATGGGTTTAAAGTGCATGCACTTTGTGTTTTATTTGGTGTTACTTCCTTCTGTGACGCTCTATATAACAAACAAGGAACCTGGGATATGAGTCATTTTTACGTTTAAACTTTATCTCTGACCCTTGCCGTTCCAGAATTAAACAAAAGAACTAAAAATTAGCTCATTTTCAAAGCAAATTTCGGTGAATAAAAACAATTTTTCCTTTTATCCTAACTAAGTTTCACTGCTACTTGACTTTGTAGAACGTAAACGATTATTAACCATACAATTATTTAATAAAAAGGCAATTATTTAATTACACTGAAATATTCTTGCACTGCCAACTTAAATCTAAATGACTACAATCACTACCACAATTATACCCACTTAATATTCACGCATCAAATACCATACGATTAAATTCATTAAGTACATTATTACTCATTAAAGATTAAAAAAACAAACCGCAGAGCGCGTCGTTTGCGGTCAACTTGCTCGTGTACGATTGAGTGAATGCATAAACACTATGAGCCAAATGTCGGAAATCGGCCTACTGAAAAGACAAACGACTTGAAACAGACAAACCGCAAATAACGCAGTCAAGACATCAAACAGGAATTAACACGAGTTAAATCATGCGTTTCTGGGGATTCGGGGAGCAAGTACCTATCTCGGGATCGACCATTAGTAAATCTGGAATTATTTACTGAGAACCATTTAAATGTTTCCGGTTTACATCAATTTTCATCGCTAAACTCTGTTTTGGTGTAATAAACTGGACGGAACGATAGAAATTATGCAGGATCGGAATTACCGCTTGATTAATATTATAAGGAAGGATGAGATGTGTTGGGTGCGTATAATAGGATAAGGGTCGATCATAAACCGACAGCTTACGCGTTTTAGCAGGTATATTACTTAATTAAAGCAGATTTGGCTGTGTTAATGTAGATCTTTGTAGTACCATCAGCACCGTATGAACGTCGATTAATTAACGCTGTATAACTTAAACGGACGTGTTGATTATGGGAGTTCTCGAAACTTATATTATACAAGGGGTCATGTTCAAAGTTTGGACCTGGAAGTGGTGATTCCAGTTTAACGAAGATATTTAAAGGTGGCCCCGGGTTTCTTCGAAAGATGCCACACTTGTGTCGGAAACTAAACGATTTTAATAATAATATTTACAGTTTGAAACTGCTACACTTTTGTATAAGTTATAATATATACATAATCGTAAAAGTTTATTCATCGTCAAAATTTGGTCAATTTGGAAATGTTGTATATTAATGATAATGAATTTATTTGCTAATAGTATCAATGAAATATAATAGAGCATATAGATCCATAAAGGGAATTAAATAATGTTGTGGGCAAAAGGATATCCGATTTATTGATTAATTTATTTTAGTAATGTTCAACACAAAAATATTTTCGTAGCAACCCATTTCTTTTACATTTGATGCTTTACTACCATCTCAATAAATTAATTTAACTACACCATTACTTAGGGAGTTGTTATAACATTATGGTGTTGGGCAGTAGTTAGTTTTGTAATTAACTATCATTTCAACTAACAGACATCACATGTTAAAAACAATAATTTCATTGTTGAAGGCATTTCTATGCATTTTTAACACTGGGCAAATAATAATAGCCTAGCCCTTACGTAAACGTCAAAACGTTCAACATAAATACAAAACAATTTAATAAAATTTTGTTTACTTTTTTTCCGAAGGTGTGTGTGTCTTTTTTCAGTTGAATAGAGATAATCACTGTCAAAATTGACATATATTATTGATATTTTTTAAATGTCAACGTCATTGCAATGTAAATGACTAATATGAAATGCTTATAAACTGAGTAATATGGAACTCCCGTCTACACCTGTGATTGGTTTGGGATCGTCGGTACACCCTGTATATTCGTTTTTCTTAATTAAAAATTACACATACTGTATATAAACATGAAATTGTCACGCTGTATATTTATTTTTCTCAATTAGAAATTACACATACTGTATCATCATTATTTTCCGTTGTAACACTAAAACAATCGAAGAAAACACAAAATTCTTATCTGCTTTAGATATCCGTCAACTAACGATAATTTAATTGGTAACCGACGTCTTCCGAATAATGGTTATTACATTAATTATAATATTAATGTTTTACCGTTTCTTCGATCCCCTTTGTGCTTTTTCACACGAAATATATCAGAAACAGTTGAATTTAGATCTAATTTATCTTAATATAAGAAAAGGTAAAAATCGCAATATTAATTCATTAATCTAGCTAAAATGACTAGCGAGCAAAATAGCGGACAAGTAATTAGGAACAAGCTGTATAGCGTAATGTTAGTAAACATAATTTTAAACACTGGCAAAATCATAAATTTGGGACAAATAGTCTTCCGATTAACTAGATTGCATTGATCGGTGTTATTGCCTAACATGAAACACGAAATAATGACAAAAAATTCAGTCAATCCGTAATAAAAATTCATTTTCAGTTAAAAAAACTTAGTACTTGTTTATTTTAATTTTCGTGTCCTTTTTCGCGGTTTTTGGACAAACCCCAGCTCCACCAATTTTTCAATTCTACTCTAAACCCAATATATATTACGACCACCAGGATAACACCGCGTAAGCTTCTTACGGTAAAACAACAACAAAAAAAAAACGAAAGAATTCATTTTAATAATAAAAAATAAATCATCACATTAGGTTAATCACAAAACTTTAATTTTAACTCATTTTGAATTAGCCAATCATTAATGTCAGCATACTTTCTAGGATCTCTGATTTCTATCACTGAATCTTTCCGTGGGCTCCAATAAAAAAGAAGACAAAATTTCCTGTACATTAAATGCTACCTCTAAATTAGGTACTGCATCGTAGCTGCATCCTTTGCCACCACTAGATCGAAGGACAACTTATTATGTCTATACCCTAGTCTAGGCTAATCTTTCTTACATATAGTTAGGTTTCGACATCATTACACCTTGTTATTTATGTCAGAATATTACAATGTTGTGAAATGCTGTAGTTTATAGTTACAAATACAAATAAACTTAATTTTAGAAATAATCCTTCAATATCTACTAACTAACATTGGTTTCTTTCTATTTGTACACCCACGGACACCCAAAATGTCCGGTCTAAGTCACAGTGTGAGCGCAACGTTCCATGCACCCGAGTTGCACGCGGCGTTTAGACTACGCATTAGACCGGACATTTTGGGTGTCCGTGAGTGTACATGACGAACAGAAATTACTTGGAACATGCAACCTCATTCTGTCTGGAATGTCAATGTCAAAGTTAAACAGAATAAAAAATGAATACACACTGGAAAAAGATAAAGAAATGCTGTCGAGAATGTAGTGAACTATTTATATAATTTATATTGCGGAATTCTTTTTTTCTTTGACCGGCCCATCTGTTTTTTGCACTAAATGTTTAACGGTTCTCCAGAACATAAGCATAACATATGTTTGCCATGAGCATTTTGGGATCTTTTGTATGTACGTTGTGTTGTAGAAACAGATCGGATATCGTCTGAATGTTGAACTTCAACAATTCGTTTTTATAGTGTTGAAACAGGATAATTAATTATGTGTATAATTTATCTGCATATACAGAAATGTGTGTGAATTCGGTAAAAAAATTATGAAGTTAGGAAATATAAGTAATAAATTCTTTTCTCTCCAGAATATAGTGGCTATGGTGTCCTAGATATTTTTTTATTGACATTACGATAATCTTACATCAGATTAACTTTAAATACATGTAATCTCGGGTTTCTATCTATTAAGTAATAAAATGTATGTATTCTATAATATTTATTATTTCCGATAATGTTTGTGAAGGTCCTACCATATTTTTTCCTTAACTTATCGTGAACGATGTAACGGGAGTAACATATGATTTCGTTTTTTGTTTTCTTTTGCCGCAAACAAACTCTCGGTGTGATTATAAAGGAAATGCCGGCTTATAAAACTACCGTTAATATTTTATTTTTTAGTATGTATATAATTGAAAATATGTAGAGAATGTGACGCAATAGAACGGTTCTCTAGAATGGAAAATTCTACATTAGACAATAAAGTTGTGCAATAACGTGTGATATGCCAATGATTTTACTTTGTAAAATTATGTGCAAATGGTCATTCCTTCGAGAAAGCTTTGCATGATAGTTTCGCATAACTGTGGCTCTATTCAGCGAATAACAACGCCAATATTGGGTTTCAGTACTGGAATTACTAACGGAACATTAACGTAAACTCTAAGATAAAACGTAACCCCAAAGATAAAAGTCTAGCGGAGTTAAATCGCACGATCTGAGAAACAAATTTATCATTTTCAAAAAAGTAAGGTCCCATGAGTCTGTCGATCTAAAAACTATACCAAACAGTAACTCGTTGGGGACAAACAGTTTTCTGGACGATTATTCTTGGATTTTCAGAAATGAATTGTGGCAATTCTGTCTGTTGACGAAACCACTGCGATGGTTTGGTGAGATTTGTCGCTAAAAATGATTTTTCTAGAGAAAAGTGATGATTACATGTATAAATTTCTATCACCCAAATACGGCCTTTGTTTGAAAGCAATGGAAAGAGTAATAGACAATTATGTCAGATTGGAGGTTATGAAGAAAGCTCCACTTCACAAGAGTCAGCATGCATACAGGGCAGGTAGATCGACAGAGACTGCCCTGCATGAATTAACCGAGATCATTCAGGAAACTCTGGATGAAGGAGAAACAGCTATATGATAATACCTCGCACGAGGTAGTCAGACGATCATTGGAAACAAGGGGGGGTGAGTAAAACAGTAACTCAATGGATAAGCGATAATGCTCTCCACGAGAATAATTGAGACAACAGTAGGCGAACAGATTATGAAAATCAGAACCACTCGTGGAACACCTCAAGGCGGTGTATTCTCGCCTTTGATGTGGAGCCTGGTAGTAGATAAACTACGGATACGCCAACGACATTATTACAATAGCGAAAGTATGAGGGATTTATGTGTGACCTGATTCAAAAAAGCTTTAAAATCACTAGTAAATGGTGTCCTTTCACTAGGAAGATGAAAATCTCGAAAGGCATCCGTCTGCAACAGTCATCGAATCAATCCGATGACAAATATCTAGGCATAACCTTAGACAAAAAAACTTATGTGGAACATATACATTGAATTGACAATGAATAAGGCAACAACAGCCTTAATGATATCCCGAAACCTAGCAGGCAAACCTGCACTGACCATCACTGGTTTATGAGACACGTTAACACAGAAAAAGAGTTAGTGGCTCGAATTATTCTAGCGTTTGATAATATCCGTGAACGTCCTCAGCTATTTAGAAGAATTCAGCATACGATTACTAATCGTTACAACTTCTGTATCAAAAATGGTAACAATTTTTATAAAGTTTAATTCAGTATTATTTCCCATAAAATGTTCATTTAACTTAACTCTTTCCCGTTGTGATTGAGATTGTTGTTAAATAATTCTAGGTTATCTTGACACCAAGAAATTTCCACACACTAGTTTATTAATAAAAAATGCTCATTTCAATGTCTTCTATCATTTCCTAAAATTAGGAGTAGTGATTCTGTGACAGCCTGTATATGTAAATGCACATTTAATATTTGCCAAAATTGCAAAAATTTCAATCAGCATTCATCTCTATGAAGACTTCATTTAGGTATTCTTATTAACAATTCCAATATTTTAACTGGCATTTAATCACACACTAGAGATAATTATAGCATCATTCAAATAAATTCCATTTTTTAGCGCAAATGTTTAAGAATGTATTTACTGTCATGCTTTACTCGTGAGAGAACAAAACTTGCTATTGTACGACGGATTCAACATCTACGATAAGACCGTAAATAGCACGTTCCAATATTATCTTTATAGACTTTGTTTCCATTAAAAGTTTTATTTGAATCATATGTGATTTATAAGAACTTCTGCGTGATGCTTCTTACTTTATATGTTACAAACTTCTTATTTTAGATAATTTTATGAATCGCTTGGCATTTAATGCTGTAAATGGAACAATTACAATACGATCATATTTATATAGGAATTATTTTTTGGTGTGGATTATATACAACCGGCATGACATGCACAATACTCTCTCACATACGTCAGTATTCGTACGCACAATAGCGCGAACGCAGCAATGGAAGAAATGCCGCCGTTTCCTGAATATAAATTACTTTATTCCTTTTATAACTTTCTGAGAATACCTGTGAAAAATGGTCTTCTGACCTGTTTTAAGGAGAGGACGGTGAATAGTCATTTTTACGAGCAGGTCCTCTAGCGCGTCTGGCGCGGCCCAGGGGATCTGACCTACGGATCCGCGTTACATACCAATTTTTGTGTGCGAGTGAGTGGTATTGAGTCGGTAGATCTCTTTCGGCTCGGTATTTTGGGACACGCACGGTTTTAAAAGAAATCGGTGGCTAAAATGAAACGTGATAGATGTTTTTTTGTCGATAGAGTATGTGAATATGAAAGAAATTCTTAAACAAATCATATTTTCAACCTTGAAGCGTACAACGTAAAAGTTGTGTGTAGACTTCTAGTTAAATTAATAATTGGAGATATTTATACAAGATTTAAGCAATAAATTGAATAAATAAACTTTTGCGCAATTAAACAGATAAGACGCTATATCAATTAGGAATTCATAAAGAAAAAAATGCCGGCCTTGATAATTCGTCAGGATATAAGTATACATTAATGTTAAAAAAAAAGTTGTTTGTTGCCCAAAAAAGTATTCTATTAACAGGACAATTTTGAAAATACTCTTATAATGAAATAACTAATATACAGGAATTATATAGCTTTAGCTGCAGCTGAACAAATAAATATCCATATATGTATTAATAAATCTTGGAAGCAATAAAATTAACTTGATACCAGTTATTATTGCATTGTAAAATACATTAAAATGCAGATGTTAATAAGGAGTTAATAAGAAGTTAAACACAACTTTAAAAAACCTAATAGTTCGGGTTTTGCGGAAGGTTTTCCTTTTCCGTTTCAACTATTTAATTTAAAAATGTAATTTTCCAAATATCATGAGCTTCTGATAACGCTTATATTCACACTAAAAAATATTACACTTTTCCTACGGAATATTCCTGTAATGTATAGGGTAAATTTACCAAAAATTGGGAAATTTACTATAAAACTTTAGGTACAACATACATACAACACATAAAGAACCTGTGTTAGAGAGAGAAGTACATTTTGGATCCAAAAAAGCTGCATTATAGATCAATCCAAACCACGTGAAGATAGCCGTTGTAGGCAAATAAATCGCGTTCAGTCATATCCGTAAGTCTATGTATTTAATTTTTTATGCATTTATGCCATTATGAGATTTTTTTTGTGAAACTTACTTCACTTTGACAAAAGAACGTAAATATTGCCATCAAAGCCGCGGAAAGCAGCGCGCCGTTTGCTATCAACAGCCATCCATATTGAATTTCAGTTTAACAGGTCGTTGAATTGATCTATATTGTGAGGTTAAAGCTATAACTAATTTTTTCACGCACAAATTAAGTCATTATGACAGTTTTGATGTCAAACTGACCTCACTTTGACAAAAGGAAAAAAACATTGATAACAAATTTGCGAGACAAAGATCAAGAATGATCGCGCGTTATAATCTTATGTTTGCTGTCGGTCTCTTGTGTCAGTCAGGCGTCAGTTTGTGTTGATTTCACAGATTACTTCTAAGTTGATTTCGTTGCATTGACAAGCACAGGCACAGCATTTAAAGTTGGTGCCTTTTTTTTGGGACACAAAATTGACGCAAATTTGCGGTACTTTATATATCTGGTGGCTTTAGGTTCAATAATTTGCTACTACCATGTAGTGTACAACAATTCAGATAATGGTGAAAATTATAGCAAACATTATTGTTGTATAACCTCAAATTTCAACTGACTCGATATTTTGTCAATTTACAGACAAGTGGATGCACATTGTTTAAAAATATTTACCGAATAAGCCCTGAGAATAATAAAATAGCAACATACAGGAGTCTTCTCTTTTGCTCACGACTGTATAAATCTTTTTATACACCGGACTGACGACAAATCTAGCAGGCGTTCGAGCGGCAGGCAAACACGTACACACGGCCACACTCACAGAACAAATCACAGAAACGCGACGTACATATTTCGAAACGTTTATATTTATATTGCCTCACCTACGGCGTTGTCCACGTTCGTTCGCTACTAACCTAGGACGAGTTCGTGGAAAATTGAGAAAGCCGGGCGTCAAAATAGAATAAGAGAAGAATGGATGGAATCCGGCCGCCCGACAAACCGCAGTCGCTATCTCTCCCCTTCGATACGACAATTTAACTAAATTTAAGACGGGCGCTGAATAACGAATCCCAATTATCGAAGTTGAATGTCGTGAAATTTGTTCGTTTCCGAAGATTTATAGCCGGAATTTGTCAAATAAATAAGTCAATAATACTTCGAAATGCATGGATATTTTAATTTCGTTTACGGTTAGGGTGTTTTAAATGTAATTCGTAATTGTCTTGGATATATTAATACTTTTAGAGAAGAACTGAGGGAATAAGGAGCCTATTCAATGCTTTTCAGATGTTATAATTATATTACGATTAACCTATTGAAAAATACAAAATGTAGTATTGTAAATTATGAAGGAGTGAGAACGGAATACTCCCGCATCATTTTTTTCAATCTATGTTAACAAAAAGATTTTATTATATAATTAACATAAAATGGGGAATTTTATGTTCTTAACAATCGTTAGTTATCAATTCAATACTTATCAAGCTAGTCATAAGGAATTTAAATTTGTTTGTGTAACTTTTGTTTTGGTACTCTTCCAGAATAATAATATGATCTGTTTGAAGAAATAAGAATTTTGCTGATAATAATAATCCAAGTTCTTATAAATCATTCTAATAATAATTTTTTTCATGTTTAAAAATAAATATGAGGGGAGATTTTTACTTAATCCTCGTTTAAAAAAAAAACCAAAAAAAAGAAATATTTTTGTTTTTTTAATTCGTTTTATCTTTCTCTTATGTACATGATATACATATATAAGCTGGCCCTAAGAAATTTAAAACCTATTGTTGGTGTAACTTTTGTTCTTTTTTGCTAGTGTTAACTATTAATCATCTCCTGATGATGCTAACTTGGTTAGCGAAACGCGCGTCGAGAGATTGTGCATTGTTGTTTGGTGATAGTGGAAAAACCTAGCATTGACTTTTGTCAGTGTGATAGTTATTGTTACACCAAAGGTTCCAAAACCCAATTTTTGGACTCCTAAAATAAAAGAAAAAAATATGCTAATATTACTTGAAAAATTCAATTCCTTTAACCCCAAATTAAGCTCATAAAAAACAATAATTAAATTTTAACTAGATGGTATTGTTTATTAATCTATAAGCCTACATTGTCTGGACGTTATTAAAATTTTAAATCATCACAACCAATTTCACAAAAAAATAGTTTAGCTGACAGAGCTATAACTTTAGCAAACCCAATCTGATAGCTTTTTAATAAAGCAAAAAATATTCTAAAACGAAATAATTACCTAAATTATTTTATTAATAAAATATCCAAACAAAGGATCATTGAAATTAACATAATTGTAAAATTGTTTATTAATAATGAATTTAAGTTTTAAACATGAAATTTCTCTTTAATTTGATTTGTAATTTTTTTTTAATAAATCCATTCTCAATTAAACTATGCATATTATAAATCAAAATTTTTATTTAGTTTTTTTTTTTTTTACAGTTTATAACCTCCAAATTTGATAAAGCCAACGTGCACTTTAACGAAACGTCAAATAAAGAACAATCCAACAAATGCAATTTCTAACAATAAGATCTGCATTTGAGACAATTCAAATTGTAAAGACCCGAACACCTAGTTTTAGCTCAACTGGTAGAGCGTCCGTTTGGCAAGCAAGGTGTCGGGGTTCAAATCCTACACGAGGCAAATTTTTTAAATAAAAATTGCGTCATATTAAAATACCGGGATAGCAGAAAACCATTTCTTTCTGTTGTATATTATTGTAGATCCGCTATAACCATGAATTTTAAGAAGAAAAGAAACAAAAAAATATTAATACACATAAAGAAATATTTTTGAATACCTATATGGCCCACAAACCTCCACACCCAATAGGTCATTAAAATACTCTTTCACCTTGAGTTTCACGCATTCCTACGAAGCCGTCTGTTCAATTGTGCGCGAAATCGCTACTAAAAGTGGGTGCACACTAAAAAAATTACACTTCTCCTACGGAAAATTCCTGTAATGTAAAATTACCAAAAATTGGGAAATTTACCTAAAGTTTGATAGTAAATTTCCCAATTTTTGGTAAATTTACCCTTTACATCACAGGAATTTTCCGTAGGAAAAGTGTAATATTTTTTAGTGTGTGCGTCATCTCTTCCAAACCGCAGTTATTGACTACTGAAGAACTATGTCTATCTATTTATAATCTTTGCTCACAATTTTAAAGTATTTTCTACTAACTGGCATTTTCAATGCTTTCTTTTTTCAAATATTAAATCAACAATATCCCGAAACACCGTAGTTATTAGCTTTCGTATGAAAAACTGCGTTCTCAGTAGTTTTGGTGGCAAAAATCCTTTGAAGTCGATGCGTGGATTCTTATTTTGTCGATGAGTTTCGAAAATTGTTGTCGTAAACCAATGATGCTGTTTCGTCACAAATCCGACACAATTTTTGTACAAGAGCAACAAGCAATCTTGGAACGAAATGTGCTAACACCTTACTTATTCCTAAACCTTCTTGTTAGTTTTTTTTTTAACTGTTCCTATTACATCTGAAGTCGCAATTTATCAATCAATTATTTCTCAATCTAGTAGGAGGACCAGTTCTTGTTCTCGTTGGTTTTTGGGTTAACTTGAATTAATTCTCTGCGCCATTGAAATTGTTTACTCCAAAACTTTACCGTAAAATATCTTTCTCAGAAACATTAATCATCCTCGCATAAATATTCTTAGGTCTAGTTTCATCCATTGTTAAGAATTTGGCAACATTTCTGTGTTCTAGTTAAATTTCACGTAGCTTTGAATTCTTATACATATGTACATAATTCAGAAAAACTCGTATATGTATATACTTGGCATCAATATCTGGTGCATTTCTTATACATTCACGGGTGACACAAATTGTGACGTGTAAATCAGCACTAAATGTCCTTTCAAACAAGTCCACGTTTTTCATTTAATTCGGATAAAAGCTACAGAAGTTGCAAGAGATATACCTTTCATGATTTTATAACGCCTCTATAAGTGTACTTTAATGCACAATAGCAGAGAATGTCTTTAACAAAATGTTGCATATTTAATTAGGGTTTTTATTAAAGCAATTAAAGTTATAGTTAATCTTGGAACTTTCACCAACTTTAGCAAATTTTAAATTTCTCATTATCCCTAGTTGGTTGCTATTTTTAAGGGGACACCTGTGTATAGTTATGAGTATTGAATTAGTCGTGTCCGCTCTGTATGTAACTGGCATTGACTATTTATTTGATTTGTGTTTTAAGTACAACAAAGACTGCATAATAAACTCTTAACCCTTCCCCTTCTCTAAGCTTAGATTATTTACATTTGAATGTGCTATAAAATTATGAAAAATAATGGTTTCTCTTCATGCAGCTAAATTATAACCAATCAAGATAGCCTAATTATTATATCACGCTGATCTTTTTATCAAAATTATCTAAATCATACCATTTAATAAATTATAATATCCAAACATAAGCAATTATTCGTTTACTATCTCTAATACCATGCAATTATTATTACCACACTCATACCTATACAGGAACTGTACACTCAGTCCATTAAACCGAAGTTTAGTCGGTTTATCAATGCTGAGTTGAGCAGCTGAAGTGACGGTTGGTTCATGGCCACTACCATTAAAAATATAATAATGCTAAATTCTGAAGTACGACATGATTATATCAAAGTACATTTAATTTGGTTGACAAGTCATTGTGAACTGTGGACTATGTTGCCTTCTTGTAATAAGCAGCTAATCAAAGTTGATGTAATATAAGTTGAAAAATGTTACGTCAGTTGTTACTGACAGAAGATTAAGGATCCTTGAAGCTTAACGTATTTGTTTCTATTGTCTGTCCAAATTAATCTTGATAGTATAGGGTTTTATGATGAGCAATAGCTATCCAATATTTTCTTTTCTTTATTGTGCCAACAATTCATTGAAAAATAGAATGGAATAAACAGAGTTTTGATATACTTATTGGATCAGATCCGACCAATGCTAAACGGTTATCAAACCTGTCGAAATAATTAAAAATTTAGTATCATATTTTCTTAAATTGTCATATAATTTATAAAATTGCCCATTAAATTGTCTATTACATAACAATGGATGAACCCAAAATTCTCGACACTTTTTTTGCAGTCTCCATAAAACCATGGCTCAAAACTCTCTCTACGAAATTCATTTTCAAAATGAGTGAAGAGAAACTATTTGGTTGCTTGTCTGCATCCACCACGGATAGGCGCAACTCAAGAGCAATTAAACTATTTAATCGCGGAGATTTAAAAGTTGCCTTATTGGAAGCAATATGTTTAAGATGAAAGGAATAAGGTTAAATAAATGCAAAGGATATTGCCTTGAAAAAAAAAATATGCTCTGGCACCCAGAAATGTATTTAAAAAATCCTGAGTGTAAACAATGTGCAAGGGTCATTATCAGTATAGTGATATTTTATATTCTTATTTTGATGACATTGTTCTAGTAAATTCTGGTGTGTTCTTCATTGTTTTAATTTCATTTCAGCCAAGATTAATTTGACAATTTTTTTAAAATACAAGGAAATACTTTTTCGCTAAAAAAGACTTGAATACACCAACAAATACTGACAGGATAATTGCTAACTAGTGTTAGCAGTTTGTATCATTGGTCAATACCAAAACCAACTGGTATCAAACAACCAGACTTTCGTTAGTAAAAGTAGCAGTAGCAGCTTGTACAGATATTACTACTGACAAATAAGTATGTACGGCAAAATATTTTTATTTTTAGTATTAAATCATAATAAAGTAGAAAAAAAGATCCATTTAATTTTTTTACTTTTGTGCATTACCAATGATATGTGATATAAACATCTAAAGATTAAAGTCTATATATTCCACAAAAAAAATGACTCCACATTATCAGAAACTCCTGGGGTTCCTCAATTTAATCAATTCTAGATTTGCTTGTAATGTTTTGCTTGTTCGATTAAACAGTTTTTCTCTTGAAAAACATAAATACAAATAGCAGATCTTCCAAATTTGATAACTATCAAAGTGATAATGATAATAATAACAATTAAACACTTATTTTGCCATTTAACTAAGAAACTCCACTAAAGTATTAAATTTGTCTGTCACCTGATTTTGAATTAATTTCAAACACTAAGAAGAAAATCTAAAAAAATTCTTGTAAAATAACTATAAATAATCATTTCTGAGAAACTGTGGATTTCAGAAGTTTTATGACATGAACAGGAAACGGTTCCGATTATTGATATTAACTATCATCATTCATCATTTATTATTATGACGGGATACTGGGAAAATGCTCGGTCATTTGTATTTTCCACCTCACTTAATAATAATAAAATATATCGTGGAAAATAAATGTTACAACTATGCCATTTGTTATTTATCTACGAAGAAACAATGAGGATTCCAATAACATTAATATCATTAAGAAATTTGCCAGGGTGAAACATAAGCAGAATAAGTTAAATCCGAACTCTTTCCACTCGAGAGTATAACTAATTCAGAATTTCTATGTTTATACTGGCATCAGTATTTTTAGATTTCGATTTGTGTTCCAAGCGGGAGTACTTACGGATCCGTCAGAAAATTACGGAGAATTTTACTCCACTCTTATTATAAAGAAAACCAATAACATCCTCTCCAAGATTTTTTATGCTTTGTTTGTGTTTCCGTGTCCTACCTTTATCTCCGCTGACCGGTGGCGGTAACTCGCTGAAGACAGGCACCTTCTCGATACTTTTACAGCTCTTTTCGTCATCTCCCGCACCTCTCCGTTGTCTACCACCACTTTCGGTATTCCGACAGGACACCAAACACAAACACATCAAAATAATAAACGCGAAAATGCTCATCCCGCACCGGCTACTGCTGAAACTAAACGGCGATGATGATCGACGATGCTGATGCATGACGCGCGCTTTGATTCTTGTGGATATATCGCGGTGTTCGTTCACTGTACACACTATCAACAACACCAGATGCGTCTGTATAAGCGAAGATACTCGCAGTTTTCGTATATAACGACACGGCTTTTCCTCTTCCTCACCGAGCGACAGAACGGACGCAGTTAGAATGAAACACCGGGAGAAACGTGTGATATGCTGAACGCCGACACTAGCACCACCGTCGCTTGAAGCAGACTGGAAAAATGTTCTGCGAGAGCTTAGTCGGAGATGTATAACGGCGCTGGGGCATGCGCCCGAGAACAGGACGAGCTTCTCGAGTTGGTGTTGCTGTCGCAACGAGATTCCGCTGTTCGTGTATAGCACGCTTTAACTCGCATCTCTTCCCTTCGCTTTTAAACAGAGTGTTTATCAGAAATATGCAAATTTATCTAATTAAAGGTTTTGGAATTTCTTACTTACAATTATAAATGAATTGTTATCGAACGATGGAGACCCTTTGAGCGTGTAAGAAAACCAACGGACCTGTCTTATCATACGTAAAGAATATTTTGGTGCAGTCAATATATTTATATAATCAAATTCCTCTTCTACCCTTTATGGGTATAGAGGTGGATTTTTCAATTGCAGCCATAAACAAAAGAGTACAATTTCTCCTTATCTTTTTTCGCTTCTGCCCATGTTGTCTCTCTTTTCTTTAAAATTACTCCGACTAACTTGTCCCATGTTTCGTTTGGCCTTTTTCTGCTTCGTTTCTCTTGTGTTTTAGCTTCCCATATTCTCCTAACCGGTACGTCACTCTTCATTCTTTGTAAGTACTCCACCAGCTCAGCTGTCTTTATTCTCTGCACATGTGACTATGTTTTGGTGCATTCAAAATGAACTCATTTAACTTCTTACCTTGACGAAATCTTTGAACCATCTCAAGTTAAAACATTGCCAATACTTACACCTAACAAATTTATGGATACTTTGATTATTTCAGTTAAGCTTCGGAGCTTAGGATCTGTGTTTTGTTGGAATTTAATTGCAGTTTATTTAATTTTAAACCATATATCTATGGTCTCTCTTGTTAATATGGAACATAGATAATGGATTCACCTATATGGCGTAAACCGTAAACGATGACCAATAGAGGACCTAATATAGGCCCTTGCAGTACTCCAACTTTCACGCGTCTCAAATCAAATAGAATATTCTGCCATGAGACTCTTTGTTTCACTTAAATATGATTTCTGATTTTAAGGCATCAATTGAGGATTTTCCCGATGCATATTGATGTTGTGATTCCGTTAATATGTCGTGTTTCCCGAGAAAATCTACTAATTGGTTTGTTCTCAACTAACAATAGTGATGGGCAAGTCGCGTTCGAATGGTGTCTCAAAATATATTGTGCGACAAAGTAAATTTAGCATACGAAATATATGCAAACCAAAGTTAGCTAAACCTTCCCTCGCACTACCCCTGATCCTCACTTTGTGACTTTGCGACACTTCTGGTGGCTTTTTTTTTTTATTTTCTCAATATTCTTATCATTTTGTATATTAAAATGATTTCCTTAAAAACTACTTAGTATTGTGTTTGCGCATGTAAGTTAATGATTTTTTTGACTTCAATCTTCTATAACTGGCATTCTAAACAAATATTCGGCAGTATGTGGAAGATGATGCTTTGACCATTCTGGAGACAAGGATAGAGTTTTGTGAGGAAGAAAAGCAGGTAGGCCAATACGGCTTTCCTGTAGAGCAAGTTATTAACCCATTAAAGCCCAGTGATCTATCTATAGATCGAATAAATTTTACTTTCATTTTGTAACTTTAAATCAATAATAAATTTGTCAGTATGAAACATTTCCAAAAAAAAATTATTTGGACATTTCGCTGCAGTGACTGGTAAATCTCGTATAAAAATAAAATGTATATGTCACTAAAACCCCTATCCCCAACATCTACCACAATTACAGAACCAGTGGTGAAATGGGTGTTCGTTAATGGAGCTTTGCTTTTATTTAAATCTAAAACAAAGAGTGGAGAACACCACGATAAATTACGAGTTAATTAATTGCGCAGTTAAGACTTCATATATCAAAATTTCAATCTTTGTTATAGACAATGCCCTCCACCACAGTATCTAAAGAAGGCAAATATTATATCTTGGCTTGTGTTAAAAATAATATACAATATCATCCAGAAATGGTAATGTGTGGGCTACTAGAGATAGTAGCATGAAATACGCTAGAATCTGAATACGAATTTGAATTGGTTTAGAGCATAATTAAAAGAAGTGTAGAACTGTGAATATAAGTTGTAATATAGAATCATTAAGTAGCATTTGGTGAAATTACTTCAAATTTTTAGCACACAGAGCGCAAACATGTTAAAAAAATTTAAATACCTAAGGACAGCTAAATCTACAAATATTTTTGAACATTGACAAGGGTGAGATGGAGAGTAGCATAATTCGGTTTATTTATTATTAAATTTTTTTTGCGGTGGAAAATGCTTTATGCACGGCCATGCAGGAGTCGGAATGAGCCTATGTTCTTTATCCACTCATTTATCTGTCTCAATCCTTCATTGGTGTTTTTTATCAGCGTGCTGTCGTCGTTGGCTCCCACGATTAGCGCCAGGTCATCTGCGAAGGCGATCGTTGCAGCACCCACCACTAGCTCCAGCTCCAGTACTCCACCGTATAGTATGTTCCACAGGGTGGCCCCATAATCGAACCCTGCACAACGCCACATTTACTATCCAATAGCACCCCACGGTCGATAATTACCTTCCTGTTTCTTAGATAGCTGGAGAGGATCTTAAGCAAGTATTGGTATAATTAAATTATTAGCGTTGTAAGTGATGAAATTAATTTTTTTAGCACGAAATAGAGGAAGTAGGGTTGTTTGTCTTATTGTTAATTGTTTTTTATTCAGTTTCTCTCTCACCCACAGTCTATAAACAAGCTTTCAACACCAGCAAATCGCTTAATAGCCATAACAGTTTCTTGTATAGGTAATCATAACGCACCAACTGTAGACCGAATCTAGTATATGTTAATTCATTTAGTTCCGATCGAACTCGGTTTAAAGGAACGATGTCGAACAAGGAATGTACCGAATTAGTAAGGGTACTATACAATATACATTTGAGACCGGACTCGGAACGATATAGCGGACTTGTTCCTTTTAGTTCCACGTGCGGACTAATTCCTTTGTACCGAGTCCGATTGGAACAACACATCTCTAGTAGATACTATCATTGTTACGGGATATGCTGTATACATACACACTTTTCTTTTCTTTTTCCCCGAATTAAGTTTGGCAGTTTACGCTGTGTTTAAGTATATATATATATATATCTATGAGGTTATATGCACATCAGTGGCGTATTTACAGTCATTGCCACACACTGCTCACCCACAAGTAAATTATACTAAAATGCAAAATGTAACTAAAAAACCACAAAATAATATATATCCATCACTGTCTTTACTTTTAATTAAGAAATATTTGCCGGCCTAGGCTACACCCCAGTCAGCCGTTGTTGTAGCACTGGTTCATATATTGTTGTCACACTTTTCAAAATGACAAGCAGAGCGTTAAACTTTATAAAAAGAAATTTGATTATATAAATTACATATTTCGTATTGCATGAAACTATTCTGCAGATTTGGAAAATGTAATAAAATGTACATGATCATAACAACTGATGGCAAGTTGTCAAAAATCTTTCAATAAAGTATTAGGATATAGGTACATTTTATATAGTAAAAGCAGTTTATGTAGACGACAATCATGCAATGTACAAAATAATTTTGAAACAGAGCAATAAAGTATGTCCTAAATTCTTTTCTTTTAATTTGTGAGTCATGAAACACAAATATATATTTTACGAGAAAAAGATACGCCAAGTTTAAAATTATCCAGTTATATTAGGGAAAACAAATATTTTATCGATAATAATTGTCCTTATTTTTACTACTCACCTGCGCATACTAAAATTTAGATATACCTAAATACTTAGTATGTAATGTTTAACACATTTTATATATTTACATTTTCAGTTTACAATAGCTTTAACACTTTTATTTTCGTCATGACAAATTATGTTAAATAAATATATTATTAGTCTCACACGTGTGTCTACTAAAATTAACAATGAGGCTTCATTAAATAGATAAATGAAATGGCTATAAATACGGTGGACAGCTGGGAATAACATTAGAATATAATGACCTTCGCAAGTTTCCAATATTGGTCCCCAACTTAAGCCAATAATAGAAAATACTTTGTTAGCCGAATCAATATTTCATCTTCAAACTAACATAAGTAATAATAAATCATTGAGACTCCGGCAAATACTTAATAGATTTATGTGACATGCAAATCTTATGTTTTATATAGGATAGTGTTAATAGCGGGTGTATTAAAAAATAGTTTAGTTATGACACGCGTCAACGCACAAGTTTCAAGTTTATGTTTAGAAATATTAATGAACCAGTGTTCTTATGATTTTATAAACCCCGTTTTTAGTGTGATTTTTCGTAATTAATGTTTTTTATTTATAAAAGAAAAGAAATTATTTAGTGTTGGGAAGTAAATGGCAATTGACTAACGCTACGTACCTATACAAATTTTAATTTTTGATTTAGTTTATTATATAACTGAACATATTTTATTTCAAAATAGAATAACGTTTGTGTCTATAATAATATATTTGTTGACAGTTAACCATAACCTCACTTGTCACAACGACTACTGGTTGCATAATTGAATTTTTACTTGTTATTTGTTGTCTTATACTGTGCTGGAGGTTAAGAATTTTCCCCCGAGCTTAAAAAATACTCGGTACTGGACGAAAACAGAGATCTAATCAATTAATGAAACAGGACATGTAGATTTCTTCCTTATCCACGTTCTTATTAGGCAGTACAGTCTCTCAACACTGGATTTTATATTTCCCAATTTATCCTGATCAACTGTAGAGATTAGTTCCTAGTAATTGCTGTGGTACCATGGTTAGTGTTCTTGGCTTCTTTGCAAGGTCCTGGGATTTAACGGTAGTTAAATCAAAGATCTGGCATATAGCTGTTACTAGATTTTTCCATCTTAACATTTGAAGGACATTTACATTATTACAATTTCTTACAGGTTAACGGTGGTGTTTTAGATTCTTCATGTATCCTTTTTTACCCCCTCTGCTTATTACCCTCAGTAATCTGGCTTACGTCTGTCACCTTAGGTTTTGTCTTTTTCCATTCTTGTAATGTATTGAAAGGCAAAACAGAAAAGGCTATAGTTTTGCCCTTCCTTGAGTTAGAACTAAAGTTACAGGTACCTACAAGTACAAAGGCAGAGACCCTTTAACAGGTTGTTTTTTATCTTCTTAACTTGACCTTGTTCTCATCTTCTTTCTAATATGTTCCTCTTCTTTTGAGTGCTAATAGATCGACAGTCAACATTCTTCGATGGAACAGATATTGCGAGAAAGTTTACGTAATTATTAAAAACTAGCGAAAATGCTATTGGACACTATCGATACTACTGAGACGCGTTCTGAATTTTATGCATAGTAAGAGATCCCATATTTTCCGACAGTGGAACGAGCGATTTTTCATTTAAAATTTGTCCGAATTATATACCAACATTAGCTAAAACAATAACGGCATTCATATTTCTGTAATCACATGATTCAATTTTACAACACATTTTAATTCTAGTAAGTCAAGTTTTCCGATTCTTATTTAGTTTTAGAACCGTATCTGTACTGCGTGTTAGAACAAACTTGATATATTTTAAATTTTTAATAGCTTATATTCATAAATTTTATTTATGCAGCGCCATCTAGTTCTAATAGATACTGTTATCAAAGCACTCATTCTTACAGATATCTGTTTTAGACCGTGAATAAAGGAACTGATAATTTATTTAAATTACAAATTTTTCGTAATTATTTATATAAAATATAAATCAAGGTGTAATATAATCTACATATATTTATAAATTGTACTTAGATAATTCCACCTACTTCCAAGTAATATTCCTTACAGATATCTGTATTACACCGTCAATAAAAGACTTGTGGGAGCTGTCAAATTATTTAAATTTATATATTTTTTTAGTAGGTCGTAGTTTAATGGCTTAATCATGCTAGGCATTTTTGTATTCCTTAAAAATGTCCCTAGTCCCACCAGAGTAATTTGATATTTATATGTGAAAAACAATAATAACTATATATTACCATGAGTGAATGAATTAATTAGAGAAACATGAGGAATTTGTACAGGATATGGTAAATTTTTAGTTAAACCTATTCAATTTATTAATTTAAATTACTTAATTATTTCAGCATGGTTTCCGACTTCTTCTTTCCAAACATGGGCGGTGTAGAAGAGCACATATATAATTTATCTCAGTGTTTAATCAGCAACGGTCATAAAGTAGTGGTAATGACTCACAGTTATGGAGACCGCATAGGTATTCGATACATGACAAATGCACTGAAAGTATATTATTTACCAATCAGAGTGTTCTACAATCAATGTATACTGCCGACTATGATATGTAATATCCCTTTAATTAGGTATATATTTATTAGGGAAAGTATCGATATCGTACATGGACATTCCGCATTTTCGGCGCTGGCTCACGAAGCTATTTTAGTGGGAAGTTTAATGGGATTAAAGGTAAGTCATTCTTTTTTCTAAATATAAATGTTTAGTACTACTTAGAACATTCTTGTCGTAGACTGTTTTTACCGATCATAGCCTATTTGGATTCGCCGATGGTAGTGCTATAAGTACAAATAAATTTTTAGAAATAACTTTATCAGATTGCAATCATTGTATATGCGTATCACACACGGGTAAAGAAAATACTGTATTGAGAGGGCGAGTAGATTTTCATAAGGTTTCTGTCATACCGAATGCTGTAGATACATATACTTTTACCCCTGATGTCGCCAGGAGATCTCATTCTAATAGTTTGTATTTTCCTATTGAAATTAATCCATCTGATTAGGTGAACTTGTTTTAGTTACGATTGTGGTCGTTTCTCGTTTGGTTTATAGAAAGGGTGTCGATTTATTGGCCCATGTAATTCCGGAGATGTGTGCTAAGCACGGTGATATTAATTTCTTAATCGGAGGAGATGGGCCTAAACGATGGTGTGTCTTCTTTCATTTATGTACTTGTATATTTATTAATTAGAAAGAATTGTATCGTTAGGTTGTTAGAAGAAATTAGGGAGAGGCAAGGACTACAGCATAGAGTTACACTCTTGGGAAGCCTAGAACATTCTCAGGTTAGAGATGTTTTAAATCAAGGACACATTTTCCTTAATACATCTTTAACAGAAGCGTATTGCATGGCCATAGTTGAAGCAGCATCCTGCGGGTAAGTTATAAATATTTGCTTTGTGTAAATCCTCTTTTACATTTTGCATTAGTCTTTTAGTCGTTTCAACAAGGGTTGGAGGTATACCTGAAGTACTACCACCAGATTTAATTTATTTAACAGAGCCTACAGTAGAGTCTTTAGTTAGAGGTAAATGGTTAAATATCTTATTTAAGTGGTGTTGGCTTGTTCCTAGCAGTTGTATTGATATAAATTTTAGGTTTAACAAAAGCAATCTGTGATTTTAAATTAGGGAATTTTGTATGTCCGTATGAATGTCACCAAAGAATTCAGGATTATTATAACTGGTCTAATGTTACCATTAGAACAGAGATAGTGTACAAAAAGATAATTAAGGAGGATAAACGTACTTTAGCTCAAAAATTAGTAAGGTTTGTGTTATTTTGTTGTATAAATATTAGTTTATTCTCAAAACTACAATGTTATATTACATTATTTGTACATGTTGGTAAATACTAGGTGTTAATACAGATTATAAAATTAAAATACCTCAAAAAACGTTTATGAAACATTTACTTATTGTTAAACTTATACAGCAAAAATATATATTTAATTTGAGTTGTTTATACTTACAGATATTTATGTACTGGCGTGTGGCCTTTCTTATTATTAGTGTCGCTTTGCCATATAATACTAAGGGTTTTGGATATCTTAGTACCAAAAAGACATATCGACATCGTAAAGGATTATAAAATTAGAAGTAGGAAAAATAAACGAGAATAAATATTTAAAATATCTTGCTTTTATTATTATCTTTTTCCCTATTCTTTCAGCAGCATTTAAACTTAGACTACTATATTTACACTATAACTAGAACGTCAAATAATCTTGGTATTTTTTTCATATAAGGAATTATAAATTGTTTTATTTAATATTTCAGATTTCATCCTCGAAAGGTAAGTGTTCAACCATCCATAATTTAACTTTATAGAAAAAATTGTCGGAGAGCGAATATAAAATTGAAAATCGAGTGCCATCTATTGCTGAGAATCAATGGTGTAACAGTTTACTGTAATATTGTAATTTCGGCGCCTCCAGCAGCTAAACTGGCAACTAGTATCAGTAAATATCAAGTGCTTATAGAAATTTTGCTATTCTTCAATAGATGTCGCTAAGTTAACTATATTTTCTAGTTTTTCCTTTTTCTTTGTTTCTTTTGCACACCTATTTAGGAACAATGGGACTTTTTTTCATTTTATGGTTTTCAGTTTGAAATTGTTTTTTTTTTTACTTTGTAACATGTAAAGAATGAGGAATTGCACAACTTTTTTTTTATGTCATAGATTGATAGAGAATGTTGTAATATATAGCCCTTCATTGAACCTTTTTAAATTGTTTCTCATTAAGGCATAATTAATTTTTTAAAGTGCTCTGACGTCACAAGTTCATTCATAAATTCTTTAGTCGGCATGATTTGGCAATGGAGCGATAGTCATCGTAGTTCGCATCATCATCGCAGATAAGTAATATCACAATACCTAAAGATGTTACACAACGCTTTTTATAAAAAAAAAACTCCTTGTTTTAACAGGATGAGGCACGATGATACTAAAAATTTGCTGCTTTATTTAATAAAACAATTAATATCAAATAACCAATAAACTCATATTCGTATTATAATGTTTTTATTTATTGCGTTAAACTTTCGTGAGACTAATCTGCCCTCCCAAAACTTGATGTCATACATATAATAATACTAAGAGATTTTATTTCTCTTAGCACTTATAATACGGTACAGAAATAGATAACAGAGAAGTATTTACTTAAAAAAAAATAATTCTAGTTTAAACGACCAGCATATAGTTTAAATCTTTATTGCATCACTTTCCTTATTGTTGCAAGTACTATTTGTACGCATTATATTTATGAATTGTGTTATAATTTATTATGATATTGTAGAAGACGAAATTGAAAATTTAATAAGGAAATATTGAGGTGGAAAATAACATTTTTACTTAAAATAGAAACATATATATTCTATCCATTATAAGATCGTGCCTTGAACGTTTTATACTGCTGCTTGGGTATCATACTTTTTCTTATATTACGAGATGGTGTTTTCAAATCCTTTTTCACGCGTTAAGTTTTTTGTATCTATCGCTGGTATATGCAAGTTAAATTCCTCGGTTGTCGGCGATGCACGAGCCGTGGATCTAATCCGAACGATATTGTTGGTAGAGAAGGGTGATTTTTGATATAGCATTTGCATTTCACATATCGGGCAGCGTCAGTGTCGCTTTGCGCGTTGCAAAACTTGATTAATTTAACTGTGAATTAATACCTAAAACTGTAAGTTGTGGGAGTATGAGAATGTGATATTCTTTCTATCTGCGTCATCGAATTGCCCCTGGGATTCCGCTCTGCAATTTTTACGCCGGATAAATAAAGGTATGTTGGTGCTTGGTGATGCGCTATCATTTATTTGCGGATTGTTAATGTAAATTTGTATTGTACGCGCTGTTCTTGCACCATGCTCTTAGTTTTTTATGGTGCTGTTTGAATATTGTACTTTTTCTTATATTATTCATTACATACTTTTAAATCCCTTTTTAAAATTCCTATTTTTTAGTGCATGGCATTCAATTCTTAAATCTACCATTTAAATTCCCCGTCGATCGACGATGCACGAACGATTCCGAACCAATCCGAATCATTTCTAACACGAATACAATGAGCTTGATGACGCCATGTTGTGTCTCTTTTGTTTGTACGAATTTCGCCTTGGTAAAATTAATTTTTTTACACTGTAAATTAGTAAATGTGAATTGCGCGAGTACGAGAATTGATTGGAATTATTTATAAATCAACACTGGGATTCTGCTTTTACATTTTTGCGCCATAGATAAATAAAGGTAGGTGACACTATTATGATTTGCCCTTGAAATTTTCATAGCGCTGTTTGAATATTATTTATTTCTTGTATTGCCATTATGTATCATTAACCCTTCCTGCAAGTTAAATTTTAAGATTCGGCGTCGGTGACGAAGATGCACGAACGGTTCCGAATCAATCCGAACCATTATATTATTATTTTAAACTCGGTAAATATCCATAAAATCGAGTTCTATCATATCATGGGTCCTAAAACGTCTTTAAAATCTTAATTTAGTCAAAATTTAATTTTTAAAAAATATTATTAATTTCACCTATCAGTTATTATTGCTGTTGCAGGATAATCTACAAAATATACGAATTCGCCGGATTTTTGGGACAGCGTGGATCATCGAGGACCAGCAGCGGATGGAGGACCGAAGAATGGATCGGCCGAAGATGAGGAAAATCGACGGATTGTGTCAATAAGGTATATTACATTTTTAATTATAATTTCGTTAATTAATTTTGTTGCTTCGTTTATTTCTATATATTAATTTTTTGCATACACGACCGAAATATAATATTAAATCTGCTTAAAATATTTTGTCGGTCGGCGATGATGCACTAACGTTTCCGAATTAATCCGAAGTATATTGTATAGCGGGAATGGGATGATTTCCAACTTTTGCACATTTCCAATGGCATCGGTTTTCGCGTTACGAAAATTGAATAATTATTGGTTATTATAATCACTATTATTATTGTCTTAGGATAAAACTGCGGACTCCCTGATTTTTGGAACAAGACAGCGAAATAGAGGACGGAAGAATTGGCGCGAAAATCGAAGGTTTTAGTCCATAAGGTATTTATTAGTTTTTATCTAGTTATAATTCCGGTAATTAGCGTTTGTTCATTCGTGTTTTTCTATTGTTTAGCGTTTTCCGCGATTCTTCCCAAACATCGACTGTTATTAATTCCCTAAAAATTGTAACGAAAAAGAAATTCATTAATTGTAATTATTGTTTGTATGTACGTGCATTGTATATCTGTGTATCTTTTTAAATACCGCCGTTTCATTTATTATCCAATAGAGAAAGTTTTAAAGAGGAGGGTGGGGGAGCGCGATTTTATATCTACCGTCATTTTGTTTATGTTTTCTTTGTTTAGCAGCTTAGGTTATTTTTTGTTTCTTCGTTCGTTCATCGTTTTATGGGATTGATGAATATCGGGATCGGTTATAATATCGCGACTTTTATTTTTGTTTAATTAGATTAGCGGCCGTAGGAATTTTGGTGAAGGGTAGACAAATGTGGGCTGACTGGGTGCAATCTGTGCGGAAATGGCCCGAGGGGTCTCGGGTATTTGCTTGGGAGGGTGTGGTGGCGGGGCGGTAAAGAGAGTAGGGTGCTCCTTGAGTGCTCTACAAAGGCGATTTATGTCAGACTACGTGACACAGAATTCTTATTGGCTGTCAATTGGAGTAACGTGAAGTTAGTGGCATCAAAAATAGGGTTTTTTGTTAACGAATTCTGACATGCGCCTTACTTATATCTCATGCCGGCTTACTACCTGTCACCCTGTCTTGTATTACCACCGGGATGTCCACCCCACGCTTGGTCAGAGCGACCCTTCGAACAGTGACATCCCTGACTACACTGGAACCAAAGGTGATGCTTGCAGCCGTGCCTGCGGACTTTTAGTTAGAGTTTTTGTTTTAATTTTCTTGCGTTTCACTTTAAATATTATAGGAACGGTGGTTCGGATTTATTATTATCGATTTTATTATTATTTTCTTATTTTTATTTACTTTCGATCGGTATTATTAGGGGGTTTTCCGAAATATTGACAAATATTTATTTAATTACACAAAGATATGCAAGGTACTCAATAAGATTTGTATATTATGGTAAAAACTATTAAAATGATTCAATATATAATAATTATTTCAAAGATTCAAATAAAAGCTTTTAGTTAATTGCAAGTGTATATGTACGTCTATAATATTGTTTCAGGGTTAAATATTGTTATTATTTATTTTACAGTGTTTAAAAAAGAGGGTGGGGGTGCGCGTTTTACTGATATTCGTTTTATTTATTATTACTATTATTATCGAAATCTGTGATAGCCGGGTTCCTTAAGGTCTCACTTGGGGCCTCGACTATTACCAGGTTACCGCGGGTTCGAATCTCGTCCTGGTCAATTGTGACTGGATTTTTCCAGGATCACGATGATGATTAGGGGGGAGATTAGAGCCGGCGGGGGGCAATCTGACAAGCATTAAGTTGCTTAGACATCATACCCCTGTTTTTATTTTCTACCAACTACTACATCATCGACTGGCGGTTAGACAATCTCAGGTCATTCCAAGTCAATCGGACTGGACTGTAGTGTTTCGCGGTGGCGACTTGGTGGATGTGCGAAGGCCCCTTTACGAAGGGGAGGTGCGTGGGTAGGGCATTGGTAATACCACTCTGCAAAGGTGGTAGGTGCTCGCAGCGAACTGCCTCGTTCCGCTCTTCAGTACACGTCAGCCTCGTTACCTCCGCGTATACAACGCTCTTTCCTTATCTGTGCGACTTGGCCAGGGGTTAATAACTGTCAAATCTTCATGGATTCTTCAAGACTTCTACCAACTTATATATATATATTTTTAATTTATTGGTATTTTAAATCAAATTTAAGCCGGTTTCGCGAATTTTAAATGGTTTTTTGGTATTTGTATTTATTTCCGCATTATTATTCAGGGGTTTCCCAAAATAATTTAAAATGTTAGTATATAAGGTTATTTGTTTGTATTAAATTGATTAAATATTGTTTAAGAGTAGATGGAAAAAATTGTAGTCGTGATAATTTATTATTACATTAAACATTTAGTTGCATCATATGCTAGTGCAAAGTGTGAATTATTATAATATATGAAAACAATATTTATGTGTTTCATCTGTCTTCTTAAAAATAAATAAAACTTTTGTAACTCAAAACCTTTTTTTATTAAATAAAACCCATCTACCTGTAATAACATTTTTATTTGGTACTGAATTCAGAAGCATCGTTGCAAGGTCTCAAACGGAAAAACTATTAAAATGAACAGTGATTTTCTATGTAAGGGTATATTAAAATTTCTTTATTATTTGTAAAATGTAACAAAGATTAATGTAACGTGTTTAAAATATCTATAAATTCTATAATAAATATTGTAATACCTCCTTGACGTTTCTGTTTCCCTGATACCAGGAGTAGCGAGTAAAAGATTAATGTAACGTGTTTAAAATATCTAAATTCAATAATAAATATTGTAATACCTCCTTGATGTTTCTGTTTCCCTGATACCAGGAGTAGCGAGTAAAGAATTAATGTAAGGTGTTTAAAATATCTATAAATTCTATAATAAATATTGCAATACCTCCTTGACGTTTCTGTTTCCCTGATACCAGGAGTAGCGAGTAAAAGATTAATGTAACGTGTTTAAAATATCTGTAAATTCTATAATAAATATTGTAATACCTCCTTGATGTTTCTGTTTCCCTGATACCAGGAGTAGCGAGTAAAAGATTAATGTGACGTGTTTAAAATATCTGTAAATTCTATAATAAATATTGTAATACCTCCTTGATGTTTCTTTTTCCCTGATACCAGGAGTAGCGAGTAAAAGATTAATGTAACGTGTTTAAAATATCTAAATTCAATAATAAATATTGCAATACCTCCTTGACGTTTCTGTTTCCCTGATACCAGGAGTAGCGAGTAAAAGATTAATGTAACGTGTTTAAAATATCTGTAAATTCTATAATAAATATTGTAATACCTCCTTGATGTTTCTGTTTCCCTGATACCAGGAGTAGCGAGTAAAATATTAATGTAACGTGTTTAAAATATCTAAATTCAATAATAAATATTGTAATACCTCCTTGATGTATCTGTTTCCCTGATACCAGGAGTAGCGAGTAAAGAATTAATGTAACGTGTTTAAAATATCTATAAATTCTATAATAAATATTGCAATACCTCCTTGACGTTTCTGTTTCCCTGATACCAGGAGTAGCGAGTAAAAGATTAATGTAACGTGTTTAAAATATCTGTAAATTCTATAATAAATATTGTAATACCTCCTTGATGTTTCTGTTTCCCTGATACCAGGAGTACCGAGTAAAAGATTAATGTAATGTGTTTAAAATAAAATATCTATAAATTCTATAATAAATATTGTATACCTCCTTGATGTTTCTGTTTCTCTGATACCAGGAGTAGCGAGTAAAAGATTAATGTAATGTGTTTAAAATATCTATAAATTCTATAATAAACATTGTAATACCTCCTTGATGTTTCTGTTTCCCTGATACCAGGAGTAGCGAGTAAAGAATTAATGTAACGTGTTTAAATATCTGTAAATTCTATAATAAATATTGTAATACCTCCTTGACGGTTCTGTTTCCCTGATACCAGGAGTAGCGAGTAAAAGATTAATGTAATGTGTTTAAAATATCTATAAATTCTATAATAAATATTGTAATACCTCCTTGATGTTTCTGTTTCCCTGATACCAGGAGTAGCGAGTAAAGAATTAATGTAACGTGTTTAAATATCTGTAAATTCTATAATAAACATTGTAATACCTCCTTGATGTTTCTGTTTCCCTGATACCAGGAGTAGCGAGTAAAGAATTAATGTAACGTGTTTAAATATCTGTAAATTCTATAATAAATATTGTAATACCTCCTTGACGGTTCTGTTTCCCTGATACCAGGAGTAGCGAGTAAAAGATTAATGTAATGTGTTTAAAATATCTATAAATTCTATAATAAATATTGTAATACCTCCTTGATGTTTCTCTTTCCCTGATACCAGGAGTAGCGAGTAAAAGATTAATGTAACGTGTTTAAAATATCTGTAAATTCTATAATAAATATTGTAATACCTCCTTGACGTTTCTGTTTCCCTGATACCAGGAGTACCGAGTAAAAGATTAATGTAATGTGTTTAAAATATCTGTAAATTCTATAATAAATATTGTAATACCTCCTTGACGTTTCTGTTTCTCTGATACCAGGAGTAGCGAGTAAAAGATTAATGTAATGTGTTTAAAATATCTATAAATTCTATAATAAATATTGTAATACCTCCTTGATGTTTCTGTTTCCCTGATACCAGGAGTAAAAGTATTTGAAGATTATTCATATGATTGAATTTTATTAATTTATTATAAATATTTATTTATAAGGGATATTGGACAACATAGGATCAAAAAGAGACATGGATATATGATATCGACTTATGGGTTGAAAGTAAAAAAAAAACATCGGAATAATTTTTAAAATATCTAGTTTTTATTTATTTTCTTTTTCTCCAATAACTCCTCCCACTCGATCAACAACATCATTTAAACTTATTCTAGTTACGCCGTAACTAAAACGTCACAAATAATCTATTCCGTACAACTCCTATGTCATACAACGAACGTATGACATTAATAATATAATAATAATATGCGTAATATCATTTTAAGTTTTGAAATTGTTTATTTATTACATTAAATAGAGACTATTGCTGTAGATGTATAATGAGAAAAAATATACTGTTCCATTTGCACGATTAAAGATCCGATAGTTAGTATCAAAAATTAATAGATTTCGACAAAAATAAATAAACGTTTTTTTTATATTCCACAAATAGATTTATTTATTAATTTTGATAACTAACTTTCGTTTACACACGCTTGCATTTTATATACACAAATTTAATTCGTACTAGATTAATAATTATATACTAACAAAACAGAAATGTAATAATAGGGACATAGGTACAACAGCGTTTCTATATTCGTTTTTTTTTCTTCTGCGTACTATAAATACTATCAAATAAATATAAATTCTCAGGATAATAGAAAGGAAAAAATAAATACACTACTCTTATTCCGTTACTTCTTCAACATATCTTATAATAATAAAGAAAATATAAAATTCATTGTACTATTTATTTTAGTATCTCGTTATTTATATCTTAGTTGTGTGTGAATTAATTATTTATGAATAATATGTGAAACGAAGCGGTCTCATTACTTACGCCTATATGGACAGTGACATCCAGCCATGGATATCTATGCTGGGCATTAGGAAGAAAACATATCAAGAATGCTCGACATAATATCCACTGGGGAAAGCACATATCTCTTCTACTTGATTTTTAGACATTGAAGCTTTAAAAAAGTACCATCATCTTTACGATGGTGCAATACAATGTACAAGAACTACATTTTATAAAAAGTTATTCATTTAGTAAAGTAATTAGGCCAGATGCTTATCTTCATAAGTTAATTTTTTCTATTTTTTCATCAACTTTTGATTATTTTTATTACCAACATACTCCTCAGGTTTACAAACTTACACTTTCGTTTAGGAATGTACAAGGAATGTGTCTCTCTTCAAATTATTTTTATATATGTATGTACATAAAATTGCGTTTTATTAAGTATTGTGGCAATTTGGTCCATTCGAAATTTTCAAAAACCTGAGGCTTCTTTATTATTATTATATAAAGTAATGTTTTATTATTATTATTATTTTTGATTTACTTAAGTAAGTCTAGCAGTAAACCAATTGTACAAATCGTTAAGAAGACCACGATGATCGAGGCGAGGTTTGTATGCTAGGTTTCCTCCTGCGAAGTTGGCGGGGGTGGTGTAGCTTCTTGACTGTTGTTGTAATTCAACGACAGACGCTTGTGTATATTTGCGTCTCGGTTATCGTTGCGCTGTTAAAAATAATACAAAAATTAGTTTCTGTATATACAATGATATTGTCTGTTTTATGTGAAACTGAGCCTATTGTCTCGTCCCCTTGTGTTAGTTTAAAATGTATCTGAAGTACCTACTTAGTAGGAAACAAGAGAAAAAAGACGACCACCAGCGGCGGACATATCAAATTGCAGCAGTTTATGGCCTTCTGCAATTACGTTTGTCGAAGCTGACAATGCTCGACTTTTGACCGTGACTTACGATCACTCTCTTTTTTCCAAGATTTTAAGGCTGAAATGAACATCGCTACATTCTTCGACAAATTCTGTTGAATGTTCTTACGAATAAAAAATATTATTGTCAGTTACTTTTGACATTTTATTCCGTGGTTTACTTGAACAAAACAATGTAAATTTATAAGAAGAATGTGATTCTTAATTTTGTCACAGAATTATTAATATGAAATATTTTTTTATGAAATTTGGTACATCCCTTCTTCAGGTGATGCTTAACTCATCTTTTGTAAAAAAAATTGCCTAATATGATTTCTTGCATTTTTATCCCCACACAATACACGGTATGCCTTGGTTTTCTATAAGAAAATGTGAAACTTTCAGAAGTACAGTTTTTAAAAAAATGTTGGTAGAAATCGGACAATTAATATAAATTCAAATGGGTCACACTGTAGAATGAAGTTCTAGTTTTGATAGTTCAGTTTCTAAGTGCTCATTTCTGATTAGACTTTAAGTGTAAAAATAAAAAAAAAATGTTACAACAATAGATGAAATTCCCTCACCTTTATATCGTCAACAACGCCCGCCGTGTGATACCTCTTAGTTTCGTTTCTATGTCCTCGTTTAACCATTGCTTGTCGCAATTGTCCTCTACTAAAATTTTCACATTGCTCTGTCGGCGAGACACCTGTAAAATAGAAAATCCACAATCAGTCGACGCGAGCACCTCCACGGATACAATCGCTCTAAATTCACGGCGCTACGAGAGGTCCTGTTGCATTTTGCGCCTCATATTACAGGTGGAAGTATGCGCAGTAAGTACACACTCTCAAATAATCTTTTTTTATTAAGCGTTCTGGACACATACACAAGTGCTAAGAGGCAATCTAATTCTCTAAAAAAAACGCTAAAGTGAACGAACCAACTATCGGTAGGAGTTCGGGTAATACGAGAGATAATAATAAAAATAAAAACGATTTAAATAGTTAGAATAATAATATAACATAAGTAGTAAAAAAAAGAAGAGATAGTTTCGTGCTCACCTAAACGTAACACGCCGTGCAGTAGATGTAGCACAAAACTTTACAAAACTCTGAGGGTTGCTGTATTGTCAGAGCAAAAAAGACTCACAAGTGAAACACATGATTGTTACCAGTTTTCTTCTTCTAGATTTGGTACGATAAAACGAAACGGGAGGAACAGAGAAAAAAAAACAGTATCAGATTATTTTTTTTCTTTATACAATGAAACAATAATAAAAGCTATACAATATTATGTGGTGTAGTAGTCTATTTGCAGAAAAAACTTGTTATTTTTAATATATTTTGTAGTTATTTATAACTCCAATACCTCCTATATTTTTAATGTAATATTGATTGTTGACGTCTGGCGCAATACTAAAGTAAGGCTTTCTTCCAACCATCAGTTCTAAACTGTACTTTGGTTAATACTGTCACTGAAATTTTTTTCATTAAGTTTTTGTTTAACTTATTATAAATACACACGATTTTATTTTCAAGGGGTGTTTAAACATCTTCAAATAAGATCATTAACGTAAAATATCTTAACACACACCAGAAACTGGTGTACCTACTGCAAACACATCAAGGTTGAGATGGTGGACCTTGCCAACGAATTTTGGATGCCAAAGGAGTGGTAAATCTTGTCGATCCTAATAGTAGTACTCGAAAAATATCTCGCCAATTAAATGTATCAAATCGAATTTTCTGGTGAACACTGTGCGAGAACCAATTGTATCCTTTCCATGTACAAAAAGTAAGGCTTTACAAGTTGAAGATAGTCCTTTCCGTTTACAATTTTGCCGATGGTTTCTACAAAAACATGCAGAAATTACAAACTTTTTGTGCGTGAAGTGGATCCCATGAAAAACATAAAAGAATTGTTTAATTTAATGTGCTTAATCACAACATAAAAATAAAAACTACAACATTCTTTTTAGCATTAATATGTCTATTATTATGCAACTTTTGTCAAGATATTTTTACGTTAATAACCTTATTTTAAGATGTCTAATTATTCCTTGAAAATAAAATCACAACACCGTAAACAGGTACTTCGTACCTTTTTATTGTTTTTACAGCGTGCACCGAATTTATATTACAGTGAGAACTGTAAAAACGCATATTTACATTGATTTATAGCAAGAAACATCATGCCAAACAAACGCACCAAAAGAGGTGTAAACATTGTGACGCACACAAATCTCTGCTTAGCACAGTTAACACCCATCGTCGGTGATTTTCTGAATGTTCTACCGATTTTCATCGCAGCATATTGCAAAATCTCCAAATGTTGCTAGGAGTGCAAAACGTGCGCCACCTATTGGACAAAGGTCAAATCAAGCAGACGTTCTGTAAGCCATTTAAAGTGCTTTATTGCAATTTTAGTTCCTGTTTGGATGTTATTATGACAAGTCCTACAATAAGTGAATAAAAGTGCTCGAAATGTCCCGTGATAAATGATCTAACATAATAAATTTGTCTGTAGAAAGTTATGGCAGTGAGCAGATTGGTGAAAGATTAAACTTATCACGACGTCGACAGTAAAATACACCATTCGCCGATATCAAGGCTTTGACCGTCCAGTTCCGTCATGGATAATCACGCCAGCAGAAGATCGTCTTCTTCAATTAATAAGCAAACAAAATCGCAGAAAAACAGCACCAGAAATAGCGAGCGAACAATAGAACATAATGCCGGTTCAGTTAGCAATTTAGGACATCAACGCAAAAGTGTTTTTTTTTATGAGAAAAATATAGTACCTGCCTAAGAAATAAAATTGAAAAGTACAATTTTCGTTAGATTTTAATAGTTTTTACATTTGAGGAACATACATTTATTCTCTTAGGATTAGTTGCTTTTAATTTTTAAAAATTTGATATTAAACTTTTGTTACTAGGGCAACATTCACTTCCGTGAATTGTAGTGTATACTGGAATGAAATAAAAGAAAACAATGAGAATGTTCATGAAGAGACAAATTTCATTTAATAGTTACCTCTTTTACTGAATAATTGAAGAAGACGACGAACCTCAACTAGAGAAACTCCACCGAAAACTGTATTGAGTAACATTTCTTAGTGGATACTTACATATATTAAAACGAATTGAAAAAAGTTTCCGCAAATGCTGTCATAATTTAGTGGAAGGCCAGGGTTATTGTTTCAACCAAAACAATTTCTGGATTTGTGTTTATAAAATATACACCGTATTAAGGAACTATTTCCTATAAGAGGAAAGAAAGAAATACACATAGACAAAGTTAGATCTTAAAATTTATTGGAGTATAATTGACTTCTAGTTATCGCACAAGGATATCTCCCACGATATATTTCGAATTGTTAAAGACTTTTTCAAAGGTATTTTCGTTGGCGTCATGCATTTATCGCCCGCTAGACTGCGTTTAGAAGGTAAAATTAGCGCACGATTTCGAATTTCACGCGGGAGCTTCATTAAGTAGAAGTTACATTGTTATTAATAAGAATTAGCAGTTTTAGTAATTATATTTGGGATAAAATTACATGAATAAAAAGTATTTATTGTACCAGCCTGACCGGGATAAATTCATACCGAACAATCAGCTGTTTCGATAAGAATTCGCCTGCGCAGTATTGAATACACAAAACCAGAGTTTTACTATTGTTAAATATCGAGTTTTCTTAGTTAATTCTTACGAATATTATTCCGATGTCAAAGTCTGTAATTTTATTTTAAAACCTGAATATGAACTATTATGTGCTAGTAATATCTGTTTAGAACTGATAGTAGGAGCAAACCTTATATATCTTCTATTTTAAGCTGTCTACATAATAAGACGCCACATTTACATCATTAAAAGCGAAGTGAATAATAAATGAGTTGCTACTCCAGCGATAAATTAATGCAGCACGTAAGACAGAGAGAAACACAAACTAGTGGTGATGGAAATAGTGTTGTCTATGGTAAGTACGCTCGCTAATAAATTATTTATGCTCTATCTTGTATTCTGCGGAAGCGTTTCATAATAAATGAAAATTTTCTATGTAGAGGAAATTAAACTTTTTTTTTTTTGGTATCTTAAAAACGGTTTACGTTGAAATTGTTTTTCGAAAGAGAAGAAAACGGTTAAAATAAGCCGAACTTCATCCAGTAGTTTTAATAATGCAAACGAGGAAATACGCAACACTCCTTTGAATTCCTTTGAGGATAAGACTCGATGGGATAACCCGCGTCCGCGTTTATGCCTCAGTTATATCGTTAAGATGATAAGTAGAGCGCGTTTATCAAAGGAAGCCCTTTAAAGACGTTGAAATTTACTAAAGTAGGGAAGCAGATGTTGTCGTGGGCAATTTAGAGAGTAACATTTGGGTAGTTTAAGAGTAATAAGTTTGTATAAGCTAGATTATTATGCGATGTACGATGGAAACCGTTTTGCAAATACAAAAAAAAGGTACCTTAGAAAGGAATTATTCTCGTATATGAGTACTCGTTTTTCTGAAGAATATTGTTTTTCCTAAACCTAATGAGAAAAGTTTTCCATATCGTTCCAACTTAAGTAAAAAGAAAGCATGTTTTCAAACAAATTTTGTTGAATTATTTCCACAAGATTTATATGTATAAGACCTCTATTGACTACTTGACATGAATAATTACAAAGTAGAATTATTTTCTTAGCAAGATGTACCATCACGCAAAGTGCAACCTGAACGATTCCCAACAAATTTACAGAAATGTGGCGTTGTTTACAAAAGATATTTCGCCAGTATGCGCAAACGCAATTCCTTAAAGATAAAACGTCCACATTTTAAGCTAACATAGAAAAACAGTGAATTTATAAAATAGAGGAAAATACTTTAAAGGTATAAACCTGTATATGCATCGATCTTTGATATTCTGCCCTCTTACTTTTGTTAACACAACACATCGAAACAGTTTTTCAATTAACGTAGATATAATATTGTACATGAACCGTATTACCTGCATAGATATTTATTTTCTTTATACATTGTTGCAGCTTTACTGAATATGGTCCTTAATCTAATTGATCCGTGATGTTTACTTTCATATTTTTTTTTTTTTAAATTAATTCCGCATTTCTCCTTTGACATGGGAATTATAATTATGATAGTACAATTTAAGCTACTTGACTTAACTCTATACTAATCAACATTTGTAAGTATTACAACTTTAATTTTCTTCTTATTTTTTTAAATTAGAATTTGTTTTACTGTACAAAAAAAAACTTAGGTCATTCATTGCTTTTACTGCGTATCTAGTTTTTATTTATTATAATTTTGTATTTAACTCCTTGTTTGATGTGTCGTGGTACTTACTAATTATTCTATTGTTGATTGCCTTGTAGCTGTGGCCAGAAGATGCGAGTTTGATCACGACACCAATCGGTAAAATAATTTTATCAATATAGAAATTTGCAAGGATAAAAAAGGACCTCTTTTAATATCATCAACCTGCCTAATCGCCATTCAGATACCAATAAATATTTTTTTTTCTTTATAATTGAATTTATATATTATACATAATTTTTTTTTAATTTTATGAATATGTTTAATGTTTTTAGCATGAATCAATCTTTACAATAAATATTTACAAAACAGGCCGAAAAGAGTAATCAAGAATTATTTGCATAGCATTTTAATATCATTGGTGGAGAATTGGCCTAGACATGGAAAAATATTACTCCTGACAAAACCATATTTCGCAATGTTATTTATAAGGCATTATAGCTTACTGTAGATAGATCATTCAATCAATCAAATTTTCTTGGCAATCGTTAAAAATCCTTTAAATTTCGACAAATTAGTTCAGCACACAACTGAACGTTTGTAAGTGTAGATTTAATTTACACCGCCGAAAAGCTTTGCTGCTTTTGTTTAAATAACCTACATAAGATTTCGACATTCGAAGTTTTTAGTTATAAGAGTATCGGTGAAGTAGGACTAGTAAATTTTGATTCCGAAATGCCATATGATGATGATTCATATTTTAGGCGAAAATAAAACACAAAATTTGTTATTGCTAAAAATAAGGTTTCTCTTATAAAAATCGCTCAGGCTTAAACAGGTGTTCTCTACTTCAAAAAGAAAATGATAAATGCGCATAAGGTTCAATATCACTTGCAACGTGTCCACTGTTCATCGCTTGTTACTCGTCCAGTTTTAACTTTGTGCGATGATACCTACATACTATAACCAAACACAATTTCTGAACTCAATCTTCTTATGCATGCTTTTAATATTAAAATTAGATATGGAACAATTCTTTTCGCCGCAAAATTGTTGAAGAAAATAGCAATTTGAGACTTAATATAATTCCAAAACGTTTCGTGACCACGACAAACAATAAATCAAGGCGAAGTTAGTGAACTCGGCGGGATGCTGCCGCTAGGATATGGCACCAGAATTCATTTTCTTCCAATTTGATCGACAATGTCTCGGGAGTTATTGGATCAAACGTAGCAATCGCGTCGATATTGCGTCTCTCGGCTGAAGGGAAACTTAACGATAAGCAAGCAGAGATTTTCGTGTTGCGATAGTGACATACTTGAAAAAGTAGATGAGGAAACTCGGATAAGTGATAAATTAGATCAGTGTACCTACATAGCAGGTTTTATGGGCAAATTGGATTTTTTTCGCGTCGACAGTGTTTGCTTTCCACATTTTGTCGAACACTCTGATTAGTCAAACCTTTAACGTTATAAAAAGAAAGCAACCATTTTCTATTATATGTTTCGATACGGTTTTCATGACTTGTTTGTTATTTATTTTTTATTTAATAAGATTTGTCATGTAAGTAATACAAAAATCAATAAAAAAAATCCTTTATAGCAATTAAAATCGTAATATTTACTCACCTGCGATCACTGGAACGTCAAAATCAAAACTAGCCGGGACCTGACCGGAAGTACCAGCCGTCGTTGTCGAATTCACGTGTCTCGTCTTCAACAGCGGCGGATTCTTGTTCTGCGAAATGGCCAGGCCCCTCCTCAAATTTCCCCGCGTTGGCGAAGGTGGAGGATACGATATTCCTCGGTGGGTAGGGCTGAGCAGATGCCCGGTGTTATTTTTCGTATTGGGCACTGATAAGGTGTTTTGATTTAGGTTCAGACTTAAGGTGCCTATGTTCGGCGAGCCCAAAGCCAGGTTGGGTAGGCTCTGCCCCAAACTCCCGTAGGGTTGAACGGATAAAGTATTGGGAGTTTTGCTGAAGAGGCGGTTTTTGAAGGAGTTTTTCTGCGAGACGGGACTTCTATCTGTGGGCAAGGGTTGGACGCCCTCGTCGCTGGAGATCGAAGCGGTTCTGTTCTCGTTCTCGACGGAAACCGCTCTAGAATGGTCCTTGCCCGAGCCTACTGATGATTGATCGTTCATTTCGACCGATCCACTATAAAATAATTAAATTTAGTGCGGTGAAGCATTTCTGAATAATGTTTCTTTTTAAAGCACGAATGAAAAATAAGAGGTATGATTATGTATTAGGCTGCGTCCAGATCTGATGACGTCATAACTAAGAAATAAATGAAGATCGGAAGATGAATCGCAGATCCTATGGTGTATTTTTAAGAACTAAATCCGACGTATTTCAGCGCTTAAGAAAAAAACGATCGAGTTTGCTTTTCAATACTTTAAAGTCTACACTGTATATGCTACCTCTGGCTATGGTAATTACTCATCATAATTGAGATTTTAACCGGTTCTTTCCTAATTCTGTTTAACTTTCAAACAACTAAACTGATAGGAACAATAGACGTCTGTTGCATCATTCGCAATATGTAAATTCCAGAGAAAAGTTTCCATCGTAAATTGCGAAAAGCAATATTTAATCAGCTTTCCGCGAATCTCGGTGATTCACAGTAGTTTTGCTACTTAATTTGTTACTTCACTCACCTATGGCTATGTGCTAGACTAGAAACACGGCTTGCTCTAGACGAGCAAGCCAGCGGCGAACGCGGCGCCAACTGCAAACTGTGGAATTCCGATTCCAATGGATCGCCCAGGCCGTACTCGGCGTCCAAACTCTCCTCCAAGTACGCCGGTTGTTTGGCTTGGGCGTATAACGCCTGTGCTTTCGCTATACTTTCCTTCCAACTCTGAGAGCGGGCGAAACAGACAGATGTTGTTGTAATTTAAGCACGCGGAGTGCAAATGAGATTTGTTTTACTACCTTGAGCTTCTTGGCGTCGTTGTTTTGCAAGATGAAGGCGACCACGGGCATGTTGAATTCGTTCTTGTAGACGAGCGCCAGCGTCGGCGTCTCTTTATTGAGATCGGTGACGTCCAATCGATCGACCAGATAAGGTTGCCGGATAACGCGCATCGTCGCGACACCCTTCTTCGTCGAAGGCTTGCACACCAACAGAATATCCGTCAATAGGAAGCAGTGGACCTCCATCTGTAACCGTAGGAAGAGAGAGAAGATATTAAATTTTGCAGCTACGTTATGTAATAAGTTTCTCGCTGGGGGATCACGTATTCGAACTGAGCGACGACAAGGAAGGAAGTGGGAAATCGGGCTGGTAATTACATTAACACCCCTGACTTCCTAATGGCATTACGTTCGTAGTCGATCCTATTGAGGAACGCTCGCTAGCTTTTTCCGCGGTTAAATTGTTATAATATCTTTTCTTTTTCGTTTAAGTACCGTAAAACGTGGCGACTTGAAAGAGTGGGTTGACATGAAAATATCTGTGAATAAAATTTTAATACGCAGGTGATATCTTTTGGCAAACTACAGAACTTCGTGACGAGACTATTTCAAAACTATAGGGAACTAAATTTAATGCTACATGCATATTGCATAGAATTAATGAGAGTTTTGAATTATATATAACATAAGAATCAACAATTCAAATTTGATTAACCTATTAATTGGTAATCATATAGACAGAAAACGATACCACAGGACTGGGAGGTGGTACTCTAACTTCCGATACAGAAGAAAGAGAGACTGTAGTAACTACAGGAGCATTTCATTGCTTTGTACACAATGAAAGTGTATGAGAGGATACTAGATGAACGACTGAAAAAAGAGGTAGACAATCAACTGAACAGCGCAGAGTGGTTTTCGCAAAGGCAGCAGTATAAAAGATCATATATTTACTATCAGACAAATAATAGATAAAACGTTACAACAAGGGAATGAGGCATTTTTTGCGTTTATCGATTTGGAAAAGCCTTTTGGCAAAGTAACAAGAGCAAAAATATGGGAGAGCTTACAAAATAGAAAAGTCACACCAAAATTAATAAATGCTATAAAAAGACAATAAATTATGTCATAACAAAAAGATATGAGATCTGAGCCGTTTATAAACGTGGAAGGGGTAAGACACGGAGGAGGACTGAGTCCCTGGTTATTCACTATGTTTGTGGACGACATAATAAAAATATGCACAAAGAGCGTCAAGAAATTAACCATTGGCTATCGAAACCAGAGGGTTCTGAGGGTGTTTTCGTTGATGACATTGTTATAATGTCAGGAAAGGAGAAAGATCTACAGAAAAATTTGGAAATATGGAATGAAGTCTTGCATTGCAAGAGTACGGAATGAAACTTAACAAAGACAAACCAAAGTAATGGCAGTAGGAACATCCCGCGAAATTAATACATATTTAGACAACATAAAAATACAGCGAGTCAATACATTCCAGGATCTGGGTGTAGAAATCCAAAACAATGGCGAGCAAGAACTGGAGATAAATAGAACAGAGAAAGCCCTAAATATCTATTATGCCATGAGCCGGAGCTTCATCAACAAGAAAGAGGTAATAAGGAACACAAAACTAAATGTATACAGAACTGAGTTTAGACCTGTGCTTATATTTGGATGCGAAACATGGACCTTAACGAATAGACAAAAGAGCAAACTGCAGGCGGCGAAGATGAAATACCTCAGAAGAGTTAGAGGAATAGGAATACACAAATAAGAGGAGATCTGGAGGTGCAATCGGTGACGGAGTTTGTTCAACAGAGACACCTGAGCTGGTGGAAACATCTGAACATAGTGGAGAGCATAAGGCCGGTAAAATATGGGGGGCTAAAGTGTACAAAAAGCGGAGAAGAGGAAGAGGAGAGGTGCTACATAAACGAGGGAGTAACTGGAATAAAGTCAGAACCACTGCAAAAACTAAAAAGGAATAGAACAAGTTTGTGTATCATTAAAGGACTAAATACCACACACCATTTATGGTAGACATGGGTACCGAATATATATACACAGAATTTTTATTTATCACTAAATTTTTGGAAAATTAAACCCGTGCAATACCGTTGTATCATCTTGTTGCGAAGTTAGGATTCCGTTTATAAATGATATGTTATATACTACATGTTCAGCGAAGCCGCTAACTGCCATTTTGAGTTTAGATCAAAGATTCAGAATGTACTTATCTCTTTAGTATGCACGTTCCGTATGATTGGTCTAAATTAAAAAAAAAACCTGAGACATCTGGTGTTAAAACAATTAAGTAACGGCAAACTGACTTCAAGGTATTTTTCCTAATTTTTTTTTTGCCGACACAACATTAAAGACGCCGGCAATAAATGTCACTTTTTATCTCGTCTTCTTGCTGAATCAACTCTTGGATAAAGGTAGGCACAATATTTTTTATATCTACTCTATGGATATAAATGACAGTTTATACACTAACCATACCAAGGATATTTTAAGCTCAGGCTTTCTCTTTATTTTTATATAGCATCTAATTGTCTCACGCAAAAACTGTTCTCTCGGGGGAAAAGGGAAAAAGCCACGTTTCGTCGATTTTCGGTAAACGTGGCGGAATTAGAGATTTTCCGGTACCTAATAAAATTCCATTACTGTTGACAGCAAGCATAAATTCAGAGCCTCACAAAATCATATCCGCCATTAGTAGCTATATATGAAATGAAGCGAAAGACGCAGATGGAAAGCAGAGAATGGAAGCAGGTATATATGTACATATATACCAAGCCTTGGAAATGTGACGATGCTTAAAACTGTTTTCCAGGGTAGATTTATTCTTTGAAAAGAAAAATACATACTGTAGCAAGTCGCAATGTTACAAGTTTTGTAAATATCACCTGACTAGGCGTAACGTGATCGTCTTTCGTCTTGTAGTGTTACTAAGCAAATTACGTAGTACATCTTTGGGAAAAACAGTTGTCTCGGCTAACTTTTATATACTGACAACTGTCGACAAGCGTACAGCCGTATGTGGGTGTACCGACGATCCTAAACCTGTCACAGGTGTAGATGGGGGTTAGCGGAGAGTGGTGCGATTTGGCTGGTCTGTCGAGTTGGGGCGTAAGTGGTGCGTTCTAGGTGGAACGCAGACTTTCTGCTTTCTGTCGAGTTGGGGCGTAAGCGGTCATCAAACGACTAATTAGTTGGCTGGGTGAACGGGCCCGGCTTTCTAGTTAGTATACTGAATCTATATAATGCTGAATCTATTATAAATCTGGTTAGAACAATTAATTCGTTTCATAATAATTAAGAAACAATGAGCACTTCAAAGTAAACTGCATTGACTTCTGATGAGGAATTAGATTTGTTCACTGTGCAGTCAGAAACTATCCAGAACTAAACTACGAATGCGTCATAGGCATCGTGCGTTTAAAGTGTTTCGAAATTTGCTACTACTGTAAAGTGGATTCCACTTCTGGAGTACCGCAAGGGTCCAATTTAGGTCCCTTAATGTTCGTGCTATTTATAAATGATTGACTGGAGAGCATTGACATATATTTGCTGATGACCTTAAGATTTTTACTTCTGTGATGCACGTCACATCCGACAGTCTTTCACTACAAAAACAACTAAACAAGATTGATGACTGTGTGTACTATAAACAAGCTTCATTTGAATATTATATATATATATATATATATATGGCTTTACATTCCCTAGGGACTCTTAGCCGCTCCTAAGAGCTCTTCCGACATAAATTCAGGTGGTGGTGGTCCGTCATTCCACCGCCTCATTTGAATATTGAAAAGTGTAAAGTCGTAAGCTTTACAAAAAAGTCAAAACCAATACACTTTAATTACAGCATTAATGGAATATCTCTTGCACGGAACACACTAGTGAAAGATATAGGCATTTACTTTGCTGCATCGTTCACATTTGTTACTACAGAACTACAGAATCCTACAGAAAAAGCGTTTGCAGGAATCCTATTATGTAACTCTTCAAGTTAAAGGATTTGTATAGTACGACACTAAAAAAATTTACTCATTTCCATATAAACATGACTTTAGCCTTGAGGATACATTTTATCAAAAGCGAAGGAGAAAAACAACGCAGTAACTTGAACTTTCACAGCTTAAAATTAACTCCATTATTCCCAAGCGACGTTAATTATACTTCCGTACTTTCTTGTATTATTAATGTGTTACCCTTTCATTTTCATCCAGCGGGACTCGTTAGCATTTAAAACCTCATCCCTAAGTGGCTTGATACGCAGAATAAAAATAGCACAAAAAGACTTGAAATAACACGAATACCAGTGGTTGCTAAAGAATTATATGCTATATGTACAACGAATATCGATTACAAAATGTCATTAATTCTTGTTTGCTTTTATTTTTTGGTAATACTCCTACGCACATTTGCACCAATTTTTTTTTTCGCCCGAATGGATCCATTTATTTCGCGCGGAATAAAAAGCAGTGTTTAGTTCGGCTGACGCGACTTAACACCAGAACACCACCGTGCGTCGCAACAATAAACGTCACGCACACCGTTTTAGATGTCGACACGGCAACGAATAACGGGGATCAAACGATTACTCAGGCTGTGAATGGGCTTGAAAAAAGAAAAACTAGGGAGAAAATTACAAAACTCGCCCGTGAATAGCGACCGCGGGGTTTGTTTAATCACCGATGAATTGTGTAGTGTGTTTAGCTAAAATTACCTTCATTTATGGAGGAGGTACTTCTTTCTGAAGTTGAATAGCGATTCAGCTCGAGATGATTAGCGTGGGGGTCCCCTAAAAGGGAGGAATCAAAGGATGATACAAGAAAGAAGGTGTAATTTGTGATCAAGCGGTTTAATTGGAGATGAAGCGATAGGCATAATTACTAAATTTCCGTTTACATGTATAAGTAATGTAAATTAAACGAGATGTGGTGATTTCGTTCGCTGCGAAATTTGGGAGAATATTAGAAGGAATTGAAATTGTAAGAAGTTGGTTCAAATAATTTTTATACTATATTAGTATACCGGGAGAAACGTTGGGAGTTGTTGATTGCATTCTGGGCGACTAGAAATGGGAGAGACTTTAGGTGTGAACGTAACTACGCACAAGGTCGCAACACAAATTTTTATAATGTTCAGCGAATCATCATAGCTCAATGGAAGTAAAATGAGTGACATATTCTTTCCCTCGTTACAGCTCACTCTTATATCGCAACAAATTAATAACTAATCATATATGTGAGCCATTGTAAACATGATATACGAAGTTGGTAAAACTAATATTAAATCCAATATTACATTTGCATTAGTGAAAAGAGAAATAATAAGACAATACTCATTTGATAACTGAAAAGGGCAATAAACTGCCATGCCTAGCATTGATTCGTTTATATTCATACTTATTTTTATAACGAAGCATCAGATCATGTAAACTATAAATTTCAGTGACAGAGCTCATAAACAATTTCAAAAGGAAAAAAGAATGAAAAAGAGTTTCAAAAGTAAATAAACAAAAAGTCGTGTGGAAATAGTAGATACTTAGATACGCATATAATATTTAACTAGTTAGTTCGTTATACACATTAAAAGTCACGTCCATATAAAAGGAGTCCCAGCTCTCTAGCAGTACTTAAGAGTATTTCATAAATCAACGGCTGTGATTGAGCCCTCTCGGAAAGCGGCGTCTGCGTCAGAATCGTATTGAAAATTAAAGGAGCCGAAGAAAATGTTTAAGGACCGCATCTTTGATTATTCACTTGAACTATTAGTACCACTTCATTTGTCATCCAGAAAGCAATGCAGAGTAATAGAAAGAAATGTGATACTGATTTATAATAAGCTTATAAAAAGCAAGAAATGATTTTAGATTTCCTTTTGAACAAATCAAGTTAAGAAGTATGATTGTACAACAAATATATTGAAAATCCAAAGACAGCCTTCATGACCATTTGACCTTCTCATTAGAGTTACCCCATTGTTTTGTCGAAAAACTGGTTTAGAATAATTTCTGGCAAAACATTTATTAAGTAAACAAGGAGTAAAACTTCTGACTATCTATTACAGAAGCTGCTACAATAGATCACCAACCATTGCAAAATAACATCAGGCTTATAATAATGGCAGGATCAATGATTTCTTAATTTCAGTTATTACGTAGGACAGTATGAATTTAATTTAGAATTATTTTATCTAAAAGATTTTACGATTCCAAGAACTCGTCCGCCCTTCAAACATCCGCAGACAACGACCTCTACCTTTAAAGACGTGAAACTAATTTACAAATTTAGCCCTTTTCACTGAGATCGAGCCGGATTCAAACTTCTCATCGGGATAAGAGTTTTTAAAGGGAGCAAGGTTCTGTGCATTTCCACCGAAATGATACTCACGAAACGTGAACGGAATCTATTAATTTGGAATTTCCAAAGAAGAAGGAGACAGAAGTACTTCTGTTTCGGAGCGGTGGAGTTCTCGGAATTATAATCACCTTTGTGTTTGTTTTATAAGGAGACTTTGTTTGCTTGTCTGTTCGTTCTCGAAAGCTAAAAGTGGAAGAACGGTTTGAGAGATAGTGTCCAGCGGCGAAGCAACTTTAAATCGATTACAATAAATTGAAGAAAAACGACAATTGCAAATAATGATAAATCTTTAAAAGTTGAGAATCGTGTTAAGCATGGATATGGACACCTTTGGATATATTTTTAAAACCAGTACAGTATTACATTATCAAGGACGTTTGACAAAGATTTCTTAAATACTATATAATTATTTTAATATAGGGTGTCATGAACTGTAAATCAAACTCATCGTAGTCCCCGAAAAACTGACTGGGAAGCTGAAATAACAGAAGTAGATTTCGACTTAAAAGAGATTAAGCGAAAAATAAGCAATACAATAAACCTAGAATTTGTAGCAGGGCAAATCCAAGACGCCGTTAGATTAGGGTTCAATAGTAACTGCACCGTGGTAAACAAGAGTTTCCAGAAAGGTACCCTAGTGACACAGCAACCTTGAAAACATGAGCTCTATAGAACATGTTCCTGACTTTTATCCTTGGGATGACTATAGAAAGCCCCTTACCGAGTACAACAAACCTTTCAGAAAATTCATAGAGAGAATCATGGAGGAATCACTGTGAGGACATTGAGCAAGCTCCAGAATGTGCCAGACTTACTAGGATATTATTGAAACAACCACAAAGCTCGATATATACTCTGAAAACAGAAATCACCGCCGAGACGGGATATGATACCTTAGGAGAACTCTTTCAGGTTTATCTCCCAAGCTCTAGAATCACCTATTCATCACTGCTAGACTGCAATAAGGCAGAACTGGAACCCACCAGGCAAGCATCCAGGGAGCAAGTTACTGTGGTAAATATAGAAAAAGTAAAATAGACAATCAACTCACCTGATTCATATAAATCCTCACGAAAGGGTGGCATTTATCCAATTGTGATACAAAAAGATGCGGAACTTTTGTTGCAAACACCTAGTAAATTATGTATGTTACTCAAGGAAAGTCTCGCACTAGGCTACATACCAAGTGCTTGGGGTTACTTTTATTCCAAAACCTGGCAAAACGAGACAGTATGGAGCAAAGTCTATGAGACCAATAAGTCTGATGTCATTAATAACCCTAGAAAAAAAGCAAGAAAATGCTTCTGTACACATCTCTGAATATACATAAAGCATTAGGCGAGATCAATCGCCACAGCTTCGAGGAATAAAGGGATCGATGAAACAAGCTGCATGCTCAAAGTAAGATCAGATTATACAATCAACATGGAAGAAAAATAGTGATTCGGGTTTTCAAAGGATGTCCGCAGGGTGGAGTTTTGTGCCCTCTGCTGTGGAATCTGGTCGTGGACAAGCTACTAGTAAGACTAGACAATAAAGGGCACAAAACTTTGAGATATGCAGTTGATAGTGTTATTCTGCTCCAGGCAACACTTGTGTTTGCTAGAAGAGCCGATGGAAAAATATGGGGGTTAAGACCAAATATGATGTATAGGACATACATCACGGTGGTCAAACCCATGAGCACTTATGCATCTCTGCTATGGTGGATAAAGACGCAGTAGCAAGATACACAGGCTTGCGTGTTTAGGAATAACAGGGGCAATGAGTACTACTCTTACAGCGGCAATGGAATGCCTTCTAGATCTCCTACACTTGATAGTGTAATATGCTACATTTTGCGAGATTTTAAGAAAGAATGAACGCTAATAAAATGTCTTAAAATATTTTATCAAATTTCATTGCCAAATATCGTTTATAAAAGATTAACACAATTATCTCTGGAACTTTCCAAACGCAATCTATGATACTGCAGACGCAAGACGCTGAAAAGCATAATTTAACATAATTGGTGAATGCGCCAGCAAATAAGTTTTTCTATTCTGCGTCATCCTAAGCGAATCAAAACTTTATTTGAAAGTATCTCCACTGTAATAAACACCTAATCAAAAGTTTTTCCAAACGTTCAGAGGTTAGCCCCAGCATAATTTATCACGTAAAAATTCAATCTATTTTTTCGTTTTAATCACGTTAAAAGCTCATCACAACAATCGAAGTTAGCGCATAATAACTGTAATCAATCACTCTCGCTTCGTTGCGAAAAAAAAAAATGTCAACGGAAGCGCCGTGCGAAGGGAAAGAATGGCCGACGGAATTCGTATACAAAGAAAACAGATAATTCTTACCTTGGACGTGTTGCTATCCTTCAGTTTCAGATCGCCCTCGAGCAGCAGATGTCGTTTCCGCTCCGCAGGACAATTGATCATGGGCCTGTTCAGGTCCAGCGGGCTGTAACTCCTCAGTAGCTTCTCCAAGTCGTCGTCCTTGGTCTCCTGGCGGAAACGAAACATAACGCACAACAATTCGATGTTTTGGAACTCGGTAATCCGTTGTTGATACTTACGACGACGTCGTAGCTCTCTATCCGTACTATCAACCCTTTCAGACGTTCCGTGTCCTGCCGTTGCTTGAGGCTCGAGTTGACGTTGTTTACGAAGTCGTCGACGGATCTAATCTGGAGAAGAAGGAGGCGTTTATGATTAAAAGTTACGAAGTGGAAAATCACTTGATGGCTGAGTAAATTGCCGCGTGAAAAACTAATTGGAAAACGATGTATATAAATATCTGCAGGAGTTCGAGACTTTCTCTTGAAAACCGGCGTTTTTTTTTTTTATTTAAGGTCTAATTAATTCGAACTTTAAGAGAATAAAAATTAGTTTAAAACTTTTTGTTTCAATGAGTGCCTCTCTTGTCTCTACAGTTTCCTTTGCCTTTATTGCCTAAATAATATACAAGATTGGTCTACGAACACCTTGCATAAAATAGACTTTTATAAGTAGAAAAAAACTATTCTTCTAACTGCAATAAATTTCAAAATACTCTAAGTCGTACCTGTTGGTATTGCAGACACAGGCCTATTTCACAAGAAAAAATATATTGCTTTTACCAGTACCATGTAATTATTGGTATCCTTTCTTCGTTTCTATGCACCAACATATTGCAGAAGAAGTTAAAAAACAATACTGCACCAGGATATGACAAAATAACTACAAAGATATTGAAACAAAACAGAAATAAATTAGCACCAATATTGGTAAAATTAACCAACAACATTATAAAAAGTGGACATTACCCTGACTCCTTAAAACGAACAATAATCATTCCTATCCATAAAAAAGGCAACAAGACAAAGATGGAAAATTATCTCCCAATATGTCCACTTTCCACATTCAACAAAATATTAGAAAAAAGCATACAAATACAACTAAGTGAATATCTATCATGTAATAACATCATACATAAGAATCAATATGCTTTTCAAAAAAACTCGGGAACCATATCTGCTACAATTGATTTAATAAATGAAATAAGGAATGAAACAGAGAAAAACAAGACGGTAGTAGTACTTTTTCTAGATATGAAAAAAGCGTTTGACACTATCTCCAAAACGAAATTAGTCGAAAAAATGGATGCTCTGGGGATAAAGAACGCAAATAGAAACTTATATAAATAAATAAAAACATATTTATCAAATAGAGAACAAACAACAATAGTCAACAAAATAGAAAGTCTACATCTACAAGCAGAATATGGAATCCCCCAAGGAGGAAATATACCACCGATATTGTACATAGCATATACAACTGACATCTTTAATTTGAAGATCCACGGAGAAATATATGCATACGCAGATGATGTATGCATCGTTTGCTCAAGCAAGAACGACGAACAGTTGCAGCAACACATTATAGAAGATGTGGAAAAAATAGAAGATTGGTGCTATAATAATCTAATAACGATCAATGAGAGAAAACCCACTTTTAACATCAAAATTAAAACATAAGCCATAACTCAAACCTGCCAAATAAAATATCTAGGATTAACCATACAAAATAACCTAAAATGGGACACCCACGTAAAAAAATTGATAAAAAGAAACACCATGATTATAGCAGGAATGCAGAAAATTAAAGACATAGTTCCAGAAAATTAATGAAAACTGATTGCAAATTCACACCTAATACAGAAATACACACACACAAAACACGAAGCCATTCGCACCTAAGAACAGAAAAAAACACAAGTTACAAATATGAAAAATCTCCAACACCTGATGCGATCAAAACATACAATAAACTACCAAAACACACAAAGACACTAAAACACGTTAAATTTAAAAGCAAGATAAGGATGGAGGTATACCGGCAGTACAACATGTAGGAAGGACCAAACGACTAAACCAACGACGCCTTCGATACCGTTAGTTCGAGAAGAGTGCACCATCTCGTATGCTCGGATGAAGAATGAAGGCGGAAAAACAGTGCATGGCAACGCTTGCTATACGAGTGGCAATTTTTTTTTTAATTTCTTTTTTTTCTTAGTTTTTAGGTCCCAAATAATAAAAGTATGAATGACTAACGACGTTTCGCTTTATTTAAAAGCTTTTTCAAGTTGTAAATAAATGTATAAAGTTTGATAAATAAAATGTTTTTGTTTAATAAATGACAATTTGTTTGTTTTTTATTTTGAAAATATTATTATGTTTTAATTAAAGATGTTTTGATTATTTATTTTTGGATTTTGTAATTAAATAGTTCTTTAAAATATTGTATTTAGTTATAAAAGTAAATTATATAATTTTGTGAAATATTGTATATCGGTTTTATCATTGACTGCATTTTTATGTTTATAAATTTGAATTATTTCTAGTATGTTACGTGTTTTTAAATTTTGTTCTTTGTTTAAAATTGTTACGTTGTTGAAATCAAAGGTATGATTTTCAGTTATTTCATGTTTTTTTAGGGCTGTAAGATTTTTATTATATTTGTGTCCTTTTATTCTATTTTCCAAATATTGCATGGTTTCACCTATATATACACCATTACAATTTTGACAGTCTATTTTATAAACTATGTGTGATGTTTTACTTTTTTCAATTTTTTTTTTTGTGAAACCATGCAATATTTGGAAAATAGAATAAAAGGACACAAATATAATAAAAATCTTACAGCCCTAAAAAAACATGAAATAACTGAAAATCATACCTTTGATTTCAACAACGTAACAATTTTAAACAAAGAACAAAATTTAAAAACACGTAACATACTAGAAATAATTCAAATTTATAAACATAAAAATGCAGTCAATGATAAAACCGATATACAATATTTCACAAAATTATATAATTTACTTTTATAACTAAATACAATATTTTAAAGAACTATTTAATTACAAAATCCAAAAATAAATAATCAAAACATCTTTAATTAAAACATAATAATATTTTCAAAATAAAAAACAAACAAATTGTCATTTATTAAACAAAAACATTTTATTTATCAAACTTTATACATTTATTTACAACTTGAAAAAGCTTTTAAATAAAGCGAAACGTCGTTAGTCATTCATACTTTTATTATTTGGGACCTAAAAACTAAGAAAAAAAAGAAATTAAACATATACATGGTCAAGATCCAAAGATTTAAAAATTTTTTTTTTGTGTATATACATATTTGTAAACTGTATAGTTTGTGTTTGTTTAAATAAATAATTGTTAAAAAAAAAAGTTGAAGAAGATTTAGATAATGTTACAGTTAATGTTCTCTCTCAAGAGTTTTCTGCATCGGTAATTGAATCTTGTTTGTCTGATCATTCCGCACAGATATAGCAAAATAAATTGAATCTTGTTACTATTATACCATCACTTTATAGCCGCTGTTTTGCGCATGACAATATAAAAAAAAATGCTTCTAATATTAAGTTGGAAAATTGAAACTCTCCATTGTGATTGTGTAGATGAAAGTACAGACGCTTTTATTGAAACTTTTAAATTTTACCTAAAAAAGCATTTTCCATTTAAGATAATCAATAGAAGAAATAATTCAAACTGTAAATAGATTACGCCGAACTTAAGTGATATGAAAAATAAACTTCCACTTCCAAGATATCCCATTTTCGAAGACACATTCATTAATTTTGAAAAGTTTTACAAGCAATCCTTTATTCGAAAAAGAGGCCACGTCGTGGCTGCCTAAAATATCGTAATACAGATGTTGTGAATATGAAAAGAGGAACTACCTGGAATGCCTGCGTATCGCCCGCGGCAATCTCGCTGTTAACAAAAAATGCTTTACTGCATGCAGGTAAAGTAAAATACATCAAAAACAATGTCGTATTTAATAAGTAAAATTAAAGATCTTTGATACCCGTAGAATATGTAACATTTTTTTAAATTATGTTTTTGATATTGCAAATACCATTTTAAGGCAACACAATATATTTACCCCGCCTTATTCGGATCGCGTGAAGAAGTATCTCACTCCTGATAGGAAGTAATTTTTTGTTCTCCCGTATCTGACAGTTATCTTAGAGTTTATATTCATAAACTAAGTTATTTCTTCACATGCGGTGATGATGAAATATCATATTTTATATTGAAAGAAGTTGCGGCGTATATTTCACAGGCTCTATAAATTATTTAATCAATTTATCTTTTCGCAGATATAGGTATAGACTCTGGCAAATATACAGTTGGCTTCTTTTTAGATATAAGTAAGGTCTTTGATTGCATAAATCATATAATTTATTATTTAAATTAAATCAAATTAGTATTAGAGGTGTGGCCAATCAGTGGTTTCAGACGTATTAAACGTAAATACATAACGTAAAACTACTTTGAAATCTACAAGTGTCAATATTAGCGTACCGTAAGGATAAATATAAACAAATATTATGCATTTATTAAACATTGATGGTTTTAAATAAATAATAAATAGTTTGGAGCCAGCGTTTACAAATGCAGATATTTTTTTTGTAATTTGGAGATATTGCAGGAAATGGGTTGCAGTTTCTTTTTATTTAGTATAATTGGAATCTTGCCGATTCCATGCATGCATTAAAAAAATCATTTATGAAAAAACTGTCAAAGTGTATTTTGTTACGTTTTTTTTTTTTTGTTATTTGGTAACCAAGGAAACGAAAACTAGTAAATCATATGTTTCCAGAAATTAGGTAGAATCCGATTATGCATTAATATACAGTGTGTTCTATGTAAAATTTTAAATTTGCATTAAATTTCGTATATTTTTTGTTAGAAATATTTTTCCACAAACGGCTTACTTTTCCGAGTATTTTCTCAAATTTCTCAATTTTCCTTAAAAAATGGCGGAACCGCATCAACGAATTTTTTTTTCCAAACGGTTTAAGTTTGGACAATCAGCTTCTTTACTGTTACAGTATATAAGAATCTCTTCATCTTAAGACGACTTAAGCATTTATAATTTTTATACTTTGTGATCGGAAACTTTGGTTGCATTAAAAAAACTTTAATTGCTGAAAACTTGTTTATTTTAAATGAAACATACTGTATTTTTTTGTAGAATCTTATAGTGCTAAAGTAGTTTGAACATTTTTACTAGGCATGTACTATACCTATCACTTATAGTTTACGAGATAATTAGTGTTTTTTGAAAAAATACATAGATACATGGTTTTTTTTTACTTACTGTGATTATATAATCACAGTAGCTGTGAAAGAGGCCATTTGCAAATGTCAAACAATTAGTAAGTGTGCTTCGTGTAATTCTTCTTACATTATTTGCTTGTTTTTGCTATTTCCTTCACTATTTGATTTTGTTATATCTGTCACTCAGTTTAATTTGCTTATTTATTTACTTGCTTGGTTTATTTATTGTTGAAAATGGGTTTTTCTGATACGGTATACATCCTTGGATAAACTTAAAGGAATTGCTGAGTTGCAGCACGAATTTATCAAATACGATGTCCAGGGCGACATTAAGTATTAGATTATGCGAAAAGGGAAAGAAAGAGGACTGTTGTGAAATAAAATAATTAGAAACTTACAGTAAATAGTACATTCCGAATTTTATAAAATAATATCTATAAATAATAAGCTGGGACACACGGTATATTGCAATTCAGTAAATTATTAATTATCACATAAATAAAAACTGCTTTCTTTACAATGAATTAATTTTGGCAAGTTACTTTCAAAATTATATTTGCTCAAATAGAAAGAAGAGAGTGGTATGAATAATTTTTTTAAGGTTGTTATCTAAATTTAATGGATGGGATGCAAGAAACGCGTGGTTATTTTTGTCGTAAATCTTGAATTTAAACGAGCTCTTACTAACTTTAATTATTTCGAAAAACAGGGCTGCGTCCGATAATGTCACTCCAACAAGAAACAAGCTCTTGACTAGAGCGATCAGCTGATCCTCCAATTTGAACGAACTTTTCGGATGCCCGGAGCGATGTGATTATGTTCACATTGACATATATTCTCCAATTCCTGTGTGTTACGCTATAACATTAGAAGTACCTACACAACTAATAATTCATCAGCTTTTTTTTTTCTTAAAATTTTCTTTTTATTAGTTCTTCTTTTTTTTTTGTAATTGTATAACAGAAAAATTGAGAAAATTGCATTAGCGGCTAATGCCCAAATGCTTGATATTTTATTTGATTGAGATACTACTGAATCGTCATCGAGCACAGATGAGGTTGTAATTGCTGTAATCCGAAAAAGGAAAAGAAGAAATAAGTTGCAACCTACGCGAATTATTGATTATTTTGAAAACGTTCTCCCAAATTTAACAGCAACACAATTTAAAAGTCACTTTCGGGTGAGCATCGAGACGTTTGAAAACACTTTACATGGTGGCACCTCAAAATAAAGGACGTACAGTGGGTAATATCTTTGTCGGCGTGCGACAATGTTGCCGCTACTGAAATGACGGTTGGTTTCAATCAAAGTTATATTTGAATGAAGTCTTTAAGTACATTTAGATTCCCGTCAGGTGCATTTTAAAGAGTTTTAGAATTCAGATACAATGAATTCTAAGTATAAACCAAATCTTAACAAAATTAAATATTATTATATTTTTTTTTTGAACGATCGCTCGAAAATCTTTTCTGAATTTTTGGACGGTTTGAGCGTTATTATCGGACGCACCCCAGCATATTGTAAAAGTTATATTTAAGGCGGGTATTTGAAATTCCTAATAAAAGTTATTAGCTGAATAACTGTACATTTTTTCCCATATACAGGGTGAGTTGTGAGGAGTCGATCAAACTCTAGGACTGTATTCTACAGGTGAAAATAATGTAAACAAAGTCAAATGTTTTTTTATTTGTTTTCGAATTATAGCGTAATTGAAAATAAACAAAATTTCGTACCTTAAAGTTTTGGTATTCTATTAGTATTATCGTTCTTTATAATATATTTTCAAAAATACCGCTATTCATTTCTAAACATTTTTTACATCGTCTGCCAAGGGCGCTGGTTGCGTTCCTGATCGCGTCAGGTTGATGTTTGATATTGTCAGCAGCATTTCTAGTCCTTTGAATCAGCGCAGCACGAGTGTTAACTTTTAGTTGATAATAATAATAATACACTTCATTTTTTAACCAGCCCCATAAACAATAATCGAGTGAAGTCTGGAGATCTAGGACGCCAACCAATGTTATTACCACAACCAATGCAACTCCCTGGAAACCTTTCATGTTCCGCGTGGATTTTCGTCTGACTATACAGGATGGTTATGACAATTATTAATACCGTCACGGGTGAATGTTGCTTCATCCGTAAAAAGTATACGCGATACAAAATTATCCATCGACAAAGTTCCATACGTCTACGATAATCATTTGGTTGAAGGTGCTGTACTCTTTGTTCATGGTACGGACGTAAGCCCTGCTCGTGAAGTGTTTTTATCACTAGAGCAGACCACTTTCCGTGCGCACCATGTGCGCCGGTATGGGAGTGTAATTCGTAATATAATAAACTTATTTACTTCGTCTGACAACGGTCGTTTTCTCGATTTATGTGTCGACGACATTTTATTGCGTATGCTTACACTTACATGCAGTCTAAGTGGGTACCAAACATATACTCACTGCTTTTTATTAGTTCTGATGCAATACAGTCATCCCCACATCGGCGCACATGGCGCGCACGGAAAGTGGTCTGCTCTATTTATCACCCTTGTTTGTGGAATGCCCAATTGAATACTAATTCTCCGTGAGTAGGTGTTTGCGTCGTCTTCTACTACAGAATATCTTCTACGTCTTGTAATTGTTGTCGACTGCCTCGTTCAGATATTATGTTTACACTGGGAAGCTTTCCGGTTTCGCACAATTTGTTAAATACACTAATAAATACATTTTTATTAGGGTGCCTGTGATGTGGAAACCGTTCACGATATTCATTAGCAGCAGGTGTAACATTCCCATTACAAAATCCTTAAAGAAACACCATATGTGGTATTAGCATATTCTAAATTAGAGTAAGTGTGTGGCATTTTAGTTTTTTACATCTTCGTCGTACAAACGTCAAGTCAATGTCACAATACCAGAACAACAATGTTATAATTTACTCCAAGGTATAGGGAACATTTTTTATGATGGCAGCGTACTCAGTATATCAACAATGAAGTAGATGTAGTGAGATCAGACGTATTAGACATACAAAACACTAAATCTACATTTTCAATTACGCTATAACTCAAAAACAAACAAAAATCGGATAATAACATTTGATTTTTTTACATTATTTTCACCTGTAGAATACACTCCTACAGTTTGGTCGATTCGTCACGACTCACCGACCAAACTGTAGGAGTATATGAGCTAAATTGTTATTAGATACCCTTATTAGCAGATTCAAATATCGACCTTAAGTAGAATAAATAAATTGCACTCACCATATGTTCTAAACTCTCCCTTTCCACATCTTCATCCGTGTTCTTCAGTATGGCCTTCAATAGCAACCCGTACTTCGTAAGCCTCTGCATCGGCTGCACTAATATATCCATTAATCTCAGCCTGTTAAGGAACAACGATTACAACACATAAAAAAAGCAATTTAAATTTTGTTTCCGCCATCATCAAAATATTCGCCATTAAAATAACGACTGGGCGGTGGAGGGGGAACTAGGCATACACACTTTGTATCGCAAACGAAAAACGCTAATACTACAAAGCCGCTAAAATTGCCTCTGGAGCGGACGGTTCTGCAGCTTTTAGGCACCCATAAAGATTATATCCCCGTACAAACGTTGCGCGAGTACCAACGGGGTATATCGTAAAAGATGGTCGTTAGCCGTAGCGTGCCTTGTAGATTAAACCATTTTAGACTGAGGGACGCTCAAACGATATCTGGCACTGAATGTTAAGGTTTGTTAAGATGGCAGAATAGTTTTTAGTTGGATTCGCGAGGCGGATGAATGGCTAACGAGTGCTATGTAATTGTGTGTGCTGCCTGAGTTCCTTCTGTGTTTATTAAAATAGTTCTTGCTTAGTCGGGACTGTTCCCAATTACGCTTTAATTACGTGTGTATGGTCGGTGTGTTGATTAAGAGATGTTGAGGAGTTTGTGCTAGCGTTGACAGGAAATATTCGCAGAATAATTGCAATTAGAGACCTGAAATGACAGATATAAATGGAGAAAAACAAATCCGTCTTTTTTCTTTATTAAAGTATAAACATCTTCGAACGTAAGTGTCTTGAAGATAAATTGTTTAATATGTTATAAGCAATAGATATTGCATAGCTCATCTAATATAATTTGTGTCCCAGCTGTAAAAAGAAAATTGCTGAGGTATATGAAATGATAATCATCGTGAAACAAATTATAAACCAGTATAATTAATATAAAATTTAGTTAAAATTTTTAAAAAAGTCCTATATCGAAGATTAGTAGGTTTTTTTTAAAGTACAAAATTTTATCAACAACGTAATTTGCCTTTATGAAAAAAAAATTGGTACAAACGCCCTATACGTTATTTCCAATGTAATCTAGGAAAAACTTGATAAAAGTTAACCTATTACTGTTCTTGATTTGGCGAAAGCTTTCGATACTGTAATTATCAAATATTATTAGATAAATTTTATATAATATGGAATTAGGGGCGATACTGTTAAATTCATATCAAGTTACTTAAAAAAGAGATATTAACGAGTAAAAATTAATGATACTGTTAGTAGTTTTAGTAAAATTAAAACTGGAGTTCCACAAGGAACCATATTGGCACTCCTACTATTTATATTATACAGAGCATTTCAAACGAAACGAGCCATCTCAAATAACTCTTTTTCTGCTGCGATTTATATAAAATTTCGAAAACTGTCACTTGTCATATCAAAGGGGACAAGTTTTCATGGCGGGGGTTGACGATTTAAAATCATTCTTGGGAATGCGGCAAACCCCACCCTTAAAATTTCAATAGGGAAGATGGGTCTCGTGACCACTCATTCAAAATATCTTGTAACTTTACGGCAACATGTATTAAAAAGCCATGTTTCCTTTCAGGCACGCAAAAAGTGCATAATTTGCAACATATTTATTGAAATACGATTAGAATGGAATGGTTTGGATTATACTTTATTAAATGTTCAAAATGATGGCCATTAACTCCATACAATAGTACAATCTTGCTTCAACATTTCGCAACATTTCTAGAGTTATTCGTTGGTATTCTTTAAAATTTTTTTGTCGTAATTCTTGTAAGGAAGCGGAACGCGTGGCACACACCCTAGGCTTCAGGTGACCCCAGAGAAAAAAATCTAGTGGTGTAAGATCCTGGCAATCTATTCTGTAGACCCCCTTTGACCAATCCAACGGTCGCGAAAGGGGTGATCCAGAAATTGTTGTACTCCGGCAGCGTATTGTGGAGGCTGAAACACTATCTGATTCTCCAGCAAATCTGGATCTTGCTCCAATTGTTCTGTGGTCAAAGGATTGATTGTATCGTCCAACATATTCAAATACATTTTAACCATTTAAAGTCCCGTCAATGAATAGGGATCCTACGAGATGATCACCAAAAATACCAATCCATACATTAAGTTTCTGTGGCCGTTGTGTGTGTGTTTCCCGCGTCAAATAGGGATCACTCTAATATCTGCAGTTGTGACGATTTACTTCACTATTCAATGAAAAAGATGATTCGTCCGAAAAACAGATATTACACATTTTAAGTTTCGATTATTGTTGAGGCACTCGGTTATTGATTCACAAAATTTTATCCTCCAGTCAAAATCATCCTCATTCAATTCGTGTAAAAGTGTGATTTTAAAGGGATCCAATTTGAACTTAAGTATTCTACAAACTGATGAACGGCTTTCTCCTAATGCTCGAGATACCTGTTGTATCGAAGTCGCATTTCCAGGATCTGCGACATGATCTACAGTAATATCTTCATTATTGACAACTCCATGAAAATGTTTCTTGTTATGTAGAGAGCCCGTTTCCGTAAATTTTTGGGTTAATTGCAGTACATACTTGTGTCGCACATTTTGGACTGCATGATTTTCGTTGAATAAGCGAGCTGTAGACGCCTCCCATTCGCATAGTACAATGCCACTAATTCCACGAGTTCTTGGATAGACTAGACCATATTAATTTACCGTGAATTCACGATTAAACTAAAAGTAAACTACACTACAGCGCATTCCGTAAACTAATACCATACAAAATAAGTGTCTAAAGCTGAAAATAGAAGCAAAAAAAGTGGATAAGTGAATGTGACAAAGGCTGATAAAGGCAAGTAGGATTTACCTTGGTTACCACAAAAAATTGCGAAATGTTAGGAGAGCACATCGGAGAGCATTTGAAATCTTTCATCCTAATCGTGTTTTATTACACAGGTTGCAAATTATGTATTTGTTGTTTACTCATTAAAAAAAATGACTTTTTGATACATGTAGGTAAAACAGTGTTTATGACTTTTGGCAATTACTGCATCAGTGTCCCTGTCAATATTGAAATTAAGATACAAAAGAACCAAACAGAAAGAGTTGAAAATTGGAAGTATTTTAGGGTTTATTTTGATTATTGAACGACTATGCTCTTTTTCCAGAGTATCGTCTGTTATGCCAACATAGCATTGGAAGTAGTAATTTATTTTTATAAACCACTAAATCTTGATCAAATTTCTGCTTTGGAATTCCTTAAGTATTACTATGATTTGTTCAAAGAAAAATTTCTTAAGGACCGAGATTTCAATCTCCTAATAAGTAAGAGTAACTAGGAAAAATGTAAGGTTATTTCAGTTATTTTAGCTAATAACTTTTATTAGGAACTTTATTAGGAGATTGAAGTACCGGCCCTGAATTTAATAGTCTTATTAGAAACAAAAGTATTATTATACCGAACAGAGGTAAAACTATCAGTAGCAACGCACGTTTCAAAGCATTGAGCTTACTGACAATGAATTTTTGTTGTTTCATTTGATGTAAATGCCCCAATTTCCTAGCGTACGTGTACGTATGTCACTTTGGTTAACTAAATTTTTGTTGACTTATGATGAAGCTTAAAGTTTGATTTTGAAACTTTGGGAGTAACAGAATAAGAATTATAAATGCTAAACAATGCTAATAAAAAATATGCCATCTCAACTAACAGTTATAAAAGTATTTTAGTAGACTTTAAGAATCTAGTGGATAACTTATATACAATCACGAATTTATAAAAATATCATGAAAGATTGTGACCAAGTATATATTGGATAAACTAAAAGATCAATAAAAACCCGAGCCAATCTTAAATTCGAAAGGTTCGACAAATCTATTGCAGCCCTACATATATATACTTGAGAAGAGAATTTGTCATCCAGTAGACAAAGTAGAATTACTTTAGGGCAAGGTGTAAACAGTTTATGTAGAGTTAATGAATTCCGATTTATGACACATAAATTATAGCTTCCATTGTGTTTCTGATAAGTCGAGCGAGAAAAAATTGAAAATGGAAAGGACTTGATTGAGTAGTTAGTTAAGTATGGCGCAATTGAAAGCATTTTAATTAAGGTTTATTATTGTTACCATTAAGAGTTTATTTTATACATTCGAATCTCCACAATCGCAGTTTTTTTTTCTCCAAACATTTCCAAATAACGGAATTCGAATTCAAACGAGCTCATCTGTATTCAAAAGTGGACAATCCACACTACTTCGATTGAATGCAGGAAAACGCTGTATGCAATGTGGAGGTATATGCAAATTTCTCAGCGCTAAAGCGACATCTGTTGCATTCGTTAGCTTTCACCGTTGAAATGAACTATATATTCATTGCTTTTATTTTATACGCAAAATTCTGATTTGCATGTGAATCCTCAACCTATAACTGATTTAACTGATTGGGTTTTCGAAAAGCTATTGATAAATTTGGCAAGTAATTGAATTCTTTCCATTATTATTGGTCTCTGTACTTTTAGAATGGCCATATTTAAAGATTCATTCCTTACTTACCTATTACATTCTTTCTGCGTCTCACACCAAGCCAAATACGCGGCGAAAGATTCGTTGTGCGAATTGTTTTCCCTACAGTAATGCTGACACCTCGCTTGCTCGGCGCAATATCGAAAATAGGCCCTGAACGAGTCCTTCATTCCCAAAAACCCCTGCGCCATCGTCTCGATGCAAGGCGGTTGCCTATACTTCCTCATGTCGCGCACCAGCGGGAACAAACTGTTCCTCCAGAACAACACGTTGGTGTCCAGGATCTCCGTGATATTCGAGAACAGCTTCTCGGTATCGATCTCCTTGAGCAGACCCTCCGTTTGTAAATTTTTCAGGCAGGCCAGGAATAGCTGCGGAAGTCGGAAACAACAGGAATATCGAATGAGCGTAATCGCACGGCGAAAGAGGTATGAAACTTACATCGGTTACGACTTTCAGCGTTTTTATATAGGCCACTTCCGTTTTTATTAGCTCCCAGAGGGCTGTCTGCTGTTGTTGCTGCCTTTCGGGTAATTCTGGAACGGTATTTATCTGAGATAGGGGGAATTCTATTCGGGCACATCGCTTTAGTTATGCTTGATGTCATAAATATTTTAAAAATGGTTCTCGCATGTCCAATGTACGTAGAAAAAATCTTACGGGGTTATTTTTAGATTGCTTCAAGGTACAACAGAAGACTGAAATAAGTTTATAAATAAATTGAACAAAATAAACGAAGCCATAAGTCTTTTTCGTGAAACTGGTAGCATCTAACGAGAAGTTGATAGCGAAGCATCGAAAAAAATTTACTGACAAACTTGTTGCCAATCCTAAAGAAATAATGGATGATGCACCGAACGCATCTATCAGGCAATTGGGTCAACAGATATGGAACTATATCCTTACCATGTCACTGCGGTACAAAAATTTAAACCAGCAGATTATGCACGATGTCTTGAGTTTTGTAACTTGGTAGTTAATAGCATTCTTACTAATGTGGAATTGTTACAAAGATTTGTGACTTCCTAGAACAATTCGGAGCCATATAAATAAACACACAGAGATGTGTGGATAGTTTTTTTTATCACAGACGAATAATTGAGCAAATATTTTTTCAAGGTAACAAAAAATATTCTCCTAATGGCTCTTTTCAATTTTTATTGATTTTAGGTACCATCATCGCCACACAAAATGACCGATCTCTCGCCGTATGTTCAGGACTCGGTCACAGTCGTCGTTCCCGCTTTATCGAGTGGACGTGGCCTATATCCTGTTGTACCACTCATAAATATATTGTCATTTACAAACTAATATTCTCCGAAAAGTGGCCTTGTGTATTACTCGGAAATTATTACTTGTATCTAAAGGAAAAAATAAAATTATTAAATAAATCTCCCAAACTGCATTTAATATGATCATTACACCCAGTGTTTTAAATGGGAAATATACTGATTTCTTTTAATACGCTAGTGGCAAATTCACAGCTTTGAATAAGCAACAGTCTTCGGGTAAAAATATGAAAACCAATTATTATTTGAAAATTTCTATCGCACGATGGGATTGTCCGATGGAAACGTAATAACAAGCAAAACAAATCCTGTGATGGGTGGAGACTGTGGCTTGAAAACTATAACAAAAATCCAAAACAAAAAGTGAAAAAAAAAAAAATGAAAAAATCCCTTACCACAAAAATTAAAGATACAAATCTAAATACGTATTTCGGCAACTAAGTTGTCATCTTCAGTAGAAAACCAAGTGAAGAGCAGTGTTAACCGTAGTGTTTTCGGCTAAGGTAAACCTTGGAGGATATGTTCTTCACCAAATCACTAGTGGAATAACACTGACATCCTTTACAAACAACAAGGCTTATATACTATCTAAATCTAATTTTTTTCACTTTTTCTTTTGGATTTTTGTTGAAGCAAAACAAAGACAATATTCATTTTTTTTTTGGAGTACCAGAAAAAAAAATAATTCAGTGTCAGTGGATCATGCTCTCAAATCTTTTTGCTTAGTTTTTATTTGTTTTCTGTTATTTTTTTGTGCAGTAGCCGTTTTGGTACAATTTCCCAAATTTTTGTAAACTTTAAAGTTGCAACATTCACAGCCGAATGCTTTCTTTACTATGGCGTGCTACTTAGATCATCTAGAAAAAAATTGACGTAGTAAGGGAATGGTATGAATAACTTCACAAAAATTTTGGTGGCAGTGTCAAAACGGATACTTCTTCAAAAAAATATTGAAAAATGAAAACGTTGAAATAGTTGTGCACAGTTTTTATAAAACTGCATATTTTCTTTTTTTACCTTCCGATCGGACACCCCATTCGCGAGATAAAAATTTTCAAAGAAATATTGATTTTTATGTTTTTACTCCAAGATCTTTCAATAAATTCCCTTGCCGCCGGCTACCCATACTTGGCCCGGCTATGGCCTTTGAATAACCCTCATTTAATAATGAGTTTTCATATTACCGAACAAATGATTGCAACTGTTTCCTTAAAAGTTCATGATGTTCTACTTTTTACCACTATTTGAGATATCGGCACCATTGTTCGATTGGAACTAGGCGCGTGCGTTTTCCACACAAAAGAAATACACAGGCATACAAAATAATCGCAAATAAATGGCTTCGCCCCTATTAATTTTCTAAATTGTGTAGGTACCAATTAAGGGAAAATGCGAAAAGTTAATTGGAACAAAATTTCTTCGTAAACAAGAGGTAGGTAGTTACATACCAACGATTGGGCATGCCCAAATTCTAAAAATTATTTTTACATTCAATTCCTTGGCGGCAACTACAAAGGTCAAATACGCAAGCCCAAAAGGTCTTTATCGCATACCGCCAAGATTATCTTTCGGTATGATTCTCGGCCAGTCGAATAAATTCGGAGAATATTAGTTTGCGAACGATAACGTATTTATGAGTAGTAAAAATAGGACACAGGCCGCGTATACCCGATAAAGCGGGAACGACAACTGTGACCGAGCCGTGAATATACGGCTAGCGACCGGTCATTTTGGGTGACAATGATGGTACATAGACTAAATGCTGAACGAAATCGAACAGACATTTTGGAAGCATTTATTGAATAACTGGATTCGTAGAGTGTTGAAATGCATAGAAGCCGGTGGTTCAGCATTTTCAGCGATTTATATAATTTTTAGTTAAACAAACGGAATACGTTAAGTGATGACGTTTTTAAAATAATTACAGCAACAATAACAGAACGATGATAAGAAATACTACACTATATAAAATATTAAAGTTTAGTTAAACAAACGGAATACGTTAAGTGATGACGTTTTTAAAATAATTACAGCAACAATAACAGAACGATGATAAGAAATACTACACTATATAAAATATTAAAGTTGTGTATTACCAAATGGCAACGTCTTAAATGCAAGATCAAAAGTTTAGATGAGTTTATAAGAAAGTGGAACACAAAACTTTACATTTCATAACAGAATTAGCAACGGTTAATAAAAATTAGAAAGGAACATACAAGAAAAATTAGTGTTAAATTCAAAAGTACCTACAAAAAAAAAAAAGACAGAGCCAGAAGAATAGACAAAAATTTAAGTCTATGCTTTATAGACCAGGAAAAAGTTTTCACACTATCAAAAAATATGATCGATTATACAATATTTTCTATTAGCAGAATATTGCTTAACATTTTTATTACCTTTATAACTAATGATCTCCCGCCAATCGTCCTCCAGTTTGTACAAAGCGTCCAGGGATTCGACCTGACCTTGAGGATAGATTTGCGAACTCGGTACCCCGTGAGCAGTGTAATTGTTCAGCAACTCCGTCAGCTGCTCCATTTTCGTATCCTAAACATTTCAGACCGAGAAAAAAAAACATAAATATACAAACATATATCTGTTTAATATCATTGCGCCAGTAAAAACAAACATCTTGAATGCGCCGCAGTCATAAACTTTTTATTTCCGACCGAATCGCGTGTTTTACGTAACTGGATAATTATAAAGGAGAGCTCTTACATGTTCATCGAAAGTGCTTAGTTCTAATATCTGCATTTCCGTGTGGGTAAGAGCGAAATTTCTAATGCGATGAAGTGTCCTTGTATATCCGAATTGACTGAACCAGAATGATTAAATATAGACTCGGGTCTGAGAGTTTGTTTTTCTTTATTTTTTAGTTTAGGTTGCGTTTTTTTTGGGATGAGTTTGAGAATGCGTTTTATTATTTATTTAAATATCCCAGGGATATATCCATATATGCGACAAATACATGCAATTTTTGAAAAAGAATTTATTGTTGAACAGTTTAAAAAGATTCTGGTAAAGTCAAAACTTTCGAAATATAAATCAAATCAACATATCGAATGTTTAGACTTCTAGACTATTACCCTAAAATCACTGTTACTACATTTTTATATTTCTGACAGTTAATTAGATAGATATTATTTTTTTTTTATGGCAGTAGTAAAATGATTAAATTCATTTGTTTTTAACCACAAGGCAGGGAAAGCAAGTTAATTCCTTTTTTTTTCAGAGAGTGATTAATTTTTTCCACAGCGCGTCTACTAGAACTAGAACTCCTCACAAATTTCAATTTGTGTGGAATGTAACGATATTATAATTAATCTAGTATAAAATTTAATATTTTGAATCAAGAAAAGTGTTTGTAGTTTCGAAATCATTCACTCACGCTAAATTCAAGCAATGGTAAAGAAAGTAAGTAGATGAGCTAATACCGCCGTGATTCCTGAGATTAACATTAGGCGTATAAAATTCCAAACCGTAAGCTCTACACCCCTCAACCCTACCCAGGATTTCCACGCTATTGTTTTGCCGAACAATAATATTACCTTTGAAGGTAGATTTTCCACGTGGTTTGACCTAAATTCTGTAGGGAAGTAAACGAAATACGAACCACAAAGGTGGAGAGCGAGAGAAAATCGGATCTTCTCTGTCGTGGCGTGGGCTAATTGCGATCGCTGAAAAATTTCGCTCGAGGCACGCTCGATCGATACTTACACAGACAGCTATAGTGGCGCAAATTTATAGAGGAAAATGGAAAATAGCTAGTGGAGCTGTTAAAAATTAGAGATTTTCTGCTGGATTATTTCCGTCTGCTTTCTGCGAGCTTACCCAGTCGGCGATGGATATTAAATTGAATATGCAAATTGGCCGAACAGAAAACGAGTGAGGTACACAGCAATGGATCGTGTTGGGAAATCTCGTAACCGTGGTGAGAATGAATTTGGAAGATTTACGCTACATTAAACCACAAATAAATATGTAGAATGAAAACAACATCAAAACAAACGAATTTATTTTTCCATTCATGTGCAGGTGCCCCAGCGGAGGCCAATTGATTACAGGTCTAAAACATCTTTCCTCTGAAAGTTTTATAAAATTTAATATATTATACATAACCTAAAATCATTTTTAACTATACAGAGTGTCACAAAAGTGCGATAACGCACCATTCCATTCTTTCAGATGTCTAGATATCATCCCATCTTTGGATTTTATGCAAAAAATAACATAACTTTATATAAACTAGTACATGTCTGCCTTTATCCGTATTTTACATATTGCAGTTTCACACTTAGACTAATGTAACAATGACATTTTCGTCACACATCCGTCACTTTTGAATTTGTGCGTTTTCAATCGTTTGAAACTGCTTTTATCTCTTTGTGATTTGTGAGTGAAAAGGCTGTAATAATTGTGAATATCACTATGTGCAATAATGGGTGGCTTAAGAAATTACTGCGCGCCGGGATGTTTTGATACAAAAAGTGTTCCAAGGAAATTTTCAATTTACGATGAAGCGGTGAGAATTGTTGACAATAATTGCAAATAAAACAAGTGTCAAAACAGTTATCGAACACATTCAGAATAAAGGTGTTATTATTTAAGTTTCAGTTTCATTAATATATGTTTGTCAATGGACACGGTGACGTTATACACGATCGTGATGGTCATCTGCGATAGCCGTTTCTCCTTGCACTTTAGATTGGAAACACCTCCGCGATTAAAATATCAAAGTATACCTTCCAAGTAACCGAAACAGCTATTTATTATTTATTTGCATCATTTTAACATAAAAGATATCGGATCACTTCATGCTACACAATATTTGTTTGACGCAAGTGTTATTGGGCTATATTATAGAAATAATTGTTACTAATGAAGAAAATATATATGAGTATAATATATTTTATTTCCGAATTTTAGACTTTCTGAAAAAAAAAAACTAATTTGAAAAGTTCCTTGTATTCGTATACCTATTTCTGGTCTAGCACCACTACCAGAAGAAACTTCAGAAGGTAGTGAAAGAAGTCAAGTTTATCCTCATTTGCAGTCATGCTTTGTATGGATACGAGTGCTTTATGTGAAGGCAACTTAGCTGCTTCACGACTGACTTGTTTGCAAGTAATTATGTATTGATAGTATGTTATTACAGAATCAGCGATTGTTCAATCTGCAAATGATGTAGGAGAATAGCTGAATTTTTTATACCATAATTTTTTTTTATTCATAATTTTCTTATGTGTTGATTATTGATAGGATTACGTATATATATTTATTATCTATAGTTCGAATGCATTAAATTGACTTGGTTATGTCAGATTTGTCATGAGTTTCAAACATTGAACAGTAATGAGTTGGTTTACTATATAGAACATAATGATGCAATCTTTGGGCACAAAGCAAGGTATTTGGTATAATTTTGATGTCGAGTGTTTTAATCAGCAGATTCTTCTTGTATTCCTCTCCTTTTAGATCTATCTAACTTTGTCACACAATATATCTATCAACAGTGACGCTCAGTACTAGGTCTGGCCTTGACCTGTCTTTCCAATAAAATCGACTTGCCGTAATTGAACGCAGATATTGCTACGATTGGGGGTCGTAAAAGTAAACGATGAATAATCAAATATGTTCAAACTACACATCATGCCCCGGCTTGTTATTCTCGGACGATATAATAAGCGATTAATCTAATTGTAAGTAAATACCTAAATGATTTATCCAAATAAATATTACACACTGATTACAAAAAATTTAGGTTTACATCGCCTTAAACTACTCAAGTAGAATATATATTTTCTTACCTTACTATTACTAAAAAATCCACTCCACCTCTGCTTGCCCTGCTTCTTGATACTCTCAGCGTCCTGGAAGGATAACCGCGTCGTGTCCTGAGGCCAATTCGTCGACGCCGTATTCTCTTCCGTACTCGAACTGAAGAAGCTCGATGCTTTCGGTTTATAACTCTGCGGAAGGGAAAACGAAAAGGAAACAGACGTGAGATATGAAAGGTCGCATGTGGAAGATAGAACTCACCCCAGAATATTTCTTCGAGTGATTCAGAGTCGTCCTTTTATTGCTATGGTCTTTCGCTGAAAGGAAGAAAAAAGTTTTCTTATTTCGCTCGCTGCTGGATGTAATGGGGAGTGCTTTTTTTGCTTTCGTTTTTTTTATTTTATTGACGACGTAAAAGGGGCGTTTACTATCGCATACATACGAAATGCGATGAAAGGGGCAAATGATAAAATCATCGAGTTTGCTGTTTTGAATACGAAAAAAAAGAGGGCTACTGCTTTTATTTAAACTTGTACTTTGTATATTTAATGTAGGTTGAACTCTAGGTTCTTTATTGTTTATACTATTTATAAACTATGTATGTGATGTAACTTCTAACTATTTACTATAAGCGGATAATTATTATTATTATGGTTTAATATTTAAGAGTACTTGCACTTATAAACAAAGTAATATTTTTAGGATAAGAAAAAAGTTACATACTTTTACATTTCATTGCAGTCTTAAACTGTATCAAAAATAAAACCCCTTGGTATACGTCTACAATGGTTTTGATGTTAATGAAAAGTATGGTTATTTCTTATCAACAAGTGAAATTGCGTTGCTCTACACCTCAACCCTGCATTAATGATAACATGAAACAATCTAGTCTGTTACTTAAGCATCTTTATAGTGTGCAGAAATTTCTACAGCTTAAGGCGACTAACCTTAAACAAAAGAGAAATCACAGAGCTTTGATTACCAAATCAATTCTGAAAACAATGGTGTGGCTGTTTGTCAAATAATAAGAAACATAAGATCTACTGTTTTAATTCTTCGGTTAGAAGAGAGAAGAGCAAACACGTTTAATGATGTTTTTTGTTATCTACAGCAGGATGTATCCAGTGTATCCAGTTTGTGAGACTCTGACAAATTAACAAAGAAAGAGATACTGTTGAAATCAGATCTCGCTCCATACCGGTACACATGGGAGTTCCCCAAGGATCCGTTTTAGGCCCAGTATTATTTGATTTTTATGTTAATGATATTGTACTCTTTCTTTCGGATGTATATATTCCTTGCCACCAATGAAGACGCAGCACTTCTTACAAATCTTTGCTATGCATCCATACAGACTGGTTTGCAAACAATAGCATCTCACGTTCCTTGGAGAAAACTAAATACATGATCTTCCACACCCGAAATAGGCAAACGAAAATTGGAGAGCTTGGAATAAACGGAAAAAGTGTGTTGGGGGCTACTTTATTAAAGCATGAATGAACACACAATGCTTACAATTATGGACCGAATTATCAGGCCAATCTTTTGTGTTTCGTTGCTTAAGATTGCAAGTTACAATGGGATTCCTATATATAATGTATTACGCTTAAATTTACTCCAGGCTGCAATATGGTATATTTTTATGGGGCTCTTCTGCAGCAGGCCCCAAAGCCTTTTTTTATCACAAATATCAGTACTGAAATCAATTATGGGTTTTCATTTGACGAGTCCTGTAGACCTATACTTCGCAGGTTAAATTCTTTAACGGTTTCATGCATGCATATTTTAGAACTGTCAATTTATGTATACAAACATAAAAATACGTTTGCTAGTAACAATCTGTTTCAGGATCACCAAACAATACATAGAGACTATTTACATCCAATTGGTTGTATCTACTCTTTACATAATCAGTTTAAATGTAAATTATTCTGTAGACGAATACTTGCAGTTTAAAACTTAATAATCTAATTGTAGATATTTACAGATATAGTTTTTATATATTAGCGTAGTTATTTGGAGTTTATTAATTTTTAGTTTAAGTTTTGCATTATTGTTATTTTTATCTTATTTTATTTGATTGTATTTAACTTACGAAATGAACAAAATGCATCTTAAATTTATACTATGAATTACTTGAGAAAAATAGGTAGTATATTAACAACAAAATTTGATTACAACTCCTGATTTAACCAAAGAGAACAGGTACACAAAATCAATTAATTAAATGAAAACCCAAAAGCTAATAGAAACGTGCGCTACTCACCTGTTATCCTAATATGTCGTCCGACCAAATTCGCCGTGTCCTGCGAGAAACTAATAAGCGCGTTTGTGTTGCTCTCTCTGTCTTGCAACCAGGCATCGCAGGCGTTGAGGTCGATGGAACGCAGTTCGCTCTGGTTCGCCAGGGCATCGCTGTCGAATTAACAACACAATAGAAAGGACGATAAACGCTGTAATGACGAACGTTTCGTCTATGCGCGACCACCTTCAGTGCATAATCTGCCCGCATCGTTAACCCGAAAACCTTCCGCTTCGCGTCATCCGTTTACCGATAAGCGGTATGTACTCAAACCACAGGGCATACAATACGGATAAAGTTTTCAGCGAAACGTTAGGAATACGATTTGGTATAATTTAACACATATATATATACCTAACAAGTTTGAATAATGTTGATGTTGTTCAAATAAAGTAAACGTATTACCGGTTTAATTGTATACAGTCTTGTAATTATAATTAATACCTTGTCAAATACACGCACGGAAATTTAATTTAGGTAATTCTCAACACGCGATCTTTTGTTCACAATAACGCTCCCATATGATATTTTTTTTTTAAATTAATAGTACAAGCAACAGTCTCCACAAAACAAAAATCACCAACCTGCAGCGTATGTTTTTGTTAGAATTAGTATAGATGACCAGCTGACAGGAATAATATCGTCTTTATTGTATTAACAATATAAGGAGATGCTACAAATAAATAAATATAATCAATTACACCAACACCGCATTAGACCCAAATACTTTATATTCATTTTTCACCATCAAAATCATAGACCTCCCTCCTTGAATCTACATATCAAACGTCAAACGATGAAATGAATTCACTTGAGATGTCCAGGAAATATGACATTGCAACTAAATGAAAAAAGATTCTAAAGGCTACGACGACATCTCCGCGCAAATTTTACTTTTACTACCACCCCGGGCTTTAGATTTACTTGTTGACTTAATTAATCTTTCATTTCAAAATGCTATCTTTCCATCGTGTTTAAAGGTCGCAAGAATTACACCAATACATAAGGGTGGTGATGGCTTCGAGTCGCCGGACTACAGACCTGTCTCTGTTCCCTCGACCCTATCGAAGGTGTTCGAGAAGGTTGTTGATTTGAGAATTAGGAGATTTTTGGAGGTTGAGGGTTTGCTTTCCTCCTATCAATACGGATTTAGGTCTGGAATGTCAACCAGTGATGATGCCCTTTATGATTTTCTATATCACATCTTCGAAAATGTTAAAACAGTCACCATCTTTTGCGACCTATCTAAAGCATTTGACTCTGTTCCGCATTCACTTCTGCTGAGCAAACTTGAAAGGTACGGCTTCTGGGGTAAAGTTAATGACTGGTTCCGCTCGTACTTGGCTAATCGCCGCCAATTTGTACGGTTGCGAGCTGACAATGACAACCTTGAGGGGGGAGGGAGGGAGGGGGTCGTGTGTGGTGTGCCGCAGGGCTCGGTGCTGTGACCAACGTTGTTTTTAATGACCTGGCACATGTAGCCCGCCGATCACAAACGGTTCTCTTCGCCGACGATACGTCTCTTACGTGGCACGCTTCGAATCATCACGACTTAGAAAAAATAATCAACGCCGACATTTCCAGAATTTGTGAGTGGTTTAATGCTAACGAAATTGCCCTTAACACTAGCAAAACGAAATTTTTACTATATAAATAACAAACTAGCCTTAATATTGTTATTAACGACAGTCTTCTCTCCCCTTCTACTGATGTTAGATTTTTGGGTGTAACTGTGGATACCGGCTTGAGGTGGTCCGAGCATGTTCAACTGTTGTCGAAGGGTTTGTCATCAGCCTGGTATGCTCTAAGAATTATTCGGCAAAATCTTGGTGAGCATACTGCGAGAAGGGTTTACTTTGCACCATTTGAGTCTCGCATGAGGTATTGTGTTTCGTGTTGGGGAGTTTCACCACTACAACGAATTTATTTGAAATCTTTAAATTACAAAAGAGAGCTGTGCGGGTGGTTAGCGGAGTGGACAACAGAGCCCACTGTCGTCCTTTGTTTGTTTCCCAAAATATTATAACTTTATACTCATTAATTATCTGAGTCAGTGAGTATGGTGTATAAATATAGAAGCAGGTATACTTGTCGAATTGACATTCATTCTCACAACACCCGTAACTGCAATAGTATTAATCTGCCGAAAACTGACTCCTCTCTCTGTAGAAATTCTCTGTACTTCATGGGCTTCTCCTTTTTCAATAAACTGCCTTCATTTGTATTAAGTTCTCCTAATTTACCATATTTCGACGCAAATTGAAAGCAATATTACTAAAACAACCTTTTTATTCTTTTGACGAATTTATTAATTTTAAATTTTGACCTGTCTCCTCGTTGTGAACGTGTTTATTGATTCCTTTTTATTTATTGTGTTTGTATATTGCAATATTAAATCTATCTACGTATTTATCTATCAACGTAACACATTTTTAATTGATTTTTACCCTCAACAATGGTTCTTGTTCACTAATGTTTGTTATTTTGTTTTGATAACAAATTAAATCTTAATAATTCTGTTATTTTGAAACAGATTATTTTGACAACTGATTACAGATATCTGTCAACTTTACCTTTTCTGTTTCCGTTATTCTGCCACTATACACCACACATTTTTAAATGGCAATTAAAATAATAAAAAAAATGGGTTTGTAAAACATAAATAAACTCAAATTCTAACTTATTTTAATACACAACAATCTCAAATAATGGATTTTAATTTGCAAAGTTTTTAAATTAACATTTTCTCTTAATATAAAAAAAATCAATAAATATGTTTGCATTTTCCTGTATTTGTATGTGTTAATTTTTATGTGTGATACGTTTTATATCACACTATATTTCAAATATACCTTTATACGATTTATACGATGTATAAATTTATTTGAAAATTACAGAAATACGTAATGAGACAAAATGTTAATTTCATAGTCGCCACTCAAATACGTATGAACCCAAAAAGTTCCATTCAACTAAATAAATTATCTGAGCTTTTAATGTTAAAATATTTCACCATAATAGCAAATAAACATTTTCATGGAAAATATCGAACAGAACGAATAATAAAAACTTCATTTGTTTGGGCATATGGTATATATTTTTGCAAAAATACCGTATGCCCAAACAAATGAAGTTTTTATTTAAGATATAACACGGTAAAATAAATCGAAGAAAAAGAATCAAATTTATTCTTTTTCAAAAACAACAGAACGAATAATTTAGTTAAATGTACCCAACTGCTGCATATTCCACGAGTATTAAACCAGTAATAAAAAGATTTGTCTGCTCCCCTAGCAACGTGAATGTGAGTTTTATGAACACAATGTTCTATCCACATAAATAGCAGCGCATACACTGAATTAATTCCTCTGTGTTACAAAAAAAAACAGTGCGAGTTAACGAAAAATCTGTAGGCGTTTTAAATGCGCGTACAAATTCGTCCCTTGCTAAAATGTAACCACTGGTAAAGCGATTCTGTTAAAACGCAATGACCGGTGCAGTCATAAAAGCAATAATGCTCTCTAGGAAATCGTGGCCGGCTTTACGGCGATTTCCTGCATGTCGACCCGATTTTTACGGTCGAACGCCGATAAAAAAAAAGGTTCATAAAATGCGGCGACATATGATTCCGTAACGCGGGACGATCGTAAAACGACACTCGCTTTTTGTTCTGTTCTGGTTCATGCTTTATTGCCGTGTCAGAATGCGCCTTGCTAAGTGCGGTATCAGGAAGTAATCTGAAAGCTCTGATTATATTACAGGCAAATAAAGATTTTTCTTAAATGGAGATATTTATTTAATCATCAAGTTGTATGTGTTTAATGAAAGAATTAAAGCCAGATTTTTTTCTATTCATTCGGCGCATTCACCAAATTTTTAAATAATGTATTTGCCTTTTAATATTAAGAGCCCAGATTTAAATATAGTAGAAAAATAAATAATAATACCACACAACCAAAACAGTAAAAGAATTTTAATTTAAGTAATTTTGTATCATTAATCAAACAAAATTTTGTAATTTAATTAAGTTTAATCTATTTTTAATGCTGATTTAGTTTTGTTGGATGATTTTATTATTATTTTACAAAGAAAAAGTTTGTGTTAACACTGAACTAGTTGTTCTATAAACAACAAAATATCAATCCCAAAACAAGAGAGCTTTCACTCAACATCTATTATATTGCTGACGCGAATAAAATTGCTAACAGCTACAAACGTAATCCTATTCCACTTTGTTTTACTCCACATATTTGTAACATACATGTTTGTCTATGCAAATCAACGCTATTCGCTGGATCAACACATTTAATTTTCGCAAATATTTTTGTATGGTACATCAACAGCACACATATCAAATTATTAGCAGTATAAATAGATTAGAATATATCGGGTGCGCCATTAGTGTATAGGCGGTATTTAACATCAAAACTACACAAAGATAGGAAACTTCCTACAAAGTAATTTATCAATACTACTGGAAAGCCTTCCAGGTTACCCCATGGACAGTTTGTGGTACCAACACGATGGTGCACTCGCACATTATGGAGCTGCTACAAGAGCATACTCAGATAGGGTATTTATTAATACATGGATTAGGAGAGAAGGTACAGGCTACCTTGTGATTTTGTTTCTGTGGCCTACTACAAAAAATATCGTATACATGACACCCCTTACAACCGCAAGAAAATACGGTGCAAGGCGTAAGAAATGCGTTTCTTCACTTGAACGAGGACAATATGATTGAAAATGCAAGGTGGTCCATACAGAGATGGTTGAGAATATGCATAGAGCAGAATGGAGACACATTTGAGGATCTTTTGAATTAAGTATATTACTATTAAAAATTTTTTTTGTTACTTTATAAATAATCTAAACAATTGATATAAAAGAAACAACTGAATACCGGAAACGCCTGTGATTAAATATATTTTCCATATCTTAGAAAAAAAGTTTTGCAAAAAAAATTATTAGCAATATCGAGAAGCATGGGCTCCATTTAAAAAAAATCGGAAGAAGCTTTTGAATTTGTGCCATGACATATTTAACACCCTGTATATATTTTTACCTTACGCCACCTTGAAACAAATAACATGTCGATACTCTAATGGCGTACCCGGTATATAATACTTTATTCTAAATTGCTTCCGCTCATGTAAAATTAATGTGTTCGTTTAGTATGTAAATAAACTGGTGCCTATACATTTACATTTAAATCAATGTCAAAAATCAGATAATTTTTTGCTGAAATCAATATTTCATTATTGAATGAATGAATGAAAATGCCACTTCTCAAGAGAAACGTTTGACGATTCAAGTACTTGCTACTTCAAATTTCATTTAGTTATTCAGATTGTTTTGCCAATTCCTCCAAAGTCTGTCGCTAGCGAAGATGAGAAAAGAAAAAGAGGACGATAATCAACTGGGTTTCATCTGATTTGGATGAAAAAATAACTCGTTAAATAGTTTCTAAGTTACAGTTATCCCAATCCAGTAGAAGCAAAAAAAAAAAAACAGGTCAGAAAGGAAGGAAAAAAGACTAACCTAAATTGGGAAACGTAAGCCAGAGCACTAATAATAAAAATAAAAAAAGGAATAAAAAAGATCTCACGAAGGCTCTACAACACCACGGCCAACTTCGAAGAAATCTAATGGAAGTTGCAGCAAGGTAGCGTCAGCACTACAGCTCAGGCGGATGATTTCCAAGGTTTTCAAAAATCTCTCGCGCATAAGCATGATCCACTTAAACATGCACCATACTAAAGCAGCTTCATCAATCCTTGACATTGCTATAAAAAAATTCAAGCAAGATAAGGAGCATAGAGTATTAGATGCAAGTTGTTTTATAGCAGAACTTCTGAAGTAGCGAAAAATATTTAAAAACATTGATCAGAGACAAAATTCAGTCAATAGACAGGGACAATGTATGGAAGAGTTTAATTATTGGATCGGTATGTCTGTTTTATGATGAGTCTAACCTATCACGAACCAAGAATTGACTGGGAAGGCGTATATTTATAGCAGAATCAGACTTCGGGCCAAAGAAAACAAGAAATGAGAGAATAATTCTTCTGGAGACTCCATAACAGAAGGCTTCCGCAAATATTATTTATTTTACTGTTTATTATAAGCCGTGAAGATTGATCTTAGCAGATTTAACAATATGGATTTAAGTGAAAAATTCTGATGGAGAAAATCGTACATGAAACTTCAATAATGAATAAAGCGTCATCACTTTCAAATCCGAAATGGCTTTGTTAAAGATTTACTGAATAAAAGGGTACATGTTTATTTTTACAAAAATCTTTGAATAAGTAGGTAACCCTTAATGTCTAGATACTTTATTTTCCCTCGTATTTTACTTGTTCTTTAAAAAATTTAATCCTCAATCAATTTTTGTATTTCCTTCTTTTACCATTTCAGATATTTTAGCGTATTATTATACATACATCTCTCTCTCAATTTTAACGATTGTTCTCCTCCAATCTACTTTAGTTCATAAATTCTTCCCACAATCGCACCGATAAATTCACTCACTGCTAAACACCACAGTTAAGTGAATCTCCCAGCGAAGCTGTAAATCTCAAAGAACACGTCTTCTATCCTACGAAAGGCGAGACACTCAACACAAATTTTCCTTAATCATCCCATTCCGTCGTGTATTTGCATAACTTCAGCCTTAATTCCCTCCTAAATTGCACGTCGGAATTACGAACTTCCGTCGCCGTAGACGCCAGTGCCATCTATCGTTCAGTTTAATATGTACGGCGCTCCTCCGTCGTCGTCATTGAGAACCCTTCTCGATTCCAGAGGCCGGAGTCTGAGAGGGCAAATATTTGGATGCGTCAGTGGGAGGTTCCGACAACCTCCGCCGGCGAAGAATGCCGAAGTGTCGTGAAAGAACGCGGACGGGGTAAAAAACGGACGGAAGAAATTTATGGTGGAGGCGAAGGGCAGCGCCGAATAAAACTTTATTTATTATCATATGTCTCGACGACGTTATAAGAAAGCGACTCGCATACTCCGAGATCCAGTGACGGCAGTAAAATGTGAAATTTATGAAGAGGATACGAATGAAGAGAAGAAACTGTAAAATTATATTTAAATGAGGCAATTTGTATTATATGATGATATGAGGAGGGTGCCAGAGCGTTGAGGAAAAGATGTTTCCGAAGTTTTACGCGAATATAAACGTTTACTGGCATAATACTACAGGGCGAGATAAATTGCTATTTTAGACTAGAACTCCAGTGGAGAGAATATGTAGGAAGATATAACGAACTTCTGTTATATTCCTCGCTAAGAATGAAGGAAGCGATAAGTTGCAAGATTTGCATAAGCGTTGACAGAGAGTACAAATCTATCCTCAGTAAGATAGAGTTCCAAACTCTGCAGAACAGATTAGAGCATTATGTGGCGAAAGTAATTTGACACACGTGCGAATGGGTGTAAAACAAGACGATTCATAGATCCCATTCTTTTTGTATTTCACAAACACACTATTGAAGAATATGAGATTAAAGAAGAGACGACTGCAACAACAAATGGGATACTAGTATAAGATGACAGCTAGTTGCAATGATGCAGTGTTCTACGCAGATATACATTAGAAAATGCGAAATCTACTGAACATTTGGGTAGATGAACATTTCAGAAAATAGGTAAGCAGGCTACTTCACTTGAATAGCCACCAGAGAAACCAGTAACATCCTGTAAAGAGATAGACAATCTTTATTTGGAACACTTTCCTCACAGTACGAGAATTGCTCGTAAATGCAACAACCTGTTGCAAAACGCAGTTGTTTCACACAATAAGTAGGTTTGGAGAAAAAGTATCTTTCGAGCCTGGACGAGCAGGAGAGAAGATATCGGTGCCTAGCAATCGAAGGAAACCAATGTCATCTCTCTGGCTCGCGCAGGCTCGCATCGCTAGGATACTTTTTTTTTGTTGCAACTGTACCATTAGATTATTCGAACCAATATTGTAGTAGTTCTATGGTATTACCTACAATTAGATCTTTAACGTTATATTTGGAAATATGTATAGGATTTTACAACTATTATCCACACTTTTACAAATATTCCCATCATACAAGAGTTGCCTTTAAGTATAACACTCTGTATATCCCGCAATATCTTGTTATATTACATACAGCAAAAATCATCATCAACACTCGGAAGGGACTCCTTAGAAGTGTGGTATGAAGTTTCGGCGTATAATAAAACGCACACTCAGGAAAAGAGATAATAAAAATAGTGACAACAAACTTTATAATTAGTTGTCTTATAATATTTATTTTAAAACGTATAATTTTTCTAATAAACTGTAATATATGGATGAATACTGACTATCAGATAATGTATTATTGTCCCTGCGTTAATATCATTTATAATATGTACTTGTAAAACGCGGTAATACCTATTTTTCTCGGTGTAAGAACGGGAAAAGGCGAAGTGGGCACCAACATACCCGAACTTTTAATCTCATAGGCAAAGTGGGCACCAATGAAACAGATCTGCGCTAATGCTATAGGCAAAGTAGGCACCAATAAAAATATTTATAGTGAAGGCAATGAAAACGCAATAAGTACTGATTAGTCAACTTATTTATTAAGATTTGTCAGATTCCATATTATATTTACTAAAGGAAAACACAATACAATAATTTGTAAAGCTATGTATTGCTATGATATCATCAAAAACCTAACCTCTACAACTTACAGCATCATACGTTCATTATTAAATTATGTCTATAAATGTATTTTGATTTATGTATTTATCTATTTTGTAAACAAATTGTAAAAATCTAAACTAAACACTCACTATATCGTATCTAATTAAAAAGAGCAGGTTTCCATGGATTTTTAGGTATAAAGTTCCTTCGCTGATCGTTCGAACGTGGGTTGATTTAAGGTTTCGTATCGTTGGAAACGATATTTTTTCATCGTTGCTGGGGTCCTTTTTGCCTAGGAGATATCAAAGTTGTTGAAAACAATTGTGGGGACTTCTTTTTCGATATTTTCCTGAGTTGGTTGTATTTTCGAATATTATCGAGAAATTAAAAAAATTTTAATCAAAATGAGAGTCATTTAACTTAAAATCACTTACAAGTATGAGAGTGTTGTGTATGTAGTGCCAAGATGATGTAATCCAGTGATTTCGAAGAATTGGGGGACGTATTTCTAATCCTGGAGCCGACTGAGGGGCTTCGATTCGAGTTTAGTAGCTGAGACATCGTAGGAAAGACTAATTGGGAGCTGGAAAGATTGTTGCAGAGTTGAAATCAGTATTTGGAGTAAAAGGGAGCAGTTTGTCGTACTTAAAGTAGGAGATTATTCATCATTTGAATTTATAACCGGCGTAAAGAGCGTAAATGAATGTAAGGTTAATGTATTTTTGATAACAGTGGATTTCTAGGGATATTTTGATGTAAACAAGCGTATGTTGCTGTATAAAAGGTTTATTGGCAATACTTGATATTATGACGGGAGTTTAGCGGGAGATTTGAATTCTATTTTGATATTTAAACAAGATATATTGAGTTATTAGTTTGGATTAAGATTCTAGAAATCTTATTTTTGTACAACTTAATTAGTAAAGAAACTACTTACCTGAGAGAGAGAGTATTAAGGTTTCTTTAATTGTTCATCACTTTTTATTAACACGAAATAAACAAATTTATATTAAGTACATCGTTTTTATTCACTATAATATAAGAACATCACGAATGAGTAACTAGTACAGCTTTTAGTAAAGAGACAAAGAGTATAACAAGTCAATTAAGCTAATAATATACTTCTTTGTTTGGAGAAGCACATTCCCCAAGTCCCAAGATTTACTGAAGAAAATATAGTAAACGATATTCTTAAGTGGAGACTAAAAGTAGTTTCATCCAAGTTGCAGCATGAATTTTTCTGTGTGTATAAGACAACTATTATAACATATCGCTAGGAAAAGACAATTGAGCTGGTGTGGACACATCATTAGAGCAAAAAAGAAAACTAGCATAAGAAAGGTTACAGAAGCAGAGAGAAAATTAATTCATTAAGTAATATTTTACTAGTAATTTACCAAAAATTCGCAAATTGGTGCTTTTATTACTGAAAATCTACTCCAACAATAAATCACTGCTAATCGTTAAAAGTCAATTAATTACTCGTAATAATCGATTTGTAAAACCCGTTTATCAACTTTCCGATAGACGGTAGTGAAACCCCACCCCCTTTCGATAAAGTTCCGACCAATTTCCGGTTAATGTCACTTATCGGAGGAATGCGGTGAACAAGACGTCAGATGTCGAAGTAAAACGAATGATGCGACCGCATTGAAGGTAGCGCGTATTACCCACGCCCACTAAGTACCCACTGCGACTATGTGTAGGGACTGTGAAACGCGAGTTATTTACTTACAGTAAGGTGACGCCACGCATCGCCGGATAGAAAAGTTCATTCTCCCACGTCGACTCGTCGCCCACCTCAAAGTTTACACTGAAGCATTCGCTACTGGATTTCTGAAAGGAAATATAAAAATTTATTATATATTTATATAGTCAGACAATCTAAATTATCAACGGTTAAGTGTGAATTGTTTTAAATGCCTTTTATTTATAGATATAAATGTATAGGTAAAGATTAGTGAAGCATTTTTAACTGCAGATTGAATAAATTAGATATATGTGTACATTTGACTGGTTATATTAATTTTATTCTGGAAATTCCAGCTAAAAGTCCAATCACCATAATATGCTTCAGATTATTTGTATTAATGCAACAAGAATTTTCAAAGTATTGAAGTAAATTGTCCGAAAATTATCAATATACCCCATCGTACAAAAGACCGCAAGGAATCACTTCTAAGGTAATATCTCTTTACGATATCGTGAAATGTTTGCACTACACTACAGGTGGATTGAAAATTTATAGGTGAAACGCGATAAATTTTCTTTTAGTATTGCAACAGTGTTGTAATTCAAATATCTAAATCCAAAGTATAACAGGAAATATCGGATGCTACGTTGCAGTTTTATAATCGATAGATTTGGCGCCTGCACCAGTGAGATTTTATTTATACCTTAACCTTTAATTTGTTAGGCCAATAGCAATGCAATGTTAATGACGTTTTAAAACATTTTACCAGTTAAATATTGAGCGTTTTTGAACTCACTAGTGACTAAGAAAAAAAGCCTCTACTAACAAAAAGTAACACATTAGATAGGTATATAGGTTTGTAAGAAGTTGTTCGCAATGTTTTTTTTTCTCTTCCGTGTTAAAGTCTGATCTAGGTGTAATCGCAGAAATTTACTATTTTCTATAAATAATACATCCACAGTCGCAATGTACAGATCTGGAACCAACCACTGAGGGTAATGCAATGTTATAAATTGAGTTCTTTTCGATATTTAAAAGATTATGGTCATTTGACCATAAATTGATGCCCTGGAGTATATTATTGCATTCAATTTCTAAAATTTTGTTATCCTTGACTGATATTAATACAGAAACATTGTCTGCATATAAACTTATACCTGTGGATTTAATAATATTGTCTAAATCATTAATATATATAATAGGAAAAGAATTGGACCTAGTACGAAGCCCGGCGGAAGCCCCATAGTGTCTAGTAAACATTCACAATTTACAGTGCGATGTGATCCCCCCAAACTAAACCCAAAAAGGAGATATTCATCACGACGCCAACCCTTTAACACTAACGTAGAACAATTTCCCCATCAAAATATCCTGGTTGACGCAGTCAAACGCCCTGCTTCGATCATAAAAAATTGCCACAAGGCATTTACCCGCATCAATATGCCCTAAAACTTTGCGATAAAATAAATCAACAGCCGTAAAAAGTCGATCTTCCGCCAACAAACCTGTGCTGGCTTTTACTAAGGAGCGGTGTTTTAAACTTCAACTGAAGTTCCTAATGAAAGTTATTAACTGAATAACTAAAATTACTGTACGTTCTCTCCATATGTATTAGCTAAATTGGTATTAGATGCCCTTATTAGTAGATTGAAATATCGGCACTAATAATATTAAAGTTATCTAGGAAATTTATTAACCGAAACAGAAAAGCGTATTCAAAAATCTTTGAAAATACGGAAGTAAGCGCCATTGGTCTATAGTTATGAATATTTTGATCATCGCCTTTTTTTTTATTTTTAAAATATATATTTAAATATAAAGTAAAATTTCTCTTTTGCAAAAACACCAAAAAGGTGCGCTGGTATTGTGTTTGGCCTCAGAGGTTGGTATTGATACAGTTTGTTCGTGATATAGTAAAAACGAATCATCAGACAGTTTAAAAACATCAGATCTAAGATAATCCATAAAAGAATCGACATTTAAGACAATCGATGATGCATTAATTAAATGGTTTCTTCAAAAACTATCTGGACCAATGTGCTTTGCCCAAGTGCTGCACAAAAAGTTAGATATTTGTGAATCTTTCAATACTTTTAAGTGATATACCGTTTTAAACAACGACATGGAATACGTAAGTTAATAGTTCAGTTCCGTAGCAACACCGAAAACAGGATCATGTGACGGTATTATGTAGTGCTAAGGTATCAGGTGATCCTAAGCTTAGATTAGCTGTTGTTGGCAAACAAAATTGTCCACGGCCTTTAAAGGATTTAAAAACACCTCCAGTACATTATTACAGTGAAAAAATAGCATAGGTGGATTGTGAAATATTCAAAGGATGGTGTCTCAAGAAATTTATTCTTTAGGATTTCTTGACATCTAAAAATTTGCCACATAAAGCATTGCTTCTAATATTAAATGCTCCTTTACAAAAATCATGATTTAGAAAGTGACATAGAATTCGATTTTTTTGATGAAATGGATAAGGATATGCAGTGAGGTCGTAAATTCTGCCCTCTCCTCATAACTTTTGGAAGAAATGGAGATAGAGCAATAAAACAAAAACGAGATAAAATTAGAGATAATTTGTGACGTTTTGATTATAGCAATGCGCACTTGGCTCGAAATATAAGGTATATATATAAAAGCTCAGTTGTAAGATATTGTCATTACTTTTCCGACAATGCAAACAGTTTTATGATTTTCTAAATTTTGACTAACTTACTCGAGATGAATAATGGGGGTTACCCACGTTACTTTTTCGGAAACCCTGGTATTGATTTTTGGCATATAATATACACCTGTAGTAGGTACACCGGACATTTCAATTATCCGTGTTTTTCGGTTATCCGTGTGAACTTATCCTCCACAATGCACGGATAATCGAGACTGTAGTTATATAAAATTCTAGTTAATTAAAATTTTATTTTTATAATTATTGGGCAATTTTTGAAAAAGCCAATTTTGTCATTGGTGAAACGTCAAATAAAGATTTAATTTCGAGATTCAGAATTTTATTATTACAAATGGAAACCCAAGGTACATTAAAGAATTTTTGTAATTGGATTCAAAAATAGTAATGCCCCCTGGTTGAAAGTGTCACTGAAACTACAGTGAGACTTCCCATAAACGAACATCGTTCGTTCCCACAATATTGCCCGGTTATCAGAAGAAATTCAGTAAAAACGCAAAGCTAAACATTCATTTGAACACAGTGTAAGATTATATAGATATAACTTTATTTGTTAAAAAAAAAAACGAAACGGCTGTTTGTACATTTATATATGTATATAATAGGAACACACATCTAATACATAGAAGGTGGGTCAAAGGAAATTTTAGACCGCGATTTTGCGGGTTTAAAATGAAAATCCGACAAAATGCTCGGAGGGTGTTGTACTTGCCCCTCTGACGGGGGCAAGTAACACCTCCTGATTTTTAATAGGGATGGAGGGTGTTGCGATACCTCATTATCCAGATCTCATCGAGTGCTATCTAACTCTAAAGTTTCGGGTAAAAATTTTCATCGGTAACTAAATGGCGGCTACAAGAGTACAATGTGGAAAAAATGTCTACTTAATAACCGACAAAAAGACTCCTTACTTTTGTGATTAGTATATTAAATGCCAGAAATGGCCACCATTCATTTCTATGCAGTAAACAGGTTTATTGAAAGCGTTCCCGTACATTACGCAACATTTCGGGTGTAATTTGACGACATTCAAAAATTATACGATTCATTCACTGATTCGGGTTGGGTAGTATAGATCTTAGACTTCAGATGACCCGATACAAAGAAGTGAAGTCAGATCAGCTGATCTGGGTTGCCACTCAATTGGTCTCCTTCCAATCCAGCTTTGAGGAAAATTTTCATCTAAAAATTGACGCATAGGTTGTACGAAATGAGGTATGGCGCGCCATCTTTTTGAAAAATGATGGTCTCATGGTCCTCTTCATTCTCTAATACTTGCACGACGGCTGAATAAATAGCATTGTCTAATAACTCCAAATAAATTTCGTCATTGAGATTATCTGGTATAAAAAATTATATGATTTCCATAAATACCCGCCCAAACATTTAATTTTTGGCGATGCTAAGTATGCACTTTCTTGATATTGGTTTCTAAAATAATTAAAATACATATGATAATCAATATCAATTATGCCGTAAAAACAATTTAAAACTTACCATTTTCTACAGAGAACGTAATAAATATGTATTCAAATATTGCAAACAATACACCCAAACCACATTGACTTGCGAATTAAACAAATATCTATACTGTTCATGGCATTATCGACGAAGGGAGAAGATTTACCGGACAGAATTATTACGTCTTGATTCTCGCGTCTGTTTAATGAAAACTTTGTGGTCAAAAAGCAGCTAAATAACTGTCCGCTCCCGTTCAAGGGATTGTCCGCATAAGAGAAACTAATTTATTAGGAATTCCCTACTTATAAATGCGGAACAGGATAAAATGTCCCCTTAAAGGAGGTGCCCGGCTAATAGAAGTGCCCGTTAAGGGAAGTTTCTCTGTACATGGTTTTTTTTCTTTTATTGTAAATTTTACTAACTAGGTGTTTCAATAAAATGATTATTGAACGAATTAACAATGGTCTCCGATCCGTAATAGTATCATCATTTCCAATTGAATCAATATTTTCAACATTATTTATTTTACCAGATACCGTGCGCCATCCTTGCCTTCCTTGATTGTTGGAATTTAAAATTTTATTTTGAAAATCTCCCTCTTTGCGGATGATACCAAAGCACAGTGCCTTCTCCGTTTCTCTTTGTAATATTGCTCCATGCTATAGACCGACCGTTGCGAAATACATTTTATACGTCGTCGATACAGGAATATTATCACGTCATAACTTTATAAACACAAGGTCGATGCTTTTACATTCCTTCCAACTTTTTCCCTCATAATTCAACATTTCGACTAAAACGAATAATAATAATAATAACAAACATTTCGCGCACCGCCATTCATATTCCCGCTACCGTTGAAAGCTTTTCTCTCCAGCGAATCGACCGAAAATGTAAACAGAAATGAATACTTTACGTCGCCGGCCCGTGGAATATTTATTTTTGCGCGGGGACCATAAAGGCGTGTAAAACGTGATTATCGCGCAATTCAAGTGAATTTGCGTACATGAATACGTAGTTACGGTATGACCGCGCGCCGCGATTCGGAGGTCCGCGGAAACGTCGTGTTTATGTATGCAAATCCTTTCATTTATTTAAAATTCAGAACCGCGGCAGAGGCGCGCTGGCTTCGCGGATGTATCGAATTTACGTTCATATCTATGTATGTATGCACGGTTCACTCGACACATTGCAGCACCGACACGAACTCTACTCAGCCAGCGATGAATTCCGAACTGAGCGATTGGTTCCGAAGCATTGCACCGTACATAGAAAAGGAAAAAGAGAATTTAGACATCTCGTCCATTTATTCCGATTCTACTAATGCTGTTGCTTTCCCAGTAAATATGCTCGTATTTTAATTTTTTAATTTTCTTCGAATATAGTAAACAGAAGGTGGCAAAAACTTTTATAGTGTCTTCTTATACCTATTTATTTTCGCCATATAATAATACATAATAATAAATGACCTTATTGCCATAACATACATAATAATAAACGCAAACAACAATAACACAGAGGCAATTTGAAGGCGGATCTCGGTTAAAAAACTGGTTTATAACCTTCACAAACAAATATAAATTCACAATAAATACAATGCCTAAAAATTAAACTCGATGATGTACAGATAATTCAGTCTATAACATAAATCAAATGTACAATATTACAAAAAGATTAAAATGAATAGAAATAAATGTATGTATATTGATAAAGAATGATCGCCTTGCACCAACATTCAATCCCCCAACCAAAACCAGCCTAAATTTACGCCGAAATGCCGGCAATACCAATGATTTCAGCTCAAAAGGAACTGGGTTGTATTTTACGTATATCATATAAAAAAAAGACCTCTGTCCAAGAGAAGATCTGCAATATGGTGGTGAGATTAATCCCCGAAACCTGGTGGTGAGACTATGAATGTCAGACCTGAACCTGATCTTGTAATACAGATAAGCCGGTGTTTTAAAAAATAGAAATTTCATGAAATAGACATATCATTAAATACTCCCTACGGTAATACATATTTAACCATCCTACCTCATGTAGCTTATGAGAAATAGGATCAAATTTCCTTAGGTTGAAAATATAACGCAAACATGCACGCTGAATCTTTTGAACCCGACAGGTAGTAACATTGTCCAAAGCACCATGATAGACAGCAAAACAGTAATGAAAGTGTGGTAACACAAAAATATCACATAAATTCTTCTTAGTAGAGTGACTAAGCACTGATCTATGAGGATATAACTTTTTTAAATTTATGTAAGCCCTTTTAATATATGTAGAAATCTGATCACGAAAACGAAAGGTATTATCCAATATAACACAAAGACTTTTAACTTGATTGACAAAGGATAAATTTGAATTGTTAATTTGTAACCTCATCACATTACTCAAATTCTGGCAGGCTTTCCTAGGCCCAAATAAAGTAGCCTGGGATTTTGCTGGATTTAATAGTAAACAGTGGTCACGTGATTGGTCAAACAAAGATTCAAGGTCAGCATTAATAACCTCATTAGCTTTACGCCAATCCGACGAATGGAAGGAATAATACAATTGAGTATCGTCAGCGTACATGTGATACTTACAGTGCCTAATACACGTCAACAACTTAGAGGTATAAATAGTAAACAAAATGGGACCTAAAATAGACCTCTGCGGCACACCACGCGAAAGTGACAAACAATTAGATATATTGACATTATGCTTAATCATCTGATTACGATTGAGAAGGTTCCATCCATCAGAGATACCGCATCATTACTGAAACCAATATGCCTCAATATAGACGAAAGAACGGTGTGATCAACTGTATCAAAGGCTTTATATAATCAACCATATTTATCCATCATTGCATCCAGCATTCATCTGACACCTGTAATAGGCATAAGGATTTGAAGAAGAAGAAGATTAATTGCAAGTGTAGCAGCTACAACTACAACCCTCAATTCCGACAATGTCCATAATATCAGGGCGTTTGGCAAAGCGATGTAAAGCTTTATACGGTCTATAGGTAAGGTCATTAGGAACCATATTAATCGGCATAATTGATTCAAGAATTGTCAGATGTTGATTTTGACCGACGGTTGGAGCTTTGCGAAACAATGATAGAAATTTACGAGGCTTCAGCGAACAACATGAAATCGAATTAATTATTTCATTATTCTACTATTTGAAATTATGATACGCAAAAATCAATTTGCCAGTGCGCCGAAACAGTACTGTAATTCCGTAAGCAATTTATCGCCCGAGTAAATATAGAACTCATTCAGTACCGAGATTTACATTGAAACCGCCTACGCAGGGACGCTTACGTTTTACAAAAAGCATTACAAACCGGGCAGATCCGTTATACATATACATTCATATACCGACTGCATACGTAACAATGTTTATTTATAGTCGTAAAAATCTCTGGAATTGCTGTAGCGACTGCGGTACTCGAATTTTACGGTGGCATGATACCATTTTCCCATCATCGGTGGCAAGTGTAAAATTTCCAAGCGAAATTGGAACATTGTGAGCACATTCTGTCGCTTCATGTATAGCTTCCAACCTAATGTTTTACAAATACTTTATTACTTATTCATTAAATTCAACTAACAGATACCAATTTTTTTTCAATTATATACGAGGATTGAATAATTTGAATTTATTAAATTAAAATGTTGAATATTATATTACATGAATTTATAATTTATTTGAATAACCTTTCACAAACTGCAACAATATTTATGCATTCACTGATCCGTGACTTTTAGGTCGCCATGTTTATGAATTGTATTGAATTATTTACAACTTTCTAGCAAAATAAGGATTTTTCGTTATGTCATTTATCGTGATTAAGACGATCCGCGTCTCGCCCCCTCTGCCAAGATTTTCTTTTGTTAGCGTACAAACAATAAATTTGCAAATAAGTGCAAATGTAGAAGAAAATATTTTGAATATTTTTTGAGCATTTCTTTGCACAGGATTTGGTGAATGATATCGCTCGGGAAACGAACCGATATGCGCAGCAACAGTTAAATTAAAAAATCTTGGAACGGTTTTCCCATTGAAAACTTGAAAAGATATTAAGTATATACATTACAGGAGATTTATATATTATTTAGAATATTTGTTTTACAAGGTATTGTAAACGAACCTGTACTTGAATGGTATTAGTCCAAAAAAGAAAGTATCGGACACTATCTTTTCCTAAAATGATGTCGTACAAACGATTAATCATATTGAAAAAAATTTCACATTTTGTTGATAAGGATACGCATCCAAGTCTGAAAAATATGGCAAATATTTAATCGTTTGAATAAGCTATTTATGCCAAGTTCGATGCTAGACAGAAATATATCTATCGACAAATCTCTTATGTTGTACAAAGGTAGATTAGCCTGGGTTCAGTATACCCCTCTGAAAAGATCCAGGTTTGGAATAAAATTATGCACGTTGTGCTAAACTTGTAGTGGGTATTATGTATGGGCTCTTGGTGATGAATACAAAGATAAATCTATGTCGACCCAAGTGGTAATATCACTGGTAAAACCATTTTGAATAAAGAATATTGCATTACTACCGTTGGCTAGTATACCAATTGTCCGCCTGCGTCCGCATTATAGCGATCCTGTAGTGTAAGCGAGATACACAGAGGTATCCGTGCATTAGAACGGTAAAGAAGTATACGGAATATTGTATTGGATTACATTAGCATATCCCTATGATGCACTCATATTTGCCAAGAAATCCACCTTTCTACGCTGCACAGTGGGACGAAATGCCCTTTTTCTTGGACATAGCTCGTCTTTCTCAACGACTGAACCTACCTTCATGAAACTTTGCGACCATTACTACCTTTACTATGACTAATAAAGTGGGCGAGTTTTTTTTATTATGCCTATTTGTATACAGGGTGTTTCATACCACTCGTCGACCACGCTTTTCTCGCGATCTATTGTTTTTCTTACATTAAGGAATTCTACATATATTATTTAAAACTAATTCGTACTGAGTTTCTTTACTGTTATATTCAACTGTTTTCGAGATGTCTATTGTCTATACTTTGTGAAAATTTTTACATTTCCATTTCCTTCGATGATGTTCTGTATCTACAAGCCATCAAATATAATGGTATGAGTTTTTTGCGACATAGTGTTATTTTAAACTTTTCTTCTCTTTAACTTTGTTTAAAAAGATATTTTCATGCTTATTGCCAAAAATTAATTAATTTTTTCATTGGTCAGCAGATAATTGTTAATATCTCGAAAACCACTAATGTTAGGCATACTAGTTGTTGGTACTTTTTGATGGAGAATTTACACCCGCATTGAATTCCATATTAATAAATACTATGTTCCATTTGAAAAGAAAAAAATGTTTACCACAACAAAATCTGAGACGTATGCGTATGATTTTCACTGCATTATCTCTAACGCCTTGTAAAATACGGCACATTTTAAACGATATGTATGTGTCAAAATTTTGACAAAACCTAATTATTTAAAAAATCGTTGAATTCAGATATATAGAATTTTAGTGCTGGTTGTTTTGTATATTATGCATGCTTCCTTAAAGAAGAAAAAGAAAGAAAAATAATACCATTCCATTTAAAATAAAGAAGTTGCTATCGACTTTTGGCCACTCCGTAAAATTTTTCCGGAAGATGAAAATATTTTCAAATGATTCTAGAAAAGATTTTGCTATAATATTTTTTGTCGCCTTAATCTAGGTTCAATAGATCGCGGAAAATAGATAGTGAGCGAGTTGTCTGAAACATCCAGTGGTCAGGTAACCTTTCTTTGCTTAGGTATGTAAAGAACTTGCTAGGATATAGTTAATAATAATAATACATAATGAAGCACTAGAATAAATAAAACGCCAACTAACAATATAGTATATAATAAAAAAATATTATAAAATTGTATAAAACCCTCAAAACCAACTATTTCTAAATTAAAGAACTAGTCAATATCCATTGATTGTACAGAAACAACAAACACTAAACAACAACAATTCAACAGTATAAATGAGATGAAAACAACAACAATTAAACAGTATAAATGCGATGAGAACAAGCGAGGAAAATTAATCTGTTTGTCAAGCAACAATATATGTATATGTGTCAAACTGACGTCTAAAATGTTTTCCTGTCAAAAATCAACAATTGTCAATTTGATGCAATAGTTCATAGCTGTCTATAAACTTTTTCATTAGACGACCTCGGGGTTTATATTGCTTACAGATAATATGCATTTAGGTATGCATTTATTACCGAATGACATGTATATTAAAGTGTTATATGTATTACTATTTATTACCTCCTTACTTTAAATTGTCCCAAATACCTGTCTGTAATATTGTTTACATCCTCTTTTGATATAATTAGAAATTCTTGTTCGTATCCGATTTTTATTCTTCCCTAATACTTGTTTCAAATTTTGATATAATTACAAATATTTCTTCTATAAATTTCTTTTTTTTTTTTGAAAAACATTATTTATATTAAATAATATTGTTGGTGACTGCTTTAAACAAAATCTCATAGTAAATTAAATTATAGACTTCCTTAAATACTGACATTTGTCGTTTTCAGTCCGAAACACTTACCGAGGAATTATACACAGGCTAGCAGGTAGTAGCAGTTAATTTTTATATCTTTACAAACCTTAACAATAAAGGTTGCAATAAATGTAATTTCAAACCTGGGCATATTTGAGCATTTTTTTATAACGCTTGTTAAAATAATGCAAAAAATGTTAAAACAAAATCGAAAGTTTTCAAATTGTCAAGTTAATATACAAAAGTGACGACTGTGTGAAATCTCAGAAAATAGCCTACTAAATACTGTGTAAAAGTGTAGAAGAGATATCAGATTTTGAATTAAAGTTTTAGCCAAAAAACTAAAAGTTAGGTACGGTGAGTAGTCAAGTTCTTGTTACATTTGGTCCCATCCAAAATTTATATAAAAATTAATTATTTATATTTTCGTGTGGCCAAATGTATTTAAAAAGTTCCCATGAAGTCAAAAAAATTCATTATGAAACATTAGTTTTGCACCGATGTCCAAATAAAAACGCATTTCGTCCCACTGTGCGCTGTCGCCGCACAGGCGCAAGAGCCGTCGCTCGTACACGTGAATGTCAGATGCATTTTATATTTCGTCGGGAGAACTACTCGCTCGTACTATTTAATAAAACGCGTTGTTGGTAGGTAGATAACGGTTATTTTAAAAATGGAGTACTATACGCCGGAGCAAAAACTCTTCATGATTAAACACTTTTACGGTGGTAATTCCGCGGAAGTAACTCGGGATTTATTTGCAGCTAATTTCCCCGAAAGTCAAATTCCCAATGCAAGCACCATTCGTAGGACCGTTAATCGATTTGAAACTACATTTTCTTTAGTAAATAATAAAAATAAAGTTGTTCCGGATAAGAATGTAAGCGATATAGAAATTCGAGTATGTGCTTTATTTGAAGTAAATCCCACTATGTCATCTCGACAAATTGCTCGCGAATTAGGTATCTCTAAAACAACGGTTCATAAGATTTTACGTACTAATAATTATCATTCATACAAATTTACAAGTTCACAAGTACTTCTTCCCGATGATTATTATCGCCGAATGGAATTTTGCGAAAGAATGATAAATAAATATCACGATAACCAATTTTTTTTTAACAACGTATTGTTCACAGATGAAAAAACATTTTACCTACACGGGCATCATAACCGCGCAATTTGTCGTTACTGGTCGCGTAAAAATCTACATTTAAATATACCAACGCGAACGCAGTATCCACAGAAGCTAAATGTATGGGCAGGTATCATTGGAATTCATATAATTGGGCCTTTTTTCATTGACGGTAATTTAAACGGAAATAGATACCTACAGTTACTTGAAAATAATATTATTCCGGCAATACGGGAGCGATTTAATATAAATGAAGTTTGGTTTCAGCAAGATGGTTGCCCAGCACACAATACACGCATTGTAACAAACTTTATAAACGCGGTTTTTGAAAACAGATGGATCGGTAACTCGGGCCCTATTAAATGGTCAGCGCGGTCCCCTGATCTAGCTCCAATCGATTTCTTTTTATGGCCCATTTTACATAATACAATATACGGATACGGTGATCAACGGCCATCAAACCTAGAGGAACTGCGCGCGAGAATTATTGAAATCAGTAATACTGTCACAGTAGATATGTTAACAAATGTTCGTCGGAATTTTTATGATCGGTTGGGTTACTGTTCGTATCAAGAGGGAGGTTTATTTGAACACTTAATAAATTAATTTACTTCAAATTTTATTATTGTTTAAGAATAATATTCTCTTTTAGCTAATTGCAGGTTTATTGCAATGTTGAATACAATTCTGTTTTAAGAATTAAATATTTTATTTTCCATTATTTTATTATAGTTGCGTTTTTAGATTTTATACTTGTTGAACAATATTATTTTAGTTTTTATTTTAAAGTTTAGGAGTTCTGATTATTTATTTTTGATTTTTTATGTTGTTTATGAGGCTGTGATGAATTACTTCACTGACATGTTATCAGCCCCAATACATTTATACGTGTAACTTATAATACGTCCGCTATCGTTTGTAAATGCCGTCCGCGTGCCGCTAAGTAGGCGTGGCAATTCAAGGTGGCACGCCCATTTATAGTCGACCAGTAGTTACTAATACATGCATCGTGCTATGAACGGTTGCCACACTGTATTGATATCAAAGGAAACAGATACTTATGGAACTACTCGGCAGAATCGCAAAGGGGTTCCGGATACTTTGACAAATGAAAAACTTCGCAAGAATGAAACCATTGAATTCCAAAGAGGAAAGATCTATAGTTTCGAATCGAAAGAAACAAGATTGATGGATATAACCATGCTTTCTACAGTGCACAATACAGACATAGTACATGTCGAAAAACGAGGGCACGTTACTAGAAAACCAAAGGCAACAGTAAATTACAACAAAACCATGGGCGAAGTATATAAAGCCAACCAATATTTGCATAATTATCTTATCGCCAAGAAGATAGGAAAGAAGTTCTATATAAAAATACTTTTACATATAATAAATCAAACAATCTGGAATTCTTATGTTATATACAAAAAACTAGAGGGAACAAAAAGTCGTGTTCAATTCCGATTAACATTGGGACTTGATGACAGAAAAATATATAATATATGTCGAGAAATCCACCGTTGCTCATTTACCAGCGTCTTAAAATATTTTAAGACTGAGTGAAAGGCATTTTCTAGAACTGTCTGTGCGTGTATGGTTGTTCCAAAAAGGACAGCAAAGGCAGAAGAATTAGAATAGAGACAAGATATTATTGCAAAGATTGTGATGTCGCGCTATTTATACCATGCTTAAAAATGTATCACACCCATATGAATTATTAAATGATTTTATGTTTTACATTTAGGTATACATTTGTACACCTAATTGGTTACACAATTATTGTTTATTATTCTCACTTCATTTTTTCTAGAAGCATTCTTTAATTTTTTTACATTTCAGTTCTTCAATTAAAAGTCATTATTTCATGTTTTATTGTTTGTTGAAGTACAAATTATGCAATCAGAATGTAAAAACAAAATGGTCATTTTTACGAGATATATTGCATTTTGATTAGTCACTTAGTTAAATGACAAATTAGCATTTTTTCTTCCACCGTTGAAAATCAAATTATGTCATTCAAATTACTGAAAGCACCCTTAAAAATTTATTAAACTGTTTCTGCAGTTATTTTGTAGCACTAATCCATAATGAAGTCAAACGCACACAATTTGACGCCTTTATAAGCCTCTTGAAGACGCTACTTAGTTATAAAAGCGATTTTTATAGTATGGTCTACTTCATCTAGAATCGATATTTTCATAAAATACTTATAACTACATAAATTCAATTCCATTATACCGGAAAGTGGTGACCTCGCTACCAGACTAGAACAAGTGGTAATGATTTACCCCATTAATCTCATTTTACTTGGAAACGCTAATTATTACCAGCTATTGTATGCACCGGTGCGAACACGTACATATGTCATTTAATCGGAGATAACAATTCTAATGGTATCATTCATTAGGTGAGTATTGTTCGCAGCGTTGGATATCGATTATGCAATTTCCAATTGATGCTCTTTCCTTACACTTACACACACCGACATATATATGTATGTGTGTATTCAGAAACGAGGTGATACAATAGAATTGGTTCAATGTGATTAATAAATAACACGCTTAATGTTTGCTTTGTTGTTAAGTATACTTAAAAAATGTAGGACGTATTATCATTTTATCTATTTGCTTTGCCATATAAGAGCGATTCTAAAATAGTACGGGCACTTTTCTGTTTCTGATAGTTATTCATTTTTTTTTCGCAATGAAATGCAATGAAAATGTCGCGTTTATTACAATTCGGTCACTTCGCTGTTTCACCATTACATTTAATAGTAACTTATTTACTTAAGAAACTTTAATTATTCATAGTATAGCCAATTAGATTAAATTGTAAACGGTAGATTATATTAAACGAAACATAATTACTTGTCTACTTTAAAAAAATCCAATTTCTCTTAATACGGCCCATTACCTCATTTGCATTATTTGGCGGCACCAGGTAGTGGATAGTCCCAGGTAATACTCTTAATCCCTCTAAAGGCAAATCGTTAGAAATATGGACAGACTATACATGTCGCATTTAAAAGTTTACACAGACCGTATTGGATTGCCGAGGCCTCGGGGCAGTATGACGTCACTGGTGGATGACACATACTATTTTAAATCCCAATACGCTGCGACCGATATCTTCTTTCTTGCTCGACGCACTTCGTAATCTTCATATCGTTCGGATTCAAATTTCTCCAGCCGTACGTACAAATTTTTTTCGGTTGCCACATATTATCACTTACTATATAAAATCAACATACTTGCATTTGTGTGAAATTTTGTGTGGAATTTTTGTGTGCTTAATTCTTTATTCATTCATTCCTTATTATTCATTTAGTCATTTATTAATTATTATTATTATATTATATTGCTTTATTATTCTTAAGTTACTTTTAGTCTTTTAATTTTGTAATTTGGAGTTTAAGTTTCAATATTATGTCTTTTCTCTTCCTTTGTTTTTATTGTGACTGATTCGATTATCTTTTCGTTATGATACTTTTTTTTAAACAACCCCATTTTGTGTTCTAAAAGCAGCATTGTCAGAGACATTCAATTCAAAGTTTGAAATTTTAATTTGGGTGGTATGCCATGAGGAAAACGAATATCAAACCGAAAGTTTTTGCGATCTGTCACGTGTATGACTTCGACTGTGTTAATCACAGCGAAAAAGCTTAGCCTAGGGTCGGGGCACAGATTACACGGACGGTTTTAACATGTTACGTGGGGCCAGAAAGCTGTGCCAGCGCTAAACTTTGCGGAATAAGAATGAATATGAATCAATCTCTGCCTGCATCAGAAAAACTGCGCCGACGCGACTGCGAGAGCGAAGACAGCTGGTGAAAGGCCCGTGTTGCGCCAGAAGCTATGCCAGCGTCAACAGCCGGACCGAGAAAAACTGGAAGTGCTTGTGTTACGCCAGAAGCTATGCCGGTGTCAACAGCCAGATCGGGAATAACTGGAAGTGTCTGTCTTACGCCAGAAGCTATGCCGGTGTCAACAGCCAGACCGGGAATAACTGGAAGTGTCTGTGTTACGCCAGAAGCTATGCTGGCGCCAACGGCCAGACCGGGAATAACTGGAAGTGTCTATGTTAGGCCAGAAGCTATGCCGGCGCCAAAGGCCAGAGCAGGAATAACTGGAAGTGTCTGCGTGTATCAGAAAAGCTATGAGGATACGACAACCAGAGCGGCGAAAGTTGGATAGAGAATGCCTGTGTTATGTCAGAAGTTATGCCGACGCCAACGCTACACCGGACTGGGAGGAACTGAACTCAATGCTAGAGTTGAGCGCGCGGTTTGTATACACTACAGCAGTTCCCCATGCGGTCGTGATGGTGGGAGTTGAGCGTGCGTGAACGGATATACCGTCTGCGGAGACGATACTCGCGTCAAATACAAGAATAAATAAATGAAAACTTAATTAAACGGAATAACATGTGATAATAACGCTACCGTCTATGGAAAAATCAATGAAAAGAAAAAAAAAACAATGATTAATTAACGGAAAACTCAAAATTGACACTAAAATGGATTTCCCACATAACGGTACGTTACAACGTTTGTGTCGCTTGGATAACTAGAGCTATTGACAACTGGAATTCTTTTCTTTCCCTATTTTAAAAGACAAAATTAATATTTGCAACCAAGAAAAGTGGTTAGAATTTACGCATAAATATATAAAAAAAATTACAACTACAAAGTTTATATCTTTAAATCTCAGTTAGAAACTGTATTGAGATTTCTCATTTCAATATGATTGTCTTACAATTAAAGTTTTGATTCATTTTCGTCTGTTTCTAATTTCCGCTCTTTAAAATGAATTACAGAAACGCCGAAATTTGCGATATGCATATATTTAATGAGAACTGGGAATATCTCTACCGTATTCGAATTTAGCAACTACGCGATTTCGACGAGACATTGTGTCGTGGAAAATTGGCAAAATTACTCAACCTAACGGCAGCCGAGGCAACGATTCTCCGAGGATATATAATAGTCGAGACATGAAGCTCAATTACTACACAATAATAACAATAATTATTGAATATCAAATTTTCCCGCATCCACAAGTTCGTTATTCGGAATAGCAATTACGGTAGAACTAACAATACTTTCGGCGCGAAGTGAGAACCGGCGACGAAAGAAAATACGGATAAAAGGAACGGATAACACGCTTAATGCGTGGAAGGCCGTTTTGACACGCGTGAAAAATGGATCGTACAACCTTAATTACATAACGATAAAATAGGTTCCGTTGGGGAGGCCCTAATGAACCGCATTATTAATTAAGGCTTAGCGTGGGAAGTTTCCCGGTTTTGGGGAAAATATTAAAACCGCGAAGGTTGGAATTATTAATGATTTACGAAAGTTTACACACTACATCGACGTCATTGGTTATATATAGGTCGATTGTCAAACGTAAGCCTTTCATGAAAAATAGTATAATATACAACCCGTAATTAGTTTTTGATTTCATATATCTGCGTTGACGTATGAGAATTAATATTGAATCTATAACAAGATATGACTTGCAGATAACCGATTTCAATAACTTACGCAAATAATGATGTATCCGGTGTTAACGAAACGAGGAATTGCCTCCTCCTGGTGCAAAACCGACCTATAGGATCGAAAACCAATTACAATCTGTTTATATATCCACACAGACAGGTATGACCTGATGAATGAAAACTCTGTTCGCGTGATAGACGGCCGGGGTCAAAAATTAATTCGTTCATTCATCAGCTCGTTCGAACTGCGACTATGAATCAAAGTCCAGGGCTCGCTGTATATGCCGCGCGGTAGCAATTTACAAAAATCGCTTTTAATCTTCGTGAAACGCGAAAGCGGGACACTCAGAATCATAAGTTATCGGTGTGTGTAATTTATGCGGACTCCCGATTCGACGCCACAAAGTGAATTAGGGCTATATTTATAGTGTCGAGAACGTGCTAGATATAGGGAGTGGAAAGTCCGACCTGCTACATCGAATTATCGATTCTTATATTTTCTTTAATAAAAATGATGATGTATTTTTAATATAATCGAAAGAATCAAACTATTTACGAAGCTATTTAATTGTTTAATTTAATTTAATGTTAACATATCACTATGTAGTAGATCTGTGAATTTGTTTCTCTTCTGGATGCTGCAGGAACAAACCTACTGTTGAATCACTTTATTGAAAGTGTTATCCGGTCATTGTTAGCCATCTTATAAATCAATCAATGGAAATTGGTTAGCGTGCAAATGAATTAAAAATAACAAATATTTTCCTAAAGGTACTTAAAACATGCAATCCACTGACGGTAAGTAACACTAGTTTACACTAAAAATATACATTTGATGAGGGGCTACTTTTCTTATGGATTTTCCCCTGCAGAATTCGAACATCAATGTTAAAAAAAAATTATAGAACAGGTTTTGAGATAGTATGATTTTTTTAATTTTTTTTTAACTCTTTTCACTTTAAATAACAAATCTGAAGCTAGATGTGTCCGTTCTTGGTGCTAGATGAAAGATTTCGAAATGATGGACAAACGAATGTAATGGGATCTTGATTTGGTTAAGCGGTTCAAAAGATATCGATGAAAATGGTCCTGATTCCAAACAAAATTATTGTTTTAAGCTGACTCTGGGGCCACGGAAAAATAGAAACAGATGAAAAACTTCAGGTTCCTCTTCATTTGCGCAAACGTGTATAATACTTTTACACAAAAAATAACCCGAATCATGACAAAGTGATTGGCGATTGAGTGAATAAATTCAAATCCCACATTTTCTGCAACAGGCGGCCATGCTGGCGGCTTCTTACTGTTTTCACATTGACGCTGCTGCTAAAATGAAAACATTTTGTCCTGACAGTTTGCAGAAAACATATACGGTGGCTAATTTCAATTCAGGAACTGAAGAAAATATTAAATATGTGCTTCTTATCTAGAAAGAAAAAATAATTCTTCAGGTGTTGCACATTCAGCTTGACCTCATTAAAGATTTTGTGCATTTTAATTCAAAATCAATTTTCAAATAGGAGAATACTTGGCTTTCTTTGTCTAAGGCCTTCACAGCTTTCTACAGCAAAACTCTAAGAAGGGGTCGTCGATTGTCCACACGTGAAAAATTGCTCACCACGTTGAAAATGACCCTTGGAATTCATTTGAGCTAGTTGTTACCAATTTCCTTGGGAACAATAAAAACCTTTTTACAAGGGACTTATTACCGATTTGCTGGGGAACTACAAGTTGGGTACGTCAAAAAAATGAAAAAGTCATAATATCTCAAAAACTATGGGATAAAAAAATGTTTAATATTGATTTTCGAATTGAGTGGGAGAAAATCATTAAGAAAAATCGCTCTTCATCAAATGTACTTGAAAAAAATTTCATTTTGTAAGCTAGTGTAATTATTATACACCTATTTCAATTACCTTGTCTCCATCGAAGCTTTTTGAGCAAGCTGTTGCTTCTCATATCATGTATAGATTCTTGCAATGAATTTGATTTGCTCACTATAGTGCTCAACACGGTTACAGGGAGGGTTTTCCGACCGAAACTGCCTGTACTGAGGTTGTGCAATGTATTAATGATCAACCGAATAAGAAATTAATAGTACTTATTTTTTTTTTCATGTATCTAAAACCTTTGATTTAATTGAGCATTTTTTATTAACAACTAAGCCGAATAATTTGGGTTTCAGAGGCAATATAAACCACTGGTCATCATATTTACCAAATCGTAAGGTATTGTTAAAGTTGGTAATACGAGAATAGGGAGTCAAAATATTGGTGTGCCGCAGGATTCTGTTTTGGGGCCTCAGCTGTTTATACTTTATTTTAACGATCTTCCTCGAACCATAAGTCGTTGATCGGTATTTATATATGCAGATGATACATCTCTTGTAGAATCTACAAGACACTTGCTGGATACTTTACTATCTAACATAAAATTACTGTTTAATGAGTTCTACAGATGGTGTTTTTCAAATAGACTAATGGTTAACACTGGGAAGACACCATGTTCAACCATAAAATGAACAAACAGAGTTATAATAGAATCAATTTAAAGTTTCATGTCGGTGGATAGCACAAACATTTAAAATGCGATAAGAATAATTTTTACACTGGCTAAATTAAAAATTAATTCAAGAATTGTCACATAGTAGGAGTTACCTGGAAGAGCATTTGAAGCCCTTTCATTCAAATGGTATTTTATTGCGCAGGTTGAAAATTATGCACTTTTTGCTTACTGATTAAAAAATGGCTGTAAAGAGAATTAAAAGCTTCTGGGGCCAAAATTATTTCTAATATATATCAATAACAACTGGCCAACTGTGGCCCACCAGTTACACATAGTTCTTTTCGCTAACGGATGCATTTCCTACGTGCCATGCCTCAAATCGTAAGGATTTGGGAAAAAAAAATTAATGCTGACATATCTGTGATAAGATCATTCTTAATACTACTAAGAGCAAATTATTACTTTACAAAAAAAACAAACAAACTAACATTAACATTAATAACATTCTTGTCATCCATTTTCTTTTCCAGATGCTGAATTTTTATTTATTTTTAGTTATTGTGGATGCCAGCTTCGGAGTGGACTAAGCCCATTCACCATTTTTTATTTATATTTCTTAATTATCAATGAGAGATTGAGTATATGCGCAGAAATAGATATATTTATTTATCGGCGGTTCCCCTTCTGTAGCAAACTCTTCTTCACATAGTTATTAACACAAATTCTAGGTAATGGCTAAACCCGTATTATTGTTAGACATTTTTTTAATTCCAACAAGCAGACGATGGATAGATGGATAGTCAAGCATCGATTCCCTTTCAAATTCGTCCTTTGTAACTAATAATAGTGGTACGTAAACTTCGTAAGCGGCTACTGTTACACCTGGTGTAAAAATAATCTCCCCTTCCGACCAACATAAGGGAGGCGCAATCGAACACCCGGCCTAGCCCACAAAGTAAGAAGGTGAAAAAAAGATCGACTGGGGAGTTGTTGGTCTAGGGTAGAGAAGGGCCAAGAACGAAAGGAGAAAAAGCGAATTACGAAATTACGGATCGGATAGATTAGTTGGGAGCTTCCCGACTGACAGATTGATGAAGGTATTGCAGTCACGCACGCCCTCGCGTGAAGTGGGATTCCTTTTTCATTTTAAAATGAAGATCGAGTCCAGGTTCATGGGGAGGAAAGATCGGGAATTGAGTCTGCGGCAACTAAATTACTATCCCGGCAGAAGAAAGACAGGGAAAATTCAACCTTACAGCCGGAGATGCTAAAATAAAGTTTTAGGACTTCGGAGTTGATCGATTTGAACCTCGATAAGTATGCGAATGATGTATTCTTTGGAATGATCATCGAGGAAGCAAACGACGTTGATATTCTGATGAGAAAAGAACTGAAATGCCTCTCTTTCATTGGGAAATGAACCGAAAATATCAATCCCTTGAATTAACATTTGCCAGATTTCAAGATTTAGATAAAGGGAAAATTGTACAGATAGTTCGTTATCATAAAACAGCAGATACACCACACGCAGCAGGAAGATTATCAAAATCATTAGCGCTGTAGAACATGTGTACAGTTTTGGGAGAATATTTATTCTTCCTGGCTTCCTTAATAGAAAAAAAAGAATTAGGTTCATGAACAGAATCCTCTCTAGACAAAAAAGGTAATCATGTAAAAAGCCATTTGCTTCTGCATAAGAAGAAGTTTACTGATAGTAGGACAACTGAACGGTCACTGTAAACTAAATAGGCATATGCCGAAACATAGATTTGGTAGAAGAAGTTAGTTGCAAATTCTGCCAAAAGGAAGAAGAAACTCTAGTCCACATTCTGTACCAATACGATGGTCTGGCAGAGATAAAAGGTTTTGACTACTGGGGTCAGAGAATCTCAGAGTAGAGAGCTAGGTAAAGAAGCCACTCTCAAGAATGGTAGGTCTAATTAGGAAGACAAAATTAGAGAGCGCCTTCCAGGATGAAAGATATCGCAATAGATCTGAAAAGGTATCGGTGAAATAGGTCCTTAGGTCATCCCAGTGCTAATTTGGATGTAGGGACAATCAGGGACCATGGTGCCAATGCTCAGTCAACGTCTTGCACGGGAAGATCACAAGGCCGTGTACGAGTTGCAAAAAATCTCACCCACAACGCAGAATCGGAAGAACAAGGAAACTATCCCAACTCAAAAGCTGATGAAGAGTATAAGGAGAGGAAACAACCACTTCTAGCTGTACAAGAGGCAGCTATGCAATTTAATTTAACGAATATTTTTGAAGTTTTAGACAAAATAATTCGGGTAGGTGATGCATATATATCTTTTTGTTCGGAAGACTTATAAAACCATGAGTAAGGTGGACGCACAAATATCATATTTCATATAATCTTGCATATTATATGAAATACGATATTTGTGACAATTCAACATGGTGAAATATAACACCGAAAAATTTACATGTGCTCGCAGCACTTTATTTTGCAGTAAAATTGCCATCCCCAATAAAGTTCTAGCAGTTTCAGGCTCCGTATGACAACGTAACGGTTAAAATATTCAGAAGGACACGTGTTGAAATTCAAATGTGTCGGATTGAACTGTAAATTATTTAATATAGGATGTAGGAATGTTGTACGTATACGTGCGTGGTACATTTACATATATCGAATTATAAAATCGTTTTGCGATACCGATATATGGAAATTGTACATATAGAAAACTGGATAATATAGATTATTTGAAATATACTTTTTTTTACGTACAGTGGGAACGAGAAGTTTGTATACATATCAGCATTAGGCATTGTCTGTTTCAAGATATAGTGCGGGCGTTAAACTCCAACAGTAGGCGGTCCCGCACTATATCTTGAAACGAATAATACAAGAATTTAATATACATGCTAATACAATCTATAGTAATTATTCAAATAAAAGTTATTTACAGTTAATAAATTTAAGTTAATTGTATCAAATGGATTCATAAATACCTAGTGTATGTAAATATCACGGCATGTTTTATATACCAGAACAAAAAAAGACGGTTTCGTCTGATATGTTTACTAATTAAATAAAATATCTTTTACAATAACAACCGATATCGTTTGCTTTTCACAATAATATTGGAGCAACTGCTTGTCTCGTAATGCAAACCAGGTTAACGATTAAATTGGATTGGGGTTCTATTGATTTCAGATTTTAAAGGGGTAATTGTATGAGACAACCTTTATTAGGTCTGGGATATTTTCTATTGCAGTAAGGAATTATTTATTATTCTGAAAGAATATACTTGCGACGACATTGTAATGTTCCCCCTTGTCAAACACGAAAAAAAAAATAAACTATTCCACTATCAACGAAACTATCGCCAACTTCTCTCCTCACTCCTTTCACGCCCTTAGCGAAACTACTGTCAGCTTCGCGAGATTCACCCTCGACCTTTCCACAAAATAACATTTTAATCTAAATTCTACACTCGCTTTCACGCCCACGAATCACACAGATGGTACACACACTTCGGAATAGCTTAGAATTTTTTGGGGAATACGTGTGAAGAGTATAGCGTCAATCCTACCTGCGATCTACTAAGCACGTGCCTCTTCGAAATCGGAGCGTCGGCTGGTGAGGGCGGTTCTACGTTCGGCGTAGGTGGCGCCAGGAGCGGTCTCGTGCAGTCCGGCTCCGACCTGGAGTCCTTCAGTGTCGCGTCCGAGGCGCACTGGACACCATAACGCATATCTAGGGTGTCCAAGTGGTTTAAGCTGCGTGATCGGACCTGAAACAATCGAAAGAAAGGGAAAATTATTATTGTGTTCCATAAGGGGAATGCTGAAAATATCTAGAATGTCATGTTTCGATAAACGAATGAGATTAGTTTTACTAATTTGATTGCTGCTTTTTATGTTCAGCGAGTTGATTGCCGTCTAGTTTGTTCGATCGCTTTTTAATTGCCATAGTTTAAAGATTTTATGTTACCCACAAATTAATTTGACTAGAGAACATTTGTGCTTTTCTTACGATATTAAATCCTGATTAACGCCTAAACAATCGGCTTAGAAATACATTTGGCGAAGCAACTCCATATAAGGCAACAATTTATAATAAGTTAGTTAACCAAAAGTTGTAACCTTAAATAATGCAGGCTACTATACCCAAAGGTATGCAGATGACATTGCCATAATTATAATAGTAAAGAGTGCACTATTTCAGAACTCATGCAAAGGGTTCTGAAAACAACACAAAGGTGGTATAGGATTTACAGGAAAACCCAAAATGCATTCCTGCAAAAATAACATTGCTTCTCTTTATGAAAAGAAGAACGCTGGATGGTCTAAAACCGCCAATTCTTCATAAAGAAACGGTACAATTCAGTCAAGACGCTAAATTCTTAGGAATTGTTCTTGACTCGAAGCTAACCTGGAATCAACTTCTTGAACAGATGACCAACAAGTGTAAACGAACGTTAATGACAACCAGCAGAACATGGAGATTAAAGCCACGCATGGTGCACTGGTTGTACATTGCAGTGGTAAGAACCATGCTAACCTATGGTTGACTGATTTGATTGACTAAGACTACACAGAAACAAGCAATTACAAAACTCGCAAAGATACAGAGGCTGCCTGTGTATCACTGCAGCTGCAAAAAGCACATCAACAGCTAAACCGACCCCTCTTGAATATTTACATGAAGAGGGCAGCGAAAATGATGGCATACAGATTGAAGTGTGGTGGTAACTGAAGAACCCAGAATACTTCGGGCATGCCAGAATAACGACCGAAATAACAAACCCTTGAAGGTTGTCTTGGATTGGGATGAGTGGAGAGCAACATAGAAACCCGATGTTCGAAACCAAATCTGGTACGTAAATGGGTCAAAACGAATCACAGTCTCTAGAGCTGGTATATACCGGATGTCCCAAGGTGGATGGCCTATTAGAAGAAAACCAATCATCAGGATTAATTGAAATTTTGTATGCGAGTTATTCGAGGTGAACTACATTTCCAAATATTTTTATCCAGGCAGTGTTGCCGCTTCTACCTGGTAACCTGGTAACAACTTTATCAATTCAAATGGAATATCCTGTATTTCTTATCATAGTCGGATTCCTTATTAAATTTCATAAAACTTTCACACTTATTTCCCTATACCTATCTCAAAGCGTTTGCGAGATATAAATTACTTTCATTTTTCTTTTTTTAGTTTACATAGTTTAAGAAAACCTTGGACTAACTTGCTATGTTATTTGAATTTAGTTATTTTATACAGGGCGATATACACGTTACCCTCAGGTCGCACATTAGAAAAATTCCTTTAAGTATATTTTTTTAAATGGAACACCCCCATATTTATTTATATTTTTACATTATATCGTGGACAGTGGAGCGACTTTTTTTTAACTATCTCACTATTTTTTACAGGATTCTTCTTCTTATTTTTCCTTTCTACACGTGGTAGGTAGTCGACTGCCTGTTTTCTTCTATACCTCTTCGGATGTAGATGTTTAGTATTCTTTTTCCAACATGGCTATTTATTTAGTCACTTTTCAGCAGTCTATCATCACCCATCCTGCTTACGTGTTTATTCAAATATTTTTTTCGTTTTCACATCCATTTTCCCACGTATTGTATTTTGCTGTGTTGTCGTTGGTATTCGCTTGTGACTCTGTCAAGTAGTGTTTTCCATTAATGCTTCTTATTATTTTCATTTCGACTGTTCGCGTCATTTACTGCGTTGGAGGTATTTGGTCTTGTTTCAGCAGTATTATGAGCCTTATTCCTGATTTGTATACCCTCGTTTTACTTTCCGTTTCAAGGTATTTGTTCCTCCATTCAATGTCTCTCAAGCAACCTGAGATTCGGAATGCTTTCATTGTTTGTTCCCGGACTTCACTATCTAGATTTCCAGAGCTTGTTATATCAGATCCCAAGTATTTAAACAGATATGCCTTGAAATTTATCGATTTACTCTCTTTAACATGATCAATTATTAATTTTAGGAAGATTAAATATGGTTTTTCTGCGATTTTCTTTCATTCTGCACTGTACTTCATGACGTTTTCAAAATTACAACTCTTAATGTGTTGTCTCACCCCATATGCACATACCACTGCAACAATCTCTATTCTGGTAAATTGTTTACGTATGAGAATGCATTTTTTCCTTAAACGAAGGCAGAAGGAGATTTTATTGAGGCTGAATTAGTACTTTTGCTTTTATGTCGGGAAAGTTGTATTTTTTTATTAACAGTAACATATTCATTGTATTCATATAACATTCGTATACCTATATCATCTTAAAATTATATTTTTTATCATACATTTGCACTCTTCATGTCTTATATTGGTGTCCGGTCACTTATTTGTGTAACTGTACGTATAATTTTTGACTCGTATAAGCTTCTAGGTTTATTTGGTATGTAAACAACAAGATTTAGCATCATGAAGCCTTTGTATTACATGTCAATAAATCAAAATAAGATAACGCTGAAGCAGGGGTTGGTGCTGAATATACTCGGAAGTAATATACTTGATTTATGAAATTTGTTTAGGATTCTAGGCATACACGTGGTCCCTAATATGATGAAGAATAGATATTATATTCTATATATATGGTATTATTCCTATAATGTATATAATAACGGTGTATATACCGTTATTATATACATATATTGTTATTATATATATATTATATATATATATATAGTAACAGTGTATATTCTCAACTATAAAGTATTACATTAAAGTACATTTTTATTTGTCTTATTTGTCTCAATATTGTTTACGTTTAACTATCACACTGACAAAAGTCAATGCTAGGTTTTCCACTATCACCAAACAACAATGCACAATCTCTCGACGCGCGTTTCGCTAACCAAGTTAGCATCATCAGGAGATGATTAACAGTGTTAATCATCTCCTGATGATGCTAACTTGGTTAGCGAAACGCGCGTCGAGAGATTGTGCATTGTTGTTTGGTGATACATAGTGGAAAACCTAGCCTAACACTTGACTTTTGTCAGTGTGATAGTTATTGTTACACCAAAAGTTCCAAAACCCAATTACTGGATTGTTTACGTTTGTAATTATTATTATTATCATCTAGTAATGGTTCGCTGATGGACAATAAAAAACTATTTATTGTTATTATACCTTGTTGAAGAATGTAGCGATGTTCATTTCGGCCTTAAAACCTTTGAAAAGAGAGAGTGATCGTAAATCACGGTCAAAAGTCGAGCATTGTCACTTTCGACAAACGTAATTGCAGAAGGCCATAAACTGCTGCAATTCGATATGTCCGCCGCTGGTGGTCGTATTTTTCTCTTGTTCCCTACTAAGTAGGTACTTCAGATATATTTTAAACTAACGCAAAGGGACGAGAAAATAGGCTCACTTTCACATAAAGTGGGCAATATCATTGTATACAGAGCATTCTCACATAGTCACCAGAAGAGTACGAACCAACTATACACATAGTTAAGTGTTAGTTAAGTTTTCTTTTCTTTCACCTACACCACGTTGATGTCATAAGAAAAAATAGTTACGTACATACATACATTACTTACATACCATCAAAAGCTACATAATCTCATAACATACACTATGTAGTATGTAGTAGTAAGAAACCAAAAAGCGGTATTCGAAACACAGGGCCGGTTTTGGTCCTACATACAGCCTTCGTTTTTTTTTTATTAATTAATTTTGCATATTTTTTTATAATATGAATGAAATAAACAAAGTAACTTCATTTCCAATGGGACAACTGATTGTGGGTATAGAACACTTATCAGGAGAGATTCCGTATCTGTGTAACTAACTAACCGCTGGCTGGCGAACAAGAAGCATTCATCCAGCATACACTAAGTTTAAAGAAGGAATAATCTTTGACTTCCGTATTTATTACAAAATTTGGAAATATTATAGGAGAAGGACTAGGAATACGGAACTTTTATGAAAACCAGTGGTAATAAAATACCTGTGTCGCAACTCCAACTGATCAGATTTTGTTATATAAATATGTTGATGCTTTTGAGATAGACACTGAAATAGAGCAATTCTGTTTATAAATTTCTTATGTATTATACATATACTATAAGTATAAATATATAAACATGGCCTCAGAATCCGCATACTTACCATTTAAACGAAGATAATGGTTATATATATCCAGTAATATGCATTCTCTAGAAACTTTATATGAACACAACACAAATATTGCGTACATAAAGTTTATTATCTTACGGTACGTGTTTCAACTCTCAACTTTAGTATACAACATAATATTACCCGAGAAATAACCTTAATCTTCCAAAGTATCGATTTTACACCCAAGCAAGCTTCCGGGCTCATGTCATTTATTCGCTCAACCGTCACAAATTCAATTACTTACTATGTAGTTACAAGCCGTAAAGCAACTTTTCAATTTTCTTCCAGTAAGTGAGTATAGTGGGCTGGTATAAAAAGCAATCACCGTAAAAAATTACCATCATAAAAGTCATTAGATTGTCGAGAAATTTAATTGGGAAAACTACAAGTTTTAACTGCAGAAATGTGGAAAGTAAATGAAATATATTCAAGTTTGAAGGGAAAAACTTTTATACAGAACGAGAAGTTAATTAGAGAGTGTGGGAAATATTGCAGATGCAGGGTAAATAAGCTAGTTTAAAAGGCAAGCGTCTGCTAAAATGCCCAATCAATTAATAAATGGATAAGTTTACTTTGTTGTAGTGATTTTCCTTTCGTTTGTAGTTGAAAGATAAACAAATGGCGATATTTAAACAAATTGTTTAAAGATGAATTCGTTAGTAATGGAGATATCGAAAATCCGCTTTATTACTATGTATAAATTAAAAAATGCAAGCAATTTAAGTTATTCAAGATTCAGTTATTATATAATGCACTCCTATAATCTCTTGTTGAGAAGACTGATTTGTTTACCATGTTTTTTTTTTGCAATTTACAATTATGTGTTCCAGCTTAGGAATATTTAGGTAGATTTTGTAATACAATTAGCAAACATTTATTGGATTACAAGACACAGCTCTGTGGTCTCTAAAAATAAGTACATAATTACCTATTTACGTAATGCGATTCAAGGGACAACAAATGGCTTAGAGAAGCCATATGTGTATTAGTAATTAAAAAAATGGCCCAATTATTTGATTCTCAACGGTACGTGTAAATTACGCAGTTATAATGCCCATGCACTTGCTATTCTTTGTCGTCTTTAAACAGTACGTTATTGAAAATAATTTTTAGCCAGGAAAAGGTTTTTGTGATGTTGGAATTTTGCAAAGCAGTTATAACACCCATGTCAACTTAGCCAGCAGTTTGTCAAGATGGCATAATTGGATCCAGTTCAGCCAATGCACATATTTAAAATTCTAGACCACTGACACTTCTACCTGGCACAATGCTAATTTAATACTATTTATTAAACAAAATGTTGCTTTAGAGCGTCCAGCCGTGTTATGAATACTACTTGGGTCAGCAATATGGTGGCCAGAATAGTTAACTGAAAATTAAAAAAATTTTAAAACAAAATTGTTGTTCCAGAAGGTCAACAAGAAAAATGGTTAATGTGACAACTCTCCAAAATTATTACCGCAAAACCCCATACTTTGTTAAAGTTTAGCAATTTCTTTTAAATGATAGAATAGAAAAAATAATTGCCACAGCTTCCCTCATAAACTTGTCAAATTATTTTCTTCTTGTCCAAATAACTAATCAAATTTGTGAAGATGTATCATCCAAATAGTATATTAATACGTAACTGTTGTTTGATTACCCCAGATTTTGAAAAATTGACAAGCTAATTTAGTTAATCGACAAAAAAATGTAAATGTCACAGATAGTTCTTGTTAACATAACACATTGCTTTTGTTGCTTTACTAAAATGCATTGGTTATTTCTGCATTCTCTTGTTGTAATTTTAGTAATAGTGTGTTAACTTATAATAATTAATCCGATTGCCTATTTTGTTAAGCCACCGCGGGGAAATGATCTTGTTCGGTAGCGGTTGGTTTGAGTACTTAGCCAAAGATATCTCCACCACGGTGTTATTTCTCGATCGGTCGGAACAGGCCGTTACTTGTCTAAAGATTGTCAAAATGTCCCTACTCTCGTTGTATCTCTCCTTAAGGGTTCCTCTCCTGAACACTTACTTGGGTAAAATTATTAGTAGTAGTCGAGTTTTTTTTGAATTTTTTCAATTTCCTTTTGACATGTTTATGAAGTTTTAATCTATTGTAGTTATAATTAACGATAATTCTCAGCTACCCAAAGAACACAACACGACGAACTTAAAACGGCCAGCTTTAATTACATACACAAACTTAATCAATGTAAATCCCAAAGAGGTAGCGCTTCTGTCAACATGCAAATACAGTAAGTGCTAGTCATATTAATTAAAATTCCTAATCAGTACACCTGGCTGGCAGATTTACGAAACTAACCGGGAAACTCTATTGATAGAAACAATAGCATGCACTAAGAGAGAGATCCAATTAAGACGTGTCCCGGGGCTACCAGTTTCATCCTTGATAACATATTTAAATTTGTCAGCGTATCAAGCGTTAACGTTCTATGCATCTGACAGAATTTCTGCGAAATGATTTACGTATACTTTAAAGGGCTGAGAGTCTAAGAGCGCTTAATATGTAATAATGTAGAGGTGGTGTACGTAATGTGTGTGCTGTGAAAATTTAATTTCACCCGCCACGTTCCAATTAGACTCGCGTTCGACAAGCTACGAGGAATCTTAACGAGATGCAACCAGGTTTGAAGACGACGCAAGATAACCTCTACATACATGCGCTTGCCGGCGTCTCATTTTTATCTTTCTACAAATAGTAGCAATGTAAAGGTAATACAATAAATAACAAACTGGCAATGTTACACGTCATTGAGTACCGAGAGTCTTCGTTAGTTATACAAAACAAGAAGTTGTTGCTGTCTCAATTTTTCTACTTAAACAAGGTTGCATCATTCATGAATTCATGTGTTGCGTTATTAATGGTGCTTTTGAAGTTCGCCGTTCTGAAACAGAGCGTGGTTTCGTTGGGTATCAAAATGTAATTTCATTAATTAAATAACTGATAGGGCTTCAATCTAATTAAAAGTGGATAGTTGACTTTGGCTGGTGTAGAAGTTTCTGTTATTGATTTTGGTGTCTAATGAATATCAGCATTAGAATAGAATATGAATATTGTAAATGAAAACGTTGCTAGAATTCGAAATGCATTGCTACTAAAGTGGAATGGATTTTTATTATTCATTTTAAACTAAAACATCTGGGGCTTACCATTAAACAGTTTCGAATAATTAATGTAATATCTGTGGTCAGGAAAATTATAATGTATTCTCTGACAATCAACCTCAAAATGGCAGACGGCAATGCAGACAATACATCACTAGCAGATTTGGCAAAGTCAGTGCTATCTGGCCTAGTCTACTTAACAGGACCGTGTCCAATATGAATAATATAATAATAAACTGGCAAACTGAAGAACTAATAACTAAACAACAGGGCCAACAATTAAAAATTAATAATGGTACAGCCCCTAAAATTTATGGATTGCCAAAAATACATAAAGGTAAATATCAAATAAGACCTATCGTATCGAGTATACAAAGTCCAACGTACAAACATATCTAAATAAGTACCTTGTAAATATTTAAAACAAAAATACTAGGAAAAAGTAAATATTATGTTCATAGGATTTTATAACATCCATCAAAGATACTAAACAAAATCTACTACCGGTGCAAACTATCAACTCATAAATTGAGTTGTAGTCTCACTTTATACTAACATCCTAGACCTAGCGTTAAATTCTGTGGTTGAGAGATGTAAGGGAATAGAAAAATATACCAATATCAGCAAAAAAAAGCTTATTAAGAGCATTGGATTTTGTCTTTAACACCACTTATTTCAACTATAATAATATTACTAATAAACAAACGCACGGTACAGCCATGGGTTCCTTAATTTCAGTAAAATTAGTTATGGACCTCGTTATGGAAAAAAAAACGGAAAAAGAAAGAAAAAAAAAACTGAAAACAAATAAAAACATAAATATCCCATTCTTTAAACATTATGTCGATGACTGTATATTATCCATACGCATAAACGAACAAAAAATAATATTGGAATCATTTAACTCCTTCCATCCTCGCCTAAAATTTATCATAGAAAACGAAAATAGTAAAAACAGCAAGTTTCCTAAGGTACATGCACTTTCTGTTGGCAGAAACCCCACCCTCACGCGCATCATGCGTCATTACCTCAAAGATGAGGTATGAATGAACAGCGTACAGTGCACCAGATACATATTACAATAAAAACTGAATTTCGTATTTTGAATACGAATCGCGAAGACAGATATGTTCTCACGTGCGAGTTATGACATTTCTCCATATTTCTTAGATGTTTCTCGCTCTATTGAGCACGCTCTCTTGCTATAGTGGACCCGCCAGCAGAAAATGCATGTATACTGTAAATCAAAGAGTTAGTACAAATTTGTATTTTAAACCAACAGATACTTAAATTTTTATTCAGTGGCACCTATTAAGTATAAGATAAGTGTCATTAATACTTTGATCGACCGATGTATGGTGTTCCCATATAACAAAAACGAACAAAAATGTAACTTGAAACAAGATTAATTGTTACACAAAAATATCTATTCTAAACCTTTCATAGACAAACACATCAAAAGACAATGAAAGAAACGCTTTAACGAATCACCAAACAAAAAAAAAAAAAAACATTGCTATACTATGAGAAAAAATACAAAATATATTCTCAAACCATACAACTTGCTAGTAGCTCATAAACCCTATAAGAATAATAAAAAAAAAAATTACCCAAACCAACCAAAAAATTGAACATCTAAAGAAAACACAGGCAACAAGAGACTTATTACTTATTAAAGTAATTACGAACTAGTAAAATAGGGGATCTGAGGAGGACATCAGATCTCTCTCTTGATCACAATAAAATGTTTGGTGAAAGCGACAATTTCTAGGTAGGTATGTTCAGTTTATGTAAAAGTCTCGGGCAATCGATTTTATTATAAAACAAGTTAAATAAGAATTTAATTCGACTAAGAATTCTTCTAACTTAAGGACTCAAAGCTGAATTTTGCTAAAAGTACCCCACAATCAAAACCCCTTAAAGGATGTAATACCTCAACTAAGTAATAAAGAAACTGTAAGAACTTTCTTTGGACTGATTCAGTACTATTTATATGAATTGAATAAATGGAAAACCGTATCAAAATTGCATATTCTAAGCTAGTGGATGTGATGGTATTTTGAAAGTCTCTACAGTTGCGATATATAGATAAAACCATAAAGTTTAAAGCATGATCAAATCCACTATGTGATGGGAACAGGACAGTTGAGGAGCAAGTAATACTCCTAGGACCATCGATAAGTTTGAAAATCTTAAAGTAGTTTAAGAGATAATGTGAGAAAAGGTAACAGGATTAACTTTTTTTAGTAAAAGGCATTTTCTGTACCCAGAAACAATTGTGTTGGTATTAAACTGAAGTAGCTCACAGTCTTCAACAGAATCGATAGAAGCAAACAACTTGAAATCGTCAGCAAACATAAGTCTTTCACAAGATATATCATTAACTAGATCATTAATAACAATTAAGAATAGAAGGGGTCCTAAATTCGACCCTTGGGGGACGCCTGATGTACAACTAATGAATTTAGACAGGAAGTTAACTAAATATACGTTTTGGTTTGAGAAAGATTAAAAAATAAACGAAAACATTTGAGTCTTTCCTTAGACATTATATTTACGTTTTTCGTGCAGTATAAAATTTGATATAATATAAAATTACAGTTTAACATTTCATTGTAAAAAAAAACAGTTGTATCTTCCTTTCACATTCGGTGCTTACAACTGAAATTTTAAAACAATTCTGTTCTCTTTACGGATGAGAGGCTGATGAGAATTGCTTATTACATTTCACACGAGTGATATCTTCAATAAATAGAATCGTAATTTCCTCGCTGCTTTGAGCCATTTCCAGTTGTCCAGTTATAATTCCTTTGCAGAGTTTCAGTGATAACAAAGGTTAGATTCGTATCATGCAAATACGTACGTTCTGTATTACATATTCCTGGCGAAGCAATAAGATGGTCTCGCAATTCCGCGAATATTTGAACATTTGAACGTTAAAGGGCAAAGGATCTCGATATAACGCTTGAGGAATCGTTTCAAATGCATCTTGGGAATTGGGTATTAGCGTGTTCCTCAATACAGGGATTTGCACATTTGTAGTTATCGACATTTAAAATCGTATCAGCGTTAAGGAAAACTAAAAATCCAATCTCATTTTACTCGTAATCACGTAATCCATTGGTTCGTGATACTCGAAGGGTTTGCTGCAGTTCCACCGCTTGTACACCCGCAGACAGTAGTTCCAACATCGTCTTCAGATTAATGCAATTGGAATCGAGCCAAAACGTCGACGTCGTCATGTCAAACGAAATGTAGGAACGGGAAAAATACGACATCAGCATGCCAATTTCAGCCTTGGCACGTTCAGATCAGTTGCAGATGCACGTCTTTGTCGAGCATCGGTTTTTATTATTGACACTGGTTTATGGTTTTGCGTTTTCGTCGTTCTTTTACCGTTCGAAACGTGGCCAAATTTTGGGTGATTAAGATGAATTATTGAAGTACTGATTTCTTTCACATCTCTATTGTATATACGATAGCGAAACGTCATATAAAGAATTTTTTTCAGAGTATCAAATGACTTAGTGTAATCAAAATGGACTAACACTGTCAAAAGACCGACATGCGTTGCCTTTAAAAAATCTACAGTTATATTCGTTAATGCTGCAGTACAACTATAACCTGCTCTAAACCCAGATTGAACAGGGGGTTTCTTTAACTGAATATTAATAACTCTTTCTAAGACTTTGTGTTAAAATAGGAAAGATACTAATTGGCCTTATATCTTTTAATTCTGTTTGATTCTTTATGTTGGAAATGGGATTTAAAATTGCATTGTTCTAGAGGTTAGGAAAGATGGAGTTCATAATAATTAATGATATGTGCGAGGGTAGTACGATAAAACAAGGCAATTGGTTTATATTTAGAATATCTATTTTTCGACATAATCGCCTTGTAACTTTAAACACTTGATCGAACGCTGTTTCAACTTTTTTAACCTATTCAAATAACAAGATTTTTCGAACTCTCCAAAATAGGGCTCTGTTTCCGCAAAGACTTCTTCATTTATCGCGAACCGCTTTCCACCAAGCCATTTCTTCGGAAAAAGAAAGAAGTCACAGGGAGCAAAATCCGGAGAATACGGAGGAAGGGAGAGCAATTCGTAGTGCAATTCCACCAATTTGGCTGTGGCGATGGCGGAGGTATGAGCCGGTGCGCTATCGTGGTGGAAGAGCACTTTTTTCTTCGCCAAATGTGGTCGTTTTTTCTTCAAATCGGCCCAATGAATCGACGTAGTATGCTCCTGTGATTGTTTTTCCCTTCTCCAAATAGTCAACGTGGATCACACCTCGACCTTTCCGGCCGAAGGCACGGTCTTTGCCTTCTTTGGAACACGTTCACCAGGTAAAACTCATTGCTTCGATTGTTCTTTGGCCTCTGGTGTGTACCATTCAATCCATGCCTCATCGACGGTCAGGAAACGACGCAGAAACTCCTCTAGATTTCGATTAATTTAGGGCCAAGCACGCCGTTGAAGTGGTCTCACGATTGCGCTTGTTCTTCGGTGTGAGTAAACGCGGCACCCATCACGCGGACATGCCCAAAATCTCGTGCAGAATATGGCTAATGCGTTCAATTGGGATGCCTGCCATCACAGCGAACTCGCAAACTTTCATTCGGCGATCCTCCAATACGAGATCATGGATTTTGTCCACGGTTTCCTCTGTGGTAGCCGTTTTTGGGCCACCAGGACGCGGTTCATCAAAAACGGACGTGCGGCCACCCCGAAACTCTGCGAACCAATGGTAGACGATTGTACGGGAAGGTAAATGGGTCCCATAAACACCATCGAGAATGGGCTTGATTTCCTCGCAGGTTTTCCCACTCAAAGATAAGAATCGGAGCATGGAGGGATACTGCTCTTTTTCCATGGTCGCAAAAAACACTAACACGATGTTTTGAAATGGCTGTCAAAACAAAACTAAGAGTCGGATTATCACCAAGTCTTGACAGCGAGGCTAAAAAAGGTTATATTAAATGATGGTACACTTATTTTGGCTCAGTATTTATCAAACAGCCCTCGTATAATATAATTTAAGGAAGAATAACAGGCAAAGTTTTAAAGTACGAATACTTGTACCCTCGCATACCACTGCAGTACTTTATATTTAGAAGTATTTTGAAAATATATATTACGACATAATCTACCTCATTCAAAAAAAAAACTTGAATTGATAAGGATCAAGGGATTCCAGTGGGGTTTAGCAAATACCATATTATAGGCATCCCGCCGAATGAATAACCGACACAAAGGCATACAATATCCGATCTCTAAGTCGATGTAATCGCCTTCCCTAGAAATCTCCTTTCTCCTCTCTTCCTTTGACATTTAGGGAAAATTATTTTCCCCCGGCATTATCTTAAACGATATTCAGCGAGCATTATAGCTGCGCCTGGAGCCATTATTATTCGACCTATTCCGAGAAAATTGAAGAAAGAGATTTATCTGGATTCCATTAAGGAGGCAAGGCCTCTCATTGGTACTGAGTTATAATATTCGCGATAAGCGTCAATTAGATTAAAAAAGAAATAATAAAAAAAAACGTTTTCGAATAGATAGTGTTTGGAAATGGAATAAAGTAATTACACAAAAATGTTTCCCAATTAGTGCAGGTATAAACGTAGGTGGAATCTTCTCTAATAGATTTCATCACCGTGTGAAATATTAATTCTATATTCTTATATCCTCGAGCAAATTGGTTTATTGCAGTAAGTATTGTCCAAAAATTTCTCTCATCCGTATATGAAGATATAAATTTGTATTAAATTGGGCTAAGGACGGAGTTTCTAATGTGAGAACTAAGACGAAACATTACACATATTTTAATTGGATGATTTTAATATTTGGGACATCGTAAATAAGCACGGATTTAAATTGCACTAATAAAATTAATATGTGTACTTTTAATTATGTGCCCGAAATAATATAAAGATTCCATTTGTCCTGGAAGATAGCGGACGAAAATAGCAACGTTCGTAATACCAATGCGCATGAATTATACCGCCTCCCAAAGGCCCGCAATTTCAACAAAGCGTCATAATTTCTCCTGAAAGTCCAACGACAATTTCTTTCCCTATTCCCAGCGATACTTTAATAATAATAATAATAATAATAGCCTTTATTCACCATAGTATCTGTAAAAGATATCGGTTTTGTCACAAAATCAACGAAATAGCACAATACAATACATAAATGAACATTAACAATACTAATTAAATAAACATTGGATAACTGAGATTCAAGCAGTAGCCACACACATTCAATTTAAAAACTCTGATATGTTATAGTAACATTGTTCTGTAAAATGCTCTTTTACCGCTCTTTTATATCTAAACATATCTAACGAGCGTAGTTCATGCGACAATTTATTAAATATTTTTATACAGACATACTTGGGACCCTTCTCGTAACGACTTGATTTGTGAGTTGGTATTGAATAATTGTGTTTGCCGCGAGTATCATAAACCTTATTAATATCGTTGTTGCGCGTAAAATAGGCGTTGTGCTTTTTTGCATATATAGCACATTCATATAAAAATAATGACGGAAGGGTCATAATGCCATACTTTTTAAAAAGAGGTCGACAAGAATCGGTCCTCCGCATCGAGAGCACTGTTCTTAACAAACGTTTCTGCATAATGAAACAACGATTAAAGTCCGAAGACTGGCCCCAGAAAATAATGCCATAACGCAAACGAGATGTAATATGCGCATGATAAAACATTAAGAGTGCATCAATGCTGGCACAGTCTCTAAGCCTGTACAAGGCATAATTCAACGAACATAGTTTGGAGCACAGTTCGGAAATATGGTGACTCCAATTGAGGGAGGAGTCTACCCGGCAGCCCAAAAACTTAGTGTTGGGTACAACGGGTATTGTCACACCATGGACACGAATAAGTGGTGAAGAATCCACTACACGTCTAGTGGTATTAAACTGCACAAAGGATGTTTTACCCTGATTAAGAACTAAACCATTTCCATCACACCAAGTCGACATCGCATGGGCAAACGCATTACCAACCGAAGAAACACCACTATCGTCGCCCCCCGACACCACCACAGTAGTGTCATCCGCGAACTGACAGAGAACTCGGGCAGGGAATAAGTTGTTCAAGTCATTGACAAACAAAATGAACAACAGTGGCCCCAAAATAGATCCTTGAGGTACACCCTGTGACACATGCGAGACGGAGGAGCAATAATTACGACCACCCGCACATATCGAGACACATTGCGTGCGTCCACTTAAATAGGATTCAATCCATTGATGACAGCGTCCCCTCAAACCGTAATGAGATAGTTTACGCAGCAAAAGACTATGGTTCACACTATCAAAGGCCTGAGTCAAATCAAAAAACAATCCCCCAACCCTATCACCGGCCTCCAAAAGCTCATAAACAAGATCAAGAGTGCGAAAAAGTGCACTCTGAGTTGATCGCGACTCAACAAAACCGAACTGACTTGGTGATAAAATATTAAATTTATTTAAGAATGCTATAATACGCGAAAAGACTATTTTTTCAAAAACTTTTGAGAAGCAAGAGAGAATTGATATCGGTCTATAGTTAGAAGCCAATTGCCTGTCTCCCTTTTTATAGACCGGTACCACCCTTGCAGCTTTAAGAATGGCCGGAAACACACCATCAGACAATGACTTATTAACAATAAGTGCAAGTGGAGAAGCTATAAATTCAGCAACATGTCTCATTATATCACAAGGAATACCATCCATCCCTGACGATGCCTTCCTCGAGACAGATAAAATAACACCAAAAATTTCCCTGTCATTAACCGGACTAAAAAACAACGAGTTAGGATTATTTTCACCGACATCACACACATACTGCAAATCATTAGTCTGAACAACCTTACTTTTGAATTGATCATTAAATAATGTACATAAAATGACAGGATCGACAATCAAATCATCGTCGCGTTTCAAGATAATGTCTCCACGGTTTGACGTACCCTGAACCTCCCTATTAATTATATGCCATGCACATTTAGATTTATTGACAGCTTTTCTCAACAAGTTATCATTATATTTCTTTTTTGTGTCAATAATAAGTTTGTCATGAGCTGACCTCAGTTCGGTGAAAACATCTTTAGTTATAACTCCCAAATTAAAAAGTCTACGCCAGAATCGCAATTCTTCCGAAGAATTACGTGTTTCCCTTGTCATCCACGATATACTAGCTGACTTGACAAAGGTTTTGCGAAATGGGAAAGCTTCATTGAAATAATCGCAGAACAAATTAAAAAAATACTCAAAATTTTCATCTAGACTCGAATCGTCAGACAACCCATACCATGATTCCACCGACATTAGATCTACGAAACGCTGCATATTAATCTGCGAATAATGCCTCCTGTAGACAAAGGACCGACTCTTGGTTTTAAGGCACTTATCCTTTAAACCAAAGCAACAGAGCTGTTGAGCATTGTGGTCAGATAAGTCAACATCTAAAACCGTGGCTGTGAAAAACTGCTTGTCAAGGTTAGTGGCAATATTATCAATTAAAGTACTAGACGTACATGTTACCCTAGTAGGCTCGTCAATACAGAAATTAAGATTGAAAGAACAAATAATGTCTCTAAACCGATTAGAGACATCATCATTCCTGAACAAATTAATATTAAAATCACCACACACGAAAATAATATCAAATCTAAGAACTAACTTATTTAAAACATCGTCAAGTTTTTTAAAAAAGACTTCATTATTAGATCCAGGGGATCTATAAACAGTTACAAGAATACAAGAATGACTAGAAAATTTGAATTGTGCACTTTCTAATTTATCGCGCCTATAAACATGGACGAAATTGAAAACGTTTTAACTTTTGTGTCTCACGCTCCACTGCACCCAACTGTGAAACAAACCAGTACTGCTACCAATCTGGAGGCGAAGTGTTAAAAAGTTCCTACGTGCGCAGTGTCTGTACTTGGGAATTGTATATACAGCAGGTATCCAAGTGTGTATTTGCCTGTGGCAGATGCATATACATATATGTCGTATTGTGACTCTTTTAATGATTCGTATCTACTAATTAAAGCGGCATATTCTTTCAGTACGTATGTATAATGATCTGATTCTGTCTTCTTTGCCTAACCATCATACAAGGTGACAAGGTGAAAAAAAATATCCTGAAGGGTCCTTCAAAGGATAGAAAAAACCAATGTCACAGAGGCCGTTGTGTATATTTTGCTATTCAGGTAGTTTTTACGTAAAATAGAGGCAATTTTTTTGTTTATCGTATCTCGTCGGCTAAGAATGTTAACCTGCCAACTCCACTTTTCGGTGAATTACTGCATTATCCTGTAAAACAGTTTACTCTTAATTTAGAGGTAAATTGTTCAATTCTAATGATACGTAAATCTGTCATCTCCACTTCTTTTTCCTTTATCAACAGAATTACTGATAACTCCGCCAGTTACTCTACCATGTAATAATTGGTACTGTGCTTGTTGAGATTTTTTGACCAGATGGACGTTTAACCATCACGTTTTCGAAGAATAGCAGATACATGTTCTTGGAAACAATTGGATGATTAGCATCTACAACGTCTAAAAATAAGTGCTGTAAAGTATGCCTACTTACAAGATTTGAAAAGTACCTTCAGCGTAGATTATCATGAGTACTACAATAATCTACATCATGATGGTTTTTCAAGTTTTAAATCAAAAACTATCGGCTATATTATGAGCAGTATTTAGTAAAAACACATAGATAACTAGTATGTTTTGAAATATTGGGTCACCTCTCTTTAACCTGTGCCAAAATTAATTCTCTAGGGATGTTCGTAAATAAGGACTGCAAAATTAAAATTATGTACCAGTCTAAACCGCCTACAGATAAAAGCTTTCGCTGAATGACATTTCATTCAACTATTCGGATACAAAAGGTTTTAGAATAAAATTTAACCCTACACTGATACACACTTTAAAGCAGTTTACCAGGAATTTTACTCTATTGGACGCACGTTTCAATGGAAAAGCTATCATCATCAATAGTAAAACTGAATGAGTTCAGAAGTTTTTGCTAGGATGGCTTAAATAAGATAATATGGTGGTAGTAAGAGAGACCGAAGAAAACCTGCAACATAATATAAACATCTTAAATGAAGAACTGAAGAACAAAAATTAATATGAAAATACAAAGAGTATGATAGTGGCAAAAGAGAAAACAAAACATAACATTAAAATAAACGGACAAATAATTGAACAGGTCAACGAATACAAATACTTTGGGACGATAATTGCAGCCGATGGAAAGATCGACAAAGAAATAGATGAGAGGATGAAGAAAGGTGGAAAAATATATAATCAAATGAAAAAGACATTCCTAGGAAAAAAAGAGGTGCTAAAGAACGTTAAAGTCGACGTAATAAATAAAATAGTAAGGCCAACGCTGATGTACAGCTGCGGATCCTAGACGCTAAACGAAAAACATAAATCCAGAGTTAATGCCATGGATATAGTATATGGGATTCCTAAGAAAAGTAGTAAATAAAACGAGAATAGATAGAATCAGGAATGAGAAAATAAGGGAAGAATTGGGAGTGACACCAATACGAATGAAAATAGAAGAGGGACAGCTAAAATGGTATGGACATATTTGTCGAATGTCAGAAGAAAGAACAAATAATGAAATCAAAATATCTGGGAAAAATTCAAAAGGAAGACCAAGAAGAACATGGAATGATGAGATAAGGGAAGCATTGACCGAGAGAGAAATGAATTGGCATGAGGCAAGAGAAATGACAAAAGACCGGAAAAAGTGGAGATAGAAGATAAGGGCAAAAAATTTAAAACCTTATACCTAACGGTAGAAAGGTTTTAAAGGAATAAAAAAAAAAGTAAATTTGTAGTTATTGCAAGTTAGTTCTAGTGCTTCTGGCAATCAATTTAGTTATTGGCGCTAATACAAATATATTAAAGGCAAATAATAATTTAGCTACTATAAATAGATTGCACACTGAGGGAGATGTTAAATTAGTAAAACAGGTTCTAGCTAAACTAACCAAAATTATAATCAATCTTATTAAAATTGCAGTGAAGACAATCATATTATTGTACTACATACTTTTATTTTGTGACCCATTGAGTTCATTTGAACAGTAAGTACTGTTCATTTAACAAAGCAGTATTAAGAAATATGGTTCTATTAGCCAAAGTTGTCGTCAATTGAATGTAATTATGATGTTGAAATTATCCATTTCCAAATTTACGTAAAGATGGCGCTTCTTTTATTTTACACTGGCAATAATAAATATCCTGCGTAAATTGGATGTGCGGCAGACAACGTTATAAATTATTCATGTCGTGTTTTTACTAGGTACGTATCTTATAGGAGAAACCGTGACTTTAGCCGCACCACCGGCGGTGGCTTTTGACCGCTACGAATCCAATACGAAGATATTCTACACTAATTCATATTATTACATAAAAGGAGCTGACAAATATAATACAGCCGTTAATAGACTACTATATTTGTTCCGAATTTGTAGTTTGATTGATCTAGTCTAAATATTCACTTACATTAAACATTAACATGGCAAATCTGTATGTTGAAACCAAATATCTTTTTTCATTGTCACAAGTAAAGTATTCACTTACAATAATTACTTCAACTTACAGTAAGTAGTTTAGCAGTTTCGTTGTGGCACATTTATTAATAACAAAATCATTAAAATAGTTGGTATAAATGTTGCTTGGTAAATCCACGAGCACAGATGTAAAGTTCTATTAGGTACAAAAAAACTTTACTGCATTTCACTATGAAGATTAAGAAACGATTTTTACATCTTAGCTCTATGATGCGATTGAAAGTAGAGCTACGTGACAATTGGACTGACAATAATAATAAAAGTACACGAGAGAGATCTAAGATTTAAAAAAATGGTACAGTAGTCGGCTGTGAAAAATAGGTGGCAGCTTAGGTAATAAAAATATCACTAGTGTTAATTATGTATTATTCTTATTAATTAGTATTGTTCTTGGGTGGTGGTAAAGGAGTTATTATTATTACATTTATTGCATACTAGTATATAAGATGACCTTGCATATTATTGTGAATCATCGATCCAAAGGTATATCGCGCGAGACCCAAATTCTACCTGCGTATTGTTAACAAAGAATATGAATCATAACTAGATGTAAAGAAATTGTAAAGAGTTTTAGTTTGAATATAGTTCTTGAGCAGACTGGTCGTGTTATTATTTTACACTAGATATGCATATTTTATTATCTGTTATCCATACATTATTTTGAAAAAATTAAATTCAACAAATACATCATCCTCTTTAATATCTGTCAACGCGAATATGTAGTACAAAAGTATCGCTGCAAGAATCCAGCTCACATTCAATCAAATTTTTTAAAATACCGACGTAGAATTAGAGTAGACAGATTTTCAACATGTAGGTAACCCAAAATACCTTTCGCCCACCTCGTGATAGATGACGGCATCCCCTGAAACGGCCGTACGGGAGTTCGCATCCATTCTTCCTTTCGCTTGATTGATTAAACCGACTCGCGATTTTTTGCGAGCGGTCCGTCAACGAGATGACGCGGCGAGACATCCAATACGACGACATCGGGACGATGAAAAATAGTATATACTCGGAAAGCGCTTGCGAAGCTCGATAACTTCGCGGTGCGTGCTCGCACACAATAAAAAAAAAATGAAATCCTCCGTACGCACGCCAAAGGGATACAAAATTGGAATTTTCAAGCCTCCCACGTTCGGAACGCGCCTTTTGTGTGTCGCATTATTATTTGGATTTTCTTTTGGAAGATGAGAATAGCTGATGTACCTATTTGTTTTTTTTTTAAGCTTACGCTGGAATATGCAAGGCTTCTATCGTAGGTTTAATGTTGGAATTGAGTTTCATAATCTTGGGTTTTATCATATTTGCTCCCCCTTTTTAATGTGGCGGCTTTGAAGTAGGTTATTACAAAAAGGGCGTAAGGTATGAAGAGAATAAAATTATTTCCATCATATTTCCATTGCGTAGTTTTCCTCCCACATTATTGAAACTATTAAAAACAAATCAGTTTCATAAAACGAATACCTCTCCAACCCCACATCTATATATATATATTGCTACGAAACTTGTAGATATTTTATTTAAATTTTATTAAATTGATTTTAAATTAACTCAACACTGTTTTATTAACATTCAGACATGCAGCGTCCTCTATTTAAGATAAAAAGACTCCACAGATAAGCTATGCATCAATACCTAGATGCCACTATAGCACACAAGTGAATGAATACCTTCCCCTCTCCCTGTTTTGAGCACACCGCATACCAATCGTGTGATCCCCATCTTCTTGAGAACTTCTTCGAATATCAACGAAGCCTCGGCACCTGTATCTAACAACGTATGAAGTGGCGTAGCCTCAAGAAAAATAGTAATACACGGAAGTTCCGGAAATACAATATCTGCATCAAATGTTTTTTCATAATCGGTATAAATAAATTCTTTAGGATGTGTGTAAGTGAAATTGATTTGTAGTCATATATTGTTAGTACTTGTGCTTGGTTTCTGTGATTCATACCATTTTTTATTACCGTTCCCATTACTTACTCCGGCACTCTGCTGTCTGCCTGATTCATCATTCCTCTGGTCGTTACTATGACCTTCGAACGTACCATTTCTTCGATAGTTGTTCCCTCTATTCGCCCCTCTTGAATTCCCATTAGAGAAACCTCCACGATAACCACCCCTATTACTATTTCCTCTATATCCATTATCAAAATTCCCATAATTTCTATACCTGTTCCAATTATTGTACTCTCTTCTTCTATCATCATCTTCTGACCTTTCTTCACCTCTTCCTGTTCTCTGGTTATTCTCTGCATCATCAATTCTTCTTAAATAGATAATGAAGTGCTCTAAAGTGCTTATATTCTGCGTCGCTACCTGCATAACAATACTCGGTCCAAAGTGTTTCGCTAATTTATTGATCATCTGCCCTTCTGAAATACCCATGTCCAAATAAATAGCCTGGTTGTAGATTTTCAACATATATTTCTCCCTACTCTCTGAGCTTCTCTCATTGTATCTTCCATTGCATACCTTCTCCCTGACTCGATCTTGCTCTATTTCCGACCAATACTGTTTTAAAAATAGTTGTTTGAACTCCATAAAATTCCCGATTCTCCCTTCGACAACACTGTACCATATTTCAACCTCTCCTTTCAATGTATTCCTCACCAGGTCCATGACTTTAACATTTTCAGCGTGGCAGGGTATACTACTCTCGACAAAGAAGTAATATTATAGCTTAAATGACCTTTTATTCTCTGTGTTTTGATTGTAGAACCTGTATTACTTATTTAGTTGTGATGTTATTATCTTATAGTGAATAAAACCAAATTTGTATACATAACTTTGTTTATTTCGAGTTAATAAAAAAAATGATGAACAACTAAGATGAAAAATTCTCTCTCTCAGAGTAAGTAAGTAAGTTCAAATACTATTTAAATTATACAAAAATAAGATTCCTTGAATCTTAATCCAAACTAATCTCAATATATCTTGTTTAAATATCAATATTGAATTCAAATCTCCCGCTAACCTCCCGTCATACAATCGCGTATTGTCAAAACCTTACTACAACAGCAAACGTTTGTTTAACATCAAAACTCCCTAAAAATCACTGTTATCAAATCATTCTAACCTCAGAATTTAATTACGTTCTGAACGCCGGTTAATAGTTCGAAAGATGAATAAACGCTTACTTTTAAGTACGATAAATAGCTCCTTTATATTCCTAATACTGATTCCAGTTCTGCAACAATCTTTCTAGCTCCAAGCCTGCGCTATCGATGTCTCAGCCACCCAAAGTTGTATCTCAGTCCCTCGATTGTGGCTCCAGGAATAGAAAACACGTCCCCCAATTCTTCGAAATTAATGGAATACCATAATTTTTGCACAAAACACACAACACTTCATCCTTGGCAAGTAAATCTTTAGTTAAATGACTCTTATAATTATTTAAATTTTGAAATTTCTAGATGTTTCTGAAAATACAACCAACTCAGGAAAATATTGAAAAAGAAGTCCTCTACAATTGTTTTAAACAAACATTCATATCTCCTAGGCATTAAGATCCCATTAACGATGAAAGAAAATCGTTTCCAACGATACGACACCTTAAGTGAACCTACGTTCGTACAATCAGCGAAGGAACTTTTACCTAAAAAATCCATGGAAACGTGCCCTTTTAAAATTATATGCGATATAGTGAGTGTTTAGTTTGAATTTTTACAATTTGTTTACAAAGTAGTTAAATACATAAATTAAAAATACATTTTATTTCAATAACAAACGTTTGTTGCTGTATGTTGTTAGTTAGGTAGGTTAGGTAATTTGATATCATAGCAATATATATATATATATATCCTTTTATAAAATATTTTACCATCATTTTGACGCGTGTTTTTCGCTACGCAAAATAAAAGTAGATGACACTAAAAAGCATTGGGTGACTCCTGAGGTACTGCAAGCATCTCGGAACCTAAAATTTCTTCATGCATTAGAAAAAGATAAATATGTGTCATATTATGAAAATTTACTTAAAGATACCAAAATCAAACATAATTCGATGTTAATTGCAAAGGCTACTAATAAAAGTAAATGTGTTTGGAATATAGTTAATAGTACGATAAACTCCAAAAAAGTAATACCTTCTATAGAATTGAATATCAACGAAGGAGTTGTTGATGGTTCCGAGGTGCTTGCCAAATTGTTCAGCGAATACTTCAGAGATACTGCTGCTCACAAGCATGTGGATTTCGAGTGTAATGTAGTGGTTAATATTAGTCTGTGTTTGTTTCCAACTGACTCTGACAAGATTCGCAGTGTTATTATGGGTGTCCCGATTAAAATCTCTACGGGTATTGATGGAATTCCCCCAGGCATCATTAGATATGTTGCTGACTGCATTGTGCATCCATTAGTTTATTTGGTCAACTTGTCCTTTATACAAGACTCATTTCCGTTACCTCTTAAATTTGCGAAAATATGTCCCATTTATAAAAAAGGAAATCGTCAAGATATTACTAATTATCGACCCATATCCGTTTTGTCCGTTTTTTCTAAAATCTTTGAAAAAGTAATATTTATACGCATATTTAATTATTTTAAAAATTTTCACTCTTTGCAAATTGTCAGTTTGGCAACATAAAAACAAAATCAATCAACGAACCATAATTCCTTGTTATAGAAAATATTTTTGATCACTTAGATAATAAATTTAAAGTAGGCTCTTTAATGTTCGATTTATCCAAGGCATTTGATTCAATTAATCATTCAATTTTAATAAAGAAACTTGAACAATATGGGGTGTCAGAGGACCGTGTCTTGGATGGATCAAATTATATTTGAAGGATCGTTCGCAATGCGTTGTGATAGGGCAAAATTATAATACCACCTTTTCGAAAAACCAAGTCATCAATATAGGGGTTCCGCAAGGTTCAATATTGGGCCCTTTGCTTTTCGTTGTATTTGTGAATGACCTTAATTTGAACATTAGTACGGGGGAATTGTTTCTAAGTACATACAACAGCAAGAATTTGACTTTTTTTCAAAATTTATTTTTTTATAATATAATACTTACATCCACAATTAATTGCACCGCTCATCTAGTATCTTCTGATAACTTCCGAAATAGCCAAAATTCTCTAACTAGAAATTTTAATTATTCCTGTCGATAACTATCTAACGTCTGACATCCCTTTTGGCATTTAATTTTCTTTAACATTTTGCAATATTAAAGCAACCGTTTAACTATCAAAAAACAAATTATTGCGCTCCAGGCAGTATAATATTTTATCCGAATGGTGGTGACATCGTGTCGTCCCTGTTATTATCTTTTACTACTGCTATGAGGTAATGTAATTCGCAGGACAAAGGCTGTGTCTGCCCATTAATATTGGCTAGCCGCATTATTCCAACGGACACTTTAATCTCTAGTATTACAATTGTACGCTTATGAAACGGACGTCAAAATTGAGCCGACCGTAACGATACGTTTGAAGTCAGCTGCAGATATGCGAAACTAGGGATCGTTGCGTCCAAATTAACTTTGATGCGGTCTGCATACTTTTTCAGCTGGATATATACTAAGGGTTCTCTTGTTCATTAAATATGCGAATTGAAAATAATACGTTTCCTAAATGTAGATTAATGTGTGGATGTTTCGCCTTTCTTCATACATCAAAACTCGTTAAGCAGTAACTATAAACTAAGCAACTTGTACATTAAATTACCTCCTATGCATGTGATCATCCGGCTCTAGGTTTAATCCTACCAGCCCCTTGGGGGATCGCTTGTGATTAACAAGTCCCAAGATAAATTTCACGACGCTATAGTCAGCGTACGGTTGTTAAAACACAAACCACCTGTAGGATCCGGTCTGGAATCTATTACACATCCGGTAGCAGATGGCGTTATCTCGAGCGAAAGGATAAACATGTCCCCGCCAGTGGTGATTTAAGACACGCCTGGGGACATTGTAATAACTAAAACGCTGACCTGCATTAGTGTATAGTGAATTTTGTTGCATTTATATATGTATTTTACATACGAAGTTGGAAAATAATAATCATATGTATGCTTCATCGTCATGTTTAGAAAATATTTAGCCGAAGTTGTCTTCATAATTTGTTTGCATGTTTTTAATATAAAATTTCATAATAATACTTGTCACTGTCCCTATTTATGCAATTTTGATGAGAAATAAAAAATTAAAAAAATTAAATATATTTCCAAACAGGAGTTTTCCAAAGACAAACCGCGTTTAAAAAACGAGAAATTCAGCAAAATTCAAAAATTAAGAAATTACAATTTTAATCAACGTCTTTTCTTAAGTAAGAGGTTTTTAAAAAAAAATAATTAATAATTAAGAAAAATGAAAAAATTAAAAATATTTCCAGCGAGTGGCGCAGTGTTGAGTCTTCTAAAGTCAAATGAGTTAAAAATAAAAAAAAAAAAAACGAAAAAATAAGAAAAATTCAAAATTTGAAAACTGAAAACTTCAAAAGATTAAAAAATGAAAAAAACACGTATGATAAATTAATAGATCGAAACTGCATCTTAGATTCCCATATCAATTCTAGGAGATTAAAGAGCGAGTACCTACCTAAAGGGTATTCAACTTTTTCAATAGGGTGCGTTCTAAATTTATCAAATGTTCTGCATTGTATGGGTATATATATTAAAATAATCTTATCAGTGGTTACTATCAGCTGACGAGCCCGGTAGATACCACTCGATCCATCGGTTAAGTGCTAAGATCAAAGTTAGAAACAAATCCTTCTTATTGAATTGGAAAAAAAATAATACAATAAACTAAATTAAACCATAAAAATATTTTAACAGTTAAAAAAAGCATACAATGATCACCAGCCATATACCCAAAGTTTAAATAAAAGAAATTTATTTCGCTTTTGGAGAACGCCCTCGATCAGAAACGCAAGCAACAGCAATCTAAACACAGTTTAATATGGGGCACCGTAAATGTGGCAATATTATCAATAATCTTGTATGATTTAAGGTATACTTGCCGTTTATATGTCTAACTTACAATATATAGGCGCTATTGTACTGGTTTTGAATATTTTACACCATTTCGGGAGATATTAAGTTGAATCTACGATATAAACAAGTGCGATTTAAACATGTTTAAAAGCGTCTACACTAGGTATTAACTATCCAGTGAAATCTTTCTTGTACAGTAAAGGCTCGCCGAATGGGGCAAATGCTTCCCCTACGAAAATCAATAGATAGACACTTCTGGAATCGATTTTTAAAGGATTTTGAGGCAGACGAGAAGAAAAGCATTGCCAAAAATGGTTCTGATATATAATAATAGTCCATTGAGTTCCTTTTGGTCTCAACCTTTAACAGAGAGCACTAAAGATGTTTCTGCGTTTCTAAGACCGTGCCAGTATCAATTATCTTCCCCATCTGCAATATTTTTCCTTGAACAAACATATTTCTTTCTAGTGTTGGCTAGATTTAAATCAACTGGTTTTTACAATAAAGATCGTTGATTCTAATCAAAAATAATAATAACATTATATTATGCAAAAAGCGGAATGTCCATATTTTTCCCGAAAATTAGTTTTATGCACATACCTACGAACTCTACATGAAACTTTTGTATATGTCTTTATTCCTTAAATTATTAAAGATCTGTTTCATGGTGAAAACCGGACAAACCAGAGGTAAATTATTTAAGATTCTCCCTTCTTATAGATACATAGATATGTAGAGATAATGATAAATATTTGTTACGCATTAGGTACCCCCAAAATTATTAAATATAATTCGTTATTTTTTAGTCAAGGCAATTATAATATTGCAGCAGATTATATTATCCAGTGCAGTTAAACGATATGTTAACCGTATACATTTAGACAAATCTCTCATTAAAACAAATTTCTTTCAAATTTTATTTGAATCCTAATCCAGGTTATACCTGTGTGGTTATACCCGCTGTAGTGTATACAAATTGCGCGTTTTACAGCATTCTATGCAGTCTTTCCAGTCATTCACGGTCTGGTAATTGACATCGGCACAGCATTCTGACACAACTCAGGTATTCTACCAGCCTTCCTCTCTGTGGCGGATGTGTCGGCACGGCTTTCTGATGCACTCAGAAATTTATTCCTAGTCATTCTCGTTTCGTAAGGTCGGTGCCGGCACAGCTTTGTGGCTCGACATAGCACCGAATTTGTACGTTAAAACCATCCGCGCATTTTTGCCCTGGCCCCGGTGTATAGATTTTCATTTCACGTTATCACCAGAATAAAACCGTTATAATTTCGCATCTAAATTCAAAAGCACTCCGAAATACGCTCTCACTGTTTAAATTGTTGCATAGACGCCGATCGTAACCTTGGACCCCTCGCTCTCACACCAACAGCTACCACTTTGGGGTTGAAACATTACTATAACGACGATGTAAGACGCAACACCCGCCGATCAAGTTTACAAGCGACATTCTATTTGACAGTATGCCTGCGCGCCGCTGTATGGCTACGAAGCGAGTCGTCAGGCGGAGAATTAGACGTACGTCTAATTGAACGTGAAAATAATATGCTTTACAAAAGTCAGTAAGTAAATGAAAAGCACGTTAAGTAAGAAAGAAAGCAGATAGTAGTAAGAAGTAGGTAAACAGAGTAGTAGTAGTAGTAGCCGTCATTACAACCTTGTTTATGTAAAACAAACTTACTAAGTGCATAATTGGGTTACTGTTCGCAGTGTTAAGAGATGAAAAAATTTGATCTGTATTCGTGCAACTTTTGGCAGAAAAATAATTCTTAAAATCGGTGTAGTAGTTTTAGAGTTTAATTCGACGAAACAAAGTCACTGTTTTTATAGCATTACCATAAATTACAATTAAACTAAAACACAACAATTTCTATATTTCTGCTGAAAATATTTTGTTCCACTTTACATCTCCACTTCATCATCCAAAACTAACGACACAGGTTATCGTATTAAATTATTACAGGAGCTAAGACTCTAAAACGCATTAAAGTCGACAGACATATCTATTAAGGGTAAAATGGAAAAACTGCGCAGCAGAATTCAGAATTGATTACTTTCTTTTGACCCGCCAGACCGCAAAGGATAACATCGGCTCTCCTGTTTATACGTATGTATGAGTACATACGTACGCGCGTCTATATGTTTGCCTACAGGTTATTCGATATCGCGGATGTCAGTCTGCTTGCTGTCCGTTATAAAATAATTTGATGTATTGCCTCGCTAATGACCAGCCGGTGACTATGTAAGTCTGTATATTTATGTGCATTCGTGGCTATATGTTTTACGTCATATTTCTCACACAATATATGTGTGTACGGATGTGCGTTGTTTGGGGGTTAGAAAATTAATTGGTTTCCTTTCGTGTTAAGTTTGCATGCGGAGGTCTTTTGACAAGGGCGTATTGTAATAGAAATCTTAAGTTGATTATTTCGTGCCAGTCATGAGAATCAATTTTGGTCGTTAAGAAAAGGCTGAACGTTTATTTTTTGTTTGTTAAGTAAGGCGTTATACAAAAAGATCAATACATTGTAAATGAGCGAACATACATTTTCGAATAAAATTACTAATAGACTCTACAGATTGGTGTAGAATGTGTAGATTCAGTATAAACTAAGTGTGCAATGCACGTTAAAATTATGTTGTTTTGTATATATGGAAGTAAATATTTACTTCTTTAGAAACAAATATCGTTTCACTTGTATTATAGCTTGTGTTGAGAGTGCTTGTGCGTGTGAAGCGTAGAGAAAATATTGTAGGCTGTAAAATGATTGCTTCCCACTAGTTTTTCTGCTATTTATTGGATAGGACCAACAGCTGAATGGAATAAAAGGCGATGCGTACAACTTAATAATGAATTTAATAAAAATAAAAGAACATTTAAAATTATATAAATTACACCAATTCCATTATACGTTCACTAAACTATTCATTCTCTACTTTAAATTCGCGTTTAAACGCTAAGGCACGCAACCAATGTGTTTCTTGTTGAAGAATTGAAGATACTGAAGTAACTTAAATTTTGATGATAACTGTGGGTGTATATACACTTGTCCCCACCTTCAAGATAACTTACATTAATGAATTACTACGAAAATTACTAATGATTCCAAAAGTTCAATGAAAAATGCAGAGGGCTACAGGAAATCCCAAATTAAAACTAATTATTTACACAGAATTCTCGACATAATAATTAAAGATTAAGTAATAAACCAACCGCTAATGGGGTTGAAGAAAGAGGATTACCTGTACAGATATCAAATTCAAACAAATGAAGGAAGTCACAAATCATTAGAAACAATTTTGACAAAAGAAAATGTGAAATCAACGCATACATATTTCACCTGGACTTCAAAAATTATAATGTTATTAATTAATAGGAGAAAGAAACTTACCGGCAACAATAAAAACCATTAACATTTTTTTAGCAACAACTTCATCAATGCTTTATATTGATTCAAGAGAGTAGGGAATAATTTGGCATAAATAAAAGTATAGGGAGGGCCTCTTACAGATTAATAAATTCCCTCTGAGGACAACTGTTGCCCCCTAACAGGACTTCTAACAGGTCTTCTCTGTGACTGTAAACACCCTATATAATTGCATTAACTTCCGCTAAAAAATTTCCCATATATCACAAAAAAAAAAACGGGCTTTTTCGATTTTCCAAAACACTGCGTTAATACAATCATAAAAGCGTTCCCCGATTGCATTGTATCGATTCCTGCTATCCGCCAGTCTTGCTGCGTTGAGCACAATCGGTCGACAAACTAGACGAATATCATCCCGGCTCTTGTCCCTGGTTTGGTCACGATTTCACGAAGCGAGATTCGGTCCTCGCCGATCCATTAATGGAGTCGATATTTGCTGGGAGCGCAGTATACATACTCATTGATAGTCCGATTAGTTGGCGAAAATTCGTTTCCGAATGGGTGGGACGTGCAGATTGGCGGTTTTCTGCTATTTCGCTGTGGATATTTTGATTGAAATATAGTACGGTCGATAGGTAATAGGTACCTTGCTCTAGAGTCTAGAACGATTTTACTACAATTTTATATCGATCTGATAATATTTTTGGCATAAAGCGTAGTCAAAATTTATTGCTATAGGATATAATTACCAAATAACATAAAAATAAACGAAAAAGTTAATCATGCGTGATAGAATAAACTTAATTTGAAACTGTAATTGTGCGTAGATTGTTTTCTATTAGTTTATTAATATTTTTCTATATAGTTGGAGAACTTAATTGTCTAATTTACTACAAAAAAAAATAAAAACAAAATGGCAATAATGTATGATATCTAAATTCAATTCTTCGCTATTGTGTAAGTCAAATCTAAGTGTTAATAGTTGGCAATATAAATTAGTCGTTAATTATGAAGAGTTATTAAGACTGTACGAGCATTTATAGATTTAAAAGGGTAAACTAAATGATTATTCTAGGAAAAAAAAAAACAAAACATGATAACGGTAAAAATGTGGAGAAAATTTCTATGTTCAATACCCAAACGAATTGCATCAAAGAGATGACTTATTATCTTGTATTGAAGTGAGAGATTATGTAAATTTTGTCACAGCCAATGCCTCTGTAGAAGATGTATACTTTCAAAAGAGAATTCTAGTCGAAGAAACGGCACGATTAGCCAGAAACTCTGCTCTACATATAGTCTAATACCTTAGATCAGCGGTTCCCAAAGTTAACCAATCCGCGGTGCGACTCATAGGTTTTATATTTTCTCTCGACACCATTGTTAAAATATGTGTACAATGACATGAATCAGACATAGAAATGAAAACATCTTTTATGATAAACCTCACAAGGTGAAACTTACATTCATTAAAACAGAATCTCGAGCATCATGAGACTAAAATATGAAAATACAACAAAATATGAAACAAATAATAAAAATCTTCAAATACAAATAAGTTGTAATAATGTAATAAGGTTCGAGATTGGCTCCACACTCTAGTTCTGAGTGGTATTTGCTTTTAATTGCAATTCCGGTTTAAAACAGGCTTACGACTTTTGAACTCAAAGTTGGATATTCATTGTTCACTTATTTCGCAAAAAGTAGCGAATTCTGTTTTTAGGCTGTGGTTGAATAAGAGAATTCGATTAGCCTATTTTCTTCCTGCTAAGTGAATTCTGGTGGAGCTTGAAAAGGATCTGGATCCACGCAAATTTTTCGACATTTTTCAGTTTTTCAGTACTTTGCAAACCAGTCAGTGAGTTTTGAGAAATGTTCCCGAAAAATTGATAGCAAACCTTGTTGCAGATATTTGTTGAGATCAGTGAAATATTGTTGATCCACAACTGAACCTTTTCCGTGAACGTCTCCACCTCCTTCCTCTTTCAAAATGTGCATGTTATTGTTTTACAGAGACATATTCAAGGCATTCAGATCGTCAAATATATCGCCCAGATTCGTCAGAGTCAGTAAAAAGTTGGGTTCAGTAAAGTAACAGGCGTTTTCATAATCTTCCTGTTGTAGAAAAGTGTGAATTTCTCGATGTACAAGATAAAATGTTGCCACCTATACTAAAGCAAGACGCTATGTTCAGCATAGTACATCCATAATTTTTCAGACAATGTGGCCTAGTATTTTTTTGTAGTTTACTACGTCTATGACAGATCTTATACCAAATTAAATTCGGAGCTCATCGCCTTTGATACTAGTGCTTCCCTACGGATGATATGCTTATGATGTTAAAGAAGCTATTGACTTTTAAGAGCAGTAAGAGATGAGAAAGCAGATACTATATCTAGAAGGATAGATGGACTATGAAATGTGATGTATATTTGCCTGAAATCAAAAATTAAGTACAATGACCTGCATTTAGTTAAAGTTGCTTTCAATTTTAGGGGTAGTAAGGGGTGAGAAAGAATTAAGCATATACAATATTACATATGAGCATACACTACAGAAATTCTAGCAAAATATTATTTAAACAGATAGAAAAACTTCCATTATCCTGCTGTATATTCTGAAACCTGTTTTTTTACGTATTCATCAATAAGCGCTGTCAAGAGCATTTTCATATTTCCAAGTACACTCCCAATATGACACGTATCCGGTTATTAGCTTGAAAATCTATATTTGGAGTACATCGCCAATTAACACCAATCGACCAACAATAAGTAATCCATCTCCTTCAACAAAATTTCCACTCAATAGGTGTTATAAATATATTTGCCAAGTATTGTAAAACATTTCACTACCCGATTAATAATTAAATCCTTGGATAAAGATAGAACATTCAACAGGTGCTTATACTATGGCGAACCCAGTAAAATCAATCAAAAAGTTATCATTAAAAACATCGTGTTTAATTAACATTGAAACGTGCTCCTTCCCTTTGAACCATCTCGTTTAGTCCTTTCGTTAAATTCGCTCCTAATAACGAGGTTTCAACAAAATTTCATATTGTATTTACTTAAGCCTTTCAGTGTTTATTTTAACGTTTAAACGTTTAAGAGCCTTTAAAATTTCAAACCGAGTCAAATCGAGTTAGTTAAATTATCTTCAGCTTTCAGCTGCTTTATTGGCTGTTTCTTTGCTTGTTTACTTCGGGATTATTACATTCAAATAAAACTAAATACTAAATTGGTCGTTTAGCAAAAAGCTTTACCTGGTATTTCTAACGGTCTTTGTCAGGCTCAATTTTTTGAGCCCAACACGAACACGTAGTGTTTTTATTATTGCTTTAACATGTTAAACGAATGATAATAAGGATGTGCGTACTGGCAACTTTTATGATGGTTTTAAAAGATAATTTTATTTACAAAATGATACATATATTCGTACAGGTCCAGCGTTATAATATCTAGATTTGTTTTTGTATAGAACAGCATTTTCACTAGATGTATTCTTAATAACCAATTCGTTTAATGATTAGATTAAATTAGATTTATTATACGTCCAAAGAATTATACAGCGAATTATGCGATTCTAGGCGACAAAGCCATCGTGCACCTGAATAGATGAGCCCCAAAAGATAATCCTGTAATACACCTGATGACCATAATAAAACGTTATCAAACAAGCTTAGTATATATTTAAGCCACCTAATTTGATAGCACGAGGAGTTTAAGTTCCTCATAAGCTTCCGATAATTAGAATACCACCTGAGTGACTCGTCCAACTGTACCCCCCAGAAGGTTGATGGAACTCTGATCCGTCAACAACTCACCATTCAAATGAATATCCACATTTTAATCAGTATGAACAAACATGAAAAATCTCTTTGAGAAATATTAATATGAAAGTATGAAGTCCATTGCAACTGAACCATTCACAGAGCTCAAGCAAGAGGGCGTTAGCACGGTCATGCACCTGCGCAGGATCAGTTCTAGAAATCACAGCACTAGTGTCATCTACGTACAAATACAAAGAAAAGTTAATAAATTCTACAATGTTATTGATAAAAAGAAGAAATAATACCGGGCCAAGAACTGACCCCTGCGGCACCCCAATATATATTGGTAAAGTGGAAGAACAGATATATTTAGTTGTAGTGTTTAATTTAAAGGATACTTTGACAGACTAAACATGATTGGAAAAGTAGGAGCGAAATCAATTAACAACCACACCATGGACGTCGTAATACTAAAAGCTTCTCTATGATCTATTTGATGGTCAACACAAGCGAATGCACGCATCAAGTCATAGAACACACCCGCAAGACACTGATCGGAATCCAAATATTCAACGATTTCATTTATGAATGAGTAAACGGCTGTAATTGTCCAGTGATTTCGCCTAAAACCATGTTGCTTATTCGAAATTAATTATTTCTGTTCAGGTGACTCAGCAATCTGCCCAGCAAGGCATGGTCGAATATTTTAGAGAAACTTGAACTGAGAGCTATCGGACGGTAATTAGCGATTTCATGTTTAGACTTCTTTTTATGAACAGGATGGATTACCGATGAGCTTAAGACATTAGTAAAGCCTCTGCAGGCAAACAAAGACTTAAGTAGCTGTGTAAACAGCGTGCGTAACACGCAGTAGGCTGGACAGTACACCATCTGGACCAGCGCTATATGTATTTTTTAATTTAGCGAATAAATTTAATACTTTTAAGTCTCAGAATATGGTAGTACGAGGAAATGCACCTTTCAGATTAGATGATCGACTGGATACAATATTATAAGGTTCACTTACAAAGTAAATGGCATGCTTCAGTGCATCTAGCAATCAATATATCAGTATATACGTTTTGTATGCAGTACTTTCAAAGATTTTTTTTTCTTATGTAAATTGTAGCGATGGGTTAGAAGAATATAAAACAGTTCAAACAACACCAACTCATATATAGTTAATGCCTCTGTAAAAGATGCATACTTTCAAAAGAGAGTTCTAGTCCAGAAGAAAGCTCCATTTGCTAGAAAAACAAAACCAAGTAATGCTGTATTGATTTCTTGTCATCTTTGAAATCATAAATAAATCCTCGCTCCAAATTTCTTTTGTCGTCTTCTTTTTTTTTTAAGAGCATCACACCCATTTTCTTCAACACCACAATTTATTCTCACGCTTTTGGTCTATTTCACAATATTCCTAAATTCGATCGAAAACCGACGTACATTAATTTAGCGAAAATGGGGTCGAAACCCATTTAACGGCGAGATTGCAAATGTTCCAATAAAGGGGACGCAGGAAAGAAGGACCAGTCTAAAAGCTTCCTTCCAAAATCGGATTTTTACGGTGTCTGATAAGGGTACTGTTTCCGCGGACACTTCTTCCTTTATTCCTTTCACTTAAGATTTTCGTTTAAGCCAGGGACAATTATGACGCAGTTTTATTCTACCGCTTAAAGTTAATTAATCGTATAAAAGGGGTTTAGAGTATCTGTGAAAGTGTACGAAACATAAATAAAGGAGTCGTTGCTCCTGTAAGAGTTAGAGAAGAGTTAAATTGAAATTTAAGGTGCGAAACGCTGAAATTAAAAGCTACTTTGATTAAGAATTGGTAGGAGAGAATGAAAATGTTTAGATCTTTGTGATATTCCCAAAGGTTTATGTAAGAATTTCATAGAATCCACAATAGTGGAAAATAAAAGATAAATAAATCCTGCTTTTTTAATTCAACAAGGGATCGGAATATCATGGATGGATATATTTACTAATCAAACAAAGAGCTTTTCCCATGCACGCCAATCAAACGTTTTACAATAATAAAAAGATAAAAATACGACCCCGATGCTGTGCCCTTGTAGACATCGTAATAATGCAAGACGAGAGCTTGGGACCTTCGCCGTCATAAAAAATACTATCGGGTTTGAAACGGTTTAGCAAAAGCGCCCGCCGTGGATGAGGGAATACGATTGACGATCCTTAATAAGATTTGAGGTGGATTCCGATTTTCTCATGTGGATTCGAGCAAATACGGATTTGCCGGTTGCTATCACGGAGCTTTGTTCCTCGATACCTATCGCCTTCAGGATATTTTTATCGTTCTTTTTCCCTATTTCGTCCATTAGGAGGATGTATTCGATATATTTATAACTTAATGTAGAAATTGGTTAACTTAACAAATTCAATCGGAATATAAAACTTATTTCGGGGCAATTATATTACCCCGAAACCGTACAGGTATTTTACTTGTGCGAGTAAAATTACTTTGATGTAAAAATACACCAAGGAAATTTACTACTAGTGTATGAAAATTACTAACAAGGGAACACCGGCGGGTGTCCCCCTCCGATTTCGATGAAACTTAACAGATCGAAAGAGTGCCTTAAAATAAGAGACACGTATTTTTTTTTATCGGCGGAACCGCACGATTTTGGGGTACAGCCCCCTCCAAAGTTTGGACCATTTTTCATTTTTTGCAAATATTTCCAAAATTATAACAGATATTAAATTTTCTTCTTAACATAATTTGCAGCATATTGCATGGCCCTAAGGGTGGCGTCGTCCGTATTCGCAAAAAGTTAATAACGGGGGATGGGGTACCCCGTACCCCCATTTTTTTTACATTTTTTCCTTTTCTTATTCATCAAAAGAAGGCCGATTTTACATAGAATACGATGATGTATAACAAATTTAGAAAATTAATAATTGTAAAAATAGAAAAATAATAATAAAGCTTCAAAATTAATAAACTTGTCTATTAATATAAATCAAATGAACTATAACAGAAATAAGTTTTTATTCTTAACCAGCATAATACATGGTCTCAAGGTAGATATCTTCATAGAAAGCTAATAACGGGGGACGGGGTACCCCATACCCCCGAATTTTTTTACATTTTTTTCTTTTTCTTATTCATCAAAAGAAGGCCGATTTTACATAGAAAACGGTGATGTATAATAAATTTAGAAAATTAATAATAGTAATAATAACTCAAGATAAATATATGTACGTGTATATTTATGATGAATTTGATATGCACTTATCTACGCATACGTGAGTTTATTTAATTATTCAGTCACTTCAGATATAATTGGTAATTTGCATTATAAATTTAACGCGATAAGGGATCTCGTGATTAATCATATTATTATATAGATAAAAATAAATCCCCTAATGCATAGTAATTAACCACAAACGTGTAAGTGGTCACGTCTGCATTTTTTTAACATAATTAGGTGTATTGTGTGTTTGTACACGCACAAACCTATATGTTTCAACGTTTGTAAATTATGAAAATGCAGCTGTAGGTTACCCTCAGTAGTAAGAATGTATTATTTAACTACTAGATTTATTTTAAATTAGTCACTTACCTAAATATGCCTATAGATAAGACAAAAAGAACGACCATTGCCACTTCCGTGCTTGCTATGTGCTATCTATCTACAAATTGAACCCATAAAACATGAACATGCGCGCATTGTAAGTATTTGGTTTCCTAAGTAAATTTCCTAACTATGGATAAAATCACAAAGTAATTTAATAAAATTCCCAATTATTTTGCAAGCATTTTCGGATTGTTCCACAGAAAGAGGCCGTCTGTGTAGAAGTAAAAATGAGTCATTTAAAAGATGTTATTTCTCATGCTCAGATCAAAAAAATCTCCAAGATTCGTACATTATAAAGTTAAAAAGAAAATGATGAAATAGTTAAAAGTAAAAATGTAATTTAATTTTTAAACGGTTAAATCGCTTTTGACCCACGCTCTGCTTACTAATCTCACGTAATAAATAATCCTCAAAATAAACACTCACATTATCCATAATGACGTCAAATCTCTCAGTAAATATCATAAATTCCCCGTGCATACAAGAAGAGGGAAAAAAGCATTCACAACTTCCAAAGTGAAGGTACGAGTTTACTATAAATTACCGGCTCGCACGTTGTAAATAATTTTCATCCGGGAACCATAACAACTGTCGCGTTCACCCTCATTTTTAATCGCATCCGTGGAGAGCCATATTTTCCCCACTTGTACGGAAAACAGGGGAAAGAAACGAGAAAAACGCTAAATAAAATGCGAGGGTAGCAATGAAAATATATTCAACCTAAAACATCCGCTCGTTTCATTTAACTAAGCGGCTATTTTTGAAAATCTCATCCCGAGAACGGATTATGCACCGGAGTATACCGAAAGGATGTATTAAGGTGTGATTATAAGGGGAACGATACTTTTGAGCGTTTGCCGCTGCAAGAGATGGGACTGGTGTTGTAAATTCTCATAGAATGTCAGAAAGTTTCTGCATAAATATATGTATTAATGAGGAACGTTTGTTTTTGTTATGGATTAGCCGGATAGGCGGCTTAGAGAGGTGCTATTTTGCTGATGCGTATTAATGGAAATGTGCTCTGGGTTGAGATCAACATATAGTTTGCTAAGAGTCTCGAAGTTTTTATGAAAAGTATGCATGAAGAGGATTAGGGCTGTGTGGAATTGTGAGTATCTGTCTATATAAAATTGGATAGATTTTGAAATTCCTGTGTAGTTCGGCAAATACTGCAAAATTGCTTAAACGAAGTAGGAAAACAGAAGCACTCAATTTTGTCAATGAAATTGAATTCAACTTTGTATCGTGGAAGATTTCAAGAGAAGACGGAAATTCTACGGATTGGATTCAAGTAATACAGGAAGAAAAATTTTCGAAAAAATGCTTAACTTTTACTGAAACATTACTGTCCAAACTAATTATCTTAACCAAGAACCACCCTTGTGAAAATTGCCGAAATGAAATCATGCGTGGGGTTTGCCATGAGATCATAGGCATCACAGTTCAGAGTAATTTTTAACCCCTCTGCTTGAGGTGTTCCATGTGCAAAAACCAAATAAAAGCTAGGACGGATTATTTGGCAAAGTAAACTGTCAAAAAAATCTGTTTTTAACAGATGAAAAGATTTAGCTTGATGGAACTAAAATCGTATGGACGATAAGCATGCAAGATCTAACCGAAGATACGGTGCTCTTAAATGAAGGCTCCAAAGATGGCAACAATGAATATTCTAGTGATGCAAGTAGACCTAAATCATCCCTAAATGATTATGTTGGTATGATAGTAGAGTCAGCAACGCGTTAGCAGATTATACACTGCCTAAAATAAGGACATCTCAATTTGTCTGTTATACAGTTCGATTTGGTTTTAATTTAGAAAAAGATGTGCTTCTTGAAGATAAAATGAAACTGAAAGAATAAATGAAGTATGCATAAACGCCTAAACCATAACTGAAGATAGATAATCTGGGATTTTTGGCATTCACAATTACAGGTGGCAGATAAATTAGGGAACACACATCGTGGAAATATGGGTCTTCTAGAATTAGGGAAAATCATTGACAATCACCAAGATATTGAGCAGAGAAAAATCTGAAGAGAAAAAGAATCGCTTTGAAAACTGAAAGAACCATCACAAGAGCATGTAGAATAATAACAAAAGCCACATAATAACGAGTAATATTGCACGGAATTCCCAATAATTAAGGCACGCACCATGAAGAAATGCTAAGTCCTATCATGTCAATTGAGGACGGCTAACAGTATATTCTTAATCTGACTATCTTATTCACAAAAAAGAGAAACGAGATCCCAAGAAAAGGTTCTGAAAATGGGAATAAAACCTGCCATTGGCGAGCAAATTAATTTCTGGGAAAACCAGAAAACGTTCCAGTATTGGAACAATTGTCCTGGTTTTGTATGTGCAAGATAATGCATTTCGTCCAATAATGTCAAAACCAAGACATTACTTAAACTTGACGTTAAAAGTATCAAACTAATTGTTTCGCTTTTTAATAGTCAGCAAATTCAAAAAGCGCCTAGAATCAGGCTCTATGATAAGAACGAATGCCGGCTATGTTTGGAGGTAGACGAAGCAGTAGAATAGTTATTCTGTCTCCGCCTAGCCGCCATGGGAGTCAGGTATATGATTTTTAGGAAAATTTGCTTCTCTTTGTAAGGCCTAAAAGGGATCTCATTAAACAAAATTTAGTTTATTCTATGAACTCTAAGATAACATCTGCCCTAAAATAAGTTCTAGTGGTCGCAGTGGATGGTACGATTAGATTAATCAAATCATGTGGATGATATCTTGATAGCAATACATACATCTGAAGGAGTTCTTTTGGAATTAACAATAAAAGCCATGAAATGAAAGACATGATCGTATACAAACAGCTATTTTTTCATGGTTAACACGAACAAAATCGTTGTAGTCTATATATTGGCTATAAAAGTGCTTAGGTTCTTACAATGCAAAGAAATAATGGGATTCATATCAGTTTGTGGCGGCATAATGTCTATTGCCTTTATAAAAAAAAAATAATTTGATGCATTGGCATTCTTTGAAAGTGAATTATGTCGCCTTTCTTAAACCAAGAAGTGTGCTTTCCATTCCTGTCGTTTGTCGAGGAATTTTCAGTTACACTTGATTGATCCTGTACTTACAAAAAGTACTTAACAAAAATACCTTGTATAATAAGGACTATACATTAGATCATAAGAGCAATAGCACGCAGATCATTAATTTGAATAAGGAAAGTGATATGGCAGTTTATGAATCCTTAAATTGAAAGCAAAAATACCGGCACGACAAGTTTATGCTTGTTAGTACTTTCAGAGAATGTTCAGGTAAATTTATATTGGCAAAATTAACTAAAATGTAGCAAAAATATATTTCATTACATTCCAGAAGAAGGCCCAAGAAAATTTAACTGCAAATTTATATTTTCTTTCCTTTAAGCTCCTGTTCGTAAATATTACTCTTTTCAAATCAATATTACATACAATTCCCTTGACGCTCAATACATGTACCTTATCTTGGCAACAAAAAACGAACACAACATCGATTTATTACCTGAATCTTGCCGACCGGCGGCGACACAACGAGGAAGATACGCATGGTGGCTTTCAGGAAGTCGTCCCTGTTCGCGTTCTTCGCCTCATCTTTCTTGCCGAATCGTTTCTGGCCGAATGGCGCGCCGGATTTGACCGATCGCTCGCCCGCTAACGTTTTGTCACTCTTTCGAACACCTTTTAGACTAAAACTACTCGTCGGCGACGCTAGATTATGTACATTTTTAACGGAGACGCTCTTCGACTTGTCTTTGGAGGTCAGGGCCTTGAAATAGTCCTGAACTTTGGGCGGGGGGTTCTGTTCGACGCTCTTCTGCCGAGTGAGGGGTTTCTGGGTCTTCTCCGCGGACGACTTGTGCGAGTCGTCCTTGCTTTTCTTGAAAAAGTCGAACCTGGACGCACGATACGGCCAGTGCAGGTGTATGGGGATTTCGTTCGGAGACGTGGTTGTGGTCATTGGTGTTTGAAAATATTGCAAATATTGACAACAGAACTTTCACTTAAAATTCTTATTCAGCAAACCAAAGAAACTGTGATGGTTTCAATTTATTTATTTGTTGGACATTAACATTCTTTTGGACTAAAACAATTTTCATATAATTGTGCCATAACGGAATGGAGTGGTAGCAGCCATCTTTAAAGGTTGCTTATCAAATGAAACAGGTATTTGTGACAGCCTTATTAAAGTTTATTTTAAACGACTTTCCACAGCAAAGACAAAAAATCTAACTCTAGGCAAACTACTGTTGAATCCAAAGACAAAGAGGCCAGGACTGACCATGGCAGTAGAAATCAGTAAAGGACAAGGAACGAAGTGTGGGATATCGGTTGTTAAGTAAAAACGAGACGGAGACTTAAACAGAAAAAACCAAGTGGTTGTGGTATTTCCATAAACCTCCGGTCAGACGACTGCCACCAAGAAAAAGACTTCTTCATTAAAAAAAAAAAAAAGAACTAAACAAAGTACATACTTTATTACATTAGGAAAAGAGTAATGTGATTTCTGGGATTGCTGTCGATGTTCTTTCACATAGACTGCTATCCCCAGAAACCCGATTGCTTTTGTTCTTTGCTAAAATTGTCTTAATTCCCATACCGTCCGATCCACTGATCCATCTTTGGATACAGTGTTTGGACCATGACCATATTACTGTAGAGATTTAACATGAAAATGATATGCAGAACAGCAGGACATTTTTAATGAATGATTGGGATAATTATAGTCTCAACCAGTTAATGCAACTAGCATTCAATTCTGGGAATGTCTTGGCAAACTAAATAACCTAGGCAAAGAAAACAAAGTTACACTATGCTGGGTAGCAGGACATACTGGAATCAGCGGCAACGAGGTAGGTAATCTATTAGCAAGAAGGGCCGCCACAACTTCGTTTGTGGGACCAGAACCGTTCTGCGGCATAGGCATGAGCACCTACAAAAAAGAACTCAAAGACAGGGAGGAGAAGCTCAGAGCTTCCCTCTGGGAAAATCTCCATGGTCTGAGACATTCCAAGGTATTCCTTGGAAATTACAATAAGAAAAGAGCAAAGACCCTGCTAGAATTAAGCAGAAAGAGACTACGCATCCTTGCAGGGCATTGTCATCTGGGGGAACACATGACAAGGATAGGTCTGAAACAGAATAGTGATTGCAGGTTTTGTGTAGCGGAAGGTGAAAGTCCGGAACACCTAATATCCAACTGCACTGTTATCACAGAAACTCGTGCCAACTATTTTGGCAAAGATGTCATAGACGAGGGAGAAATACCCTCCTTGAAACCATCAGAGCTATTGCAATTTATTAAAGTTCTTAGACTGGATGGGAAGCTATAAGTGCGGGCAAACCCTAGCAGCTTACAGCTGATGTAGGGGAGCACAATAGATCGACAGGTCGCGGTGCAATTTTACCCTAATTAGATCTAATCTAATCTACCATAAAGTTTGAATGATTTCAAGTGTCTATAAACTAATGCAATAAGAACAGCTGGATGCCAACATGACACTTTTGAAGTATTCAAATCATATTTAGTTATCAAAAAATTTTAGATCATCAGCTCTGACACGAAATAAAACCTTATTCCAGAGTTTTAAGTCAAACTCAAGATTCAAACTAATTTTTTTTAAAGTTTCTATAAATATAATTCCAAAATTATATTTTCAAACACCAATTCCAAATCACCAAAACTTCCACGCACCTGCTCTGGGTTAGGGAATTCTTTCTGGAGATGGGCTGCTGTGGCGACACGGGATTGGAAGTGGCGGCGGCGGCGGTCGTCGGGGTCGCCGTCGGCGTCTCTTGCGACGCGGACGCATGACGCTGCACCCGGCGACGTATGGAACCGACGAGCCTGCGCCACTCGTGCGGCTTTCCCTCCTGATCCGGCGATTCGATGTTCAGACTTTCGCGCGCAATTTTAAAATTTCTCGACGTGAACGATTTCACAACGTCGAACAGGACTCTGTTGCCGCTTTCGGCGCGAATTTTCACGGCAGTATTTCTATGAAACTATATCGTGCGACCCTCGTAATAAACGCATCTTGTAACGGCCGTAGATTAAGCGCGTTTGATCGGTCCATAAATACAAGAAGAACACCGAATTATGACTAGGTTATCCTAAGTTTTTTCTAGTTTGATTTTAACTACAAATAAGCGCATCTGCTTTCCGTTTGGAGAACTTTTTTTTAAATAAATCACAACAAAACTAAATCAAATTCCAGATAGTTTATTTACACTTTATTACAATTGAGTTACTTGTTGTTTATGACTTCTGAAATGTAAGACAAAGGAGCATTTAATTGGGGCACAATAATAACACTGACTTGATTTTGATCTTTTTATTTATTTTATTGTAATGGTCAACAGCCCAAAAAAAAGCCCAATATTGGAAATAGTAACACAAAAAAAAGCAAATCAACTTCTTTGTAAGAACCTATCGATGATGATCTCATTGTAGGATAGTGCATTTTCTTTGTTCGAGCTTATGACTCACGCGCTCTTCAATATACCTGCCCGTACGGTTTACCTAACAGTGTTAGTTTTTAGTTAGTTATTCGTCGATGTTCTTAGTATTAAAATCGTGTTAATAAACCTGCGTTATTGGAAATTGTATTTTTAATTCCACAAGCCCTAATAACCAACAAATACATTTACATAAATAATTTTATAGTTGATATTATGATTCTGTGGGTTCTGTTTAGCATGATATAACATAGCAATATATGTGTATATATTATATACAAGCTAATTAAATTCAACAAATACATGGAGAGTAAAATATTTTTTTTTTAAATTATGCAGGTTGCTAAAATAGTAATTTGTTTTACACAAAACAGTAAATAAACTAAGCCACTGACTATCAAAATCCTTGAGTATCTTTTTCTAATTTGTTTCTTTTAAAGTGGCCCATCCAGATACCTATTAAATAAAATACTGAGTGCATCGTTTAAAAAATACAACTTCGATATGTAGCTTAAAAATTGAAGATTCTGTATATTATTTTAAACATATTTTTAACATGGGGTCAGATATGATGTATATTTAATATATATAGTTTATAAGCAATCTTGACAGTTGGGAGAACAAATTAAGTCAGATATTAGAAAAATAATAAAACCGGGATGCAATCAGTGAAAAACAAAACAAAAGACGCTACAAAAATAGAAAAAAAAACATAGGTAGTAAAATTGCCATCTTATGAAAATTTAATATTGTTACATTATCAAATAATTTACACTGCAAAAAACAAACTTTAAAAAAACAACTTTTGTTTTATCATTTAAATATCAAAGCTTCCAGGATATACCTACCTAAATTAAATTGAAAGCAAATATTTGCTCTTAATTGGTGAAATTCAACACTAACAAAATATTTCACACAGTAAATTCAGCGGGAAATGTCAGAAAAACACTCGTTTATATTCCTATCGTATTAAATTACAAAACTTATCCGCCCGTGGCGAAATCAGAGCAGGGAAGTGTATAAATGAAAATGTCAGAGGGCACGCATTTTGCGCCTACCATCCGACATATAATCATTTATATCGATATAAAATACTTTTCTAAATTTACATAAACATACATAAATTCAATAAATTTATCTTATTAAGGCAAGTGTTTCCGATTATAAAGCTAAATTTTAATGAGCTCCACGAATACTTCCCGGATCGAAGTGTGTCCAAAGCCTGAAGTGAAGACCGCGTTTGTGACTAAAGTTAATAAAGGCGTCGTACAAATTAAATTAAAAAAGTTGCAAGTCAACCGCATTTTACGATGTTCATTCTTCGCCAGGTGTTGCTCAAAAAAGTTACTCTCGGGAAACTTCAAGAATCGCCTTAACAAAGTTAATAAGACGGGAGAAGTTTCCCACCTCGGTAAAGCTTGTCATAGAAGCCACGTTTATCTTGATTTTATTAAGTCCGCCAAATAACGCGAATAGTCACGACATCTCAACGCTAGATTTAAGTGTTGTTTAATTGTTTCTTCTGGGGATACAAACGTTTGAATAAACAAATTAATATATAAACACGAGCATTTTTCAAATCAAATAAGTAAAAACTGGTTCATTATAGTTTATAATACTATTCTTTAATAATTATAATTTGAAAAAAATAACAAAAATGTATTAAAAAGTAAAATTTAAAGTAACCGTGGGTATTGTATTTAAAATGTAATTCAATAATGATAAAGCAATGGCCTCCATTACTCTAGGGGCCACAATTACCCTGGTTTCCCTTATAATATTAGAAAATATTGTAAAAAATACAATATTTATTTTTATTTTAACAATACATTTGGATCGATAAACCCAAGTTAGCTATCGTTTCAATAAACTGGTTTTTTGATGGTGCTATGCAAATATCAGTCCAAAATATTAGTTTGCGCTAAACATACACATCAAATAAAAACAAAATTAAGATAATAATAATAATAATAATATATTTCATTCCATAGATACAAAAGTGTGTGGAACAAGTCAATGTCAATTGGAGTTAACAGAAATACACATATACACAAATACACATACACAATATACATCACATTACGATAACAAATAATGTAAAACTTGAGTGTTTGCTAACGTATTTCTATTGCAAAAAAATCTTCAATTTTATATAAAATATTTGATTTAAGAATTTTCTTTAATTTGTTTTTGAAAGTTATGAAAGGCAGGATTTTTAAAGTATTTGGCAAATGATTATAAATACGTCTGCATTGGAACAATGCAGTTTTCTGTAATTTAGTCAAGTGCGTATAAGGTGGCACCAAGAAACCATTTAATGTATTTCTGGTGCCATGATTATGTGCTAGTTCAAATTTTTTTAAAAAATCATTATAATTACTTTTGACAAACAATGCGCACTCAAGTATATAAATAGCCGGAACGGTAAGTACACTAAAGTCTCTAAAAATGTCTTTACACGTGTCACGCCTTCGTATGCCGAAAATTGATCTTAGACACGCTTTCTGCAGGATGAAGACTCGTCCCACGTCGATGGAATTTCCCCAGAAGACAATCCCATATCTCAATCGAGAGTAGACATTAGCATAATATACTGAAAGAGCTGATTCAATGGTCACATTTTGTGCAATAACTTTCAGCGCATAACAAGCACTGCTCAATTTGCCCGATATATTCTCAATGTGGGAACGCCAAGATAGATCGGAGTCAAGCCTCCATCCCAGGAACAGCGTCTCATCGGAACAGGTAAGAGTTATATCATTATGCTTGACACTAATATGTTCTGAGTTCTTGTTGAACATTATTAATTTAGTTTTGTTCATGTTTAGTTCTAAATTATGGTGTATAAACCAGTCTTGCAGCACCAGTAAATTATTTTCAAGTGTCTTAATTAAATTAGCATTTTCTTTTGCTCTCGTGATCATAGTAGTGTCATGTGCGAACATTAGGATTAGATCAGAAGTTATATTGGGCAGATCATTAACATATAATAAGAAAAGCAAAGGCCCCAAAATCGACCCTTGTGGCACGCCGTCAGGAACAACCATCCAGTCAGACCTAACTTCACGTCCTCTCTCATCATGACCCACTACACATTGACGTCTATTTGTTAAATACGATTCGATCCACTGAAGAGAATATCCACGGAAACCCACAATTTCCAGTTTCTCAAGGAGCACTCGATGATTTACTCGATCAAACGCCTTAGATAAATCCATGAAGATACACGCCGTCTGTTCACCCGCTTCTAGTCCTGTTATTATCTCCTCTAGTAATTGAAACATCGCTCGCGTCGTGGATCTGTTTCTAATATAACCATTCTGTAAGGGGTTAAAAATATTATGTTTTTCAATAAATTTTTCTATTCGTCTGTAAACAATTTTTTCAAATATTTTAGAGATATTTGACACTATAGAAAGAGGTCTATAGTTTTCAAATTCAGATTTTCGACCCTTCTTGTGTATTGGTTTAACAAGCGATAGTTTCAGCTGGTCTGGAAACACACCTCTCATTAGGGATTGATTTATGATATGAGTCAGAGGAACAGCTAGTACCCAACAACAGATACACAATCATGCCCCACGGCAGCTGTGTTCTTTAAATTATTAATTGTGTTTATTATTTCAAGTTCATCTACAGGATAAAACATACATGATTGTGGTGTAAATTGGAGTTTGTGTTGCGTTTGAGCATTGCTGTCATTACTTAATTTGCTTATTTTTACGAAATATCGATTCATATTCGACAGAACTCTTTCCTTGTTTGGCTCATCCTTACAAAGATCATTTATACTAAAAGTACACTTCTTATTTTTTCCTATTAGCGTATTTACTACGTCCCACGTTGCTTTCATGGAATTTGCTTTATTTGCTATATGTTTGCGTAAGTTTCCTTTTTTACGCGTTTTATCTCATTATTATAACTTTCACAGAATCCCCTGTACACATGTTCATCAATCCTGTTTTGAATTAATCCTTCGTATAGTTGTCGTTTTATTTTTGATAGCATTTTTATTTGCTCCGTAAGCCAATTCAATTTCAAATTCTCATTATTCGCTACGGTTCTTTTGACTGAAAATTTATACAACGCTGTTTGCAATATGTTTAGAAAATTGTTGTAACTTTCATTTACATCATTTGTTTCCATCACAACTTTCCAGTCGGTATTGAACATTTGAAGATATATCGATAATACTCATCCATATGGTTAATCCAAAATGTTCACCATTTGTTTAAATAAAACGCAGCACTTTAATAGCAATGAACAACTAGATTGAAATTTATTCATAAACCTTATAAGCTTGAAATATACAGTTCAAGTTTAGAAATTTGTTTATGAAACAGGCTACAGCTGTAGTTGCTAAATTACACCAAATTATATTTACTCGACATGGTTAGCTCTTCCGATAACACATTTTAAGCGAAGATTCCAGAGGTATAGCGAACAGGAAAAAAGAGCTAAACCCAGGGAATTTCCGTCCGTGTAAATGTCAAGAATACAATGCGATGGTTACCTTTCATTATGAGGAAAACATGTTTAGCATTCTCATTACTGAGTTACCTGATCGCTGGAGGTATTACAGAAGGCTTTTACTTTACAAGGTAAATATACGAAAGCAAAAGTTTAATTAATAAAAGCGGCTTTGCGCGTTAAGTATGTGAGCCGTCGGTGATGGTACGAGGAAGTGCCCACCTCCCCACCCGAACGAATGAAAATTACAATCATAACTGAAAACAAAAATCCTGAAGCGCTCTCTTCTCATTTTGAATATTTCTCTTTGGTTTAACAGGACTAAACTTTTAATTTGTAAATCGAGATAACAAGGGACGAGTAAAATTATATTAGAAGCGGTTTGGCGTTGAGTTACTCGTTCATAATTGCCGTAACTACGCTCCCATGTCGGTGGAAAAGTGCAATTATCGGAAAACCACAGTAAGGCTATTAATTTTGCGCGAGTCTAGTTTGCGGCGAAGTTTATTGGATTAAAATTTTAATTACTGCCGTCTTAATTAAGTTCTGTAAATTGGATATAAACAGTGTTCAAATTTTATGTGTAAGTTTGTGTTAGCCCAAAAGTAATTCGCCCTAAAAAAAAACTGCTGCTAACAACCATGGCGATGAATGCAATTAGAATATCTTCAAGCCAACTCCTTTAATTTCAATTCGCTTGTAACAAGAACTTTGCGAAAGAAAAATTGCATTTCATGTAAATATTTTTGCGAAAGGATAAATTTCTGTGCTACGATCATATTTTAACGGTAATAAAATTAAATTCTTATTCTTAAATCTGGGACGTGGATTCTAAATTTAAAGAGAAATAAATTGTTTTCTTTTCTAAACCACTCCTTACCGCAACTTTTCATTACTTCTATCATGAAGTCCACTTTGCTGCACGCGAATGATAAATTTTATGTGAAAGCGGTTGCTTTGTGTGCGAGCAAATGTTAGTTTGATTGCACGATTGCAGTACAAATATGGGATAAAATAGCGGACGTAGAATTGACCTAACCTTCGATTGTTAAACTATGATGGAATGGCGGTTAATAAATTAAAAACTGTATGGCAATGATATTTTGGGTTCAAAATCAATAATATAAAAACAGCTAGTTTTTTTTAACTATTGATAGGGCTACCGATTTATAATAACAACCGTCTCTTAGACGCTTCGTCACTACTTAAAATTACCAGTTATCGAAGGAAAAAAGTTGTAATTCAAGTAGAAGAAGATTATTGAAATGCTACTAAAAACCAAAAGTAAATAAAAGTTATGGCTGGTAGAAATTGACCCTATAAACTATATATTTTTGAAAAGAAAAAAAAAACACTCTCTCTAACTATGCTATTGCCCTCTACGATTTACATTTAAAAAAAATCAACTTTATGCTGCTGAAAACCAATGAATAAGCCGAATGATTTCAACCGATAGCCGTTGATTTTCAACGGCTCCCTTCGTAAGCATATTCAAATTTCGCGCTTCCTAGCCGGCACCCTCATCGACCAATCAAGAAGCCCCAAGTGGGTGTGGCCAAGACAAAAGGCAGGAGTGGAGGGGATAAGAAATAAATCTAGACCTTATGGGAATTTGTGCCAGAACTCCCATAACTGTTCTACTAGAATACAATTTTAGAAATTTTCTTCAGTAAGGATTCATCAATTATTAGGTACAAGCTTGCTTGTACTAGGTGGCAAAAAGTCATCATCCTATCGGAAGATGCCATATTTTTTGCAAATGGCGGTAAATGTCAGTTCTGCTTTGCGAACGCGGAATAATTGTTTCGATTTTTTTGCCTGATTATTCGTCGATGGTGTTGGCACAGCGTAAATTTAGACGTAGATTTTCCGGTCGTCCGACACCAACTGGGCAAACACTACGGCGTTTAGCTGCTCGCCTAGAAGAGCATGGGACAACACGAGATGCTGTTAGGTGTGGACGGCCCCGGAGCTGCCGTTCTGAAGAGAATATCCCGGCTGTGGCTGAAGATGTCGCAGAAGACCTCGGAGTATCGACCAGACGACGACGTGCCACACAATTGGGCATCAATCGGCGGTCTTTACAGAGAATTTTGGTGAAAGACTTGAAGATGTTTCCCTACAAAGTGCAGACAGTGCATCAACTGCTAGCCGTTGATCGCCAGGCGCGTGTAATCTACGCTCAAACCATCCTGAATTACGATCACGAGAAAGACAACCTCTCATCGAAAATCATGACCGACCAGGCCCATTTCCATCTCTGTAGATATGTGAATAAGCAGAATTATCGCTTCTGGGGCACCGAAAATCCGCGTATAACACACGAAGAGCCATTGCACCCGCTCAAAGTGACTGTATGGTGTGGTGTTTACGCTGGAGACGTTATCGGGGTTTATTTTTCTGTGAACGGCGAGCGCTACGGAGTCATGCTCAACGACTTTCTCCTTCATCGACTGGACGAATTGGGACTGGAGAACATGTGGTTCCAACAGGATGGAGCAACGGCGCATACTGCACGAGCCACAACCGAAATTCTGAGGGCTACATTTCCGGGTCGCCTAATCTTTCATTTTGGTGATTTGCACTGGCCGGCAAGATCGCACGATTTAACCGTTCTAGACTTCTTTTTGTGGGGTTTCTTGAAGTCACGAGTCTACGCCAACAAGCCTCAGACTCTTGAAGCCCTCAAAGAGAATATCCGTGAGAAATGCAGGAATCTATCGTCGGAAGTTCTGGCAAGAGTGATGGAAAATGCCATCAATTCTAGCGAGGCCACTGAGCCGATATCATTTTCTCTACTTAATGAAAAAAAAAAAAAAAATTAGACATCAAATAAACACAATCCAAAAGCAAAACTACAATTTTTCATTTATTAAAAAAAAAAAAAAATACAGTCAAAGAGCATCGGATGACAACTTTTGCGCCACCTTCTATAAGTTATGGTTTAATTTTTTTTTCTAAATTGAATCTCAGGTAAGTGTATTATAGAATTTAATATGGTATTAAATATCTTTCAGTACAGCTATAGAACGGTTTTTTGAATTTCATTTAATTTTGTTTTAGGTCTAAAAGCCTCTAGTATTCTTATCATGTGACAATATACATTTTTCAAAAAAGTCGGCATAATATTATTTTTTATAAATGAAGTACATTCCAGTATACTTATATAAAGTTGAAAATGCAAACATATTCTTTTTGTTTTAAAATCGGTTTATAAAAGTCCTTTCTTCTCATTCCAAAAATTGTCCTGACACCAACTTTCTGTGCCAAAAAAAAACCTGAGTCAACTCTGTAGCATTTCCACAAAACATTGCACCCTATTGAAAACGTGCATGCACATAAGTACAAAGTTCAAATGCATAACTAAGTCGATATATTAAGGATGATGACAGAATCTGTGTCTGGGTAGTCCATGACAATGCCCCGCCAATATTTATACCTAATCGCGCACAATTTTCACAATACTCTCATTAACGTATGTTAACAACTCTAACACTTCGTCATTAAACATCACTATTTTTGTTTTATCAAAATTAAGTTTTAAGTCGTGATTTGTAAACCCGTTGTTTAGTGTTGTTTCTATGCTGCTTTCAAGTTTCACCAACGGCACTTCATACTTTTTGCGCATAATATTACTGACGAATCACCTGGGAATAGGACCACCAAACTGTCAATGGCATCCGGGTGACCACTGCTATAAAGCAGGAATAATAATGGTCCCAAGACCGAACCTTGGAGAACTCCTCGGGGAATATCATTGTATTTAACTATATCTAAAATCATTTAAGTTCAGTTTGGTTCTTCACGTCCTTGTATTTGTTTAACAATTTCCCATGTTGCTTTTGTTTTATTATTGGAATTTTCTTCCTCAATTTAATTTTTCAGATTTTCGCAAATATTTTTGTATATTGAAGGGTTGAGCTGCCATCGTTTGCAGCTTGTTAGAAAGATTATTTATACTCTAATTCATGTAAGTTGAACATTGGAATGGTATTAAAGCAATAAAGACGAGTTCGAAACATAAATTTAATAGATTCATAATACAAACTTCCATAAACAATTCGGGGTAAATTTCTCTCATTGTTTGAACAGCCAGCTCGCCTTAGAAATCCCCGGATTTCATAGAATTTACCGAATTATCGAACCAGATTCCGCTCGCGACGTATAGATCGCAATTAAGCCTCGCTGAAAAACTATCTTATCGCTAAGTACACATTTCAAAGCTGCGCTACCGTAGCGCCACTATCAGCGAAATGCAATTAATGCCGCCGATGACGGCGAACAAAACAGCAGCACTGAAACTGTATTTCATTAAAACTTTATCAATTGGAGTATCCGTCGACCGTGAAGAATGCCATCCTTTTCGTGCGGTCCGTAGGTCGAAACCGGCACCAGCAACCGCTCACTCGTCGTGTTGTATATATACGGTGACTTGTTGGGAACTTCAAAGTTACACGAATCCTCGCTTAATAATAGCGTACGTCTCGCAATAATTCAACCACGATCCCTCGACAGAATAACGTTGTTGGGGCTCAGACTTAATGAATAAATATCAGGGGAAAAGGCCGGCTAGACGTGGGTGTAAGTTATAGCGAATTAAAGCGAAATATTGAGAAATAATATTGTGTTGCCATACCGAAATTAAATGCTGAAAAGAAGATCGTTACTGGTTGACCTAAAATTAACGGGTTTCTGTTGCGTTAGACGTCCTAATCCTTGGAGCTAAGCTACAACCTCATAATAATGAAAAAAAAAAAACAAAACAGATAACGGTCATATATGACATTATAAATGTTAGCAAAGATTAATAAATAAATCCTTCCGGATTAAAGTTAATTAATCCAACCCCATTTTTAGACAGGTTTAAAGCAGTGTAGGAAGAAATATTAAAATACGATTCCATGATAAATAATTTTAAGGGAACCGTCACCTTTCATTACTTTTATTAATAATTAGCAAATTCTTTAAGGTTTATTCGGACAATTTTAATCTATTATTAGTTAGCAATTCATTTTATTGGAAACAAAGCGAAATATAGAAAATATGTAAATATTGGTATTATTTAGCTAACTTTAGCGGTTTCGCTGTTATAACATTTTTTCCTCACAGTCGGACCATTGTTTGAATTTTTTTTTGGCAATTTAGGGATAGACTAAGAAACACTCACATAATTTTTTTTCAAGTGATTTATGAAAGCAAGATAATTTTAGATTGGCATTCGCAAATTGTCATTTGTTTCTAAAATTTCAAATGGCACCCAAAAAAAAAATACATCCCTGGAAAGCCGAAATTCAAAATTGTTCATTGGTACAAAAAACAAAACAACACATCTCATAAGGAAATTTTTAAGAAAGAAAAAGTTGTTATGTCAATTTGTCGGAAAATGTTTTTTTTCCGGAATTAAGTCTGTGATGATAAAACAAAAGAAGTGCAATTGTCAAAAAATAAAAAACAGTAAATAAGAATAAAGTGATAGCAGGAACATTGTGCTCTGATAAATGTTAGATGTAAGAAGAAAACTATATATCATTGAAGATAGAGGGCTAGCGGGAATATAATATTGAAATGTTTAAGGTGTAAGGTTTTTTTAATTGGTGTTATAATATATAATATTATCATCTTTTTAAGTTTTTTTTTTAAGTTAAATGATAAAAGTTAAAAAAAAAACTCTCAAAATTTATGTAACAAGTGTTATTTTTTGTTTTCACATTAGCGAAAATGTCAATATTACACAATTTTTTTGGCAAACATTTCCACTAGCTTGGAACTAACAAAGGTGTCCCTCAAGGGTCTATTCTTGGCCCTATTTTATTTTGCATATATACTAGTCAACTGCCCACACGGATTTGTCACTCCAGTATTCATATGTACGCCGATGACACTCAAATTTTTATCCTAAAGATATTAATCGGGTAGTGGATCTCATTGATCGTGATTTAACACAGATTTCCGACTTTGCATCTGATTACTTGCTTAAAATTAATCCTGCGAAGTCTGTGGTACTATTCTTTGGGGAGCCTAGAAGTGTAGAAGGCAGCAAGTCTGCACTTACATTAAAGATTAGCGACTCCAACTTGCAGCTGTCTGATTCTGCTAGAAACTTGGGAGTAATTATGGACAACAGCTTTCGTTTTAGAATGCATATCTCTGGTATACTTCGCACGGCGTACTGCAGATTAAACATGTTATATCCCCTTAGAGTGATTTTGGGCGTCCGTGCGAAAACTGTGTTGTGCGAGGTCTTTGTACTCTCACCGTTTCACTACGCTTCACAAGTGTATGGCCCTTGTTTGGATGCTGCTGACAGGGACAGAGTACAGCGACTTCAGAACGCTTGCATGAGATTTATCTTTGGTATAAGAAAATATGATAGAATTTCACACAAGCTCGTAGAATTGAAATGGTTAACAATGCAAAACCGTCGTAAAGTGCTTTAAGGCTTTACCATAAGTTGATCTCAATGACAATACCGTCATATCTCTTAGATAAAATACGCTTCCGCACGGACGTACATAATATTAATATTAGGAGTAAGGGTCTCATTACGCCACCGCTACACAGAACTACATTTTATGAAAGGTCCTTTTCATTTAATATCTACTCCTTATACAATTCATTGCCAGCCAGTCTTAAAACATTGGGTGTGGGACCATTCGAACGCGCGCTTGTGCAGTGTGTGTATGAAAGACAGTCATACCTACCATTTTTTTTGTTCCTTGTCTTTTTCTTTTTTTTTTAATTTTCTGTAATTTACATCGCAGAATGCTTAGCATAGTTTGTAGTTTTAGGCATTTATCTATGTGCAGTAGTGTTACTGCTACTGTAATGGTATTATTTTTATACATAGTGTAAAAACAGGGGGTGGCATTCGCTATCCGTCTGAACTGCTCCTTATGGTTCAGCACAATTATTTTTTTTTTTGGTTTATTAATATTTTCTCTTGTTTTTTTGTAATTAATTATTATTCTCCTTATTTCTGTAACGTGCTGAATAAAGAAATATTATTATTATTGAGAGAAATAGTTATTTGTATCACTAGGCCAGAAACTATAGTTTTGCGAGGGTGAGTGTGGTTTGTGCGAATACTCGCAAAAGAGTTTCCGGCCGTGTGTTACACACTATTTTTTGAACCGACAAATCTTAATACTGTTGTAAATAATTAGGATAAGGGAGTTAAAACAATACAGGTTGGCAATACATATTACGTATGAATTGGAAATCAGGGTTAAGATACCTTAGTGTTTTGACGTTTTAATTTTCTTGGTAGTTTTGATACATATTCATCAATAATAAGGACAATGGAGACACCAGCTCATATTACAGAGGTTGCGTGTGAAGAAAATAGAATTGGAAAGAATATGAATTAATTAAGAGATTGTGTAACGAGAATTCTGTCATCTGTCATCGAATCTATAATTAATCACAGAAACGTCAGTAATTCATTTCTAAAATTACCAATATTTCTTTATAATTGTCATTACTCAATATTCGCTGGCGTACAGCACAACTAATTTTATTGTCGTTTCGTAAGCTCTAATTTTAGCTGCTCTTGATAGGTTTTTCGCTCTCAAAATTCTTGATAATGTCCCTACGTATTATTCTAACACTACACTGAGAGAAATAGATAGTACTCTTTAACATAAATATAGTATACTTTAATATATTTTATAGTTCCTATAGGGACAATCATATTTTATATTACCGGTGACAATATCTGTATAGTAAATATCTGTGAATACTTTTTATTAACTCGTATGGTAAAGTGTACTATATTTGTATTATTAATTTGAGCATACATGTTAGTAAATGTGAAAAAAATGTCTAGTAGCGCTGACTATATTTGATAATAACTGTTAACAATGAAAACTATAATAAATATAGTTTAATAATTTTTAATTATAATTAATTAATATAATTTGATTAGCCGGTGACAGCCGGGCGAATTGCCGTCGTATCGGGCAGGATTGCGGGAATCAGACCGGCCCGTGTACTGTAGAGTACTACCGGTATTGAAGCACCTCGTAATTCTCGTCTGTGGGCGATTGTCCACAGTACTTTTTACACGACGCGACGTTAACCATGTATAAGCATCATATAGATATTACGCAGCCACATTTACCGATCACAATTTACATTGAGTACGAATTTCAAAGATTATGAAACAAGCGTAGCGCCATCTTTACGACAAAAGCTGTAGTATCACATATTTATGTAGCTAAACCAATTATGAGTATTATGATATTCCTACTATATAGATATAAAACTATACAGCATTCATTTCATTCCATCTCATTATTAATGCCGTTTTCAATAATCAAAGTAAGGTGACTGTTGCAAGCACCTAACCTAACCTAAATAAACACAACACAGTAAATTTGCTACACCTGTTATTATAACTGTCTTCACTACATTATATGCAATTTATTATATTCACTTGTTGTAAAATATTGTAAAACATTTCACTATATTTTGTAGAAGATTGTCATACAATATTTTTAAACAATTTTATTGCTTTTTTTGTAACCGTGATATAGGAAAATGCAACGCCGTTGTTCTAAAATTTTGCACAATAGTAGGAATTCTTACTACAATTTCCGTCAAACAGTGAAGTGTAAATATTACAACATGGATTTTTCTCTGTGCAGACACAAACATGCACCGACACGAATACGTACACCTGTATCACACGTACATAACACGTGTGAGTGGCAATACAGCTTATTCGTCGATTTCTTCGGTAAAGATCGACAATGAATAGAGCAAGGGGTGGGAAGAGCGTTACGAACATTTATGTTAGAAATTGAATATGCATCGAATACCTGGTAACATCCAGATTTTACCTCTTACTATAAGCATGGTAACATCTGGTTATTTTACTCTTAATACCCCACATATTGTCGTTTTGACAATAATTATGTTACTAATTAACATAAAGAGATTTACTATCCAATTTCTACAATCCATTTTTCTCAGTGTAGGTAAAATAGGTTCATCATTGCCTGGTCTTAAACCTTTCGCAATTGTAGCTTACTCTGAACAACTAGGATACCATATTATCTTAACATTTTGTTCTTTGAGTCATTTTTGAAATTAAGTCATATGCCTGTTTGAAGTCAACAAAGAGCATACATGCAGGCTTAAGTTTTGTTCGTAGCTGTTGCTCTGGATTAAGATTACTGTCGTGTTAGACCATATACTTCTTAATATCAGTACACAGTTTTATATTAATATTACTCGCCATTTTGTAGTGGATATGGGGAGTTGAAGAAAAAAAACTAAATTTATGCTAAAGTAATCAGCATTTTTTACGAAAATGAATATATATATTTTCGTAAAAAAGGCTTTTAACAATAATCTGTTGGGCATATTGTAAATGACAAAAAGGAATAGAAAAAAATCACTTTAAGCGTGATGTAAAACTGTAAGAAACAGAGTTTTGGCCTGCGAAATACATGTAAGCATCAAAATGAGATACAACATCCCGTTATATATGAAGGGTAAATCTACTCCTACATACAAACGTATATAAGTGTGATGGGGCAGCAATAAGTAATCCTTAAAGCGAGTCATAAATTTGTTTCTCTCTCCGTTTCTTTCCTATGTATAAAGGCATGTTCTCATATGGGTGAATGTATTAAAAGTATTTTTTCATTTGGTAGTGTTGCCAAACAAATACTTATGTAACAATAAATTACCTTATATATAAAATAGAAAGAATGAGAAATCAATCAAAATCCTATAAATGCTTTAAAATTAATTTCTGAAACAATATCAATATGTTTGAGAAAAAGAAGAATACTAAATAGATACAGGTTAGAAGTTGACGAATGACAAACACAAACTGTTACTCTGGAAATACTAGCACCATGAAAGATTTTTTATCATGCCCTAGTAGCTACATATCGTTCCCACATTTTCAATTGCTTTGGCATCAACTACAATTATACTACAATGGCACCCAACGTGAGGCAACATTAACAGAAGTTGATAAAATTTGAGCAGAATACAATTTAAATGGAGTTTGTTTAACATAAATTCTATTATTTGTAATCGTATATGTAAAAAAATCGCGCCCAATGTAGGGCATCATTAAAAGAATTCTATAAAACATTTAAACATGTTTGTCTAACATAATTTTTATTATTGTAGTCGTAAATGGAGACAAATAGCGTCATAGTATAGTAATAGTAGAACAAAACTAAAATGCGGGTTCCTTAACAAATTTTATTGTTGTATTCGTAAACGAATCATAAATAGACTCTCAACACGGGGCAATATCAATAAAGTTTAATCAAATTCAAGAACAAAATTCAAAAGCAGTTTATTTAAGGTAAATTCTACTTTAAATTATTAGCGCCCAATGTGGGATAATATTAACAGAATTTGATAAAATTCTAGTAGAAGATCCAAATGTGCTTTATTTAACATAAATTCTGTAACTGCCGTCGTATATGGTATAAAAGCGCCTATAGAATTTGATAAAATCTCAATAGCACTAAATTCAAATGTGTTTTGTTTAATATAAATTCGTGCAGTTATAAATGGAAAATAATTGGCCTACAATGTGGAGTTAAGTACTGTTTGTTTAAAATAAATTCTATTACTATAATCGTAAGCTGAGAAAAATTAGCGCCCATTGTAGGGCAACATATATAATTTGATATAAGATTTCAGTAGAATAATAATCAAACGCGTTTTTCTTGTTTAATATTAATATCATTATTCACATTTGTCACACAATTATTCAAAGCACATTTTTATACAGCTCTAACTCGATACACAAAAACTTCCGCTATTGTATTTAAACGAAATCACGCCGACACCGGTTGTCTACATTTTTCTTACTTTAGCCTGAGAAGCAAGATAAATACCACGACATTTTTATTGTAAGTCTCGTAACGCCCGCAGGAGGACTAACATTTCTTGTTTCCTCTATCCCCAGAAAAAAAGACACTATCAATCAGACGCAACAACAATGGAGCGAGTTCTTACTCCCCTGTCGGGTCATTAATAATAAAATTTAATGCGTTAGGCTCCAAGGTCTCTCTCTCTCTCTCTCGTCTTAGCTATTTAGGTAGTTACATTATATGGACTACTTCCGCGCGATTACTGCAGAAATGTTTCGAACTCCTTCGGAACGAGAAGACGACGGATCTCTAGTTATTATTTATTAAGGCGAAATATTGGCCCTCGTTAAACCGATCAAATGACTTTCCGGTTTCGATGAAGCAATTTGGTTAAAGCTATGTGGATCGTATAACCGTAAATGGGTATCGCTTATAGGTTAGGCATTAATTTCGTTCAATTTAATTGGGGATTTCAAATTCCGTATTGCTGTTGTAAATATAGGGAGTTACTAACTCTCCTAAAGCGTTTAGACATAGCATTCTTCGGTACTAAATGGCTGTCAACTTATAACTTTAAAGCTTAGAAGGGAAATATTTATTTAACGTTCACAATAAAAGCAAATCATGGTGGGGAGTTTCTCTGCAGTAAGACGATTACAAATATAGATAGTTTTCACAGCAATAGTTTCGAATTAATAAAATTGTATAGCACGGAATGATCGGATATCCTGTTTGTCTATTGTTATAAGATATTATGAATAAGTCAATGATCAAAATCTTACAGTTTAGGTCAATGATGACTCATTTGTTTATTTCCCAATATTTTGCAAAATACTTTATCTAAAATTATAAACAAACAAAGAAACTCTAGTGTGCGCCTATAGAAGGCGCTTTTAGCGACGCTCCGCACCAGGCTGAAAGCATTAATTGAAAGAGGGATAGAAGGCGCGGCGTCCAGATGGTTGTCGTAGCTGTTTCCTACTAGATCACTGAAAACGTAGGTGAGAAACAAAACCATCTCGATTAGTACGACCAGAGGATATCCACAAGGGAGAGCTACTTCCCCACTCATGTGGAGTTTGACAGTAGATGAACTCCTATGCAATCTGATTGATCTAGGAATATCTTGTCAAGGGTATGCTGATGATATACTCATATATGCAAGAGGAAAGTTTGAGATTACCCTCTGTGACATAGTTCAAAAAAGACTCAATATTACGAAAAGGCGGTGCCAATCAGTGGGCCTCAACATCAACCCCATTAAGACTACTTTAATAGCATTGACAAGAAAAAAGAACCCAGTCTCAATACCATAAAAGGGGAGGTGAAATATCTAGACTTTATCCTCGATAATAAACTTTGTGGAATAAGTATAAGTTTGAAGTAACTAACAAGGCAAAAAAGGCCCTAATGGTTTGTGGAAACTTTGCAGGTAATAACTGGGGATGAAACCCAAAAATACTGCTTTGGATGTATGCAGCAATAGTGAGACCGATGATCACTTATGGCGCAGTGGAATAAAACAACTAGTCTGGGCATCGCAACAGCTAATCTCTCCAAAGTGCATGCATAACTGGGGCAATAAAAACCTGTCCAACAGCAGCTATTGAAGTAGTACTAAATCTTACTCCTCTCCACATTTTGATGGAGAGCATAGCCAAAAGGCCTCAGCTTCCTGAAGGTGACCAAACCTGGCACATGCCCCAAGACGACATGCCAAGGAGGAGTTAATCTTTATGAAAGAATTTACTACAAAGCTTAGCGAATGGGACAAAGCCACCATGAAACTCAATAGAAACGCCATCAAATGGTACACGGATCGTTCCAAAACGGCAGAGGGAACTGTGATAGGGATGTATGCGCCTAGTACGAAATGTTTCGAAAGCTTGGGGATGTACCCGAGTATCTTCTAGGCGAAAATACACGCTATTGAAAGATGGGTATTGTTCAACATCCACAAAAACTACGAAAAGCAAGCATTAATTGATTGATTATTAAAAGATGATTATGTTGTACGATCGGGAAGTTCTTTTTAAATGTAACAATACGCCAAAGATTCTGTGTTTAATAATAATGTTTAGATATGTCGAGTTCAAGCATATAAAGAAAGTCACAAAAATCATTAGTAACATGTATATGAAATCAATTTAATTTTAATACAACATTTTATTCAGACAACAAAAGTTATAATATACTGGGTGTTGCTGGGAGGTGACTCGGCCCTATAATTTCTAAAGTATTTGTAACAGAGAAAAGAAATTTGGGAATAAAGTATGAGACATAAACTCTCCATTTTTGGCAGAATCAATAAATTTTAGTCACATCCGGTTTAACCGGAAAAGACTTTAATTTTCGATCTTTAAATGTGGTCAGCTGCACATTTGTCGATATTTTAATCGGAATAACATTTTGATAACAACTGTACCAAATTTGAAATTTCATGACAAAAAAATTTTTTATTTATTTTTTCATCTAGAGTTCTTAAAATGCTCAGTTATTACTGTAAAAACATGAAAAAAACAAAGTTGTTGTCTTTACTGTACACAAAGTTTGTACGCCCAAAATTTAGTTTTTATGTTTTAATTTAATTTTTTCAAATGGGAATAGGGTGGCTCACACGGTCATCACAAAGTACCATCAATTTTCAAACCCTACATTAATATGTTGATCGAATGTTTATTAAGTTATTTTGTACGTATATTTTAAAATTTAAAATTCTTCCTTCGAGTAGATTTTGAATTTTCCCAGAAGTTTTGGGTTTCTGTATATAATGCCCATAATAAATAAAAACTGCCATATTAAAATTAAATCATCATAAATCAAGAAAAATAACGAAATTTAAACGACTTCGCGTGTACATTACTCTAAAAGGCGAGAAATATTCACAATATATAAAAAGCAAAAAAGTTAATTATAATTGAATTCAATATTGAAAATATTGAGATCATAATTTAAAGTAAACAATCATTTGGCGACAGAATTTATCAAATCAAATGAATTCCTAATACTTATAAAAGCAAGTACGTACGTTGAACTTCTGGCGGAGGTGCCAGTATAAAACCAACCAACTATACACTTCATACTCGATAAATATTGCATGAAGACGGCATTGCGGTCGAATTGCTGACCCCTAGGGAAAATAAAATTTCCCTCAATAAAAAAAAGGGAATTGGAAGATATGTATCTTTATCGACATGCACAATAAAAGAAATGGGACCATTTCGGCACGTTTAAAGAAAAAAGGTAGTCAAGTATCCATCAGCGGCAAAGTGGAGGTACGAAAACGTTTGCCACTATAAATAAAGTATCCGTTTGGGACTCGTAAAATGCTATGGAAAGGCATTTTTTAAAGAAGGAATTCCTACTGAAAGGAGCAAAAAATCATATGATTTTTAGTGGGGCAGCAAAGTTTATCGATTTATTGGTGAGGATTCCTTTGAAATACTTAACGAGAAATTTATTTAATATTGACCCGTTTTGGAACAAATGGAGCGAATTCGTATCAGAACCGTCCTAAAATCAATATTTATAAGTACCGGTCACTTAATTGAAATTCATCAACCGCCAAACGTGCACAACGAACCCCTTAACCTCCACCAACAGTTCCACGCAATCTTCTTCAACCCTGACTAGATTACTACACAGGATAGATCTAAGTGTATTTGCCACTTTCGTATGCCCAGACCTCTCTAGCGAACGGACAATGTTGATTACATCAAGTCGTCCTTCATTAACAAACTAGAGACAATCCAGTCCTCCGAAGCCATAATGCAAAGTAATTATCAGCATCTGATATCGAGAATTACTACTGCCGTTTCAGAATCCAATATATTCGAACATGTTCGACTGTCTAGATATATTCGCGAGTGTGTGGAATTGTAGGCACGAAGTGCCAGGCATGTAGTGGCCGCATAAACGGCTTGAAACATTCCTTAGCGGTGGTAACTGCGTGCATATGGCGAACAATTCGTGTCAGTCAAGTTAATGACCTAATTTCTTCAATTATTGGATTTGATTTAGTCATTTTTTTCTTTAGAGCAGCTTTCGTGAAATTAAAAACCATTCTCTTGTCGCAGCATTGAGGAAGTGTTTCCAGAGATATTTAAAAGAGCAAAAGTCGTCCCTGTGTTCAAGAAAGGTGAGTCGAATCTTGTAAACAATTACATACAAACCCATTTCTGTATTACAAAATATATCCAAAATGTGGGAAAAAATAGTGTTTGACAAAATTTTTACTTTCTTGGAAAGATATAAAGTACTAAATACTGGTCAGCATGGTTTTATAAAAGGTAAATGTACGGCTACAGGTCTGCTTCACTTACTCATAAAGGTCTATGAAATTATGAACTCCGCTGAGAAATGTTGCGGTTTATTTATGGATCTGTCTAAGGCTTTTGATCTTGTCGATCATAATTTATTACTGCCCAAACTTGAAATGTATGGCGTGAGGGGAAACGTATCCGAGGAACTGCCTACACACTCAGGGGTGCCACAAAGTTCAATACTTGGGCCATTGCTTTTCCTTCTGTTTGTGAACGATCTACCTAACGTTGATTCTATGGACGGGTTTATCATGTATGCAGATGACAACAGCTTTTTGCAAGCTGATTCAAGTACTCAACAGCTTAGAACTAGTATGCAGCAACACATCAATAGATTTATTCATTGGTTTTCCTGTAATAATCTAGAGTTAAATGCTAATAAAACCGTATTTATAAATTTCACACCGAGAGGTTCAGTAAGAGATAATATAGCCAGCTTCTGAGAGTAAATGGAAAATTATTCAGCAGGTTCACACATATTTCAGAGCTATAAACTTTCGCAAGTTTGCGTTGCGCTCTATAGACTTTCTGATGTAGCTCTTATTACTTATTACTATGCTGGTTTCGAGTCTCGTTTAGTATACGGCCTTTTATTGTGGGGAGCAGCTTCCTCGAGCATCAGTGCATTTAGACTATAAAAAGGGAGCCATACGAACTAGCATGGGGGTACCTAAACATTACTCTTGCAGAAATCTTTTCAAACTAGATATTTTGGCGTTGCCTTGTTTGATCTGCTTAGTATTACTATAGACTATTCACTATCTTGGGACACTCACATTAATAGAATTGCTGGCAAGATAGCTGGCTGCTGTTATGCCTTAAAAAGATTAAGAACACTATGAGACGTCAATGTATGTAAAATATTCTATTTCAGTAATTTTTTAAGTGTTGCTACATATGGCATAATCTACTGGGGAGACGCATCGCAAGCAAATAGAATTTTCTTACTACAGAAACGAGCTATTTCAAAAATAATAATTTGTTAACGATACCCTCACTATATATACTTAAATGTGTCATGTGTGTAAGAGAGCACATCGACGACTTTATAAGATGTAAAAATAATCATGAATACACAACACGATTCAATAACAACGAAACATCGTTTATCTTTTTATGAATCAAACCCAACATATAAAGAAACCCTTTTTTACAATCATCTCCCTGAAAACATTAAAAGCTCTCCCATTATCAGTATTTTCAAGAACAAGTTAAAACCCTTATTAGCCCATAAAGTGTACTATTCTACAGATGCATATCTTAATGAGAGATTATAAGCCCATTTCTTTCTTCCCCTCTCTTTCATTTGCTTATTATATTTATTTTGTATTAGCTTTAGCGAATTATATGAGAATATTTTCGGTTTTGTTACTAGAGGTAGCATATATTTTTGGTTTTTGTTATTAATATAAACGTTTTTTGTTTGTTTGCACTATTTGTATTAAGTTGAATGTAGTATTGTGTTTGACTTCTCCTATATCTCATAAGATCTCCAGGACAAATAAACTTTTTATTATTATTATTATTATTATTATTTCATTCCCAGATAGTGTTGAAAGCTTATTGTCAGTAAAATAACTTATTAATCTATCTCTCAAATTTAACCTAAATAGCAGAATTGGTTTTAATTAGCCCAGGTAGCTCTCGTTGTCATAATTCTTTGCAATTTTTAGCAAAAGTATACTTTTGCTTATTATATTTATTTTGTATTAGCTTTAGCGAATTATATGAGAATATTTTCGGTTTTGTTACTAGAGGTAGCATATATTTTTGGTTTTTGTTATTAATATGAACGTTTTTTGTTTGTTTGCACTATTTGAATTAAGTTGAATGTAGTATTGTGTTTGACTTCTCCTATATCTCATAAGATCTCCAGGACAAATAAACTTTTTATTATTATTATTATTATTATTTCATTCCCAGATAGTGTTGAAAGCTTATTGTCAGTAAAATAACTTATTAATCTATCTCTCAAATTTAACCTAAATAGCAGAATTGGTTTTAATTAGCCCAGGTAGCTCTCGTTGTCATAATTCTTTGCAATTTTTAGCAAAAGTATACTTTGAAAAAAGTAGAAACGGGCAGAAATAAAAGTTGTTGAAAAGAATATTGAAAATTGGAAGAAAATTTTAGAAGCCAAATGCTCTGAATGGAGGGCAAAAACTAAGTGAACTTTGGTAAAAAGATGTCGCTATACAAAAAAAAAACTAACAAACCCAAAAACAGACACTAAGACATAAAGCACATACCTAACTAAATAATCGCCAAAACTAATTACCAGATAATTACAAAATCACAAATCAACTCTACTGTCGAAGCGCAAACGTTTCAAGAGAACAATAAACGGCCCTAATGTATACACGAACCTCGAAAATAAGGCGGGAAATTAGTTTAAGCGGGCCGAAATTGCCTCGCCTCGCCAGTTACAGGTTTCCCGGTAATTAATTTCCCAAAAAGGAGAGGCCCTGTTTCGCCAAGTCGCCGATTGTTCTCCGTTCGGAATACGAATACATATACCGTCTAATTGGCCCGACTCAGACACATTCTGGTGCGCTATATTTTACGTTTGTTTCCAGCTATTGTGTGTCGTATACGAGCCCCGGAGAAAGATCTAAGGTCTCGAAGCGGTTTTAATTAGTTCTCGCGATAAATCCGGCAAATATTGCTCGTGTACAAGGTGAGAAATTCTATTTAAAAATTCTCACCCCGTAAAAGGTTTTATTATTAAGGTGCTTTACCTATTTTTCCCCTGTCGTTTCGTTGTAATGCTTCTCTCCCTCTGGTAATTAAATTAAGACGAACTGGGTCGGCTTTAAATTGTGGGTGATGCCGGAGTTCACACTTTATATCGTCGTAAATATATCTTAAGGTATACATTATGAAGCATTTTACTGCAGTTTATTTTTTTTTTCTTTTTTAGCAGTAATAGCTTTTTTCTTATTAAACTGTTAGGTTTCATTAATTTAGAATATATATGTCAGAAGAACTTGTGACGTGACATTCTTAACGATGTGTTAGAAGAATTTGAATTAGTGTTTGGACTGTTTCTACTAAATTATTGAATCGGACGTTTCAGCACTGGTTTTACACTTATCATCAGAGTAGCCCTGATAAGGATTGTGTAATGTAATTAGCTGTTTTAATCCAGAAAATAAAAACCAATGTGTAGAGAAAACCAACATATATAGGGTAGTAGTGTCATACAGGCACCTTGCAGCCACAATGTTTATATATTGAAAATGGTGGCAGAAATTATATGCCATGATTCAACTACCGCAAATAATGAAATTCGAACTATCACAGACACACTCAGAATGAATGGATACCCAGAAGATATGTTGACCTAAACAAAATATCCGAGAACAAACACGACCAAACAAGAAACCGAAGTTAAGATCATCCATACGTAAAATTAAAAGGATATACAACCAATACCACATTCACTAGAATAAAACCAGACAACATAAACTAACGAATCAAAAACTATGTGCACATCATTTCACCCGAATGTGGACGCTCATATATTGGTGAAACAAGCAGGAAAAATAGTGGAAAAAGAAAATATTGCAGGAAAGGAGAAACCGAGAAATCAAGATTGGCAGAGCACGCTTGGGAAACAAATCATATAATATATGAAAGCACGACAGAGGCCATCAGTGCCTCAAGACTGGAATTGCATAGGGTATGGATACCGTCAGTGCGTAACTGCATACAATATCGATCTCGCATCGACAACCAGACGGGACATAAGTGGAATCAGAATTCTAGAACCACCAGGAGAGTACGTTCTTGAAATAAGCAAAAATATGATGAAACCTTGAACTCCTGAAATTAAAATTTATTACTATCGAGGCTTCAGTATTCGCTAGGTCAGCCTATATATCGCGTTTATAACAAGTCAAATTTGTTTTTAAATCTTTTGACGTGCAAAGACGTACAGACAAAGACGTCAAATCTGTTTGAATGATCTGATCATCTAATTTTCTAAGTAGTAACCTGAACTTATTTAGTGTGCTTTTGATAGTTCGTTGTGTTGCCCAAACGACGGGATAAACAAATATGTACCTTACATTGCAATTGAGGAAATGATACATTTGCTTTCCCAAGAAATAAAACGTTGTTTTTGATAGAGAACTTGCAGATCACAAAAAAAGAATTTAATGTTCTAAAATGTGTTAAAATGTTATGAAATTGAAATTAAACATATGTACATTCTAAATTCCTTTTTTTTATATTTTCCTTTATTCTAAAGGTTTGGCAAAAAATACTTGAGATTGAACACAATCAATATCTTTATACAAGACAACTTGTATCTTATTGCAAAATGATTAAGAAAAGTAAAATAACACCCATACACTAGCCACTAGTGCAGAAGTTCAATGGTGATGATCTAGACCAGGGAAAGGCAACCTTGTAGCTATGGTGTACCAAACCAATGCACCAACATGATTCAGGGTGCCATGCAAAAGTTTGCCCATAACAGTTTTGTATTTGGAAGACCTTTTTTTCTTCTTCTTAGCTGTAGTTTCAAACATACCATTTAATAGCGTTATTTTATAACTTTCGTTTACCGCTTTTAGTTGAGAAAACCTGACAGCACTTGTGCAATAGAATGTTGGATGTACACCAATTAGCAAGTTTGTTTAAATTTTCGTGCGACAATATGACGTCGCAGTTGGATGATTTTGCATATAAATTAATATCATCGGCGTAGGCTAGATTAGAGTAAGTACGACATGTCAAGAGATCGTTTATGAAAAGATTGAACAATAGAGGCCCTAAATTTTAACCTTGTGGCACACCTCTTTGTAAGATACATTCCGTAGATACAACCCCTTAAAAAAATAACGCTTTATTTCTTGCGAACGTAAATGTGTCATTTCCTTAATAAAATTGTTATGCAAGGTACAATTTATGAATTTTGTACCAAACTTTATCAGCACACTGTATATATCACAATTTGTACAATACAATTGCAATTTTAAATTAGATAGTGTGCACTTATCAAGGTTTTTATTTACTTATATTCAATTGCACTGATTACACACATAGATTACTAAAGGCATAGCTAATAATAACAGATAACCGATCGATATTTCGTGATTCACTACACGTCTGTCGTGGCGCTAAACGTACTATGCGACCTCGATTTTTTTCCTATCTAGGCATTTTACATCGGCATGTTTCTTACAGCATTCCCTTGGGCGTGGGCAGGCTGAAAAGTAGAATTCGATGGTGTTAGGAGACCTTCGTGCAATCTACTCGTAAAGACTTTATCACCACCTCATACCCCACACTGGCAGTTGAAAATTCCCCAGTCACAATGTAGTTTGGATAATGGAGAATCGTCCATCAGGTTAATAGTGTTTCTTTTCTCTCTTTAACAATATATTTGCTTTTATTTATTTTTTATTTCGAGGTATATTTTTAAGCAGAAGAAAATCTTTGCTTTATCGCTTCCATCTCTTGACGATTCCATTCTTAAAGGATTCGTTGGGTATCACAGCGCAGTATTCTCCTCCGTATCATCAAGAATCCCAAAAAAAATTGTAACTGGAAAAACTTAATCGATTTCTTCGTTCAAATTTTGAGAATAAGAACAAAATATGTACTCCATAAATATATTGGGTGTAGTTTACATCATACCACTTCATCCACTTACGTTTATTAGATTTTCCTGTGCGAACTCTTTGTATACAACGCCAAAACTTTCTGTGGTGTGAATGCACGCTTCGAAACAGAACAGATGATACAATGTACGAGCCTTCGTTCGTCTTTAAATTTTAAACAGTTCTGGAGAGGACAAACTCTCCGCGTGTGAATGAGTTCGTCTGAAGCCTTGAAGAGGTGAAAGGAAATTGCTCCGTGAGGAGTAATATGGAACCTGAATTCATTTTCTCATACGTTGTTGTTCTGCAAGTGGAAGTGAAGTTTTCGAACGTTGGGAAGATAAATGAAAATTTATGAAATACACGGTTGCCAATTTAAAATTTATGGATCCAGATTTTTCTCTTAAAGGAGGGAGTTTTTTTCATTATGGGAGTTTAGCTGTGAAAGTATATGTGGAGCTTATCAAAAACGAGACTGCCATCGGGATGCATTGTTTTTAATTCATGGCCTCAGTTAGAATGAGGATCGGCGATATCTTGGAAATTACATTAGCTGTAATGATGGGAAAAAAAATTCATAACTAAAGTAGCAAAGGAATATTTAATATTTAATAAAAATATTCAGAAATTCCAAACAATTAGCTATAATTTTATACTTCATTAAAAAAATCAGTTAAACCGGAACAACTTTTGTAATTTTTACCGAATTAAACTTTAGCATTTAATGTTGCTTTAAATGTCACAATTTGTACTACTATATTAATTTTCAAGAAAAATACCAGTTGGCGTTATCCAAAACTGTACAAGTTTTTCTGAATTATTTCGAAAAATTTAAATGGAACAATATACCTTTCTTATGTTGTGATTGAAGAGCTTTGACAAACCAAAGTGGTGGCGACAACCACGTATAGTGTTATCTTACATAGAAAACAAGATATTATCACCAATAATTTCCTTATCAGTTACAAATACCTACTTAATAATATCGAAACCTATCTTACTTGGCAATGAAACAACAAACAACTTTTCACTTTTCAGTACATAAAATTGTCATTTTTACCTTCATATAATTATATGTTTTGTTTCACTTTTCCAATAAAAATAACAAAATCTAGTAAGATTTGTTTACAATAGCAGAATTTAGCTAACTATGGAAACAATTATTTATTTGACATTTGTCATATTGTAACATATGATTTTACTACGCACTGATCTTTGAAGATTGCTACTTAGCCGTTGAATGATAAAGAAATGTCGTTTTCCAATGCAGATGTGCACATCATATCCTTGCAGTATATATACAATGTTTTGAAAATGCTCAACGTGAATTTGTGGTCAATTATCTCGAAAGAATACATTTCAGCCGAGAAGCATTTAAACGTTTGGCGACACCTTGTAGAAATCCTACCAGAACATGTGCAGTAAGAGTTGAAGCTAATGTAATCAATATCCTTGCTTCTGTTGGAGCTCATCCTCACACAAGACACTAGAGAAATATCTAAAGCGTCAATTGATCGCACCTTTGGGAACAATATGTAATACGATATGGTGTGACGTCAAGCCTTTTCGGACTAAGATTTTGACCATAAATTCAATTATTGCAATTATTGCTCAAAAGGTATCTGCCGTGACAATGCTGCCTTCCTACATCCCGTGTTGTGGATTGATGAAGCTACTTTTGTAAATTGCATAATGTGCATTACTTGTCAATCAACTTCTCAACATCTCTGATCCAATGAAGATTTTCTCTGGACAAGTAATGCACAGTATGCAATTTACAACAGTAGCTAGTAGCTAGATATATATTTTGGTGTGGCATTTTCAGTGATAAGGTTATTGGACCAAAGGCAACTTAAACGACGAAGAATACTTAAATTTGTTAAGTAAGTAACGAGCTACCAATACTCTTATAGAAGATGTTTCGCTGGAAACTTGAAAAACACTGTAGTTTCAACATGAAGGTTATCCAGCATATTGGACACGAATCCACGAATTGCATAAAACCAAAGATAAATTTTGCACAAATTGAAAAACTGGTTTCATATAAAGCGCAAATTTAAATATAGAGAATGAGTGAAGAAACTATGAGTTATTTGAATAAAGGTTGAGAAGTCTTGTATTTTTTTTTTTGTAAAACCGGGTTTCAACTGTTTTTCTTATAGAAATAATGTTGGATAAAATAATCTTCAATAAAATACATATATTTTGAATGGGTTTCCGCACTATTGGTATAAGAAAAAAATTCTTTACGTTGGAATCATTTCTAAGAAATGGAAGTTTCCTCTACCTGAACCATATTCTTTAGCGTCAAACAGAACTGCAAAAAAATAATACTGCCATAACTATTGCTCGCATATTGCTATTTAAGAGTATTTACCACCAAAAAGGACCGATTTATTTGGTCAATATCTCCTGAAACATTTATGGAAATGCTGCATGGTGTCATATAAGCACATTTTCTTGTAATGGTAAACAATACTCATTCAAACATAAAAGATAATGATAATGGTCCTAATGCGGACCCCTGCGATATATGCCATTTAGTCCATCAGCAAAGTCAATACCATTTAGTTGTAATATACTTTACTTTATCTAATATACTTTATCAAACTGTTGAATACAACTCACATAAAAAAATGTTTGTTGTATAACAGTTAAGATTAAATAAATAAATATTAATAAAAAATGTTTATTTACATAGTAACTAGTCAAATTTCGGCCAGACTTTTCCTCTCACACCCAAAATTTTAATTACTGAAAGACAAACATGTAATCAAATCCACTCCTCCGTCTAACTGCATTAATTAAACATGTATTTATCCGAACAACCCTTAATTTCATTGTGATAGAATAGGGAAAACACCCATCATCCCCTTTCTTCGTTCGACATCGTTAAAGCCTTACATGTGTGAATGAACCGTCTGGTTTCTCGTCTCAAATACTTTGGACAGGCGAATAGGGTAGAATTACAAAGCCAATTCGTCTATATAGGCAAGGGAACAACATGAAAAGAGACACTTAGATTATGTGATTGACCATTTATATAAATAAATACAGTAAGTACTGAAGTTGGGAGAGTATTTACTAAATGGGGATGTAATATGTAAATACTTGGTTTTGTAATTAGAAAAATTAAACATTACAAACAAACCCATTGCGACAAATTTTATCGGGAAAGGAAATCCCGTTACAGTTAAATGATGGGATAAAAAAATAAACAATAAATATATAAATGTACAAAGACCAGAAGCCATTAAAATGTATAATGCAAACATGGGGGCATAATCAAACTGGTTTTTTTACTCAGCATTTAAAGGTAATATGTATATGCTTGCGAAAGTTTGTTCGTGGTTCGAATACAGAAAGGAAGCAGAGGGACTTGGAGCCGAAAAAAAAAGAGAATTTAAGATTTGCTGCTCGCAAAAGTGAATTGTTCGTAAGATCACACATGCCATAGATTTAGCACTTGTTTGTTCGGGGTCAAGTACAGAAAACAAATCCAGGTAGTTGGTGTCGAAAAGAGAATGTTAGTTTTGCTGTCTTTTCGGACATCAATGGTTGAAATTTTGATTCTACAGAAGATCATCCCTAAACGGTGGCGACCTTCATAAGAAAATCAAGAACCTGGTCCTTAAAAAAAAAAACCAAAGGAAAGAGGATATATCAGTATATGCCAGGCATGATTGTCATAGTCAGTTGCCAAACTAGAAAATAATAGGTGCAAAAATGAAGACTGTAAATTCAAAACAGATATCTACTGTATTAAATGTAATGTTTATTTATGTATTTTGGAAAATCGAAATTGTGTACATTTATATAATAATAAACAATTCGATTAAATAGATAAATAAATTGTCCAATCTTTTACATTAAATTTATACTTTGACTCAATCGCCGCGAAGTCACATTGTCCATCGAGAAGGACATTTTGCAATTTTGAATGCATCAAAAAATGAAATTTCTTTGTGTGTATTATTTAGCCAACACGTAAATTTCTTCAGTTCTAATTAATTGGAACTGTGGCTAGGAAAAATAAAACAAATTTTCCTTATGTCGTGTGACATTTCAGCATCCCTTGCACGCCTTTTTCAAACTAGGTAGAACAATATGTTTAAAAATGTACACGTCAAAAATATTACGTGCATGGTACTTAAAAGGTGAAGTATTAAAATTTTAAAATTATACCATACGCGGACTAAACTCAAAAAATTAAAAAAAAAAAAAATGAATAACAAACCTACCAGATTTGAGAATTTTTGTACAGACAGTTAATAAATGTGACTGAAAGGGTTAATATCTATTTCCTTCGCATTTATTTATAATTATCTCCTTCTGTGTTATTGAATTGAAATTATTATTACTGATTTTTAATATTAGACTGATGGAAGTTAAAAAGCAATGAAGTTGCAGGCATCTGCTGGTTGTATATACCCGGTGCCCAGCCTAAGATGCAACGGTCCCTAACCGATTTATTATTGTCTTTTTGAAAAAATGTTTCAAATAAATGTTGCCTGGAATCATATTCTACACATGTTAAAATTAGTTTCAGAAATGGCGGACTTCCGGTTGTACCGGAAGTAACTACTAACTTTATTATTTTAAATGGAACAGCCTGTATATTCTTGCACTTTTGGATTCCTTGTTAAATTTAAATAACAATACGTTAGGGATACATTGGGGCTAAGTTGTACCGTTTCCGATTTACATGACGTTTTTCGCAAAAAATGACATTTGTAGTGTCTTCGGTGTTTGGAAGTACCTCAGGTAATACGAAAGTTAGAAAGATGCGGTTTTCGATTTTCGCTTAACCATGAGACAGCACACGTCTTTTATTTTAAAATTGTTGCGTTTAAATTACAGCGTTATTAAATAGGGATCTGTAATTTTCGAACTCTCAAATCATGGATAACTTGATTTTTTTTAAATTGAACGGTGTAGCAATTTTTACATAAATGGATGTAAAATTTAATTTTATGTCGATTTTATATGGGTATCATTGTGTCTATCTCCAACGGTTTTGGAGATATTCGCGATTTTTCAGTTTCTCACGATAGATACGTATTGCGAAGCGCCGCCGCTGGCCACCTTCCCCTCGCATTTCACCAGGCTTGAGACTGGCAGCAATAATACTGGCATGCTTAGAAAGTTGCCCCAATGTACCCCTAACCTATTGTTATTTAAATTTAACAAGGAATTCAAAAGTGCAATAATATACAGGTTGTTCCATTTAAGATAATAAAGTTAGTATCTACTTCCGGTACAACCGGAAGTCCGCCATTACTGAAACTAATTTTAGCATATGTAGAACATGATTCGAGGCAACACTTATTTAAAAATTTTTTTCAAAAAGGCAATAATAAATTGGCTAGGAACCGTTGCATCTTAGGTTGGACAGCCGGTATAAGAAAAGATGTCATATATTAGTTACGCATGCCAATAAATACACCAATGTGATTATGGTACAATTACAACGACATTTTTCTCCATAGATTCTCATAGATAACTCGAAGCCCAAACTGTATAAACTTAATTACTCTCTTTCTGTTACATCTAATTGTCACAACAAACAAAATCGTCTAGAAAATTGGATGCCTTTTCAACGAACAAAGCCAAGTCGTTGCGAGTTGAAACACCTTGCCAATGTTGCGGGCCAAATAATTTTTAACTAACAAAATTAACACAAACTTAACTTAGAAATAAAAAAATATATATGGATAAAATGGAAGCAAAATCACGATAAAATTACGATTAATAAATCGAAGCAGCACTTTTCCCTAGAATAATTCGAAAAGTAAACCTGAATTTATAGCAGGAATGAATTACAGGAACGCGGACCGTGCAAGTAGCAGAGGATGTATATAAATGTCCCATCCTTAGACTATTTCAATAACAGTTACATAAATCTAAGGGTTATTACGTCGTATAATATTAAGTTTAAAGGAAGTGCTCTAGAGGGCAATATTTATCTCCCCTCAGCATCATATTTTCTATTAGCGTTCATGTCGCCGGCTATAATTGAAGTAGACATCTATTTCCTTTTACGATTATTAAGGAAAGAATTTATGTCTTAATTTTGGGCATTATAACTCGGTTACCTATATTCTTTTTTATGGGAAGGTGAGCTCTATATCGCTTCACTGCAACCTTAATTTAGATTGTACTTTAAGGGTTTGTGTATTATGTCAGTATATCACTATAGATAGTTTTAATATAGTTTCATAATTCCATATAGATTTTCTTTTTTTAGATTGGAAAGCAAACAATGCAAGTTTGTAGAAGATTTAAAACTGTGAGGTTTAGCTACGTTTTAAAATGAAGCAGCAGATATTGTAACAGGGAAGGGTACTGCGCTCAGTGGTGGATTTCTGTATGACTTTATCCTTCTGCCGATGGATTCAGGAGCATGTTACTAGTGCAAATATGTTTGGTCAAATAGAAATTTGTTCTAGATGTGAAACGAATCCATCATACATCATTTTCAAGATTGAATCAATGTATTCGAGATACTGGTGAATTCCAAGTGACGAAAGAAGATTCGGGAGCCAATCGTACTGTTCGATATGTTGACTTTGAGGACAAAGTTCTGCAACAATTTGAAAAAATAACCCGAAAATATAAGTACTGGTGCCATTGCCCAGGCGATGCATACAAATCAGACATCTGTATGGATAATATTGAAGGAATACCAGAAGCATCTGTTTCACAGCCAAAAAGTGCAAACTTTAATTCCAGCTGATTATCTCAGAGTTCAATTTGCCGAACGGTACTTGAATAAAATTAACGACGAACCAAGGTTTCCTAGGAGTGTACTATGGAGGCAGAGGAGGCATGTTTTACAAGAGATGGCTATTTTAATACACACAATAGTCACATTAGGAGCGAAGAAAGTCCTCACACCTTTTTTAGGTTACATTATCAATTTTTTCTGTTAATATTAGAGCTGGTTTTGTTGACCATTAGGTAGTGGGACCATATTTACTCCCTCCTTGGTTAGATGGTCATGTGAAAATATAGCATTTATAACATACCCTACCAGAATTGCTTGAAAATATCCTACTTAAATTCCGAAGAAATATTGTTTCCTAGAATGATGATGCACCAGTACACTTTGGATTAAATTGCTAAAATTATCGAAATGCACAATTTCCAAATGGATCGGGAAAACAGGGCCCGATTTCTCGGCCTGTACGTTCACAAGATATGATTCCAGTTGATTTTTGTATTTGGGGCCATATTAAATCAATGGTTTATGAGACACTTGTTAATACGTAAGAAGAGTTAGTAGTTCGAATTATTCTAGTGTTTGATGATATTTTGAACGTTATCAGCCATTTCGAAGAATTATGCATTCGATTGCAAATAGTTATAACTTGTATGTATCAAAAACGATGGTCGAACAATTTTTATAAAGTTTAATGCAGGATTAATTCTATTAAAATATTCCTTAACTTAACTCTTTCCTGTTGTAATTGAGAGTGTTATTAAAGGTTTCTGGTTTATCTTGAGACCGAGACATTTCCAGACACTAGTTTATTAATAAAAAATGTTCATTGCAGTATCCTCCATCATTTCCGACAATTAGGAATTGTTATTCTGTGACACCCTGTATATTTATATTATCACATTTTTGTCATTGAAGAAAAAAAAATCGCACGTTGTCCCAATAATCGCTTTACTGCAAACGTGAAACAATACAAAAGGAAATGCTATAAATAAGGACTCAGCAGGACGTAACAAACCCGACTTGTCCTTTTGTAGTAAATTTAATAAAAAAGAAAAGTAACTACGAATACTAAAACTTTGTATAAAAAATGATCTACTGATGTTAATATGATTAGAGTATTTCAGTTTTGTTTGTTTTTGTACCGACTTCTTATATCCAGCGTCCAAAGTCTGAAGAGTGCTTCGTTAGAATAAATCGAAACTGACAGGATAAAGGAGAAGAAAAACACAAGGCAAATTTGTACTAGTGTTGCAAACTGGCATAAAGAAGGTGAAGTAAATTTTAATTGGACCTATAATTTTATCGTCCTTTTTAAATTGAAATTACCAAAAGAGATTCTTCTAAAATGAAAAACAAGACATCGTTAGATAATATAAAAAAAAATATTTTTTTTTATAAGAAGCTTTAATAGCTACTCCCTGCAGCAATCAAATGCAGAAACAGCAGTCGGAAATTTATGTTCCAATAAAGGACTATTCCAGCAGCAAGCTCCTGTTTTTTAAATATTTAATTCGTTCTGGATAGCGGAGCCCTCGGTAAGTTCTGCGATATTTCACCTTAAAATTGACTTTTATCGATATCCGATATTTAGAAGCGATAAATAAACAGACTGTTTGTTTTATAAACCAAGAGCTTTTAAATTCTGAATGGGGTAGGCGATATACTGCTACAAACCAAAGCATTGGTGGAGAGGCAATATAGACACTAAATTTACTTTTTATTGTGTTTGTAAGTCATATATACAATTGCAAATAAGATGTCAGATATATCTAATAATTCTAAAACGATATTGGAAAAATAGTCAATATAAGAAATTTTGTAAATCTCCATAGATATCCGCCAGCCTTTAAAAGAAATTTTACTATTACATAACTTGTTAACAAAAAAAAAGTTTTTGCTTCGTTTAAACATAAGGGTAATATTATGTGCATGCATACAGAGAATTATATTGCAATAAAAACGTGGAAGCGATTTAAATTTTTGCTAATGACCCTTCTGAAGGCTGTAGGTATGTATTTCTAGCCTACGACAGAAATAAAATTGGCAGAAATATGCATTTCTAAATAAACACGTTGCTTATGCGATTATACCAACTATTTTAACCAAGCACAGCTTATAGATATATCGTTACACGTATATGAAACACGGTTCTGTTCTTTCTTTCTCAAGTTTGTGGGTCTTACAGCTTTACACAGAGTGGAATTCAAACCAAATACCTAAGCAACAGGCACGTCTGAAGCTGAAGTAGTCAATATTTCGTGGAGAGAAAAAGTATTTTGTTTGCATTTATATATAATTATAATAGGAAAAATTGAAAGACATTTTGAGACACAACATAATCAATACGATACAATAATACAAAAATGTCACAAAATTCCTAACATCTTCCCAAATCGGTACAAAAATTAACACTTTTTTGTTTCTTTAGGAAAGTGATTTTAAGTGAATGGTGTTAAAAACATCTTATAACTCATGATTACAGCTGCAATTTGAGCGTATTCTTGGCGTACCAGAGAGGGCACGTTTGTGGCTTGGTAGTAACTAACAGAAAAGAAAATGGGACTGATTAAGGAACTATAAAAATCACTTGCATAAACGTTTTACTTTATGTATCTGCTTGATCAACAAGAACTTCGACATAATCAATTAATTCCTTTCTATGAAAAAAAATTTCATATCAAACTGCAGAGTGCACCAATAATGTTTTTAAAACAACTGTAATCGAAATCACGATTCTTACTTACTTTGATTAACTCGGCGCCACTGTATTCCCGATGAAAAGTCGCAGCTTTAAACATGATTGCCGATATACGAAGATAATAAGGAAATTAGCTATTACAGTCAAAATGTCTAGCGGAATACATTAAAACCCTATTCTGCTCAGGCTATTCATTTCTTTATTAACACCAAATAAATTAGGCCCTTCACTAACGAACAGGAATCATACAATGATAAATAAAATGACACCAGAGTAAATGTATTGAAACTGCTTCCAATCTTCAAGCCAGATGCATCTATTAAGAATACGTTATAGAAAAAGTGATTCGCTGATAATTTATACTATATTTGGGAAGTAATTAGTTTAAAAGAAAAATTTTATTTAATTCGCAATTACAATTTTATAAAGCGGTGATTGATGCCATTAATTTACCACAAGTAATCGCAGAGTTTGTGCTTTGAATTTAAACAAATATTTTTGTAGGTACTACTTAGAAATAAATAAATGTTTCTTTTAAAATTAAAATGGGACATTTTATTGAAAAATCCTTTACATAGAAACATGAAATTAAATATCTTACATTCGCAAAATTCCGAATTTTAACGAAATCCCTTAGCGAATAGTGACCGAATTACGCGCCCATTTCCTCCACCAATATTATCGGGTTGCAGTATCAGTATCTGTTGACGGTTGAGTTAGCTTCAGACATATCGCGTGGCAAAGTGATTAAAATCGATATTACGGGTAAATGGGTAGGTATTTGTCACACGCTACTGAGTCTCTGGATGTAATGAGGGTAATTGAAATTGGAAGATCAAGAGCTCAAGTCGGGTGTCGCGATGTTTGCTTGGAAGAGTTTGCCAGAATTATTTTAATTAATCAGTAGTTAAGAAAATATAATGATCTTAAGAGAATAATTATAAGATAAAATTCACTAAAATCGGGTTAAAAGAAAGAATAAAAAAAAATATGCAATCTGTACGATTAGTTAGTAAATTTTCACCTAATATGAATAGAATAGAGAATATTAGACATACTTAAATGTTCTAAGAAACCTTTCATGTTGTAATAATTGATAATACAATTTATTATACTACAAATAAATATTCAATATATGATTTCTGTAAAGCAACGTATAATATCATATGGCCATAGGTTTATTTAGTATACTGCATGTAAGCCGATGAACATATGTCAAAGAAAATGCGGTATTTTCACCAGAATTTCCATTACGTGAGATTACTCGTGTACGGTATATTTTCCCCCGGTGTTTGTGTAAGGCGAGAAATGAAAAATACTCTACATGTCACAAGCTCACCCAAACACTAATAAAAATCTGCGAGCTTACCAAAGGTTAACGGTATATGACTTTTTGAACGATAAACATAATCATCGTATCGTTGAATCCCGATAACATTCGGGTTTCATATTGGAAGCAATGAAATTAAAACAAAAGAACAGATTTAAGGTATACGATAATCTATCGTTACACATAGAAAAATGCATTTATGAGTTTAAAACAAAATATTGTTTCAACACAATTTCCTTATAGAGAAAATGAAATAATTTTGTTGTAAATAAATCTTTTACCACTAAGTAAATTAAAAGTTTTAATTCAAGAAAAGTGTTGTTTTGATGAATTTTCTTAACTAGAGAATATATTTGCTTAGTGCCAGTAAATAGAGAATGCACCTAATTCTACATGCGTAGCAACACATGGGATTCATTTAATATAACAAATAAATCTTATAATTGCTTAGAGTGCAACAGCAAAACGCTGTATCTGCCTTGTCGATCAATTGTGTGATCATTTTTACCTTACGGAGTAGTTCGTTGTGTGAATTTATTTTAGGGAAGTTGTTTAATGGAATCTTATTAGTTTTACATGTATCAATGTACTTATGTCAAATTACATGACAAAAAAGTTGGTAAAGATATGTAGCGATTAATCTACATAATAATATTAATGATGAAGTAGGTAAGTAAGCTGCTGCTCGCATTGGTTTTGTTGGAGGACCTCATAAAAAAAATTCAAAGCAAGTTTTCTTTTTTATTAGATTACAGTATTATAGGTGTGCTGTTATGCATATGTGTAATAGTATAATTATAGAACAAAAAAAAAACTATCCAGGTGGCAGAACCTCTAATAGCGTGTATCTTTCTTGCATTCAACCTATGCTTTATTAAGACAAGGGATTAATAATAAGAAACTTTTGTCTTTTAAGGCAATCTGATTGATGAAGCCAAGTTCAAAAGCTTGGACGAAAATGAAATAAAAGCATTAATTCCTATATAGGGGGATAATAAAAACATTTCTTAGTAAGTATGATATTTACATGCAATTGTGCAAGGTAAGTTGGAACATACCAGTAACGCAAACAGATAGCTCATGTGCATATTTTAGTGATCAGACAGGGACGTATGTACATTTCTCAAAAAAAGACTCGTGGGCACCAGCATTAAAAGCAACCCAGCGTTTTACTTTGAATCTTAGATTAGAAGACTTTGTAATGAGTGATTTCTAAGCAGTCATTCATTTAATGCATTGTGAACTAGTTAGTTTACGTTGGAAAGACTTCTGAATTTGGATCGATTTTAAGTATTTTGGTGGTTACGATCTTTAAAGAAACTCTATTCTAAATCATTGTAAGTGCATACATGTTGTAATGGAGACTCTTACATTGCAGTGCAATAAACTATGTTGGTTCTGAGACTTTTTTATTTTTATAAACATTAGTATGACTAAAGGTAACGATAAAAATGGTTACACTTGGGAACTCCATAATTTGTACATGCACAAGAGAGTACGCCTTAAATGTGCGTCTATAGTACTACTTTTATGCATCTGAACAATAAAGGTGTGTTTGTAAGTTTGATTTGAACATTTAGAAGGATAAAACTTAAGGTAGCTGCATTCATTTCATAAATGGTGAAGTGAATTTGCAAATAATTTTTGAAAATATTATACCTTATCATTTTTAAAACTTTCTTCTTATTGACAAACAAGGCACCGTTAAATCACTTTTTTAAACTAGGCATTTATTTCACATACATAAATAGGTACTTTTTATTATTAATAATCAGGTTGCGTTGGTTCGATTGCCGCGAAAATAGTTATTTGTATAACTAGGCCAGAAACTATAGTTTTGCGAGTGTGAGTACGGTTTGTGGGGCCGAGGTCTCACAAGTGCGAATACTCGCAAAAGAGTTTCTGGCCGCGTGTTACACACTATTTTTTGAGACGACAAATCTTAATTTTGTTGTAAATAATAAAAGAAATTAACGCTAGGGAGTTAACAGTACAGGTTGGCAATACATATTACGTATGAATTTTGAATTGGAAATCAGGGTTAAAATACGTTAGTGATTTGACGTTTTAATTTACTTGGTAGTTTTGATACATATTCATCAATAATAAGGACAATGGAGACCCCAGCTCATATTACAGAGCTTGTGTGTGAAGTTATTAGCCATTTATTACCAGTAAAATCTTGGGAAAGAGAGAATGAATATGAATTAATTAAGAGATTGTGTAACGAAAATTCTGTCATCTGTCATCGAATCTATAATTAATGGCAGAAATGTCAGTAATTCCAATATAGTGTTGCCAACCAATAGCGGGTCTTTTTGCCGGCCTAGGCCGGAGAATGGCAAGTTTCCGGCCGATTTATAGTAATGCAAAATCAGTGTTTCTGGACGGAAGCGCAAAAAATTAATTTATTTATCAATTTGCGTTAAGTAAATATAAGAACCGCTAATGGTTATTAATTATGAGTATCTTATGCTGCCATCTATGTGTTTACTCCTTAATGCTTAACATTGTATAGGTAGTAATTTTCTTTGTCACGTTTTCTCTATATACAACGGTTCAAAGTGGAATTGGGACAAAAAAAATGGATTATTATTTTAAACTGCTGATCACGTAGATTAACAAAAAGAAATGCCTTTCCTGGAAATAAAATATTTCCAATAAAAAACTATTATTCAATGCAAAATTTTCAGTTTTCCAAAAAGAGTACATGTTTAATGAATTGAAGAAATTAAACATTCGTTTAAAGAAGTTACGAGTATTGTTTCAAGCGAAAGGTTTTGAAATGGAGCGTAGTTTAATTAAAGGAATGATTTAAAAAAAAAATATTTCATTAGAAATACACGCTTTTGTTTAGTCAAAATAATATTGCTTTAAAATATGTTTAAAAAATTAATTTCTTTGGTTTTATAGATATTTTCTATAATGTACTATACAAAATATATACTTATCTACATTATTTTTATAATAGTTTCAAAACCCGACAACCAACAATCGATATGATTATAGAGGAAGTGCCAACTGATGTTCTCTTTGCCCTTCAGGCGCAAATTGATTTTGTTGCATGTTTAACCCAAAATAGTGACGAGCAACGATCGATTCCAGATGCAAAGGAAAACGACAAGATTGTTACATTAAATGTGGTGTAACAACCATGCACGCTACTGTCAAAATTTTACCAGGGGGAAACGCAATCTATCGGAATTTCGATATACAGTTGACGAATGCTGGTTGTATTAACTTACAGATTTCAATTATTGCTTTCGGAAGATATGCAATTAGGAATATATGTTAATGTATTTTGACTTTCAAAAGGTGTTAAAAAAAACTACGCCTAGAAAAGAAAAACTTGAACTAGTACGTTGGGAAAGTTAAGGAAAGATATGGATGTGCCATTCTTTTATTTTTAAAAAACAAAGAACGTAAAAGGCAATCTTTATTAAGACAAGTTATTTTGTGGATAAATATAAACTTATCTTAAAATTACTATTGGGAAACTTTTATAACGAAAATAATCAATAATCTACTCAATGAAGACAGGGAGATTGCAGATTTATTAACTGATCACTGTAAACTCACAATATGCCAAAACCAATACGATAGGTGAAGAGAATGATTCTAGTTTCTACGACTGAGCTCTGAGAATCTCAGAATTTCTAATTGTGGGGACTGATTAAATTTTAAGGAGATTGCAATAGAATTGAAAAAGTTGCAGTAAAATAGGCCTTCATTTGGCCTCTTCAATACTCATCTAATTTAAAATATCATGTTATAAATAATTATTTGGATAACTACGACCTTAATGGTTCTACACGCAAGAACTATGCAACTACTGCAAGTAGCAGTTTATAAAAATTATTCACCAAATTTATAAAGACTGCATAAAATATTATGCTCAGGCAAAAGATAGTCCTTTTGAATAAGTAACTTCAAGTGAGTCGTAGAGGGAAAGTTGTAGATATTCTTCAAAATGCGATGAATTAAACGAATCCTACTGAGAAAATGATAACTTAGATGTACTGGAAAATTCTTGCTAACCAAGCGGAACGACCAGAAGAATATAACGACTGGTTTAAATTATGCGAAAGGAGGATGTTCAACTGGATCTGGGTGATGACCAATCTGGTTTCTTTTCGATGAAATTCGATAGCGTCTTCTACGATAAAGAGAATTGCAATTGATTTGAGAAGGTCCCGTCAAAATGTTCCTTAGATTATCCAAAAACGTTCGCAAGACACCATGGGAATGATGCTAACCCCTATTTACAAGATTTTGTCTGATTAGTTCAAACGGAAGCTATACTGCTTGACACTTCAGCTGTGTGGGACCGAATAGAACAAAGGATTCGATGCCAACACTCACAATTAATACAATGAAGCCAAATGCAAGAAGTTGCAACCCATTCTTAGGAATAACTTGCGCAGAAAGACTTTACATGACTAACTCTACGCAAGCGAAGACGTTGCAAAGCTACAATTAGAAGTGAAGAGGCATATACAAAACTATAATGTTATTTATTTGAAGAGGTAAATCTGCCGGTATGCAGGTAAATAAGATCCAAATAAAATTCCAAAGGCAAAATTTCATACCTAACAAATTTACCTCTTAAAATCCCTAACAAATACAGTGGGTACTTCTACCTAACCTTTAATGTTATTGTTGTCTATTCTGTTCTTTTCTGTTTATTATTCTATTAACTACTCGTTTAAGTTGTATTGTAGTAATTGGAATCTCTGTAATCTACTTGCTACATAAGAATGGAACATAATTTAAATAAAGGAAATATTTGTATACCTCATGTAGTTTATTATTATTTAAGGTTTATTTAAGCAACATCTTGCAATAACTGTTGTTACATAATTTAATTTTTTGAAATGTATTATACATCTACAAATATATAAATAGAAAGATATTATCATCATATTTTATGTGCAAAAAAAATCTACAAAAAGCAGAACTTATTGTCAAACTAGGATTTCTGTACAATTTTACTACACTATGTACATGCAAAAGAATGACAAATTTAATCTTGAACTCTAAAGTAGATTGTACTACTTACATTAATCAGTTAATTAGATAGTTAAACAGACATGTTGGTTCCATCATAATGTGCGCATAATGTAAAATGTTTAATTGTTTTAGCCGAAGACACACTAATTTTTGAAATACAATTTTTTTTTATATAAATTTAGTAGATTTTTAAGTTTTAAAATACAGAAATTATATTAAAATTTTGTTTATTTGGGCTTATTAAAATAATTATATTTATATTATCATTACATGATTGTTATTGTTTGCTTATTAATAATTTTTCTTGCAGAAAAAGACACTAGCATATTTATAAGTTTGAGCTGGGATTGTCAGCATTCTTTTTTGACACCAATTATAAAAATAAAATATTAAAAAAAGTAAACAGTGCATAAACAACAAATAAGCATCAAAGATTTAATTCCTTACGTATACAGACGTCACACATCAAAAAATCACGCTATATATAAACAATTGAATTAGCCGAAATTTCGTCAAATTCGAAACACTCAAAACTTTTATTTACGATGGTTCCCTTTTCGGTTCTCGTACAATCAGATGAGTGATTATCAACAAATTTCGAATCGAATTTATGAATATATATACAATTCTTTTTATTAATTCTACGATTTTTCTTTGGTGCTCTTTATTACAGTTAATTCGAGATCGCGTCAAGTTTCGTTAGGGGTAGATGCAAATCCGAGCGCGCGACTTTCGTTCGCTGGCTGAAGCCGCCACGACGCTCCGTGGGGTTGTTCACGGTACCGGGTTGCATGAGAGACTGACTGGCGTTCGGCGCCACTGTCCGGAGCGTCGTGGCGGCAGCAGCCGCGGTCCGTTCACCCTTATTGCAAACGACGCCGATAAGATGCGTAACCACCGTCGACCCCCGGTGCTCTACGAGAGAGAAGGCGTACGTCACGTCAGCGACCTACGATCTCCGTGTACACTTTGACATTTCCCCACGGCTCGAACGTTTCCCGGCTACGGTCAAGCGAGAAGAGATCGGAAAAGCTCTTGGTGTACGTGTCAAAGATAGATAAAAAGTACCGTTAAAGACGCTGACGAAAAAGGGAATTGTAAAATGTGGAAATATGCAAAACACGTTTTGATTTATTTATAATGCAGCAAGAATCCGCAAAGCGTCATTCGTCTCAATTCTACAAATACACATATAAGATTAGGATACGAAAAGATTTTAATGGAAGAAGGAAATACAATGCAGAGATGCAAGGAGTATTTCGAAGAATAATATAACGCAACAAAGTACGTCAAAGCAGCAGGAAGAAAATAAAAATAACAAGCAAGTAACAAGCATCCAAAGTAGAGAGGAAATAATGGAATTACACATGAAGAGATAGTAGAAGCCTTCAAGATATTAAAAAAAGGAAAATGGAATAAAAATTCTAGAATTTAATTAAATTATTTAATACGATATTGAAGAAATAAAGAATACAAATAATTGAGATGTAGGAATATTATTGCTTATTAATAGAGGAGAACGTGGTTTACGCGTTTGGACAAAAAACGGATTTATCCATGCCCATACTATTCAGTACTTGACAAGCTGTGAATACTTACACATTGTCCGATCCCCATTTAGATTATTAATTATAAATCCAATACAAATTAGTTAGTGTTGAATATTTGAACAGTAATGGAGGCTATAACATTACAAGAGAGAATTGAAATGATTTACATCTATGGAGAAAGTGGTAGCAATATCGATTATGCTAGTTGTCTAGCGAAGGAACTGTACAGCCAAGAAATCGTAATCACCGAAAAACAATTGCTGGAGAAAATAATGAAATCGCGGTATTAGCTGCAGTAGCTAATAATCCGCACATTAGTATTCGAAAAATAGCTCGCGGATCAGGAATTTCTCAGTCCACTATCTGCCAAATATTTAAGCGTAGGAAATATCATCCATTTAGAGTTTCCATGGATCAAGAACTTCATGGCGATGATTTTCAAAATCGAGTGCGATTTTGTCAATGGGCGCTTCAACAGATACAAGATAATCCCAAATTTTTTTCTCGAGTATTATTTTCTGACGAGGCGACAAACATGCATTATTGGAGTATCGAAAATCCCCATTGGTTGCGCCAAGTTGAACATCCACATCTTTAGAACGTAAATATTTCGTGTGGAATAATTGGCAATAAGCTTATTGGTCCATATTTTATCGATGGAAACTTAAATGGTGAAAAATATCGAGTCATCTTGCAGAACGAACTTCCAGTGTTACTTGAAGACCTTCCCTTGGAGGTACGACAAACAACGTGGTTCCAACATGACGGTTGTCCGGCACATTATTCAAGAATAGCACAACAAGTATTAGATCGAGCCTACAATCGTCGATGAATCGGAAGAGGTGGTCCAGTGTCTTGGCCTGGAAGATTGCCAGATCTTACTTCTCCTGACTTCTTTTTGTGGGGCCACTTGAAGTCTGAAGTTTATACAGAAGTGGCAACCACGAGGGAAAACATGATTGACCGAATCACCAACGCTTGTTCAAGGATTACGCCGGAAACACTTCTCAGTTGTGTGCAATCATTCCAATTGCGAATAAATAAATTTATCGAAGTGGAAGGGCACATTTTCGAACACATTTTCTGCAATGGGTATGATGATGTAAATATTCTTCGTTGTTGAATGGCGTTTTGAAGTGTTATTTAATGTTAAAAGAAAGAAAACACAAGATCATCTTTGCTTGCTTCCCTTTTTTGGGTTTTTTTTCTGCGATTACAGCCCAATCTGTTACGAATCGAAAAAGAAGTTTCAAACAAAAACTACATACTTGATGGCGTAGAATCCGAATCTGCAAACAAAATGGGGGTTCCCATTTAAGATTTCAAAGTTGTCCCCCTCCCACTCTGAGGAGGTGAGGTGGGGGATCGAGTTCGGCACCATTCAGTAAGCCCCCTACATTATAACAAATCTTATTAAGATCTTTTTTTGATTTGATGCAGTATTTTAGAGATATTCCGTTGTCTCAAGATAGAAAAACTTACCCAGTACACATAATCATGTCCAAACCAGTTTTGGCATACAGGCAGACTAAAGCATGAAAAATGATCGCACTTTTCGTCCCAGTTGACAGTCTACGTCTGACCAATTATTTGGCTATTAGTCTACCTATACCGTAGATTACAAGTTAGAAGCATTTTCCAACTGGAACCGTTCAAAAATTTCAGGAAGGTATTTTGATATCACGTATTTTCAGAGTTAATACTCTGGCATATTTATTGGAGAAGAAAACACAATTCCTCAATTAGACTGTACAAACTTTTAGACCAGTCATATATATGATACCACAGCCACGTGTATCAACAATGTTTTTATAAGTACAGAAATGCAATTGGTGCAGGAAACTAACAATAAATCATAAAGCCTTATTCGATCACCTAGCTCCAGCATCTAGGAATTGAAAACGAAACTATTAAATCAATATCGCTTTATAGACATTCAACGAGAGACCTTACACACGCCTACATATAGCAGTTCCAACTATACATAGTTGCACAATGTTTTCATAAATAAATTCAATGCAGTATATATGTTACAGAGAAATTTCCCGTAACGAAACCTCATTTGACATAGAATACTATGAAATCCAATAAAACAATAAGAAATTCACCATATATCTGGTGAACTTATATAATTAGTTTGTTTTCACATAGGATCTCCTATTAATATATTTGTTCTCTAATTGAATTTAAATGAATGAACGTCTCTTCCTAAATCACCCTAAAAATTTACCAACACGATTTTGTGATATTTTTAGTAACAACTTCCTTGCATGTTTTCCGGGCGCCCCTACAATTTTATCATTCCTGCAGACAAACATAACTTAGCCGGAATCCCTCGAGCGACGGCTTCATCTTACGGAAGGGACCAAGATTACATTTTGTCAACATGGTAGGGGCATAAAAGATTTAATTTATGAAAGCATCGTCTATATGCTAAAATAAACAGATCGATCTCATCCTGTTCGCAGTATATTTTGCATACACATGCATAATACATAAATTTATATACTCTAAAACAAATTAATTAGCGTGAAATCTATTTCCATTTAACAGAGAGAAATATATCTGTTAACTTTACCTAAAACTCTTGTAACATAAATTTTATCCTAAGGAGAATGCCCCCATCAACAAAATGCTTTAGCAAACATAAAGCGTACGCAGAATACAACCGTTCCTGGGGTTCCTAGTGAAGACATTCCGAGAATTGTGGGATTCGTTCGCTCTAATTCTTTTCATTCGGAAGGCAATTGGCATGGATTTTTGGTCAGCCCCTAAACGAGATTGCTGCGTATTGAACGTAAACATCACGTTCAATAGCTGAAGGATCGCTTCTCCTTTCTTTTGCTTATTTACTATAGAGCAGTTTGCTACTGGCGAAGGATTTAGTACTATTGCGCGGGTATACTTTTCCATTAGGTAATGACAAATCCTGGGAGCATAATTAACTCGAACGTGACGAGCAAAATACGATGTTGGGGCCAATGTTGAAAGCAGAAAGGACTTGGTTTATGTGGGTGTTTTGAACTACGAAGCTGATGATTGATAAAAATTTGCGTATATGTTTAAAAGGGATTGAACTATGTTGTAAGAGCATTTCTTTAACAATTATTATTTGTAAGAAAATTTTGAAGCAAATATTTTAACGTAATAATCAACAAGTTGTTTTTAATGTAAAAATTTCATTTTAATAAATAATAAAAAAAAATTTAACAAAAGCAAAAGGCACGACTGAACCGATACCATGTCGGTTTAATTATTCATTATTAGCTTTGTTCAAAGAAGGGTTGCCAATCAGTAGAAACGGCCAGCAGTATATGCACTTTGTTACTTTGGATACAACATGCATCTAACCGTTTCTTAACGATTGCAAATCAATTGCTTGAACAAAGCTGTTGTCTAAAAATTTAATGAGACATCGGCGCATCCACCAATTTTTTGGATCATATTATTCATATCCTTATTAGCTTTATTTAAATTATTAAGTATAGATTTCCCTAGTTGCTGTACATTTCAGTATGAATTGTGTGTTCATTCATTCGTAAATGTAAATACATCCAGACATATGTACAGTCTGTTCACGCGAAAACTGGCCACCACTCCTACACTACTATAAACACATTTCTGTAAATTCACAGAATGCCACATGGGTTATATGTGGCCATAGTGGATTGAGTAACATTAAATTCATGTAATGTAAACCTACAGATCTTATTTTACTTCACCTATTTAGGAAATTTTATGGAGAAATAGGTGAAAACTCAAGTATATTTAAATCAATTTTCCTCAACGGCCTGAATATAATATGAAATTTTAACTGCAAGAAACTGCGAATTAAATGTACTAGTACACATCACGTAGTAGTAACCGCAATTTAAATTTGCTGCGGTTTGATATACTAATACATTACATATAATGCGAATTTAGGCATTGCAATTACTAAAATAACTATATTTGTTCTGTAATGTTGTGCAGATCTTTCTCTCGTATAGCATGTGTAATTGAAGTAATATACAGTGAAGCACGAAACAATTATCAGATGTCGTATACCTACCTACGTAACGTAGTCCTGCAATACTTGAATATTACCAGATGTGCATTCGTGAAAAAGTGTTCTCTACAATTGAAATTTTATGAAAACTATTTTAAATATGGTGTTTGGAAATAAAACAAATATATAGGGCGCGAAAATGTAATTTAGCCCACCAGAATAATAAATTAATGTTTTTGTACCTTCCATGTTCTCTCTTTGTCATCATGTGTTGTATAGATATTATATACCTATACAGAGGTTACAAAATTCGCGGACACGAAATATGGGATGACATCCAGCATCAAACAATAAAACAAACGTTGCTTTGCCATATTTTACCCTGACCAAAACCTTTTTTTTATTTAAACTACACTTTGAATTCTTTATGATACCTATTTTCAAAAAGAAAAAAAAATACTTCCTACATATCCTTTCTCTAGTTTCTTAATATGTTGAAAACAATTTTCCATAGCGCATCATTACAGGGCGTCGTATATTTCTTTTCTGTGATCAAAAATTGTAACCGATGCAGTTTTTTACCCGGAATCCAAATATATGTAATAGTAGTAACCTGTTAAAAAATTTACAAACTTCCGGCTTATTGATCTCTTTCTTCCATTAGACGGCTGTGATATAAGTAAAATTCGAATTTGTATCATATTTTATATTTAGAAGACAAGCTTTAAATGAGAAAACCGATACGTAAATATGAATATTACATAATGTTAATTGATTTACTGACCATAAAATCTGTTTAATAAGATTGCCTACATTATTTATAACTAAATTATATCGTTTGGCTATATTTTGTCTAGACTAAGAGTATGGGAGCTAATATATTAAGTAAAAAATAACAGGTATATGTCCAGGCCACTATTATTGATAATTCTTCTTTATTTCGTCAATATTTCGTCTTATTTATTTAAAGCTTCTTCGGGGTCATAAATGAGGTAATGACGGGACTCACGTTGCAGTGAATAAATGAACAGGCAAACACCCTTCCGTGCGCTTCGCAGGCGGAGATACAGAAGGAGTTATTAGAAATTTCCGCCTCGCTTTAGTAGCACAGCCAGTATCTGCTGTGTAACATTCGATCAATATTTTGGTACATGGTCAAATCTCTGCAAGAACGGATGAGAAAACTCAGAGTTTTGGAAGCATCAGCAGAAACATTAAAAACGTGGGGAGAAAATGTCAAGTGCGCATCAAAGAGTACTCCTAGTTCGTTGAACTATGACACTCTAGGATTGTGGGAGTGAAATGCAGCATAATTACAAAAAAAGTGAATTCGCACAACTTTCGAAGGCCAGCACAGCACATTTTTCAATGTTCAAACGAATGTGATTGACCGCACACTATTCGCCAATGACATTAACATCCCTCTGCATCATCAAACAATCAGTTGTAAAGGCAATAATGCGGCAGATCTTACGATCATCTGCATACGCTAAAACCCCGCAATTTAACAGTGGAAACAAGTCGTTAATAAAGATGTTGAAGAGTAGAGGGCCTAAATTTGATCCTTGCGGCATGCCCGCAATAACAGAAAAAGGAGGAGATACAAAACCATTATACTGAACGTAGCAAGACCTTCCGCTTAGGTATGATTGAATAAAATCCGAATTAACAAAAGCCGGTATAAACGGAAAACAGTTCTTATTTCAAGTAATCATTCAGTACAGAATTTTTTTTACAATCTGTTGTTTTGCCCACACATAGCCACACTTTTATTTTTCAGTTAAGCTTTAATTTTATTTTCTAAATGTATAGGCACAGACGATAAATAATTTCAGAGCAATGTCCGACTTGGTAATGTAAGAATGGTGTATTTCTTTCAAAATGAAAGAAATGAATGGTTATTTAACAAAGTAAACGGCAAATTACACACAATCATAGTTGCACATAAATCAAATAAGAACGGTTTTTTGTGTACGCCGTTTTTTTTTTTTATTATTACCGTGGTTTGCACTTCGCACGTGGTCTTGACAATGTGTTTTTGACCAACACATTTGAAATAAATCGTAAAACAAACATTGTGTCATCCTAAGTTAAATTCGGGAAATATTTAATAAACTCATTCACTCACACGCATCTGACAATGGTCGGCTTCTCAATCTAAGTATCTGCGACATTATTACATACAACGTAGATGCCCATTTCAGATCTGCGCCTGTGGAGCGCATGCAAAGTTGCCTGCTTTACCAAAGTGTGTAAGTTAATTTTAGTTAAAACAAAATTTTAATTTAGTTGCATTCGACGCTTGTTAACTAGTGCCCTGGTAGTATACCTGTTATTTTTTATTTAATTGGTATATATTTTAATTTCAAAGAATGTTCAAATCATTATTAATAATATTTCTTAGTTGGATGATCTATTCTTGCAGTTCAGCAATATTTTGGACTCTATTTTCATAAACAGCATTTTTCAATGTTTCCCAAAGAAAAAAAATCCAATACGTAAGGGGGCTGTTATTTTGCCAGCAATTTTTTTTTTTTTTAAATTAGGTTTAAGGGCGATTCTTTTGAAGGGATGGTAGTTAGGTGTATAGTTCTTGATCGAAATATTGTTTTTTTTTTTAATATTTCACACATTTAGTTTATATTAGTTTCTGGGATTTTGATGCATGAAGTGCTAAGGGTGGCTTAAGGAGAAAAACTCCACTAAAAACGGGCACCTTATTAAAAGAAATTACCGTAGCATTTACACTAAATCAATCTATAAACCAACATAGTATTAAATTCTTCGGAATTTTTAGTGTTTCTTGTTAGTATGTATGAACCTTTTGTTTTTCATTTTAAACAAATTGCAAATATTTTTCTTGCTATTTTATCTTGCCAACATAAAAGTGCATTTTTACTCTCTACTAAATTCTCCGAAATTATTAATTGGAATCAACAAAATTCCCTTGACGTAGAATAATGTTTTGCCGCTGTAATTCAATAACTGTATTTCAATACCAATTTCATTTTATTTTACATCAAAGGAAAAATAACAATGCATTTCCACATACTTTTTCTGGGGACTCAACATCAAGATACCAAAAAAAAAAAAAAAAGAAGAACCGCATAAAAGAAAATCAATGAAAGAATACTCTGTGGAAAACAGAATTTAAATTTCAAAGTGCGCTGTTGTATATTAAAACGCAACTCGCACACAAAACAACCTTGTTATTCGACGTAGGTTTACGCCCATTCTGCAATTTCCCAAACGAATTTTAATTGTAATTAAAACAACACGCTAGGGGGTATGACATTTCTATGAAATTTTCAGCTTTAATTCGCTTTTTCTTTTACGAGCGACGAAACAGGAGTAACATTGAATTTCAACCATTTACCGGCTCATAAAATCGAGAAATGTTCTGACGAATGTCGTTGAAATATCACTCGTTACGTACCTTTAAGAGAGGATGCCGGTGTAATTTAATGAAATAGGATTTTCTGGAACTTTATATTAAATTGCGAAGCGAACAACTATTCGGTCGTATAAATACAGAAATATACACTTAAAACTTTCCTTACGCGACAATTATTACTACTTCTAACTTTGAGAGAAGTACATGTGCGCTTCTGATTTTAGCTGCCACCGCATCGGTTCTAGATACTGTTTTAGTGTGGTTGGAACTGCGTCTGCTTCGGGCACATGATAAACTCTGCCAATGAGGCGTAATTGGTACTGCAAATGTCTGTATGGGTGAGAACTGTCTGAGTTTAAAGGGAATTGGTGGTGGTTGGCTTAAAAGTTGCTTGGAACTGCTTGGTAGGTGCGCAAATGAACGGGTGAGAATTTTGAGAATAAATTTCATCTAATTGTGCATACAGCATAAAATCACCAAAAAGGGATTACCAACATCCTACAATATTATAACATGTAAAAATCAATCACAGATATGGACGAACAATATTATAATTTTTCCATAAAGAAATTGTTATTATTATAATAAGTCTTTCGGCATAATAATTTTTTCAAATGTATTAGACACATATATTTTTTGCGAATAATCAAAGTAAGGTGAGTGCAAAATAAAACTCTTACTTTAAATGCGTTATAAATAGTACTTTAATAAAGAATCTTAATAATTTGTCGCATTTCTGTAAGCTTTTAATACAGTTGCAATACTTTTTTCAGTGCGTAAAAAACTGACATCTCAGAAACGTGAACATGCATAAAAATTTAATAGCAATAAAGGTATTAATGGCAAATCATAGAGATGTTGACATAGAGATGAAAGAAAAAAAAAATACATCTATGCTCAAAAGTAATTGGCATTTCTATGATTTACCTTTAATTTCGTGTTTTGGCATTACATCTGTGGCAGTTAATTTAAGTGTTCAGGTATTCGTTTTTATGATTTTACAACAGTTTTTATAGATCCTATTCCTAGATCTATTAAATTTTTATGCATGTTCACGTTTCTGAGACGTCAGTCTTTTACGCACTAAAAAAAGTATCTATACTGTATTAAATTCTTACAGAGATGCGATAAATTATTAAGATTCTTTATTAAAGTACTATTTATAATGCATTTAAATTAAGAGTTTTATTTTGTACTCACTTTACTTCGATTATTCGCAAAAAATATAAGTGTCTAATACATTTGAGCATATCTGTATTTTAAATTTACTGCGAGGCAAGTTTTTTATGTGTTCAATACATGATTAAATATTAAACTAGATTTTTGAATTTTACTCAATTTAGTCTGAGGAGCAAAAAGAAAAATTTGTGCAGTGCCTCTTGTATGTATGTACTATAATTATAGAGTACTAGTAAATACGACTAAAGATATCGTAATAATAGTCGTTTATAAACATTGCACTTACACAACTCTCAGACAAACCTTCTGAGCTTTGAGGACACAGTCAACATCCACCGCTTAGTACCCAAAACACCACACCACATTTTAACCTGGACTGCACTTCCACATAATACAGCAGCTGGTCGATATGTCGACTCGAATCTATCCGAAGTCCCAAGAAGTTAGTCTACTCCTCTGTGGATTGTACCACTCCCTCATATGTTTACAGGAATGTCTTTAACATTTTCACTAAGTGGTAACAAATAAATTTTTGATTCAATTCCAGGTTGTTTGTTTTTTCAACCACACGTTTAGTTCTTTCAAGATTGTCTCTAAGAGTGCCAAAGCTTCCTGTATTTTGTTTGTTCTTATTACTGTCAAGGAGTCATCCGCGAACAGAACCATTAAGTATTCCGCTGCGTTTGGTAAATCGTTTATTTACAATAAGAAGAAGACGAGACCAATGATGGACCACTGAGGGACTCCGCACTCAACATTACATGACCCTGCTTTAAGGTCTCTGCCATTACTGTCATCAGCAAAAAATGCGGTTCCATTACGCAGTCTGATTTGTCCGTGCACTAAAAGTAAGTTGTTTGTATTCTTCCGAAAACTATGTTGCTAAAGCTTTCTAATTTTCTTTTTCATTGTTTTCAGACATTTACACCAAGGTTTATCATATAAAAAATACTGCCCAAACTTTTTCCAGTCTGTCGAGGTCATAATTTTAGTATTCTAGCTCTATAAATATCGATTTCGGAATTGGGTTTTGAATATGGAAGAACGATGCATGGTTTGACTAATCGTCCTATCTACTGCGTCCACTAGGGCCTATTGTAGAGCTGTCTTTCGAAAACGAAGCTTCTAGTCGTACGATTCGACGTGAGCCGCAATACAGAATACCCGGCACGAAAAGGCGATATTGAAAACGATAAAACAATTCTATTACAACTAGAATTAGCGAAAACACTTTCACAGAAGATTGATTTCAATCGCGGTGGTCAAGATATTCGCGTCTGATGAACTTCGACTTCCCTCGCGCCAAAGTGTCTAATTGCTTTTATAGATTCGCTAGGTGGGTGGGGCTAGACAAGTCTAATGACAGAAGTAAACCAATCGGTTTTTGACAGGCCCTTACAGAACTTTGAAAAGTTGTAAAAATATCCCGAATTCCGTTATTGAAATAAAATAATAAAAATGCCGTAACAAATTTGTAGTAAAAGTGATGTTTACTGAGTAGTTTAGTAAATTAAATAATTCACTTAAAAAATATCTTTTTATTTTTTAAATATGTTTACAAAAATGTGCATACTTCATCAGAATTGAATTCTAAGCAACTTTTCAAATAACTTTTTTGGACACCACGTCATCTAACCTCACATTTTTCCAATTTATAGTGCATTTTTTAAATTTACCGCCCTATTATTGGTCACGTAACGGGTGTCAAAATAAATTGTGGAGTTCTTAACCATATATCCAAATAAATAAAAAAGCAATGTATAGAATTGTGTATAGTTTTTTCCTGTCATCTAGCAGTCTGTTCGCTCTTTACTTTAAACGCCGCCAGCTCCCATGCGTTCACTCGGTATATCTCTACATTCTTTATATATGTATATTTTAACCCTACGACCAAAGTCCTGTTTTAATCGTTGAGTGAAAATTCTACGCGCAAACATCATGATATCTCCGGCGTACCTACCGTAAAATTAATCTGTTTATTCCGTTCGATAAAAATAAAGTAAAACCGATCGAGAATCGCGGCGCCCGAAACTTTCCGCTAATTCTACTTTTAAAACTCACAAAAACCAAAAAAAAAAAAAAAAAGCGTGTCTATAGGCCGAAGTGGATATTGGAAGATCAAAACCTAGTTAAACATGCAATTTCTGACCGGTAATAATTTCCGACTGTCCCCGAAACGTTTCGAAATAAAGAGAGAATTAAAGGAAGATCCACGCTGATATATTTATGATAGACGTCGTCAACTCGGCGGCGGTCGTCGGCGATGGCAGGCCTCTCTCTTATTATTTTTAGTATCGTTTGGCCCGCATCCAAGTGGGGAAATCTATAATCTTTATTTTGTGCGGGAAACTGCCGCCCGACACGTCTCTGTGTAGCAGAAACAGCAGCATCTTTACTATCTAACTACTATTTATACAATATAATCTACTGTCTGTTTCTCATATACAGGTTGATTCATTAAGGGTAGCCACCGGCCATATCGAGGTAACGGATGTTTCTAGAGGTTAGAAAAAAAATTATACTAGCAAATGTGAATGTCATTTTTCAGGTATATAAATTCTACTTTAGAGGAAATATTTCCTATCTGAAAAATGGTAACGTTTGTCTATATACAGCGTGAGTCGCCTGCAAAAGGGTCCCCGTCTTGGAAGCTGACACGAATAGTACATCCCCCGTATCTGTCTATGACAGACCCTACGATGCTTCTCCAAATGCAACGACGAGTACTCACGCTGTGGACTCCATGTCCGTGTACGTGGGTGGATCCAGGACACAGAAAGGGACGGGGCCTGATATTTATTCCAGGGAACTCCACCTTAAGAAATTCTGGCCGCTCGGAGATAAGCTGGCTGCTTTCTAAACAGAGGTGACAGCACTTACTTTAGCGGTCAACAACATATCCTGAACTCAGGATTGTGGACAGAAATATTGATTTGTATACAGATAACAAACAACTTGTATCAGCTCTGAGGCAACCAAAAATAACCTCTAGACTGATACTGGACTGTCACAGAGCTCTCGCACAGATATGTGTATGGAATAAAGTCACGATTAGGTGGATCAAAGGACACGAGGTTGGCCAGACGCAGGTCTGGAACAGTTCTGTACGGTCCCGGACCGTTTATAAGGCCTACCATATCTGCCTTGTGTGACCAGATTAAAATTATCACCTATGAGCAATTCATTAAAGCCTGGGATGAGAATTGCGCGTGCCGTTTTGCCAGGGGCACTTTATCTTACCCTGATGGACAAACGGCATCAAACTATCCGAGGATGTCCAGGAAGAACCTCCGCTTAGTGATGGGAATTCTAACCGGACACTGTCAGTTAAAAGCGCACCTTTTTAGGCTGCGATTAGAGACCAGTCCATACTGTAGGGGCTGTCAATTAGACTCTGAGACGGCTGAGCGTGTTCTCTGTGACTGCCCTGCCCTATCATCCATTAGGAAAACCACACTTGGCGATGTTCGGCTTGACATCGCCAGCGTCAGGAAAGCTCCCCTGAGGAATGTCTTAGCGTTTGCGAAGACAATAGGCAGGTTGACAACCTAGGTGGGACAACGTAAACGGAAGAAGCATAATGGGCTTAAATGCAGTGGGAGTAGCCACCCTCCAAGTAATCCAGAAGCTCACCAAGTCCCATTTAAATCGTTGAAATACACCTGCATATTTATACGTCCCTGTTAACCACCCGTGCTCGCAAGGGATTATAACGGTCGGTAAACATTTCTTTTGTGAAGATCGAGTGCTATTTAAAAAGGCAAATCGTTAGAAATATGGACAGACTATACCATCTTTTTTTCCTTTCCACATCATAGAAAACAAAACATTGCAGTTTTGCAGTGAACCAATAATAATTGTTTACTGATTTATTTTATATTTGTAATCGACGCATTAAGTATTTCTACTTGATCTAGAAAAACAAATATATAAAAATATGTTATTTAGCATTGGTAAAATATTTTTACAACACACACACACACACGTGAAATGCAACAAATTCACATTTATTTCATATTTTGTAATATACCCAAATAAGTACGATTCTGTAATAGCACTAAATGCGGCACTGTCTCTTCACTAAAGTGACAAGGTGGAATCACAATGGCGGTACCCATAGTGTTGCACATTTGCGCAGGGTGAAAAGCTATCCAACTGTATTATCCATGTCTATGAGTAATCCCCGTAAAGCGGAGCGTAGTCTGTTCCGCGCGGAACATTTAATTTTAGGTTTAAAATCTTGGCAACACTGTCCCTAAACCAAATTTTTAACCATTATTAAAAAGAATAATTAATGTAAAGAAAACCAAATTACGTCATCTTACGCGACCTTCAGAAACGTAAAAATATTTTTAAAGATGCTTTCATGACCACATTTACTTATATAGTATATTTTTCCCTCAAGCCCAAGCAAGTTATTACTGGCACGACACCAATTGACCTGATGGTCCAAGAACGAACATATATTTTTGACCATGCACAGGAAGACCGTAACACCGTAGTTAAAAGAGCCAAAGCATATACACTGACTGAGTGGCAGAGTAGATGGGACCAGGAGCCGGAGAAGGCCCAGTGGACAAAGCGCCTAATAAAGGACATCCCGTCCTGGATGAGTTGCGCACATCGATCGGTTGATTATCATCTAGCGCAAGTCTTGACGGCACACGGAGTCTTCCGCGCATATGCAAAAAGAATGGGCAAGGACAGTGATGACCAGTGTATCTACTGCAGCCAACTGGATAACGTCGAGCATACAGTGTTTGTATGTGATAGATGGAACGTGGATAGACGCTTAGCCGAAGGTAAGATTGCGAATTCAATTACCCCCGAAACGATAATCCCACTGATGGAAGAATCAGTGGTGAATTGGAACTCCATCCAGACAATGATTAAGTCGATTATGAGCCAAAAAGAAGGGGAAGAAAGAACTAGGCAGGTAGCTAGAGCTGGGGAGTAGAGGGATGTAGTGCAGCTTAGAACGCCACTGGCATACCGATGTTATGTCGGACCGACGGTTTCCGGTATGTCAGAGAGGGCTGTAGAGGGGTTTCAGTCGGAGTAGCGCCCGACACTACCTTGTGCACATTGACCCAGTGCCAGGTGCCAAGCGGTTTCCCCTCTTAAAAAAAAAAAAATTGATGGTGCCTACCCTTAATAAACCAGCCTGTATATACATGGGGATCGATATTCTGCTATGTTTTCGCGAAACAATGAAAGCTACGTGGAACGAATGCTAATTGAGCTTTGTCGTAGCGTATTTTATAGGTGTGATATTCGCAAACCTGGTGCTCTTTAAAACACATTCCAAAGGACCGTCCGACGTATGTATATAGAGCCGTATAAATGCGGGCTAATAATTGGGCTTTGACGGCCGCAAACGATGTCGCCGATATTGAGACGTAAAACTCGACAGATGTAAATATTTTCGTTCGCTGAAATGCTGAAATTTCGTGGACATAAATCCGGGAATATCGCGGCGTTCGTTCGATCAACGTACCGGGGTTTATGTCGCGGACTTAAATTTTTATAGATTGTGTTGTTCGAATTTATCGGTGGCAGTCGGTTTAATTTGCTTTGTTTGCGAGAGAACTTTTTTTAGGAACTGTTTTATATTACTTTTCGCGATATTTTTCCATCAAAATGCTGTGGTGAAGTAGTATTAATCTTCATATTTAAATTATGAGCTTTCATAACAGTACCCAGAAAAATATGTGGTTATAGTTTGTTCAATTGCGAAGTTTTAAAAATGTATAAATAAATAAGAAAGTTATGAGCCGGGTGTCCCATTTAAAATACGGAGTATAATAATAAGTAAAGGGCGGAATATATGCAAAGTGCATATATTTGCATATTTTGCATATTTTAACAAATTTCACAAAAAATTGCATATTTCGGCAAAAATAAAATTTGTGTGCATATTTTTATGTTTTTCGTTTTATCAAAAGATTAAGTGCGACCCTTGCAGGTAATTGAAATAATTTAAAAGGTGGGTAGGTTTTGTCGACTCACCAGTTTTATTATTATATGGTTTATTGCCGGCATTTATTGGGTGTTTAGGAATTTCCAAGTAATCAGCTTGCCTAATGGAGAACAGATGTGGTCTATTCTTTTGTATTTATATTGTATAGTTTAGTTTGTCGATAGACTCCAGTGTGAAAAGAGTGATTTCGAAAATATTTTATTTCAAACGCCTAAAATGCCGAAAGCCGCTTCGTGGATTAAAAATTTTCCTGAGTTGGAGTTTAGTGGGGATAAAGTGTTTTGCAAAGTTTGTGCCAAAATCATTGTTTGTGAAAAGAAGTTCCAAATTGATCAACACTTGAAAACAGCTATGCATAAAGCTAAGTTGCAGAAAAAGAAATCTGTGCCTGTTCAGCAGTGTGTGCAAACCGCATTTCAAAATGTCAAACCAAAGAGTGAAAAGGAGGTGTTTCATCAAGACTTATGCAAAGCTTTAGTTGCAGCAAATATACCTTTGAAGAAACTGCAAAATACACAATTCAGAGATTTTTTGCAAAAATATTGTAATCAAAACACCTCTGACGAATCCACACTTAGAAAGAAGAATGTGCAAACAGTATACGAAACCGTAATGGGAGAAATTAAAGTTTCACTGGGCGATGAACATTTTTATATTATTGTTAATGAAAGCACAGACTCATGTGGCCGATATATCGCACATCTTATGATTGGAGGGCTTCAAGAAAATGAGCCAGGGAAACCATATTTAATATCTTCTAAACAGTTAGACAAAACAAATAATGTGACCGTAACTCGATTTATTCAGCAGTCTCTATCAAATTTTTTTTTACCAAATCCAGTTCCAGTAGAGAAGTTTTTAGTGTTTTTGTCTGACGCAGCGCCGTATATGGTTAAAGTAGGCCAAAACTTAAAAATATTTTATCCCAATATGGTACATGTCACTTGTCTTTTACACGGGATAAACAGAGTTGCAGAAACTATTAGAACAGCATATCCCTTGGTGAACAAATTAATTTCAAATGTAAAGAAAGTGTTTTTGAAAGCACCTCTAAGAGTGCAGATCTATAGAGAGAAATTGCCAGGAGTTTGTTTACCTCCAGAGCCCGTAATTACTCGATGGGGAACATGGATTAAGGCCGCGATATTCTACCCAGACCATTTTGAAGTCATTAAAGACATAGTTTTAGATTTAGAAGACAATTCGCAGTGTGTAGTGCAAAGTCAAGCATTATTCAAAAATGTAAATTTAGTTAAGGAACTTGTTTTTATTAAGGTTAATTTTAGTTTTGTACCAGATATAATAACTTCGTTAGAAAGTTTAAGAGAATCAATTAATATTGTTGAAACTTTTTCCGACAAATGCAAAGAAGTTCCCGGTGATGTAGGAAATCAAGTAAGAAGGAAACTCGAAGTTATTGTGGGAAAGAATGAAGGCTTTAAGTATTTAATGGAAGTTACAGACAGAAGGCAAACATTTTTATTGGAAAATTTTGAAAAATATATCGTTATAAATGCATTTTATACTATTTCAGGTTGAAAATTTTACCTATTATGTTTTTCTTTTAATTTTACTTAAAATAAATAATTTTTGTTTTTTCCATGTTATATTCAAGGCATATAATTCCATATTTCGACAAATAAATGCATATTGTTGCATATTTCAGAGAAAAACGATGCATATATATTATATATGCGCATATTGTAACTGAATTGACGTGCATATATTCCGCCCTTTAATAATAAGTATGGGGTTATCTACTTTTGGCACACTCTGTATTATTAGGATTATTTTTAATCCTAGAACGTATACCGGGGTTACGAGTTACCCCAACACTTTCAAATTTTTCCGCCTAATTTTCTAGTTCACGGTAGATTGCGCTGATTGTCTAGGTATTCCAACAGAATTAGCTTGTGTTGAAATTTGCGGTACCGCTTGTCGTTTTTCCAATATAAATTGTTTGGGGTTGTGAGTGACCCCAGAATACGTTTACGTACTGTGATTTTTTATTGTTTCGAACTGCAAGTGATAAAGAATTTGTGAAATATGTTAAAAAAACGGTTAAGTTACTAGATCCGGGCTATGAGAAAACTGTGTTAAAATGGTACGACGAAGCAGAGAGTGATGACAATGATGCAGAGAGTTACTATGAGGACAATGTGCTGGAGGAGTTGTCAGAGCACAACGATAAAACTTCTTCTGAAGAAAAGGAATTTGAAGAAACTTCATCTCAATGTATAGAAGTTTTGAGAGGTAAAAATGGTTTCACTTCGCGCCTACGAGAACCTGCAGAAACAAGAACTCCTTCGAGAAAAATCGTGGTAAAGGTACCTACCCTAAAGAGTAGACGTGTAGTCACTATAGAAAAGGATGCTTGGGACATTTTATTTAGTAATACGAGAAGTACTAGGACTACCAGACACTAGACTATGTTGCTTGTGTTCCAAAAATGTATGTAATGATCACCGATTTGATATTTATATCAACTGTAAATTAATTTTGGGGTAACTTGTGACCCCAAGTATACTTATTCAAGTGTGTTAATTAGGTATACATTGTAGGGTTAAGTTATACAGCATTCAACTCTATAAATACCATGTATACGTATAAAGCAATGAAAATGAACGATACTTAATCAAAACCATTTTTAGTAAGTCTCATATATTTTGCGTAAGCTACGCACATATTAAATTTTCATCATATTTTACATATCCTCGTTCAACAAATTACACGAACACAACTAATTTAATCCTGATCGAGAATTTAAATAAAAACACGAACAGAAAGAAATTGTCTAACATTTCCGTGGCAGAAAAACATTCATCAATATTATTCCAATCATTTAAGAACAGGAAAAGATTGCACAGAAGATTTCTCTTGCATCCTTGAAAAGGTTCATCTACATATCTACAAGAATGCGTATACAGCAATCAGCCGTTTGTCACATCCGCCTGTGGCAGCGCGCTCGAAAAAGCTCTCGCAAACGCATTCATTATACATAATACATAATGTAGACATAAAAGTGAAGGACAGATATTTGTAATTGAGAATTCCCGAGTGGAATCGTTTTTTTTTCAAAACTGAGAAGAATAATTTGTGATGCCAAGCAAAATTTAATACAAAAATGTATAATGTAATAATAATAATGATATTCCTAAAATAGAAGTGTGACATTTAACATTATTACATATAAACATACTCTATACCCTTAACATAGATTCTGAACCAGTAATTGTTTATTAAACCCAAATTACCCCAAATCGAAATACGTGCTTATGACCACTGCTAAAGTGATTAGCGCAAAATACACATTAACGATTTTACCAGCTCGACGTTCGACAAGCATTATGGAACCATGGAAATCAGTTTTCCCAAAATCGTTTATAGCAAATTTCATTATTAAAACTGCCTGGGCGACAAACACGAAAAGCAAGAGTAAACGCAATGTGTTCAGCTGTTCAGCATATAAACGACCCGATTTATAGAAGCTTATCGCTATCCGCTGTCGCCATTATTGAAATTTAACAGCACAAAATCCGAAACTCACATACAACGACAGCTCAAATCTATTTTAATACGATATGCGGAATGGTAAAATGCGCATCCAAAGATATTCGGAATCGATTATCGCTCTAAGTATATCTCGTATAGGAGAGAGACGACTGAATTGAATGGCATTTAGATAGGTTTAAGGCAGACTCACTCACCGTCTGGCTGTTACGCTGCTCTACGAACAACGGCAACGAATCGCGGGATTTCTGGCGGCAAGCGTTGGTCCTCTTCAACTTGGCACAACCGTTACCCGCAGACCTGAAGCTGCCGTTAGCACGAGCTCTGGATTTTCCATCTTCGGAAGATATGCTCTGAGGCCTTCGGCGACTGAAACAAATAAAGATTGAATCAATACAAGAAATATGGAGTAAACTCTAACCTAAACTAATAGAAAAAAATGCATTAGTTTGCAGATACAGAAATATATCGGGTGTTTCTGGTAGGTGGCTCGCCTCTATAACTTCTAACGTGTTTGTAATAGAGAAACGAAGTTGGGGGAATTAGGTATGAGTAAATGCACATTTTTTGAAGTTGTCAAAAATTTTTGTCACTTCCGGCTTAACCGAATATGACTTTGGTTTTGGATTTTTAGATGAGACCACGTGTATATTTTTCGATATTTTGATTCGGGATAATATCAGGGGTTTAGGCACATACACCGCACTGAGAGAAAGCCTTGTAGTAAAAACTTACATGGCACAGTACTACCGATTTTGTAGAAATAAGTAATACAAACAAGTGAGCTCTAACGTACACGTTTATCATTTAATACTAGCCGTTGTAGGAAAAGTTCACAGCTGTTTGTAGGATCAATTTTGTTTGAAATACTAACACAATTTTGTTAAAATTTGTATACATCTGGAAGTAGCAAAAATTGATACTCTATTGTAGGAAAACTTAGCACACATTCTGTAATTATTTCACAATGTCAGTATATATTTTTACTAGTACCTTACTGTGATATCTACCATTGCACAACAATGTGCCAATAAAGCCACAAGATCATATAATAAAAAAGACTATATGCTTAAACCCATCCTACTTCGTACTTAAAAATATACATATTTATATCAGGCAATTATAATTCGTAATAAAAATAATCTTCTATTACGCTTAATATACATTCATATTAGAATGTCTGGTGAATAAATATTCCATACATTCTTTAGTTTAATAAGTTGAAATTAATAATTTAAATCAGGTTTTTTTTTATGTTTATATTTGGAGAGATTGTAGTTGTTTTTAATTTGGCTATATATTCAAATACAATGTTTTCTATCATTGTTCGACATGTAATGGGTGAAAACAGATATAACGGGAGTAGCGCTGTTTTGCGCATCGCCAATTACATTTACATAACGCGCCAATTTGCATTGACATGCTCATCGACGATTGCCGTTCTCGATCACGCGACACTAAAATGCACATGTGAAGTTCACAGCAATTGTCCTCCCTTTTGGTTTTACGTGTGTTAGGTGCGGTTGTGAAGAGTTGTGCTCTCTTGATGTTTTAATATATACACTTCCCAATTTATTGATTACAATCTTACTATATTACTGGGTGTACTTTGAGTTAATAAACCGTCTTCAAGCACTTACCTAGTGATGTAATAGTACTAATAGTCAATTGTCAATGGAAGAAGATGTGAAAATTACCGAAAGTAGAATACAATTGTCGCTTGCAGCTTCGGAGAGGGTATGTCCGCGATGCGGTAGCGTAGTAGTGTAGTAAAATTATAATAAATAAATTAGGAAGTACAACAGAAGACTGCTGTTTTGTTTTAAATATTTGTGTTATGTAAAAGTCTGTTATTTGTGAAATTGCTTAGTGTAGGAATATATGTTTCTAGTTTGTTAACATAATGTATCTTTACTACCTACTTTGATCCTTTTAACAATGAAATGAAACTTTAACGATAAATTATAGTATTAGTAATAAAAATATTAGAAGTGCTACAGGCGACTGAAACATTTTAAAACTGCAAGGTAGACATTTTACATACCTACTACTTTAGATAAAATTCACAATAAGAATTAGTACAAATTATTGCAAATATATAGTAATTTGCATAAGTATTAATACACAAGTTGAAACTTATCCACACAACAATGTAGTATTAAGTTATATATCTCTTGTGGATGTTTCAATAAAGGTAAGTAAAATTTATTATAAAATTATAATAATTTAAAATAATGAGTGGAATAAATATTACTACAACAGGTGTTAATTTACGCTCACCAGTATATAGAAAAGTCACACAAAATTGTATACAATTTTGCTACAATAAATACTAGTTTATCTCACAAGGTTGTTGAAGGAAAACTAACTGTTCATTCTTGTTTTTCATACAAATTGTAAGAATTAATACTACAAACTTAGTGCTACAATTTGATGGTAAACATTGCTACAAATTGTACTTATCCTTATATGTACTACAATGTGTAGTATAAGTGCTGACAATTGTAGTAAAATTTCCTACATTTTTCTCCATGTGCGAGTCTCGCGCGATTTGGATGTTTGATCTGTTGCAGCCGGTCTTTTCAGTTCGTAGGTGAGAGTGTCTTCTTGTCTCATATGTGTGTATTTGTGTATTATTCGTTAGTTTGCGGTTAGTTTTAACTAATTTGTTCTCTATTTTGTGTATAAATAATAGGTTTTGTTGTTTAATTATTTGCTTTATAGTTAGTTCTTTTGTTATTTTATATATTTCTGTTGTCGGTGTTCTTTTATCCATAGAGTGTATTAGCTTTAATATTTTGTTTTCCTGTCTCTGTAATCTGGTTTCTCTTAGTTGAATCGCTCCATACGTTTATCAAGTAATTCATATGTGATGTGAATAAACTGTTATACATTGGTTTTTTCATGTGTTCTGGGACTACCTTTTGTATTTTGTATTTTTTGTCCATTCACTTTAACGGTACAGGTAGGTTTATATTTTTTCTTGTGAAGACCATGTACTCTGTTTTCTCGTCATTTATTGTTAACAAGTTGTAGTTAAAGCATGCTTCCAATATTTCTATATCGTCATTGACTTGGTTTTGTATGTAGTTTTCGTGGTTGTTGGAGTATTAATATATTAATATTTAAATTGAAAATATCATTTGTGTAAGTGATGGGGGTAAGTTTCCACCTTGAGGTATTCCATATTTCGCGCATAATTGGTTACTTTTGTTCTTTCATATTTTTATCTCCTGTTGTCTTCCAGACAGATAGGTTTTCATTAGTTGTTTTCTATATGATCATTCCTATTTTTTCCAACTTTTCGACAAGATTTATCTTTGACACTGTATCAAATGCCTTCCTCATGTTTATGAAGAGTGCGGTTACTATATGTCCAGAACTAGCTGAAAGAAAAATGCAACTTCGAGCTATTTATTTGGAGACAATATAAGAAATCTAGCGGGACGTAGAATCCGAACCAGAGCAAATACTGACTTGAATTTTTTACTCCCTACCATATTTAATTTTCATGGTTATTGGTGGTCAAAAGCTGCTGTTTTAAAATCAGTTAATATTCCATACAAATATCAGGATGTCTATGCCGTAACAAATCAATACAGATAAGTCATGCGAGCATTATTTTGCTTGAAGCCTGCAAATTCTTCTGTGACCATGTTGTTACCATCACTACAAATACTGGACGTTCTATGCATTATTCGCAGTAAAAAGCGGCGCCAAACAAGCAGTATAGAGTGTACAACTCGTAGAACTACGTAGAAAAAACTGTGGACGTTTTATAGCGATAATATGAAAATGTTTTATCATGTTTATTTACTATAACCTCATTAGAAAGATTAAAAATTCGTACAGGTCTGACATCAGCTACTTTAAATTTTCACTTGAGAATTAATATTTTGAACACAAGACTCTGATAACTCATCCAAGTGGAGCACAAGCTTGATTTAACAAAACAAGATTAATAGTTTCGTTTACAATTAACAATATAAAAGAGTAACCTGGTTTAACCATTAAAAATGAAATATTTTTAGTAAAAATAGGAATGTTTTATATGCCTTGATAAAGGAAATTTATTTTAGCATACGCTATCTTAGAAGTAATAAAACTAGCCGTATTTTTTTATCAGTCATTCTTTATCAAACGTCCCCCAGCGTCTTACAAAAATCACCCAAACTGATCTAGAAACGGCAACTAAACGTACAGCTACGCAATTTGCTCACTCATACACCACATTACAAAACACAACCGTTACATGCTAACGCAAACCCATTATTTTCCCTTTTGTTATATCAGCTATAATAGAGCCCTTGCTATAGATAAGAGATAAGAAAAGAAGGAAAGTATGGGCCCACGTCGACCGCGCCACCGCTCGTCGATTGTGTTTGGTAATAGGAGAGTTCGCGTGATGAATAATCGAGTGGAAAATTCTTCCAGCGGTAATTACGGCGCTTCCCCGAGCAGATTGTCACGTGAGATAAGTGGTGGTAGTCGGTAAATGCTGCCCGCACTCTTCTGCGAAGCGCCGAAGATCCCGAGATTATGGGCGCACGGAGGCGGGCCCCGTTCAGGAGACTTGGGTCAAAGGAGATGATTAATGAAGTCTTTATTATGTCGTTGACGGTATGCTAAGTGGTTAGAGGTGAAAGTGTAGTTTGTATGGTCGTTATCTGGCAGCTATATCTGTGTAAGTGTAGGCTGGAATTGTTTCGGAGGACATGCTACGGGAGGTAAAATAAATATTGATGGAGGTTAATAATTTACAGCACTTATTACTTTATAACAACAACTATAGAGAGGAATTTATTCTTTAAACATATTTCTAAAGCACGGTTACGCAAACTTTATTTAGGGCCGGTCTTTCAATCTTCTAATAAATGTATCTAATAACAATTTAGCTAATAAGTTATTAGGTAAATAAGAACAGACCGTCTTTCAACAAATATTTTTAGGTTAAGGACACGTATTTCAAACCTCTAATAAAGTTCCTAATAAAAGTTATGTAGGTAATAAATTGGTTTATTCTCCTAATATCTTATTGAGTGCTTGAAGTAGCCAATAAGAATTATTAGACGCTTAATAGCGTATCGAAAATCTCCGAAAGTTCTTAAAACAACAAAGAGGGTTATGTTTTCAAGGTTGGAATTATTTATGAACCAGATATGCTTGAAGATTTCGAGAATTGTTTTTGGAAGGGATTTGGTCGATCTAGTTAAAATAGTTCATCGTGATTTATCAAGAGGTTTAGATTATCAAAACTCAGTATATAGACAATAAACAATATTGACAATGAACAATATTAACAATAAACGATACTAACAATAAACAATTTTGACAATAAACAATATCAATGCAATCCACATCTGACAACTTTTCTCCCGGTAAAGAGCGAAACGACTTTGCAAAATGTTTGCTCCAGACGACTAAAGAATACAATACACACATCTGTTTATTGTTATCGCAACAATCCACTTCCTCTTCCTACAATTACTTCAAGAGAAATGCGAAGAAAATAAAGTCCCTATTACTGCATTTAACAATGCGACATGATAGTACAAAACCCTCCGGGCCCGACGACAATCTCTTAATTACAACGACTTTAACTTTTCAACGAGCTTCCTTGCGCAAATAGAAACGCTGGTGGAATTAAAATTAAATAGCATTACACCCTAAGGGGTTACGTCGCGAACTATTTCCCATTTCCAACTATATCGGATTTTTTTTTCCCCGAGTCCGATTCGAAACTAACGGGTAAAAACTTCTCCTTCCCCTCCTTTTTCCCATTTCGGTTCCTCGTATTTACTCGCCGTTCGCTGCTAGCCGATTTTTTAAAATTGCACCCTCCCAAGACTTACATTAAGGAAATTGGAACATTAGCAGAGACGGTGAGTGCAATTTACCAGATCCCGCTAGTGGCGGGGCCTTTAAATTTCCCCGCTGCATGTTGAAGGGCAAATTGAATTGTATGAGATTGGCGAGTACCGCGAAATGGAAGTTTCATAAACGCCTATATACTTTACTTGGTCAAGTAATGTGCATGAATACAGAGTGGAATATTGAGAGACCTTGAGAATTTTTTTTTAGCGAAATAATTGCTTATTTGTGAGTTGCTTTTTATAAAAAAAATTGTAATGTCGTGCATTGATATCACAACTCATGAGCAATTAGTCGATAGACCTCAATGTAACAGATCAGGATTCCCATTCAACCCGCACCACCCTGTAAACTCAGATTTTTGTTAAAATCAATTTACATAGTAGGAATAGTTTACTAGAGTTTAACAAAATGCTTATACTAAACTTACAGTGAATATAAACATATTCTTTCAGCAACATTGACAAAAAGTGTGATTTATATTTGATCAGAAACCCAGTCTGGTTTTCGTAAAATTCGCAGTTGTACAGAACTGTTTTGCTTAAGGTTACATAATACCTACTTTTCGACGGCGATTCCGAATCTGAAGTCGGCGTTCGGCTATCGGTTACGGTTCGGAAGATATCGTCGAATTTCCTTAAATTCCGTCGAAAATTTTGGGAAAATTAAAAAAAAATCGTCTCAAAATTGAAATAATCCCGACGTATTATACATCAGAAGAAGCGCCTTTTCGCGGCGAATCGAATAGCACCGCGCCAGTCCTCCTAGCACCAACCGTTCCGGAGATATGGGCGTTTAAAGTTTCGAAAACTAAATCCACGCTCGGTCACTTCCTGGGGGTCCCTTAGACGCGCATTCTAACGGGGAATCGAATGACGTCAAGCTTTTGCCGATATCTCTAACCGTTTCCGAGATATTCGCAAAAATGTGCCGAAATTCGTTAAAAATCGCTATTTTTTACCCAATATCGCTTATTTTTCCTTATTTTTTCTCTATCTACGATCGCTACCCCGATGTATCATACACCGTCGGACGTCCTTTTCGACGGCGATTCCGAATCTGAAGTCGGCGTTCGGCTATCGGTTAAGGTTCGGAAGATATCGTCGAATTTCCTTAAATTTCGTCGAAAATTTAAAAAATTTTGTTAACGCTAGAGCGTTCTGGCATGGGCTATCCGACGGGTTTTCGCACGGGGAATCGAATGACTCATCCTATAATATATATATAAATATATGGATTATATTATTATTATATGGGTTCGAGAAATATGTTGGATATTAATTTTTGCATAGGGGTACATTAATAACAGACAATGTCTGACGTACTCCTTTTGATGTACTTTTGGCATTATATGTATATCAATAAATAATTTATTATTATTATTATATTTGGTAAAAGTTGATAAAATATTATTTGCATGGTAAATAGCAATAGTTTTAAACTTTTGACTTCTATTTCTACTAAAACCAGAACAAATTTAAACAAGAGCACGGTAAGCATAAATCACATTAATTAGCCTTATAATTAAATTATTCCGAAAGGATTAAGTTCTCAGCTAAGCCGCTAAAAAGACCGCTTCCAAACGAACTAGCAGCTTATGTTATACCTATACGGTGGAAGGTATTACATTAGGTATTCCCCGAAAATGTAAATCAGACAGGTGTTGATAGAAGAAGGGTGGTAACGTATTCAATCTGCCACCATAGGGGAAGTACCGGCAATGTATCTTCTTACCATCGGACGTAGGACTACGACTATATCGCTGTATAAACAGACATCGACACTTGATTTCGGCACGGAATCAAAATTTTCAATGCCTCCAGAACCGTTATTATGATCATCCGATATTAAATTACCGACTGTAATATAATAGATTCTAAACCCCGTTATCTTACGTGATTTCCATCCCGAGCGCGAGCTCATACGATCATATACGGGAATACAAATAGGGAAGTAAATGGTGTCTGTCCGTCCAAGATTGGAGATTGGATTCGCGAAAGGGGTTTCGTCGGTGTAAATGCAAATTACCGTGTCCCGTATATATCGTGTTATCGTTCACACCAGCCAGTCGTGACTTTCTTTTCGCGATCCCAATCCAAATAATCTATTGCATGTGTCGCTTGATACCAGGTAGAAAGCGGAGAAAGGATACGGAAAAATGTACTAATTTTCTCGTAGTAAACGAAGTTCTGAATTTATGTTTTTGTAATGGATGCGATCCATCAAACAGTATCACCTAACAAGAGAAGTATCACTCGTCGATTTGAATGAAATTTGGCAGATTTGTAGGATCCGATCATTAATCTTGTTCTCTGATGAAGCCGATTTTATCCACAATGTTGTTTTGACGATATTGTTTCAACGGTTGATACAGTTCAGTTGAAAGAACCAAAAATAGTAGCTAATAAATTCAATGGTTACTATCATTTAGTAGCAGATAATTTGATTGCTGATCATACGTGTAACTTGAACTTGCGACATGTTAACAACAGTTGTAGCACGTGTTTCTTATTTCCCATTCATCAAGCTGAGATACGAAAAGTGCTTGCTAATTTAAAAAATACTATTATAGTAAAATAGTGCGTGGATGACATTGTCATTCCATTGGTTGAGATAATAACCTGTTCGTTTAGTAGAGCCCTATTCATTAATGATCTAAAAATAGCGAAAATAAAACCTCTCCGCAAATTATTTATTTATTTAAATTATACACCTATTCCCTTACTTATTGTTAGTGTATTTTCGCGAATTATTGAAAAGTTAGGGGCTAGCAGATTACTGAAATTTTTAGATTAACATAATATTTTGAACAAAAGACAATTTGTTTTTAGGGAGGGGCGTTCTACTTTCGCCGCTGTAAATGATTTTTTTAAACGACATATACAATGCTTTTGGGGAAGGACAATCTATTATGGGCGTGTTTGTTAAGTTAAGCAAGGCATTTGATTTGGTTAACCAGAATGTTTTGCTCACGATGTTTGAATCTTACGGTGTCAGAGGCCAGGCTTTGGATTGGTTTGGCAGTTATTTATATGGTAGGCCACATTATGTAGACATTAGTGGCACATTATCTTATGTATATCACATGGACAGGGGTGTGCCACAGGGTAGTGTGTTATGTGTACACATAATTATGTGAATGTTGCTCCGACTTTGAAAATTACAACTAAAAAAAGAGGAAGAGATACGCTTGGAAGTAGAAAACTCAATAAATGATTTGAATAATTATATTTATAATTATTATTAAATTTGGTTTAGTCCCGCGTGAGAGATTTGTCGCATTTGATAAAGGTCAACAATAGGAGCATAGCTCAAGCATTGTTCTTTCGGAAATCATATCAGTCGCTTGGTTAATAAACTCAGCAGTATGTATATGTTTTGTCATAAGCAGGTCGCGTCATATTGTTGATATGGCTTCCCTAAGGTTGTTTTACTATGCTCATTTCCAGTCACGAATTTCGTATAGAATAATTATTTGAGGTCGCTCATCGGAAACAACCAGGGTTTTTAAAATACAGAAAAGCGTGATTAGAATGATAAATATAGGAACTATTAGAACTAGTTGTATGGTGCTATTTCCCGAAATGGGCATTATGACGGTACCTTGTATATATATGTTGCTACGAAACTTGTAGATAAATCTTTTAAATTTTAATTAAATTTTTAATTAAGTAAACACTGTTTTTATTCTACTAAACACCACTCAGCGTCACCTATTATACTGCATGAAAAATAAATGTGTCCCCACCACAGGATTTTAAGTACACCGCAAACGAATAGGATGATGATGAATAGGAATTAGATACGAAATAAGTAAGTTATTAGTTTAAATTAGTATATACGTTGACAAAATAAATAAATAGGTCAAAATATATTTACATAAACAATTTTATAGTCGATATTATGATTCTGTGGGTTTTGTTTGGCATATGATACATCGGAAATAACATAGCAATATATATTTAAATTGCTCTTGTATGTTATGACATAATTTACACACATTTAACAAAGTAAAGGAAATTCATTCGTAGAACACCCGTAATAGCCGTGTATTAAAAATTCCTAAATACAGGTACACCGCGAGTGAGAGGAAGTCTAGATATCAGAGCATCCTTTTATATAGTCGGCTTCTAGTGGATGCATACCGCCTACCGTGTTTAAACACCTGTTGCAACTTAACGTTCGCACTGTGTTTTGAAACAGACAATATATACTCCTTTAAAAAAAAACCATTAACACGAAGATTACATTACAGGAAAATGTATCCAAGAACAAGGTCATCAATTTGAACTAGCTTCATTTGCTGTTACTAAACTCGGTGTATTCTTCAAATAAAAGTCTAATAATTACCTAAAAGCAATTACTATTCCATTTTCTCCAAAATATTATCCTAAACAAACAGTTTACTTGGGAATTTAATCATAATGTAGTACTGTTTATTGTTCTCAGAGTATTACAGTGGTTTTCAAAGTAAATCCACATGCAGAGGGCAGTTGTGGGTGAGACGGAAGCAAGCATGAAGAGGATTTACACTTCCGTTTCCGTTCAACTCCTTTCCAGTAAGGAATGGATTCAGAAAAATCTCATCTCCGGTAGTTTGTAGACATATAAAACAAGAATTCTGTAATATATAACTTATGTTTGTTTGTCCATAATAACACCGTAAGCAGCAAAGAAATGTGCCAAAAGAGCGTTTGATGTCAAGCACCGTCATTTGACCTCTAACCTTGAACCTAACAGAATTATGCAGAAATGTTCAAATAAAAGCTGACGTATTTTCGACTATATGAAATATCAATTTATTTAAATTTCAATTTATTCAGATTGTGCATCCATATTGAGAAAGTGATTTAATTGCATTTAACCAAAAATTTATTTAACCAAACGCTTTAAAAAGCATAGCAGAAACAATGAAAGACACTAATAAACTTAAAAATAAAGCAAGATGATACTCACTATCTCGTTGGAGGACTGGAATCGTAGACACTCTCTTCATTTTCTCTTATGGCGTATTGAAGTGATGGCAAGGATAACGCTTCTGATTGCTCAGAAATATCTGCAAGAACAAGATAAAAATTGGTATTAGATTCTTTCTTAATTGTCCTAATTCTAATTAATATAACAACAATTAATATAACAAGATATTTGTATCAAATTTGTACAAACACAAAACTTCCCCGAGAAAAAGAATGCTATGCTTGAAACCTTAAGCATAACATTTTGCCAAGGCTAAAAGCAACATTATCCAGTTGCAGTAATTCCTTTTTTTGATTAAAAAAAATTATCAGCACGCGCCTATTATATATAAAAAAAAAAAAACGCGGACCAAGGAAAAGACAAGACGAATTGTGGTATAATGAAAGAAAAAAATGCTTTAACAGCCACCGCTTGGCTTCCGGCCACCTTATAATGCAAGCAGAGAGATGGAATTGCAAACAGTAGGGAGTGCTGGATAGTAACAGCGGATGTCGTTTTTTAATTTAATTTTTCCCCTCCGAAGCTCAGTGGTGTAATTTTAGGTCCAATCTAATAAGACCAAGGCTAGTTCATCCGACCTAATTATTGTCTATATACCTCCTTATAGGGAGGAAAATGATGTCTCCAATTTTCGTTTTAATTTTCTTTGTTCTATTTTTTTTTGTACAGTTGTGAATGTCGAGAAACAAAAACTACGATTTAATTTGTAAAAATTACTTAATCAATGCACAAAACAATCTTAATCTTCAATATATATCTATCAAAACTATAGAACTTTCAGGAATTCCTCATATTATCAGCAAAAGACAAAGGCATAAAGTTCATTCGAATGAGTGCTAACTGACCACATCAGAATATGCTAGCGTAGACTCTAATTTTAGTATAAACTAAATAAAAACAAACCTAAGCGTCGTTCGACAAGAAGCCGAATCGCTAATGCATATTGTCATATTTTCGAGATATTTGAAGCAAAATTTTCAAAGTAAAGTAAACGCTAAGGACTGACAAACTATCTTACTGGATCCCTATTGAGGAATCGAAAATCGAAAAACGCTGTCTTTTAATTATTTCAAACATAATCGTAGTGAAAGTAAATGCTGGAAAGTTTGAATGCATATTTGCTCCGGATATCGTATGCTGAAAAGCAAACATCGATATCTCTAACCGTTTCCGAGATATTTGCAAAAAGCCGCAGAAAATCGGTAAGTTTGTTAGAATTACGGGGAACATACATTGGTATGTTCCCAACACATTAGTGTTATACATTGTCTGACGCGTTTTTGACGAGGATATTGGACCAGGAGGTTTGTTCTACTATAACCCCCTGTTCCCTTGGTCGCGTCGAATCTTTTGAGACCAAGCGAACCCTTTAGCTGTTGTCGTTTCGGAATTATGGTAGAAAAAAAATCCGCTCTATTATTTTCTTCTCCAAAATTCCATTCTGAGCCTCTAAAAATTGTACAAAATCCTAATGTATTATAAATTATTGGGACCGTTTTTCGGCCACAATTCCATTTCTAATGACGTTGTCCAGTTGTCTGTTTTCATTTTAGAGTTATAGGGGAAATGCCGTAAAAAATTCGAGTCTTTCGTCATTTTCCTTGTTTTGGTGGCCAAACCATTTTTCTGAGCGACCCCAATGTGTTATATATTGTCCGACGCATTTTTTTTTTCGACGAGGACACCATATCTAATGACAACGTTCGGCTATCGGGCACCGTTTCGCAAATATCGTCGCATTTTGGTAAATTTGATCGAAAATTTTGGTAAAATTCCGAAAAAGACATTCGAGAAATTGAGACAACCGCATGTATTAAGAGCAAAAGAAGCGCCTTTCGACGCTCAATGGAATGGTGAAAAGCGTTTATTGATATATCCAATCATTTTTGAGATATTCGAGGTCAACATTTTGAAAATTCAAGTCAACGCTAAAGCCTTCTAGCGGAGGCCACCGCATGCATCTTTTAACGGGCAATCGATTGAGGAAAAGCAAACTTCGATATCACTAACCGTTCCCCAGATAGTCAAGGTTAAAGTTTTGAAAAATTGAGTTCTCGCTAGAGCCTTCTAATCCGATGTATCAGACGCGTATTTGCACGAAGAATCGAATGCTGAAAAGCAAACATCAATATCTCCAACCGTTTCCGGGATTTTTACAAGAATGTGCCGAAAATTGTTAAATTTCGCTATTTTCTTACTAAAACATGAGTAATTTGGAAATTCTGGACGAACTACTGCTCCGGTTTTTTTTTTGTTCTACTGTCACCCAAAATGTTCCCCAGGTCGCGCTGAATCTCTCGAGACCAAACGGAACCCTATAGCTCTTTCTCTCCAAAAAAATGATGTTCTGAACCCCTAGAAATTGCTCAAAAATTGTGTTATACACTGTCGGACCCGTTTTTCGACCAGGATTCCATTCGGTATTCCCAAATATTTACATTTATTCACGTATTATAATATAAACGGAATGAGTTGTAGCTACACTTTATTTATTTATTTTCACTCTGGGTGCAACGTCATCGTAACCTCTTCCTTAATAACAATGTTATATTGTTAACATCAAAATATCTTTCAGAATGGTTTATATTTATCAATGTGCAGGTAACAGACTATTTACAGTGCGCCAAAATTTTGGAATACATATTGTCACTCGTGGATTATTTTTTCTATCAAAAATTAGAAATAAGTTTGAAATTTTAGATGGTGCTTTCATTAATTGCTTCTTACAACCTCTACATAAAACAAAACGAATTTCACAACTAAAGTCACCCTCTACGACAGAAGACTATTCAGAAGCATCCAGCCACTACTAACTCACAAACAACTTCAGACTCAACTTCAACTTTGTTTCCCTACTTGAAAAATATATCTGCGCCACACATGGGAGTCTAAACCTATTTTAAAACACCCCAACCTCCATTACCTCCCGCGTTCGACGAATTATGTTTTTCTATTTCTCAGCGAAGCAGCCGAGGTAGCACGAGTTACGCCATCGCATCTATCGAAACTCGATAAATAAAAGATTCCAGTAGCACACTCATGCATAAGGGATGGTTCGCCGGAAACAGTTGTCAGAAGACGGCCACCTCGACACGAATTCTATTATCTTAAGAGATTCCGAGGACTAAGTACCCTAGTGTAAGAGGAAGGACGTACTAAATAATATTACTATTCTACTGGTACTAGGATTCCATTCTAGCAATTCGCTTGGAAAAACAGCTCGGTTGTTAAAGGTGGTGAATAATTTATTCTAAGTTAGAGAGAGTTCTAGTTCTACCTTTGGAAACAAATGGTTGGTGAAATTATCCTAAAAATAGAATAAAACAACAACGGATTCAAAAATGGCGCATGAAGAAACTTGCTCTAAGATATTTTGTATGTAACTTACCTATGGCTGATTGGTAGTGATTTTGGACTGAAGAACCTCTGGTGTAGTTCCGCCCGGGAGACCCCTGTAATGTAATAAGGTGGAATTAAAGCTAATTAATTATTAATCTAAATTAAATATGGTAATTGTGACAAATTAACTTTGACCTAATTAAGTGTTTTTTAACCGAATTTGGTATTTTCGATCTCAATGCGACATGCCAAAAATGCTGCCTAATTACTTCTTTTGTTGAATAGATTGTAGAATTCACTACCATTAGCATTCGCTTGTGGTATAAAATGTAAAAAAAAAAAAAACAATAAAATTTTAAATTGGTGTTTCTATTCTATTATTTTGAATCTTATGATCATGCGTCAAATATTAAGTGCGTATTTATTTTAAAAAAATTTTCAACCCAATGTTCTTAATCATACTGTAGATAAAAATAAAATAAAAATTTTGGAAAAATGCATAGGTTTACTTTATTTTTCAGATGATCATTGGTCAATTATTTTGCAAGATCTTTACAAAATGTAAAAACAAATCTTTCAAAAATTTGTATAAAAAGAAACATAAGTGGTATTTTGGCGCTGCTATTTTTTTTATTTTGACTCTCATGGTCGTAGGCCAAAAATTAATTAAGCACTTATTTATTTTGAAGGAATGTTCAATTTTATAGCTTCAATCATTATTTTGGTGCAATATGTAAATAAAATGAAAGAAAATAAAAAATTTGAAAATTTAAAAAAATGCAAACCACTTGCTTATTTTGTATTTATGCCCAACTTTCTTGCTTGAGTCATTTGCTTATTATGGCATAAAACATAAAAAAAATATTTGAAATTTTAAAAAACCAAACGTCAAGATTTTTAATCTCATAACTCCCAAAAATTAAGCACATATTTATTTTGAAAGAATCTTCAGCTATCTGTAGCTTTCATCCTTTTTCTTTACTCTGGCAAAAATTGTCAAAAAAAAAAACGTGTCTGGAAATTTGAAAAGCAAAAATGAAGGTAATCTCGGAGATGTTCTTGTCCCTTATTAAAATTTCTTAGCAAAATTCTTGGATTAGTGGACTGGTCATAGATATTCATCAAAATTTGACATTATACACGTCAAAATTAAAAAATATAGTATAGTATCTATATTTTTTAAATTGTAATTATTTAATTGATATTGGATTATACACAAGAGTTGCATAATTTCTGATGAAGGAGTATTAAAATACTCTGAAACGTCAAATAAAATAATTTGCAAACAACTAGTTTCTACAACCAGTCCGGTAATCCAAAAATTTTGCTAAAAGAATTGGAGGTGTATTTTGTCATTTTAGATTTCATACTCATACGCGTAATAAATGTCAACCATTTGCTTATTTTGAAAATATGCTCAACTCTTCAACTTAAAAAAAAAAATTGAAAATTTGGAAACCATAAACCTAAGTATATTTTGTTATTTTGGATATCATGCTCTAAACCCAAAACTTAAGCGTATAGTTCTAATGAAAGCATCTTCAACTCTCTAGCTCTAATCATTCGCTCACTACAAGAAAACGACAAAACAAAAATATTTGAAAATTTAAAAAACGAAGACTTATTTTGTTATTTTAGATCACATGTTCATGCGCAAGAATGCCCACTTGCTTATTTTTAAGAAATACCCAACTCTCTAGCTTACTGGGACAAAAAATGTCAAAAGGGAACATTTGAAAATTTGAAATACAAAAACTAAGGTTTATTATGTTATTTTAGATCTGATTGTTATACGCCAACAATGCCAAACACTTGTTTATTTTGAAGAAATATCCAAGTCATCAGCTTTACTCGTTTGCCTACTATGGCAAAAAATACTTCGTCATTTTTTACCAAAGGCCATTTTTACGATAAATCTAAATATTCCTCGGCATTGAATGCATCAAAAGAAGCGTTTATTGACGAATATCTAAAGACTTCATCTAGGTTCCAAATCCATAGCTGGAGTATATTGTCAAATTCTATTATATTCACCACGGACAAAATGAAAATTCAAAAAAAAATATGTAAAATAACTACAACTTACCAAGGAAGTTTTTTAAATATGCGGAATGTTTTATAAGAAAAATTGTTAACATAGAAAATTTCCTCATATTAAAAATTACAGTTAAAAGAGAAGTATTTATTTAATGATTTCATGCTGTAAAAAAAGAAACTATTGCATATTTGCCGTCCTGCCGCCTTCCTAGATCTGTATTTGAGACATTTCAAATTATGTTAGAACCAGGGCCTCGTTAGCTCAATTGGTAGAGTCGCCCGCCGGGCAAGCGGGAGGTGCCTGGTTCAAATCCGACACGAGGAAAAATTGTTAACAATTACAGTTAAATTCGAAAAGCATTTATTCAAAAAATTTCTGTTAAGCCTAACTATCATTTAAATTAACAAGAGAAGAATCTTTTAATTTCTATACTTTGGTTTTGTTATTTCACATACTATAATCTCAAGAGGATAGTCAGAGATAGATAGCACATTTTTTCTTAAAATTTCTCACATCAGAACAAAGGCGGACGGTGCTTCTGAGCCCCCTTTGCTCTTGTTTCATCTGGGACTTCACCGTTATTAATATTCTTCCATTCTCAAGTTACATCCCAAGCAAAAGAAAAAAAAAATTCGTATTTTGAAATAAAACATAGCAAAAATAATTTATTAATAGGAGGTTTGGTTTGGTTGATTTTGACTATTTGCATTTGAATATGGTTAAAGGGTTTTTCTTTTTCGTGTAGTTTAAATCTGAACTAGGGCGCCAGTAATCATTTTTGCAGGAGATTTAAAGCTTAGAGTCTAAATTAAGCAATTTAAGACAGTTAATTCTAGATATTAATGGATTACATAATGTAGTTGTTTACATTATTAAATGAAATCGATTTACCCATGATATTTAGAGTTGTTATACATATTTTAAAATTAAATTCCCATTAGATCACAATTTTTGTAATAAACATTGTGTTAGTTGATTAATGATTATAAATCATGTTTTTTTTTTGCAATAGACGTCTTGAAACTTAAATGAGGATGTTAAAAATAAAAAAAAAGGTTTTAAAAAATAGTTCAGATTAAAAATCAAGAGATGTAAAAAGCACAACCGTTATTTATATTTGAATTGAAAAGTACATTTCGAAATTTATAAAACAAGATATGGAATTTATACACATTATATGTGCTTAAATTATCCTGGACTTCTATGAATATTAATTATATGTGCATTTAAATGATATAGCATTAGATCAACTGTGAATATAAACAGCTTCGACAAACATTATGTATTCATTTGTCGGAAACTTGTATAGGTTTTATTTGAGCAGGCAATAGGAATTTAAAATCAATAATTTTTATTTTATTGACATGAATAGTAATTCAAATACTGTAATGTTTGTATTGCTTAAGGTTAGTTCGTATATAGTTTAGATAAGACATTATTGAGCAATTGATTTCACAGTGGCTATTGGTAGGTAGTTGGAAGCATGATTTATTACACATTGTCTATCAATGTGATTTTATTTTATGATTCATGCCTATAAAGTCGCCTATTCAAGACTAATTATTATCTAGTCTATATATAAAAGTGTGATTATTAGATTACAACTTTAGAACCTTTATTTTTTACTAAAAATAATTTCGGTATCCATGTATAATCCTTACTGAGAAAATCATGTGGTATATAATCAAGCATATCTATAGATGTAATATCTACTATAAGATAAAAATATTTAAATTTTCTACTTTGTTTGATATTGCCGTAAAACTAAACGAATTCATCATTTCTAAATCCAATAGTTGACTTCCTTGATAACATGTGTCGTTCTAAAATAAGCATAGTTAAATGTAAATTGCCAAGTGTAAAAGTATTGGCTAGGTATGTTAGTTATTAAAATGAAAATATTTAAAACTAAAATCAAACAGTGTGTATAACGACAAATATTTACAATAACGTTTAACTATCTGGGTATATACAGCAAAACACATGGAAGTACGATAATGAATTTATAGGGGAACGGTAGTGGGGATGGGTAACAGCGTGCTTCACCACGCCCCGCTAATGTAAGTGTTAGAAATGGAAATTATAACAGTTGTTTACGAGCGTTAGACTTGGTTAGACGGAAAATCATCACTTTATATCAATCGTGAGAGGCAGAGAACTGTGATGGAGTATAGAAAAGATGAAAAAGTGCAAATAATAAAGTGGCATTTACAAGGCCGCTCGTCGTTATCTATTATAGGTCTGTTTCAAAACACTTTCAACAATCGTCCTGTTCCTTGTTATAATACTATATACACCACATAAAGTCGAATTTCGAAGATTTTGGGTGTGTTTCAGCGTCGCTTCATAAAAAAGTCCCAAATAATATGCAAATAATACTAATCAAGAACGCGATATAATGGTATGCGCTAATGTTGAGAACAATTATGCCCAATATGTTTCCCAGATAGGGGAAAAATTAGGTTTTTTAGGTGATAGTTTTCATAGATTCGAATTTATTTTTTTTAAGTTTTTTTTTAATATTTATTTATAAATAAATTATTATATTGAATTTTATTTAACTTAATTCAGAATCAATTGTTTCCGTTTTTAGTTTTATTTTGGAAGTGTTTTAATTTTATATTACTTATCAGTAAATATTTTTCCCAATTCAATTCCTTTAAATTTCATAACATATTTTGTTCGAGACGCGTTTTTAATTGTTGTTTAAACTCAATTATGGTGTCAAGAATTTACGTTTTCGTTTTAGTATTTACGATTAATTTTACCATTTGTATAACTAATTTCTTTTAGTATGCGAGGTAGTATAGACTGAAAAAAGTTCGTAACAAAAATCAAACGAAAACATGTAATACGTTTCCTTGAAAAAGCGGAATGATTATATTATCTTTACCTCCACTGCTAAAACCATTCATTGGCTTTAACCTTTAACTGCGCTCGCCCTACCTTCTCTTCTAGTCGCTGTAAACCAAACACGTTGCAGCTTAATATCGTAGTGATTTGTGTTTATCTGTATGTAATGGGGTTGCCACTTTTCGTATGTGTTCGCCGAAGACAAATTTGGACGGTGTATATCAGGTTAAAATATAAAACTAAATCACACAATCAAAACAGTGCATATATTCAACGAAAAGCAAGTAAGGTGTAATGTACTAATATTTTTTTTATTACACGTAACATAATCGAGAAATACAAAATATTTATAATGTTGTCATCTAGATTTAGATATACCGATAACCATTTCTTACTGCGATAATAGATTGTGACGTGGGTGATGATGTGATTGGGTTAAGCTTTAACTACCTCCACCTGCTCCTACCATCACTGTAAGCCAGTCCCGTTACCACACGTTACTCTCTATTATTGCAGTAGACTATGGCTATCTGTATAGGTACTACATCTACATTTTACAAACATTATTCCTCAAGTACATTCCTTACAGTAAACAACATTAAATAAGTGACCGCAAAGTATATTATATACACAATATTTAACTCTTATTACAATCTTTGAATATAATTATATTTTTGGTTACTTTTCGCACAGTGCAATAAATATTAGTCGTTCTTTATTGTGTGTAAAAATCCGTATAACTTAAGTTGTTATTAGAATAAATTGATAGCTCTGGTCTACTTAGATTCGGAGGACCTCCACTTCATGCATGATTACATGAAACAGGCGATCTAAAAATGTGAATCACCACTAATGCACTAGTTTAGTGAAAGGCAACAATCCATTGTTGGTTCAACATTTGCACAAAATTAATCGAATCTAATTTCACTGATCAAAAACATCTACGAAAGGAACAGATGACCACGTTCTTAATCTAGGTATAATACCCTGTTAACTGAGAGCTACCGACTTAAGACATCAAGAACGAAATCAATTACTTTTTGCTCCGATGCATTTTCTTCTGATAACGAGAGAAAGATCGCTTTAATTAAATCGGTTGGTTCAGTGGTCCTAATGAGACGACGATGACTTCCTTACTAATTAAGTACTATTTCAAGGAACAAATCAATTTGTTGCATTTCGAAAAATTCTACCTTCTCAAAAATATGCATTTACTTATTTAAATATAAATAATAATAAAAAAAAAAATAGAATTCATTGAATGCAAACCAAGTTGTTAGTTTCTATTGTTGTACTGGCATGCAATAATGGTGTTTTAAGATTGTAGTTCCCACAATTATCGTTTAACCTTCGCCTGAAACAATCGCAACGCAACATTCAGACAATAATAAATAAGTAAATGACATGAAATCGCCCCTACAGGTGGATTATAATTGCCTACGCAACATTTTCTCTCCAATTACCTTTCCTTCGCATCTATTGCACCCATTTGGAGACCAAGGCCGCAGGGAAATCACTATGAAATTATAAAATTCCAGTCCATAGTATAGTACGCGTTCTCCGCAGGTCTAAATTAAGTGTTTTGATATCACGTATTAATGGGAAACAATGGAATTACGATTGTAATTAAAAAGATTGCTCGTATTAAGTGTTGTTGTATCGCTATTGTTACAAACGCATATCTACTAGTAAGAATGAACTAAGCTGTTTTAATATTGGATATGTAAAAATATTGAAATATGGTGCTAATAAACTTAGACGTTCGATTAAATTTATTAGCAGTGTAATGTTTTTGATTGGGAATTTCGAAGCATTGTTTTTGCTTCAAAATAACTGTATTAAGAATCCTCGTTAACAACCTTCTGGTATAGGTATAACACGAAGATCAATTTGTGAATCATTTTTGGGTAGAAACATGAAATTTCATACCGATATGTATCATAGTGGTTTCGCTGCATAGTTTAAAGACTAAATAAAAATATCAAATTCTTTGAAATATCCTTCTCACGAAATAGGGGAAAATTCTAGATGTTATTTTAAAAACAATAAGGGCTGTTTACGGAAATACCTGTTCTGGTAAAACTATGATTTATAAGTGGTGACCGTTATTTAAACAAGGCCAGGAATCTGTAGAAGATGATGGACGTCATGAGACCAAGTGACGTGACGACACGCAGAATGGTCAACTTTTCCGAAACAATTGCCCTCAGAATTCCTCATGAACACCTTGGAATGCTAAAGGCCAACGAACTTCATTAAAAACAACATTACGATGATTGTAGCAAACAATTTTTAAAACTATGCGAAGATGATCAGGCAGATATTAATGATAGAGTTATAACTAGAGATGAACAAAAGAAATAAAGAAATTCAAAGTGCAATAATCGTCTGGAAAAGTAATGGCGGCTATTTTTAGGGGATCCCAAGGAATTGTGATTGTAGATTATAAACCTAAGGGCGGGACTATTGCAGGGGTATTCTATGCAAAGATTTTAACTCGTTTGCGAAAGGCCATAAAACAAAAAAAGGCGAGGAAAGTTGACGAAAAGTGTTCTCTTACTCCATCAGAATGTCCTGTTCACAATTGTTGCCATATCTGTTATGGCGTCATCATGCACCTTATAGTCCTAGCCTGGCTCCTAGTGAGTATTTTTCATTTCCCAACTTGAAAAAGAACCTTCGTGGAAGACGTTTTGAGGACGAAATATCATATGAAGCTGCCGTGAAAGAACATTTCAGAGCAAACCAGAAAACTTATTTTCTCGAGGGTTACGAAAACTAATAGAGATGTAATGAATGTATTATTGTTCGAGGAGGTTAGGTATATTGAAAAAGGAAAAAACAGAATTTTAATTTAATAAAATAAAAAAATTAAAAAAATTTCCTCATATTAAAAATTACAGTTAAAGCAGAAAAGCATTTATTTAATGATTTCACACGGTAAAAAAAATGGCACTATTGCAACAGAAAATTTGTTGGTGTGCTGGTACTATTTCCTAAAAAAGTCCTTTTCTGAAAGAAAATATCTTTTTAAAAATCGAATTCATGTTTTGTCGACACAATCATGCTTTTTAGACGATATTTTGCAAAAGCATTGTAGGGATCCAATTTTACTTATAAGTCAAAAAAAAACTGAAAGGTTTCCTTATTCACGAGCTTGATCTAACGAGGTCTACAAGAAAAAACATATCGACTTTAACATATGACCGTATGGTGATATTATTAGTGCCCACACAAAATATACAAGATTTTTCCATGAAAAGAATTGAGTTTATGTATTAGTATCGATTGTTAAATTTGTGATGATAGAAAAATATAATTAATAAAAAATACTAACTTTTGGAATGAGTCGAATATATCAAAAACTATAACTTCTTGGTATTTTGTGTGGAAATTACTTTACTAGCTACTATATCCATATATTATCCAAGTTAGCTTTTAATTATTCCTTGAATTTTATGAGTTAACAATACATTAAACTAAGACAATAATTCCTGAAACCGTCTAGACGTAGTTCATGGTAATAAAGATAAAACAGTAAAAAAAAAGAAAACAATTAAATTGTGAAAGCATTAAAATCCCAACAAAAACACTTACGTGAACGATCAGGCTCTGGGTCCTCTGAAGATTCAGCGCTGGCCTCGGCAGTTCGTAGCTGGCAGTATTCAAAGTATCATAGTTTATGAAACTCATATCGTCGTAACTAACACTATTATCGTTCTCCACTAAACTTTGCAATGATTTCGCCCACTCCAGTTTCTTAATTTCGGTCAGGCGTTCGCGGGATTTTTCCGTCTTTTTCTCAACGTCCCTGACACTGAAAGATCTCTTTAGGAGAGAGGGCACGTCTTTATTCACCACGTGTCTGATTGATTTCCTGATGAAGGACGGGGATTTTTCCAAGAGCTTTTGCGAGAGTTCGAAGGCGGATGAGTACTTTCTGCTGGGAATTAGATTTTTGGATTTGCTTGGTTGGTCTGGCTTCTTATCTTTTTTACTTCTGCTGAAGAGGGTGTTCAGAAAACTCTTCTTTTTACCCTCTGGTTTGATATGATGGTGATGATTCTGTAGGTTATTAGCGCTGATTCTGTTGACCAAGACTTGATTTATAGCTTGCACCGTTTTAGCGTCATTATAATTTTCATTCTCGTCCAAGTCCTCATCATATTCCTCCACTGAATAGAGGGAATCCCGCCTGGACAATTCTTTAAATTTGTAATTTATGATATTGTCATCAGCAACCGATGTCCTCCTATTTGAAGCCTTCAGATTCTTGTCTTCGCAATCCACCCGTTTCCGAAGTTCTATCCTTTGTCTACACGCACTATCCGTTTCGTCAGTATTAATTGCACTATTATTATCACTATAATCTTCGTCCGACACGACAGCACTGAAAATTTCGCTAAGAATTTCGTTGATGACGCACAGCGGCTCGTTTGTTCCGTTTTTATCTTGTATCGAATCGAGTTGGTGAGATCGACAATCCGCTGTATTCTCCTCATTTCTCCGGGACACTTCCTGGTTATCACAACTAAATTCTGCTTGGAAATCAATCTTTGGCCCAGCTTCGCTGATGTTATTATTGTTACAGGAATATTCGTAACCCGAAGGGTAATCTCCAGGACTCGTCAGAGGGTTGTTACCAGCGATACATTCCTCGTCATCTTCGCCTTTCGTCATCTTATCCTTGTGGTCTTTCTTCGATTTGTTACCTCGAAAGCTGAAGCGAAATTTGCGATTTATCTTCTCGCCGGTGTGCTGCTGGGAGGAGTCGTTGTTGTCCTTAGACTTCTTGCCGCCCTTTCCCTTGGCGTTCTGTGACATTATACACGGATCCCGCATCGACTGACTGTTGGGACGGTGATATCTTTCGAGATCGGTTTAATCTATATCGTAAAGATAATATGTTGAAGATATCAAATCGTATATATACTAATGTAATCGGTAGATACGTGTGACTAACTGAATAAAAGTGCAAAAAAAATATCTCGCCGACTATCCCATATACAGATACTGCTAATTATCGGAATTGTTTCCTGATAAGATAAGAAATTATTTATTTTAGAGATAAAGAGAGTGTTTTGCAATTGTTTTAAAATCTTGTTTTGTATAGTATACACCTATTTATAATTTGAATTAATTAAATTTGCTTATGCTTATTACATGGAATATGGAAACAAATTTATATACAATTCAATTATGCATATCTAATTTTTGTAATAAGTGTTTAAATAATTAAAATGCACTTATAATATAGAAAATGATATATATTATGTAAATAACTTTTCAAAACTTAGTCAAAAATTAGTGTATAATATAAAGTAGGTACCTATGACAGACTAATTTTAAATTGAATATTTAAAAGATGTCAGATTGGACATGTTAATAAATACATTTTTTTGTTATAGTTATCATAAGAAGCCCAGATTTTGAAACATTATTAGAGAAATAACATTAGACAATGCATTGCTGTGTATTGCAGGTTAATGACTTATAAATACATTCAAATAAAAATTGGAAAGTTAGTGATAAATTAAATATAGTTTACGAATGTAACAAATGTTGTCTATTAAAGTATTTTTGTCTTATAATTTCCATACCTTCTGAATTATCTAATTTAAGACCTTTCTTTTCGAACTGCAAGATTTTAAAATTATTTTCTTTAACAACTGAATGAAAATTATAAACCCAAACTTGGATGTTGTAGACAACGGATATGTTCTTTTAATCTAATATCAATCAAAAGATCTGTGGGTTATTTCAGCATATGTGCGTAAGAATTTCCACAATTCAATAATAATTATATAATTATTATACACCAGATCTATTCATATTATCAAGTTTCTCTTTATTGTTCAAAATATAATTTTTTAGAAGATCTAATGTTTGACACTAATGGTAATAAGGAGTTAAAAAAAATAAATATCTACCTATGCACTTTTTAAATACCTATCCCCAATGGTATTTAAGTTAGTCTTCTAGTTTTTACAGAATACGCCAAATAATCGTTTTTTTACACTATTTGGTGTTTTTAAAATAAAAATTCTAATGTATCTAGTTGTCTATGGCATTTAGAAATTTCAGATAATTTATTAATTATAAGAATAATAATGAAGCATATCTTTACGAGTTTTCATAAACTTAGAATATAATTTATAATGCAATAGGCTATAACAGCCATAATAGTAATAACTAGAGCTGAGGACGTTTGCGGTAAGCCAGGGACGTAGTAAGTGCACCAGCGTATAAACACGCTGCAGCGAAACACTTTAGTTAGGCGTGAACTGCCAACGTGATCGTATGTTGTATTGAGCTCTATTTAATAAGTATGACGGACGTGCCCAAGCCAAGGAAGCGCCCTTTGCATAACGAAGTGAAGAAATTTATCCGAGACTTTCCCGATTTGTATTATAATGGAGCAAATGTGGTTTGTAAATTATGCGATAAACAGTTACTTTGCTGGGACAAATACGACTGTAAAAGACATGTACAAAGTGTACAACACAAAGATAAAAAACATAATGTGCTGTCTAATACGCAATTCATTTTCGATTTATTGACAATGCTACTCGTCTGCGATGTGCCAGTTCAGCTGCTAGATAAATTATCATAACATATCTACCAACGATAACATAAAACAGGAACAAAAAAACAGTATTTAGAACACATGTTCGAAATGTCGACCGTCCATTTCTAGACACTTGCATATTCTTTTTTGAAAACCACTGCTAACTTTGGACAACATTTGCGGGGTTACGGTTGGTGTAAAAGAAAATCGAGAAACATCATAAAATTTAAATATCCTTCAAAAAAATAGGGTTCAATTAAATATGTGCCCACTATTCCACTCCGGACATTAATGGTCCACCTATTCTGATTTCTCATGACTCTGTATTCATGTGGATTCGAATCAGAATAATAATGGTAGTTGTGCCTATTTATTAGACCATTGTTTTGAAAAGTATATTCATCACTAAATAACACATTATCAAGAAAGTTTGCATTTTCTGCCATATTTTCTAACACCCACATACAAAATTTGATGCGATTGTCAAAATCATTTCCATAAAGTTCTTGGCAAAGCTAAATTTTATAAGGATAAACTCTGTGTTTTTTAAGAATTCTAAGAATTCTTGAAATACTTTGTTTGACTAGGGTTAGTAGATACTTTGGGATGTTTGATTTTGATTAATATTGGGATTTTCGATAACTGAACCAACTGCAGTAAAAACATTTTTTCAGCTTCAGTGACAAATTTTCTTGTAATGGGTTTTTTTATAACTAACAAATTTGATGACAGTCTCCAAACATGAAAATCAAATCAATACGCTCTTCTTTTGAGTAAATCTTGATTTTGACTAACAATAAGTAATAAAACCACAATATTCAAATAATAACGATATAAACTGTTACAATTACAAACAAAAAAAATACCACAATAGCAAAAATAGATTTTGCAGACTAAAGTGACAGGTTAAATAAATTATCTGACATTTCTAAATGTCATAGGCAACTACTTTAGATTTAATTACAACTTTTATTTAAAAAAAAAAAGACTAAATGGTGCAAAACACGATATTTGGCGTGTTCTGTGAAACGCGAAGTCTTAAAATTTAAGATATATATACCATTCGGTAGATAATTAAAAAGCGCATTTTCTGGTAACTTAAAAAATATGGCGTTGTATTTAAATTAATCAAGTTATAGGCACTTAAAGTTCTTATTTGATTAGTTTTAATTTTTGTACAGCCTGTATAACATGGCAAGTTTATTATAATTGGGTTATAAAATATGGTCTACTGTTTTACTTCACTGTAAATTTCGCTCCTTAAGTATTTGAAACATTAAGTTAGATTTTCACAAAATTCAAATTATTTAAAAAACCATTTAAACATTTTTAAAACAGATACTTATTTTGATCCAAGAATCCAAAAATTCAATAATATGCGGGGAGTTGCATTTAAGAAAACCCAACTTTAATACTTTTAGGGCTTTTAAAACACCCTGTGTAATATAACAATAATTTTAAACAGTACCCATGATAAACCGCCATATATCCCAAACGTGAAACTTTTTGAATGTCACATATTTTGGCTACAATATTCCGTGCCGTATAGCGGGAATATCTCTGTTTAAATAAATGCTCTTCAAAATGTATTATTTTTATAATTAAAGGCAATATGTAGATTTACAATAAATTTGTGACAAAAAGTTATAATTAATAATTTAAAGATAAAAAGTATAAATAAAACATAAGATTATCTTTACCAAACCATTACAGAAACATCTGGTTTTCAAGAAAATATATTTCTTTATAGTAACGATTGACAGTTACTGACGCGACAATTCTCAGCACCACCCTAATAGAAAAAAAAAGATGTCCCAAAATATCCTGATGCCATTGACACAATTATTCGCAAAAAAAAAGTATTTTTATTGAATCTCCTAACCTTGTTCTATATTTAACTCACCAGTATTTTTATTTAATAAGTAGTGATGTCCATGTGACATTATTGTGTACTAGAAACTTATATCAGTAAAACAAAAATGTGAAAAATCTAGAAAAGATTTATCTACGCCAAATTTATTATTAGTTGTGTCAAAATATTTAAATCTTGATGTTTACTTGCATTAAAAACCTTTACGTGCTATAACTGTTTTACATATAGCATCTATGCAGTTAATCACGATTTTTTTTTGCACTTTTACTCACACTTAATAGCTAATATTACACACTAGTTAGTCATATAACTCAAAACTTGTTGATTTTAATCGACTGAAATATGTTAAAATACAAAGTAACATAAAAAAAAAGGTGAAATAAAAACTCAATACAAATTTTATTATTATTCTTAAATCTACATTTCTAAAGGTTTCTTATACTACGGACCATATACCAATTGTCCGCCTGCGTCCGCATTATAGCGATCCTGTAGCTGTAGTATAAGCGAGATACACAGAGGTATCCGTGCATTAGCACGGTAAAGAAGTATACGGAATATTCGACTGGATTACATTAGCATATTGCTATGATGCACTCGTATTTGCCAAGAAATCCACATTTCTATGCTGTTGCCGCACAGGCGCAAGAGCCGTCGCTCGCACACGTGCGTGTCAGATGCATTTTATATTTCGTCTGGAGAACTACTCGCTCGTACTATTTAATAAAACGCGTTGTTGGTAGGTAGATAACGGTTATCTTAAAAATGGAGTACTATACGCCGGAGCAAAAACTCTTCATGATTAAACACTTTTACGGTGGTAATTCCGCGGAAGTAGCTCAGGATTTATTTGCAGCTAATTTCCCCGAAAGTCAAATTCCCAATGCAAGCACCATTCGTAGGACCGTTAATCGATTTAAAACTACAATTTCTTTAGTAAATAATAAAAATAAAGTTGTTCCGGATAAGAATGTAAGCGATATAGAAATTCGAGTATGTGCTTTAGTTGAAGTAAATCCCACTATGTCATCTCGACAAATTGCTCGCGAATTAGGTATCTTTAAAACATTCATTGACGGTAATTTAAACGGAAATAGATACCTACAGTTACTTGAAAATAATATTATTCCGGCAATACGGGAGCGATTTAATATAAATGAAGTTTGGTTTCAGCAAGATGGTTGCCCAGCACACAATACACGCATTGTAACAAACTTTATAAACGCGGTTTTTGAAAACAGATGGATCGGTAACTCGGGCCCTATTAAATGGCCAGCGCGGTCCCCTGATCTAGCTCCAATCGATTTCTTTTTATGGCGCTTTTTACATAATACAATATACGGATACGGTGATCAACGGCCATCAAACCTAGAGGAACTGCGCGCGAGAATTATTGAAATCAGTAATACTGTCACAGCAGATATGTTAACAAATGTTCGTCGGAATTTTTATGATCTACTTAATAAATTAATTTACTTCAAATGTTATTATTGTTTAAGAATAATATTCTCTTTTAGCTAATTGCAGGTTTATTGCAATGTTGAATACAATTCTGTTTTAAGAATTAAATATTTTATTTTTCATTGTTTTATTATAGTTGCGTTTTTAGATTTTATACTTGTTGAACAATATTCTTTTAGTTTTTATTTTAAAGTTTAGGAGTTCTGATTATTTATTTTTGCTTTTTTATGTTGTTTATGAGGCTGTGATGAATTACTTCACTGACATGTTATCAGTGATTATCTGAAGCTTCAAACAACTAAAAATATTTACTTATATCGGGAACACACTACCTCTAACAGTGCTTTTTATTTTTCAGGAATAGTCTTTTCTACCACATGTAATGTTATTAATCACTTATGCTATAACATACAACTCTAAAAGACTTTGATTTGCCTACATGCCCCAATACATTTATACCTGTAACTTATAATACGTCCGCTATCGTTTGTAAATGCCATCCGCGTGCCGCTAAGTAGGCGTGGCAATTCAAGGTGGCACGCCCATTTACAGTCGACCAGTAGTCACTAATACATGCATTGTGCTATGAACGGTTGCCACACTGTATAAATATAGGTACTGTAATAAACTGCAACATCAAAAACATTTGTTTCTTACAGTTCCATTACCTTCAACCTGTAAGCAAATGAAATTCAAAACCATATGCACGTCGTTTACGTATCCTCATAAATTTTAATATATCTCTAGAACAAGCATCAACGCAACAAAATGCTAAAAGAATCCATAACAGCAACGCAAATGCGGCTTCTATAATAGACTGCTCACAAATAAGTCATTATTCATTTTAAGATCTTGTATAAGTATAATATATCAGCTTATTCTAATATTTAGATTAAAGATTTAATACACTACTATACTTTACTACAACCCATAAAGTGACGGTAATGCTTTTATCTCTACCTATTGTATAGTTTGTGGTGTAAAATAAATACATTGGTACTGGTACAAAGGTAATTTTGAAATGGAAAAAGCTATTATTGGATTATATTACAGGATTATTCGAGATGCTAATTTGTAAAAATATGTCCGTATATAAACGTTGATGCATCTGATATCCATTACAAAAGATAATTAAAATTTAAGAAATCTTCAAAGTAAATTAAATATGTGTAAGTAAATAATTTTGTTTGCACATTCCGAAAAAAAAAAAAACTCTAATGGATTTAGTTCACACAATATTATCTATCACCTTCACATACGACGAAATTAGCATTGTAATAACCGGAAAAATAAATCTATTCGGAGCATTCTCTATTAACAGTTGAAGTGTAGGAATTATCTATGTACATACCAACATATTAAATTGTGAGAAAAAAAAATACACAAGTATCACTTGTACGTATGAGAATGAACTGAATGATAGATATTTTTATGTGGAGGTCTATATGTGAAGTGAATTTCTACACTGCCAAACCTCTTCCTGTTCGCAATGAAAGTAATAAATTAAAATTTAAGAAGAATATGTGCACTTCCTTAGGAAAAAGTACTTATTTTCGAATATTTTGTAAGAAATTCTTAGTATGAATAAAAATACTTGTCAAAAAACGAAACAAGGACAAACTAAAAATTATTAGAAGCAATAAGTATGGGCTCATCTTAAAGTAAAGTTTTACCTAAAATCCTAAAAATGTAACCCAAAAAACTGAAACTTTCGAATTAAAGAATGCAGAATTTGCTATGAGGTATGATTTTTCTTTGCGAATATTGGCTCAGATGGAAATTGAACCCGAATGGTTATCCCGTATTTTATGGACAGATAAGGTCCATTTCTCCATCAACATTGGAGTCAACGCTCAAAAACTGTCGAATATGGTCGATCCATTTGAAGTCGTTTAGGAACGTCTTCACGACAAGAAAGTCACCGTTTGGTTTTACTGCTAATTTTATCATTGGACCATACTTCTTTGAGGAGAAACAGAATGGAGAAGTTGTATCTGTAACTGTTACTGGTGAACGATACCTGCAAATGTTAGGAAAAGTATACCATTCCGCGGGTGCAAATCGAGCATGGAGGAATTGAAAACATCATTTTTACGCAGGGTGGAGCAGCCCTGCATATTTACCGACCAGTTAAAGAATTGTTCACTGCTGTTTTTCAAGATCGTGTTATAAGCAGACATTTTGTAAATTCATGGCCTCCAAGATCACCGGACCTTAATCCAACGGATTACTGACTGTGGGATCATTTAAAAAGTTTGGTGGTTAGAACACGACCAGCCTTGCTGGAAGAATTAAAGGGCTCTATTAGGGATCAAATTTCTGCAATTCATCCAGAAATGCTGAATAATGCTGTGTACAATTTGGAGGAACGGTTGGTGATTGTACAGCAGCAAAATGGACGATATATCGAACATTTGCGTTAACCACTGTTGGAAATAAGAAATTCCATTATTCAAGCAATCGAATTTCTGTCACATACTATTAACTTAATTTGTTGAAAGTACATAATAAGCTGAAATATGTCCTTACTTTATGATAACCTTGTAGGTATATATGGATAGCTAACAACTTTCTTGATGAGGTTTTCTTAATGCCATTTAAAATAGGTTCAGATGTTAGGCATACAGTAACCAGCAGACATGTGACACATGAAAATGCCTTTCATTACATTAACACATTAAAATATGGTAATTTTTTCAAAGATTTAGATTTCCAGCAGTCCAACAATTTATTCTGACATACGTCAAACAATTATTACATGGCCACTAGATTAATGTAAATTTAAAAAAAATAGATACAAGGTTTTACAATAAGAAGTCCCATTTTTAAAAGAAACGTTTATTTATTTTTAGGTAGTAGAAAAATATTTATTAAAATTCAAAGTATAAATTCTGGGATTATTTGTGGAAAATGATATTCAGTAAATGTCCACCTCTGTTCTATCTGTTATTCCTTTAAAAATAATTTGCATATTTTATTTTCTCGTAGTTTGCTTTCAACCTATCATGCTTTAGTCGGTTTCCGATTGAGGTATAGTATCTGTCTTTGAAGTATGTCCAATAGGACTGATAGGGGTTCTATTGCACAAAAGCGGAGTGGCTGAAGGGCGATTCTGTCGGGATCTCTTCAAGAAATACAATATTTTGATCTTGGGGGGTTTATTTATATACGAAGTTTTAATTTACATATATCAAAATAAAACTAGGTTTAGATTATGTAGCGATATTTATAGCGTAGCAACCAGGCATCAGAATAAATTTTATATACAAGGTCCAGAAAGCGTATTTGTAAATTCACTAAAAAAAAAAACACACCACAAGTCAGGAAAATGTAATTTTTATTTTTAATCTTTAGACGAAGTTTTGGAAAATTAAGTGCCAAAGATTATGTTATGACCTCCGCACTGCTGGCACTTCTGTAACCGAACAATTAGCCGCCACGCGTCTACACATCTCTCTGGAAACGGCGGCCATTTCAGTGCGGTTATTGTGCTTCAATTGCAGTGGAGTTTGTAGTCTGTTTGCGTACACTTTCTCTTTAAGGTATCCCCATAAAAAATAATCAACCGGTGCAAGATCGGGGCTTCTCGGAGCTCAGTTGATGGTGCCTGGACGAGAGATCACTTTTTCCGGGAAAAGTTGATTGACAACTTCAAGTGATTGGTTTGAGGTATGGCAAGTAGCCCAATCTTGTTGAAACCATGTTTCCTCCTTAAAACCTTCAAACTCCTGCAGTTGTGGAAGCAAGAAGTTGTTTAACATGTCGCAACACCGTTCATTGTTTCCGTAAGTGCTCGCACACCCCGGTCTTCGAAAAAATAAGGCGCAATGATGTCTTCAAAAGACATGGCACTGTAGTACCGATACAATTTTAATTTTTTTTTTAATGGAATTATACACAACGTGATGTAATTTTCTTGTGTTCGTGTGTGGTAACTACTATAAGCAAACCATGGAAAACGTTAAGGGTTGTTAGGGTTAGAACTTTTGTCAGATTTGGCGTCGAAAATGATTTCACCAATCAGCAAACGGATTTTGTCGGTTACAGTAGAACATTTCACAGATTTGTTAATGTTCGGTTGTTTGAGTCGGTGCCATGGTTAAAAAAAAATCTCTGTCGTTTTGAACCGCTGTCTGTGCCACCGGGCATAAATCGTATACTTTTTACCGACAAATGTCAAACAGTCAAGGCTTGCTGTTCAACAGATCAAAAATACCGCGAAACTTAAAATGGGACTTATCAATGGAAAATCCTTTGTAGGCCATGAATCAGCAAAAACTAAATTTGGATGACATGATATATATACAAAAGCTTTTCGCAAAAATATTTGACAAAACTTTAAAATCCCCTAAATATGTTTTAAATAAAACACAATAGATATTCTGAATAATCAGCCCAACATCTCAGAAACAAAGAGATTTGACAAAATGTGATTTTCGACATCAAAACTGATTCCAAATCAATGATATTTAAAAATTGTCCGAGCAACCGTTGATTGCAATAAAAGCGCATTCCTTTATGGTTTCAAAAATAATCCAACAGCTATACCGCTGTGAGAAAATACTTTTTTTCCTATCTAACAACGATTCATTAACTCAGCTTGATACTTGACGCGTTAATTTTACAGTTGGCTAACGCACAATCCAACCGTTTAAAGAATTCGTTTTACCTTTTAAATCCGTTACGTTTCACGGCACAGCCATAGGTGTCGTGCACGATATGATATGAGGCTCACATACTTGAACAATAATAGCGCTTTCCATGCTACATGAACAACTACTTATATTGTGCTTTTCGTGTGAAAGGAGCGAGAACCTTTTATTTAGGAATATCCAAAAAAAGACCATCTAGAAATTACTTGAAAAATCCGTGGCTTAAATTGACACATATTTCTTGGAAATCTGCTATGCAATAACACGTAGCGTGAAGCAAATTATTCACTGCTTTTTGCGTGATGGTGTAAGTTGCTGCAATTATGGATGTCGTGTGAGATACTTTCAAAACAGCGTACTATAGCGCTATAGGTAATCTCTAATAAATAAATAACTTAGCTACAAATATTATGTTCACACACCTTCGTTTTCATCTAATCCATTAGTGGGTGACTTCAAACACACAAGTTTAAGGACAAACAAACATGGGAAGCTAAAAATAGTCAGTGACAGCGATAATAAATGCCTTACATTTACCGATTGGGTGAGATTATCGAACTTAAATTAGTGTATATCAGAAGACATACAATGCCAATGTAAAATGATATTCACATTACTTTGTATTGCATTTTCCATACATAGTAGGTACTGTGAATATGTCCACATAAAAACAAGAAAACCAAAAAAAATATTTATTACTAACTATAGGATTAATTTGGATTTAAAAACAACAAAGTGCTACTACAATTTATTACTTTTAGATTAATATTTGCAGTTTTTTTTTTTTCGAAAAATATATACTTGGGACAATTTGTCATACAATTTGAGAGTGTTGCAAAACAAACTGATAAATTCCTTAGGTGGTTTAGGTGCTTCAAAATACTAAATACTGTATCATGTTAGCTAACTTCATTCGAAACAGTAAATGCAAATACTATAGCATGAATTTCGTGGAAAATAAACTAGGATCAGAACATCTTTTTAGATCGGTCGTTACATGTAAACGATTTTTAAGAGTAAATAGTAAATAAAGTAGGGCTTAAAATAGAGCCCTGAAGTACGCCACGCCAAAGCGATAAACAATTACATATAACTATCGCTATTATATTTAACAACTTGCTTACGATTGAACCATTAATAAGCCAGTCGTGCAGCATTATTTATTTAACAATAACATTCAATTTAAAATCTTTAGCAAAGAAACTAATACCAACACTACTATCCCATATGACTCTTTCCGCCCAAAAAGTCACAAACTAGCACCTTACAAGTCTATGGTACATAGAGCTTTTTCAATACCTCTCACTGAAGAGCATAAAAAAAATTAATTAGAAACTATAACTGCTATCGCGTTAAGTAATGGTGTTCCCAAATATAAAATAGACAAACTCATAAACAAAAAACAAAAAGATTTAGCATACTACATCATTTACCCTAAAATTAAATAAATTTCTAATGAAAAATATGTGAGTTTAACATACTGTGGCAAAGATTCCGAAAGAGCGGGTAATATTCTCCGAAGGGGTGACTTCACGGTATCTTTCAAAGCACCGTCAAAGTTGTGCCACATTTTATTCAACGCAAAAGACCGGACAGATAAATTTAAATAATCCGGTGTTTACAAATTAGAGTGCCCTGAGTGTAATAGTATATATATAGGACAAACCGGAAAGAAGTTCGAAACAAGATTTCAAGAACACATGAGAGCTTTTAAATTTAAAAAAACAGACAGTACATTCGCAAATCATTTACTAGAACATAATCACAGTGCACCGGCTTTGGGAAATTTAAAAATTTTGCATTTATGTGACAAAGGTCGAAAATTAAATTTACTAGAATCCCTGGAAATATATTTAAATAAAAGTTCCCCCATTTTACTTAATGACCAAACTGATCTTATGTATTCACCGCTGTTCGACACCTTGAAACAACAATAAGTGGTAACACGGTTTTCCCTTACTCAGGTATTCCCTCACACTTTCCAGATCTATCTACCTAGTGTAATAAAATAGCAATTAGCATAAACACCCCTTATTTGTACATATATGTATATAAACTGCAAAATTATTCCAAACTCTGTAATCCTTTGAAAATAACTGGAAAGAGTTGAAACTATAGTCACGAAAGTGTAGAATAAATACGTGGTAAAAAACATAGAAAGATTTTTATTTTATTAATATCATTAGTTAATATGGATTACCACAGAGTAACGGTCAACAGCATCAATTATTATTATTATTAAACGCTCATCCTACCAGCCTTTACAATATCACACACACTAACAATATCTGACATTGATACATTTTGCAAAACGTTTCAGCAAATCAAATTATACGATATCCGTCAAGTCACGGTTTTACTTTCACGCATTACGATTGTGCTCGATTTTCGTCATTGTTATTTCATATTACGTATTCGTTCACGCTCGGTTGACCAATCGGAGGCCACTTACTATAGAACAATGCGGCAACAGGTATGTATACAAGAAATGAGCAATAAGAAACGCACAATAATAAGCGGAAGCTGATGAAATAATCTCTCAGCTCACTTAAGTGACAAATCAACGAAAAGGCAGCGTTAAAACGGGGGCTTTTGTTTTATAAAATCCTGGAAAGTCCGTTCAATACTGCGGCTAAACATTAATGGAAAACTATTTCGAATGAATTCAATTTAATAGGGGTGTATCAATTACTCAATACCAAGCGTTCATCGCTTTTCATTTAAAGCACGTTCGCTGAACGCTAATAACCTTTTTGATTGTCAATAAACCGGTGCTATAATATGTTCAATAGGTTCGATGCGATGCAATCGAATTTAGAGTTCAACTCGTTGAAACTGCAGCCTCATATACAATAGGTATTGCGTGCGTTATCGTGTTTAACATCATGTCGGCTATAGGTTTTTATGGAAATTAATTGCGATTAGATCACGCGTTCGCGTTCAGTTCTGTCGAATGCCGTAGAATTTTACGCTCGGAGCATATCGAAAGTTGGGCACGGATTGATTAATTGCGAATTGAGTTATCGTAAGCCGATTGTTCGACAGGTTAATTGCAAAAAGCAGTGTGTGCATGCAAGGGGAGCATCGGGGCGATTGGCTAGTGTTTTTATTGGGGTTCGTTTCGACTCAAAAATGCGTCTGTTTCGAAATGCAAAATGCTATAAATGCAATCCTGAACGAGGAGAGACAGTTTGATAAGCGAAACTGTGCTGCAATTCACAACGAATGGTATTTAAAGTCTAATAGACACTCTATATAATGGTAGATTATTATTTCTAAAGTTAATATTTGACAAGTAATTTGTGGATATATTTGGTATGATGATTTCTTTCATTCAAAACAATATATTTACAGTAAACATCTCAAAAAATGGTAGTTAAAAGTATTTCGCGATGGCAGTTTATTGTCGTTAACATTCAATTTAGAAAATTATGTTTAATATAAAAGTTTGTTGAGAAATTTTAATCTACATTTCAGATTACTTGAACTTTTTTTTCCTTCATTTGTTTTTATTGTTTTCATTTGTTTATTGTTATTTATTATTTGTTTATTGTTTTTGCCTTTGCGCGTAATTTTTTTAAACGGGAACTTGTACATTTTACTCTAGCATTCTATAGAAAATTTTTTTCTCTTTACAATCATATGGTTGTTCTCTTTTAAGTTGTTTATAACTTAAAAAAAAAATACAAATAGACATCGGTTCAAGTTTCTAATAACTGTTAGGTAGACAAATATAGATTCAATATTCCTACTTTTTTTGGTGTATACATTATCTTATAGCAATTGAGCAAATTTCGAAAGAAATTAAAAGAATATTTTAACAATTTTAACATAAAATTTCTCAATTGATATAAGATAATGTATACACCAAAAAAGTAGGAATAGATAGAATAAATAAAAATGAAATGAAAGCCCAGTATATGAATAACTGGTATGTATAGTTATTAGTATGAGTATCTTATGTTGCCATCTATGTTAGCTGATTAAATTATTAGTAATCCTTTTTATAAGCTTTTTGAGATAAGGTTTTTAGAATACATACAAGAATAGAAGGCAGAGTTTTTGCAGTCCGAGTAGGTTAACCATGATCTCCCAAACCTACACACTAAAAAATATTACACTTTTCCTACGGAAAATTCCTGTAATGTATAGGGTAAATTTACAAAAAATTGGGAAATTTACTGTAAAACTTCAGGTAAATTTCCCAATTTTTGGTAATTTTACCCTATACATTACAGGAATTTTCCGTAGGAAAAGTGTAATTGTTTTAGTGTGTACGATCCATCCTGCATGGTGCCGGAAAAATCTTAGAAGGAGGCATGAAAGTACCAGTCAGGCTGCTAATAATCATAGAATCACTTCAGAATTGAAACTTCAGTGAGAATGATATAATAATTTGACGCCTTTTTTTGGTTTATTATTTTCAAATTATAATTATTAAAGAATATTATTATTAATTGTAAAAAAAAGGTGCAAAAGTACTTTCAATTTACACAATTTTTTTATAATAACATTATTCAATTCGGCATATACATTTAAGTGATTCATCTTCAATGTTACATAAGCGTGGATGATATTTATGATAAAAACATGGAAAACAAAAGCATTTCCTATAGAATGGGAACTTGAATAAGCGGCTTTAAACTACAATTACAGTTTCGTTTTATACTATCGAATGCAAAACAAAATACAAACTTACGTCATATTGAGAAAAACATTTAATTCCCACAAAAGATGGTCTTTTTTCGTCATTTTTCCTTATTTTTTCATACAAATCTCTGCTATGAGCGGCGTTAAATTTCAAAAAATTCAAAAAAATCTTCCAAAAATTGAGATAAATATTATATTATTATATAATAAATATATATATATATATATATTATATACAGTATGTCCCCGGATTGAGTTTACAATAGGTATGATTGACCAAAAATTTTCGAATTGAAATTTCATATTTTGGGATTCCGCCCTGCTTGGTGTGAAACTTATTTTTAGTTTACTTTAGACTTTTTAAAGTCAACTATGCCTTTACAGTTGAGCAAACACTATTTTAGTTCTAGGCAAACTACCTTTTCCGTTCACAGTATGCCAAAGTGTTCTTAAGAAAAGTTGTTCAGAAGGAAAAGCTATGACGTTATGCATATTTTAAGAATGATCGGCCTACGTTGATAAAATCCAATATTGCTCAGTTTCCTTTTGTGTCAACTTCATTTTCAACTTCGTTTTGTGTCAACGTTGTGTCAGCTTTACTTAAAAAAAAAAAAACAAATCTGTAATTGAAACTACAATCATACCTTCAGATGGGTTAATGATCACAAAAACAACAAATATAAGGAATTTTTAATTAAATTATTATAACAAAAACAAGTATTAAGTTATTCTATTAACCCTCCACCTTCTTTGCTGCATAATTCAATCCTCCGTCGCAGTTCCTTAAAGCTATTCCGCTATTTTTTAATACCTCGGCATCATTGGGTAAAGTTTCTGCATACAATACTTGTTTTAAACGTCCCCACAAATAAAAATCGGCAATAGTAAAATCTGGGCTTCTTGGGGGCCATAAAACTGGACCATTCCTACCTATCCAACGGTGACCAAATTTACAGTTTAACCAATTCACAACAATTTGTGAATAATGCGCCGGACAACCATCATGTTGGAAATACATTGACGTCCGATAATTGAGAGGCAACTCACCTAAAGCGTCATCGAAGAAATTGTCTAGCATATTTAAGTATGTATGCTGGTTAACGTTATCAACAAAATATGGTTCTATTATTCCATAATATGAAATAGCACACCATACATTGACTTTAACAAAATATTGCCGATGATTTGCAATTCTAAACAAAGGATTAGTGTCACTCCAATATCGAACATGTTGCAAGGCAACAGTTCCATTGGTAGAAAATGTAGCTTCGTCGAAAAACAAAATGTTTCGATAAAAATAACGATTACTTGCTATTTTGCTTCCTATCCATAAACAGAAATCTAGACGTTTTGCTTCGTCTCCTGGTTCCAAAGTATGATTAAAAATGGGTTTGTAAGGATAAATCTTCCGGTCTTTCAAAACTCGTTGTATGTGTGATTTACTAATGCCTAAGCGAACGGAAAAGGTAGTTTACCTAGAACTAAAATAGTGTTTGCTCAACGGTAAAGGCATACTTGACTTTAAAAAATCGAGAGTAAATTAAAAAGAAGTTTCAGACAAAGCAGGGCGGAATCCCTAAATTTGAAATTCCAATTCGAACATTTTTGATTAATCATACCTATTGTAAACTCAATCCGGGGACATACTGTATATATATATTATATAATAATATTATATAAATATAATTTACTGTTAAATCAGTTTTATTCTATTTGTTTAGCTACTAAGATTGCAAATTAAAAATATTTTTATAACAAAATAATGATTGTTATAAAGTCAACAGTCGAAATAACTGAAAAAAATTCAAATGCGTCTAATAATATCCCTGGCCATATTATTAGACGCTATATATCTAGTGACATAGTGTTACTACAGAAGATTTGTGTATACTTGTTCTTTTGCACTTTCATTGCAATTAAAAAAAAACAAAAAAAAAATAATAATAGTATTCTTTCTCAAAAGAAAAGATGCCAGCCAGGCTGGAACTGACAGCCTTCAGATAATGACATTGGTCCAGCAACTTAGCCAAGTGGATCGCTTGACAGGAGAAAACTACTTAAATTTTTTTGGAAAATGAATTACCAACACTACTAGAGGATGTTTCACTAAAATGTATTTTCAGCACGAGAGCACCAGCACATCGTTCATCAGGTTAGACAGCATTCGAACGAAAGATTTCCAGGGGTTTGGATTGGTCGCGGTGTTCTTATTAATTCGCTTCCAAGATCTCCAAACCTAACACCATTAGACTATTGTTTTGAAATCATTCTGTTATTTACTATTTTTATTTTAATTACAACTTGGTGCGACGTCTATGTTGGCTCCATTAAAACCATGAAACGCACAATATATTCTTGATTTTTCGAGAGAGAGAAACAAAGAACGCAGTATAACGTTTACCTATTTCTTTCATCCCACACAAATAGATCGTTAAAACTATCCTAAAAATACGATAATAAACACAATACAAGGTAAAGACCACTTAATTGTTTCAGAAAATCCTAAGACAGGCATGCAGCAGATGCTTATAACAGTGTCTTGACGTGAAGGAATTTCGGGGCGACGGTGATAAAACCATGTCGTAACTTAAAAACAAAATTAAAATTCTAAACAAAGTAATTAACTCATCATATCACAACAACACCGGGAAATTAGCAATTTTGACATTCAGTACACCTAAGCACGAATGTATACAAACATAAATATAGTGGAACACATGAGGGAAAACAATTGACGTGGTGACTAATGAACTTCGCTTCATGTGCGCAGCCGACTGCCAGCACTACGAGAAGCAATAAAGTTGAGAAGTAATTTATATGGTAGGCGGTGAGTGAATGCTTTGATGGCGCAAATCTTTTTTAGGTTTATTCTCCATAAAACAGCTGATTGTATTGTGTCGGTTGGTCAAATTAACTATCGCGACTATTTAAGATTATGCTTTTGATAGCATAAACAAGGTTTGTTTATACAGTACAGAGTGTAGTTGTAAGTTCTTATTAAATATATTCTTTGGGATTTTGAAAAAAACTGAGGAATAGCAGTAAAATCTCATTAAATAAATAAAATACTTAAATTATCCTTAAGGTTAAATACCGATCATCAATCGCACTGTTAACTTATCTACCTACAGAAATACTTACATCTTATTTATTCTAGTATTTTTAGAATTGGGATGTACACAGAAACATTAATGTGTTTACCCGCTATAACCTTAAACTGTATAATAAATTAGAGCAAACATTGAACGTACATCCCGAAAAAAGAAACGTACTACATATACATATATACATATAAATGTGCGTAATAATAAAATTAAAAGATCAAGATGTGTTAAAAATATTACGCAAGTTGGTTTATCATTCCATCATATCATTTACAGCATGAAAATTTTCCGAGAAATATGCTTAGGCTGTATAGCAATTAAAGTGGATAGAATAAAATATTTGTACTGTGATCTATTTTTGGTTTTTATTGCTTAAATTCTTTAAATATTAGGTATTCGCAAATGAGTAGAATCAACAAACACCACCACTTTGCTGATTTTATTCAAAAAATTACAGAAGACATATACAGAGAACAACAACTAAACACGATAATAGAGAGTGCAGCTCAGATAAAGGATGAACCATATATAACTAGTGCTGCAGATATCCGACAAAATTGAGATCCGGATATCCGGATCCAAAACTATCCGGATATCCGAAACCTCGGATCCGGATCCGCTATCCGGATCCACTATCCGGATCCGCTATCCGAAACTTCGGATCCGGATCCGCTATCCGAAGCCTCGGATCCGGATCCGCTATCTGAAACCTAGGATCCGGATCCGCTATCCGATACCTCAGATCCGGATCCGCTGTCCGAGGCCTCAGATCCGGATCCGCTATCCGAAACCTCGGATGCGGATCCGCTTCTTGAATTCGGATATACTATTCGGTGCTGGGATCTAGATCCGATAACTATACATAAAACATACAAATTATTATCTAACAACTGAATGGTAATTACACGTATTTTCAGGTTTACCTTATTATATGGCTATCTATTAGTGATATTCAATGTAAATCTGATGTCTGGCTTCACGATACAATAGAGATATCATATTGCATACTTTTATTATGAAAGCAATGATTAGGAACTAATAATTAAACAGGTGTACTGTAGACGTAGTACAACAATGAAATACTTGCTTTAGATTAATTATAATAACTTGTTATGGAAACAACTGTTAATGCACCAAAGAAGTAAAAGTATTTTAGAAATTAAAACTTAAAGTAAGTAAACTGGTATGTGAGTTTTTTATGTACAATTTTAATTATTAAGGAGAAATTGTGGGTGTATTTTACGCTTTACAATAAATTTAAATTTGCAGGTTTGATGCATGTAGCGAGCACAGGTCGCCAATGCAAAAATTTTTTTTGTTTCGAATTAAGTGATTTGTGCTTGATAATTGTTACTTCATATTTCTTATTTAATTAGTAAAACCTCATATTTCTGTTTCTCTTCAGACCAAATAACTTTTGTTCTCGATTTTTCATTTTATTTATTTATTTAACATACCAATAAAATAGTTATTTTACTTCTTAAAACGGTCATAGCAATATCTATTAGCTACTTATAATATTAATTAAACACATTGATTTGTTTTATTATTTTACAAAGCAAAATATTGCAACGTAAAACATTTTTTCTTTATTATTTTTTTAATGTTAGCGAGAACTCGCAAACAAAATAATCTTATTGATACAAGTCCGAATTTGTGATTTTCAATAACAGATTCGGATCGGAAGCTTCGGATAGCGGATCTGGATCCGAGGTTTCGGATAGCGGATCCGGATCTGAAGCTTCGGATAGCGGATCCGGATCTGAGGTATCGGATAGCGGATCCGGATCCGAGGTTTCGGATAGCGGATCCGCATCCAAGGTTTCGGATAGCGGATCCGGTTCCGAGGTTTCGGATAGCGGATCCGGATAGTGGATCCGGATAGCGGATCCGGATAGCGGATCCGGATGGCGGATCCGGATAGTGGATCCGGATAGCACTCAGATCCGGATATCCGGATAGTAAATTATCCGGATCCAAAATTATCCGGATCCGGATAACAGCTCTATATATAACCAATCATATAAGTGTCTGTTGCCGAACTTAGCTGTGATACTCTGTATACGTGATTAAAGCTTAGAAGAACAAAGTTGAATAGAATACACCACTACTTGGGTATCCATAGAAATATTTTATTACATTTGGTGCGGTAGCCAAATCAATCAAGTTTCTAACTTACACAGAACATCTAGTTGCAAGAGAGTGGAAATTAAACATATTCAAACGTTGCTCTTGAGGATCACCGCGTTCAGGATAAACACAGTCTTTCAGAAAGAGATATTCTTTAAAAAGTCTCTTTGCACGTTTTGCAAGCGTGTCTTATAAACAAACTACAATGAGTTACAAAGTAGCGCGGTATATTCCATGCTAGGTCTTAACAAGAGAATTGAAAAGACTATACTTTGTATTAAGATGGTGGAAATGTCCCTAAGATTAAATCCAAAATTTTGTTTGTTTTCTAAGTAATTGCAACAACGTGCAAAGAGAGTGATCAATTTTGACAAAAAAACGACACCCAGATGAATAATTACGTCAGGGCAACCAACGCAGTAATCACAAACAATGGATCTTCTCTGCGTGAAAATAGCATTGCTTTACATTTGAGAATATTGAGGTACAATCTATTTGTAATACTTCTGTAAAGCAATAGCCTCATCCAATGAATCAATCTACAGATGAAAGAACTTTGTGTCAACGGCAAAGAGTGAGACATTTGTAATCCAGTGACTGCACAAGATCATCAATAAATACTAAGAATAAAACTGGACACAGCTTGGAGTCCTGAGGAACCCCAGACAGAGTTAATAGCTTACTGCAGATCCTCCTATTGGAAAGCTTGGTAATCAGTATGGAGTGATCAAGGTGATCAGACACTTTTGAGAAGTTACAAAATAGATATGGATCCATAATTACATTTTTCATTAAGATTACCTACCTTGAAAATGGAACTAAATCTAGAAAATTTGGGATTTTTTCTTTAGGAACATACCTATTCTTTCACAGACATGTTTAATTTTTTTCTATCAAAATCCTATAGTTTCATAAACCCTGTGCCATATTAAACACGTGTTACCAGTAACACCAGATTATTTACTCACATGATGAAACAACTTCCAATAGAACTAGTAGTCAGCTTTGTCACTTATTTTCTTCAATTGTAACTATTATCCATAAAGAAACACAGCACCAATTTATCTCGACAAGTAATGCGTCAACTTATACGTCACTTTTCGATTCTTACAGAATAAACAACCAACTTTCACGAGATATGTAGGTACTAGTGTTCGGCTGGCCTATTTTCCTGAGTTTTGAATGACATAATAATACGAAGCATACTTATCTAATTTAATTAATAATGTCCTTACTATATCAGCAAGACTAAGCCAATTATGGACAATAAAACCAGTCTGTATCGATCCGCTTATGTACACTACACCTATATCATGAGTATTATATTTCATTGCGGTGGGGTTGCAATCCTGCAATCCCGGTGTCTAGAATATTGGTGCAGAATTCCGAGCTGATCGGTATGCATATTGCTGTACTTCAAAATATTGCCAATCATAAGAATGTCCATAATTTTCAGGAACGCATTCTGTTCCTTTTCAATGCAGCGACTGCAGTGTGTTCTTTGATAATGTTCGTTCTTTTGGTTTTTGAAGGAACACGCCATTTGGTTTTACGCCGCTTTGTTGATTTGTTTTTTCCGATGAAAACTCCTGAGCGGCTATCTCCGCTTTGTCAGATTCCTCTGCAGAATTTTCCTCTTCGGTAGCACTATCTTCTTCTGAAAACTTGCCGCTCCCTGAAAGGAAGTCAATCTGATTCTCTTCCTCTATCTTGTCAAATAAATGTTCGGCAATATCTTCCAACTCTTTTTGTGTGAGCAGTTTGGGATAATGCCACATGTCTAAAACGTAGACGAACGATATATGTAAATGCGAAAGAAATCATAGAATATAGTGCAGGTAATATACTCACACTCCTTTTTTCTCTAAGTCTTCTCATTTTTGTTTCTTCTTTTCATAGTGTCAAAACGTTTTCCGATAAAATAATACTGCTTTCTTTTGTTTTTGCTTATTATTTTGTATCCATAAGAGCAATATTTTAATATTGTTGATATCGCAGACACATAATAAAAATTATAATAGATACCTTTTTCGTATGCTATTGTCACATTTCCTATATTTGTATTGTAGTATATTGAGCGTGGCTCTTGTATCATATAAGAATACTGATGCATCTTGCACACGGCATATATGATAGGATAGCTAAAAATAGCACCGTATTGTCTAGTATTTTTCTTTACTTATAATTCGATGAGTATATATGTACTTTTGTCCAAAACAATGATGTATTAATGTATACTTTTTCTTAGAAAGTAAGCTTGAGTCATATATGCTCCATCTACAATCAAGTTTACGTAAATAATATTACACCGGTTACGCATATATGTAAGTTCATAATATATTATTATAGTACAACAAAAAATAATTGCAATGCTCCAATGTACAGCAATATAGGTACTGTACACTCACGGAACCCAAAATGTCCGGTCTAATGCGCAGTCTAAACGCAGCGAGCTGTTCGGGTGCGTTCGGAAGTTTACCAGCACCCGCATTTTCCCCTTGCCATGCGACTATTCCGTTCTTCTGTGAATTACCCATATTTATGTATTATATTTGCTTCGTAGCGGTTTAGAAAGATATGCGGGTGCAGTTCCTTGCGCTATTTCGCAGACAACTTTAGCACAATTTATACTTTTTCCTTGTTTTAATAATCCATGGGCAGAAGGTTAGGCCAAAGTGATTCAAAAGTTGAAACGCGAAAAGTGATTGTGAGTTTGGCAAATACGGATATGTCAGTTAGAAATAGCTAGCTAATGTTTATTTATTGCATTGGTTTAAAACTTGGCTAATTGTTGTTTACTTCTGCGGTGGTATAATTCTTATAATGTTTATGAAATCCCAATAAATTGTTTAAGTAGTATTACATTTAAGCAATACCGACCTGCTTTACTAAAACCAATAATATTAAACTAATATGAATACCGGTATTTTGGTATATTCTGTATTTAAAATATTAAGACAAAATGTTATAGGCTCCTTCTTATCGGCTTTTTATTGTAATAACAAGTTCTTGTGGCATTACCGCCAACTCCAGGTATCTGATTGTGACTCATGAAATTTTTTGTATATTGAATAGAGGTATCGTAATCTGTATCGGCTTTATTTTGCACAAATGTGGAGACATACAGTTTTTATTCTGACGTCTACCGTCGGCAACCTTTGTCCAATATATTATTATTATTGTATTAATATTAAATCTGTTAACATTCTTGATATTAAGAAGTAAAACATAGGTCTGTAGTTTCGGTCAAAGCCCGGAATAGCATCTAAATGTGTTTGTTTATTTGTTAATTTCAGCGTTACAGGGTGAAATAACAACAAAGAATAAAACTATCAATAAAATTGAAAAGGAGAGAACATAATTGATTTCTTTATTTAATTTCAACATTAACAAAAAAAAAAAATTTCTTTCTTGCATACATAAAGCCATCCTAAGAGATCTTACGACGGGGACTTTTCATACATCCACATAGTTATATGTAAAACGTAAATAGTTGCTTGGTAGTAATATAATTACTGACATATGAGAAATTAGGTACGAAAGAAATCTTCGATCCCCTTTGTACTTATTTCACCTCAAATTCGTCGTCGTTCAAGGTTTCGATGGTTTGATGTTCGGTGCACGACTACCTGCAATGTTACATAATCCATCTCGGGCATCGGCCTTGGAAATTGTCGCTTCGTTACCGAAAATCGTGAAAAATCGAAATTTCGGAAAAGATTTACGCGTTTACCCCTATAGGCCCAGCGGACCTATTATTTATTATTTTAATGTAAAATATACTTTATTTCATTATTAGTTTGACTTATTTTTATTCACCTTGAATTTCTTAAGAAATAAAATCCGTTAAAATCTGTAATACACCAACACGTTCCTTTTTGCCCTCTAGCACAAAGTTTAAATATTTTTCTATACCAAAATGCTTTACAACTGATTCAAGTTTAATTATAATTTCCGTAATATTACTGAAAACAAAAATCCCAATTCAAATCAGAAACAATTATACATTTTTTTTTTTCAATAATAAATTTTAAAACTTGAATTATTAAAATAACCTTAATAATTCTGCTGAACTATAATGAAAAGAACGTCTGAATGCTAAACAAGATAAAAGATAAGTGACTAAACGTTTATCATCCTTAAAAACATAATCATACATCATATTTTCACCAAGAAAATACGTAGTTCCCCTCAACACATCTACTTTCCTTCCGTTGGGAAAGAGAGTGACGGGGCGGATGTTTTGCTCCCGAGTATATCCGAACGGACCATTGCGCTTACACTGTGGCTTAGACCGGACATTTTGGGTGTCCGTGAGTGTACACATCCATACAAAAGCAGTACAATAACTTAATAATTATGTTAGGTATAGCTAATTGTGGGTATCAACCAACACATGTGTGCAACCCACATGTATTTCCTATTGCACAAATTCTAGCCATGTAACGGTTGATATTGCGATAACAAAATTATAATGTGAGAGCCGATATTAAAACCATACGCGCGTTTCTTACACATTCGAAAGACAAAAGACGAACGTAGAAAACATTCTCCTAAAGAAAAACATTTGTTAACGGTATGACGATGAACTTCTTCAAGACGTTTCCTGTTCGCATCCGATACAACAGATGATGGAAAAGTGAAAGCAGGTCGTATTTCTATCAAGAGCTGCATCCTACCAGATGGAGCATTGAATGTAAAATTTATCTTATGCATTCAAGAGAAGTGAAAGATGTATTAACAATAGGGTATTATCGTATGATCAACTTGCATCTTTTATGTGTTGCGTTCAGAATGAAATCGAAGCCGGATTCATGAGGCATTGTTTCGAATATATATTTATGTAAACTATGTAAGTACCGTTTGTACTTCTATTATATTGAGTTTACACAATTTATTTACATGTTCTCAACTGGCATTAGATCTAATTATCACTAAGATAATAATGTAAAAATGTACCTGCACGTGCCTTTATAGTTCAATTATTGTTATGTGTATTTTTGCCCGCTATATATACCACACTCATAAAAGGTTTCAAATTATTCTTTATTGACATTACAGTCCAAACAAAATTATCTGCTAAAATACTCGTATATAGAGGTTCGTATAATGTTAACTAGGGCTAATACTGAATCCAATTTTATTCTATAGTCATACTGGTACAATGATGATAGAGTATTAATAACGATATTTACTTTACACTTCGGCACAACTGACGTTGTTAAAGAAGATGTTATAAAAGATAGGCAACATAACGATATTCTAGGAAATAAGCACCGTCATCCACTATTAATAAAAAGTAGTACCACCTTAATATATACGTTGTTAAAGTTTTAATTGAGTCAAGTTTTTTTGTGTTTTTCTTTTTAATGTTAATATTGTCAGAAATAAATTATTTAAGTGGTTAGTAACACCTCATTTTACCTTACAAATTGAAACCGGATTCTTAGGAGTTCTGTATATACATAAGAAAATTGTTGACTACTTCTTTTATACAACTATATAACTATACAAGTAGGCAAGTTTATTTTATTCCATTTCCACTTGTTTTTTGTTATTATATCCTGGCTTTTGCTTATTACTTAATAATGCTTTAATAAACTTGATTCTCTGGTTAGGCTCTAATTATAGATGTGCCTTTCAATTCCTATAAACTTTATTTATATTTTCAGTGTGTTGACTGGACCTATTTCTTGGAAGACATGATAGTACAATAAATTTTAAATATAATGTTTATGAAAAAAAAAATAATTCAATATTACAAAAACCAACCCAAAATTTTTGTAAGATTTTGAGTTCCTTAATTAATAGATATACACTGCGCCACAACTTAAGCAAGACAAAATTCGGTTCAATACATTCTTGGAGAGAAAATCTTACACTACAAACCTGCGTTTCCAAGAAATAGATTGAACAAATCGTACCTCCCGTGCCCTTTCATCTCGAAAATAATTTTTCTAGTACATTCACAGCACAAATTTTCTTAAAAACGTCTCTGTTTTGTACTACCTTTTAGATCCGGTATAAAGTTTTAACCTCCAACTTTTCTTCCCATAAATGAACTAAACTAAAATTGTTATGTGTACGTTATTAAAAGTATTGTTCATAATTTATACCTTATTTAGAAAATAATGGTTAGAATATTTATACCTCATTCGAAAGGTAATAAAATAGAAGTTTTTAAGAAAATTTGTATCTACACCTAATGTACTACAAAATTTTCGAGATGAAAGCTCATGAATGTACGAGTTGTTCAATTTACTTTTTGAAATGTAGGTTTCAAGTGTAAAATTTTTGTTTTAAGAGGGTATTGAATAAGATTTTTTTCTTACGTAAATTGTGATGCAGTATATACTAATTTGGAAAGTTGAGATCTGATGAAATGATGAAGATTTTTTTATTTTATAATTTAGAAATGTTAACAAGGAAAGAAAGGTTCAATGTTTTTGCAAAAAGTCAACATTTGAAATATCTCAAAAACGGTTAGATTTGACAAGTAGACATACAATGAGGTGTACTATATGTCCTCAAATATGTCCGCCTACGAGTCAGTTTGTATATTCTACAAACTTTCTCTTACTAAATATTTATCATTAATATCATTACCAATATTGTAAAACAAAATTGCCTTTTACAAAGTATGCCGACTTATACAACAGAAATGTAAGTCGATAATGAATTTAACAAAAACCAAACTGTACCGTGTTTACAAAAATCTTCACATATATATAAAAAAAAACGGAACCGAATAGTAGTGGGAGAAGCGCAGTCGCAGCTCCTTGATCGACGAGCCGACAAAGCGACCGCATCCGCATGCCGTCAAAATCCATCCTTTGGCGGAGTCTACAAAACGAACATGCGTGCATGCGGTTATTAATCCATCCTTTGGCGGAGTCGACAAAATATATGCATCTGCATGCTGTTATTAATCCATCCTTTGGCGGATCAACAAAACATATACACCTGCATGCCGTTATTAATCCATCCTTTCTCGGAGCAAAGAAAGATATTGCACAAACATAATATCGAAATATAGTTAAGGCACACTAAATAATTTTAAAACAACCATCATCTGGCAAGTTCTCAACTCCCTTCATACGCCACACTGGAAATTTAGCTAGCTTTTGGCGATAAAGATTACGGAAGAAGATATTATCTACAAGAAATATGACGTTCGACAGAGTGACACATTATATTTAACCCACACTTAACGATAGCAAAAGCTATATACACAGTATGCAGATCTAATCGTAAGTTAACACTTATTTGTTCTGAAGCGGCATTGGTTTAATTCTTCTTCATATAATAAAATAGCTAACTCGGAATGTGATTTCGAATTACATGAACTTCCATTGCGAATGCCAAAAATATATTAATCAGAGACCGGCATTTCTAGTTTTTTTTACTGCTACCGTATCCCACGATATCTCTATTGTTTTTGCCCATACATTTGCTAGCGCTATCCTCACTGCATAGACACACCACACCGCCTATAAGTTATTTCTGTACGTCCTTGAACTATTTTGGCTGGTCTTTAAAATAATAAACAAACCCAAAATTTTTCTTTGCACAACTGAAAAAAGTAATTTGTTTTTGCCTTCCATCCATTGTATGGCATCCATAAGCACAACAGTTTATGCGCTACTTTTATTCATCTTTTATTCTGAGGATATATAGCAGTTATTACTTACAAAGGATCTTTTCCATAATAACTAGTTGCCACATCGGAAGTAAATCAAGTTATATCTTGAAGAAGAGAATATTTTTTTACGCTCTGAAAGAATTTATCAAAAATTTACGCAACACCGAAAAACAGATCAACAAATTCTATTTGTCCCTCCTTCTTAATTTAGCGCTTCAGTTGAATAATTTGGTAGCGGGAAAACTAACAATAGACCATAACTCACAGTCAACATTGAGAAACAGTAAACTTATTATGGTTTGCACTCCTGGAGGAATAAAATCTGCCAAAGATGCGAGCCTGAGTGAGCAAATGAGGAAATATTAGCTCCTTTCCAATGCCATGAACTGATATTTTCTCTCTTCCTCACAAAGGCTGGAATGGTTCGGCAACTTTGTTCACCGAACGCATTAAGGATTCGATAACTTTTAGGATAATGATCTTTCGAAGAAAACCTAATCTCTTTTGGTTATTTAAAATTTTTGAAATTTGAATTGTTTTATCTAATTATTTTCAACTTTAGGCAAAATAGTCCGTCTCTAGCTTTGCCAGAAATGTTCATCAATGTCAAAACTAAAAGTTTAAACAGACTCAACATATTACAAGACTTCAACAAAGCCTAAATTGAACAAAATATTGTAAATAATATTCACGATAGAGGTACGCCTCTTAGTAAAAAACTAATATCACACATACACATAGTAAAAAACTTGTTTAACAAATAAACAGCAATAAAATTTATCGGAAACTAAGAGTAAAAAGGGAAGGTTATTATGTATAGAACATTAATGTATGATGACATTAATGACAGACGCAATGGTCTTATGAACTTTAGATGTATATGGGTTGCGTACAGCCACGCAACCGCTACGTCTTGCGTCTCTACTGCTCAGTATATCAGTCTAGACGCGGTCGCTGTCAAAAAATATGTCAACTAGTCGACAGTTTTTTTGACAGCATGGCGCGCATATATGATTTGGAAAATAAAGATTATCAGAGCAAGGAGAAAACGATATTTGCTAGTGGAATAACAGTGTTATTCCACTAGTGATTTGGTGAAGAGCATATCTTCCAAGGTTTACCTTAGCCGAGAACACTACGTTTAACACTGCTCTTCACTTGTTTTCTACTGAAGATGGCAGCTTAGTTGCCGAAATACGTATTTAGATTTGTATCTTTTAATTTTTGTTGCAAAGAACCTTATAATAATAAAAGTTTATAATTTGGTTTTGTTTGTTATTTTTGCCAATTAACAGCTGCTTTATTATTAAACGACATCGTTACATTGTAATGAATGAATATTTCTTAAACTTCTATTAGCAGAATGTGCATTTTATTCGTTCATGTTTACCCTGAACATGTTACAGAAACAAAAAAGCATTTATTACGTAACAAATTTATCATTCATAAACAATTCCACCGATTATTCTCTAGTTTTTACATCTAGGTTTGTGGAAATTTTATCAAGAGAATAATTTTTAAATACCCCATGTATATTCCCATGAATACAAACATTGAACTTCACCTGTTTCCGCCTTATAATCAAGCAAAAACAAACCTGGAGACCGTGACTCGGTTTCCCGAGATAAAATCTTGAAAGTGTAATTTAGATAACACAATACCTATGGGTACCCTAGACATTTCCGAAAACGGTCCACATTAAAGATAACGACCCTTCACCCAGATTGATAATTGGTCTAAACCGAGATATGCCCTAGGTGCAAACACGAGTGTTTACTAATATACACTGACCTTAGTTAGTCATAGATAAGCAATCTATAGAGGTAACCTAGTTTAAAATGTTTAATTCAGATCGATTAATGAAGTATTAAGGTGAGTTTTGATAACTTTTTTTTTATAAAGTAGATACACGAATCTGCAAAGATTCAAACTAAATTTACAAGCTAATGTTTTTAATTAATAATGAGTTTTACAACAAAAAAACAAAAGAAGAAAGAGGAGGTAAAGATCACAGCAAAAAAAAAAGGATTTGAATGATATATTTCCCCTTTGAATGTTGGGGTAAATGCAATTTGGTAGCGCTCAGATTTAAAAAGGAAATATTAATAATAGAACAAGGATACATAATATTACTATAAATATAAAAATCGGGATAATAAGAGTTTAAGGGTACAGCAAACGAAATTCACGTTTATATTTGTTATAATAATGAAACCAAAATGAGATTAATATGTCATTTGTGTCAGCAGACAAACTTGTGTCATTACTGCATAACTATTTCGGGTCATATTTATATCACCATATATTAATAAAATAATCTACTGAAAATATAGCTTTTCCTTGTTCAAATGAAGACGTTATGTTGGCACTCACTGCCGTTAAAATCGCACAAGTACTTGCAATGTTTACCAATATTCTTATCGTTGTCAACTTTTGACAGCTGAGGTTATTTTATGTTCTCATTGTCAATAGTGAGTTAAATTTGAATTATTGGAGTCGTTCACCCGAATATGAATCGTTAAAAATACTTACGGAAATTACGCACAAAAGAAAAACAATTGTAACCATGTACAAATTAGGTAACAATATTAATGATCAAGTTGTAAGTCGCCAATTCGCAAAATTTTCGACATACTTAAACGCTTAGGTTTTAGGTGTTGTTGTTTTAGCACTGATTTGTTAATAGACACTTATAGACCTTATGCGGTCATGGACAACAGTGATGTAAGATTTCTATGTGCATCATCCCACGAAAATATAATCAGAGTAATAATACTTGTACCGTTTAAAGTTATGACTAATATGACTGCATAATATAAACCGTTTCTTTATTCTAATCGACTAAAAATATAAACTTGAAACTGTCTGTTTATAAATGCATAGACTATATCTATATGGTATCCAGTTTGAATTCATATATTTACATATGTTAATATGTAATATATAAATATTTATTATTTATCTATCATAATTAGATTAGTTACGATATTATACATATCATAAATTTATATTCAGAAGTATATGCAAATTTTCCTGTCATATAAATATATGCAGGAAACATGTTTCACTGATTTTTAAATAGGTGTTAAAATTGTATTAATTTCATGATTCTACAGTAATTTTACATTGATAATGTTAATTAAAAAAAGGATGAGAATATAAAAGGATTTCCAATAAGAAGACCAAACATTAATTGTAGAAGATGTAGAGAATTGTATTTACCTGTTCTTAAGTAATACAAACATATTTATTTGAAATCAAAGTACAAACTATGCGATTACTTATGGACAATGATATCCATAGTAAAGAAATATACAATATGGGACATTTCTTTTTAAAAAACCTATTATAGGGAAAATAAAACTAATTTTAAAGATTGTTTATAAATAAAACGTTACTTTAGTAAATTTTTCAAACATTTTTTTTAATAAAAATAACCAAAATAATATAAAACGGATCAAAATAGGTATATGGCGATAAGAAGAGTCTTTATTCACTACTCCATAATAGCGTTCTAGCCAGCACATTCAACGTGAGCTCATTTAAAACATCCTTGGCCCTTTAACTATTCTTCGCCTTTTACGTCTTCAGAATATAACTCTTCACAGAAAGTACAAACAGCGTCCTCTTCAAAGCGTTCTAGGGTGCTATCAGAACAGTGATAATCTGAAACAGGTCGGGGATATTGGTTTACGTTTTTTTGGGCACCACTTTGGCAACTGGTGGTTTTCTTTTTGATTCAGGTTTTATTTTCTTCGACTGACTCCTTATTAAATCTTCAATTCTTCTTTTAATCCCTGATGTTGAAGATAAACTTTTTCTTGCGATTCTGCCTTCTAGTTCCTCCTTGTATGGAGTGCTAGGTTGCGTTGTGACCTAGCCTTTCCACTTCGCAAACTCTTTTTTTTTCCAAAATATGTTTGGATGCACTTGGTATGGGCATGAAACTCGCAGTAGTTGCCTTTGGTTCAGGGGTTCCTTCTGTTGTAACTTTTCTCCATCGAACGTTTCTTGTAATTCTGACATAAAATCCTAGTCTTGAAATATGTTTCTGTTTTTTTTTTTTTTTTGAAAACCATGAATGGCTGCGTCCATCGTTGCGGCTCTTGCAAATGTGTTCCCAAAAACTTCTCCTACGTGGTAGCATGTTACTACTCGCCCAGGATTTTGCCTAAGCCAGTTTGCTATCTCTTGGGCATAATATGTTTTGAATGGTGACATAGATGCCCCGTCCAAGGACTGCATTCTATTTGTCAAATGTGGCGGTAGGCATATTATGTGAACATGATTTAGATTATAACGCAAGTGTTATAACCTCCCGATTCTTTGTGTGTGAATAATGACTGTTAAGGATTAGCACCACTGGATCATCACAGCTGGGCTTAGTGACATTTATAAAATGGTGAAGCCGTTGGACAAACACTTCCTGTTGGATCCATCCAGAAATGTGACATGCATATTGAGATTCCGGAGGTGTGCCATTCATTAGCCCTATCTTCATATTCTTACATGGAAAAATAATGAAGGATGGTACATACTGGCCTGCTGCGCTAAAACACATCACTGTAGTTAACAATGACCCACGTCCAGCTGATTGTTGTTGCATCAATTTATTTTTGTTTTTCCTTCTTTCCTTACTATTTTAAAATATTTCTGTTCTGCTTTATAGTTACACCAGTTTCATCGCAATTGGACAATCTAGCTGGATTATGATTTGATTTTTTTCTAGAAGAGACTCATACGAGTCAAAAAATGCTTTGACGTTTTCTCTGGTAAATGATTTAATGATAAGATATTCCTTGAGACATCCGCAAAGATAATTCCTTGTGGCTCGAAAGGAATCCATCAAACCGCTTTTTCCCAGCACGCTCTTTGGCAACCCTGAATGGATTTTAAATATTGTTAGTTCGACATAGGCTAAAGGCCAATCTGCATACGCCTTTTCTTTTGTAATGACGAAAAATTTGTTCTCTATTGATTGCATGATTTGCAAGCGACGTCTCTGTTTCTGCTGAAAACACTATTTTTCTGCCCAAAGTGGAATTCACGAAGTCGTCAGGAGCAGTTGGTATTTTTACGTACCTTTCTAACGTGGTTTAAGGTCCATTATGCGCCCGAGCGCCTTTCAAGTAACTCATTCTCGCTTCCCACGTGGCTGTAATAGCTGAAATCATCCGTTTCTTATCCCATATTTTTCGTATATTAGGCGCCTGTAAAAAATATGTTTGCATTACATACACCCTAATATGGGATACTCCGTATTTTTTTCGCTAATTTCCCCGCCGTGCGTCAGTATTAATTTAATTGATAGCATCCATTATGTCGACATCTCATCAATCGTTATTTGTGAAAATTTCTTTGCTATATTATGTCATACATTTTTTGTATTCCTTGGACGAACAATAAATCTAATCTAATCTATAAGTGTATTTTGTTCTAATGTCGTGAAGATATGGTGGTCATCTTCTGTGTCAAATGTTTCTTCTTCATCCAGTTGACATAGTCTAGATACCAAGTCTATATTACTTTCCCCTGGTCGATAAAGCACTCTAAATTTTAAAGACTGTAAGTTTAGTACCCATCGTTCTATACGTGCGGGTAGTTTAGACATTGGTTTAAATATGGGGTCTAACGGTTTGTGACCCGCCATGAACTCAAATTCCAACCCTTCTAGATACCAATAAAATATCTACGACCCACACCAAAGCCAAACATTTTTTCTCTGTCTGAGAATATCGGCGTTCAACACTCGAGAAGCTTAATATGAGTACAAATTTATACCTGCTTAAAGTCTCACAGAGCAGAACGCTTGAGAAGCTTTTAGAATGATACAATGATAATATAATCGAAAGCAGGAGAACTGCGCAGAAGTATGACCTAAAAACAAGAGAAACACTTTATGTGAAGGCAAACCTTAGTGCTCAATATCCACAGTAGGTGGCAGATATAATATTCCGCTGAAAATGCACTACCCCATATTTGGAGCTATCCTCATATTAGGCGACTTTCCAAATGCCTGTCACGACTCCGTCTGCAAATGGTCATGCTTCATTTGAGGAAGTTTTGCATGACATTAATGCACAACTGCGGCTCTATTTGGCGAATTTGAGCTCGAAGATTCGCTTTGATTGTTGAAATTGTTTTCGGAGCCTCAGATGCGGTAGTTCTGCCTATTGATGAACCCACCGAGATGGAAGTAGGCTTCGTCGCTAAAAATGATTATTCTACAAAAAATCATGATCAGTCGGCATCAATTCTTGTGTCAGCTGCACTTGATAAGCACGTAGACTTACAATAATCGCAGGGCCTGCTCTCAGAGTGAGGTTTTCGTGGTTTTCCTCACTCCTTGGCAAATGCTGAGAGACAAACACCTTAAGTCGCTTAATGAATTTATAATATTTATATTTTCATGCGATTCACCAAACACTAGGAAGCACATGTTAGACCACCTAATGTATTGCTCGCAACAAAAACCTTCTGATAAACACGCAGAGCTAAAAATATACTTTCATGCACTATCTAAATTTACTTTAAATTACTTTTCCTTGTACAACTCGCCACAGAGATATCCGTACACGTTTACATCATGAAATACACAACCGAAAGACCACCTACAATGAATCAGGACTGAGTAACGAAAGCTTCTTATACCTTAATAAATAATTACCGTCACTTACATGCAGCACGTATGCAGCCGATCATGTTCCGATTAATATCAAGTAATAACAGATAATTTCGCAAATAGTAACAGCATGGTAAATCCAATTTCACACCGTATAAAATCGATTCTTCACACCGACAGTTCATGCAATAGAAATACGGCTCGTAATGCATAAAGTAACACAACTGTAGCGGAACAACAAACATTTTACGCGAAAACTGATAATTCAACTTCGTAATAACAGTTGTACGTAATACGTGACAGTTTGACAGATTTCCCATCGGTGGAATAACAAGCAGATACACTAGTAAGCATTGGTATTAGTATAGGTAAATTAATATCTAGAGAGGTGAAACTAATCTTGATTGAAAAGCACGTAATTCTATAAAGTTCCAATCGTATATTTCCCGTAAAAACGCACTTGCAAGTATGTAAGTACATATCCAGCCAAGCACAAGGTGTAAAACTTTTACTTTCTGAATACATTATACATCAAGTGTGCAATTTACCTAATATGAAAATAAATGTATGGTTGCAAAGCCAAATAACAGTTGCGGATTATGTTTTGTAACAGTAATGAATAAAGATATAATGTATAGAATCTCTTTATAAAGTCTTGGACGTTAGAAGCTGGAAATTAATGTCATTTCTAATCTTTTTATAACTTTAATATTAAGTAATTATTTTTTAATGCTATTTAGCAATACATTGGTGTTATGAAAGCAATTGTACAGACATTAATTTTATGTCGCAAGACTTGCCAAACGCACTTGCAATATAATTGCACTACAATTAAGTGTATATCGCACGGTAAAAAGTATAACATATTTTTCTTTCATTAAAAAAAAAATAATGAAGCAGTTTTTAATAACTTAAACAAAAAAATGTCAAACATTTCATATTTTATAAAAATTCCAGTCTTGTTATCAATAAATGAACTGACGTAATGTTAAAGGAATTTTAGAGACAAGAAGTATATGAATGCTACTTTTTTTGACTTGACGAAAGCATTTGACTGTGTTAGTTATTCTATTCTCTTAAATAAACTTAAACATTATAATTCTTCAGATTATACTATCAACTTGCTTTCATCATTTCTTAATGACAGACAGCAAATTGTGAGATATAATAATGATTCTTTTACTATGTGTTATGCACGGAGCACCCCCAAGGGTCCGTTATGAGCTCGGTATTATTTTTAATTTACATTAATGATTTAGAGAATTGTAATTTTATTTTTCTTTTGCCGATGACACGACAGTTATCAACAGGGATTCATCAATGATTGATTTTCACACTAAAGTGAATAAATTGAAGGTTAACATAAAAAATTGGCTTCTATCTAACAAACATTGTCTAAATGAGACAAAATCTTAAACTTTGATATTTTCACTACGTCCGTTAGATAATTATAATGATAACTCGGAATCCCAGTAGACCAGACTCACTTGGGATTGGGAAAACCATGTTAATCATTTGACCAAAATATTATCCTCCAGTCTTTTTTCTTTAATAAGATCGCTCAGTAATAAAATATTCATTAACCACCTAAAGAAGAACGTTTACAGATAAAGAATAATCTTTATCCTATGTGAAACAAAAAATAGCACTACACAGCCAAAAGAACAAATAAAACGATTAAGGGGTCTTCCTAGTGTGACGGCCTAAAAATAAGACGATTTTTGAGAATTTTTTTGGAAAAAATACTCTGCAAATCAATTTGAAACTTTGCAAATTTGTTTAGCTATATTTGAGGAATATCTAGTTCTTTTTTAGGTAAAAATATCGATTTTATTAGACGTTAGAGCAGTTGTATGGAAGCGTCTAAAAAAAAATGTCCTTGAATGGCTGCCATAAAATCAGCTGTCCAGGTTGTCTGAAATAAAAAATTAAAGAAGATTCTTAACCTGTGTAAATGTGGCTATAGCCCGAACTAGAATAAATGAAAAAAATTAAAAAATAACAAAATGACGGCTCTTCAAAAGACAGTTACAATTTTCCCCCAAAAAAATTGCTTAATTTTTAAGTCGTACATTGCGAATTTTGTGACTATCGACTTGATTCTAGTTCGGGCGAGAATAACACGTCTACTGAATATATCTGCAAAATTTCAAGTAAATTGGTCGATTGGTTCTTGAGATATCGTGGCAGCCATTTCAAAAAATGTTATTTTGAGAAAAACGCGTTTAAAGTTTAGCGTACTTCTTTTGTCACCTTTTTTATCCATTTTCTTTGCTCTGAAAATCTAGAACAATCTATTCTATGCTTCCGTATACATAACCTAACTTTTCCTTCGGTTATATCATAACGGAATGCCGGGTGCGAGAATGAGAACCGGTCTGAAAGGCCATCCCTTCTCCTTAATCTTCGAGCGCTCCGATTTCTACCTACGCGGCGCTCCAATTTTTCGAATCTGACTAAATCCCTTTCGGATTTTGTTTTCAAGATCAACTATAACAAAATGCAAAAAAAAAATTTTTCGATTTTTTCAACCCGTCACACTAGGAAGACCCCTTAATTTAATTTCCATGTGTACCAACTTTGCCTCAGCAGCAAATTAATTAAAGTAAAAAAAGCGCTTGGTAAATCCAGCTATACTATTTTAACTAACATCTGACAACAAACTCCTATATTTAACCGTGCATTGACAAACCGGACTTCAAGGTGTGATTGATTTGCACTAAAAATATACATTTGATGACAAGTTACTTTTCTTATGGATTTTCTCCCGCTAAATTCGAAAATCAAGGTTAAATTTTTTTAAGGAACAGTTTTTGAAATATTGTAATCTTTTAATTTTTTTGACCTCTTTCCACTTTAAAAACTATATCTGGAGCTAGTGAATCCGATTTGGTCGTTCTTAGTACTAGGTAAATAAAAGATATTGAAATGATGAACAAATACATACAATGGGGGATCTTTATTTGGTTAAGCGGTTCAAAAGATGTCGATGAAAATAGTCCAGATACCAAACAAAATTAAATTTTCAGGCTCTGTGGCCAGGAAAAAATAGAAACCGATGAAAAATCTTGCTCCTCTCTTTAAAGCTAATACTTTTACACACAAAAATAACACCAACCAGAAGAAAATCGACCGAAAATCACTAAGTTACTGGAGATCGAGTGAATAAATCCAAAACCTACATTCTCTGAATATATTAATCTTTTTGGACAGGCATATCGGCCAACAGTTTTTTTTTTTTGTTTTTGTTCAGACATTGATGTCCCTGCTCCAGTGAAAATTAAGGCCTCCCAGCTTTCTGCAGCAAAACTCGAGGGAAGCATCTTTGATGATGCACACATAAATAAATTGCTGGAAGCTTGGAAATCAATTAAAGGGATTGTTTCCAACTTTCTTGGGAATAATAAAAGCCCTAACTACAAGCCAATTATTATCAATTTGATGGAGAACTACAGTAAGAAACGGAATGCCATTATTTTATTTCACTCTTATTAATTTCCTCCTCTATTCTTTTTACAATTTTCTTTATTTCTAACAGGCGCACACATATGTCCTTGACAATCCATTTTCTACATTTGCATTTGGATTTGTTTCCGGACAATCTTAGTGACACAAGCGACGAACATGGCGAGAAATTTCACCAACAAATTAAAGCCATAGAGCGGACACTATTAAGGGTTTTGCGGGATGAAGCACTCTTGGTACGGATCCCAAAATCAAACGAAGACAAAGTAAAATCCAAAACTATTTCTAAAATATTCTAATACACTTTGGTGTCGATGTCATCTGGCAATACTTATCACGTTGACTTGGCATGTTAGTTAAAAAAGAATAGGGCAAGAATAAAGTTGAGTTTTTTTCTTTTTTTCGTAAAATTGAAAAAATCACCATATCTGGTAACTGTTACTTAAAATAATTAATAAGAAAAGTGGCCTCTCGTCAAATGTGCATGAAAAAAAAATCATTTTGTAAACTAGTGTTAAGTGGTACTCACAATATGTACAGATAATTATACAGAAATGACTAACAATTATTAATAAGGATATTGTAATCTAACAGCTAAACGCCTACTTAAAACTGAATGCATGAATTGTTGTAAAATGCTTATTAGTATGCAATTCCAATTGAAAAAGCAAACAATTTAAATGTATAATAATCTCACACCTATATAAGCAATCTATTGAATAAACAATTATTCAATGTCATTTGAAAAAATAAAATTATTAGAACGTTAATAATTTAATAGTATTTCCTTTCCTCCAGCTTTAGATCTTCAAAGTTAGTCAGGTATAAGGTTATTACAAAATCATTCTGTATTTCCTTAACACCATAATTCCTTTTCAGCGAATATGAGCTAAAAAGTATGTTAACCTTTCCATTGGTATTCCCCTAACTAAACTGGCGATTAACTAAATCTCATTCATATGTACACTCACTAATGAATAATTATTCAAATAATTTCAAGTTTTTACCTTATCGCAAACGCAAAAAAGAAATTAACCTGTAGATAGTTTCAATGTCACTCGCTTTCACACATTCACAGACATAAACAAATCGATAGGAATGACAGCCGCTATATAGTCCACAGGGCATTTTAGAAATAAAAACTGACCCCATCTGTCAACTCGACACATCAAAACGTAATTAGCACAAGTCATTAATAGATAAATAACACATTGGCCATTCAACGAGTACCTAGTTAATTATTAATTGGAATATGTGTTCCTCATGGGGCTCGCGACCTAGTTGATTTGCGCTTATATGTCAATCAGGGAGTTGTTGACGTTCGATTAGCATAAACGATAAACAATTGATGATATCGATGGCCCTAGTAGACTGTGTTTTTTCTATACGCAAGTAGCTTGTGATGTCACATATGGAGTGAATGGAGAATTGATTGAGCCGAGATGGATAAAAAATTGTGTTTAGATACACTGAGAAAAATGGATTGTAGAAATTAGATCGTAAATCTCTTTATGTTAACTACTAAAATAATTATTGTCAAAACGACAATATGTGGCGTATTAAGAGTAAAATAACCAGATTTTATCATGCTTATAGTAAGAGGCAAAATCTGGATGTTACCATCTACATCTTATGGATGTAACAATTAATATACTCTATTGCTGAAAGCCTATATAATGACGTGGATTATATAGATAGTCGCTGCGATTGACTGCGATATTATCAGGTATTCGATGCATATTCAATTTCTAACATAAATGTTTGTAACGCTCTTCCCACCCCTTGCTCTATTCATTGTCGATCTTTACCGAAGAAATCGACCAATAAGCTGTTTTGCCGCGACAAAATTACTGACACGTGTTATGTACGTGTGATACAGGTGTACGTATTCGTGTCGGTGCATGTTTGTGTCTGGTCGTTCGTTGATTTCTGTGCATCGTAAGCAGAAATGGATGTAAACGTGGAAAACATTTTAATCGAGTGGGGGTTTCCACAGTTAATTAATATATTCAAAGGTAAGTAATAGATATTATATGCATATACTTCGTAGTGGGTACTTTATCCTTTGATAGAACATTAACCCAAATGTAACCTACTAGTGATTGTTATGTTATTGAAAGTAATACACGTTGGATTTTTGTAATAATGGTTTTAAGGACAAATAAAAAAATAAAATCAATATTATAGTTTTTTTTGTGTAATATTTAGTTTCTTTTTGCATGAACTGGGTAAAACCTTGTATAGTACTATATTTTAAATTACAGGTAAGTATCGCTGTATAGTGCCCGCATATGATCCATTATATTATTGTTTACTATCTACTATTTTAAATGCTAAGAGACGTTAGATTATTATAGTAGAAAATAATATTGTAAGTACTACAAGGCTATATGGTAAGTATGAGCATCATGTATCGTACATAGTAATATATTACATTATACTGGGTACAATAAAAAATTTAACAGTTATTATCAAATATACTCAGTGTTACTAGACATTTTTTTCACATTTACTAACATGTATGCTCGAATTAATAATACAAATATAGTACACCAACTTTACCATACGAGTTAATAAAAACTATTCACAGAAATTTACTATACAGATATTGTCACCGGTAATATAAAATATGATTGTCCCTATAGGAGCTATAAAATATATTAAAGTATACTATATTTATGTTAAAGAGTACAATCTATTTCTCTCAGTGTAGGAATGGACAAAAAAGTATACGTGATATAGAAAATTTCAATTGTAGATAAGTAGTTGTAATAAATGTTAATGATGATATAGGAAACAAATTAAATAAGAAAAAATAATTTGCAAAGACGGATATTTTTATGGAACTATTTTAGGATAAGTTTGTTTCCTGCTTGTATTATTAAGGAATAATTTGTTAAACACAATTTTGTTATTTTCGTTTACTGTCATAACTACTCGACTATAAAAAGGAAAATCTAAGGAAAATATTTTTTTTTGTTTTTGACTAATTTCATAATGATTAATAAGTATCTAAATATTCATAATTTCTATTAAATTAGATATGGTAAGTATTTCATTGTCTCTCATACTTTAGGGAAAGAAAAGAGAATTTGCGTTGAGTAGTTTTTACACAACTACCAGTCGAATAATTAACACAAAAAAAAATCAGATGTGCCAAATTAAGAACGAAGTTAACGAAATTATTACATATAAGTTAGGTGTACACTCTTCGAGGCCCAAAATGATATGTCTAATACGTAGTCTAAACGCTGCGTGCCACTCACTGTGAGTTAGACCGGACATTTTGGGTGTCGATGACTGTACACAATATGCTTACACAAAATAGATTCTTGTGCTGCAATTATTAACAGAACCATTTATTACGCAGAGGAATTTCAAAGCAATTTTCAGGATTTTAATAAATAAAATCAAGATTGTCACACTGCATGGAATTTCGGAAAATCCAACTAGGTATATATACAAGTAGTTTTCGGACTAAATGCTGCAATAAAAGGAGAAAATGCTCCTAAAATATCACCTTACACACTGTGTTGATGACATCATTACATCCATTATCTAGTGAGTCATTCTAGTATGCTGAGTGAGCAATTGTTCGGTTTGAAACAATCGAATTGTGGCGTAAAATATTACATATTAGCATTACAAGCAACTATTGAAATTATACGCTTATTAATCCGAGCATAGATGAAATTCTATATGGCATTTAAATATACATAAATATGTTTATGGTGAATATGGTTTAATAAATTTCGTTCCATGTAAAAGGAGTTCTAGCTGAAGCTTAACCTTCATCATTTTTGGAGACTTAATTTCATCCTATTAATGCAAATAAGCTTGGGGTCAGTAGCAACAGGGTTTAATAATTCTTCACAAGAGAAGGGCAAATTAACATGTATCTTTTTAACAATTTTCGGGTTGCGATTACAATAATTGTTCAAAATGCTCTCCATTTACAATTTGACAAAAATGTAAACGGTCAGTAAAATTTCTTATTGAATTTTGTATTTGTTCTGGAGTGATGCGATTGGCTTCTTGAACTATTCTCTCGTCCAATTGTTCAAGATTATGGGGACGATTTTTGTACACTTGACATTTCATGTGACCCCAAAAGAAAAAATCTAATGACGAGAGATCTGGCGAACGTGCTGGCCATTCGATTGCTCCTCTACGTCCGATCCAACCTCCCGGAAAAATTTCATTCAAATAATCGCGGACATTATGGGCAAAATGGGGGGGAGCTCCATCTTGTTGAAATGTGCATTCGGGTGATCACCTATGTTTGCATTTGGAAAGTGGGCCGCAAGTGCTGGAACAACCTCATTTCGCAATAAATTTAAGTAGACATTGCCAGTTAAATTTCCTCTTATAAAAAATAGTCCTATGATGTTGTTTCCAACAAGACCAGCCCAGACATTCACCTTTTGAGGACTCTGTGTATGGACTTTTTCAATCCAATGCGGATTTTCAATTGACCAGTAGCGACAATTATGTCTGTTCACAGTGCCGTTGAGACAAAACGTTGCCTCATCTGAAAAAATGATGTGATCTAAAACATTAGGCTGCTGCTCGATCAATTCCGTCATTGTTTCGCAAAATTGTAGTCTACGATCTGGATCATCTTCAGTTAACTCATGGACGGGATACATTTTATAGGCTTTCATTCTTGCTGATTTAAGAATCGTATGAGCAGATTTTTGAGAGATCTCATGAATTTGACCTAATTCTGTTGTGGACACGTGATGATTTTCTTCCACTGTAAGTAACACAAACTAGTTTCTTCATCTGTTGCTGTTAATGGACGTCCCCTTCTAGGTAAATCCTTCACCTGACGAAAGACTTCAAACTTTTGAATTGTTCGGCATACCGTACTTTTACTAATGTGACGATCCGGATAAACAGTATTAAACAAAATACGAACGTTGACGATCACCGGACCCATGCATCATTAATATCTCAATTCGTTCTGATTCAGTAAGTTTTTCTGCCATTTTCAAATGTGTCAATGTTTAAAATAAGTAAATTTATAGCGATGCAAAAGTTAAAACGCTTTTAAAATTGTCAAATGTGACGGCAAAAAGAATGCAAACACTAAACAACAACTTTTTTCAAAGGTACTTTGATTTTTCTGTATTAGGACACTTTTTTAATTTTTTAACTGTTTTCTTGTGAATAAAAATAAACATCTTAATACTTCCTGAACGTAGTTTTTTATTTTGCATTCAAAAGTGTTAAAAAAATCTGGGCGTTCCATTAAAAAAAAAAAAGTTACGTCCAACTTTTTTTTTTTTATCAATGGACGTATTGCCGATTAAACCGGAAGTGAAAAAAATATTAACTGTATTGCATAAAATGCATTTATATTAACGATACCCCCATACCAAATTTCAGAAATCATAATTTTCAAATAACAAAGTTATTCGACCGTTCCGGGACTTTTTACTAACCCTGTATAAGCTTACCGTGTCCTTCTTATTTCTAGCAAGGATTATGAAATTCTACAACGGTGTCGATTTATCCGCTCTCGAGTGTACATACGTAAAGCAGCCGTTTGATGTTAGATTATCTATGACTAATATCTAATGCAAAGAAATACTATTATGTTTCACAACGTGATACAAGGCATTATTTTCAGTGCTTAGCAACTGTCTGGTACTCTAGTACATCAAAACATTGTTACAAATAACAGTTTCTTTTGGTATTGATTAACTATTACGAACCAACTACTGTTATCAGTTCACTTGCACGTTATTTCGTAGAAACCCACTACTTAATATAGTAGTTATGCTTTGATTTCAAGATTCTACCTCTAACAACCCACAAACGGTGCAATTTATTATACCACAGAATATACGACTGCATCGTTTTAAACGGCCCACATAGACGATGCGTTTTGTTGTAGAACAAGTTGTACTACAGTAGTTAAAATAACAATAAATTTTCTGTGAAGCACTTTACATACCGCAGTATACAATTACAAAATGTATCATCTGAGGGGCGTTTAGGAGTGTGTCTGTAATAGGTTGCTTATGACTCCTATAATATCGTTTTTTTTTTTTAATGCATCATCTTATTATTTATTGGTGATGCAGAAATAATGAATTATTTAAAGAAAAAAGTTTCGTTACAATTTACAAAACATAATCGACATTTCCGTCACCTAAATCTTTAGCAATTAACAATTACTCTTTCAAAGATTTCATTGTTAATTAAAGTTCAATAAACCTCAATTTCATGGCCTCTGTTTGTCTATTTTTTGCGCCGGCTACACTCGACGCAAAAAAAAAACGTACCCTGAACTATCCCACATACAACAAAAACGGTTTTCCATTAACTAAACTGAGTCAACCAACGCACACGATAAGATCTCACGTCAAACGGGCTACTCGAAACCTGAACTACTCTATATTTACAAGCCAGACGTTGCACAGTGGGGCAGAAACCCGAAAAGCTGGCCAAAACTCCAAATTAAAAAGTACCTTTAATTGGTTTTTCTTTCGTCCAATCATAAAGCACGATTACCGAGCTACCAGGTACATATATAATTATAGCGGTAGGGGTGCTACCCTATTACCCAGATTAGTTGCAAGTTGACTGTAACGACGGTGATTGATATTACGGCAAACGTAGGTGAATTTCAAAAGTGAAAATAAGTGTAAACAAGTGTTTTATTACAATGGATTCTTTACCTGGAGGTATGTACGGTCTTTATACTATACTTTAGGACATTCTTTCGTCACTAATTAGTAGATTTTTATTTTTTTTTGTCAATATTGGAAACTATATAAAATACCTTCCTAAATTAATATAAATTAAGAAATTTGTTATACTTCCGGGTCCTTCCGGACAAAAATCTTTTTTTTCCCTTGTAGACCAGTTATTTACTTATACGACCATGAAATAAAATTTTGCGCAAATTTGCGCCCCCCTCCAAAAAAAATATTTTAGTTTCACAATGTAATAAGTATCTGATTTATTTCAGGTTCGAAAACGCAACATATTACTTATACTAAAAGAACCCTAGTTGAAGTAATGCTTTCAAGTTCTTCTACAAAGTTTGAAGATAGATGTGCTCATCTGCAAAAATATATCGTTGATGATACTAAGTGCCCAGAAAAATCTGTAAGTGTGATTAAGCACAAACTGTCGCATTTCACTTCCGAGTTTAAAGCTAAGTTCAATGCTGCGCAACGCAAAACAGATAGGCTTTTAGCTCAAAATAAGTCGTGGCTAGATTCAAGTATGATGTTTACATACTTTGGACTTACATCAAGGGGTTCAGGAGGGCGCCCTAGTGTCGACTTTTCGGAAAGCAGCGAACGCTCCAAGCGCCGAAAAACAGAGAAACTAAGGTCAGAAGGCAGTACTGCTGAATTGGTATATGCAGCTCAGATGAGTCTTCGAGCAGAAGGAAGTGTTGATAGTGCAAGCTTAGTGAAGGAAATAAGTTTTTCAACCCCAACACGTGCTCAGAAATATCATAGCGCATACAGAGAATGTCAAAAACACAGAAATCAACTTTCTGGTGTGGAAGCTCTTTCTGTATTAGTTGAAGCCAAACTCACACGACATCAATACGACATAATCAGGCAAAGTGACAAAGAAAAGTTTCCTTCTTATAAAAAGGTACAGGAAGCGAAGCAAAGTTGTTATCCCAATCAGAGAGACATAAAAATAACAGAAACTATCGCGGAGGTTACACTGCAATCTATATTGGATCACACGGTTGGACGTATTATGGAACTGCAAAAGAATGTTTTGGAAGTGATTAAGCCGGAAAACTTAAATAATCTAGTGCTACTGTCAAAGTGGGGGTGTGATGGCAGTTCTGGACAAAGTCGGTACAAACAGAAATTTCAGAATGAAGATACTACAGATTCATTTATGTTTGCTACATCATTTGTACCATTACAACTTGTATGTGGTGATCCAGAATCGCCAGATAAAATTATTGTGTGGCAAAATCCACGGCCTTCTTCTCCACGTTTCTGCCGACCAATTAGACTACAAGTAATTCGTGAAACTGCTGCCATAATACAACAAGAAAGAGATTATATACAAGAACAAGTAGATAATTTGACTCTCTCTTCCATCGAGATAGAGAGGAGACGATTTTATATCAAGCATACTTTGATGTTTACCATGATTGATGGGAAAGTATGCAATGCAGTAACCTCAACAACATCAACGCAGAGATGTTACATTTGTGGCGCTACTATAAACAAATTCAATGAAATAGACTCAATGCTAATACAGAAAACTACAGTAGATCCTGTAAAATTAACATTTGGCTTATCTCCCTTGCACGCTCGGATACGTTTTTTTGAGTGCCTTTTACATGTGGCGTACAGATTACCTTTTGGAAGTAAAAGAGTGGACAAGATCAATAAAATATTGTTTGATGAAACAAAGAAGAGGATACAAGATGAATTCAAATGCAGAATGGGTCTATTAGTAGATCAGCCTAAACCAGGTTTTGGGAACACGAATGATGGCAATACCGCTCGTCGATTTTTTGAGAATGCTGCAGAGTCCTCTACAATTACTGGCATCGATATAAATTTAATTGAAAGATTTCATGTGATTTTGCAAACGATTTCAAGTGGCTTTAGTGTTGATAAAGAAAAATTTCAAAATTACGCGATAGATACAGCAAGAATATTTGTGGACAAATATCCCTGGTATAGTATGCCTCCCACATTACATAAAGTCTTTATCCATGGCTCTGATGTAATCGCTTCGGCAATATTGCCAATTGGGCAACTTTCAGAGGAGGCTCAGGAAGCATTAAACAAAGAAATTAAGAAATTTCGGGAAGGATTTGCAAGAAAATCTTCACGGCAGAACACAATGGAAGACGTTTTCAATCGTCTTTTGCTAAACTCCGACCCCGTTATATCTTCTCTGCGGAAATTACCGAAAAGGAAAACGAAATCATTTCATCCTGTCGTTTTGGAGTTATTGTCACCTCCAGCAGCCGCTTCGTCAACAGACAGTGCCGACAACTCTGAAGAACCTTCATCCGATGAAGATGTTAGCGATTCCGATGAAGGTGTTACTCATTCTGCTGAAGAATCTACTTCGGATTAAATAAGTATTGTCAGTATGTAACTGATTTTACTAATTGTACCATAATGACAATTTAATTAACAATATATTTATGTTAAATGTGAAATTAACGCATCATTATTGCAGCTGTTATTCATTAAGTACTTATAATTGATCCTTAATTACTTTTTCCTTAATAATTTATAAGCCGAGTATAAATATATGAATTATTAGTAATTAAAAGATTATCCCTTCAAACAATTTGCTTATTATTTCGCTTGGGTAAATGATTTAATACCTTTAATGTTATTATATGACGAACATTTTGCTATTTCTAGATCATTTATAACATTTTTATAAAATTTTAAGTACCAAAAATGAATTCCGGAGTTTTGGCCAGCTTTTCGGGTTTCTGCCCCACTGTGCGTTGTCAACACCAATTCTAAAACCCGAAAAAAAAAGAGGTGTACGGTAATTACTTGGTAATTTTAGGAACAGCGTCACTAAACTTCTGTGTTCGGTACGCAAGCACAGCCGTGTCTCCGTAGCTGCCGTTTTTAGTTGTCGTTTTTTTCTGTTGCTTTTTACTATTGAACGTTTAGTGTTAAAATTTATTAGATGCAGATGCAGTTCAAAATAGCTCCTAAGAGGGGCACCTCCTTTTTATCGTGCTGCGTGCGTAGTTGCACCATTTTTCTTTTAGTTTATTTCTCAGCGAGGAGAGAAACGGCACATTCGAGAGGATATAAGTGTTTAAATATGCAGTGCACATAATATATATGACTTACAAAATGTTCGGTACGGAGTACATATGAATCTACGTCAAACTAATATTATTTGGAAAACGGAGAATGAATAAAGATAAAATTAACATGTTGCTAGACTAATATATAATATATAATATCAATTTATTGGCATCACATACATATATATACAATATATACAACAAATACATATGCCAAAAAGACTGAATCACCCTAAGGTGCTCTTCCTCCAGCCTTTAATCCCGTCCAAATTTTGACAGTTTAAGCCAAAAGTATAATTTGTTTGAATTGGCCACGTTGAATTTATCCTTTTTTTTCACATCATTTATGTCATCTTCGGTGATGTAAGACCCTGTAACTTGGGGACCATCTCAAGATCTATATACATTTAACTTCCATTTTAATTTTCAAAAACCCAAGCAATTTCTAAGCTAGCTGTCACTTTGACATATAAAATAAAATCTTCTTACAATGCTTTTTTTAAGGCTACAAAAAAAATTTTGGCATCTTTGAATAAAGGAACATGAGTATATTACGTTAATTTTACTATTTAAACACTTAAAACATAAGCTAAAACTTGAAAAACATTCTTCGGTAACCTAACAAACTTCAGTAAATTGTAAATAATATGCATTGACTATTTGATGCACAAATCTGGCAATGATGCACCAAATAATTGAGCAAATATTGAGATAAAAGGTTTGAAACGCTACAAATTTGGAAAAAAATATTCAGCATGTTTTCAAATAACAATTTTTTCTTACAATCACATCGGCTTTCCACCAGTTTGTCACCCGGCTAATGAATCGCCCTGTATATCGTACCACCAACTGTGCACTAAATTCTAAATAGACTTCCATATAAACAGCAAAGAATACAGAACATAGAATATAGAATCATAGATGTAGTTGCAGAGACAGCATTTGAATTTGAATCATTAACATATCAGATATACCATACGTATATCCCTTCACCTTTTAAATATAGATATAATTAGCTAACATGACGCGTACATTTGCAGTAATTAATTAAGTACACTTAACTCCATTGGAATATATATGTAAATACGAATTACCTTAAATGTAAAAGGAAATCCTCAATTTTATTGTCGTGTTTATGTGGTTTTAATAACCCAGGCACACACAAATATTTTTGAGAGGAATTCACACAAAAAAAACATAAAATACCGTTTTTTTGTTGCGACGTTTTTTTGTCGCAGGCACACCGGTAAACAATGGATTTCAACAAGTTTTGAGTCATACGCTATAAGTTTGTTAAGTTCCTTTTATTTTTACTTACACACCTACCTGCAAGAACACCGTTTACCAACAAAACACTGACGGTAACCATCTATTTGTGTTTGCGTCGAGAAAAATCCCGATGATTCAAATCTTCAACAGTTATCCCTTTGAGGTTATGATCTTCTAGGTACATTTGACGTTAAATTTCACCAAAAAAAAAACACTCACACAAAAGAACACTCACTAAATCATCACAACTTTATTCCTCGATTTGCACTACGAGTTGCGTAACCTCGTAAGCTGGGTAACAAGCACTAAACAAGAAGAAATAATGCAACGGAAGGTTCCATTCAAGATACGGACGCGAAAATTCGGCGATTTCGTCGCGAAAGCTGCTACTTCCCGTGTGTCACAAAATACGTCGCGCTCGCTTTTCGACGATTATTATTCCGAGTCCCGGTTATAATTAACCCTGTGTTGTAGTAGTGTATGTGGCTTGGTGTCGACGGTATATTCGAGAGACCATGTGACAGTCACAAAAAAAAAGCAGCAACTAAGGAACGAGGCGCATACTAGCAGAGGTGGAAACATTTCGCCGTCGTCTTACCGCCAGCCGTACCCGGCTTATTGGGCAGCACTCTCGTGTCGTGATGTTGCGATCGCAGACGGCGGGCATTCGGCGGTATCGTGGTATCAGTGGGGATACGAGAATTGCATTATTGTATGGAGTAGTAAGGTAAGATTGCGGAGCCACTCTACCTGAACACCTTCCCGCGATGTCGTGGGTACAACAATTTAACACAACGTGAAAATACATCGGAGAGAGCGACCACTATAAATCGATGCCGAGGAAGTAATTGATGAAAGTTCTACACGGCTTCTGTATCAACAGCAAAGGATCGGTTGAACGCAACTATGAGCGAATGTATTTTGAAGTGTAACATACTGGTATTATTATATAAATATAAAATAAATCCTTTTGCATAATATATAACCTATTGTTTGTAATATAAGCGTTAAAATTATCAAGCCTGAGATTTATTCATAATTTGTAATCACTTACAAATTGCACACAATCCAGGTGTTGACACACAACATACCATGACAAACATACATCGACTGCCCACATTAGCGCAATCTAATTTCAGTGTAACATTTCAAATTATAAGCACGTTTATAATTAAAATTAGCAATAAATAAAACTCGGTAAGCAACAAAAAAATCTGGGTGAACGACTCAACACAAGCAAATCCTAGAATATTGGTTACCATGGCAATTCACAATCAACAATGTGAGTTATGTGACATGTTTTTAATAATTGTGTAGTGCTGGAATTAAAATAATAATTATCGACAAAAGTTTAACAATTAATTACTTCAAAAATATTATTAGTGCAAGTAAATTATACACAGCAATTAAAAATTTGTGTTAGTTTTACAGTAGATATATAGGTTATGTGGGTAAGTTTTAAATCATTGTAGGTATGTATCGTTGAGTAAAACAGCAAATAATGTAAAATAAACTTTATTTTTTACGTCATACGTTTCTATTAACCTAAGAAACTTGGAAAGAAAAAATTACAACTAGGAAAGTTATAACATTTGAAAGTAATTATCTCAATTTTCCACCACTATTCACTAAATTTATTTGAAGGCGATCTAGAAACTGTACAAGAGATATATTGAGCTTCTTTCTATAATTTAGGTGTTTTTAACCATACATGCATATATTAAATATTTCATAAGAATATTCGTAGATTAAAAATTCTAAAAAGTACCAAATTTTTAGTAATCGCATCTCCACATTCTAATGCAATAAATATATCAAAATGGCAGTACTATATTACTCACTAAGTGTTTGATAATATAAATAATATAAAACTTATTTCAATTTATTTTCTTCATAATTATGTCCTTGGTTTGATGAGTAAGCAAAAATAGCAATATATAATTGTGGGTTAGGATTTCGTTTCGTTCTTTTTGCTAAACAAATGACAAGATAACTTATATATTACTAGATTACCTTCTACATTGTTTGTTTGTAACTAACGTAAATTACATTATCTAGAACATCCGGTAAAGATATTCAGAGTAACTCCGAAGCAACAAACAAACATCTTTTGCTTTGTAATTAATCTTAAAATAAAAAGAAAATACTTGCTTGCATGTAGTAATACTTATGATTAATTTTTGTTATTAATCGTGGGATAGCACATGTTGCCTGGTATTTAGCATATGTTAAAATAAAGAAAAGGTATGAATTACACGGTAGAAATGAATAGGCATAACATATGATTTCTACATTTTTACCAATATAAATGTATGTAGGTATACTAGACGTGTTAAAATCGGAAACAGCCTGCATATATGTATATAAAAGTATTGCATCGGTCAAAGTCAAAATGAATGAAATTGCTTTTTCAATGGAGTGAGCTTTCTGGTTCATAAACACCGTCCACAAAACGAGAAACACAATCCTCATCATCTCGTTTGTTTTTACTGCTGTTGCACCCGACTGCGAGTATAGCTCTTTGATCTTCGCTAATTTATTTTAGGAGGGCGTAGTAGTAAACAAGCCGTTCGCAATTAGTTATAGTAAATTAGCGAATTTAAAAATATCCCAGACTCTACACTACAGTGAGTCTACGTTGAAAGAAAGAACTTTACGATACGCGAGTGCTAAATTTAAATACCTAGTCTAGTAAGTTTAAAGCATTGCATGGAAGGTTGTGTTCGGAGGAATTTTTATATGACGTGGACAGGAAACCGGGTGCAGTGATTTAGAGTTCTTAAGCTAAACGTAGTGTTCGGTGTTTATTATTGTGGTTTTTATTCATCAGAACAACGGAACACAAAATGTTTTAAAAAATCTCGAAAACTGATTAATTAATTCCTTACCAAGAACAAGAAAGACAGATATATGAAGTATCTATATGAAAGCCAAGAAAACAATTATTTCCTATTTTCTCACATTTTCGAACTGTCAAATTTGATGCGTAAATTATTATTTAGAAAAAAATTTTTTTCACTGATGAACGTAAACATTTTCTTATTAATGTACACTTTAGAAATGGAAAAGAACTTATGGTGAACACTTTCAATGTTTCCAGAGAAACGTTTCCTAACATGGGGAATCAGCAATTTCAGTTGATGAGTACAACGTTTCGTTTATTTATACCTAAGTATAAGCTAAATTATATGTTTTAATGAGGCACTTTTAAATTTAAAATTAAATGAACTTTCCTTTCCTGCCAGAACTAAAATAAACACATCCTCAAAAAACTGATAGAGGTAAAAAGACAATGTTATCATATTTTTAAGAGATTTCTGGTTTAATAAAACTACTTGGTGTCCTAAAAACAGGTTGCAATTTTTTTTTTTTTTGTTGTGCTGTCTAGAATGTAGAGGTTTGCTAAGTTATGACTTCGTTCGGCTTACACCAATTACACTGGGGCATGTTTCATCTTTCTCTATTATGCAAAGAGGGAATCTTGTATACTGTTTTACAACATACTATGCCAAGCAAAACGAGCACAGATATTTAAGTTCATCTAGTCAGCAACAGCAAAAAGTAAATGTTTGGGCAAGTTTGTTAAACAACTATATTATTGGGCCTTTTTTATCAATTGTAATTTCAACGGAAATGCATATTTGGAACAACTGAACACCCACATTCTACCTACTGTACAGCAACTTCCCGACATAAATATGCAAAACATCTCCGTTCAGCAAGATGGTTGCCCTGCACATAATGCAGTGGCTGTCCGAAACTATTTAAGTGAACAGTTTCCTAACCGGTGGATCGGAACCTTCTGAAAATATCAAATGGCCGCCACGTTCACCAGATTTATCTCCCCTCGATTTCTTTTACTGTGGTTATTTAAAAGAAATAATTTATGGCAATGAAGACGTTAGACCAATTAATGTAGAGTAGTTGCGCAATAACAGTGTTCAAACGTCAAACAACCTTAGCCCAGAAATGTTGGAGAATGTTAGAATGAATTTCTACAACACATTAGGATATTGTTTAGCCAAGGATGGGGGCATATTTGAACCTTTTCTTTGAAGATTCAGTGATTTTTAAAAAATTAACGTTTATTTCATCTTATTTTAGTTTTCTGTTTTTTAAATTTATTTACCCAGAATTAATTTTTATTTGTCCTTTATTAAATTTACTATTTCTTTTTGAGGGTTTTGCCCTAAATTCATTAGAATGTCTTTGATTTCTTTATCATAAACAAACCCTAATTTTATATTTCTTTATTTATTACTGTTACGAATAGAATAGTAACAGAGCTGGTGTTAAAATTTATTCAATTTATTATTAAGAGTTACTTTTAGGTTTACATTTTTTAAAATTATTTACTCAGAATTAAGTTTTATTTTTCCTTCGTTAAATTTATTATTTCTTTGTGAGGGTTTTGTTCTTCGTTCATTAGAATTACTTGTCATGAGCAAAGACTATTTTTAAGTACATAATAGATACTATAAATTACTGTTTTACGCTTTCATTACACTTTTTGAGTTTATAAGTACCAAATGTCCAAAGCAATACATATTGCAATTTATTTATACAGTACGTTTCACGGTCACTAAAAACTAACACATTTCTGCGTGTAGATTGAATAGCAAAGCAACCGCTGCGCTTGCGCCAGTATCCGTTGTGAGCTATGAGTGGCTATGACGAATGACTGAATGTAGGGTAATACCTACAGCAGTAAGAAGAATGAGAGGGAGACGCACATGCGTGGTGTAACCGTTGACTTTGCAGGGATTATGGCTGTATATAGAAGATACCTACTATACATAAACGCGTCTTTATTGTAAGTCATTAGAAGCGTTTTCTTCACCGTTTGGCTCTGCTCACAACATCATTTTTATAAGCTAAGTTACGAGCTACTACGATGTCATTATTTGTAAAGTACAATTGTCGTGTTCCTCATTTAAGAAATTTTTACATACCACTGCTGAGTGTTTAGGGTCGTTGTCTTACATAAATACATTTTTTTTTTCCAATTAGACGTTGCCTCGATTGTATTGAATTTTCTTGGAATATTTCCAACTTCCCCTTTGAAGGACGAAATTACGAACTCGTAAACTTTTAAAATCATAATGCCAACAGTCAAAGATAATTTGAGAAAGCAGCTAAAAGGTAACTAAACAGTACTCTGTGTGTTTTTTCGACGTAATATTTGACGAAGACAGATTAGGTTCCTATTTTTATTGCAATTAAAATATAATTTTCATTAGAATTCCAAGCGTGCATACCTTTTCTTTTTAACATAAATTTATAGGTTATGAGACATAAAGCTGTTGACACGTTCACATATCCCGCTAACAATATTCTCTTCCGGTCATTTATACTGGATGAATGTATAATGATTTTAAACCGATAAAAAAAAGATATCTTCCCGACAAAATATCAACAACATTCATCGCTACTTTCGAGTAATAAATTAATTATATTACGAGAGCCTAGTTCATGCGTATATATATATATACACAGGGATTAAGAGAAATTGCGTATCGGTATATACAAACAGCAATTACGGAATGGCCCGATTTAAATAAAACCATGTTATACTATGTAAACGCAAATGCTACCCTAGAGTAATTAGAAAATATAGATTGTTGACGATAATGGGTATCGGAAATGCCACAGATAATATTAATAATCGTACTGATGATTACTACAGAGGAAATTGATCGGAAAAATTGCTTCGATTTACGAGTGAAAGTACATAAACAGATCTCGAATGGAGTATACATATTCATGTGATTTATAATAGTACGCGGTTGTTAAAATAGAAATTTATTGAGAGGTTTTTTAAGATAATAATACTAAAATCCAATAAAATTACATTTGAAATTAAGTTAGATCTTTGTATAAGTACTATATTTGATATATGTATCTATACGAATCTAGATTAAGGAAGCCATTCAGCTAATGGGAACGAACAAATCGACCATTGGTTTTACCGCAAATTGGATTCCCAATAATAACTGTACCTAAAGGTATATACATATGAAAGCATGCCGATTTTTACTAGTGGCATGGGAGTTACGTTTAAAATTTATGAACCATAAATTTTATACCACGTCATTGTTTGAGTTTATTTATCGTTTTATACTAGATACTGATTATAATTTTGCATGCATCAGTCCTATTAAAGGTGCATAAGTACTAAAAGTTTTATCCGATCGGTGTGCGAAATTTTATCTTAAGTCTGAACATTTGGTGATTTTGTGTAGATACATGGATGATGTATCTCTTACAAAGTCTTATTAATGAATGATCATAGCCGGATTTATGTTTCATTATTAGTATTATATTTATTAAACAATTCAGACAAAAATAATAATAAAAAAAAAAAACTAAATACAATTATAACAAAATAACAATAAAATGTAATTTTGCCTAACCTACAATTTCTTGTGGCCCTCCGTGGACCACGAATTCATTCAATACTCTATTAATTATTATCTGTGAACAATAAAAAAAATTATTTATTATGGGTGAATGACAAATAAATTTAAATATTCACAAATTTATTAGGCTATTTTTTCCAAGATTGTATACAGATGGCGATCAATTTCTTTAAATATTTTTTATAAATATAAATTGCAATTTTTTTTTCAATTCAAAACGCAATTTTCTTAAACTAAACACCATTCTTTATGTACGCTTCAAAGTTTTAGGTACTTTACGTTTAAACACCTAATTGGCGCGTAATGCAATATAGTATTTTTTTGTTTTAATGTTAGAAAGGTTAAATTTAATATGAGGTTGTTTAATCGTAAAGTGTAAAAATAATGAAAATGAAAAAAATAGTTTTTCGAAACGTATAGGTGTCCCATCGAAGACTGGATCTTTGATTACAGCTGTATTTATCAAAGAAAGAAACTTTTTCTACAAAAATTTTATAGACTTTAAAACTGCACAATCTAAAAATATTTCCGATTATATAGAGTATTCCAGAAGTAAACAAACGCATACCTACTGCGTTATTTTAAATGGAACAGCATATATATATTATTTCATTTTTCAATTCTACGCAGAAAAATATTATGACTTCATATAAACTACTATATATCTATCTTTATTAACAACGTTGTTATGTACCCTTTCGAAAAAATAGCTCTTCTGCAAGCCTTCGGTTAAGGCGGCGTAGTTTGTATTTGCATTTGTTTTAAATATTCATATTTTAAACACTAGACATATACACTTGTTTTGATACAACAGTGAAACTAAAATCGATGTACGTAATTATACACAGCTGTGCACTATAGTACTGAACATTTGCTTAACTTTAACCCAAGTCAACTTGATTTTTTTTAAATCGCTCCCTATATTTCTGCTTGTGCTACATTAATCCTTATGTAAATTCCTTTCAATTCATATTAAACATTTATGATGGATAATGCAGAATTTTAAATAAATTTTCGAGTCAGCTTGGAATTAGTAAATATGCGTCACTATTATATTATAATACATAAAATTAATACCTACACGTTTTTTGAAAAAAAGAAGAAATTTAACGTCATTCGTCTATGATTAGATTAGATTAGATTAGGATTGGGGTGGCCTATCGACCTATTTCACCGCGACCTTTTCAGATCTATTGTGATTCCCTTTTTCCTAGAGGACGCTCTCTAATTTTGCCCTCTTAATTAGGCCTATCATCTTTGAGAGCGGCTTCTTTATGTAGCTACTAGCTGTGGGGTTCACCTCCCCCATTACTAGAAACCTTGTCCTCGCCAGGCCTTCACATTGACACAGCACATGAACTGGTGTTTCTTCCTCCTCTTGGCAGTATCTGCAGGTTGCATCATCTGCCAGGCCTATGTTGTACATATGCCTATTCAGTCTACAGTGACCAGTCAGCAGACCTACAATCATTTTGACAGTCTTCCTGTCTTTATTCAGTAGATCTCTCGTAAGTTCAGGCCTTTGCTCCTTTAGGAACTCTTTTGCCTGCCATTGTCCCGGTGATTTTTGCCACCACTCTCTGGACTGTTTGTATATCCATTCATTGATGGATTTTTTAATTTGCGATTTGGTAGTGCCGAAAGAGGGGTCGGCTCCAACGAATGGCCTTGACGAACCTCGCCTGGCCAGCTCGTCCGCCGCCTCGTTTCCTCTCACGCCCGAGTGGCTAGGGACCAGGCTAGGGTTACTTTCCTTTAGGTGCCCACCTCATTTAGGGCGCTTACACAGTCCCAAATCAGCTTAGAGTCCACGCTTGAGGAGCTAATCGCTTTAAGTGTGGACTGACTGTCAGAGAAGATAGCGACGTCTATGATTTAGTGGTGGGCACTATCGATATTTTCAACTATCGATAGTACTATCGATAGTCGAACCAACTATCGATAGTTATCGATAGTCGACTATCGATAGTTGACTATCGATAACTATCGATAACTATCGATAACTATCGATAGTTGACTATCGATAACTATCGATAGTCGACTATCGATAACTCTCGATAGTCGACTATCGATAGTTATACTAATATACTAATGGAAATTGTCTTAACACTACTATTTTGGTTCATTGTTTCATCATCAAATTCAAATTCAATTTATTGCCATTTGTAAAGAACAATGTATCAAATATAGTAAAAATTTAATAAAAATAAATAAATAATAGTGTACTAGATGTGCACATTGACGCACATTGATATTATAAAAGAAGGAATTAGTTCTACTCAATGAGTAGTTGATGATTGATAACACATTTTTTTTAATTAACAAGACAATATAAAATAACACAAACCTTTAGCCTACTCAGAAAAGAAAAATAAATTAAAACAATGCTTGTCGTGTTTCCATTGAATTTGGGCAAATTTTAATATTTATAAACAAAAATTTAGATATTGTTTAGACTATGACCGTTTTTTGAGGCATTTTAAATATAAACAGAATTGTATTTATTTTATATATTACAATGTTATTTACTTTTTATTTTTAAATTATATTTATTTTCAATTTTATTTTATTTATTTCAATTGTCATACCCATATTTGCTTTGTGAGAATGTGAACGGCAGCATTGAGCATTTATATATATAATCAGTAAGTTACATCATTTTTTTTTTAATGTTTAAAATCAAATTTTTGTTGACTAATATATCAGGGATTCAGAAGCTGTAAGTACTTGTCACAAGACTGCAAAACCAATTGCGCAAATTTTCACATAAATTATACAATATATTACTGTTATGATCGTAACGCAATTAATTATTCTCATTATATTCCTGTAAAATATAATTTATTATGTATCTACACGTTTAGTTATCTTCCCGACTTACATTCATTTACTTTTGGACCATCCATATTATCATCTAAAAGCACTTTTCACGCTATTTTTAGTTATACAAGACAGTTCTCAAAATTACATCTCGCGAAAAAAAATTGTTACACTATCCGTATATCAATAGACGGACCAAGTCTCATTAATTGGCTAATTTTTATCAATGCTGAACTAATCCATTTCTAAATGTTCTATAAGGGATTTACATTATTTTACTGTCGAATATTATGTCATCGATAGTTATCGTTAGTCTACTATCAGCAATTATCGATAGTTCACTATCATTCGATTTCATATCGATAGTTACCGATAGTCAACTATCGATAATTATCGATAGTCAACTATCGTTAGTTATCGATAGCTCACTATCGATAGTTATCGATAGTCAACTATCGATAGTTATCGATGGTCAACTATCGATAGTCGAAACTATCGATAGTTATCGATAGTCAAAACTATCGATAGTTATCGATAGTCGCTACCGATAGTGCCCACCACTACTATAATTATATATCTACTATATAATTATAGTAGCTATTTTTAGTAGGCGAAAGCAGTTGTTTCACCATAATAATTACCTAAACTTGAAAACTGTCAAAAAGTAATTTTGTATATGTAATACTTTTCTCTTTTTAAATCATATCAATAAATTCTTCTTTTAAATATTGCATATTTTCAAGTAAGTATATGATCAAATGGATAAAAAAATAAATAAACAGACATTGATATTTAAGGAGGAAAAGGTATTACATACACAAAATTATTTTTTGACGGTTTTCAAGTTTTATGATCTGATACTGACATATATTACTAATTCGTAGCTTTATTCAATAATTGTATAGCATTTATAGATATTATCAACTTGTGAGTTGAAAATTAATAGAAAATTCATTAGATTTATTTAAATAATTTATTTTAATAAAAAAAAATTCCAGATAAAGAAAAAGAAAATATTAATTCAAATATAAATTGTGTTTTTTGGTTTTTTATAGATGAAAGTGTTTTAACTTTAGTTGAAAAAATATCTAAGGCCTTTTTTCGAGGAGATCATTTGTTAAATTAACCTTAAAGTAAAAATATATTGTTTTCAAATTGGCAGCGTACTAGGGAAAAGTTACCTTAATGATAAAACTCGCATTTGAACTTTATTATTGTGCATATATATAAATTGGTAGACAGATAGATAATTTTAATCTCAAGGGTAAAGCAATTTAACTTGTCAATATCGTTACTATCAAAAAAGGAAATGAAAGAGTACACGAGAAATAAGCAAAAAGAAAAGATACGTTAGTAACAAACTAGCAAATAATATTCATAAACTTCTTTAAGATATTAATATCCTACAGTCCTTGAAAAAAAAAACATCGTTCACAGTGGATTATGCCTCTTTACCCTCCCCTACTTCACACACCACGGACGCCATATCATCAGCATATAAAATCGTAGGTTCACTCACAACATCGAGAAAGTTATTAATGTACAGCAGGAAGCGCAACGGCCCAAGATTTGATCCCTAAGGAACTCCCTATGCAATTTGCTCCCATATAACGATTAAATGAAATGAATGAATAAAGTAGCCTTAGTTTGCAAAAAGGAGGACCATGCTCAGAATTAATAGCTATACTCAAATGTAAAGTCAGAGCCTCCTATCAAAAAAAAAAACACCTTTCTTTCTGAATTATTCTTTATGCGTTGCACATTCGTCCCATCTAATTTAAAGTAATCGTTATTAATATTTATATTACTTTGCAAGTGTCGAGCATCATTTTCACTGACGAATATATTTTCAGGTCGTCAGCATAAGTTAAGGTAGAACACCGAAGATTCCAAAGAATATCATGCATATATAAAAACAAACAGCAAAGGACTTAGATTTAACCTTACGGCACACCAGAAGCTGACATAAAAAAATGTAATTAGATCGGTTGGACAAATATGGAATATATAATAATATGAAAGTAAGCATGTAATTCTCTAATGTTCTAGTATAAGCTAAGCAGGATTCCAACTGTCAGGAGAAACGCCAGTGCGCATAGGGATATTGATAATGATTGATAGTGGTTTCGCAAAGACAAATCTGCCATTTCGGGAATTGCATATTCCTTTCTAACTTTGCCTGCGCCCAGTTTAATATTGATAATTAATAATAAATATCAAATATAACCGTAATGATAATTAAGAGGCAGATTTGGTTCTGAAGGTGCCTGGCCCGACAAACATCAATTACTTAGACTTTATCTAACCCATTAAAAAAGAAAAACATCAACTGAAAACTTTTCTACCTAGTCGCAGATCCCACATTTATGAAGGTACTTCTGTTGGTTGCTTACAAAAAGGATTTCTCTTAAGGAGAATGATATCACTCACATTGTTCCAAGTTGAAATTTTTTGCTCTATATGCAAAATCTAAATAATTCTGCTGAAGAATTTTGTCAATTTGTATATTTATGTTGCATCCTCCATAGTTGATATTGCGAGATCATAATTTGGATTTCACTCATCGGCGTTCACAAAATTAATTCGCAATATACTAAAACGAATTCGGGATTAAATTAAACACTCCTTTCAGCGTTCGAAATTCACGTCGACTTGACGACTTCGAAGTCGTATCGCAAATTTCGCCCGGCCACGTAATCGCGACCATTAACTTCTCCCCTCCTCATCCCCTAAAAATATGGAAAATCGATAGGTCGTCCCCAGACTTGATAATCTACAATACCACGCGCAATTACTTTATGATAATGGTGACGTTGACGGATGAAAGCAGAATTAGGACGGAGCCGCCGTTGTTGAAGTTGCTGCTTTGTCTCGTTCGAAACTATATTCGAAACCGATGACTCTGGAATTTTCACTGCTCGCAGAGGAAATGGGATGAAAACGAAACGACCACGTAAATGTATTAAAGGAATGTTATGAAAGAATTTAGATCGTGGACTGAGGTTTCGTTACAATTTTATCTCGATTAGATCTTAAAGCGATATCTCTGTTACCTGCTTAGTAGTTGGAAGCTTTGTCTTGAAAGTTCGAAACTTTGCGAAGAGGGAAAATGGAGAACGACGATGAGCAAAAAATTCTTCCTATAATTACCTCCATTAGGACGCTCTTAAAAGACCCTTCGCCGGTGGAAAATCCACGGGACATTGACAATTGAAAATTGCGTCGTTGTTGATTTGGAGCGCCGTCTCTCGGGTCTATTGTGGAACGACGTTTCGCACTTATCGAAACCTGATCGGCCTCGAAATCAATGGAGCTTTAGCGCGGTACTAGAATGGGATTTTCGGTGGAATTAACGGAATTAATTGAAGCGGATAATTAACCGCAATGTTCCAGGTGTTCTTCTGTCGTTCCTTATCTAATAGACGAGATTGCTGAAGAGTGATCTGAATGTTTCAATGTTGCTGGTAATTATGGAATTTTAATCGTATTTATTTCCTTAAATATTCAGCTAATCTGGTAGGCAATAAAAGCGGAAAGAAAGAAACATTGAGAAAGAAGAAAAAACATATTGCAGTCTTTATTAATTATTATTGGATATAAAAGTTGGAAGGGAGATTATAATGTTTGAGTACTGAATTAAATATTAATCTTCTACATATTTCTAAAATAGTTTAATTAATATCCAAATTCACTAAAAGCAAAATGTACTAAAAATGCGCTTAGTTTTCACGTAAGTTTCAATAATTTTTGTTTTATTTCCATTTAGCGATTTTGCTTTTTCCGATCACAAGAACCAACCTGCTTTTCAAAGTTTCTTTATTGAGAATGTACATAGGCTGGCTGACGTACATTATCATGGCATTTTCCATAATACGATATTTAACATTCTTTATTAATATTTATTTTTTTATTTATTTAAAACGTACAATAATCATACCTATCCATAAAAAAAGGGCAACAAGACAAAGATAGAAAATTATCGCCCAATATGTCTACTTTCCACATTAAACGAAATATTAGAAAACAGCATACAAATACAACTAACAATAAGTGAATATCTATCATGTAATAACAGCATACATAAAAATCAATATGCTTTTCAAAAAAACTCTGGAACCATATCTGCTACAATTGACTTAATAAATAAAATAAAGAATGGAACAGAGAAAAACAAGACGGTAGTAGTACTTTTTCTACATATGAAAAAAGCGTTTGACACTATCTCCAAACGAAAAAATTGATGCTCTGGGGATAAAGGATGCAAATAGAAACTTAATAAAAACATATTTATCAAATAGAGAACAAACAACAATAGTCAACAAAATAGAAAGTCTACATCTACAAGCAGAATATGAAATCCTCCAAGAAGGGAGTATACCACCGATATAGTACATAGCCTATATAAATGACATCTTTAATTTGAAGATCCACGGAGAAATATATGCATACGTAGATCTGATGTATGCATCGTTTGCTCAAGCAAGAACGACAAACAGTTGCAGCAACACATTATAGAAGATGTGGAAAAAGTAGAAGATTGGTGCTATAATAATCTAACAACGATAAATGAGAACAAAACAGAGTACATGGCATTTACAAGAAAAAACATATAAACCCACTTTTAACATCAAGATTAAACACAAACCATAACTCAAACCTGCCAAATAAAATATCTAGGATTAACCATACAAAATAACCTAAAATAGTATACCCACGTAAACAATTTGATAAAAAGAAACACCATGATTATAGCCGGAATGCAGAAAATTAAAGACATAGTACCAGAATATCTGAAGAAGTCTGTATATCACAGCACATTTACGTCGCATATTAGCTATCTAATAAACATATGGAGCCATACAACTAAGCAAAATTTAAATAAATTACAAAGACAGCAGAACAAGATACTAAATACACTGTATAAAATGGACAACTGGACACCATCAAATGGCGTTTACGAGAAAACGCAAGAACTAAATTTACAACAATTAATAACATTCAGAAATCTCCTTACAATACACAACATCGACAACAAATTAATGAAAACTGATTGCAAATTCACACCTAATACAGAAATACACACACACAAAACACGAAGACATTTACACCTACGAACAGAAAAAAAAAGTTACAAATATGAAAAATTTCCAACACCTGATGCGATCAAAACATACAATAAACTGCCAAAACACACAAAGACACTAAAACACGTTCAATTTAAAAGCAAGATAAGGATGGAGGCATACCGGCAGTACAACATGTAGGAAGGACCAAACGACTAAACCAACGACGCCTTCGATACCGTTAGTTCGAGAAGAGTGCACCATCTCGTATGCTCGGATGAAAAATGAAGGCGGAAAAACAAAGCATGGCAACGCTTGCTATACGTGTAGAATTTTTTTTTTGTGTATATACATACATTTTGTAAACTGTATAGTTTGTGTTTGTTTAAATAAATAATTGTTCAATCTAATTATTCACAAATATTCAATTTACGATTAGGCGGAATTACAAGAAGCCACGTGTATCGCACTTTATAACCATTCTGTATATAAATACGTGTACTGTATAAACTCAACGTTATAGATGCTCATACATTTCAGTTTCGGAGTGTCACGCGCTTGACTTCTTGTTTTTATTCTCCCCATTCACAATTCTTTACCGAGAAAAGTTTTAGCAATCCGAGCCCGTTCGATAAAAAGGATGTTCACCCTATACGGCAGCGGCATTCTTCTCTGCTTCAGTCAAAAGCCAGTTTTTCGACGACCCGGCCAACTCGGCAGGTACAACGTGATTAATGATCTGATCATCTGGTGTATTATTAAATTTTACCAGGTCTTTAGCGTGTGTAAGTACCAAGCAACGGTGCGCAGCCAGTAGGGTCGATGCTTGTTACGAACCGGCCGGCGTCAGCGTAACATGTGACGTAACTTCCTTTTTCTTATTAAATTAACATGCTAAAAGCGAACGAGAAAGAAAGATGATGTGTATAATGAGTTCGTACGACTCTTTAATCGTTAGTTTCGAGAGCAGCTGTTAAATACCCACTGAAATCAAATACATACGTCTAAAATTCAAAGTAAATAGTTCAAGTTTCAAATTTTACAGTATCAAAGAAAACACGTTTCAGTAAATATTTTATTTCAGTATATACTCATGCCATACTTATAAGTACAAATATTCTAGTGCAGCGAAAAGTATTCGGCACTACATTTACGATACATTTCAGAAGCAGTGACTCGTTCAATGTGAGAAGCAATAGAATGTTGGTTGCAGGCGATGCAAACTGACGGAAATAATGCAGTAGGATTGATTCGCGATATTAACAGGCATAAACGTGGGTGTTCCAACTTCGATTCAGTTTACGTACATTTGCAGTTATTGAAGCAGAAGTAGTTGCTATCTTACATACCTCAACTTAAAGTTTCATTTAAAATATTTGCAAGATGGACTAAGAATAGTTGACATATAAATTTTCTTTATTTTATTTTTATTTATTTCTTAAGACCAACAGTAAAAATCAGAGAGTTCTCAGGACTAATAAGGTGCATGGAAAAGTAGATTGAGGTGTGGACCCACATTATACAGCGGGTAATAATATAAAGTAAAGACTATCATTTATAGCGTAACGCCTAATGCAAAATTTAGCATTTAATTTTTCGCGGTACACCATTTTACAAACGTGTTGATATTCTCCTGTAAGTAGTTAGCATCATCAGGTCCATTTATGTGGGAATAAATCATAATAGCGTCTGCGTAAGCCAATGCGAAACACAATAGATCGGTTAATAAGTCGTTGATGAGTATAAGAAACAACAAAGGGCATAAATTAGACCCTTGTGACACTCCAGATACCGCAGAGAAAGCTCGCGCTGTGCAATCATTGTAAGATACAGCAATCAGTTTATAAGTGGATACGACATTTATAACATAATTAAGTTATTATGAATACCTATAGTACTTATTGATCTTGGCCGTAGTGGGTAAACCATATGTAAGCCACGGATAAAATCTGTATAGACATATATGACATATTATAGTTGGCTGCCGACATCTAGAGCAATGCTGATGTCTTAATGTCCATCCCTGTGTTAAAAATTTATTGAAATATCCATTAGCAAAAATTACTCCCGGTATATTACATCAATATCAGTTAAAATACAGCCCAATTTGTATACAGGGTTATTATTGTATAGTACGAAATAAAAAAAGGGGTGAAATGTATCCATGAGTAATGGCATAATACAAAAAATTGCGATTCTATGCGCATGTTGTAGTTTTCCAAATTTTAGGGCCCAAAATTTAGTTAAAAAAAGGCCCACATCTGTGTTTACCGTATGTATACACATAAATCTGATGAGAAATTAATTTCAACCATCTGAAGTAAACATCGAAAAAATTAAATGCTAGGCATAGTAAGTTTATTCAAAGCAGATGTTATTTACACAAGATTTGAACTGAGATAAGACTGTCTCTCGAAGTCGATACACGGCTCTTACAAATGTTTCAGGCGAAGGATGACAAATTCCTTGCTGCAACATTATTCTGTCCTATTTCACCATAAATTAAGATCATGTCAGTGTGTTCGATATTCGTATACGCTGCCATTGCAAACGCACCTATCCACTGCGAATAGTAAGTGCACACTAAATTTAAATCCCAAACATTATAGTAAATGAAATGGGTATTAAAACGATTTAGAGAATTGATCATTTAATCTAATAACCCGTGCTGATATTTTCCAATTCTACAAGAACTAATAAAATCAGACATAACTCTTTGTTTGTCGTTTTGTAAAACCTAAGTAACCGGTTTTATCCTAAAATGTCAAATGTCGTCATCATAAATTGCTCAAACCATTTCTAACTTTTGCCAAAAAAATGTAGACGAAACTTATTGGCAAATTAATGACATCATAATTTCGACAATAAAATGCACTTACGGAAATTAGAAATATGGTTCGAGAATATTAATCACCCAAAGATCACTTTTGACAATTATTGTTGTTGACAGTTGATCCTTGTTTTTAAAGCCATTAGTTAATTTCAAACAAAAATGAATCGTTTAAACAAAATAGAAAGAAAACGGATGTATAATGATCTTTAAATTTAAGTAACTTCGAAATTATGTTATCGGCAAAGAATTTTTAAAACGCTAAAACTTTGAAACATTTATCCTTTCTAATCTTCAGATCGATTTACGCCTTTGAAAGAGGCGGTAGGCAACAACAAAATAAAAGAATAATCGCATAACAAATCCGCCTTCTGTGTACGTAACCCAGAGGATGCAAACAAAGCGAAGAATTCCGGTAACTTCACAGAAAATATTTCTTAAAATTGCGAGCATCTCGTGCTAAAGATCGCTTTGTTATTGTCCTATTGTGCCTTACTGTGAATCGATGACGACGCGAAGCAAACCCTCGACCCTAATTTTCACTCATTCGTTCAGCGAGTATGGGGGAAAGCGTATATACCTACTCAGAAAAGGGGAAATTCTCGGTAAGCAAATTATATCTAGGAAATTCGCCGAGATAATATATCCGCAAGATCCTCCTCACCGGTTCAGAGGAATTAGTTCCCGTTTGATTCGGTTTCTCTTTTTTCCCCTTCGGTTTATCCGTGGCGCAGAAAAAATCTCGCCGTGTGTTCGGGAAGGAGGACGACCGTGCGCTTGGGGCGTTTGATGTGTAAAAACCTGATTTGAATTTCAAAATCTTATCTGGGCGCGATGCGAAAGAGGCGTACCTAATTGATTGAGTTTGTTAGGTGAGCCTTTCAAGAGCTAACGATTGGATAAATTGGAGGGTGTACTTTGGTGGAGAAATGTTTAATAGAAATGTTTTTGTATCGTTTAATGAATAGCAGATAGATGTATTCTGTGAAAACAGATTGAGCATTGAATGAAATTGATTATTTTTTTTTTTTAATAAAGATATAATCTGATTTCTTTTTTCAATTGCTTGCTTGTTCAAATCTTTTCTAGTGTTTAAGAGACAATTACAACAATTACATCTATAAAAATGAGTAGTAGTTGAAATATTATAGAAACACATGAAAAGTTCGGAGACAAAACTTAATCTAGCAGCACCCAAATAAAAAGATACTTCGCCTACCCCAAACAAAGCACTAACCACTGCAAGAAGCACCCACTCATTTGCTCTAATTCCGTCATAAAATAACGGAAGAGATGGTAATGCGACTTTGTAAAATTCTAATACTTCGCACCAAAGAACAGAAAAACTGAATTAGAAAGTTCTTTATTTACATGTACAGAAAATGTTGCTGACAAGTAATAAAAATAGGAACAATTCATAGTTTTATTATTCGTGAGCGAATTATTACGGTCAGCAAACAATATCATTGACGAATGGAAAAAACAATTGAGTTTTGGACGGATGTAGAATGAGGACTAAAAATCCTTTGCCGCTCAATAATGACGAAAGAGAATATGGTCCATTCGAAATTGCATCAGTAGAAAGGTATTTTATAGCTCATCAGGTTCACTGAGGCGATACGAAACGGTTTCGAGGGGAAAGAAAACGTAGCTGCAGTTTTCTTTGATTTTAGACGTGTCTTTGGCTCTGTCTGGCACAAAGGCCTGATCCACAAGTTGATGGTTTCTGGCATTAATCTCACTCTGATCAGGCTGATCAGATCTTACCTTGAACACAGGTAGTGTGTTAGGACTGCCGAAGTCCCATCCGGTTCTCGCGATATCCTCGCCGGAGTACCGCAGGGATCGCTGTTGGGGCTACGCCTCTTCCTGTTGTTTCTGGCAGACCTCCCTCGAGACCCTCGCACGCACCTCGGTAGATACGCCGATGATACAGACATATACGCGATTAGCAGGAGCGAGAGGTTGGCTCATGATCGCCTTCAGGCGGCCACAAACCGCCTCGTTCGCTTGTCCTCTCGGTGGAGGTTACCTCTGAACGAATCCAAATGCGTAGCAGTTGGGTTCTCATCCGCGTGGGAAACGTCAGGTTACCATGGAGTCATCAGGTTGAGTACCTAGGAATTCAATTCGACAGGCGTCCCACCTGGTCGAAACAGAGCTCCTAACTCGTTTTCTAGCTGCCAGGCAACTCGTTACTCCCAATGTTAGGGCGAGGGAGTCCCCTTCACCTAGCAAACAAGTTGCTTCTCTACAAGTCTGTCCTGGTTTACGGCGCTACAGCGTGAGCGTTGATGGCTCCCAGCAGATTGAAGTACCTCGAGACACTTCAAAGCAGGACGCTACGGCTAATCGCAAAGGCCCCTTCGTTCGTTAGAAACGAGCAGATTCATCGTGATCTGCAAATTCCGACTCTGCGAGACTTCATTAAGAAGATGCTCGCCGCTGCTTGGGCTCACGCTCAACTCACAAAAACCTCTTGGGTCAGCCCTTTCTCAAGTTAGACGTTTAGATGTTTTCTTAGAATAATTCTAACGTATATTCACCGTGACGACCGCCTGTCTACCTTTACCTTACTGAGGTAACACACCCATATATCACTTTAATCCTTTTTCAAGTTAATGCACTGAAAATTGCGATCACCAAATTCCACTTGCAGAGTAACTTGTTCAAAGTTACTTCTGAACCCCACCCCGCGGCTTGATCGTGCCGCTTTATCAGCGACGAAAGGATACATGAACCTCAGGTTCCTACCCTAGTTGAGATATAAGTTCATTTTCATTGTCACAAAGGTATTGTTATCTGAACCAAAGAAGGTCACAACGAAATTGCATCCTTATCATCCCTTAGTTTCAGAGATGGAACCGCTTCCTGGAACATCCTCTGGCTGACGTTTCGTCCACACTTGCACGAGACGCCTTCAGAGATGTTTTTTTCGACGCTGTTAAACTGAAACTCAAATGTCCCCTGCAAGTGTGAACGAAACGTCGGCCAGAGCAATTTCCAGGACGCGGTTCCAATCGGGAAACCAAGAAGTGTACAGCATGGACTACGACTGCGGAAGTCTAGGTGTAAGTTGAAGACTCAGCTAGATTCGATGATCAGTTACGAATATATAATTGAAGCAAGTGTTTATTAAAACTTCAATTACAAAAATGTTATATAATACATACAAGTATTTGCATTGTGGCTCTAAATCGATATGAAACCGTTTGGACAACTTCAAATTTATTTATTTTATGATTTTTTAAACCATCCAAACTGTGAAAACAACTACGATCGATCTTACAAATAAAGTTTAGATCGGGAATGCAATTTTATAGTACCCGGGATACAATTTATGTGTCAAACTCTCTACCTGTCTATTCTGGGATGCAATTTCAACTGACCGATGTAAGCTGAAGATGGAACGGCATTTTAGGTTTATGTAAATTGAGGACTATGCGTTTACCGAGTAATAAAGAAAGCAGACGAAGTTCCAGTTGTTCGAATAATAACAATTGGCAAATAATCTATTGATATTGAACATTTTTCTCGCATTTCATCCAGACTTATAGGACTGGCAGAGTATCAATTTGTACCATATGTATACAATATTTAAATGCTGGTGCGGTTAAAATGTTTCACTTTAGCTGTGAGCTTGCATAAAAAATAATAAAACTACCTTACTGTGTACAAAATACCGTGTGCTCATAAAGTCTCGATCCATTTAATGATATATCTTACTAGAAAGTTTTGAAGACCAGGAGCCACACAAGTCAATATTCGACTACAAAATTTCGACGTGTGGGAAGGTCATCCGTTTCTCTAAACGTATTTCAGAATATTCAGGACGCCATAGAACAAACATCTTCATCTTCCACACGACAACTTGATATTCCAAAATCCACAGTTTGGAAATTTTACGTTTCACGTTAAAGAAACGTCCATATCATATGCAGATACTTCATCACCTGGACGCCGAAGACTATGCAGCTCGTCAAGCAATGTGTTATGCTTTGGTGGATGCAATCTTCGTTTAAAGTTTGCGTAATGTCGTTATTGAAACCAATAAACAAATCTAAAACTGTCTCACTCAGTTCCCAATATCAGTCATGAAATAGCAAGTAGTGTCAATAGTAAGGTATCACTGATGTAGGTAAGTAAAGATATCCTATAACATCCTTCACGCAAAGAACGCTTTACGTCATTTCCATATTCGTGTGATTTCAAGTCCTATAGCTACCTACTATTTTATTTACAATAAGTCGTATCTGCATGACAAAGATGCACATTTTACTTTTAATAGTTCAGCACTAAATTGGGAAAAGCGATATTTGAATAATTGGAAAATGTAGCAATTTCTGTTAGTGCTACATTTTAATTGTGCATCTCTAGAGCATTTACTGATAATTTCTACGGAAATTATGTTTTAATTCATTTAATAGTATTTGGAAATTCAATTCATCTGTTATTGGTACACCAATTACTATAGACTACTATTTAGTGTGACCAATAATAACACTAATGGAAAACAAATTATATTATGGCAACAAAAAAAAAAACAACGTTGTTCAAACTTTTCCCAGGTCTTTGTAAAAACGCTCTTTGTATCATTAATCTTTCTATCTACTTCAGTATTGAAGTATTTTCACACTTCTGCAACGCACTGTATCAAAGTACGCAGTTTATATAAATCAGGGTCAACAATAAATCCCCCCAGGATATTTGCCAGCTTTCGTGCCCGTCTAACCAAAATTCATCCCTGCCAGATGGGGAAACGCTCACATCTAAAGCCGAGTTGACACGCTGCGGTGTGTCGTTCCAATTCGGTAAGTCACGCGTCCGGGAACCAGTCAGCGAAGCGATAGGTGTAATAGCGTTGAACCAGGCAAACTTCCCTGTACTCTAACGATGTATGAACACACATCTCATTTACCAGAATGCTAGCAACGTGACTCTGCAATAGTATATGAGTAGAGCACCCCAAAAGATCAATCACTTTACTTCGTCTGTGACACAGAGTGTTTGTTTTGTTGTGCGCCGAATTCCAAAAGGTGAAGTTTTTGGAGTAAACGCATTCCGCATTATATTCTGCATTTTTTTAAGTCTTTTGGCAGCTTATACTTTAATTTAATACAGTTTTATTTGATCCATAAATAACAAATAGATATGTTGTTGTGTTATGATGAAAAAAATTATGTCAACATCTACTATGTTAAAAACAATAAACTCGTTCTTCATGATCCAACAATTTTTTTTCTTCATTAATAGACACAATTCTTATATTTTTTTTGCTCGGCTCATAGTGAATCCTCAAAGATTATAACACAATTTTGAAAATGCATTTTATACAATTTTTAAATTTAAATTGGTATAATAATATAGAATATAGATAGAATAATACATTACAAATTAAGCATCATTTATTTTATTTGAAGGCCCAAAAGCACTGATAGGTAGGAAAGATAGTGATAAATGTGGAAAAGATAAATTTGGCTATCAACTCATTCAAACATATACATCGCCAGAATCGGACGGCATGTTACAAAAAGTCCGGAACTTTTGTTGCAAAAACTTGATATGTTGCTCAGGGAACGCAATGCATTACATAGTAACTACCTAGAGGTTGATCAGAGTTACTTTTATTCCAAAATCTGGCGAAACGGGACAGAATGGAGCAAAATCTCTGAAACCAATAACTCTGATGTTATTTATGCCGAAGATTCTGGACAAAACTGCTAGACAGGCACACAAGGGATGATGTATTACCAAATCGGCCACTACATTAAAACCAGTATGCGTATCAAGCAGTAAAATCCACAGAGACTGCGTTAGATTAACTTGTACAAAGGTCTGAGCATACTCTGCAAACCAATGAAGTGCGTTTATACACATTCCTGGATGTACAGAAAGCATTTGATAGATTTCGCAGCATCAATCTCTAAAGCATCGAGAAATAGAAGGATTGATGAAATAGACTGAAGGTGAATTGACTACATGGTTAAAAAGAGATCAGTTTACACAACCATTATTGGAGAAACACTGGTGGCTCTGATCGGAAGAGATGTTCGTGGGGTGGGGTTTTCTCTCTACTGCTGTGGAATCTGGTTGTGGACGAGCTACATTGAGATTGGATAATGAAGGACATAAAATTTTGGGATACGTAGACGATATATGTTATTCCCTATACTTTGTTACTTCTGCCTAGCTCGTTTAGTTTTCCTAGATACTCTCAAACCATCTAGGACCTGATTATATTTGAGCTCAGCACCCTGATGGATGCATGACTATCAGACATTATAATAATATCTTGCTTTCGATAGTTTCTGTCAATGTTGAACTTCACGCATCTTTCGATAGCGTGCGTTTCCGCCTGGAAGATACTGGGGGTACAAACCCGAGCTTTCAAAATATTTGCCCCCTATAGCAGTTCCCTCTGCCGTTTTGGAGTCATTAGTGTACCATTTGATGGCATTTCTGTTTAGTTTCAAGATGGTGTCTTGATCCCATTCGCTTTTGCTGCTAAGCTTTGTGGTAAATTATTTCACAAAGCTGGAATTTTTTGGGCTGTCGTTCTGGGGATTTGGTCGCTTTCAGGTGACCAACAAATTTTTTCTCCGATCATTCTGCGTGTGGTTCTTTTGACTATGATCTCAAAATAGCAGACCTTAGACTAGAGACCAACAGTGAAACATCATCAGCATACATGACAGTGCTGTTCGATGGAATATCATTTACGAAGATAATGTACAATAAAGGTCCCAGTACACTACCCTGAGGCACTCCTCTCTGTATTGTGCATGTACTTGATGCAACGTCACTAATACCTACTGAAATGAATGAGTTCCGTATTTAGTTGAAGTGCCAAATTTATGAAGGATATACCACAACCACTTTTCTTTAAGTACAGAACTAGTTGCCTAAATAAAATACTTATATTATTTCATGTTGCAAGCGGTTTACAGCTTCGATTATTGGAATTGAGAACGTGTTTCTACAAGGGCAAAAACTACCTCAATTTTTTCTTCGGATTCGTAACGAATACAAAATTTAGCAACTTTGCCAATATTAAACCATAGATCATTAAACCTACCCTCTGTCTCAAATAATGAGCGTCGAAAACAAATGAGCCTACATATGGCTCTGCCAGAACTTCTGAAACCGAAGCTACAGCAAACTAACACAAGAATTAGAACTGCAGTAACATAATTCCTAGAAGCACGTTTCGATTAAACCAGAAAATTTACGCTAACGACTTTGTTAGGCCACCAACAACGCCGCCAAACGCCTTCCCGATGTTAGCAGGTCGACGGAATTTTGCGGATCGCAGTCGACCTATGTAAACGTATAAGTCGTAGGCCCGAGGTCGCAGGTTGAAATTATAGTTTCGCTGCAGTCGCGTACCCACGGAAACGACGATGAAACCTGCAGTAATCCGCTGCCAGTTAACACGCCAACGGATTGATCGCGTTCACCGAACCAGCGCTTTCAAGCACTACAGCGGGGCCGTTAGGTAGATCGATAATGCGGTAATTATAATTATTTTTGGAATGTTACCGATGGGATCTGGTGGTTTCCACTTTATTTTGTCGGATTATGGACGTCGTAGTCCCTGTATGACGCGGTAAAGACGATTAAGTTGATAATGTGTACAGAGCACGTTCGATATAATGTGTTTGAGTGGTGTGAGGTTATGGCGAATGAGGTTTTTGTGGGAAGATTTTTGACACAATTGTAATGGTGTTGTTGTCGCTAGAGATTTTCGAGAATATATTGAAATTATCTTAATTCTAATAAACTTTATTATTAATTAAAGCAAAGAAAAACACAACCATGGACGAACACTGAAGGAATAGAATAACCGTCGTGCTTGCCAAAGATGACATGCATATATTTTTTGCGGGATGTATGTAATAGAATATATCCTGCAAAAATGATATTCACGTCATCTTTCTAGCAACTGCGGTTATTTTACTCCTCCAGTGTACATACAAAAGATTAACTTGTAACCTTGTCTACGCTTTTAATATTTAATATTACACCATATTAAGCACTATCGCTCGTTTAACATTTTAATGCACCTTCTACAAACTTCCCCTTACCCCACATGTTGTAAAAAAGAAACAGTTGAATCATTACTTACATATTTTTAAATTGTGGCGGTTATGTGATCAAAAACTTTGGGTTCAAATTAGATTACTTTCCAAAATAGTTTTTAATCAAAATAAAAGTCCTTTTTTTCTTTTATCTTCCGAATCAACCAAAAACATACAACCAATTTGCTATGATAAGCGTCTTTGTCTTAAATTACGACAAAATCACCATATATATAATATCCATCTTGTATATTGATGGTATAAGTTCTGAATTGGTATATAATGTCAGAAAATTGAAACTGATATTCCAAGTTCAATCCAATCCAAATTTAATGATTATATCTTTTAACTACATGTTTCGATCATAGTGATCACCATCAGGCATAGACATAGTGTTTTTAAGAAATCAAATTAAATATACTTATAGAAACGTCAATGGAAAGTTGAAGAAAAGTCAAACAATATATAAATGAAACTGACACATCATACCGGGTGTATCACGAGGAATCGATCCATATATGTAAGACTATACATTGGAAAATTCTGAACATTTTCCAATATATGAAAATTAACAATTGCTCAGGCATTCATGGACGGGAAAAGGAGATAGAGGAAGATAAAAAGGATCAGCAAAAAGCTTATTGGCATTCCCTGTGCACTATAGGCGATTTACTGAACACGTTTGTTCTGGCTTTAGATATAGAAAAGGTGTCCGTCGATCGAGTTCCATATCTAGGTATAATTATGTTTACCATAGATAATAATTCTGGTGCATAAATGTCGTTATTTACCAGCTTTGTCATGTATTTTGCACTGATAACTTCCCTTCTGCTAGAGAGAGAGGAAAAACCATGTTCTGTGAGGAGAATATTGTAATCTGTTCCCCGCGGAGGATAGATGTTGGTGGTTTTAAAGGTCATATATTTGAAAAATCTTTTCTGAACTCTTTCTAGCTGTAACGATTGATATGTATATTCCGGATACCAGATTATAGAAGCGTATTCCAGTTTAGGCCGAACAAAAGCGTAGTACAACATTTTCATGGCATTGATATTTGCAAATCCTCTACAAGATCGAATAATGAAACTGAGCAATTGCGAGGCTGATGCACAGATGGTAGAAATGTGACGAGAAAATTGCAACCGCTGATCAAAGATAACACCCAAATCTTTCATTTCAGTTTGTCGTCGAATGGTAATATTGCTCAAACTGTATTGATAGATTAATGGGTCATTTAATGTAGTATAGGATACCACAGCACACTTATCAATACTAAGATTTATCACATTCTCATTGCACCAATTGTTGATAATGTCTAGATCTCGTTGCAAAGCTTCACAGTCCTTCACCGACGTTAAATTGTTAAATTGTAAAGATTTTTAAATCGTCCGCATAAGCTAAAACACCACATTCCAATCTAGCTAATAAGTGATTAACGTAAATGTTGAATAGTAGCGGTCCCAGGTTCGAGCCTTGCGGTACTTCGGAGCAGGCGGTAAATATTGTGGAGTCAAAACCGTTGTAGCAGACATAACACGAACGATTGTCAAGGTAGGAGGCTATTAAGCCTGTGATTTCGGTTGAAAACCCAAGCCGACTAAGTTTAGTTATTAATAAGCCAGGATCGATGGTATCAAAAGCCTTGGCAAAGTCGGTATACACTACATCAACTTGCCCTAGCGAATCTATGCTAGAACTAATAAACTGAGTAATTTCAGCAAGATTAGTAATAGTCGATCTTCCACACATAAAACCATGTTGCTGAGTAGATATGTAACATCGAATGCAGTTATATAACCTATTTTGGAGAAGATGTTCAAAAATTTTAGAGCAGCTGGATAAGATTGCAATAGGCCTATAGTTCTGAATATCGCATCTACTACCTTTCTTAAATATAGGATTAATCCTGCTGATTTTCCATACTTCTGGAAATACATATATTATTACATTTTTTAATTCCTCGTTCAATTTTAAAATAAGTTTGATAAAACAATTATGTTATTTTCAAGCATTTTTTAAATATCTGCATTTTTTTAAATTTATGACAGATGGACGATTGCATTTGAACTTCGGTAACTCTAAAAATATTTAACTTGGAAAAATGAAAATTTGCGAAACTATTGACCGTATAGGGTAGCATTCGAAACCGAATGAATTTTTCGAAACCATTATACAGCGTGTCCGAAAATTACGCAGTTTAACAACTTTCGAATTGAAAAAGTATCAAATCTCATTTTTTTTGAATACAACTCCTTATGTTTCGCTTTCTCATCAAACCGCCCTTATAAAAATGCAAAAAAAGTCATATTCATTACGCATTTAAAATGGATACTATTTAAGATAATTAATAAAGTATGTTTATATGATATACCTATGAATGTAGCTTATGGAGTTTTTTTTTAAATGTCATCCCGCTTTGGTATATCTAAGTTAGTCATGAACATTCGAGAAACAATTAAGCCATGGTCTATGAAGAAAATTAGACGGTAGATATCAATAAGTAATTTTTAATCATAAGATATATGCGGCTGTTTCTTTGTAGGTGAAGGTCTATCCGTCAAAAATTAAAAAAAATATTCAAATATTTAAAAAATGGTTTGTTTTATCGACCTTACTTTAAAATTTAACGAGGAATTAAAAAATGTAATAAAATATAGGGTGTTTCATTTAAAATAACAAAATTGGCAGTCACTTCCGGTATAACCGGATGCCTCAGATTTTAAAAAATATTTCAGGTCAATATCGCACATCGGCTTTAGTATACTGCGAAATTTTCAGAATTTTCCAATATATAGTCTTTCATATATCAATCTATGCAATTTTATAAATAATTTTTAATAATAAAATTTTTCAACCTTTTTACTTTCTACATATAAGTTTAATGTGTCAGTAATTGCTTTTATATGTTAAGTTTTATTTAAACATTATTTGACCTTTCTTCAACTTTCCGTTGATGTTTTGTAAGTATACTTGATTTGATTTTTGTTAAAAACACTATGTGTATTTATATATATATAATTTGTTTAAAATTTACCTGATCAATCACTATGATCGAAACATGTAGTTAGAAGATATAATCATTAAATTTGGATTGGATAGAACTTTGTATATCACTTTCAATTTTCCGACATCCTGTATATTGTTTACCATCAGCAGTGTTTGGAATGTTTAGAAACTTAATAATACTTACCAACGCCTTTAGTAGTTCAGCTTCGGCTAATTTCTTTTCTTCTGAAACAAGAGAATACCACATGACAAAATAGTAAAGATGATAGAAAGAAATTACATTTATTCAAAAGCAATATTCATCTTAGCAAATTAATTTGCTTTTGTTCGACTACATTGAAAGCTTAAGTTATATTTATATACAGTGAACTAACAATTTATGGACTAAATTGTTGTTCATGTTGTAAGTTTTATGAAAATGCCCGAACACGGCAATTTTTAATTATATAGATACGCCTTCTAATTTTGAAATTTGAAATATACAGGATGATTCATGTAAGTGCAGCACAAAGTAGATGATCTTTTGTAAATTGAACAGCCTGTATGTACATTTTTTATTTTTGAAGCCTCCTCAATGAACTCATTTCAACGACTAAGTGGTTAGAGAGAATTAAATTCGGAAATTATTTAGAGAACTATTAATTGTAGTTAGAAATTTAATAATTTAATATTTCTCGACGGTGTTACTTCTTGTTTAACATCGCTCTCGCATAATAATAACTCCAATAAGAAAATTGTTGGTGTTGATCAACGGTTTAACTAAGGAAGGGAGTTAAGGTGACACCAAAATGTGAATTAGCAAACCATTATTCAGTCTTTATTCTCCTAAGATTGTTAGAACAATTACGACAAGTGTGAACTAATTGTCTAACAAGGAGTAGGCAAGAACTGCGAAATACAAAATTAAATGAGTCATATATTATTCGAAAGAGGATATTAAGTGTATAAAAACTGTAAATGGGTTTGAGTGCATGGGCCTTAATTTTTGAAATATGAAGAATTTTATTTAAAAACATTAACACCTGCAGCTTAAGAAGAATTATATGTACACCACTGATTGGTGTCTGTGTAGCCTAATTAGTTGAGCGCACGGATTACGAATTTTACCAGGAAGTGGACTAGGTTCGAGCCCATCCTGGGGAGATTATTTTTCTATTATCAGTATTCATTTTTTTTTATTTTTATTCGTAATATATGTGATTACTAATAATCACAAATAACATATACAACTTTCACACACAATATTGGAAAAAAAAAACAATTATAATACAATGCAATAATTATTTATTAATAAATAAAAGAAAGAAAATGATGTACGAAATCGTCGCACAGGTGAACTTTGGAGATGCTTTGGCAGGTGGTACATATAGTGACAAAGTATTTCGGATTAAAAATTATGTTTATAATCAATTTTTTGAAACACGTAGTACAAAACAGCTTGTTACAAGATGGCAATTGCAGATGTGGGTTATGGCTGCCGTTGCCAAATTTTATGAGGATACAGAAAATAATTGCATTTTTCGATTTGTTGCATCTTCCAGGCGGATGTCAGATTATGAAAGAATATAAAATTTCAAATCGTCGTGTAATGCGATATCTATCCGAAAAAGAAATCGCATCACTGATGAAATTATGAATTCCATAAACGTTGCAGCCTCTTGGCCTTTTGTATCATATCATACTAACCGACAATTCTATTCTTATTTTAGTACCTATTTGTGATAAAGTAAGAGTTTTGATTCACAATCATCAGTATTTCTTAACATATAGAGACAAAGAAGTAACTCTAATGCATTTTCTCTTATAGGTTCTTTATTATAATGTAACTCATTACTACTATTCTACAATTTACAGTTACAAAATTGATTTCCTTCGAAAATTTGTATGTAAGAATATATAATGTAATTATATGTAGCTATAAATATTATGACATTAAAAAAAATATGGGACAGCATAGAAAAGTAAAACCTCTGGGAATGCAATAAAAAAAATGAGTTGGTTAGAAAATAAATACCGAGCAACTTCTATGCGATTAATCTTTAACAAGTTTTAAGCACTTTTCTGTGCTGTTTTTTTTTTTTTTTAATTTTAGACAATGTTAAAAAACTATTAATGCTTGTAACTTAAGAAAGAAAGCGTGTATATAGCACGTTAATGGATTTATAACCTGATTAGTATATATCTTTATTATAAAATTTGATAAGCAACAATCATTATTAGCAGACGCGTTTCGTGCATACATATTATTTTCATTACTATTATTTACAAAAAAGAGCTAGAAAACCAAGGAACTATTAACATACAAAATATCTACAAAAGTTCGCGTGTGCGACAATTTCGTACCTCATTTTCTTTCTTTTATTTATTAATAAATAATTATTGCATTGTATTATAATTGTTTTTTTTTTCCAATGTTGTGTGTGAAAGTTGTATATGTTATTTGTGATTATTAGTAATCACATATATTACGAATAAAAATAAAAAAAAATGAATACTGATAATAGAAAAATAATGTCCCCAGGATGGGCTCGAACCTAGTCCACTTCCTGGTAAAATTCGTAATCCGTGCGCTCAACTAATTGGGCTACACAGACACCAATCAGTTGTGTACATATAATTCTTCTTAAGCTACAGGCGTTAATGTTTTTAAATAAAATTCTTCATATCTCAAAAATTAAGGCCCATGCACTCAAACCCGTTTACAGTTTTTCTACTCTTAACTCCCTCTTTCAAATGATATACGACTCATTTAATTTTGTGTTTCGCAGTTCTTGCCTACTCCTTGTAAGTATACTGATAACTCTATCTCGGGCTTTCACCAACTCCAAATCAGAATAATTGCAACACCAACCGCTAATTCCACAGAGGAACAAATTTTGATTTATACAGACTAATTTTTTTTTTGTCATTGTGAAAATTAAAATTAACTCCGAAATATGGGCGCCAATATTAAATTACACAACTCCGTTCGCTTTGAACTACTTGTGCTTTTGGTCGTGATGGGAACTCTCTTATAACCAGATCTAATACCGCATATCTTTGTGTGGAGTTAGTAATAAACATTAAGTATTTTAAATACCGCATTTGAACATGTTCAATGCTAATAATGTATATTGTGGGTACCATACCATGTGTATTGACATAGTTATTTATGTATCAAGGCTGCAAAGTCACGTGTCGTCGAACGAGTTTGAAGATTGCGAGACTCGTCTCGCAATCTAGCCGAGGCGAACAACCAAACGCGTTCAATAAGACACTTTCCAGCCGTGGTGCGCACAATATTTTTTCGCCCACCACGTGATTACCACGTACTAAAATAAATTCATTTGCATTTGGAATCGTAAATAAAACACAAAAACGTTAAGGAGTAAAAAATATATTGAAATAAGTGTCCACAACAATATTGTTTCACCACACAGTGGCTTCATCAGGTGGATGAAATTAACTAAACAGAATATAAAAATTACACACTATTTATACTTTTAGAAGTAGAATCTGTCTTCTTATCTCTGTAACTTTTAGTATGTTCGGAAATACGCGTAATGAAAGATCTACCTGTCTGTTCTATGTACACCTTACCACACTCACAAGTCAATCTATAGACCCCAGAGTTAAACTTTCTATCTGTTTTGTCCTTGTTATTCTTTAAATACGAGCTAATGTTATTATTAGTTTTATATTAAACATAGCTATTATTATTACGTTTGATAAATTTACCGATTACCTCTGCTGTTTTTCCAAAATAAGTAATACAAGTATAGTTAACTGGTTCTTTGTTAAACATTTTAGGGTATATTAAAGCAAGCGTATGAGACTTTTGTTTATTCGCTAAAATGTTATTAATAAAATCCACTGAGTAACCATTATTTAAAGCTATTTTGTAAATTCTGTTAAGTTCTAATTCAAAGTTTGTTTTATTCATAGGGACCTTAACTAATCTATGAATCATACTCTGATATGCAGACAATGTATGGCTAAAGGGGTGATGTGATGAATTATGAATAGTAGTATCAGTATGTGTCGGTTTATGGAATATTGAAAAGTGTTTTATTTACGTTTTGAAGATGGAGTTTAAACACGTATCCTCCCATTCGATTAATTTTTTTGCATTTGGAATGTTCAGAATACAGATTATTCATATTTGAATGACAGATTGTTTGACAACTGTTTTGACAATTGAACCCAGAAAAACTTCGGAATCTTCACAGAAGAGTACGGTAACGTAACGGAAGTGACGCATGCATTGGTAATCCAATTCGGTATGTACTTATTGTATTTTACCGTCCATGGACGGTAAAGTAACCGAAGTGACGCGTTGACAGTTTAATTCATGATTCAATTCGGTAACTTTTTTCGGTATACACTTGCCTGCTGCCAAATTCAGTAAAAAGTTCAAATGTTATTATGTATGCTGACGACACTCAGGTTTGTAAAACTTTTTTTCCGCATGAACTTAATAATGCGGTAATGGAAATCCAGGAAGACTTGGATGGCATTGCTGAGTTTGCGGAGCGGCATGCTTTGGCATTAAACCCTTCGAAAAGTGTTGCTATTTTGTTTGGTGGTAGGCAGGTGTGTGATTACTACCAGAATAACATTGCCATCAGTATTAAAGGTGCACGCATTCCTTTTCGTTCAGAAGTAAGAAATTTAGGTGTGATCATCGATAATGAACTTAGGTTTAGACAATTTATTAATGAACTGATCAAGCGAGCTTATTCTAACCTCAAAATTTTATATTCCTTTAGACATGTCTTCAGTATTAGATTAAAAACCATTCTTTGCGAGACAATGGTGCTATCCGTGTTTAATTATTGCGCGCCGGTGTATGGCCCATGCCTGGACTCTGTTGATGTTCAACGGGTACAAAAGATTCAAAATACCTGCTTGCGTTATATATTTGGTCTTAGAAGATATGACCATATTTCACAAAAACTTCGAGACCTGCATTGGTTGAACATGAAGCACCGCAGATTACTTCAGTGTCTGTGCTTGTATTATAATATAATATCCCATAAATCGCCACCGTATCTGTATGACAGAATCACCTTTAGGACGGATGTACATAATATTAATGTCAGAAACAAAAATTTAATTACACCACCTGTTCACAACTCTGCTCTCTATGAAAGATCATTCACTTTCTGTATTTGCAAACTATTTAATCCCTTACCCTCATACCTGAAGCGGAGTCCTATTGGTGTGTTCAGGCGCGCGATCCGTGAATTACTTTTTGATGGCCAGTGATTGAGAATTCAAAATTTATTTATAAATTTATATTTGAAATGTTGATATACTGTGTGCATTAGCGCGGTACATTGCAGAATTAGGTTAAGTTAGATGTAGGATGTAGACATTAAGCATTTCTTTATTTTTTATTATTTCTGTGATTCAAAGGTTAGGTGGTAGAACAGGGGGCAGCACTAGCTGCTGCCTATCTGAATTCCTCGCCTTGTGATTTCTTTTTATTGTACTTTTCTGAAAAATTTTCTTGTTGTAAATGTAATTAAGATAAAAAGAAATAAAGACTATTATTATTATTATTATTATTATTATTAATGTTGCGTTTTCTATCATCGAATGAGGGTAGTAAGGTTTTACTTTCGGATGTCGAAAAACTATTTGAAATTAAATAAATTAGAAAAGTTATAAAGGTGTCGAATCTGAACCGGAAAATTTTGTGTGATTTTACAAACTTAAATACGGCTTTAAGAAGTAGTGGTCATTACATCAAATAAAAATTATTATAACTGAATAAATATCCTACTAACTTCGCCAATGTTCGTCAATTAGCGATATCTTTGCATGAAGAACCATATGCAAGTACTGCAGGGGTGAATATATAATAATTTATCTATCTAGAGTCTAATTAAGCAAGTGCAAGTAAGGATTGTGTTTTATTTAGATTCATTTTTACTTGAAAATCTTCTACGTCCGTATCATCCAAACAAATATACGTCGATATTTCCTTCGTCGTACACCAAGAAAGTTTCTATTTTCCACAAGGATTCCACAGATCCATATCGTTTGTCCCCCACTCAGCAACCGTATTACCTCACATACTAAGTTAAACCTCCCCCAGTAAAGTTCAATATTTACATCCGGAGGAATCAGTCAAAAAAATCGATTCTACCAATTAGAGTGCGAGAGTACCGAACCGAAGGACTACGCCACTGTTCGTCGAATCTATTCAGAGCTCTGTGCGGAGTATACAGAACTATCGCGTTCTCCCCTCGCCACTAACAATCCCTGCGGCAAGTTCGACGGCGCTACGCGTACCTGCTTCCACGCCGACTAATCTATTTCGGAGTCCTATTGCAAGAACCCGACGCTATAAGGCGCTTTGTCACACGTTCTTCGGGGGGTGTAGTAACACGCGGCTTGCTGTCGGATTTACGATGCAGTTTTACAGCTAAACCTGCCGTCACTTACAGCGACAGCAGCGCGTGGTGGAATCCATGCCGGAAATACGAATGAAGGTGAACTTGAGATGCGGAAACGGGTTTAAAATTAAGCGCGTGGGTCTTACGCAGTAGCGGTAGTAGATAAGGGAGGGTTCTCGTGTGTTTATCGCGGTTATAACGTTGGAATAATAATAAATACGATTCTTTATTATGCTACGCAGTTGCGTTCTTGTATTGCGCAACTAGAATAAGCCGTGAAAACGTATAATGGGTTAAAAATAGAGCCGAGCTTAAATGGGGATAAATTTGAAAGGAGCTTAAATCGATTAAGTAAGTATGAAAAAAGTATAAGAAAAACAAGCTTCAGAATTATTAAAACGTTCTAAAATATGTAGTTTTTTTTTTAGATGGAACAGGTAATTCATTTTATGAAATTATGTTGAATATATTATATATTGTTGACATTGTTGTGAAATTTTCTGTAATGATATTTACATGCTTAATCCATCCCCGCTGGTCGCAAGTCGGCACGGAATTTTTTACTCTACATTGTACAAGCTATTACAGCTCTATTTGTCATTTTAGAAAGAAACTTATTCCACAAAAATTTTATATAATCCAATACTGCACAACATAAAAATATTTCTGACTATACAAAGTGTTGCAGAAGTAGGAAAACGTATATCTACTCCATTATTTTAAACACCCTATATATTATTTCATTTTTGAATTCTACGCAGCAAATAACATGACTTTATACAAACTACTATATGTACAGGCTGTCTGTAAAAGGTCTTTACACACTCCTACCACATATTCCTTACACCAAAATAAGCCGATTTAAGTAAACTTATCTTAGTCCAAAGTCGCTTACTTTGGGCGCTATGCGCCCTTAAAGTTAAAATTTTGAAATCGTTTTTTTATTATAAATTCAAAACGGCTTATGCGATTTTAATAAGATTTGGCATGGTCAGTTAGTATTATTGGACGAATGTTTTGAGAAAATTTCAAGAAAATACTAATACCGGAAGTGAATGAAACACCCATGACCATTATGAAAATTAACATAATTTTTTTTGCTGTCTATAGTAGAGACACGAAATAATTTTTATTCGATAGAGTATTCAAAAGCGATCAAATTATGTCTCTTGTAAAATTTTCTTATTTTTATTCGTTTTCGAGAAAAAAGCAAAAAGTAATCCAGTCGCCTATGATTTCTATCATAAACAAATAAATTTCGCATGACTAAATCTACTGCTCAAATAAAGACTACAGGTAAACGAATAGGCTTAGTAAAAGTTCACGGTTTCGAAGATTCTGGGTAACTTATTTACTAGAAAAACGGCACTCTTTATAAGAATTGATTACTCTAATGGTTTTTGCGAAATTTGTATTTTAATAATTCGCGTCAGGTTATTTTACACAAAAATTATTAACAAAATTAAATAACTGAAACAGGAACACAAATAATAAATATGTCACAAAAACTGTTGAAAGTGTTCTCCATTTACACGCATACAAAGATTTATACGACGAAGGAAATTAAACTGTACTCTTTGCAAAATTTCTCCATCACCTCTAAGGTCACTTATGGCATGTTGAATACGTTGCCATAGTTGTGCTTCATTAGCCACAGGTGTCTTGTAAACCACGGACTTAAGATGCCCCCATACAAAAAAATCAGCGGGAGTTAAGTCTGGAGAACGTGGAGGCCAATTTACAGGAGCGTCATTACCTCTACCTATCCATTTGTTTGGGTATACTTGATTTAGGTAGTTTCGAACATCTACTGAAAAATGTGGTGGAGCTCCATCGTGCATGTACCACATATCTCTCCGAAGTTGTAGAGGTAAATCGTATAACAAATCTGGCAATGTATTTTGTAAAAATTGCAAGTAGATGTCTCCCGTTAATCTTTGTGGAAGAATAACAGGACCAACAATAAAATTGCAAATTATTCCAATCCACACATTAAGTTTAAATTCGTGTTGAAAATGATTTATCTTTATGGCATGCGGGTTTTCAACTGCATAAACGTGTTCGTTATGGAAACTAGTTACCCCTCTTCTTGTGAAACAAGCTTCATCCGTAAACAAAATAGTGTTGCCAAAGTTTAAATCTGCTTCTCTTTGCCCATTAACAAAGCGACAAAAACCCAGGCGCATTTCGGGATCATGTTCTAAAAGATCTTGAACTGCTATTTTATGGTATGGATATAGCAATTGTTCTCTAATTACTGCGTGAACGACATCTTTACATACTCCTACTTCCCTACCTATTCGTCTAGTCTTATTTCTGGATCCTCTTCAACACGTTCTAAAATTGCTTCTTCAACTTCAGGAACCCTTACAAAACGCTGCCTTCCATAATCAGCGGTTGCAGGAGCAAAGCGACCGGTCTCCCGAAGACGTCGCTCAACGGCAGCAAACGTTGGGTGACTTGGTATTCGACGATTTGGAAACCTTTCAGAATACACCCCAACACACTCTCGAGTATTTCCTTCACAAAATCCAAATACCAATAGCATATCGGTATATTCTGCATTGGTGTATTGTAAGGCCATGATAAATCACGAAAAGTTAAGCTTTAAGGTATTTTAGATTTGACACTATTATTATTTAGCCATGCGAAATTCATTTGTTGATGATAGAAATCATAGGCGACTGAATTACTTTAAGCTTTTTCCGAACGCACGACCATAAGCACTTTTTTTCGTTTTTCTCGAAAACGAATGAAAATAAGAAAATTTTACAAGAGACATAATTTGATCGCTTTTGAATACTCTATCGAGTAAAAATTATTTCGTGTCTCTACTATAGACAGCAAAAAAAATTATGTTAATTTTCATAATGGTCATGCGTGTTTCATTCACTTCCGGTATTAGTATTTTCTTGAAATTTTCTCAAAACATTCGTCCAGTAATACTAACTGACCATGCCAAATCTTATTAAAATCGTATAAGCCGTTTTGAATTTATAATAAAAAAACGATTTCAAAATTTTAACTTTAAGGCCGCATAGCGCCCAAAGTAAGCGACTTTGGACTAAGATAAGTTTACTTAATTCGGTTTATTTTGGTCTAAGGAATATGTGGTAGGCGTGTGTAAAGACCTTTTACAGACCTTATATATCTTTAATAACAAGGTTGTTATTTATACTTTTGTAAAAAAATGGCTCCTCTGCAAGCCTTGTTTGGATTTGCATTTGTTTTGGATATTCATATTTGAAACCCTATGCATACACACTTGTTTTGATACAACAGTGAAACTGAAATCGACGTAATTATATACAGGTGTCCACTATAGTCCTGAACATTTGCTTAACTTTAACCCAAGGCATTTTGATTCTTTTCAATAGCACCCTATATTTTTGCTTATGCTAAATTAACCCTTACTCAAAGGTTGTGCAGGATTGGATTATATTAAAATTTTTCTAGAAAAACTTTCTTTCTAAAATAACAAATAGAGCTGTAATCAAAGACCCAGTCTTCGGTGGGACGTCATGTACAGGCAAAATGTAGTTTTATCTTAGTGACCACAGTAAGTGTTGTAATATTCAAACAAGGGTACACATTTGCAGTGTGGTATGTAATACGTTTCATCATTTCTATATATTTTTCAGTTTTACTTCCCAAAAGACAAACCAAAGATTTTCAAAGATATTTATTTAGTTCAATTGCCAACAGAAGAAATTCGATTTACAGACTTAACTCATATACATAGTTTCATAAGCGTCTAATTACCCGGGTTAGAAACAACACTTTTTTAGAGTTTCACTAAAGGTGTAGAAAAGTGTTTAACTCGCTTTAAACTTGTGAAACATGTTTTCTGCTTTAGAGTTAACTAAGTATATAAATTTTCTGGTTCACTGGTTGGTCTCACTCTGGTTGACTTTAGATTTAAAGAGATAAGGAGAAATACTACTCGCTTGAGATAAACTTCTCTATCTTTCCAGTATTGAATCTAAATAGGTGTTATTTTAACTTTGACTAGGTAGTAACATTTTTACCACTTCAAAGTGAAAATATGAAATTGGTGTAACTCCAGAATGTGTTAGGCACAACAAGTAATGCTTAAAGTTAGAAGAAAGTTAAATATTAACCTCTTTAAATTTGAGACCGATTTTATCAAAGATTTAAAGTTGTAACTTATCTTCTAAAACGAGTTGATATAACTACTGTTTTGGTACAAAATTTGCTTCGTATAAAACTAACTCCGTGAACTATTTTTCTTTGTAACAAGGATATTGCATCATATTAGATGCGACAACAATATATCCCTCCATGCTTCTTCATCTACGTTCTTGTGTGCATACAGTATCTGCGTCACTCGCATAAAGCACTTAAGTTAAACGAAAATATCACCGAGCTACACATACCTGCATAAATAATTTAAAAAGACTCGGCTTGTAGTCGTGCAAGAGAAAAATGAAAATGAAAATGCTTTAAATGGGACTGAGATATATAAGTACGCTTCATCTTTACGCAACCCTTGCATTAAGAAAGCTTTCCCACTGCTTGTCATTGTATTAAAACACGTAAGGCCTAGGAAATATGTTTTTAAGAGTATTGCTGGTAGATTTTAATTTCTTGCAGTGTTTTCGTTCGTATATTTGAGTTTTTTTCTCTTAAGCATGTATACCTACATAGAAAAGGTTTTAATGTATCATGAATCACATATTGAAAACACAGTAGTATAAACATTTTTGTTCTTTCTTGGAATATATGTATGTTGTAAAGATGTATGACTCTTCCGCAGAAACAATACTATAAGAAAACTTGCATATCATCCTGTGAGCATCTCGGAAACGATTATTATGTAAGTTATTGGTATATTAATTAAAATTTTATTTAAAAAGTTCATTAACCGATAGTCCTGCATCTCCATTTCCACGGTAATTTAATATGATAAGAAATAAATGGACCCTGAAAACGGGAGCAATCAAAGTTAACTTATTTTAACTCACTTTAACTTTTAACATTCTTGCTATGTAAGAAGACCAAATATTCTTTTTTCATGCGATTAAAGACAACCTTTATTGAAGATTATGAAAGATTGTTTGCGAAGTCAATATGCTCAGATGCACTGCAAAGTTTCCGAAACAAATTAAATAAGTTTACCAACTGCGAAACCGGCTGTTTTATAATACTGTCGCAGCGCGTATTGTCACCAGGAGTAATCCTTTCAAGAAGTTTTAATTGGTAAAGAAATTTAAACTTTGGCCCTGACGCTACAGTATCAAAGATTAAATAGGTTTCTGCACCGATAAATGTTCATATCACAAAGATGACTCGTACAACAACCGTTTCAATCTAAAATTTTCCTTGGGTGCCGCTACCCAAGAAAAATTTTATTATAGATACTGTTTTTTTTTCTTTTAATAATCAATTCTAAAACAAATCTTTGGTCCTTGGCCCGATGCTTACCAACATTGCCATTTCAATTTCCAATGATGTCAAAATTTGTTGATGACATAATTTGTGTTTTGCCATATTATGAAGAAATAAACAGAACGTCAGAAATATTAAATACTTTCCATCTCAACATTTCAGTTCCGTTTTCAGACACAAAGTTTCACTCCAACCACCAGATTAAACGAACATTTAATCAGTACAGCAATAGCCATGAAAACTAGAATTACCAAAATCGCTCATCGTGCTTTGAAAAAAGAAAATCAAAATGTTAATTAACCTCTTTAAAAATAACGACTATACTAATTCTCTACATAAAATATTTTATAATACCTCCGTTAATCTCAACCGAAAAAATGTCATCTCTTCTAATAGTAATCACATTAATAACCACAGAGTTACACAAATAAAGTATTTCAGGTTTCAGGCATTAAAATAAATAATGTATCAAATATTTATTGACCAGACATTCTAATATGTATGTATAGTAAGCGTATAGAAGATTATTTTTATCACGAATTATAATTGCCTGATATAAATATGTATATTTTTAAGTACGAAATAGGATGGGTTTTAAACATACAGTCTTTTTTATTATATGATCTTGTGGCTTTATTGGCACATTGTTGTGCAATGGTAGATATCACAGTAAGGTACTAGTAAAAATATATACTGACATTGTGAAATAATTACAGAATGTGTGCTAAGTTTTCCTACAATAAAGTATCAATTTTGCTACTTCCAAGTAAAAACAAATTTCAACAAAATTGTTACTATTTCAAACAAAATTAATCCTACAAACAGCTGTGAACTTTTCCTACAACGGCTAGTATTAAATGATAAACGTGTACGTTAGAGCCCACTTGTTTGTATTACTTATTTCTACAAAATCGTTAGTACTGCGCCGTATAAGTTTTTACTACACGGATTTCTCTCAGTGTAATTAAAAATTTAAATTTTACATTTTATTTTTGGTTCCTTATTTTACAAACGTTCTCTCTATATTCTTCTGTACATTCTTTTAAATAAATTTATAAATTAAATCCATCTTCGCATGAATAAAAAAAATGTTTCTCTCTATATTACAATAAAACATCTTTGTCAAGCAAAATTTTACTTCTTTTCCAACCTGCAATCCCCAGACCGTTCTTAATTCCATTACACCGCCAGTATCAATTAAATATTCAAATTTTCTACGAAAAGGCCTGCGTAAAATAAAAATTCTCTAAAACCCCGATCATATTTTTTCCTGTAGCTTTCTTATTCCTTGTCCGAATTTTAATAACCGTCGCTTTCATTAAAAAAAAAAAGAAAGAATGATTACACAAAGTCTCTTACAGTGGGGTATCTATTTTAATTAAGCGGCTATCTCTTATTCTCTAAAATACAAAATGAAAGATATATAGATATAGGTATAGCCCCTATGCAATCAAAATTAATTATTTCTTAATGATAATAAATCTTCATCTTATTTCCTGCTCAAATGCACTGAAATAAGGAATAGAAAATATCAAATATACCATAAAATGTCATGTAAACATTCCCTTTAGTTTTAAATACCATCAATTCGTTGAATGTCGTTCAATGTCAATTGAAAACGTAAAAATCCAATTGTTAGAGTTGTCAGAGTAAAGAATAAAAGTATTGAAACATGTACACATATAGCTTAACATACAGGGCGGAGAAAAAGTACTGTAGGTTTATCGGTTACAATTTTTGAATGAGCGATTTTGGTTCACTATTTTAATGCAAGGCCAACTAATTTTTTTTTCTTAAATAGCATCATGTATTTTTTGACATATTTGAAAGTCATTTTGTTCATGAATAGAATTTGTAGGCGATTGTACGAGAAAATTTTCAAGAAAGCGGTCAACAACCTTTATGATTCCGAGTAACAGCTCGATTGTCTTGATATAAATTTTTTTTTTGTAATTCTCAACATGACATGGTTTTTTTTTTACTCGGTTTTAAAAGGCGAATTATATAAAAAAAATGGAAAAATTATCAGATAAACAACGAATTGATGTTTTGATTATGGTTAGTTAAATAATAAGTATGCTAAGCGGATACCGAATAACCAAACAGCTGTAAGTCGTATTTAAAAACGGTTTAATGAGTGAAAGACGCTCCAAAAAACCTGCAGATTAAGAATAGTAACTGACAGAGACAAGGCTCTGAACGTGTTGTTAGATGTTATGGAGAATCCCAAAATTCCATCTGAACTTTAGCTTTAAATAATGACATGTGTCCAAAATCCATTCGCAAAATTAAAAAAAAAGTTTTAACCTTTTAAATTATATTTTCTACGCTCTATACATGAACTGAATTAAGATGATATGGAAAGAAGAAGTCACTTCTGTGAAGTTATTTTGTTTTCTCATGAGGCAACACTTTATTTAAAATGACTCAAATAATAGATATAATTATCGATACTGGGCCACAGAAAATCCGCACTGTGCTGAAGAATACCAGGCACAGCTACCCCAGGAAATAAATACATGGCTGGGCATAATTGGCACTAATATTATTGGGCCGTTCTTCATAGGAGGAAATGTTTGTGGAGCCTTATTTAATATAAATAATGCCATTCCTGAGCACATGTGATTTTAACATGATGTAGTTCGACCTCATTATGAAGCAGAAATAAGAGAGTACTTGAATGAGGTGTTTACGACAGATGGATTGGATAGAAGAGGTCCAATCTAATGGCCTGCTAGATCTCCAAATTCAAATCCTTTGGATTTTTTGATATAGGGTTATTTAAAAACTGAAGTCTATCGAAATCAACTCAATAATGTCAAGGACTTACAGCTTAGGATGCAGACTGAAGGCAATAAGGTTTCACCAATTACACCCCAAAATATTTTGCAGGGGTTTACAAGGTCATTGTTTTGCAGTAATTTAGAGCAATTAATCAAATAATTTTAGCAAGGTCTTTGTTTTTTCTTGCATTTCACTTCACCCACCGTTTTGTAATAAAGGTTTTTGACCATTTTCTTGAAAATGTTGTTATACAACCCCGTATAATTATATGCAATTTCACAAAAAAAAATGTCTTTCGAATTTGTAACAAAAAAATACATGATGCTATTTAAGAAAAAGAATTAGTTGGCTCTACATTAAAATACATAGTGTAAAATTCTAATAAAGTTATGTCAAACATTATATGAATCATCTTTTGTATAAGAAATTTTTTTAATTAAATTGCTCATTCAAAAGTTGGAAACGATATACAGTGCTTTTTCCCAACCAAACAACATACTTCAAAGATATTTTTGTTGGTTTAACAAATCCCTTTTATCGGTGCATGGTTGGTTAAATTTTCTCTATCTTCAATTTCCATTTACTCAGCTTATGCTGAACGCTGTGCTTATATTTTACTAATAAACCCGATTTCGACTAGCTTATTGCTTTCCCAGAAATTAATTACCCGATATTACAGTACGTATGCAGCTTGCGAAATTTATCTTTTAAGCTTCACAGACCGGAACAGTTCCCCAACGCCTACTAAAATTTAGCAACGGAAACTGCAATCGAGGAATCGAGCTTCGTAATTTCCAGGTACCAGCATATGTTTCTCCCTAAACTATTAATCTCCGCATGCACGGAACCTCGATCCTACAAACACATGTTATATATGATATGTTCATATAACTAATTCAAAATTTATAACTGTTCGTATTTACCGGTAGTTTGCGGTTTCGGCGATATACGAAAAGTTATTTTCTGGAAGTCGAAGTCGAAACGTATCGGTAATGTTTACTGTAATAAATCGTTACAGTTCGTAACTAGAAAAATCGAATACTCCTGCTCGAAGAATGGTCGCTTAGCAGCTAGAATGATTGATGAATCGGAATGTATGTTGGTTCGATTCCGTTCCATTTTGGTGGTTTCTCCTCTGACACGCCACGAAACCGGCAAAGTACTCGGTCTCTCTCGAGAGTGGTCCGATAAAGTGATTAATGTATAAGGCGCAGTGTTCCTTCTTAAATTAAGCATTCGCTTTTTGAATGGGACTACGTAATTGTGGAATTAGAGCGGGGTATTTTTGAACCGATCTTTGTGGAAAGACAGAACAGTCTTTGTGTGTTAATTAATGAAGAAATTTAGGTCAGATATCAAGTTCGTGTTGTTGATTTCACTTTTTATGCCAAGGGTTTCAATGAAAATATCCCGTTTACAACTGCTTTATTGTAACTCGTAAACGGTGAGAGGATAGAGTCACTTAAATGCGACGAAATATACAGGGTGAGCCAAATCCGATGAGCATAATGGATAAATATACAGTAAGAAAATTTAACAAACTGTACGATAAATGAAGTTTGTTATATGCAATTCTGTTGATTTGACGTGCGCCTAACAAAATATGTACGTCTTTTATGAACCAACAGTACTTTACTTGTTTCGTGTTCATTCGCATCTGAACTTACATGTTGCAGTAAGACAGTCTGCATTCGTAAATGCAATTAGCTATTAGTAGGTAAATAGTCATAACATTGTAGTGGTGAATGTGCTAACAAAAATGTTGCAACATGGAACATTATAGATATAAAATATAAAAATAGTGGTGCTTTCTTTTGTAGATACATTTTTAATGATGTCGGGAGATGTATATCTTCCAATGTTTGTATTATTGATATATCACCCTTAACAAAATAAGCAATTTATTACAAGTTAACATACTATTACTACAATTACAGAAAGTAACAAATACGTTGTGCTGAAGCATCAAAAGCTTATCTTAACACATTAAGTTAACAAATTTGTTAGTCAGCAATTTACATTTTTTTTGTCGATTAACTAATTAATATACTAATTTTTCAAAATTTTGGGTTATAAGGAGAACTGTTGCGTGTTAATAGATTATTTGGATGATGAATCATCACAAATTTGATTTGTTATTTTGACAAAGAAAGACTTCTTTTTCTTTGTTACCCACAATTACAAGTTTACGAAAAAAACTTTATTATTTTTGGTATTCCAAGTAAAGAAAGAAAAAAACAAAGTATAAAGTTTTCCGGTAACCGCTTCGAATAATAGTAACAACTTCTTTTTGTGGACTTTCTGAAACAACAACATTCGTTAAATTTTTATTACTGTGTACACTGATGTTCAGCGCACCTTTCTCAGAAGAAATCATTGTGAGATAAATTTTTTTTCAAAAAAAGAATTTCTTCAATATTTAATGTGCGTTATTACCTATTATTTAAAATTTTGAAAATTGCTTTAAATATTTTTGATCTAGTTTATTATTTAGAATTTAGAAACAAAATGTTTGTTCGCCAAAATTTTGAGCAACGATATCATATTATTTTTTTTGTTTTGAATATTAACCGGTACTTTTTTAAGGTTTCTAAAATTCTGATAGATTACCAGTGTGACAATAATGTGGCAAATGTACGAAAAAAGGCAGCAGAGTGCCATGACAGAAAGGTGATGATTAGTAACTTATGTTTTAAGTTTTAAATAACAAATGTAAGAAGCAAATAAATAAGAATTATTGAGTAGCAGCAGATGTTCTTACTAACATTCTAAGATTTTTGTATATTCTAATGATTACAGAGGAACATTTTTTTCTCGGGCATATAAGAAAATATTAAGAGGTTTTTAAAATAGATATATTGTATAAAAAGAAACAAAACAAATTTTATGAAATTACAACACGTGCTTTGTTTTTTCGTACAATATAGTTTCTGAAAAAGTCTGTTTGCTTTGAGTTTCTGCCAATGACAAATGTTCATTTTCTAGGCCGCTTGAATACATAAACTGAACAGCTTGTATTTTGTAGGGCTTTTACTTCTATTTTTTTTTAAAATGCAAAAACAAAATGTTTTTTGAGATCCCGCTGAATTTTAAATTGTTCTAGAGGAAATGTTTGGAAAGCTTTTATAGAACACAAGAAAATAATTAATCTTGAGTAATTAACAAAATAACGCCTATACGTTTATTATTTGACGGATGAAATATCACTTACTTTGTCTGTCATGACATTTTGCTGTCTTTTTACATGCGTGTGTCATTTCCATGGCATACTATATAGAAATCTATACATGACTATGTAGAATTTTATTAAAAACGTAAAAATGCAATATCTTGCTTGATGTTTAAAATAAACATAGTGTGATAACCACACCACAATACTTTATTTAATACTTGTAATATAATCTCAATCCATTGAACATTTGTCATTTAATTCATTTGTTTAATATTTTATATTGCTATTTGAAACCTTCATTCGTATTTCCAAATCCATTTAAATATGAATATCAATTTATTCTGTCAACAAAACTACTTTTCTTTGTGAAGTAGGAAATTGTAAAGATAAGCCTTTGATTAAGGGAATAAATTCACAACACTTTCCAAAAAAAAGCATCGCTTTTCCTAGAATTTTCATTACGTTTACATCTCTAATTATCTCGCCCCATAGTCCCCAAATGAATGTATACCTTCGATATTTGTCAAATCAGTTGAGCCTCACATAGAAACATCAAATAATAGTAAGAGGGCATTATCAATCGTTTTAATAATTTGTATTAGGTTAAGTGAAGTATAAATATATGTGTAGAGCAAATGTGCTCAGTATTTTACTTTCTATAAACAATGAGTGCGAGTCCAAGACTATCTCCAGGAATAACAATCTTAGATTCTGGACGTTAGTCGCTAAACATAGTGTGTTATATATTTTTATAACGTCTGCGAAATTTACTATTTGATATAGCCTACTATGGTTTCCTTTAATCTATGCTGTAATGGAAAATCTGATTAATCAAGTAACACATCTTTACGTGGAATTCAAATATTTTCGAGAAACTTATGTACCGTTTATCAGTCTGACGGTTTGATACAAACTTACTTATTTTAAATACAAATCATGGGTGGCTTCGGCTGCATTACTTTCTAGTTTTACTGATGTATATAACATGTGGAGTTTATTTACAGGAACAACAAAATTATAACGAAATCTAGGTGTGAATTAATAAAACAAGAAATAATAGTATCGCTCAAGTATATTTGCATGCAATTTACGTATCCCACTCATATTTGCATTAATTTGTTTGTTTCTCTATTGCACGCCTTGTTTCTATTTGATTGTTGCCCAGTTTATTTATTATTTACTAATTACTACTGCTGTGGTATTGGATTGGCTACCAATACCACCCGTTTTACAGATATGCCGGCAGTGTTACATTTGTTAAAGTCAGAACAGCGTTTTTCAATGTAACGAGAAAGTTTTGTTAATTTTGTTTTGTTTTATATAAGAGTTTTTGCATAGGGATTTATTTTATGATATTAGTTTTCTAGAGTTAAGAATTACATTACTCACAGCATATTTATTATGCAGAAATTTATGAAGCGTAATACTAAATGTGTTCTCAGTACTGTGATCAAATAAATTTCGTTTTACAAACAATAGATTATTTAACAGATATAAGAAAGTTTACTATTAGGTGATAAAGAGCACTCATGTTCTCCCATGATGCTCGACGCTATTCGAAACACATCGTACTATATTTGCATTTTAAAACATCAATAAGTGTTGATAAAATTTATTATAAGCAGATCTAGATTGCATTTAGCTATTGGAAAGTTTAAACCGCCCCTATTGCATGGAACATGTACGGGAAAGAATAAAACCACTTTAGCAGTATCGAGTCTTACTTCCGACAAAACCTTCTGCGTCCAAAGCAAAACTTTTACGAAACTCCTTTACCCACTATAGACCACCTATATGAACATACGTCGAAAGTTGCGATTTTCTCTCCGCTTACACTGAATACAAAACGAATACCTGAGCGGCTTCGTCTGGCATCGATTTTTAATAAAACTTCCACAATTTAAAGGAAAAGTTCGGACGAAACATTCCATCCGGTGCACTGCTGGAGAAGTTTGAATCCGGAGATAGCTGGAAGCATGAACGGTTAACGTCAAAGATGGAGCAGAAGAATATATATCTAATAGTATGCACCTTGCATTTCCGATAGCGTCCAGTATGATTTACTGAACGCCCGCCAGGTCGTATTGGCATACGATATTGATGTATGTGGATATTTGCTGAATAAACGTCAGTTCATCCGACATTTGCGATAGTCAGGAGAATCTTAAAGTTAAGCGTGCAGCTGTTGTACGGCTATGTTGATACAGGAACGAATTTTAAGAAGGAGCGTACATTGACAATAAGGTAAAGGGACAAGTTGATTCAACAAATATGAAATTTGCACATTTTTGCTTTGATTCAACATATTATATTATTTAGCAACCCTTCAGTAGGTATGCATAAGCCTGTTCCGGTTTTTGTGGTAAAATAAACACATAAATTTCAAAGGAAATAAATTTTGAGTTTATTCGAAATATTGGCCTTCGGCTTCTACACACTTAGCCCATCTTTCAGGTAAATTATGAATACCTTGCCAGAAAAATTGTTTGTCTTTTGCGGCAAACCATTCGTCAAGCCACTTTCCAACATCCTCGAAATCGCTGAAGTGCTGCTCTGCGAGTGTGTGCCCTATTGAGGCGAAGAGGTGATCCAGATCAGGGGAGTACGGCGGATGCGAAAGCGATTTCATCGGTGCAGAAATGATTTTCTTTCGTAGCGTTGCAGCAGCATTTCACAAGTGACTTTGCGATTTTCCATTTGTCGTTCATTCAAATCGTGTGGGACCCATTTACCAAGTTTATGGATTTTCCCCATTGCCCGTAAACGTCTGCTGATGGTTTCTTGTGTCACATTTAATGCTTCTGCTAATTGCTGTTGAGTTTGAGTAGTTTTGTTTCTTTCCTTCGTAAAACCTTTTTTAAGTTTTTATTTTGCCAGCGTTTAATAACGATATCTGATATTTGGAAATTATATTTTTCTGCACAAATTTCTGACAAGGAATATATTTATTGGGATAAATGTTGGTAGTTAGCTGCTAAATATGTCTGGAACCAAGACGTTCCATTTAAATGAATCACCCACGGTTAAACTATGTGCTTTGATTACTAAGCAATTCTGTCGGTTACGTAAAGCCACATCAACTCACAAACTAAAACATGTACCTTCAACAGAATAGAAAGCACAGGAAATTAGTGTTGTTTCCCCCTGAAGAACCTGTCTAGAACTCTCCCAAAAGACGAACAACGGAAAAGCGACCGGCACACAAACCTATGCAATACACACGCATAAAGGACGAAGCGCGACTTAAAGACGAAAAGCGAACGCACGCACTCGCTAGGGGGCGCTAATAGCACGAGGTATAGGCGCTTTGTTGCCCGCGATGCCATTGAGCCCAAGGTAAATCAGCGTGGGGTGGGTCTATCCTAACCGCCCCGTTTATTTATAAACGTGATATTTGATTATCATCAGAGTTCGCTGCTAATGTCGCTCGCGTTTCGCTTATGCGATGCTAACTCCGGCGGGCCGTTATTTTTTATGACACGCCAAAGGGCACGGTATCGTAAGTCACTGGCGGTGAATCACTTTCACTTCATGCACGAAATATAACACGAATATTTATATATAAAGGGGTGGGAAAGGTTTGTGCCCTTATGTCAATAAACTGATGGTTTCAATTCCAATAAAAATCTTATTCTTTGTCCTGCTTCAGACATAGAAACCATAAAAGAAATTACAGTTGTTTAACATGTATTTTTATCTGGAATAAAAACAAAAGGAATTTTGATCAATGTTAAAGGAGCTATAAAATCGAACACGCTGAATTTTATGAGCGGTTCTTACATACCAGATGATCACATGTAAGCTGGTGATGCGTAGGTTTGCCTATTGGGGTGAACAGGGTTAGTAATATCGTGTAAATAAGCACAATTCTATTTGGTAGTACGTGAAGTGGAAAGAATCTCATCCAATAACTAAGCAAATATATTTAGCTTACTTAAATCGTATAAAAAGAGTTTTTTGTATTATTATTTTCTACTTGAATGGATAAATGATGATGATTTAAAAAAAAATAGGTGTTGTTCTGTCCAAACTGTATTTAAGCTCACACATATTTAAATACAGTCTGGACAGAACAACACTTATTTTTTCATTTCATCAGTTTTTTGTATGTTTAGATAAATTATTATTTAAGAGCGATACAGAACATGTTTTTCTTAGATAAACTTAAGCTATTTAAATATACTTATTTTATTGTAGCCTTCTAAATTAACTTTGAAACACAGCAGACCTGTGTCATACTCTTCTAGACTTCCTAAATATTCGACAAGTTGCTCATAAGAAACCTTATAATCATATTTAACATTTCACCGGAGGAAATTCGTAAATAAATTTTGAATATTGTGGCTTTTCCACTGAAATACTTCCTTCATAATAATGATTGATTGTGCTATGAAATACTTAGATGTAAAGTTTGATATAGTAGATTCATCTTTCATAGAGCAATTATGAACCAGCAGCTTAACCAATGTCCACGCAGATGCATTTTCTTGCAAAACGATATTAGAATGCATTTTCGATTTACTGGAAAGTTCACTAGAAGCTGGAAAGTCTTGATTTCTATCATTATCTTTCGGTTCAATTGACTTCGTCTCGCCAGATAGTTCTCTATCAGAGCAGGCATCCATATCTCTTCATTTGATAATTCTATGCCGGAACAATAATCCATATTATTAGAGGCATGGGTACTGAAGTGTGCATCAGTTCTCTCAGAGGATTGAAAGTAATCTACTCTCATACTTTTTCCAGAAACCGCATCAACGTTTTCGTTCGCTGCGCCTTGGAAACCTAGTCCTGTGGAACTAGTGTTGGAAATTACTTGTTTTTGAAGACAACAACAGAGATTTGGAATATATTTTGAACGATCTTAATTAAATGGACGTGCTAGAAGGTTAACGTAGGTAACCCCTTCTGCTTACAGTCAGTCGATCAGTCATTACATACTAGTGTTGGGCAAGGTAGAGAAAATAACTATCGTTAGCGAGGACTAGACAGGCTTGTGTTTATTCGTCTCGGGAAGAGGAGTTCTTGTTGAGAGAGTCAATTAAACACCGGTCTATCTAGTCCTGGCTAATTATACTTATTTTCCCCTACCTTGGCCAACACTGTTACATGCCTACCAATCGACAGGTTGGCCGCGTGCATACTGTATACAAGCACTTCCGAGAGGTCTACAATCTTTTACTCCATTTATTTATTTACTCACCTAGCTAAAACTTGCCAACTAACATAAAACTTTGTACTCCATACTTGCTATACAAAATCCATTCAATGTGGACCAAACTGTTTTCTCGGGAGATTGATTTTTAACGGCGCGCTATCGGTAGCGTCCCTTGGGTACAACAAAAATTAAAAATAAACAACCCTGCGCTTTTGCATCGCTCTTCCATAATCGGATTGCGATGTAGCACACGGTATCTACGGACAATTGAAAGGGTTCGGATTTTGGAAAGGGAGGGAGAAAATACCTAGTTTACATTTTAATAACTACAAGCGAAATACTTGTATAATAAGATTTCTGTGCAAAAGAATTGTGTTGTCGTTCTATTAATTCCGTACCTATTTTAAAAAGCTTTATTTTTAATAGGATTATATTGTGCCTTTATTAAAAATAAACCGATTAGTAAATATAGTCTTCCTTCTTTAGGAGCTCTGATAATCCGATTATCATAGATATTCCTTAGATTTTTGGGAAACAAAATTATGACGGGTGCAAATGTGGGAACGCCGTGATTTTTACCAAATGGTAACAACTTTTAAAAAGTTATACATGCCATTTCATTTGAAATGAACCACCTCAAATAATTCTTTACATACTGTGATTTATATAAATTTCCGAAACCTGTCATGCCAAGAGGGACAACCTTTAATGAAGGGACAACAGCACCCTTAAAATTTGAACAGGAAGGATGGGTCTTGTGATCACTCTTTGAAAAGGTCTTAATTCTCTTTACAGCAACATGCATGAGAAAGTCATTTTTTTAAATGCGTAAGCAGAGAGTTGCGAATCGTCAAGAGAGCATTTGAAGCAAGATTATACACTCAAAAAAGTACATAGGGAATTATTACTATAATATTGTAGTTGAAAAAATGTAGTTATAGTTACTACAATTGCAAAATCCAATCCTAATCCGTTGTCGTACAGCCTACTACATTATTGTGTCTAACATTGTGTAGTATATTTTAACAGTACAACAATATGAATTTGTAATATATTTTTGTTTTAAAGTACTGTAGCATGAAATACTACAAATTATTAAAAAATCTATTAGGTACAATGTATAAACACTTTGTTCACAATAGTATGCCAAACTTTTTTGTATTAAAGAGTCGAATATGATGTAGTCGAATTTAGTACAATTAGGTTTGAAAATTCAAAATAATGCAACACTTTCAGATATACATTATATTAATTATTGTAGGTATCTAATATACCTATAGGAGTAGGATTAACTCGTTTATTAATATCTGTTTCATTTGAATCTTATTAAATTAGATATCCCAACGCGTTTTTACTATATTGATTATTGATACAAATATAAATTATGTACGGAATTGCGGAAACAAAGGTGAATACTGAATAGAAGCAAACAAAAATGTGTTTTGATCTTCGCAGTGCCAGCAATCATCCCGCTAATACGCCATTTTATATTAGTCGTTAATAAGGCGTACATGGTGGTGGTCGTGTGATTTGTGTGTTCTTATGTCGTGTCCTATGGTACTCCGTCCATTAAATAACATATACGTTGATGACGATGGATGCGAAAAGGTATTTACTGAGTTGGGGGTTAGAACCGTTGGTAAGCATTTTTTAAGGTAAGACATTGAAATATATCTTGAATACAAAAGTATAGGCGTGTATGTATGTATTTAGCATTAAATTGTTTCTCTTTACCTGTGTAATTACTGGTGCTGCTATGTGTTTATATACATACAATTACCTATAGAGGGTAAATGTAATAGGTAATTCTTGGGTTGTCTGGAATCTATAATGTCATAATAACAAATAATTATAATATTATTAATGCACGTTTATTGGTATCATAACTGTACAAGTTCTTTCTATTGTCCATATATCGGCGGGTTTTACACCTTTTACGGATGTGTAATAATTTCCAGACAGTGCAATTTTCTAACTTTCTGTTACATATAGTTGAAATCGCAATCTACAAAACTTAATTTGTATTTATTTCCAGAATATTACTGACTTGGATGTAGAGCTACAGTTGAGGGTAGAGAATAACGCCAGATTTCAGTTTCCAGTACAAGAGATACCAATAATAGTTGGAGAACTTCTAAACGTAACAGACTCAAACGTATGCACTTTATATCAAATATAAAGTAGATACACCATTAAAAGCTGTGGATGCATGTTTCAAAATAATGTTTGCATTGGGTGCTGAGTATCCAATAGAATGCGATCAGTTGACATTTTAGTTTCATTGAAGAAATCAGTAAAAAATGTTTGTGTTCCAGGTTAGTACCTGTTTCAATAAAAATGTGTTACGTTGAAAATGTTGTCTAGTAAATGTATTTTTGAATAAAATTCTTGGTTTTATTAATTTCTATTTCCTTATTGCTTTGCTAAGTACATACATATGTATAATGTTGAGGTTGAGGTTAATGGTCATCAATTTGAACATTTAATAAAGGACAATCCAAACCATTTCATTCTAATCGTATTTTATTACACAGGATGCAAATTTACCTGTAAAATCGTAGGCAACTTTGCTACCAGCGATTCTAAACATCATTTGACTAGAAATTTTTTTACAGTGTACCTCGTGCATTAACAAACGCAGAGAAAGCAGTAATTGTTCCTATTGTCACTTACACCGCTGATTTGGCGTTTAATCAATGCTCATCGCGATTAATTGCGCCATGATTACGCGATACGTGCCCAAAATTCCATCGCCTGCAGTAATTAATGCGTTGCATTCTCTTCACTGTATAACAAGCGTTTTCACATAATCCGCGCCGTGCACTTTCAACTCCCAAATGTACTGAAAGCTCTGCTCCATAGAAGTGGTGATCGCTCGTTTCCCAGAAATATTGTGGAATCATCTCTAATTAACGGGATCGGGTCCGTCACCGACGACATATCGCGATATATCCGAGCGTCATTTATAATTACTATAAATTCCCGGACGGGGGTTTCCCAGAATCGGAAATCGGGAGCTATTAAATTCCGAGAGACCGTGACGCTACGGCCGGCTGGATTCTGTTGTGTGTCCGTCAGGTCGTATGGAAATTAAGCGGCAACATACGGGATAATGTCCCTGATTTATTGCGGTTGTACCGGTGATGCATACTGATGTGGTATGAATGGGGAGGAGGAGGCTGTGTTCAGATCTTGGGGTTTGTTTTGACGCAAAAACCAAATGCAGTATACAGGTATTAGCGTTTCAATGGTCTGCATGTTTTAAAAGGTTTGCTTTAATCCAAGTGTCTGGTGCCATTTTGGACCTGTAATCTGTGGAGGATTTAAAGGTTTGATCGTCTTCGCGTAGGTGCTTCGGTGACAAGTGCAAAAGAGAGTCATTTGGAAGACTGTGAGGGGGAAATAAGCAAATACGAAAAGGTGATGACCAAGCAAACAAGAAAAGCACGTGAGGAATATGCAGAAGCAAACCACCGGCGTAGAATAGAATAGACCTTTATTAGCTGTAGATCACAAGTAGTGTACCTACTTACCTACAGTTTTTGTAAGAAATGTATATGTAATATACAGGGTGCGGCATAAAGGCCTCCTGTATTTCAAAGGGCAGTTACAAACTAACAAACAAAGATACAGAAAAAATAAAAATAAAATTTATTTGTTAACAACAACTGCTATGCCATTTTACATTATTTGGTTTTAAAATTTATGTCTGGTAAATAGCGGTCTCCATTATTGATACATTGACGAAGCTTTTCTTGGAAGTTATCCATAGCACTTCGTGTCATTTCCGGTGAAATGGGTGATTGCCTCCTTAAGTGCTTGCAAGGTTGTACAGCGATGTTTGTAGACTTGCGCCTTTAAGCGTCCCCAAAGAAGAAAATCACGAGGTGATAAATCATGTGACCTTGGGGGCTCGCAAAGAGAGAAGACGCCCAGGAAACAACTCTCTCAAAATTGCTAGAGAATGCAGCGAAGTGTTAGCTGTGGCTTCGTCTTGTTGGAACCAGACTTCTCCCTCTTCATCGTCCCCAACCAACAGGTTTAACTTAGGTCGGAAGAAAGTCTCGATCATGTGGCAGTAGCGATTCGAAGTAACCGTTACCATTAGGTCATCTTCTTCGAAAAAAATACGGACCCCACACACCAAATTCAGCAACCAAACTGTCACACGAGGGCTGTGAAGTGGTCATCGGTGAAGTTCCTTTGGATCTGTTGCCCAGTAGTCGAAATGTTGTTTATTTACAGTACCTCGCAAGTGAAAGTGGGCCTCATCAGAGGAAATCAAAATTGTTCTCACGCACAGTTCTGCGAGTTTCAAAATCTTTCTCAATTAATTCTTGTGTAACCATCATTTTGTATGGGTGCATGCGATGATCTCTGTGCAGGATTCTTCTTACACTCCTATCAGACAATCCCAGGCAGCTGCATGTTTAAATGCTGAACGGTTTGGAGATTGCTGGATAGACGCTCTTACACATTTTTCGGCGTTATCACGGTCAGAGGTCGGCCAGGCGATCTTTTTTCTTTGTTGCTCTAAAGTTTGATATCACACAGAACAGCTCAAGGGCAGTACAACGGCCAAATAGAAAAAATATTGAGATTCATATGAAATTTCGCTGTTTTTTTTTTTATTTAATTTTAACGGATTGCTTTTCCAATTCACTTGATCTAAAATTAAATATAGGAAAGATGCTACGAAGAAAATGAGTGCATTTCATTACTTATTAACATTATTACAAAGGTCTCTAAAAAAATCTTCTGATGAAACTTATGCAATGAAAAGTGAATATTAACACTGGTGTTCAGCGAAATCAATGACACATTATTTTTCGAAATTTAGTTTTTAGTTTATTAAAATAAGAAAAATAGATCAGCTTGAAATCATACATGTAAAACAATTGAAAATAATACAATTATATTGAAAGTTTCCCGATTTGGAGGAATCAACATCCACTTATTACTCCTTTTGAATATTGCACAAACATGACAATATGCGTCCCTTTATTGATCGCTTATTCTGTTAGGTTAAGTTCTCTGTAATGCCACATATCGCACTTGATGATAATGATGATGCATCACTTTCTTGACGATAGAAGGTTGGTGGAGGAGTGTTACGGTCTGTTTTATAATTAGCGCTTTCGCATCGCAACGTTACCGCCAATCAAGGCAAAGGTGCGCAGTTTAGTCATTTCCGACCGAACGACCAATCGGCGACAGCGAAGAATGTTACGCGCTTTAATGGGAAATTTGACTTCCGTTTGCTTCACTTTTAGTACGTTTGAATATTTAGTGTTTTGTGTGGTGTTTTTTTTTGTGAATTCTACTCCGTGTTGATGGGATCACCGCTCGGTAATCGAGGAACTACGACTTTGATTCGTATCCCCTGGTGAGGATCAAGAGAGGCCGATTTCGCAGTTTATGGCGACCAGATCGTAGGCACACCCCCGATTAGTTTAGTCACCCCGTCCGTACGTATGAGAATCCCATCTCAGCACCGACGCTTTTGAAGGAGCTCCCAGCCGTAAACATCACCATAGGACCAGAATCCTATTCCCGACGCACAAAGAAAACGTTAAGGACGATTATTTTTTATTTAAATATTCTAAATTTCGAACCTTCTTTTATTACAAACATCATTATGTCAACAAATTTTATTATGTCATGTGTGTATGTAGTTTTATTTTAAAATTTTAATTAACTTTCATATTTTCATATTATTCAAAATTTAATATACATATAATTCCTGCTTTGTCATATTTAATTTCATAGTAAACTTATTTTATTTTTTATATTTATTTTATATATTAAATATTTTTATTTAACACTCGATTTACTTTGCCGTAAATTTAATATCCGCCAGAATTCTATTTTTAACTTCTATAGTAGCAAAGTTTTATTTTTACCTTACATGATACTTGCAAAGATTCATTTTTAACAATACTTACTTAGAATAAGACTCAGAATTTGTTTTTTGATTTAGCTTTGCCAATGTTTTCTTTTTGTTGTAATATGTGTATTTTGTTTATTTGTAAAGAAAGAGGAAATTTCCATGATCTAGACCGTTATTCTGTGAATTTTAAAATATCATACCGCATATACCGTGACACTCATTAGAATTGGTACGCCACAGAAGTTGATGCCTTTCTTTGAATACTATCCATTTCAAACCTGTTATATTAAACATACTGTTACTTATTTGTGCGAGTTTCTTTTATGCATATTTAGACGAATTGAATTTAACGCCTTTAAGTCAACTTTTGCTTTGATAAACCCCTTTTTTCTGCGATTTAGGGCTATTAGGCTCCTGGCGTTAATTATTGAATTTATTTGCTTCGGTAATTTTTATCCAGCATTGGCGCCCTTTACCGAGTATTTTAGATCTTTATTAACCCTACTCATACCATCACTCTGAGCTTAGCCGTTAGCAAACTGCTAGCTACCAGCAGTCACAGGGAATTTAACGCTCTTTTGTCGTCGCAGCGGTGGAATCAAGAGTTGTCGCCCGAGGTCGTCACCAGGTAGGTGAACTGTTAGTGTATCTTCGGGTTGCGCTTTTGGTGGTTTTATTTTGGGTACCCTCTTTCGGTGGTTTTGATTTTATTCTCGCCCCCAGATAGCAGGAGGTAAAATCGAAATTTGATTATATCATTTTTGTTTTGTGTCTGAAAATATAAAATTCTAAGGAGCGCACGTTTTTAATTTCTAACATTAATTGATTGGTTGATTAAACTAGTCCATTAGTTTCAGTTACTAACTGAAGAAGAAGAGAGATAGTCTTTAGGCTTTCACGGCCGTCGTTGCTGGCTGCTCTTCGGTTCTCGGGTTCTCTGCCGTGTAGAAAGTTTAAATTACTTGACGTTTCGATCATCTTGTCGTGATCTTCTTCACTTCTGAAGAAGATCATACTTCAGAAGTGAAGAAGATCACGACAAGATGATCGAAACGTCAAGTAATTTAAACTTTCTACACGGCAGAGAACCCGAGAACCGAAGAGCAGCCAAGAAGAGAGATTAATTTTTTTGAAAAATTAATTTTGTTTTACCAAGAAAAGGCGGACAGGTGATTCTAGATAATTCAAATAAATCATGTGTTTAACATCTAGATAAAAGCTATAAAAAATTTGTTAATAAAACGTTTTTGTTTTTTTTGAACACAAGAAATAAAGTAGTTAGTGGAAAGACGAAACACAACGGGCTAATTTTTAAGCAACTGAGTGTCTTTCTTTGTCGTATATTAAGAAGAAATACTTTTAACTTGCTAATTTAGAACTTTATATCATATTTAGAAATAATCGTTTGTGAACGACATATTCTTTGTGTCGTATACAAAACGCTAAAATGTCCACATTTGATGAATATATCAAAATTTTAAAATAGTACATATAAGTAAGTCTTTTAGCCTAAAAAATAACAATGTTTTTTGTTATTTGTTCCGTTCCATGTTTACGCGTTTACTTGTAGAAATATTTAATGATCACTTCTTACATACATTATTTTTATGCAACCAGTAATTTCTATATGCAGCAGCAATGGTTGCAGAAATTCAGGGGCAAAAACGACCGTTTAAATGTACGGAACTCAAAACTCATATTAAATTTTTAATATACTTGCATTTCTTTAATTCCACGTTCAATTTTAATAAAACTAGATTAATTTATTGTTGCCTAAATACACTTATACACATATAAATCATTGCAATTTCGCATTATTAATACCGTACTTACACTTACCTTCGGTATAAAGGAGAGCATCTAGCCTCTGAATCGACAAGCAATCCAGACCGGCCAAAGTCTTGTCGGTGTGACTCAAGAAGGTGCCCGGACCTACGCTCCATAAATCTCGATCCCTGTCCCTCATTGACGGTTACCTAAAAGCGCAATAAATCAGTGCGTTAGTTATTACATCGTCATAAAGGGAACGGTTTCACGATTTTGATGTATGAATATCTAACATGGATAGGTTCCATGATTTATATAGCGCTGTTGGAGCTTATTATTTCAGGCGACGTTACGAAGGTAATAATTTGTGTCTGGTATATTGTGGAGAGTTTGGAGTTAGGAGATGTCATGCAGATACGCAAATTGTCAGACAGTATTTGTGCGGCATCGTAATAACGAATTAATATCATCTGGATATATGATGATTGTAAATCAAAATATTTATGTGCATTATAGGCAACCAGTTCTGCACTACAGCGTCATCTGTACGGAGGTAGGGAAGCTAAGAAATATTCTAGAGGTTCCCAAACGGGGTTTAAGTTGTTTACTGTATTAGAATTAATACTTAACTACTTTCTTAACTCATAGTATCTCATTTTATCGAAGTAAAAGTATTTTCAACCGCTACTTTTTAAGTTTATAATATTGTCAGTAAGAAACATATAATATCTGCCTCGATAAAAATTTAAATTTTCCAAGAACTTCTTTTCTAACCCTACGACTACCAGGCCCAAAATGACTTTTAAAAGTATTTTTTTTTTAACTTATAATAGAGCTAATGTACTCGTATTCACAGACCTTTCAAATAGAAGATATATCTTTATAATTTTTGAAGAAAACAACTTTTTTGATAAATTCTCTGATGGTGTAAACAATTTATATTTTCATTTGGTTCTGCGGTTCAATTTACTATTTCAACTTTATTTTTCTGGAATATATCAGGTAGTTATTTGTAAGATTATACGTTTGATTTCGTCTACATTTAGTTTTGCTCTTCATAGAAAATGGTGCATAGAAAAAATGCAATTATTTCACAGTAGGTAGCGTTGATAGTAGAAGAAATGAACGATATTGAATACGATAGTGAGTACACATCTTTTAATGATGGAGAGGTAGACGCTACTGAAGGTTTTCCTAACGATGAAAGTGACAGAAGTGTTCTAGAACAGTCTGATAATGAAGAATACGATGATGGCAAAGATTGTGTTGACGGCAACTGTTTTATCCCAAAAAATTAGTAAGTTGTCTGGTATCAGGATCCCATTTTACCTCGTCAGGGAAGACATCCGCAATACAACATTTAAACGAGAACGTTCAGCTTCAACACGTTTTGCCAAACGAGATTTTGATACCATAGCTTCTTGTTTTTTGATTTATTTTCGTAAACCTCTACTTGAAATCATCTTAAAGTGGACGAATGCTGAAGGAGAGATTGTTTACGAAAAAATGGGAAAAAAATGTATCTTTTGGGAGCTAAGGAAATTTATTGGGAGTTTTGATACTGATAGGTGTATACAAATCCCACAACGAAGATGTAACGCAACTTTGTAGCAAAAATAATGGAAGGGCAATATTTAGGGTTATAATCAGCCGAAAAAGGTTCCAAAATATACTTCACGTACTACACTTGCAACAACTTTTTTACTTCTTACAACCCTCGGAAAGTATTTGCTAAATCTACAAATGTAACAGCAGTTGGCACGATTCGTAAAAAATAAGCCTGAAAGACACTATGATTATTTCGTATTGGCCAAAGAAACGGTACTTAGTACCTTGAACGATCAGAAAAAAATTTGATGACGGTCAAAAAAAGAAACCCGAGGTAATTCTCGACTATAATAAAACGAAAGGAGGGTAACATGGAAAAAATAACACATCGTATACTGTGAAAAGGATGACACGAAGAAAGATCGCCTCTTGTAGTTTTTTACAACATGATAGATATCAGCGCCATGAATACTTACATATTGTGGCAGTTATTGAACCCAACTGTATGTAACGCACTAAAAAAGAGAAAGAACTTTCTAATCGAGCTAGGAAAGGAACTAGCAGAATACAGGAACCCGAAGCATATTCTAATACAGAGCCTCCAAGGACGAAGAAGAGATGCTCATCTTCAAAAGACAGAAAAACAAGAACAATTTGTGCACGTTGCAAAAATAAAATGTGTGGTGAACACTCTGCAGTTATATACAAAATGTACATCTAACAAATCTACTATGTCTTGAATTTTGCAATATATACCGATACAATTATTAGCGCTTTAGTGTATTCTTTTATCTTAAGTGCAATAATGTGAAATAAAATAAAGTTGAATCCATTCCTATTTGAAAATGATACCCAATTTCAGTACAGGCACATGAAGAAGCTATATGGACCGAATTGACACACACGGTTAGTAGCGATTTGCCGATTTGCTGGTAGACTGAGGGTTAAAACTGTTAAGGGAAATAATATTTCCAAATTAACATCGGTGTAGAATAGTTTTTTTATGTAGGAAGGTACTATTACCGTAAAAAATCGCACAGATCCTAAAGAACTAGGCAACTTAATCAATGTAATGTTTCAATTTTGTTAGATCCTATGGCACTTATGTTAATTCAGGCACACGCTTCGATTTAATAAGCTCTTTTACGATAATTGAGTAAGGCTTAATCAGCTAAAGTGGATTACGTCTTAACTAGTAAATTAGATTAGGAGAATACATAAGGAAATTAACACTAAGATCTTACCACTTTACATCTCAGTTCCCCGTGTTATGTAGTAAGTAATTTAGAAGGATAATGTATTGCATTTCTAACAGTACAGTATTTGCTAATGTTAAAAGATTAGCTTATGTTTTATTCGGAAAAAGGATGATATAAACTAGTGCTGCAGATATCCGACAAAATTGAGATCCGGATATCCGGATCCAAAACTATCCGGATATCCGAATCCTTGGATCCGGATCCGCTATCCGAAACTTCGGATCCGGATCCGCTATCCGATACCTCAGATCCGGATCTACTATCCGAAACCTCGGATCCGGATCCGCTATCCGAAGCCTCAGATCCGGATCCGCTATCCGAAACCTCGGATCCGGATCCGCTATCCGAAGCCTCAGATCCGGATCCGCTATCCGAAACCTCGGATCCGGATCCGCTATACAAATTATTATCGAACAACGAATGGTAAGTAGGAATTACAATTAAATTAATTACTATAAAGTAATTACCATTAAATTAATTACTATTAAAGTAATTAGTAATTACCATTCAGTTGTTCGATAATAATTTGTATAGCGGATCCGGATCCGAGGTTTCGGATAGCGGATCCAGATCTGAGGCTTGGGATAGCGGATCCAGCTGAGGTATCGGATAGCGGATCCGGATCCGAGGTTTCGGATAGCGGATCCGGATCTGAGGCTTCGGATAGCGGATCCAGATCTGAGGTATCGGATAGCGAATCCGGATCCGAGGTTTCGCATAGCGGATCCGGATCTGAGGTATCGGATAGCGGATGTGGATCCGAAGTTTCGGATAGCAGATCCGGATAGTGGATCCGGATAGCACTTAGATCCGGATATCCGGATAGTAAATTATCCGGATCCAAAATTATCCGGATCCGGATAACAGCTCTAATATAAACCATCTGAAAAAGTAAACAATTAATAGAAATTAAAGCTTATAACGATGTCGCTGCACAGTAGAGCTCTATCCTTTAATTATTGACATAAACTACGTATTTACAAAAGTGCAGAAAAAGTTGTTGCTTTTATTTGTTACAGTAGTACAGTAAACATTTCAAAACCAAGGAACTATTAGCCGAAGGCCGTATTAAAAGATCCTCTTTCTCACTGCAGCTATCAGAAGCGCATCTGTTGAATAAGATATTATTTGCATATAGTAAGCGAATTGTGAACAGTGCATTCATGTGCGTCTAAAGTTCATAGTGCGTCATTATTTTTTGATCGCAAAAAGTGAATACTGTATGTCCAGGCATTGATAAATTGATGAATGTATTATTTTTCGTACCGATTTTGGACTTTTATAGCGAACTACCCAAGCGCTCTATAAAATCCACAAAGCTGATTGGCTTAGAAATCGAGCCTGAAGTTGTTTGTTCCGTCCTCCTTGAATAATATTTTTTTTTAGATTTACATTTTTATCTACGCGTTTGATCTACAAACAAAGAAAGAATTATTAGATTATAAAGTTTTTCGAATTAATCATTGGAACATAGACTACTCTATTAGATACTTTAAAAATTTTGAAGACCCAACTTACTTCATCATCTTCAGAACGGAAAGTAGTTCTGTGCGATTACCTACGTCTGTCGATTTTTCTTGGTCGAACGGAATAAGTTGCCGCACTATTGACCGCGTCTCGATGGACTTATCTTTTCCAGAGTATGAGCTTGGGAGAGCACGCCATCCGATATTTCCTCCTGATATAAGATTAATGCTGGCTTCAATTACCGAGCACGAGATATTTAGTTATATTAATATCGGACGGTGGTGCTGCAATCTATCCGCTAAGGTTCGCTTTATTTGTTCTTTTCATTATTAATAGCTTACGCGCGAGGAGTCCGCTAATGTCTTTTCTCTTCGAACAGTATGTGGTTACAAGTATTTACTTATGTATTTCTTCTATATACTGCATAATATACAGTAGAACGATAATTGGTAATCAATTAATCGCTTTTTTGTAATTATTGTTAATTGTACCCTACTGGGCTTTCGTAAGAATAATGATGATAAAAAATATACAACCTGAGTCGAAAAGAACCAGAGCAAATTCCACAAGTGCTTTACAAACATGAAAATAATGTTATTCATTTATTTCTAAGTTATAGCACAATCTAAAAAAACTAATTAGGGTTCTTATGAACGATCCAAATTTACAGTTATTTTCAAGTTGAGCCGTTCAAGTAATGTAAAACCACCTTTTCTGCTCAATATACCTTACTGATCTGAAGATGATGCTGAAGAGATTTTCTTTTGATTTTTCTTGCTGGTTGGAAAAAATTGGTTTCAAACCTTCTTTGCAAAATTTTATTGCACCGACAGGAGTAAACATTCAGAAAAATCATTGGAAAATTTAATAGACTTTGTTAATACTGTTGAATGATTCAATCGGATAGATCTTCCCTGAAATTTAACTTCCAATAAAGATTTACTCGGAGGAGAATTGGATTGGCCCACAAAAAATAAAAAAATTAAGCTGCATTAAACGGGAAGACAAAATAGTGGTATAGTCCACTATGCATCCGCCAACGGAATTTGGCGTTACCCAGAGAAAGGAAACAGATGGCAACGTAAAATAAATATTGTCCAAATATAGTCTCAGACTACCGAAAAAAGCATGAGCTGCGTCGACATAGTTGATATGCTTAAATCCTATGGCGCACCTCCTTATTGTGATGGACCAGTAAGAGATTGTCGTAATAAAAATTATACGAACTACTGGATTAAAAGAGATGCGGCAGTTACTTCGCCAAAAAGGTCACCAGACTTAAATTCTCTAAAAAAAAAAACCTGCAAATAGAGAACAGTTTGTGGGGAGGATTGTGGATGTCGCAGAAACTATTCGTGATGATCCTGTGACTGTTAACAGAACCACAAAATAGAAAATATCCGGAATCAAATAATCAAGTCCTGGCGTCGCGTGCATCTATAGTATATTCTCTATTCTGTGGCTGAACTACGTCTTCAATTTTAAGAAGATCTCGAATATGTTTGCAGCAATTGGGCAGTTATTTTGAACAATTAATTCAATAAAGCCTAACTTCTATTTAAATGATGATAAGATTTGTTTTGTAAAGTGGTACTTAATACTTGCATTAGTAGGGTTATATCAAAGGCTTGTAGCTCAGTTACAAAAGAATTTTCAGCAATATATTCTTAAGGTGCGGCAGTCATATGGGACACCATGTAATAATAATAATAATAATAATAATAATATATATTTGATGTCCAACAGGTCAAATTGACCCAATTTGAGGACACCTAAAAAAGTACAGAACTATACAATTGTGTGCATATACAAAATATGAAAAAATAAGGTACAATAAACGCTAAATTTGAAAAACAAACTGAGAATGTAAAATTAAAAAGGAATGTAATAATAAAATGACAGCACGGTTAATGAAGGATGTCCTTGGCATTTCCCAATCTCATCATAGTACTTATCGGTGCTCGCTTCAAAGTGTTGGTTTTTGCCAATGGAAGTCTGAAGTTGGTTTCTATCCTAGTGTTCACACGTGGTACATAAAATGCAATTTTCTCTAAGAGATATGAACAATCAATTTTGCTGTTTAGTATTTTAATTAAAGTTTGTTCACACAATGTATTTCTTCTATCCGTTAGGGAAAGCATAGCATGCTGTTCTAGTAGCTGATATTGTGAAATTCCTCTTTCTGGGTAGATTCCATCTTGTTTGAAACTAAGAAATTTTAGAAATTTGCGGTGAACACGATCAAGTTGTAATGCGTCACAAGCATATATGGGGTACCAAACTAAAGCAGCATACTCTAATTTACTGATAACGTGTGCGTAGTACAAGGTCTTGATGAGGTTTATGTCGGTGAAATAGCGGGATACGCGCATTAGAAATCCCAGTGATCGTAATGCACTAGCACATTGCATCTCTATGTGATGTTTAAAAGTAAGTCGACTATCAAACACCACTCCCAGATCCTTAACTTCTGATTTCCTCTGTAAAGGGGTGCCATTCATAGTATAGTTGGATATAACAGGAGATACTAGTCGTATATAGGATATAATAGAGCATTTGCGTACGTTCAAATGAAGTTTGTGAATGCGACACCAGTTGACAAACACATTCAGATTTTCTTGTAGTTTTGATACATCGTTGTTAGAGGAAATTTCTGCATATAATTTTATGTCGTCTGCATATGCTAATACTGGACAGTTAAGAGTGTGCAGCAATTCATCGATGAAGATGTTAAATAATAGAGGACCCAGATTCGAGCCTTGTAATGTATATATTGTGTAACTTACTTAGAAGAAATCTAAGTAGGATTGTTAATATAATAACTGTGTTTGCAGATGAGATTTTATTGTATATTTTTGTTAAAGTTGAATCTATTAACTCAACAAATAGGTCTTCGAATGAAACTAGAAATCCACAAACTTCTTGTTGCAAATTAATAAAATTCTGTAGCGATCGGGTAAAGATTATTTTAAGGGTTTAATAAAAACTAAAGAAATATATTAATATTAACTCTAAATAAGTGCTATGAGTAAAATTGTTGCAAAATTAGTAGAAAGTACTAAGATATTTTTGCTGTGTGCTTGGTAAAGTCTACACGTCTAAACGTAAACCTTTTAACTCTTAAAAGTCAGGGAGCCTTCTAAAACAAAAGCAAATAAAAACAAACACGTACAGGAAATGGAGCATCCATTCACTTACATGGCAGACCTGACCGAATTTTGCCTCTACTAAATTAAAACTGTCCGGCTACTCCCAAATCAACCGGTTTTCCCATACACCGTCCCCATGCAACATCAAAGACGAAGAACAGGCTAAATCAGCTGGTCCGCGAGAAGGAGGTCAAAATTCACGCGCTCGGTCAATCGACACCCCGGGCTGTGCATTCAAGTTCAAGATATCTGCTTACGAAACCGATTTACTGTTACGCGTCGCAGGCGTCTTCAATGAATCGAATACAACGTGAGAAAGCTGGTATTACTATTATTACGAATGTCTATGTTTGGTCACCCAGGGAGATTTAGAAATATAGAAAAGACATGTATTTATGTATTTATCATTTGACTACCTTCATATTTATATGTAGGTCTTGGTTGGTATTGCTGGCGCCTTAAAGGTTGTGTATACGACATATACATCGCTGTATTAACGTATGTCTCAAAAGTTTTGGCGCAAAATATAACCCTATAGAAAAAATAAAAAAATATCAAAATATCCGGTTAGCTTTGCGAACAAAAGTAATCCAATGACTTGTCATTTTAATGACAGTTCAGCTACCGAAATCGATTGCGTTGTAATGGCTTATAAATTAGAGCTTAGAAAAAGCATTTATAATTTAGTTAGTCGAAACTGTCAGGAATGAAATTGGACAGTAATTGAGAAAAATTTAACGAGGTTATGGTGTTTTCAAGGATACAATTTCCAGTGAACTGAAGAGAATAGATGTAAAATATCTCAAAAGACAGAAATGTACTAAATATACGCTAAATCAGTTAGCTAGAATACCGAGATGTTGCCGAGCACTCATTTTGCAAATAACAGTCATCGCCATAAAGATGAAATAGTATTTTAATACACAAGTGTCACAATGACGTTTATGTAATGTACAAGTTTGAATAACGAGCCGCGTAGCAGCGAGAGATTCAAAGAACAAACATTACAAGTCATTGTGGCACACGTTTTTTACAGTATTTTTTTCTAATTTGCACATTAATTGCCTATACTGCGTTCCGGCAAGAATCCTCCGTTGGTGCGTTAATATCTGATTACAGCACAGCGTGCGGTAATATTCATATCAGCACTGCGTCATCTTTTGTTTTAGCTTTAATGCAACGTCCAATTAGAAAAAGTACTTTACTCCAAGTCCAAGTAATTCTGAAATGAAAGGAAACGACCATTTTTGCACCGACAACGTAGAAGAATGTCCAGGTAATATAAAATACAAGCAAAAAGCCAAATTTACTGACAAAGTGTCAGTTTAGTGTAGAGATTTTCATTTTTTATTTCGGACGAGTTAGAGGCGAAGCTTTAGACAGTAAAAGTTATATTTTTTTTTTTTTTTTTTTTTGCCAGGGGAAATGCATTATGCACGCCAAGTGCTTGATTCAATCACACTTGGTGTGTGGGACTCACACCCACTAAAACCCCTCATGCTGCCCTCGTACGGAAACCTGGAAACCATGAGTACATATATCATCAGGTACCGCCGGCTGTCTATTTCATCTTATGCTACACCCCTTTGTCTATGCCGTTCCTCGGTTTCTTTGCTACTCATAATGTTTCTGCACATATTTGCAATTGCTTTCCAGTTTCTAACGGACCTAATCATTAGCAGGGCTATGTTATCCGGATTCATTTGCTCTCCGATAGTTGCATTCGCAGCTCTTCTGGCCTCGTTCCATCTGTCACAGACGAAGAGTGTATGTTCAGCGGTGTCGCTATATCCACAATATATGCAGCTGTCGTTATCGTCTTTACCGAACCTTTATATTAACAATTACTTAACAAAATTGATTAATTTTATCCACCAGAATCATGCCCAAGACGTTATACTTTGACCGGACTTATTATGCACGCGAAACTCAAAATTGGCCGAATGCTCACAACATACCTTTTGTGCCGAGAAAGACAACTCCTCAAAATTACAGTAGGCTCGGCCCATTGGAAGATTTCTGGGCTAATTTGTCTCAAAAAGCATATGGTGGAGGTTGAAAGCCGAAAACCAACAACAAGACGGCGGATTTTTAGAAAAAATCAAGAGATTGATATTGAAACGGTCCAACGCTGGATGCGAGATGTTCCTAGAATACTGCGTATTGTTTATGACTATGATCCTTTACATTTAATTTAAAATAACAAATTTGTTGTTTATAAAGCTGTTAATTATATCTGTTCTGAAAAATTATCATAAAACCATTTTTACTTTATATAATATTCTGAAGAAATTTGTGCCGAAACTTTTGAGACATACGTTATTGAGTTTATAAAATTGTGTTTGTGGCATTACAACACTTTAGAGTGGTTATAGAATTATCGCATATCATTTTCTGACGTGCATTTCCTACACCGATTAATTACTGCCTTTGCTGACTGAGAAATTACACGGCGATCTATGATGATTGTTTCTCTCATTACATTTTGCAATTCGTGTATGTTTGGATATCTTGGACTGTGTACTCTGTCTTTTAGATATCCCACAAGAAAGGATCCATTGGAGGAACGTCAGGAGATCGTGCATGTGAATTAACTGGTCCCCTAGTATGTACCAATCAATTTATTTCTATAAATTTCTGTTTAGGACCTCAACTGTTAGTGCCAAATTATGTGTTAGAGCCACATCCTGTTAAAGATGAAAAAGCTGCTTTAACCAAGTTTAAATTATCTACGAAATCATCCAATACAGATCGTAGAATGTCAATATATCGTTCTACAGTAAACGAACCTTAATAAAAGTATGGACCAACTATTTTATTATTGTAAATGCCGCACTAAACATTGCAACTAAAGCGATGTTGTGGCCTACGAGGTATTGGTAGAAAAGAATTTATACTGCTCCAATGATGCATATTTTTTATGTTGCACATTCCATTGTTTGAAAAGTTTGTCTCATCGCTCCATAAATTGTTTTAAAAACTGCGTAAAAAACATCATTATTCCTTCAAAAGTCTTTTTTAAATAGCAGTACACAACAGGCCTCGCAGAACTGTCAAAATAATTTCGTTATATTGCAAAACTAGGCAACCAAAGTTGCGTCGATTCCTACTTTGCTAAACAACAAAGTTTTAGCTGTTATATCGAATCCATCATTATATGAGTCATAGGTCTTTTGTTTTTCATTTTAAGGGCGTACTGTTATAACGATATTGCATGCAAAAACTGGTTTTCTGTCAATTGGTAACAAATGATCCATTTAAAAGGACAAAATTATCTGTTTACACGATTGTAATCAGCGTGCATCTTTGATAATTTAACCAACATCGCAGCTGCAATGTTAACAAAGTCAGCAATAGTGTGCCAATAACTTCGAATATACCTACATTATTACGAGTTTTATACAACAACGTTTATCGTAGTTTTGTTGCAATTCATTTGAATATAAAAAGATGTGTCTAAGTATGTAGGATTCTCGTGAGTTGCGTGACTGTGTCAGTGGACCATCAGACTCCGTAAAAGGAGGCAAGCGGGTGAAGTTCATTGTAGAATGTAATTTTTAAACTAGTTTCAATTAATACACCAAAAATGTACCAATATTTCACGCAAATTTCAATAATTCGATCCAGAAGGCCGTGCTGTTGAGCACATGTAGAACTGTATAGTCCCCGTCACGATATTTTAAAATGACATCAATTCGTACTAATGGAATTATAAGGGTTATCAAACGTTTACAGTATTTGTCTATTGGGGGTATTCCGAAAAAGGGGCTTACAGGTGCTGTGTTAAATAATTCAATATTAATAATATAATCAATATAATTAAACAATAATTTATAACCAATCTATAGTTACTGCACGAATAATTCATTAGTTTAAATGTAAAGTGCAATCTTATAAAATGTAATTAAAACCCGTTGTTGTTGTGATGTTATTTAATAATGTTAAGGTTGGTACAAGGATATAGGAGAAACGATTTTAGGGAGGGAGCGATGTTCACGTTACTTTTGTTTTTGGGCTGTATGATGGATGTATGTCCGATCTAGTATAGTTTCCAATATATCGTTTGTGTTACTACAAATTTGTTTTATTGAAAATACATAACACCCCCCATTAGATAGATGCTGTAAACGATTATCATTCACAGGTAAGCACAATAGCGAACCCTTATAATTCAATTAGTACGAATCGAGGTCATTTTAAAATATCCTGACTGCGAGGGTTAACTTTTTTGTTATTATATACTGCTACGAAACTTGTAGATATATTCTTTAAATTCTAAATTAAATTTTATCAGGTAAACAACTGTTTAATTTTACTAAACACCACCCAGAGTCATCTGTAATGCTCTCAACAACTTCAGAGTTAAAGCAGATCTCAAGTGATAGAAGGCAATGATTAGTAATTCTGCCTCACTCTAACGATTTCACGTCCACCCTTAACGAATATTATTCAGTAACCCTCGGGACGTGGAAGAGGTATATATAGCTCTGGCCAATACTCCTTATAACACCCAATATAGCATCTAACTGCTTCTTAGGATTTCGTAGTTTCCCCTAAAAGTTCACCCAACTGAAAAGCCATTATTTAGAAAACGGATAGTTAATTATGATGGTCGAACCAAAGGCTGGCGAAACGGGGATCAAAGGAACTGTTGCTTTCGAAAAGCCAAGACAAACCAATCGAAGTTGTTAGTGGTTTGTGGCGGATTTAATTATATTATTAATGGAAAAAAGATTTATCCAGGAAGAAAACCTATTTCACCCCGCAATCTTTCCTGTTACTTTTGCTTTCGTCCATCTGTTCGCCACCCACAGCCGAGCGCGGGTGGCGAACACCCCTCGAAGAAATACGCGTTTCCCAAACTACATCGACCACCTACCTAATAAGATAATAAATTTCACTTAGAACACGATTAATCTTCGTATCAAGCGCACACGGGCAGTTATTCCTTATCTGCTCGTGTCAATCGTCTTCGCAGTCATCCTCTCCTGGCGAACAGACGTGGAACATCAGAACGCGATGACACGACGCGATCTCGAAGGGCTGAACCGTGAAAAATCTAGCCGACTACGCGCAGCGCGGGTCGGTCGCGCTGTGTTGCTGTTGCGTGTGGGAACGTTCCGAAGGTACGAGAATAATGATAAATTATCGATGCACATATATGTGTATATGGACAGGAAATATTTCGATCATTGGCCGCCTTTGACGTTACGAATAAATAAGGATACCGTAATATCGATATGATAATAAACGATCGCGTGACTCATTGTCGAGGTACTCAGTTTTATAATCCGTACAAGTTGGAAAAATCGTATCTTGTATTGCACTTTTTAAGTGTTACTTAGTTAAATCGGACCCTGGAGAGATGGAGAAAAAATATAAGCGAATTAGACTGGAAAAAAAATGATTTTAACAGAAGACGAAGACTATGAGATTGACTATTGCATGGCCAGAAAACTAATTGACAGATACAAACTGTTGAGTTTAGAGCACAATTTAGAAATACAACAAACAAACACTTAATGGTTGTTGGAGGAAAAGACAAAGATTTAGATATCGAAGGATGTATGTACACACATTTATGCCCGGTTTTTCAGTATTGGTTTAAATATAAGTTCAGCTGAACCTTAAACTTGAACTTAAACCATGAACTCAGTCGGTCGGTTTCCGAGTGCGTTCCCTGAACTAGTTCAATAAAACCAGAAAATGTGTTTAGTTTCACAATGTTGGTAGGCGAGAATAGAAGTCCTTTAAAATATATAGGATTGGCGACAGTGGGTGTTGAATATGATAGCCAATGAAATCACAGCAAAATTTGGAATTTCTAAATTTAAACATATTAACTGTATTACCCATACAGCTTCATTTATTCCTTAACGAAGTCGGTACTCCTTTTCAAATAAATTATATCTAAAATGTCAGAATCACCATCTAGAAGAGCCGCTAATTTGACATCAGAAGGGATAGACATGTTAATTGATTTAGTCAAATCTAAAAAAACATGATGTTCAATATAATTAATAATGTCTTCGTCATCAGAAGATTCCAAAAAATTCATAATTTTTATTAATATCGGATTGACGTCAATTAACATAAACACCTATTTTAAGGTTATGTTCAATTTGAGCGGGATATTAAAGCTTAAGCCGAGCACATCACTCCGCTCAAGTTGAACCAAATTTTTTATTCGGTTTAAGGTTCAACTAGTACTGAAATATGGTTTTGAGGGCTGAACTTGAACTTAAACTAAAAATCGAGTTTAAACCGATACTGAAAAACCGGGCATTAGGCGTATAGAATATAAATATTTTGGAGTGGCACTGAGATACACGAAAAGATAAAGATCAGAGAAGTGATAATTAGATAACCACATCCTAATTTATTGAATCAATACCTAACAGGAACAAAAAAAAATTCATCCAACAACTTCAAGCCTTTAAGGTCAAGGCCAGACTCTTGGGCAATGGGTTCTTCTTCAGGAGAAAATTAACTTTTCCAAAGATCAAATGGTTATGTGCAAGCTCAAGCAGTAATTCCTTGGTTCTGACATAATTAAGTGAAGTGCCCTCTTCCTATTTATATTGGACTTTCTGATTTATCCAGATTGCTGTTTAGTTACCGTTGGCGTTATGCCAATGGTAAATCCTGATCCCTGCAATAGCTCCACATCACTTTTTCTCACAAGAATGAGCGAGCGCCCAGATATCCAGATTAGAGATAGATTATTAGACGGTCCCAATATATTATTGAAGTTGTTTTTACAGCTCTTAATCAATTTGGAGTTGGATTCAAGCTGCTGTAGTGCTTTCAGCACCACCGTACTGTCACTGAACATTTTTATTGATTTGTGCCCTGATGTTTTGATTCAAAATCTTTCTACCGCATGTATCAATAGCATAGATTTCAGCCTGAAAATTTGTTATGTGCTGTCCAAACTGTGGTATTTCTGTCTGTGGGACTGCGACAAACTATTCCTGTACCCACACTCTGTTCTATTTTCGAACCGTCCGTAAACCAACAGGTGGTAAGTTCAGAAGTGTGTCTAAAACGAATGATGAGGAAGAAGAGATTGCTCCTATATATATATAAGTGTTGCTGTGGCTCTATTTTGTTGCGTCTTCTGTCATCATGCTATTGTTATATAGGTAATGGTGTCCAATGGACCAGTTAGTCATTATAGCGAATTTGACATACTGGAGACTATAGATTGTATGGTACAAAATCCGTGGATTAGCCTGCTTGATATGCACACTTTTTCTCATATTTTCACAAAGAAATGACGTCAGGCTAATTGGACGAAAGCAAGCAGTAAATGAGATGTAAAACCACGCAATCACCGTGGAAACCACGGCGATGATAAACCACCAAACTCTTCTCATAAATTAACATCCTTTTTAAAAACAACTGGAGTAGAAAAAGAGTGGCAAGTATTGACTCAAATTATATAATTCGTAGGTCAGCTTTACAGAAAAATGAAGTCATAGTTGTAGTAACACTGCGTAGGCTTTCACGACTGATATAACTGCTACTGATAGAGTAAAATTACTTTCCGAAAGTAATTTTACTCTAACTTGTTAAAACTTTTGCTCGACGTTTCGCTGTTCATGCTGGACAGCTTCTTCAAGATAACTGAACTGATTCTCATTCTTCCGATATACGCCCTTGATGCATTCAACCGTAAAGTTCCCGCTTCACTGAGTGTGACGGTCCTGCGTAGAAGACTCTTCCACGTGTTACGAAAGTGATACCCTTCTTCTCTATCTAGAAGTCTTATTCTTTTCTATTTCTATGGTCTCCCTAATGAGTATTTTTCCGTAGTTCTTGGTCTCTTGCCTTCTTGTTTGTCTCTCAGCATTTACGTAGGAGTGAGGAAAACCATGAACACCTCACTCTGACAGCAGGCCCTGGGATTCGAACCCCGTGGCTAATAGCCAAGCGTGGTTGATGGGGTAGTGGCTTGCACACTTGGCTAATAGCCAAGCGTGCAAGCCACTAGACCATCAACCACGCTACTCTATTTCTTATATGTAGGTACTTACTATTTATATCAAATTAAATACTAATTACTAATAAATATTTAATTACTAAACATTTAAATAATTAATCACCTATATATATTGACTAATTATTGCCAATATTTATGTGCACTTAGTTTTCACCGTGTATAATTCTCCGACTTGATCGACTCTGCTATCCAGTATTAATTATGGCTGTCAGCTGTCACCAATCCGCGCCGTATTTTAAAATGTTCCACACTATTTCTAATACTTTCTCGGGCCACCTTGACGCGTTCGGAAATCTTCTGTTCTGTTACGTGAGGAGAACGCAATATTCCTGATATTTCGTAACTGAACTTCGTTGTGTGTCGTTGGCGCCCTCTATGAGCGGCTATTGAAAATACAAATCAAACTGGCGCGCGTAACAATATTAATAACGATTAATTAGTCGTTATTAATATTGTTAGTAACGATTAATAGAAATAAAAAAGCCAAATTAACATCTATAATTTATCATACTGAACCAAAAACAAGAAAACACCAAATACTAAATAAAGGCTAGAGTAGCTTGAGTGACGTAAAAAGTAAACGCAATTTAATACAACATACAGTCTGGTTTTCATATAAAAGACTTTTATCTCAATTTTACATATAGTTTTACACATTTAGTTTTATTTATTTAATCTGTAGTCTACTTGTCCTAGATCCAAAACATTCGTTACTCAAGCTTATTAAAATTTATTATAAATTCATTTCTTGCGATATTTTCTCAGCTAGTTTGTGTAATTTAAAAAAAAAAAAAACGCATGTACCTTTAGTAGACATAAGGGTCATTCATGCATACATACTACATACATACCAAACAAGCATATCTACATCATACTCGTTATAAAACCATATTTATTGCCAGTTTATTTTCGTTGCGTGAAAGGAAAGAAACATTGCTACATGCACATAAATATCCACTTAACATTCGTTACGTTTCTTGCTAATTTGGGAATTTGTACGTTTAACGTACCTGTTGACACGTTCACTATTATAAACTGCATTAATAATTTACAAAAGTAAAAGCAAATTAAACCCGTTATACTGCAAATGTATATATGGCTATTATCATATACATTTGTGTCGCCTTCAAGAACGCTTTCGCAATTATTATCCCTATATATATATATATATATATATATTAAACCGTTGCGTGCTTTTCATATGGTTTTATATAGTTTCTGGATAGAAGTCCATTACCTATTAAATTGCTTGCTACTTGTATAAATATTTTGTTTTCTGTTGATACCGCCAGTCAATGAGGTCAACAGAACTTGAACATACAGAGTACTCATAATAGAGTTCACAACAGCCCAACGTAACCCTACCTGCATACAAACTTAGCGTATCCTCTAGTACGTAGTTAGAGGGTAGTAGAATAAAGTTGTTTGTGACCGTTATGTTCAGCCTGGGACGGTCGTTCAGGTCAAAATTCTTAAAATCGACCTTACTACTGGCGGCAAGTGTTCGCAGACTGACTGGAGGGCGCCACCCACTTCAAAACACCATCGCCCTATAAATCTTTTTGGGCGTAGGATGCGACGTACAAGGATGCGCAAAAAGTAAAGTAACTCCTCTTTCCAGAAGTGAAGAAAACGCAAGCGTAAAATAATAATAATAACAGAGCTTTGTTAAGTTCAAAAAAGGTAAAGAGTCCCAGTTGACTATATGATAATTCCAAATAACCGTCGAAAGCCAGTCTCACAATGGTCATTTTCTTGGCTCAATGCGCTTATAATTACGATTGAAAATTTCTTAATAAATCGATGATTTATCGCCTCCAGAACTTGCAATTCATTATCTTTGGTCAAAACTGGCTTCGTTCTAACTCTTTATGTAAATCTATGGAACACTCATTGAAGCGCACGTGAATTTGGGTGCGCTCTGCCATATATCAGCGTATACCAGTGAACAACGGCGCCAACAAACATTCTCTAAGAATAAACACCATGCCAACCATTTCTTCTTGAGTTTGAAGCATATTCGCAGCATTTATCAGAGAACAATGTGTTCTGTCAGTTTATTCTTATTTTTACTGTTCGTTTTGACAATTTCACTTCTTTTGTTATATCATGACAGACTCGATTTCGGAAAGAAACGTTTTTCAGGTATTCCGCAACGATCTAATTTGGGACCTTTGCTTTCTATATTATACGTTAATGATTTATTGCAAAACTTCTCTTGTCCAATTAACTCAATTGCTTCCGCCTAGAAAGTTGAATCTGTGCAACACCTTGGGGTACTTTTTGACCATTTCATGAGCTTTGCATCACACGTTATTAAGCTTTGTTTGTATCTAAAACATTAAGATTTCTCATCCGTTCCTGTAAATCTTTCCAGAATACTCCACTTTTGAGAACATTATACTTTAGTTTCCGTTGTAAGCAAGTTGGAGTGTGCCTCGCAAGTGTGGTCTCTCCACTATGTCTGCCTTCAGCTATCACTTGAAAAAATTCAACGTCATTTTCTTAAGTACCCTTCATTTAATGAAGATGGTGTTTATCCTCAGCGAGGAATTAATTACACATCTTTATTAGACCCATATTTAATGGCTTCCTTAATTTATCGCTGGGAATACCTTGGTGCACGTTTTATTTGGAAGTTCGTTCATGGAGTCATAGATAGGCCTTTTCTTCTTGCCGCATTCCTAAACTTTCCTCTGGTTCCACTTCTTCCTTTACTTTACTCTTTTCTAGGACCAACTTGTTACAAGCCTCGCCACTGGTTGCAATGTGGCGCATATTGTTACTCTGTAATCGACAATCTGTTGGAGAATAAACGAAAATATATTGCTATTAAGTATTAATAACACTAAACTTCTAAAGCAAAACAACATCATTGACTCCTGCGTCAATCCCTTCAGACGACAGATAAATCTCTTCGCTTCCGCAAAACTGTGTTAACATTCCGCTGTTTTTGCTTCTACTTTTTCGCATATAGGGAACTTAGCCTTGTTGCCCAGATACTTTCTTTTTTCTCCAAAGTCTACAAGATTTAAACTTGCATTAATTTATTCTCTTGTATCTTTTTTCAGAACTTTTCAAACCGTGGTAAAATAAAAAACCATTCGCACACGCAAATAAATCAAGCTCAGTACACAATCGATAGAAACTCGACTCATTTCCTTTTTCCTTTTCTTTTTTCTTTAGCATTCCTAACTCAGCGTAGATGACAACGCAAAACGCAACGCAAATAAGATCACAAAGACTCATTCAACCCGGCGCACACAAAGAAACTTACACATCGCATTGCAACGAAGTCCGCTCAACCCGTCTTATTGAATCACCTCTTCTCCTTCATGTTTTTTTTTTGTGCGATTAGCTCGCGCGCAATCCCTCCGTACGTAAGGACGCACGCGGCGTGAATTATTCCGTGCGGTGCGCCTAACACCCGTAATTAAATGCACCGGGGATATAAATATGAGTTGCCGTCATGTTTACGGAGGCGTGATGTATGAACCGGCAGCGGTAATTACCGCTGAACTACTGCGGCAAGCTGCCGGAGTAAGAATCGCCATGGCCCCAGATGGATATTGACACGACCATCATCCCTTGTCTAACAGGAACTGAACCTGGTGTATTCATAAATTACAGATAATATTCGTTGTAAATTCTAGCGAGCTATGTCTAGGTCGTAATCCTTTTTTTTTGCGCGCGCACTGTACAGGAAAACGTGATAGATGGTTTGGGAAATGCGAGTGTCGTGTTCATTGCAGACTACTATTTAACATTGTATAACCGTCTAATATCCCATTCGTAATTATTAAAGACCGAGTTCCCGCAAAGTTGCAACTTTTTCTTACTAGCTTTGAAACTAGTGTTGGGTCCGCTGCGTACATGAATAAGTACAATTTTTCACATGCTACTAAAAATATGTACTGCGTAGCTATAGCGTACACTGTATATTTTGACTTTTTTGAATTGAAAACCAGATCTGTTTTATTTAAGGTTCTCTATACCTAATTTTTTGCCTAATTCTTAAAGTTTGAAATTGAAATGTCTACTATACCTCTCCCAAAAATTACTTAATTCAGAGTAGTTAGCGACTTTCAACGTTGTCCAGTATTCTACAGGTGGTTGAAGTACATAGAGTAAACTTTGTGAGTAGGTAAGCTAGGAAAGTTCTGAGCCAAAATCTCATAGGGGTCTGCAAGCACTTTTTATCCCCACCACTCCTACCTCGTCTGACTTACTATACACACAGAAGCATACACAATAAATTTTACCTACGGTCAAAATATTATTTAAATATTAGTGTAAAATATTTAAATAAAAATCATTATGTCGAAGTTCTTTACTTTTTATTTTAAACCAGGCAAAATGAGAGACTCTGAACAGCAGGGTCGTATTTACGCATGGGCTGAATGGGCTATAGCCAAGGATGGCAAAATTGCAAAGGTACACGCCTTTACTTAAAAGTAAAGTTTTTCTTTGTTTTGAATTAATTTATTATTAGTATTTATTTACCTGCATATATTGATTACACAGATTAGATTTTCCCATGTACAATTCATATCTGCAACTATTTTTCTTCGAACAGTTTCTGCTTTTCCAACGGCTAGAAACTCCCGAAAGTGGGGGGTAACAAACAAACTAAGGGCTGTAAAAATACGTCACGGGAAAGTAGGTTGTGAACGTCAGTCCCTGGATAATTTGGAAAAGCCCGGAGAATAGTGAGTAAGCCGGACGAGGGCTATAAAATGTAATAGAATATAATTACCTTAAATAATAGAATTGCTAATTAGGTATTTACAAACATATTGTGTCTCTCTTTTCCGAACAAGTACTATGAGTTCAAATTATATGTGGATAAATACAGTGTTACTCGGATCTGAAAACATTGAATTTTTTTCTTTTCGCAACACTTAGAGTAAAAAATGTGAACCCTGAAAGAAAATCGCAAATAAATGGTTACTACAATACAAGTATCGTTTTTAATTTTAAAATATTAGTTTTTGCTTTGAAATTTGTACGCATTGAAAAAGATTTGCAATTCCCGTTTAAAATTCCAATAACGTATAGATTAGAATTACCAAAAATTGGGAAATTTATTAAAAAAGAAAAAACATTAGGTATAATCTCTCTTAGTGTGTAAAAATCAGCGAATCATGTAAATTTACATAAAAATTTCTTAAAGTGCGATCAAAAGATGTACTTGTTAAAAAGAAATTGAATGTTGAAATTCAATGCCTTCGTTTGGGACAAACTTGTAAAAAAGTGAAAAATATATAAGACATCATTTTTTTACATCAATCGTTGAAAAATATTTCAAAATGGCAAATCTGCAATATTGTATTCAATGAAGAGATGCATTTTAACTGTAACTAATGACATCATATCATTTCTTGCACGCTCGACAAATGATCCATAACATTTAATCAGATAAAATATCATTTTTCCAATTTTTAATTTATCACAATTACCTTAATATACATAAACGCTTTACCTTTAATCTCGCTTTTGCATATGCATGTCGACCACTTCCTGGGTTCGTATGGTTGTTACTTAATTGAACACGAAGAGCGAAACACATCCACGTTAAGGCATGATAGATAAATGTTGCATTAACGCAATCGTGCATGATGTATAACCATATAAGTTATCAATTATCAGTGATCTCTGGTTAGCTTTTCATGTGAATACAAGTTAAGTAATAATTTACTAAACTATTGAAGAGTTTACAGAACTGTTTTTTTTTTTATACAATATTGTAAATAACCGTGAGAAAATATGTGTTAATAACAGATATATCAACTTCTTTCCAGTTATGTTATGTATGTTCGTATGTTAAATAAATACGAATTAATTTATATAGTTTCCCACAAATCCTCTCTACACAAACGCAAAGCCCACGACGTTAGATTAAGACACGAACCTCCACTTCAACTCACAATCTCCAGATAATAAATCTGGACCACTATTTTTCGTACTGCGTCACCTCCGCGCTAATCACAAATACACACACACATTCCTGTCGCGTATATGCAGCTATCGCTTTAATGAACACTTCGCCTAAGTGCGCATTGTTAATGATTTTATCACGTTCACGCTAAGTAGCCGGAGAAAGAAAAACGTTAAGTTGCTGCTGTTGCTTCTTTGTATACCGCATATTCAAAACGGCCTTTATTTCCATCACGTGTGTGGGAGTAGCGAAACAGAACGTTTGAATAATGGAGAATTCAGTAATTGTATACCTTTACGGTATCTTGCGTAATGGCGTTAATGCACTTGAAACTAATCCAGGAACAAAGGCGTGATAATTATCTCCGTTAGACAAAGGATGTGGTTGTTATATCTACATTAGACCAGATGATGCTAAAGGAATTATAATAACAAAACACGTGTATATTGGTTAGGTATATCGCCAAAAAATAATAATAGTTGGTAGTAGTATCAATGAATATATATTGTTACGAAACTTTAATTTTAATTATATTTTTTACAATTTAAATAACTGTTTCATTCAATTAAATACCAAACTCTCTAACAAATTCACTAATAAACCAGACCTCAATTTGCAGGTGGCGCTGCCTTTTAACATATGATCTCAGGTGAGTAGGTTCATTTACTATATAAAATAGATCATTGCAAATATTTCTTTTATCTTTATTCACACCTAAACCAATTTTGTCGTTTAAAATTATGTGGTCCTCAAAGATCACGCAGAGTGCTACAAGCCGAAGAGGAAATTTTAAATATCGTAGAAGCGGATCCCGGCGTAAGTACAACAACCCTCGCGCGGGAAGTAAATGTGTGCCGAGCTACAGTACATCAAATTTTAAAAAGGAATTTACTTCATCTGTATGATATTTAACGCGTGCAACGATTAACGGACTTGCGGAATTGCCTTCTGTGAGTGATTCCAACGCCGAAAAGTTCGCCAACCGGATCTTGCGTCAGTAATCCTATTGACGGACGAATATACGTACATTTACCAATGATGGTATCTTAAATTATTACAACATTCACCACTGGGCGTATGGAAACCCCCATGATATTAACCAAGGCTCCTCTCAAGTTAGGATATTCGTCAATGTTTGGGCAGGGCTAATAGGCGATCAACTACTTGAACCACATGTACTCCCAGCGCGGTTAAATGCGGAATCTTATTTACTGTTTCTACAAAATGAATTGCCTGAATACATACCATTAGCGACACGCCTACAATTATGGTTTATGCACGATGGAGCACCCGCGCACAGTAGTAGGGTTGTTCAACAATTTTTAAACCGGACATTCCCACATTGGATTGAACGTAGAGGTAACATTCCGTGGCCAGCCCGTAGCCCCGATCGAAATCCACTAGACTTTTTCTGTGGCGATACATGAAAAGTTTAGTGTATGATCGTCGCCCTGATTAACATTATAATGGCTTATAATTAGGTATTAGTCAAGATCTGTCTGAAGTCTGAACTATTCTTGATGATTTTCAAATCCCTTTTCTACATGTTCGAATTTAAATATTGCTTAAATGAAGTATTGCGAATTCATTCAAACGGTATTTAACCAGATCAAGGTCCAAAGACGGCAGAAACGCAAAATAGAGTCTGGTACTGGCTTGGAACTGGAGATTTTACGTAGACCTTATTCTCGAGAAATTAGCCAGAAGCATTATTTAATAATAGGTATAGGTATAGATATTCACAATTAATGTTGTTGATGAAATTGGTTAATGCTTAGCCCCCTTAATGAAGATGATGGAGTTTAATTGCCAGCAACGCGACTATCAACAAAACTATCTCACAGAATTGTCCAAGAAAAAAAATGGTCAAGTTTTCAAGTCAGTGCAAAAACCCAATGCTTTAGACTAAATTTGCATTTGACTAACAATAAGCTAAACACGTTCTGATGTCGTTCCATCTAATATCTAAGTAATAGTCGTTCCATGTTTACCATTCATTTTTGTTTGTTTGACAAATAGTAGGACGTATCTAATTCATATTGTTCTTTTTACGATATAAAGTAAAAATCTAAATTAATAATACTACATTCTATATTATATTAAAAATTATGCATAAATAAAAAAAATTGGTCTATTCCTATGGATTCTAATCAAAAATGAACTCAACAAACATATGTTTTCATATCCCATTGTTGGTAAATTCCTTCTTGTGACATTGATGCATCTAATTATGAAATTAATTTCATACTGTGGGAATGGTTTCAAGGGAGATGTTTAATCTATGTTGATTTTGAATTGGGACATACAATCTCAAAACCAAAGATATGTGTATACCTATATATAATTATAGCATTTGCGTCTATAATTGGCTGCCGCTGGTTAAGATTAATTGTTAATTAGTTCCATTCCAAATGTGTATAATTGTAAAGCAAAGCAAATAATCTTAATGTTAGAGAGATGTCCTAAAAATTATTGAATGACACTTTTTCAATTTAAAATATCATTTTTATTCTAGTGGATTTCCCGTAAAAGATAGATAGATTTCTCAAAGATAGGTGCTCAGTTACTTTGAGTATATCCAAAAGCTGCCGCTTACAAAACTTTTACCGTACATACGAAAGAATCTACTCGTCGATACACAGATATTCCTCGAACATGTATAGATCTCAATTTAGTAAGTGCATCGTTGGAAAGGAAACCTCGTGTGAAATTCTTTACTAGGTTTCAACCTCGACCTATCTCAAACGTGTTCAAATGTTTTGCTACGTGCGCTTATAGACGGGACAGGTAATGAACCGGTAAACATGTTTCGAACTACGAAAAAGAGTGTCGCGCGGGTTTCTCGAGTGAAAGAGCGCCAATTCGATCATGAGAAAGTTTTCGCGTCGTGTGCTCTTCGTAAAACTGCAATTTAATAATTTTTATTACCACTAATACAGGATTAATTCTGAATTTATATCGTTTTTTTTTTTTTGTAGCCAATCCATATAATTTTGTTTTCTCTTCTAGATTTCCTTTTTATAATTATGTTTGATTAAGTGATATAATTTAATGTAAGAAATATATTTTATGACAATGTAAATTATTAAAATCAACATAAATCAATAAATTAAAACATTTTAAAATTCTATATATACAGGCATGCACCATTAGTGTGTCATGAAAACTACCGGGATTTATAACGAAAACTACCAATACGTATTGTAATAGTTATTTACGAACCAAGTGCGTGAAATCATGTTTCGCGAATGAGTGACCAGTTTAAAGCGCGAGCCGTAGGCGAGCGCTTTATGGACACGAATTCGCGAAATGTTTCACGCACGAAGTTTGTACAATATTTTTTGTACGAGAACTATAATAATAATACATATTGTTAAATACGTTATTGTTTATGACACACTACTACTAATCTCTTGTGATATTAATTAAAAAAAATTGAGTTGGCAGTATTGATTATTTGAAGTGATATCTAATTTAAAATTGTCAAATTCAAAAAATTTCATACAAAATAAAAGCCTCACCAACAACATGAATTCTGATAATGAAATGCAATGTACACCGTCTGAAATTCGCGAAGCTGCCAATATTGCAGTGAATAATTTATTACCCATAAAATCAAAAAACGTATACAAAAACACTAAATTCCTAACTCAAGTTCCAGGAAGTACCAACTTTACTTTTACGCACTCGTGTTTAAAGTGACTTTTTACGCACGCAAATTGAATCGTGAAATGACAGGTTTTGATAAGCGAGTACAAAATAGTTATTTACGAACTAAGTGCGTGAAATCATATTTCGCGAATGAGTGACCAGTTTAAAGCGCGAGCCGTAGGCGAGCGCTTTATGGACACGAATTCGCAAAATGTTTCACGCACGAAGTTTGTACAATATTTTTTGTACTAGAACTATAATAATAATACATATTGTTAAATACGTTATTGTTTATGACACACTACTAATTTCTTGATATTAATTAAAAAAAGTGAGTTGGCAGTATTGATTATTTGAAGTGACATTTAATTTAAAATTGTCAAATTCAAAAAATTTCATACAAAATAAAAGCCTCACCAACAACATGAATTCTGATAATGAAATGCAATGTACACCGTCTGAAATTCGCGAAGCTGCCAATATTGCAGTGGATAATTTATTACCCATAAAATCAAAAAACGTATACAAAAACACTTATACTAAATTCGTAACTCAAGTTCCAGGAAGTACCAACTTTACTTTTACGCACTCGTGTTTAAAGTGACTTTTTACGCACGCAAATTGAATCGTGAAATGACAGGTTTTGATAAGCGAGTACAAAAAATTATTTATAAATATCCAATATAAAGGATACCCAACATGTGAACATGATTTTCAAAAAGAAACTTCAAATTATCAATTTCAAATAAAAACTTAAAATAGTCTTACTTTGAGTAAAAATTCTTCGGCTGACCTGGTATACAGCTGGAATCTTCTTATCCGTTGATTTCGGTCGATTTTTGAGATCTGGATTCGCCTTGTGTATCGATGAAGCTCTCTGTGCTGTTATCTGCTCTTCTGGATATATTAACAACTTGTCCAGATTTGTGTTATCTTGTATAAACTCGATATCGCGGTCAACACTAACACGTTCAAGGTAAGTTGCCTCTTTCTGACATGAAAGTAATTTCTAGATAAAATACTTTTCGGGAAAAATATTAATTTTAACTTTTTTAATCACAATAATTTTAATAGCTTCCTTTTACCTACGCTATTTTCATCTCTCTGTATACAAATTTTTCGACAAACTTCGTTTCTTCTTTCCCATAGATAACTTGAACTTATATCCCAAACAAACTTACGTCGTTGGATTGCGTTCGGAACTCGTTCAGCTCAACCGACTTCACGCAGTATCTCTGCAGAGGTTTCCGGTGAAAAGTAACACTATTACACTGTATATTTTGTCCAATATTAATCCTACTTCACTAATTTTACATCATTACGTCTAATAAGTCAATTACTAACAAATTTGTATGACAATTAGATTACAGTTTTCTATAAAAGCCGATAACAGGTAACTTTTCTGCTCGCTCACTAGATGTCGCAACTTGACAGATATTTTTTTTTCTACTTTAAAATTTAATTTAATTCTGAAATATTTAAGATGGGTTAAAATGAATGAAAAGAAAACTAAAATGTAACTTCAATATGCTTTAATAAATAATGCTTCACAATTCGGCATGATTGTGTTTGTTAAATTTTTAAATTATGACATTTAATTTTGATATAAAAATAACTAACATATTTGTAGCTTCTTAGTTAAATGTTTGTGTTTAATAATGAAAGTTAAATGGTTTTGTGTTTGTAATATACTATTAGATTAATTATATCACAATATGTATAAAATAAATAAGATACGGCAATATTCCGTTTCTTGTATATTGGTTATACATTATGATAGGATGTCTTTTTTCTTATGTGTACATTTAGATGACTATATTTCTATAGCACCATACTGCTTGTAGTGGCTAGTTTTTAGTTTCTGGCATTAACTGGGTGCACTAAGCGCCGAACGGCCATCGAATACTGTTCCAACCTTTGCTTTATTCCTAGCCCCTTAATACGGCACTCCTTCTAGGGACTGCAGTGCACATAGGCGTACCAAAGGCGGAGACTGTTCCTGGATGACCCGGTGAGCAGGTTTTTGTCGTCCACGATCGGCAGGGCAAATCTCGTTAAAGAAATGCTCGCCGATCCACACTACACGATTTAGTTACACGCGCTTTTAATACATCAAAAACAACCTTGGCACACAACAAAAATGCACAACCTTCACCCAAAGTGAAATTCCCGTAAAAAAAGCATTTTTTAGTAATAAAGCCCGTCAGCAATGGGGAAAGTGCATATGCCTGCCCAGCCCTATAATCCAGAGTCCATATATGCTGTCTATGATACTAGTACTGGCTGGACAATTAAGGGCATAAAACTTTGGGAGAGGCAGATAATATTGTCATTCTGACACAGCGGAAATTCAACAACGTAGTATGGGACAAAATGCAGAACGCTCTACAAGTTGTACAAGAATGAACCGAGGAGGTTAAGGCAAAGTCATGCAAAGTCATCAAGGGACCATCATAGAAGAAGAATGAAGGACTACTGAAGCTTAGTAGGAATCATCTTCGCATTAGCACGTTACTTAACTGAATATTATGCACTGAAAGGACACCTACAGAAAGTGGGGATCAACACCGCAGATACCCAATGCAAACTATGTAGTAGAACGACGCTGGCTGCATACTATATCTGGCTCTGGACGCAAAGAGACAGACAATTTTTGGGAAGCCAAAAAAGACAAGCAAGTTAGCAAGTTAAAAATGAAGTCAGAGGATTATTTAGATCTACCAGCCAGAGACCTGTATAAACTAATACAGGCCACCAGAATATTGGCCTGCCTAGCATAATTTAATGGGAGATGTAATACAAAAAGCCATAAGGATGCAGTGTTACAGGATATTTTATGTCAGACAGCTGCTACGAAATATTCTTATTGATGTTACCACTTCCAATACATTTTTTAAATTTGTTAAGATTACAAAAGGCAATCCCAAAAAACAAAGATTTTCAAAGTTAAATCTTCTATTTTAAACACGATAACAAGACCTTCTTCTTGTCTCTCCGTGGTAATGTACTTGTACTTGGTAATTCTTCTTCGATACTATAGCATTTGCAACACTTCGCTGCTGGTAATTACTTACCGAAGACGATCCAAGTACAGCGTTCGGTATGCTCGCGCCGTTGTGGTAAATCACTCGTCCGGCCACGGCCAATATGTAGGTATCTGGTACATCAGTCTCGAATCTGTACGAATACATCTCGCAGTTTGTGTATCTACTCTCTGATACGCGCTTAAAAACCTGTTTCGATGCCAACGAACCATTACGTTCGCATTATACTATCCATTCAAGCGGGAATTCGATTTGTGTGTGAGCGGCGAATTCCCTTGGCATTGTTCACACGTATCTAGTCTGGTTTGGCTGCTAGAACGAAGGAAAACTTAAAGCATTGAAGCGACATACATATCTGTCTACGATTAGACATAATTAGGTAGATCAATTTCACTGGCAGGTGGACGAATGTTTTTCGCATTTACGACTAGAACGGAATTGGTTTATTATTTAGGTTATGAAGGTTTAGAAGCTCGGCCAGATTATAATAGTGGCAGGCAAAAGAAGTCCTTAATAGGAAAAATACATTTTACTATAGTCGATCGAACTTTTTGTTAGGAAATATAAATAGTGCAGCAAATGAAATTACAGCGCTCGTTCCACACATGCTAAAGGTTGCATAACTTTTTTCTTAAAAACAATTATTTTTGTTGTTGACTGTTCTTCGCAATTATATTCTAAGTTGGCATTAGGCGTAATAACACCATAAAATGGTCAAAATAATTACTTTAGGGGTGACATCAACGCCATTTGATTTCATATTTGTTGTAATAGTTAAAGCAAATTAGAAAATTTATTATGTAATAAATCTAGCTCGACCATGTGAGATAAATTAACAACCTCTTCCTCTAAATTTAATGGGTAAAGAAAAAACTAGGTCTGGACAAGTAAGAGAATTCTGCAAATCATCAATGTACATTATGAAGGAAAGAGGTCCTAAGCAAGATTCCATTGTAGTACGCCAGAAGCAGACACAAATGTTTGGGAGGAGAAGCCGTTGTAGGATACATAATTAGCTCTTTTAGATAAATAATATCTAAACGGTTCATCCTTTGAACAGAGATCGAACCTATTCAATTTATCCAATGAGATGTTGTGATTGATTGCATCGTAAAACTGAAATGAATTCGGCGAAGAAGTTCCATGTAAAGCAACGATTTATAATCGACGCAACGAATTTCGGTTTCTCTTAATTTGGCTAAAAGTAGTTAGGATTTAAAATTTAAGTAATTTGGGTATGCAGCCAAAAATTAAATTTCTATAGAGTTTCTTTCTGAAATCCCAAAAATTTCTGCTGAAAAAATACTGCTACTTATCCCGCAAAAAGGTTCTGGCCCTACAAAAGGTATTCTGGCCCCTTTCTTAGCGAGCTTATCTGTTATCCTGTGTGTCCCGAAACCCACTGTAGGATTACCTTGTTCCTTTTGCCTAGCTCGTTTAGTTTTTCTGGACACTTCCAAACCATTTTGGAGCTCATTATGTTTGACCTCAGCGCCCTGATGACTGCTTGACTATCAGATATTATGATAAACTCTTGCTTTCCGTAGCTTCTGTCAATGTTGAACTGGACGCATCTTTCAATAGCGTGTATTTTCTCCTGGAAGATACTTGAGTACATCCCTAAGCTTTCGAAATATTTGGTTCTAGGCCCATATATCTCTATTCCACTTCCCTCTGCCGTTTTGGAGGCATCCATCTACCATTTGATGACGTTTCTATTGAGTTTCGAGATGGTGTCTTTATCCCATTCGCTCTTGGTGCTACAAAGTTGGACTTCCTTGGCATATCGTCTTGGGGTGTGCCCCAGGTTTGGTCACCTTCAGGAGGCTGAGGCCTATGCCTAGCCATTCCTTCCCCGATTACTCTGCGTGTGATCCTTTTGGCTATGCTCTCCACCAAAATGTGAAGAGGAGTAAGATTTAGGCCCACTTCTATAGCTGCTGTTGGACAGGTTCTAATTGCGCACACTACAGTTTCTTTGTTCATCAGTACATCCTGGAGTTGATCTGTCAGCTCTACTACTGTATTCTCAGTGGATTTCCTCATTTGGTAGGCAGGTGGTTTGACAGGGGTGCAACGGCGCCCGTTCCAGGATGTCTGTCCTGATATAATTTTCCACTGTTTTCAGAAAGAATTATGTTAGACTGATAGATCTTTGCGAATGCGCATGTGTAGAATCTTCCCTGCTTTTGGTATAAAAGTGACTTTGGCCTTTCTCCAAACTTCTGGTATGTATTCCAGTTCTAATCTATTCCGGCTTATCCGAATTACATGTGGTAAAATTACGTCCTCCTCTTTCTGAAGTAGAGCTGAAAAAATCCCATCTGCTCCTGGTGTATTGAAAGCCTGAAAGGTGTTTATGGCCCATTTCAGCCGGTCGCTATAGTCGTGGGTAACAAAGTTGCCCATTATTATCACCGTACATTTTTCTTACAGTGTACATAAGTACATCATTCGTTTTCTTAGTATCGCCTTGGGAAAATTAAATTTAAACCTCACAGCACCAGTCGGTCTATCTCGGTAAAGTCTCAGAGCACACCTGCGAATTAACAAAGAAACCACACGCTCCCGAAGAAGCACGGGACTCGAGTGCGGACTTTACAAAAAGAAAAGCAAAGCAAGAAACGTAAAGCAAGCCCAGACCTCCTCTAACAATCTCGTGAATATTAACGTCAGCGGCATCGCAATTAAAATTCCGCTTAATTTATTTCAGAAATCGCATTATTTGTTGCTGGGATCCGTGCGGTTGGCCGTCACGATAAAATCTCCTTCTTTCCATGGTGGTAGATGGCGACTATTAGTAGTAGTGTTCGCCTCTCTTCCTCCCCGCGACTGTTCTAGTCGCGTTTCTCCGTTGCTGGCGTGTTCGCCGTTCTAAGATGTTTGTCGCTGTTTGTTTTGCGCGTTTTGTTTCCCCGTCGATTAGTTTTAGGTGCCGCGGAAGACCTTATTTATACCGCTATTATCTTACCAGCTTTAATTGAGCCCGAACGGTCGCGAATGCGCCTGTGCGCATGTAGGTAATTTATTTTAATGGACGATAATACTTTCCATTATTCGTTTCGATATTTAATAGGCGATGAAAGAATTTATCCCGAATGCTGTGTATGTGCGAGGGTACATTAAAGCCTTCCGATTGAGAAAAATGTAAATTGAGTAGGTAATAACGTCTTGAAGTGAGTTTTATTCGAGAATTGATACGGCGTAAATGAATATCAAGAAGAAGATTTTTATTATTTATTAAAATGCGCGTCTTGCACATTCTTTCAAGTTTTATAATGACTTACATGTCACTGTCAAATTCCGATTTCTACATCCTCAGAAAAGTGCCTATACTACGTAGAAATTTGGTGCACAAGATGAGGAAGTAAAGATTTATATTTTGATTTATTTACTTATTTAATGTCCAGTGTATGTAGTTTTAGAGTTAACATTCTGTGACTTTTGCACATAGACCATTTATTACTTCGATGTGTAATTAGTGTAATTAAACATGAACCTTCGACAAAGTACGTAAATCTTTGGATACACATATAATTATATAAGACGATCGTTCCAATGATGTATTATTTTTCGTGCTGCGTAAAATTGTAGTTTGGTACAATACCAGTAATTAATACAGCTAATGTTATGAACACGTTATTTGCGAAAGAATATAAACACAGTTCTATTAAACATTTATATAGAGCAATACTTTAAACAACAACATTTCGTGAAAACCCAATCCACATCAATTATTAGACGTGTAATTAATATGTAAAACATGCACCAACATGTTATGATCTATTAAGTCAAAAGCCTTGTTTAAATTAGTATATATTACGTCAACTGGTCCACGTCGGTCCAATACTTCACCAATGAATTTAGATATTGACACTAACAAGGGAACCTCGCGAACTGTAAATCGCAGATTTTGATGAAACCTTGTCAGTTTGTAGGTCCATGGAGTGTTACTCAAGAACGCTTTCCGTTGCTGCGGAACTTTAACTTTAACTGCAATTTGGTTTTTTTCTGAATAACTTTTAAACGGTAAAAGATAGAAAAAAAGTTTCAACGGCGAACTTGTACCGTTTAGTCAGCCCTTTCGATTGGTATAGATATTTATATACAGAGTGTTCCAATAAACGCGGAATGACGTATGTTGTGCTTATTTTATCGAATTTCAGAAATCGGTTATAATAGCCTTTTTTGTGATTAAATAATCTAGAGAAATGTAATTTAAAATGTTATACAGGGGGTCCACAAAAATATAAATTTTAGCATATTTTCTTATTCTAAGGAGATACTCTGTATACTGTTATGTGGCTGCATTGTATGTCGAAAATCAGTGTAAACTTATATCAGGCGCTAAATGGTTATATGTGATAGTTTTCGAGTTATACGCGTTTGAATGTATGTAAGACTATACACACCAAAAAAATTGCCAAATTGGGAAATTTAATAGAAAACTTTAGGTATATTTTCTAATTTTTGGTAAATTTACCCTATACATTACTAGAATTTTCTGTAGGAATTGCAAATATTTTTTAGTGTGTATTATCCCCGACAGCAGACAAAGGAAAATGTACCTACACAGACAGATTATTCCTGATACTTTTAACATTACACTCTATATACGAAATATACAATTCAATATTTTTGTGGTATTAAATAGTAGTGAGATTTATGTTATGTTGGTAGTGAAAGATTTGGATGCAAACTATTTATACTGCGTCAGATTACGACTTCAATTTTCATATTCTTACTGATCGGGCGTAGATACGCAAATAAAATTATATAATATTGATTTATTAGTTTATTGATATTGGTTGAGTTCATATTGTTTTGCAAATGTGCAGGTAGCCAGCCATTAAAAGAAAAACTTACAATGTGCAATCGACCTACAATTTAATTATAATTTTATATATATAAGTTTGTATTATTACCTTATTTTATTTTGTGTAAGACACAAACATGCTCTATTTGAATAAAATAAAAGTCAGTAGTGAAAATATGTATATACATTCATCCAATTCGTGTATTACTCTTCATCGTGATAGTGAAAACCCTAAAAAAAAGTGTTGAAAACATAAATATTGGCTACAGCGTGCACATCTTATAAAAGCGGGCTGTCCACATATCGAGCATATGGGTAAAACGCCTTCATCATCGAACGAAAACGCATATGTCACTGGATGAATAAAGTTGTCTGGTCTGGATTCTATGTAACCACTTTTGCACCAGGAATATAGAAATAGGTTTCGATATCTTGGAGGGGACAATTGGTTGTGGACCAATGATTGTAATTTGGTTATTATATTACATTGATGTAAATGTTTACAAGCAAAACTTGATCGGAAAACCGTTCCACACACGAAAGCCAGTCCCGATGTTCTCGGTCCTACTGTAGGCTTTTTAATCGGTTGCAACTGGCGCCCTGGCGTACCAATGGCTCTCTTTTTTGCGACTTTGTTCGCTTATTAATTGTAGAAAACGATCACATGTTACGGTTGTTAATTATGACGAACTTGGATGGTTACGGTCTTTAGCGCGTCTGTTTCTTTTGATATTGACGAATAATGTATTTTACTGTCGATGTCGCTAAAATTATCTTTCACCTATTTGCCTGTTAGCATCACCATCTTCGTACAACATCATTACGCCGATAGTTTAGTAACACCTATGGATTTACCACGGGGCATTTCAAGTGATTTAAAGTATAAATCACTTATTGTAGGACTTCTCACAATAACATAACTAAAATCGCAATGAAATATTCTAAATTGTCAAGCAGGTTACGGATGGGGCTCTAACACAGAGAAGAAATGCCATTAAATCTTTACCTGCTTGGTCACATTGACAGGACGTGTCTAACAAATAGATTAAGTTAAGGTTCCGGGTCGTAAAATATTTAATTAAATTTCCTGTGCTTAATACTTTATTTATTTGAGTTGCAGGTTTGTTTTAAACTTATTAGATGAACTTATTTGTAAAACTTCTCTCTTGGCCGAATATCCGTGGACGTAGTGTATATGATCGTCAAATTTATTGTAAATGAGGTACACTTAGATACGAAATTGCATTATCAATCTCCAGAACAATAGACGCTTTACGTACTCGATTATAAGAAGCGAATTTGAGCGATTAGGTGTGTGGAAGCTAATATCATATGCGACAAAGTGCGTGGACGCTCACTACGCACGCAGTTCGCACTATGACAGCTTTGATGCGAATAAAATCCCAGCAGAATGTGACGGCTCTTTCAGATCCTTATCTGAAACGATATAACGCTCACACTAAAGGGCATGGTAGGTAACACTTTAATACTGAATTTATTAGCATGACATCGTCGCCGTAGGAAAGCTGTATTTTGTTTAACAAGCACTGTAAAGGAAATCAGAATTGGCGTTCGAATTTTACTGCCTACAAAATAGTCTTGAGGAAGAGATAAGATTGCTTTCCTACTCTTGTGCTTTTATTTTATTATATATGTCGCAGCTACCTGTGCATAGTTGTGTGAGTTCATATGCGATAAAATTGCGCAATATTAACAGTAAATATAACGTTTCAAATGAAAGAATTGATATGCATATAACCACTTAACAGGACCGCATAATGCTTTACGAATACCACCTTGAGATTTTATAAATAGTTATAATAACTGTAATTAAGTGTGCATTTAACTTTTATGTAGGGACTTTAAGAGCGCTATACTGCAATTATCGCTCATGAATCGATCATTAACGCATCTATAATGTAGACGCAAGGAAATATGACTAACATACGTTACATATGCAGATTAGAATACCAATTTCTAGATTGTGTAAACAAGCTATAAATCTTGTCAAATATAGGTTCTGATTATTGGAAATGATTAACATTATAAACACAGTAGATACTTAATTTTAGTTTATTACTTTATGCATCTTAGGATTAAACAGATGCAAAAGAAATATTTTTATAAGCAATTGAGTATATATGCACATCATAATAACACTTAATGTTGTCAGATAAAATAATGTTTACGTTACTGTTTAACATTCTGCGATTTTAATGCACAATTAACACCGCATTTAATGGCACGGCATAAATGATTATGTCGTAACGCTATTTCTCGCTTGTATTTGTATTACGATGTTTGGGCGCTCCGTCATAATTCGCAGGACTTGCGACTGATTGCAAACACGAGAAATTATTAATCTCGTCGCTCCGTCGTCTGTGATGTTTCCCATTGAAAGAGATATTGTAACAAATGGCTGCTAGCATCGTTGAATTTGCACGAGGCACGTTCTAATTTATTGCACATAACAATGAGGTCACAATTATGTATGCGCATTGTGACCTTATTGCGGAAAGAAGTCGGTTGTTTTATAAATTAATGTTGAAGAGGGCGGGTTTATCTAGAGAGGACTGAGAGTGTTGCTTTGTCGCATAAATTTCAGTAGTTTCTACAGCTGCTTTACTGATTCCCGAACCGTTTTTGTTTGAAAGATGTAGGTGCTCAGGTACTTATTCTCAACTTTTTCGAAAAATCATATAAACATTTTTGTTAAGAAATTGATTATGCATCGATTGGTATAAAAATGTACAGGGTGTTCCATTAGAAATATTGAATTTTTTTTACTAACTCTGAATCCACATATTCGATTGTTTCTCAGTTTTCACTAATGCAGAGCTTTTATTCAGATGCGTGGAACGTTATAGGTGGTGTGCCACAGGGTTCGATACTGAGGCCTAGCCTATTTTTGTTGCATGTAAATGATCTAAATGCTGCAATTGGCCAATGCCTGCTGACGCAATATGCTGACGACACTAGATGTATCATCTCTGGCACTTTCGAACAAGTATCCGTTGCGGTAAATTCTGTCGTCGGCAACATGATTGCCTGGTGTGACTGTCAGGGGTTGACGTTGAACGGGGATAAAACGAAGCTAATTCAATTTAAGAATGGTCACCCCGATTATCCGCGCAGTCTATACGTAGGGTGCAATGGTAGATCAATCCCGGAAGCAACCTCCACAAAGTTTTTGGGTGTCGCAGTTGATTCGAATCAAAGATGGCGTAATCACTGCGCGAACTTAATTGAATATAAGGGTTAGTAAAAAGTCCCGGAACGGTCGAATAACTTTGTTATTTGAAAATTATGATTTCTGAAATTTGGTATGGGGGTATAGTTAATATAAATGCATTTTATGCAATACAGTTAATATTTTTTTCATTCCGGTTTAATCGGCAATACGTCCAGATTTTTTTAACACTTTTGAATGCAAAATAAAAAACTACGTTCAGGAGGTATTAAGATGTTTATTTTTATTCACAAGAAAACAGTTAAAAAATTAAAAAAGTGTCCTAATACAGAAAAATCAAGATACCTGTCTATTCAGGTTGCGATTACAATAATTGTTCAAAATGCTCTCCATTTGCAATTTGACAAAAATGTAAACGGTCAGTAAAATTTCTTATTGAATTTTGTATTTGTTCTGGAGTGATGCGATTGGCTTCTTGAACTATTCTCTCTTCCAATTGTTCAAGATTATGGGGACGATTTTTGTACACTTGACATTTCATGTGACCCCAAAAGAAAAAATCTAATGGCGAGAGATCTGGCGAACGTGCTGGCCATTCGATTGCTCCTCTACGTCCGATCCAACGTCCAGGAAAAATTTCATTCAAATAATCGCGGACATTATGGGCAAAATGGGGGGAGGGGGGAGCTCCATCTTGCTGAAACCAAAAATGTGCATTAGGGTGATCACCTATGTTTGCATTTGGAAAGAGGGCCGCAACTGCTGGAACAACCTCATTTCGCAATAAATTTAAGTAGACGTTGCCAGTTAAATTTCCTCTTATAAAAAATGGTCCTATGATGTTGTTTCCAACAAGACCAGCCCAGACATTCACCTTTTGAGGACGCTGTGTATGGACTTTTTCAATCCAATGCGGATTTTAAACTTTTTCCAATGACAAACAAGGGCAGTTTTTCAGATCCTTCCGAATTGCATTCTACCAATACCGTAATTCTTCCTTTAGAAATGTTTTCTCCTGAACACAATTGCCCCTTAAACGACACAGTTTTATTGGGTAAGCAGCGGTAAAATAAACCAGTTTCATCGGCGTTGAAGATATCTTTCACGTCATTTTCTTTAAGTATTGAAGGCAACGTAGATTGCAGCCACTCTGTTGTCATAGTTGGTAAAACTCGGTTAGCTTCACCGCAAACATTTTTCAGCACTATGCCATTTCTTTTCTTGAAACGTTCCAACCACCCTGGATTTGCAGAAAATTCAATGGTCATTTGTTTTGCAATTTCATCAGCTCTTTCCAGTAATAAAGGTCCTGATATGGGAGCATTCTGAGACCTAGCTTGTTTAAATCAAAGAAGTAACGCAGTTTCTAAATCTTCGTGTTTGGCCGTTCTCATACGTTTTCTCTCTGGCTTGAACATGCTGCGCTCCAACATTGCCGTAATTTGGTCTCTATTTTTAATTATCGTCGACAAGGTAGAGTTAGCAATGCCAAACTCTTTACAAATTTCCGTTTTCGACCTCCGTTTTTCATCAACTGCCTTAAGCAGTTCGATCTTCATTTTAAGTGAAATAGCGGTTTGTTTTCGTCCCGATTTCTCTGCCATTGTATACGTAAAACTGATTTCAACACACAATTCGCCTACTTCGACACATCTATCACCTAGTTCAAAAATTGACTGACCGCTAAATTGAAACTTGTTAACAACGGCCACATGTATCTCTTGATTCCCGTGAGTCACTCTGCGTATAAAATACGCCCACAAATTTTACCAGCAAGTCAGTTTCGGAAAAGTATAGGCTATATTCCGCCCTTTTTGTTCGCGCGTAACTTTCAGGATTACGTTCATATATATATTTTGTTCGTCCGAGAGGCAACACCTTTTCGTGTTAAGCGATTTTTGTTTCGTGTTAAAAGAACGAAAATATATGAGATTACTTAGTATTTTCTCGGGACCACAGTACTATTTCGTGTTAACCGATTTTTTATGTTAAGCGTTTTCGTGTTAAACGTTTTCCACTGTATTATGCACAGCTACATCCAACATCCACGTGAATAATGGCCAGTACCATTTTCTCGCTCGTATACCAATTCGATAGGTAGAAATGTCTTGGTTCTTTAGGTCCATATTTTGATTATAAGATGCAATGCACCTTGGACGAGGCACCATAGTATTTTGTTTTATCTTTTTGGGAGTACCTTTTTGCATTGCCTAGAGGTTCAGCTCCACAACTTATTGCAATTAACGCATTATCCATCCAACGAACAAGTAAAATTCCATCATTCTTATCTATGATTTTCCCAAAATTTGTTTTGTTTTTGAAACTTTTTTTGTCACTAATAGGACATGAAGATGGAATTCGATTATCTCTAATCGTGCCGGTTGCTTTGTAGTCTAACTGTCGTAGATATACTAACAAATTTAAAAGTTGTAAACAAATTGTCCATATTTATAACATATGGATATTGTTTACAACGCAATTCTTCATCTTCGCTTCTTTCCTCACATCAAAATTATTGCAGACGCTGCCTTTCCAAAAAGTAAAACTGCTTGATCGTTTCCCCGTGGTTTTTTTCCTTGATATAAATCAAAATTGATGAGGTAGAATTAAGCGCCACTCGAATTGAGGCACCACATTTTATATCCAAATCGAATCGGTTTACCACGAATGTATTGTTTACATCCGTGATCCCTGACGGCCGTAGTACCCAATCACAGCTTTATCAAAAGATAGATTCTGTGATGTTTGGAAATTTTCTAAAAACCTGGACTTGAGTCTATCAATTAGTGAAACTATTTTCCACACTTTATCGTTTTCATTGGCAACATTGTTATTGGCAAAATGAATCGTTGGATCTGAAGAAATCTGTTTCTCCTCATGGCTTTCACGATCAAAAAGTTTCGCACATCTTTGTCTTCCCAATGCAAACGCTTTGATGGCAAGTGATTGTGTCATGTGAGAAGTAAAATTCCAATAAAACAGCGTAATTCGTTGATTGATGTAACGGGATCGGGCTCATTTCTTAATTATGCATATTTTTTGGTTTCTTCTACTATGTACTCAAGCACTGAATTGTCAAAAAAAAATAAGTGAAAATATTAACACATGACATATCTTCATAAACCAAATAATTATCTTTAGGAACTGATTTTTGTTGTGGTTTAAAATCCCCTTCAATCCATACCGGAACTTGTTGACTAATCCTCTTAGAGATACATTCACGATATTTAGAAAAAAAAAAAAAAACAGAAGGTTGACTAACAGACGAGCCATTTTTCTGTGATGCATTTATTGTTTACTATGTCGAAGCAATAGGATTTCAATTGTAACTAATGGATCTCCTCTTAACCTTTCATTGGTTTTCAACTTTATTTCAGCGGAAGCTCTAAGTTGTTGTCCAGTCAAATTATAGATCTTCTTCGTCTGCAGAATCTTCGTCAGTGTCTGCATTTACTTCCGATACAAGCTGATGTAACCTACCAAAGCAATGATGTCGCAGTCGTGAATGTCATGTGTCATACCCAAACCCTTAGACATTGTTTTAGAAGCAGAAATACAATTTGAGAGTGTCACTTCTTTCTTGCTGCCAGGTAACACAAAATTGTGTGCGCTCGTAAAGTAAAACAAGCCAAATACAAAAACTACTTCAGGATTGGTAAGGTGTGAGCCTCTTAAAACATCAAATAACTGGAATAAAATTAATGAATAAAAGCATTCGCTCACAAATTTTCTTCCCACTAAGATATCTCCTAAGCACAACAATTATTCACTCGAATCCGTTTAATAGTTATTTGTATCACTAGGCCAGAAACTATAGTTTTGCGAGTGTGAGTACCGTTTGTGGGGCCGAGGCGAAGCCGTGGTCCCACAAGTGCGAATACTCGCAAAAGAGTTTCTGGCCGTGTGTTACACACTATTTTTTGCGTCGACAAATCTTAATTTTATTGAAAATAATAATAAAAAAATTGACGCTAGGGCGTTAACAGTACAGGTTGGCAATATATGTTACGTATGACATTTGAGTTTGACACCCGGATTAAGATACTTTAGTATTTTGACGTTTTAATTTTCTTGGTTAGTTCTTGTACATATTGATATTCATCAATAATAAGGGCAACCCAGCTCATATTACACAGCTTGCAAGTTATTAACAATTTATTACTTGTAAAATCTTCCAAAAATTGAATTGGAAAGAATTTGAATTATTTAAGAGATCGTGTAACGAAAATTCTGTCATCTGTCATCGAATCTACAATTAATCACAGAAATGTCAGTAATTTGGTAATAGTGTTGCCAACTTTTAGTGATCTTTTGCCGGCCTAGGCCGGAGAATGCTAAGTTTCCGGCCGATTTAAAGTAATGCAAAATCAGTGTTTTTGGACGGAGGCGCAAAAAATATTTAATTAGAGACCATGTTAACTCCAGTATATAGCTGTAAACAATACTCTATTCACTAATATCTTATAATTAGCAACAGAATTCCAACGACGGCGACGCTTACTGGGATATTATAAACTCGTAATTCATTCTCATTAATCCAACGTATATTTTAATAGACCTTTGTCTAGGGTACATATTATAGTACCCACTTCGTGTTATAGCTATGCTATACCCAGATCTTTATTAAATTTAGTTTACTTCGCAAAAGACTCTCGACCGGAGTGTATTGGCGTGTTTATTTTATGGCAACGTTAGAAGAGTTTATACGCCACTTAATCCGCTCGTAACGGCCCTGTCAAACGCGCCAGCGAAGGTATAAACATTTTCCCGTGTAGTGGGGCAGTTAACCCGTTTGAAATTTATCGCTGTTCCCCGTATTTTATTTACAGCCGCTCGTAACGAGCCCCATGGATGGAGAGGAACAATCATCATTTCATTCGACGTCGCATTAATACGATACTCTTATGGAATGAACGGAAACGCGTACATAATAACAGTGCAAGGAAACATCAAAGGAACTGTACCTACACTGAGGAAAATGACAGTGAATTTTAGACATTTTTTTTTTTCAATAAATCAAATTAAATCTGTTAAGTAATCACGAAAATTATGAAGGGAAAGTATGAGCTCGTTTGTTTATTCGAAGTAAAGTCACATCATTCCAAGTGGACAGAAGCTATGTTTCATTTTAAAATATTTACATTACTCCAATATGTGTACTTAAAATTGAATGAATTCATATTGATGTTTCAAATACCACTTATCTTCATTGCATTAATGGACTACAGCATTAAAGCAATATCTTCTGCACGGAACACACTAGTGAAGGATTTAGGCATTTACTTTGATGCATCGTTCACATTTGTTACACAGAGAGAAACTATTATATCTTCTGCGATGAAAATGTTAGGATTTTTGATCAGAAACAGCTTCCTCTTCAACATAAACACCATCAAGCTTCTATATTTTACCTATGTTAGATCGAGACTAGAGTACGTTTGCATGATATGGAATCCCTACTGCGCTTCTCATAAGTTAGCTGTTGAGGGGGTACAAAGGAAATTTTTAAAATATTTATGGTATAAGGAAGAAAATGCTTATCCCAGTCGCGGTTTCGACTATCAGCTTCTACTTACAATTAGACGATGCTTTTAATAAAATTTATTTACAATTTGGTCCATACTAAGATTGATTCACCAAATCTATTATCACAACTTTAATTTCTTATACCCCGTTTTTCCTCCTTGACATTCTACATTCCCTACGTTCGCCTTAACTCCGCTTTGAATTCTCCGATGGTGTCTATGTCACGCGCGTTTAATTCAATATCCCCCTTTTGCGACATCAATTTTACCCCTCTTTCTAAAATACTTGTAATAGCTACCGAAAAACCAACTTAAACGTATATCATATTATTGTTGTTACTATCATTTTGTTGCTGTTCGTTGTTTATTATATATTGCTACAAAACTTGTAGATAATTCTTTTTAATTTTTATTAAATCTTTAAACTAAGTCAACACTGTTTTTATTCTGCTTTCATACACTCAGCGTCATCTATTATATGATGATTATTTTTCTAGGTGTATTATATTTCTGCTTTTTAGAGTTGAAAATTTCTAAGTACATGGGTTGTAGTTAGGTACATTCCCGAAAAGTAAAATATCTCTTTTTAATGTTATTTTGACAAATTTTCAATGATAGTTTTTATAAAAGCTACAACTCCGTTTAGTTTAACTCCGTAAGATTGTTATGTGTGTACTTACATTGACCCACAAAAATCAAAAAAAAAAAAATGCTGGTGTGTAATGTCTTTCTTTTAAATTTCTACGCGTTTCCTTAACCACATTCGCACATTGTAATTATTACAACGTCGCTGTAATAATTACAAACTTAAAAATATGCCAATGCAGATATAATCGTGACTAACTAGCAGTTCCATAGACCACATCGTCTAGAATTACAATTCTCTTTTGCAAACCAAAACAGAAAAAGAAAAGAACGACATAGATCGCGAAAAAAGATGCGAACCTAGCAGTTAAAAATAATTGACCTGGAACGTGTCTTGTGTCTTGTGACTTCTTGTCCGTGGCGAAGCCTAGCGCCGCGGTATTTCAAATATGCTTTCGCCTATTTACTCGATCTGACCTACATTTATAATACTTCGCCGGGTATATTATCAACTACAGCTATGCGTATAATACCTAATTGCCCCTATTACGAAACAAACGTATTGTTTTAAGATACGTCTCATTGAAATCACGTATGTGAATGTTAATATGAAGAAATTCTGCTCTTGATTCAAAGAATTATGTTTCATTGTTTTTAATCTGCGTTCATAAAGATATGTCAACGGTTTAGTACTTTTTGTAAATTAATATGTTATTAAGATGTATCATGTCGATTAATTATTACACAATTCCACTACGCCTATAATACATCTGTATTTTAATCTAAAATAGCAATAATGGAAGTCACCCACAATTGACTCTTAAATTAGTTCGGTAAATTTTTGGCACAAGCGAGACTTACCTCATACCAATGCATTGTTTCAAATCTATTAACACAGATTTAAGAATACTAAGAAGCACACACAAACAACTCAATAAAAATGTGGTATCATTGTACAAAAAACATGAGGTAATGAAACTCTATTGAGTAGTTAACACTGGTAATCTTTTGCAAGTATGTTGCTTTCATATCCTCGGGTAATGACAACACAACATAACGAAGTCAGTGGCATAGTAAACATAGTTAATAAATTACTTTATTTAGTTTATATAGAAAGATGAATGCAATAATAAATTATGCTTTGATGTAATCTGCTATGCAATACAATCGATAATCGTAAGATTGAACATTGACATCAATATACTATAATCATATTTAATTGCAATGAAGTCATAGTCATTATGTAGTGTAAATAACTTAATTTGAAGGTGTTTGAAGGATTGAATTTTAGTTTCTACAAGTAGCTGACAATGCAATAGCAAGTTTGGAAAAATTGTTAAAGTATAAGAGAGTATCAGCAGTGGTTAATTCACTTTTCGATATTTGTTGTAATATTTCAAAATCAGGATTTTTTGTAATAATGACAATAACTTTGTCTTGCAACTTATATTGTGATGACCATTCTACGCTTTTCAAATTTGTTAATATGAAACATCAAACTCTTCGAATGCGGTTGACAATTTTAAACTGCCAGTTTTCTTGAGATTTATGATATCTGGTACATCTCTAAAACTGGTCTCAAGAAATTGTAAATACGACTGTAAATCCTTTCTGTCAAAAATCTTCTGATCTTGCATCAGTGATCCTATTTACGGACGAATGTACATTTACCAATGATCTTAAATTATCAGAACATTCACCACTGGGCGTATGAAAACCCCTATGATATTGACCAAGGCTCCTCTCAAGTTAGGATATGCGTCAATGTTTGGGCAGGGCTAGTAGGCGAGCAACTAGTTGAACCACATGTACTCCCAGCACGATTAAATGCGGAATCTTATTTAATGTTTCTACAAGATTAATTGCCTGAATATTTGGACGACATACCTTTAGCGACACGCCTACAATTATGGTTCATGAACGATGGAGCACCCGCGTATGGTAGTAGGGTTGTTCAACAATTTTTAAACCGGACATTCCCACATTGGATTGAACGTAGATGTCACATCCCGTGGCCGGCCCGTAGCACCGATCTAAATCCACTAGATTTTTTTCTATGGGAATACATGAAAAGTTTAGTGTATGATCGTGAAGAAGAAAATGCCGAAGATCTGGGAAACCGTGTTTTTGTAGCAGCTCAACGCATTCGCGAGGAAATGTTAAATTTTACGAGCGTACGTAACAACTTTCGTCACCGAATTGATGCTTGCATTCGAGCTGATGGTGGGTATCTCGACCCCTTTTTATAAAACATATATTGTGTCCTGTTTTACCTGTATCAGTCCTTTTCAGAACTACCACAAATTTCGCAAAAGGAATTGAAAACATTTACATACTATATATAAAACATGCTACATAAAGTTGACAATCATAGATTAGTTTTATTACAAACATAATAAGTTTATTTGAAAAGGAATTTAATAAATTAAAATAATTTAACTTTGGAGCCTATAATTCAAAATACAAATTTAGAGGTATAATGTCATTTCCGGGGAAATGGTAGAATTCGATTTGTAATAACATCCTACAATTTGAAAGCCGATCGTCAAAAGAAGAAGACACTTTTTTATATGTTTGAAAGACTGGCACTGCATTACATTTACTTCACAAATTGGGTAAAATGTAATAAAGGCCTAGCAAAGGAGTTTAATAAAGAAGTAGTGCTTGGAATTTTGTTGAAAGGCGAATATCATAATTGATCACAGACATTTTTTAAAAACTATTGTATTTACTTTCACATCAAATAGGGTTGTATCGTCACAAAATATCCGTCATTGGGCCACCGATAATCCGAAATGGGTGTTTAACTGCAAAAGGCAGTACTAAGCAAAGGTGAACGTTTGGTGCGGAATATTGGAACAATCCCTCTTTTTTGACGGCAATATCAATGCTGACAAATTTGTGGAATATTTAAGAACAGATTTACAAAATACAATAGATGACCTTGCAGAAAGAATAAATTTGCATTTTCAATTAGACAGTTCAATGAAATGGCTGAAAGAAAATTTTTCAAATCGTTGGGTAAGTCGAGTTAGCCAATTGCTTGAATGGCCATACTAGATTTTTTATTTTCTTTATTTCTGTTTTAATTCATATGCCAATTGCTTGAATGGCCATACTAGATTTTTTATTTTCTTTATTTCTTTTTTAATTCATATGTATTAATGTTTACAATAGTTTAATGAATAAATACGTTGTTTTCTCTGTTACTCTGTGGTATCTAGTAATAGGTTTGGTTAATTTTTAGTTTTTTTTTTATAAATTATAAGCTTCCAAATTCAATAGTGTAGTTTGATTTTTAATAAAAGGATCGCTAATAACATTTCCGGACTCGAAAAATGATCATAATACTTGTGCCCTGAAATTTTAGATGAACGTCTGAAATTTTGTATGGCAGTAAATTTTGGGACCTACTATAGACGCGTTAAAAACATGGTTTTATTTTAATGTAAAATGTAGATCCTATAAAAGTGCTTCCATTTCAAATGGGTCACATTGCTTATTAATATAGGCATCTACACCGCTTTTACCATACGAAACAAAATATTTTCTACCCCTCCGATCAAAAGTACACTCTCAACCTTACATACCTGATTTTTCCTCTTCACAAATTAAGCTGACATAATCTTGTATAGTTAAACACTTCATCCAAATACACAAACATCGACACACAAAAGAAAAGCATCCCCCGGCACAAAGACACACAAATTCAAATTCACGCCTGCGTGCACAGAGATTTACTAAACCGCGAAAACTTCGCGATTCTCGATCGACTTAAGTACATATAAACGAGCGAAGTGTCTTTTCCGCGGAGCGAACGCGGTCTCGCCGAAGAAAGTACAGGCCCGTACACACAAGCGCACCTTATGACCGCCGCGATGACTACTTACCGCGACTGGCGTAAGTAAAATTATAACTATATCGGTTGTACGCAGTCTGCTCTCGCGAAAGTCACGACCGACGCGCCCGTGAAGAGAATCATCGTACGGGGAATGAGATGAAGACGACGATACGTCTCGAAGATCAAAGAAGAAGGAGAGTGGAGGAGAAAGGTGTATGAAGAGAAGAGAGATGAGATTATAGCCGGCCCAAAATTTTAACAGGTTATGTCACTTCCGTATATCCTCATTTACAATTAAAATTCGGTTACCAGTCTCGATTCGCGCGGAAAATAAAGTTATGGTATCTAATTATGAATTAATTTTGTTTTTGTTTTTATTTAAAATGTAAGAATTTTGTATACAGTGGCGGATGTAGTATACTTGAGAAGCCTCACGGTTAATTCAGTTTTAATATATTGGTTTCACGAACATTTTTTTTTTGTATAAATATTTCAATTAAAAGTAAAAAAGTTATATCGTTTCAAATTTAACGCACTATTTAAACTTTACCCATTTAATAATGCAGAAATATTTGTACCAAGTAACAGTAAATGGATATTGTAGCCTTTTAATAATAATAATAATAAATAAATATATTTGTAATCACCATTAAAGACTTTGGTAATATATTAGTAACAAGTAAAAAATTACAATAGCCGTTTAAGTTCAAAAGGTTGAATACAAGAAAGTGCTACTTAAAACTGTGAAATATATACAGCTGCGGTCAATATAATAGCACCACGCACAAATTTATACTGGCTCCGTTTACATCTGTTTAACTGTTGGGCCGATTCAACTCAAAACAAAACAATAAATTCTTTGATGTTAATGGTTTATTATCATAAGAAAATTATTTGGTTTTTTTCAACAGTTTATAATACGCTAATTAAATTAAACAAAAAACTTAAAAACTACACAGTCAAAATAATAGCACTTCAGTTCATTTTTAACAAAAATTAGTGGTCTTTCTTAAAATAAATCACTCAGATATCTTGTAGATAAATTAATTGTATGGTTTCAATACTTTGTCGCGTGCCCTTTGTTTGCTATTACCGCGGCACAACGCCTTCCCATGGAATCCACTAAATGCTGGTATCTTTCAACTTTGATGGAACTCCAAATTTTCTGCACAGCCTCCCAGAGCCCTTCAACGTTTGTTGGTTTTATTGTAGATACACCCTTCTTTATGTCCATCCACAGATTTTCGATAGGGTTCAAATCTGGAGACTGTGCAGGCCACTCCATTACATTGATAGAGTTATCGTTGAACCATTTTTTGCCATTTTGCTGGTGTGTTTGGGGTCATTGTCTTGCTGGAAGACCCACACCAGCGGCATTTCGTAGGAAGCATACGGCAGCATAATTTCATCAAGGATTTTTACATAAACCGATGAATCCATAATGGTTTTGATCCAATATATAGGACCCACACTTTGATACGAGAAGCAATCCCATACCATAATACTATGACCTCCATGTTTGATAGTTTTTGCTGTGAATTGTGGCTTGTATTCGCTGTTAGGTGGCCTACGGACAAAACATCTGGAACCATCTCCACCAAAAAGAACAATTTTGGATTCGTCAGTCCATAGCACATTTCTCCACTTTTCCTTTGGCCAATTTAGATGTGCTTTAGCAAAAGATATCCGTTTAGCAACATGCTTAGAGGAAAGGAGCGGCACTTTTCGAGGACTACAGGCATTGAGGCTGTTGTCCCGAAGTCTGCGGCGAATAGTTTCCACGCTTGCCGGCACATCCAATGTTTTTTTGAGCTCCGTAGCTGTCATAAAGGGATTTGCTTTAGTCGTCCGTACTAACCGTTTTACCATTAAGGGTGACAAAACTCGCTTCCTACCACGGGATTCAACTTTTTGCTCATATCTTACTGCATTTATTATAATTTTATTGGAACAGCCCAGCAATTCCCTTATTTGGGAATACGATTTACCCTCGGACGCAAATTTTTTTATTAGTTCACGGTTTTCCGGCGAACAATGCTTTCCGCGACCCATAACTATACAATTTTTATAAAATTATTACACGACTTTATAGAAAGTATATTAAAAAATGTTTATTACCTTCCGCTTTCACTTTTTTTCACAAAATTTTGCAAAACAAATTTAAAAAAGCCTACTGGTGCTATTTTATTAACTGCACGCAATGATAAGTGTTTACAAAAGATCTTTTATAACTGATTGACAGTTACGAAATTTGACAACAAATGCACACACTCTGAGATAGCATAAAAAATGTAACTGTTTTTTACACTCCAAAAAATAATATAATAAATAGGTGAAAGTATCTTTCGAATCAGAATATTGCAACTGGTGCTATTATATTGACCGGCACTGTAAATATTGTGATATAATTATCTCACAGGTTGCTGAAGTTTTCTTATTTAATATAATTTGTTTAATTTACCTGAATATTTGTGATTTTCTTGAAAATATCCAATATTTTATAATACATCTCGGACGTATTGGCAATCACAAGTTTTGGCGGTAACGTTACCAACAGTTTAGTCTAATTTTAACCGTAATTTTTGCGCGGTGTCCAACTTAAATAAGTTTTCAAATAAGGCGGTAACAAAGCTGAATTTAAATCTAATTTTCCTATAGTTCAATCGAACCTGCCGAAATACGTATTTAGATTTGTTATCTAATTTTGTGGTAAGGGATTTTTCACCTTTCTTTTGGGATTTTTGTTATAGTTTTCAAGCCACAGTCTCCACCCATCACAGGATTTCATCTGCTATGAGAAATACACTTTTTCCTACAACCGCAAAACAGGCTGAACTATTTTTATTATTTTTTATTCAAGTAATTACAATATACATATCTGTCAAAAATTATATACACGTCATCTTTCTCTTTACTAGCAGCACCGCAGATTTTATTTTCCCTTACTATACATTCATCGAAATGACTTCTTTGTGCGATAAATAATAATTAAAATAATATATTCATGCTGGAGCCAGTACAGTGTATGAAACGTCAAAGAAATATAAATAAATTACAAAAGATATAAATATAAATTCTGACCTTAAATTGTCTTTACGCAAGTGAAGGTACATTTGAGATGTAAAAAGCAATTACTGCTACTTATGTGTCTTAAAAAACACGTTATTACCTTCAAAAACAATCTAACGTTACATTTCTAGACAGTACTCACGCATTCCTTCATGCCGTTTTGCCATTCTAATTGCCAAACTGCCGCTCCATCACAACATTTTTGATGTTGTTCCACTTCTCTACTTAAATTATAATACTTAGCCACATCTTCTACTTGTTAACTGGGTTTATATTTGCCGACTGCACACCAAATTCACTCAATTAAACAGGATGAATGTATAACCCATTACCTAATCTCTATTTCGTAATATTGCCACATATAACACGGTGGATTAAAAATGCTTTAAAATTTGTTTACGTATTTATGCGTATTATCAACGCAATATCTTATTTTTCAGAGAATTAACAGTAATAGAAACTAATAAACCTTAACAACTTCACCACACTCAATATGCAGAGCTTTCCAATAAAAAGTTCCATTTTAATTTTAAAAAAAGCATTTATTTATTCTTAAGTATAGTACAAAATTGAAAGTACATACAAACTTTGCAATTACTTACGGGAAACGGTACCCAGTAAATGTCCATCTCGGTTCTGTCTGCGAGTGGTCATTCTCTTCAGGAAGTTCTCTATGACATTTACGACAACTACAGCAGCTGCGAGACACTTCACGAGAGCCGATATAACTCCAGGAATTCGGAACGTATGTTGGACGTATTGTATGCACTACATACTACATGTTCTAAGCGGACTATCATTGCTTTAACTATTTAAATCAAAATACATACAAGATATTTCAAGGTTAAATATTTTTAGCCATCTGTCAAAATTGTGCAGTAAATTTTAGAGATTTGTATATTTATGCTCGATTGAAATTGGTATTAATTTTTCATTTACGTATGTTTTTCCTATTATTAGTAATTTCTATTTTCATATGTTGGCGCAATGAATGATGAAAGGCCGTTCGTTAAGATTTTGGTGGGAGAAGTGAGTTCTCAGTCTGAATAAAGATAAAAGAAATACTTGTAATAGTGTATTTATATAGTATATGAACCTACTCACCTGAGATCATATATTTAAAAGACTATTTCTTTGTCACATTTTCGTTGGTTAGTGTAATACCAAAATCCAAAAGTATAGGAATACATCACTTAACGATAGCAAAACAATCACAGTACTATTTCAGTAGATCTTAATGAGTACATAATGTGTTGTAGGGAGTAGAGTTCACTGCAATACATTTCACCCTACATCCTCTGCGTAACTAACTAAATATGTATAATTATATAACAGCCTTTTGGTTTGTAGAGGAGCAAAATCAATCAAGGAGGAGGAAAATTTACAGCCAGGGCCACCTGTAAATTGACTGGTATATTAGTGAATTGGTTAGAGGGTATCACAGATGACTCTGGGTGGTATTTAATTGAATTAAACAGTTATAAATTGTGAAAAATATATTTAAAATTAAACATATTGTCTACGACTTTCATAGCCTTGTCTTCTATCCCTCAACTTCACCTCGGGAACTTCCTTCTCAGGCTTGTCTCTGGTATTGAGAGCCTTTTGCTTTATACTACTTTATCGACACCAGTTATATTATTTTATATACGTATATTTTCTTGGTTTTTAAGCCGTATAAGTTTTTTTAGTTTAAGTATTATTTTTGAATGGTGGTTCCTCTTAATAGCTTTTTTTACTTTCTTTTTGAAAAATTTACAGGGAGATTTTTTAATTATTGTTGGTATTTTATTGTAATTTTTTATTGCCTTTTTCGTTAAGATTTTGGTGGGAGAAGTGAGTTCTCAGTCTGAATAAAGATAAAAGAAATACTTGTAATAGTGTATTTATATAGTATATGAACCTACTCACCTGAGATCATATATTTAAAAGACTATTTCTTTGTCACATTTTCGTTGGTTAGTGTAATACCAAAATCCAAAAGTATAGGAATACATCACTTAACGATAGCAAAACAATCACAGTACTATTTCAGTAGATCTTAATGAGTACATAATGTGTTGTAGGGAGTAGAGTTCACTGCAATACATTTCACCCTACATCCTCTGCGTAACTAACTAAATATGTATAATTATATAACAGCCTTTTGGTTTGTAGAGGAGCAAAATCAATCAAGGAGGAGGAAAATTTACAGCCAGGGCCACCTGTAAATTGACTGGTATATTAGTGAATTGGTTAGAGGGTATCACAGATGACTCTGGGTGGTATTTAATTGAATTAAACAGTTATAAATTGTGAAAAATATATTTAAAATTAAACATATTGTCTACGACTTTCATAGCCTTGTCTTCTATCCCTCAACTTCACCTCGGGAACTTCCTTCTCAGGCTTGTCTCTGGTATTGAGAGCCTTTTGCTTTATACTACTTTATCGACACCAGTTATATTATTTTATATACGTATATTTTCTTGGTTTTTAAGCCGTATAAGTTTTTTTAGTTTAAGTATTATTTTTGAATGGTGGTTCCTCTTAATAGCTTTTTTTACTTTCTTTTTGAAAAATTTACAGGGAGATTTTTTAATTATTGTTGGTATTTTATTGTAATTTTTTATTGCCTTTGATTTTAGAGGTTGGAATATGTTTGATGTGTATATTTTTGGGTTCTTATGTGTGAGATTCTTCAGGTTTTGTATCTCTATTTGTCAATAATTGTATTTTTAATTTAATTGCATTATTTTCTGTGTTATATAGGGTAAGTATGTTATGTAGATCTACTCACTGGTATATACTTAGCTCTTGTGTGATTAGGTAGCTGTTTTTTTTTGCAGTGAAGAGAGCGTGGCATATAAATCTTTTATATGTGTTTGAAAACAACTGTTTTATTTTATTCAGTGCAGCAATAGTTTTGGCATTTTGTTCAGTTATTTTATGCATGTGTCTATCTCATTCCATTGTGTTCAGGATTTTCAAACCTAGATATGTTATTGTGTGATTTTTCTAGTTTTATTGTTATTCCTTGTTTTGGTCTTTTATTACCGTATATCATATATTTTATTTTCTTTTCATTTATTTTTAAGTAGTTATTGAAACATCATTTTTCAAAAAATTCAGGTCATCATTTATATTTCCTTCCATGTGTTTGGTATTATGATATGATGAAATATAATAAACATGTATCATCTGCATATGCGTATATTTCCCCCTTGAATGTTTTCTTTTCCAGCGGATTATTCATATATAAGGTGTATAAAATTGGGGGGAGATTTCCAAGTGATTGTATTCCAGAGTCAACATACACAGGTTCGCTCGTAATGTCGTTTATTCTTGTCGTCGTTTTTCTTCTGTTGTAGAGATAGGTCTTGATCATATTCAGTTCTTTATTTTGGAAGCCGTAAAAATGTAGTTTCTGTATTAACTTTTCTTTAGATATCATATCAAAAGCCTTTTTCATATCTATAAAAACTACTGCAACTGCTTTGTTTTGATCGAGTTTGTTTTTAATACCATTACTATTCAATCCTATGTTTTTTACTGCCAAATGAGAATAATTCAAGACTTGCTATTCAAAAGATTCTTTAATTAAAATCCCTTTACTTTAAACTGCTTTGAAAAGCTACTATCCGTTTATTACTACGTTTTATAAATAAATTGCCACTTTAATAGCTTTAAAATTAAAGTAACAATACACAGTTATAAACACATAAAAGAAAACAATTATTTACAATAGTACTTCTTATGATTATTAATTATATGTGTAAACAAATGAAAGTCGACTTCACACTTCCTTTTCTATTTCATCCCATTTAACAACTGTTTATTGCTGATTAATTTTATTCAAGTAAAATTACCATGACATGATTGTCAGAATGTAAGACTTATTGTTAGAAAGTTAGTTTTAGTAACCACAAAACAGTACCTAGCTATACTGAAACTTTTAAAGACTTTTTCTCAAATGAGTATTATTATATGTATCTTATTTTATTGTGTTACTTACTTATTAACGATAAAAAATGTATTAGTTCTTGCTCCATGTTTGAAAATGCTTTTAGCGAACAAAAAAGAAAATAAATATTAAGAAGCAAAAGTGAAATTGTGATATATAGGTTACTAGTTTCCTCAAATAAAAGATACCGTAAGAGTAGTGAACTATTGGATCCGCGAATTAAGTTTTAATCAACATGAATCTTACATACTTTAACCATTATTCATGTATATAAACAAAAACCGGTTCTATACGAATAAGTGCAATGTCTACAATTCGCAAACCGTTCAAGCGGTTTACGGGGAACATTTTTTCCGCTTAGTATGTGGTATTTGGTAGAAGTAGGTTATTAGCTTATTAACATTGCTTGTATTCACGATAACTTTTATAATGAATACACTATTATACTAATTCAACGTTCAAATGCTTATACTGACATAGGTATCTATTCATCTAATAATTAAAATTATAACCATTTTTCTTCTTGGGAATTTTTTACCACTACACATTAATTAATAGTGCACAATATACCATAGATTTTTGCTCGAACGCTAATTATTTTGCAGGAGAAACAAACCGATACAAAAAGCGAACGGAACAGCCACTAATATCCCAGTGCGTTCTCTTATTAATTGCTTTGACAATTCGTTTTAACGAGTTGCTTAATGAACACCTTGCGTTTTTATTATTTGTACGTGCGTTTGATTTGTTGCAGGTTGTTCTGCAACGAAGCCACCCATTATAAAGACTTTACAACGTGTTTGTATAATCATGTTTATTGTTATTTATTCATTAAGAATTGAGAGTTGAGAATTCATGGTCAATTAAAGGTGTATCTACAATATTATTATAAACCGATACATAAATAGATGTCACCCATGACGTGCCTATCTTATGAGAATTTCTTTTATTGTTCGCTATACAGGTGAAGTTTAATGTGCTTACAAAACGATGTTAAACGAGTTGCATACGAGCAACCACGTTACGTTCTTTAACAAACCATTGAAGACGTTTTTCTAAGAAATTTGAAAAGATTGCATTTTTGCTTAATTTTTTTAGAAAATGTCTTGAGAAGAATTTGCTTATTTTTTACTTTTTGTCATCAATAAAAAATTTATTTTTTTATACGGACTCAATTTTGAATTATTCCAATTAATGCAAACATGTATAAATTTAATTCCTTATGTTAGGAACACCATTTTAATATCATTTTGTTATTAAATATATGAATTTGAATACCCTTTTTTATGTAAACCAAAAATGTACTGATCAAACCTAAATTTGATGCAAAATCTTATGTGTGTAGATAATTAATAAAAACTTACTCTGATACGATTTTTTTATTAAGTAATTAGATGCACACATTAAATTTTCAAGAAATATTAACAAAAAGCGTTTTTGATAAAATTTAACTGGTCTTCTAAGCAATGCAATGATAAAATTTGAGTATTGTAGCAACTGTAGTTTTGTTTTTTTGTCTAGCATTAAAGATTTCTGCCATTCGTCGGTGACTCGCTAAACAATTCTCTCTCTCAAGAACTAACATTTTTTAGTACCTAATTGAAAATGTTTAAAATGAAATTAAACGCTATCAGCAATTAATAGCAGCAGAATATATTCAGATATTTCTTGTTAATAATTTCTAATCGCAAATTGTCATATTGAATAATGAAAGTGGAAATATCGACGGCATTAATGTATTCAAGATGGTTATACTGGACAAACAGACAAGTGAAAAGATAAAATCTATTACATATTTTTTATTTTCTAAGCTTTCACGATCATTTTATTCAATACTTCATCAAATTAATTGCTGAAATAATAATATTACTTACATTAGCGCCAGCAATACACAAAGCAAATAGCAGTTAAAATTACAAAAGTTACAATAAAATCAAATTTTATTATAAATTTATATTTTTCAAAATATAAAATTTTAAATTTTAAAAAAATTATTTAAAATTTAAAATATGTCGCATGGCCAACATAAGTTAAGATGAACACGTACCACGGGCTGACACACAACAGGGCCGGTAACATGCAAAATGCATGGGAAATCAACCAATGACAAAAGAAAAGTACAGTGGATACCGATTCATATTTAACCATAACAAATAAGATTGACACAACTTACAAAACAATCTTTATATAAAACATATTAAAAAAAATGTGTTAAAACAAAAAAGACACTCATTTTATCAATACATAAACATTTTGTCAAACATTTTTAAAGTTTTACATGTCAACCATTTAATTTTTATATTTTATCAAATATACATTTTATGTAGATAACCAAGTTTTGAAATAAACCGAAGCGTTTTACTTAAATATACCTATTTTATTATCTTAAAGACCTAAAACATCAGGAAGATGGTATATATATATACACATAAGGTCCTTAAAATCGGATTTATGTCTAGCTCTTCGAAAGACACTTTTGACCCTCAATCATGATGTGCAGTTACATGAAATTTGGTTGTCATTTTTAATTACACCATATACAGATTCGTTTAGCTGGCCATATAAAATATACAGATTTGGTATACTACACATAAACATTTCCTGTATACCTAAAAATCAAATTGAACAGTTGAGCAGCTGTCATAAAAGCTCAAAAGTGAGTTTCCAGATGCTGACGCAGGTAAATCAGTACAAAAACTGCAATACATACTCTAATCTTATTAATGCATTGTCTAAAAGAACTGCTAAATTTTTTGAAAAGCACTTTTTATTAATATTTCTTGAAAATCGTATTTGTATATCTAATTACTTAAAGGCCAAAAGTTTTTTAATTATCTGTAGAAATTAAATTAATTTTGCATCAAATTCAATTTGGTTTCAGTAGGTATATTTTCGGTTTAGATACAAAAAAAGGTGTATTTAAAGCAGTATTTGATAATAAAAAGAGATCAGAGTGGTGACTTTGACAACAAGGATAATATTTGCTAGAGTATTGAAAATTGGTAGTGTTGGTACAGAAAATTAAGTATAAACAACTTTCCAAAAAAATACAACAAAACTGCGATATGTTACAATTTCTTGGAAAAATATCAAATTTAATAGCTAAAGAAAGTAAGTAACCGTTATTTGATCAGTGTCCTATTTATAGTTAACGCCACCTTGGGTTGAAAGTGTCTGAAATTGGTAGTAAAATGTGAAATGTAACTAAGAAAAGAAAGGTTAAATGATTCACCTTGGACTATATGCTATGCACTGCATTTGACATTATCTTGTAAACACAAACAAATGGCAAAGTCAAAATTTTTCGGTAATGAATAATAAACTTATAAGTGTATATGATACGGACTTTAAGTGTGACACCATATAATGGACACTCATAGGCAACAAAAATGCCCAATTTAAGTTGAAATATAATTAGTTTGATTTAAACTACTTTGATATTTTTACTGTCTGGTAGTACTCCTATAGGAATCGTACGTAATTGTAATAAAAAATGAGTAAACATTTAATCATCATAGCATAACGCACAATTGCGACGTTATGCAATTAAATAAGAAGCAAAAATGACTCCTGAAATAAAATAAAAAAATTTGCATATGCAACACATCTCTTAAAAATATAAAACAAAATATATCTAAACTGTAGAGAACTTAACAGAATCTCAGTTTCCAAATTTAATTATAATTCAATTTAACATATAACATTCAATAACAGTCATACATTTATTAAATTGCCTTGCACAACATTGAATGAATGCTAGAACATACATTTTGAAGATGTTGAGTCTTCGTTTGTCATCTCAACCAACAGCAAAAAAGAAAATGTCAATTAAAACTGATCAAAATGCAAGTTTCCACTAAATCACTTCGTATTAGCAATATCTATTGAAAAAGAAAATATTGAATGTTGTAGAGCCAGTTGCCTCTAAACATAAGTTTCTTCATCCTAAGTTACAAATGTTGGTATCAGTAAATCCAGTGAATTGATAGTTTTATTAATATTTAAAAAGAAAATTTGCAGATTAAATGGTGAGGCTATAGTGAATTTAAGATACAATAGATATAATGAATTCCCAACTTAAAACTCATAAAACTGCGAAAATACAAGCTGTGAACAGATGAAAGGATTAATGAAATAGTTGAGGGTTGTTTCTCACTAAAGCAATATTTCGAAATAAAAAAAGTTCTATTAAGTGCCTACTGTTGAAAATATTAAATGTAGAATATTCAGTGGCCATCAAAAATATTAAATTGTTGCGCTTAAAATGTCTGGCACTAGTAGGATTTTGAAGGTTTCCTTGTTTTATTTCCAATTTTACTCAAAAATCTTATTTCGGTATCATTTATTTGCTTTTTCTATCCTTCAATACTATTCTGTGTACCACATCCAAAGATTAAAGTTAATTTAACTATCTTCTTTAAAACTTTTATCTTTTGCCCGTTCTCCGAATTTCCTTTTCCTATACTCCGAACAAATTAATTAATTCATCTTATCAAAATAAGCGAAACAGAAAGTGCAAACAAAGCTAAAACACATCTCCATTTATATGCTATAAATCTAACTGCTCTTGAATTCTGTCCTCCGGTTAATTTAAAAGAACAACTAAATTACTTTTCACCGGAATTTTACGAACGCGTGAAGGAAAAAACGATAAGCATTTGTTACCTTTCACGCACTGGCTGATAAAATAAGATTGTGCGACAATGATGGATCGTAACATTGTCCTGAAATATTACTTGATTCCGCTTTACCTAAGCCAATGTGAAGCTAAACGCCTTGTGACATTTAAACATGATGCTATTAATAATTGTAAAACAGAAATATTTTGTAAAATTGATGTCCACTGTCACACGAACGTTTTTTTTTTTTTCTACATCAAAATTCAACTTACAAAAAATATATTATTCCGAAAATAGGCGTTGAAGCGCGCCGTCCGCTTATGCTGAAGCGATATACAGATGTGTCAGTTTGGTTGTCTAAGCATAAAGCAGTTTAACTTTAATTCCATTGCATTTAAATTCAAATTTCGTCTGTTTTAAAAGAAATAAATTTTTTTATTATATATTTCTATAATTTAACATTAATAAAAATAAATAGAAAAATAGACGTAAGCAATTTAACAAAATCCAAAATGATTGTGTCTACTTCGTTTTAGAACACTTACAAGAAGTGTTTATACTTTTCGTGGGTGTAGAAATGGTTGCATGAATTCAATGATATATTTTAAAATACATTATCATCCTGTAAACAAAAGCTTCAAGCATCTTGAAAAGCATTTCTCATGTATATCTTAAAAACAACTCACACTAGAGTGACTAATTTTTTTTTAAATACGTTTTATTCACAATAAATACAGGGTTTTCCACGGTACACCGTGTTCACGATGCGTTCACCAATATAACCCCAGACGAACTTCGGAGATCGGTTTCGCGAGAAGTACATGATAGAGTGATTCAGTGTTTGAACCAAAATGGTGGTCACATAGAACAATTATTGTAGTTATTTCGTTCAATTTATTTTATTTTTTCTTGTCATTATGTTCCTAATTTTTTTGTTTTTCATTTGTTACTACGTTTCAAATTTTCTTATGTTCCTGTTTTGTTTCCATTTTCTAATTAAAATGAAACACATACGATGTTTCAGTTTCTGTCAAAAATCACATTGAAACAGAAAATATTGACATAACAAGAAAACCGTTGTAAATAGGTATGGGGAAAGTCATAGCGAATCGATGCAGAATTAAATTCTGCATCTGATCATGGTGTTCCGTTTGAAAAAAAGAACTTTTTCAACTTTGAAGATTTTGTAATTGGTCATGCAGTTTTGGACACCCTGTATGCGACAAATCAATTGTCAATGTGGATTTCGAAAGTGCAATTCTTGTGCTTCCATCTACCCTAGAAGTGTTTATTACCAGTCGAAAATGGGCAAAAGATACTGTGAAGCAAATAACGCTACATCTTTCAAAATTTTCAAAAAAATCAAGATATCTAAGTAGCAGTTGAAAATAGGTATAGGGAAACCTATTAGAACTCATCATAAAATTTTCTCAGGAATTTAAAAATGGAATAATATACAGGCTGTTCCATTTAAAATAAGAAAGTTTATGGCGACTTCCGGTATAACCAGAAGTGGTAAGACCCTGAAAATATTTTAAAATGAAAGAGAATCTTGAATAGCCCCGGATTCCAAAAATTCAGAGTTCCAGGTTTTTTCTAACCTCGGAAACTTCTAACGAACGGCTACCGTGGAAAACCCTGTATACATATGTTGCTATATTCGTTGCTGTATGCATAAAAAAAGCAAAAATAAATAACGAACTAGCAAATCGTGGAAGAATTTATATTTCGTTAGAAAAATAAATTAAATCCAGTATTTTAAGTGACATGCCAAGTAATAAAAGGCCTATTTAATTCTATAGTTGTCTCCTCCTGATAGCTTTTGGAATAGAATTATTGCTAGTAGCGTCGATAAATTTAAACTACATTTTGATAGCTGCAAAATTTACGATATAACATACAACAAAATGCTTAGGTAATTTAAAACGTTTATCCACTTAGGTATTTTTACGATACGCCTAAATTCTTTTAACCGCGATAAACTTTAAAACCGTCAGCGAATATGTTTCCGAGTTAGTCTGTCTAAACCGTGGCACAGAAGATGCGACATCCGCGTGGTGTCGAAGAATCTAGACTTGAACTTTACAGCCCGATAAATAGAAGAAAGAAAATTCATTCTGCGACGGTGTAATAGCTTAAGTACCCGGTCGCACTTTATGAACTATATAATAGCGTTACTTGTGTTGGAAAAAGAGACCGGTAGTAAAAGTCAGTGGGCCGATTTATATATTCCTCGTGTCTGTTGCGCTAACTTTACGATCACATCAGACAGGGAACGCGTATATTACACATGGATGGACGCATATTCCTGATTTTTTCGAACCGGGTTCTCACACAGAGGCGCACAGACGCATAAAGATCACATCTATGTGAACGCATAACATCAAACGCTTTTAATGGTAGATACTCTGTAAGAAGGTACCACTTCTATCTATGGAAACACATCGACTCATAAAATTGAACGTGTTTAACTCCTGAAAGGTAATCTCAACACCCACTATACAAATTCAACATTTCATCATTCAAACTTATAATAGATATACAGGGTATTCCACGAAGAAGTTCGAGGTTTTCGTAGAGCGATTCCTTAGACAAAAATAAGAAAAAAACCTCTTATAAACACGAGTCGATTTCTCCACCATTCTAAAGATATGCGTGGTAATTATCAGAAATCTATAACATTTTCAGCTACGAAAGTAATTTACAATAAAAATGCGTTTCCAGAAGTTTTTATTTTAAAATTGCAAGCAAAACGTAGTTTTGTCGAATCCTCAAAAACGCAGAAGTTCGAAGGCAAAAAAGATAGGCTGCTATACTCAGTTGAAGGCGGTCGTGCAGGTCAGATAACTAAAAGTCGAGCTTACTACTCGCAGCAAGTGATCGGAGACTGATTGGAGGGCGCCACCCACTACAGGAATATATACGCCTCCGTTTAATTTAAGGTACTAAAAGAGAGGAATAACAAAAAAAAAATACTAAACTAGCAATACGATAATTAGCTTTAAAGACTAGAAGAAAACATCAAGTGGATAAATTAAAAGAAAAGGTTGTTGAAGTGTACGTTCGCCAGTAGCCTGGCGATAAGGGGCTAAGTGGGTTAAATGACGATTTTAAATAATGAAGTAAGGTAGTACTAATACCAATTAAGAAAAAAAAAACTTTAAAAGTGACTCTAATTCTCTAGAGAGCAAAATAAGTTAACAAATAGATACTGCACTATGAAAGCCCAGATGAAATTAACATTATCGATGAAAATTTTACTCTAGAATTGCGCAAAGAACTTAGGTTCTAGCACTTATATCGGTAGTACCACACACATGACGTATGCACATGTAGCCCAACCTTGACTAAGGTCATCATAACCAAAACATTAAAGGCCACCACAGAAAGGACATTGGAACTAGTTCCGTCTTTGTAGAAGTGTTAAGGATTACTTTACAGAATAGAATAATGCATTTAGAACTACTACTGCATTAAGTAGGCAACTTTGAAAGCGTTTATTGCTATTATTGGCTTTTTCATACAACCCACGATATATATTCATTTAATTTTTTTATTAAAAATAAGAATAATTTTAGAATATTTGCTATCACAAAAACATGAATCGACAGGGTAGTAACATCTTGTGAACCATTACTATTACCTAGTCGGTTATTGCAAGCGTAACATATTGTGGTAAAACGTCGTCAAAATCAAAAATAACGCTCAGCAAAGCGTAGATGAATACTTCACGCGGCCGTCAAAAACAAAATGAAATATAACAGTTTTGTGCGGTGTGTTTGAGAAAAATCACCGGCGCCTAAGATAAATGGCCCAATAAAATTGTTGAAACGATAAAATACAACGCGTCTTCATTTGTAACTGTCAGAAATTCTAGGAGGCAAAAAACGATACAGGCTTTATGAAATTTAACCTGCAAAAATTCTTTTCAATCTGCAATAAATATGTACTATACATAATGCGTTCTAATAAAATACATTAACGTCATGTTTATTAATTTCAATATCCCACAATAGCTATAAATATGTTAACGAGCACTAACAGAATAAGAAAAACAAACTCATTATTCTCAACAACAACAAAAATAAATGGAGAGGTTCCAATCATTACGCTAGATAAATCTTTCCATTGCAATTTTTAGGATAAATTTTCTTTAAATTGGAAATTTTTATACTGTTGTGCAAATAAAGGGTTTTCCAATAAGGGCGATGTTGAAATGAAATAAAGCAAGTTGTGTTTGAGATTATTTGAAAGGCCCATGTATGTATATAACTCAAATTCGTGGAAAATATGCTTTCTAAAGATTTTTAAAATCAGTTTCACATTTATCTATAAAGAGGTTGGCTATAAAAGGAGATAAGCCATTGCCCGCCCTTCAGTTTGTTTCAGCTTCAGGCAAAATCGATTAATCGGTTTCTAATATCTGGCGATTTCCGCAGCACTAGTTTAAATAACGGTTTAAACAGCATTTTCTTTATTTGTCTTTTCCGATCTACTGAAAATAGATCAAATATTTACATTTTTCCTCCAACTGTCTTATTGAGAAGATTGGATTTACAGAATTGTATTTTAGTCTTTTTAATTTAAGGAAAATCCGTTAATATTTCATTTCTCATTGCCAGGAAACTCGTCTATCTTCATCAATTCCCATAATATATCCTGTGTCATTCAATCATTATTTAAAAGTTCCAATTTTTATATATCCGTCCTCATTCCTTCATTTGAATACTATACACAGGGAGAAAAATGTAGGAAATTTTACTACAATTGTCAGCATTTATACTACACATTGTAGTACATATAGGGGCAAGTACAGTTTGTAGCAATGTTTACCATAAAATTGTAGCACTAAGTTTGTAGTATTAATTCTTACAATTTGTACGAAAAACAAGAATGAACAGTTAGTTTTGCTTCAACAACGTTGTAAGATAAAGTAGTATTTATTGTAGTAAAATTGTATAAAATTTTGTGTGACTTTTCTATATACTGGTAAGCATAATTTAACACCTGTTGTAGTAATATTTATTCCACTCATTACTTTAAATTATTATAATTTTATAATAAATTTTACTTACCATTATTGAAACATCCACAAAAGATATATAACTTAATACTACATTGTTGTGTGGATAAGTTTTAACTTGTGTATTATGTATATGTAGTATATATACTTATGCAAATTACTATGTATTTGCAATAATTTGTACTATTTCTGATTGTGAATTATATCTAATGTAGTATGTAAAATGTCTACCTTGCAGTTTTAAAATGTTTCAGTCGCCTGTAGCACTTCTAATATTTTTATCATTAATTCTATAATTTATCGTTAAAGTTTCATTTCATTGTTAAAACGATCAAAGTAGGTAGTAAAGATACACTATGTTAAAAAAAGAAACATATATTCTTAAACTAAGCAAATTCACAAATAACAGACTTTAACATAACACAAATATTTAAATAAAACAGCAGTCTTCTGTAGTACTTCCTAATTTATTTATTATAATTTTACTACACTACTACGCTACCGCATCGCGGGCGTACGCTCTCCGGAGCTGCAATCGACAATTTTATTCTACTTTCGGTAATTTTCACATTTTGTTCCGTTGACAATTGACTATTGGTACTATTACATCACTAGGCAAGTGCCTGAAGACCGTCTATTAACTGAAACTATCACAGTATATAGTAAGATTGTAATAAATAAATTGAGAAGTATATATATATTAAAACATGAAGAGAGCACTATTCTTCACAACCGCACCTAACACAGGTAAAACCAAAAGGAAGGGCAATTGCAGTGAACTACACATGTGCGCGTGATCGAGAACGCCGATCGTCGATGAGCATGTCAATGCAAATTGGCGCGTTATGTAAATGTAATTGGCGCAAAACAGCGCTATCCCCGTTATATCTGTTTTCACCCATTCCATGTCGAACAATGATAGAAAATATTGTATGTGAATATATAGCCAAATTAAAAACAACTACAATCTCTCCAAATATAAACATAAAAAAAGAAACCTGATTTAAATTATTAATTTCAACGTACACTGTAGAAAATGTCTTATTAAAATAAAGGATGTATCATATATTTATTTACCAGACATTCTAATATGTAGGTATATTTTTAAGTACGAAAGAGGATGGGTTTTAAACATATAGTCTTTTTTATTATATGGTATTAGTAAAAATATATACTGACATTGTGAAATAATTACAGAATGTGGGCTAAGTTTTCCTACAATAGAGTATCAATTTTTGCTACTTCCAAATATATACAAATTTTAACAAAATTGTGTTACCATTTCAAACAAAATTGATCCTACAAACAGCTGTGAACTTTTCCTACAACGGCTAGTATTAAATGATAAACGTGTACGTTAGAGCCCACTTGTTTGTATTACTTATTTCTACAAAATCGTTAGTACTGCCCCATGTAAGTTTTTACTGCAAGGATTTCTCTCAGTATAGCTATTAATGTAACTGAATCTATAATGATTACTAAACATTAATATATAAATAAATTGGAACGCCAGGCCAACAATAAGAATCAAAAGAAACAGCAAGGAAAATACATTAAAACCTCAACAAAAAATAAATACCTACGTTTTCGAATTCTTATTCGCCTTTAGACTGGATGCGAGTTCATTTTTTCCTCATTTTATATACTGCTGAACCGACTTAATGATTGTAATGGCTGCAGTGTTTGTTATGTTTGTTGAAAGCGGTGTCGTATTACGCATTAGCCCTGTTTATTTGCTTCTGTCTCTGTCTGTAGGAGATGCGGCCCTGGTGAGCAACGTTCGCTTCGTCTGTTGTCCCCTTTTTCCGACGAACACGGTTTAACTTTGCTCCTAGTGCGGCAACGACGAAGGAGAATGTAAAAAAATATTTATTTGTGTTACGGCTTTGACACCCTGCGAGGCAAGCGTCTGTACCGTCCCCTTGTCGCCGATGGGACGTTACTAACTTATTATAAATAATTTAATGTATTTGTGTTATGCTTATAGCCATGTTCTATATACAGTAACATACCCACACTAGATGCATACAATGACACTATGCTATGGTGAGATTTCCCAGAAGCGTTTTGAACACCACATCGAAATTTATGGTCCAATTTACTGTGTAAAATGAGAGCTGCTGGTTTACATTATTATATGTCATTAAAAAATCGTGTCAACCCAATAAGACAGACCCATATACGTAAACAATTATTGTAATAATCGATTAAAAAGAAGGTTTAAACAAGCTGTCTCTTTTAGAGATAATTATTTTATTTCTAGGCAAAAAATACTTTATTATAAGTTGGTGATAATTAGCAGAACTCAAAATTACTTTTATAATCAGATATACAGATGAGTTATCACGTCCGGATATTTTAGTAGTAACAATGGGAAGGTGTGATGAGGCCATTTTCGAGGTATTTTTAACCCACCTCAAAAATTAAAGTCTATCCATTTGTAATACAATGCTACTGTAATTTAGATAATTTTAAACTTACTAAAATTTATTAGCAATTGTAGTAAATAGATAATTTGAAAAATGAGGAAGAAAAGCTTTATTTGTTTTACAGTTTCGAAGTCAGTTTCTTTGACAGAAAGCTTATCTTAACTAGTTTACATCAGATGCTGCAGTAATTCAGAAGACACGTTTACTATATGCACACTCACGGACACCCAAAATGTCCGGTCTAATGCGTAGTCTAAACGCAGCGAGCTGTTTGGCTGCGTTCGGAAGTTTACCAGCACCCGCGCCTTCCCCTTACTTTGCCTTTCCGTTCGTCTGTGAATTACCCATATTTATGTATTATATTTGCTTCGTAGCGGTTTAGGAAGATATGCGGGTGAAGTTCATTGCGCTATTTCGCAGACAACTTTAGCACAATTTATACTTTTTCCTTGTTTTAATAACTAGTCATGGGCAGAAGGTTAGGCCAAAGCGATTCAAAAGTTGAAACGCGAAAAGTGATTGTGACTTTGGCAAATACGGATATGTCAGTTAGAAATAGCTAATGTTTATTTATTGCATTCGTTTAAAACTTGGTTAATTGTTGTTTACTTCTGCGGTGGTATAATTCTTATAATGTTTATGAAATCCCAATGAATTGTAGTATTGTAGTATTACATTTAAGCAATATGATTAGGGGTTGCAATACCGACCTGCTTTACCAAAACCAACTAATATGAATACCGGTATTTTGGTATATTCTGTATTTAAAATATTAAGACAAAATGTTATACGCTCCTTCTTATCGGCTTTTTATTGTAATAACCAGTTTTTGTCGGCATTACCGCCAACTCCAGGTATCTGATTGTGATTTTTTGTATATTGATTAGAGGTTTCGTAATCTGTATCGGCTTTATTTTGCACAAATGTGGAAAGACATACAGTTTTTGTTCTGACGTCTACCGTCGGCAACCTTTGTCCAATATATTATTATTATTGTATTAATATTAAATCTGTTAACATTCTTGATATTAAGAAGTAAAACATAGGTCTATAGTTTCGGTCAAAGCCCCGAGTAGCATATAAATGTGTTTGTTTTTTTGTTAATTTCAGCGTTACAGGGTGAAATAACAACAAAGAATAGCACTATCAATAAAATTGAAAAGGAGAGAACATAATTGATTTCTTTATTTAATTTCAACATTAACAACAACAAAAATTTCTTTCTGACATACATTAAGCCACCCCAAGAGATCTTACGACGGGGATTTTTCATACATCCACATAGTTATATGTAAAACGTAAATAGTTGCTTGGTAGTAATATAATTACTGTCATATGAGAAATTAGGTACGAAAGAAATCTTCGATCCCCTTTGTGCTTATTTCACATCAAATTCGTCGTCGTTCAAGGTTTCGATGGTTTGATGTTCGGTGCACGACTACCTGCAATATTACATAATCCATCTCGCCGGCGCGCGGGCACCGGCGTTGGGAATTGTCGCTTCGTTACCGAAAATCGTGAAAAATCGAAATTTCGGAAAAGATTTACGCGTTTACCCCTATAGGCCCAGCAGACCTATTATTTATTATTTTTATTGTATTTTAATGTAAAATATACTTTATTTCATTATTAGTTTGACGTATATTTATTCACCTTGAATTTCTTAAGAAATAAAATCCGTTAAAATCTGTAATACACCAACACGTTCCTTTTTGCCCTATAATTAATAGTTTAGTTAGTTTAGTTTAGTTTAGTCTGCAGAAAGTTTAAATATTTTTCTATACCAAAATGCTTTACAACTGATTCAAGTTTAATTATAATTTCCGTAATATTACTGAAAACAAAAATCCCGATTCAAATCAGAAACAATTATACATTTTTTATTTCAATAATAAATTTTAAAATTTGAATTATTAAAATAACCTTAATAATGCTGTTGAACTATAATGAAAAGAACGTCTGAATGCTAAACAAGATAAAAGATAAGTGACTAAACGTTTATCATCCTTAAAAACATAATCATACATCACATTTTCACAAAGAGAATACGTAGTTCCCCTCAACACATCTACTTTCCTTCCGTTGGGAAAGAGAGTGACGGGGCGGATGTTTTGCTCCCTAGTATATCCGAACGGACCATTGCGCTTACACTGTGGCTTAGACCGGACATTTTGGGTGTCCGTGAGTGTACCTGCTTTATGACAAAACTTGAGTTGCGATAGCAATGAAAGTGGGTTTGCACTTTGAGTGACGCTGATGACGCCTAGTAGATAGACAGAAACACGAGTTCGTGTCTGATGTTATTCCCCTTTCATTGCTTTTGCTGGCATTGTGATTCCAATAGTAGACCATTACCCTTCCGTGATGCCATTTTTTTTTCTTTAATGTTTTTTGGTGTAACAAAACAAAGAAAGCCAGTTAGAATAATGTTCCTTTTACAATGTGTAATATAGCTAAGTAATTCAACTCATTTAGCATGCAATGAAAGTCTATAAAGGGCGGCAGACGATGTCATTGTATCTATTGAAGATATAGCCAGGCCTTACAAGTTTTCTTGAATTGCTCATTATTCAAGCATTTCAGGATATGTATTAGGAAACCTATTACAAATTTTAACTCCTAATATCTCAAAATCATTAGCAGTGAGTTGCAAATTATGTTTCGTAAAGTGAACCTATCTTCTGTCCTCTCTATGTTACTGATACTGATTATTGTGTTGCCAAGTAATTTTTTTGTTTCTATTTTTGGCATCACTTTTGTGTGTATGTGTTTTCTACTGTTATTTCTTACTTGTTATACTGAGAGAATGCCAATAATATTTATTATTATTATTATTATTTCTAGGTATGTAACAATTGGATTCCAATATAAATAAACCAAACACCGTTAATATTTTACTAGAAATATCTCATATTAATTTGAATTATTGCACACAGATGGTAGTACGTGGTAGTACTATCAGCTTGGAGAGTTCGCGAAACAAATTATCACACCAATTTCAAACTATAATTCTTTTTTGAATCATGCACGACAAAAAAAAAACCGGAATTGTTTTCAACTATTAAGTATTTATTTACAGAGCAAACAAAGCTTTATTGTTGTATTATTAGTTATTGTGTACGAATGCAATCTATATTTTGGTTAACAAGAAAACACATTTTTAATATCAAAGTTGGATACTTTTTACGAAAGTTCAAATACGTAGATATAAAAATGCGAACCTCGAGAGATTTATTTTTTGAAAAAACTGCACGAAATTATTATTATACTGTAGGCAGGTCGTTAAAATTACATTTACCTACAAACGTTAAAGCTCTTAAAACAGGTGTGAAGATCGGAAGAAAAATAAGAACTTTAAACCCGTCAAACACCGTACAACACGTTTTTAATTTTAACGTCCCAATTCCTTTCGCTTAAGAAAGGTGTTCCTGTCAGAGCGTCAATTTTTCTCTTCACTTCCTCATTTGCGAAGCAATTTATTATTCCTCGTTGTTCTTTGGATACAATCCACCATTCGGGTATAAATTTATCTCTTTACTACTTGGGTGCTGTGCGTGGTGATTTAACATCGTTTAAACAATAATAAAAATGTTGTTAGAATTAATAAAAATTTAACTAATTTTCCAGTAATTGGGTTTTGGAACCTTTGGTGTAACAATAACTATCACACTGACAAAAGTCAATGCTAGGTTTTCCACTATCACCAAACAACAATGCACAATCTCTCGACGCGCGTATCGCTAACCAAGTTACCATCATCAGGAGATGATTAACAGTGACTGATAATCATCTCCTGATGCTGCTAACTTGGTTTTTTTTTTTTTAATGGTCTCTCGGATTTTATAGTAGTGAGGATTTCGGCATAGGATTTGGACAGAGCTGAAATGGATTTGGTGGCCGGTCTCCAAGCCTATACTCAGCAAGTGCAGACCCAGTTATGCGCAATGTCCGACTACAACGCTCATGTTCTGCAACACGAGTGCCCTCCTAATGCTTTGTTTCACCAATGTAAACACTGCTGTACGAACATGGAACACCGGTAAACGCCAGGAACAGCAAGAGGATCACAATCCTTGATAGGAAAGGAATTTGAACGTTTGAAATTAGGTTTGAAAACGCTTTTAATGTTATGTTTGGATAGGACTTTTCCTATACGGTTGGTAACACCTTGGATGTAGATGAGATAGGCATTGGATTGGTGGGGGGTGTTTTCTGTTTTGGATATATTGGATATGTTAGATATCGGATGTAGCTGTCGATTTATGGTACGCTAAATACGATGTCTAGGATAGTTGTTCTTGGTTAGGGTTTCGGTAACATGGCATAATTCTCGATAAGGATAAGGAGTTAGGATCGAATATTGCAACGGCCCTTTGTACTAAGGAGATTATGAGTCCGTTCCTCACAACCGAATGATGGTGTGAGAGGGTATTAGGTGACAATAGGTTTGCCTCTTTTCGAAATAATCCAACTGTAACAGTTTCAGGTCAACAACGACGAAAAAACAGCCCTGAAGATGTCCCGTCCAAGTGTGGCCAAAACATCGACCAGAAGAAATACCAGGACGCGGTTTCAATCCAGAAACCAATAAATGTATAGCATTGACAACGACGGCGGAAGTCTACGTGGAAGTTTGATTATGAACCAGTCAGTTATGATGTACTTCTTATTTTGAATACGCTTCTTGTCGCAATTAAATCATCTAAATCCATATTTATTACATTATCTCAACCGCAACAATAAAAAATATTAGAAAATAATATATGATTAGAAATTTTAGTTTTCGATATCAAGTCCAAACAAAGTTGTTTTCTTGTAATATTATTGCAATCCGGGTCATAGGCTCATGATAATAATAATAAACATTTATTTGCCCAACAGGTAACCCCAATAACAGGACGAAGATATATAAGTAATATAATATGTAAATACATATAAAGAAAAAGTATACATAAATATAACAAAGAAGAAAAAGAGAAAAGTAATGTTACTGTGCAATACTCCCAAGAAAAATGTCTTAATAGACTTCCGCATTCCGTGTCATGTGATACAGTGGCGCCCTAAGTAAAAGATTAGTCCTTGGTGTTGGCATGTTGAAGGTAACAGAATGACGAGTGACAAGTCGTGGAACGTTGAAGCTTATAGTTGATAATAAGAAAGGACAATCCATTTTATTTTTTGTTAGTTTGTACAAATAGCGAGCACTTTGAATATTACGTCGATGGCTTAGAGCAGTGGTTCTCAACGTGAGCGGTAGCGCCCACCAGTGGGTGTTGTTTTAATTACTGTGCCCAGGTTAACTAGTCCATAATGCATAGTCGTAGTCCATGACTTCGCGATTTTCTGCAGTGGGCGCTGGGATCTATACAAAATCCAGTAAGTGGGCGCTAGGCGAAAAAAAAGGTTGAGAACCACTGGCTTAGAGGGTGCATTTGATGTAAATTAAGCAGTTTTTCATCGGAAACAAACCAATCGGGATAAGTTCCATTTACTCCGAATGAGAGGAATCTGAAAATACAACACTGAATACGCTCAAATGGAAGGTGTTAAGTGGTGTAATAAGGGAACCAAATAATTGATCCATACTCCAATTTAGGTAGAACCAAAACAAAGAATAAAGATTTCAAAGGCCCAATATCTTTAAATTGTCTAGACGTTCTAATGAGAAAGTCAAGCATTAAATGCGGATAAGCACACACTCTCCATATGCGATGAAAAGGACAAATCAGTATCGAATGTAACTCCCAAATCTTTGATGACATTTAACTTATTTAGAATACGGCCAGCAATGGTGTAAATGAAGTTATGTGGTTTAGTTTTTCTAGTAAAAGATACGGTGTAGCATTTATGAATGTTTAATACTAATTAGTTGCAGAGCAATCGAATAAAATTTTGATATTTTGTTGCAAGATATTTGCGTCATCAGGACCCTATACAAAGCAGTACAATTTAATATCATCGGCGTACGCCAAAACGGGACAAGTAAGCGATTGTAGAAGGTCGTTAATAAATATATTGAAAAGTAATGGCCCAAGATTGGAGCCCTGTGGAACACCATTTGCTAATTGAAATTCAGATGAGTGGAATCCGTTACAGAATACGTAGTTAATTCTGTTAATTAAGTAAGATTGATTCAACAACCATAAATTGGGAGAAAACCCAAAAGAATCTAATTTATGTAGTAAGTATTTTTGATTTGACTTAAAGTGCTGAGCGAAAGAACACACCTACAGCTGACATATCCATGTTTTCAATACATGAAGCGGTACGCGCAATCCACGAACTAATTCATAAAATCATCAGAAAGGATGGGATAGAACAAAGGTTGCAAAATATTGTTCTACGCACAAACATGTGTTTCTCTGCATATGCTAACTTTGGTTGTAAATAAACACGATTATTTTCTTTGCTAACGTCGAAACTTTTTGCGCAGATGAAAATGATCAAATCCGAATTTTTATTTATATTCCTTTTCTTCTATATACTCCTCAGTTCTTAAATCATTCATTATTTGTATCTATTTTCGTTTATACGAGTATAGAAGACCACAGTAATCGATTCCGAAACATTCCGAAAGACACATAAAACTCCCAACATCTACATCGAAACCAACAAAGCGCCAGTGGCGAATCGATAAATTAACGTCGACCGCTTACGAAACCTACAAGAATTTACACGATATTGCGTGTGGTATACATGCATGCCCCATAGAGAAATCAATTATTCCTCCGAACGCTTAAAAATGGAACATTAGGCATTCGGCTTTGACGAAATGACTCGGAAAATTAATATTTCAAAAAGACTCAACGACTATACGGCGCGCGAAATAAATGTTCTCGAAACTTTTAATTGAATTTATAGGTGGCCCCGAATAAATGAACAACGCGCGTCTAACAGAAGGGAAACCCGAATTCATAAATTAGGAAGGTTAAAAATATCCTGTCGCGGGATTTATTACTTATCCTATACGTCCCGAAAGGCGCGTAAATAATGCGTATAAACGGATCGGAAATTTTATTCGGGGACAGCGCGATCGTTCGACGGTATAAATCACAAAAAATCGGCCGTAATTTATCGTCCCGTTGCAGGACAGTTCAAAGAAAGAAGTCGCCCGGGGGAGATATATTAGTAATAACTAATAATAATCTTCAAAGAAGTGGATTAAGTGTATATGAGATATCTCCGCTTCGTTAAAATAATTAATATCCGCACTTTTTTCTGCCGCGAACAACATTAATATCTGGAAATATGAATGGCTGCGCTTAGTGAAAGCTACTACAACTAACACGATAATATTGCCTCACGATGGGATGTTTGGGATGTTTGGCAGGTCCGGACGAAAACTTGGAAAATCTACACCACGCTCGAAATCCGAATTTAGACGGCTATAAACACTACATAATTGGACTGTTCGCGTGTCAAAGGCGACAGTTACTGGTTTGCTTTGACAATCAACTTAAAATACACCACCTCGAGCGGCTATACGCCAATGGTGCGTCCTCCATTAAAAGTTATTGTTCTTACTTTTCCAAGAATAATAGTTCTGGTCATTTTTTGTATATATACACTGTTCTCCATTTCTTTTTGTCTTCCCCGTGGGACGACAACGTTGTCGATACTATTTTTCGTGTAGCAAGGCTAAGTACTTCGGCTCAGCTCGGATTCACAGGTAGAAAAAGAGCAGGGTGTAATTACATTTACTTAACATATTTAAAGAACAAAGGAATTTTAACGATGAAACATTTGCATACAATAACCTCTTGGCTGTTATCGCAAATATAGTTTAGTAGGTGTTTTTTTTGAAATTCTATTTGTGCCCAATCTTGTTATTGTTCGTTAATATCTATTTTTATGGTATACATTTATTTCTGGTTTATACACTCCGCCAAAAAAGTATCGCATAATTTAGTTTTGAATCATAAAAGTATCGCATAATCTTTGTTTGTAGCATAAAGTTGTAAATATACTTTAATGCGCTCTAAGATATAATTTCTATGATTGTTTAAATAAAATACAGGCCAAATAAAAACAAGAACTCATACTTGAGATTTTTATTAAAACAAGAAATTATAATTTTGGAAAGAAAAATGTCATAACAGTAGCTTTTAATACTGAGTATTGCCACCTCTGGCTCTTATGACCGCTCGCATACGGTTTGGCAGAGATTCGATTAACCTCCGTATATAAGCCTGATCCAAATTCTCCCACTCGTCACGGAGAGCATTTGCTAGTCCATGCAGGTCCGCTGGGGCAACATTTTGGGTTCGTATCCGTCTGTGAAGGAGGTCCCACACGTGCTCGATAGGGTTCATGTCCGGACTTACCGCAGGCCAATCTAAAACCGGAATACCAACATCGTTAAGGTATTCCTGGACGATTATTGCAACATGCGGTCGTGCATTATCGTGCATTAACATGAATTCGTTTCCTATAATTGGCGCATATGGTACTACATGTTCTTCTAAAATGTCCGTTATATACCTGTGGGCAGTCAGTGTACCTCTGTCTACTGGTACTAACTCTGTACGACCTGTTAAACAGATGCCTCCCCAAACCATAATAGAGCCACCAGCGAAATTAGGTCTAGGTCTGATATTACACTGCGAATAGCGCTCACCGTCTCGTCTGTACACTGAGATACGCCTATCTGAGGTGTAAAGACCAAATCTTAACTCATCTGTGAAGAGTATATTGGCCCAGTCATTAATGTTCCAATTTACATGTTCTCTGGCAAACCTTAAGCGAGCCACTCGGTGGTTCCTAGTGAGACGACGGGCTGTTACAGCTACTCTAGCTCTTAATCCACTCTGTTGTAACCTATTCCGAATAGTTTGAGTACTCACACGAGTATTTCTGACTCTAGCCAAGTCGTTCTGCAATTGTCTCGCAGTAAATAGCGGTCATCTTGGCGAGTAGAACATCTTGGACGACCTGGTACAGGTCTTCTACTGTAAATGCCTGTTTCCCTATATCTGGCTACGGCTCTAGAAACACTTGACTGATTAATGTTCATCAAATTAGCAACGTATGCTTGAGATCGTCCATCTTCGATTAAAGCAACTATAGCAGCCACTTGTTCTGAAGTTAAATTGCTCATTTTAGTTTTAAAAGCGTTGGTACAGAACTCTGACTTCGCACTTTAAAATTTGTCCGTATAGGAAGACTTTCAATAAACAACTGAACAAACCTTACACATATGCATTTTTCTAAATGTGTTCTTTTAGGAAAAAAAAAAGTAAAAACGCTAAGTTCCATTATTTTGTTAGTGTTTTTATAGTTCACATACACGAGGCAAACTTTTTGTGAACGTATAAAAATATCTTGGTTCATAAATGCCCTTTTTTAGTTTATGCGATACTTTTTTGGCGGAGTGTATTTGTAATCCGTGTATAGAATACTATTATATGGATACGGAACGAGGGATAATCTTTTTCTTAGAAACAAAGGTGCTACCAGGCCCAGTAAAACAGATTAGCAGTAAAATCATTATAAAGATTTACAGGAAATTAAATTATATTATTACAGGTTTAGTTTACGATTTCTAGATGGGTGATTTCAATTTGTAATTAGATATATCTGAATTCGATATTTAGTATTACTTGTGTAGTTTGAGGTGAGTGAATATATCGTGAAAATGTCCAGGCGACAAAATCAGAGTGAATCGTTATTAGAAACGAGGGGGAAAATCATATCTCTATGGGAAAATGGGAAAACAAAAAGAGAAATAGCCCAGAATATGATATATAAAAATACATAATATTATATATATATATAAATTAATGGGTATACAATCATTACACAGGGAGAAATATGTAGGAAATTTCACTACAATTGTCAGCATTTACACTACACATTGTAGTACATATAGGGACAAGTACAATTGCAGCAATGTTTACCATCAAATTGTAGCACTAAGTTTGTAGTATTAATTCTTACAATTTGTATGAAAAACAAGAACGAACAGTTAGTTTTCTTTCAACAACGTTGTAAGATAAAGTAGTATTTATTGTAGTTAAATTGTATAAAATTTTGTGTGAATTTTCTATATACTGGTGAGCATAAATTAACACCTGTTGTAATATTTATTCCACTCATTATTTTAAATTATTATAATTTTATAATAAATTTTACTTACTTTTATTGAAACATCCACAAAAGATATATAACTTAATACTATATTGTTGTGTGGATAAGTTCCAACTTGTGTATTAATATATGTACTATATATTTGCAATAATTTGTACTAATGCTTATTGTGAATTTTATCTAATGTAGTATGTAAAATGTCTACCTTGCAGTTTTAAAATGTTTCAGTCGCCTGTAGCACTTCTAATATTTTTATCATTAATTCTATAATTTATCGTTAAAGTTTCATTTCATTGTTAAAACGATCAAAGTAGGTAGTAAAGATACACTATGTTAACAAAAGAAACATATATTCTTAAACTAAGGAAATTCACAAATAACAGACTTTAACATAACACAAATATTTAAATAAAACAGCAGTCTTCTGTAGTACTTCCTAATTTATTTATTATAATTTTACTACACTACTACGCTACCGCATCGCGGGCGTACGCTCTCCGGAGCTGCAATCGACAATTTTATTCCACTTTCGGTAATTTTTACATTTTGTTCCATTGACAATTGACTATTGGTACTATTGCATCACTAGGCAAGTGCCTGAAGACCGTCTATTAACTGAAACTACCACAGTATATAGTAAGATTGTAATAAATAAATTGAGAAGTATATATATATTAAAACATGAAGAGAGCACTATTCTTCACAACCGCACCTAACACAGGTAAAACCAAAAGGAAGGACAATTGCAGTGAACTACACATGTGCATTTCAGTATCGCGTGATCGAGAACGCCGATCGTCGATGAGCATGTCAATGCAAATTGGCGCGTTATGTAAATGTAATTGGCGCAAAACAGCGCCATCCCCGTTATATCTGTTTTCACCCATTCCATGTCGAACAATGATAGAAAATATTGTATGTGAATATATAGCCAAATTAAAAACAACTACAATATCTCCAAATATAAACATAAAAAAAAAACCTGATTTAAATTATTAATTTCAACGTACACTGTAGAAAATGTCGAAAATAAAGAATGTATCAAATATTTTTTCACCAGACATTCTAATATGTATGTATATTAAGCGTATAGAAGATTATTTTTATTACGAATTATAATTGCCTGATATAAATATGTATATTTTTAAGTACGAAATAGGATGGGTTTTAAACATATAGTCTTTTTTATTATATAATCTTGTAGCTTTATTGGCACATTGTTGTACAATGGTAGATATCACAGTAAGGTACTAGTAAAAATATATACTGACAGTGTGAAATAATTACAGAATGTGTGCTAAGTTTTCCTACAATAGAGTATCAATTTTTGCTACTTCCAAATAGATACAAATTTTAACAAAATTGTGTTACTATTTCAAACAAAATTGATCCTACAAACAGCTGTGCACTTTTCCTACAACGGCTAGTATTAAATGGTAAACGTGTACGTTAGAGCCCACTTGTTTGTATTACTTATTTCTACAAAATCGTTAGTACTGCGGCATGTAAGTTTTTACTACAAGGATTTCTCTCAGTGTAATACCTCATAAATAACAAATATAACCGAAACAAAGAAAAGTTAACACATTTAATTTCTATTCTTCATAAAACTCGCATTACAATTTGGCACATGATTTACTATGGACTTTTCCACAGTTTCATCCTTTATGGAATAGTTAGTTGGGATAGTGCGTATAAGAATTGCTTCAATTTATTACGAAGATTTAAAAATCGATTTCTGAATATATTGCTGCTTGTGAATAGCCATTACAAAATTACCAACCCCTATAAAATTCAATATGACTCAAAAAGTAAAACGATAAAAAAAAAAGATTTGGCTACTTAAAATGTATAGAACTGGTAGTAATTAATATCATCCTATTAAAACTTTTACAATATTCAACAGGCTAGCGTCTGAACTCCAAAAAACAAATGATAAAAGAGAAACCACGATAAACAGAAGGATGGTCAGGGGAGGTATCAGATTAGTAATATATGTACTTGTTCTTAAAAGAACAAAATGTCGTCTTTTATACAATAACTTATTGTTAGTTTTAAGTATAAGATAATTATAATTATCTCGGTTTATTGTTTAATGTAAGGTTTAAATATGCATATTTAAAATATATAAAATCTACTCCAAGGACAAATTATAATTAAATAAAAATCCTAAATATAACATTGCTGAACCTACATCAATCAATATATACTATTAAAGCAGGTTAAGTAATTTCTTATGAATATATTTATCTGTGAACTAAAATTTGTTTGTGTATATTGCAGGTTACACGTAAAAACATTACAATTTATCATTAAACTGCGGCCTCTGTTTCATCATTCTATCCTGCATATATGTGTCACTTGACGATAAGAATTTGGAAAATTAAACAAAACTGCAATAATTCAAATTGTTTTTAATTCTGTTATTAGTACGTTTAGTTCGCAAGGGGGAGTCATTAGATTTTGAGAACAGTGTAGGTACACGTATATTTCGCTTTATACACTTCGCTGTTAAGTAAAAATTTGTTAGAGTTACAACTTGTTATGTTGAAATAACATCAAATAATGGTTGATCTAACAAACTGTACCATAAACAAGTTTTGTTATGTAAAATTTTGTTAATACACGCAACACCGAAATCAAGATCATCCCAACAATTCCATACATAAAGGGCCTATCAGAAACAATCAGGTGGACAGGCAACCAATACGACATCTGAACGGCTATAAGAACTTCAAACAAGACAAGGTCCTACTTAAAAATTTAAGAAATCTACTTCAAACTTACAATTACTTGTGTGCTGAAATATAGAAAGATATTCGTATATTTTTTCTGCTAGTTTTTTAATACCTCTCCCAGCTGAAAATAAACCTTCAACACCAACGATATTTACAAACTTTTTCCGCCTTTAGGACATCCAAAATCGCCAATATTTCACGCAATTTCTGCAGCGCTTGTACCGCACTCAATATAATAACAACTTGTACACAAAAGAAGGAAAAAATAACGATGATTGAGGACGGAAAGTCAGCGTCATTCGTGTCGTTTCGAGTCTTGTTAGGGAAGTTCTATAATTACGTCCGCACTCTTTTCTCCACTTTATAGTATTCGCACATCGTTTTCCGTTGGTTTAAATCCCGCATATCGTCCGGAGAATGTCACAGCTTTTAATATTTATCTACCAAAAATCGCATAGAGTCGTCTTCGTTCGTATAAATTGCCACTCAACGAGACGGTTGAGTCGGAATTCCGCTCGGGTTTTATTACTTACTCGGTACACCATTCACCACCTCGGTTATTAAGTCATGGGCAAAATAGGGAAGCTGGCGACTCGTACAATTCCGTTTATGTTTTCCGTCTGCATCGTTTCGCCTTTCGCTACCATCGGGGTAAATAAACCTGTATTTAATGGCGATGTATGACATAATTTCTGGATGCCTAAATATCTAAAAGGGGACGCAGTAATATACTAAACTGATGACAGCGTCGGTATAAAGATATTTTAGTACTAAACTGACTTTAACAAATGTAAGGGCCATCAATCAACAAGCTTTGAGAAAACTGTTTGGTAAAGAAATGTATAATAGCTTTCTGAGTAGTTAAGAATGTTTCCAAGTAAGCATGGACCACATCTATTTCCAAAATCATCATTCTACCAACTTATCTTAGTTCGCAAATTTGGAGTTTTTAATACAGCATGAACAAGATCATTCCTACACAGTAACAAATAAAATGTTGTAATATACAATATGATCTAAGATGTAAAGATACCCTGCCAGAGGCGTTAAAAACTTTGGGGATCTACGATCCCAAGTATAAAATATTAAAACGCAAAATTACATCAGTACTTTTAAGTTACAAAGAAGAAGCAACATACATCGGGGTATAGTTTGATCAAAGACTTAAATGCCAAATGACGCTATGGTTTAGAAATTTAACCTGGATATAAATTAGCCTTTTTTTATAAGATGATATTTCTTCTATTTCATTCCAATATTAAAGCACATCCGACATAAATTGTGTGATACGTATTACTGTAGTATATTTATCTGTTCGAGGAAATGTAGCGAACAAACATATGCACACTTACTTTTGCAGGGATTTATGCTACCCCCTATGTAACAGTAATCCACACAACTATGTTTGGGCATTCTACAAAAAATTATTTCACATAGAAGCACTAAATATTATCATAGTTTCAGAATATTTTTATGCTATGTTATTATTAGGCAACTTACATATGAAATGTTAGTTCTCCCTCTTCTTCGTAACTATTGTTTTTGCAGAATTTTACACATCACGATGGCATCACTTTTTTAGGAAAAACTACCTGGATTAATTATCACATAAGCCCAATTATTAATGCTATAATATGCATACTTACACGTAAAACAAAAATATCCGGTGAATAATTTATAATATTAAGAAATAGTCCGAGAAATAATAACACAAAGAGAGTAAATAAAACAATCAATCTACAAGGTTAGGTAATACCGGTAACACTTGTCAACTTGCAAAAAACTTAACGTGGCTTAACACAAAAACTTCCTATAGAAAACTAACGTAGGCGCTGACGCTACATGAATCGTGACGTAAATAATGACGCCTGTGTTCCAAGATGTCCTTTCAACTTTTCATGGTGCGCCGGAGCGATGCGCATACGGTTCATTGGCAGTCTATCAGGTCTGTGGGTGTTACTTGTCAGTTTTGGCGTTTATTGAGTTGGCCCTTTGATTCTCTTGGAAGCAATGTTAATGGGAATTCTGCGGGGAATATGAATTTTACTTATGTTTATAAATGGACAAATATAAGTTCTTAGTCTGAACTGAGATAATAGAAATCTTTATAATAGTGTTTTTTATTTAGTAAATGAATCTATTCACCTGAGAGTATATATAAAAAAATTAATTAGAAGAAAAAATTTCATCAAAAAGGAATAGGAATGATAAAGAGGTAGATTTTTCTTTTACTTCCATCAATTTTTCACTACTTTACTGTTTATTTTATCTCAATGTTAGCAAGTATACATAATAGTAGCAAACCATTTAATTAATATTTTGCTTTGAACTAATAACAATATTTTTGCTACATCTCATTTTTTCTCTCGTCTTGGTTGCGTGGAATTTTTTTTTAAATAGAAAACGAATCCAATTACAATTAATTTCAATAATAAAATGGAGACGAAAATCAAAAGCTATAAAAATCTTCACTCACTAGAATTTTTTTATGCTGCTCTGATAATCATTACGTTACTGCCAACATTTTCGTAAGTGCCAGACTTTTTTCTTTAAAAAAAAACACTTATGCGTAAGCTAAATTCTTTCCAACCAATTACGACAACGCTTTCGTCCTCCGCCAATAAACGTGTCCCGATAGGCTTGGCTACAATAATAATAAACGCCAACAGGTTTCTCTCACATATTCTATTCTTAAATGTGCCAATAAATACCTTCAATTCGCTCAAAAAAATCTACTAATATAATACTACACCATTCAAACCATAATCTCTATTCATTGTATTTCTAAAATATACGAATAAAATCACAGTACCTCAGGTATGGATTATCGGGGTAATAGTCTAGAAAACACCGAGGAAAAATGAACCCATATCTGTCAACGGGCGCTAGCGCAAGTAATTCTTGTGTCAACCAGCAGAGCTTTATTTATAAAGCTCGGTGCGCGGCTTCGCCTCAGCCTCAGGTAACATGATTTTATTATTCCGCCAACGTCTGCTGCTAGCAATAAACACCACTTTAGTGAGTTATGGATCCGCGGCTCGTATACATTTAAATTAAATTTATAAGACCACACGCCGCTACGTATTGCTCTTCGGTTGTATATTACGTGTTACTAGTGTTTAGACGATAGACTGCTGGATGCTGTGGTTTATCGATTGGTAGAAATTGTAATATGGGAAATTAATATTTGAGGCTTGCTTCGAGAAACTTTATCTAGCAAGCAAGCTGAGGATTGTATTTTCATCAAGAGTTTGTTTATTAATAAATTTAATTACTTACAATTAGTTCAACTTAAAGATAATTTCTTTCGTAAAAGGTAATTTGGTAACGAACGGCAAACGATTAGTCTAAGAAAAGATATACAGACACAATCCCTGCAAAGTTAACGGTTATACCACGCATGTGCGTCTCCCGCTCATTCTTCTTACTGCAGTAGGTATTCCCCGACATTCAGTCGTACGTCATAGCCACTCATAGCTCACAACGAATACTTGTAAAATATATTTCAAAAAGTAACTTCAGATTCAAACGTCACTAAATTCATTTTAGCTAACTTTCAAACACCCTTAAATCCATATTAGCCAATCAGACAACGCTAATTGTACACTGAGAAAAATGGATTGTAGAAATTAGATAGTAAATCTCTTTATGTTAATTACTAACATAATTATTGTCAAAACGACAATATGTGGGGTATTAAGAGTAAAATAACCAGATGTTACCATGCTTATAGTAAGAGGTAAAATCTGGATGTTACCAGGTATTCGATGCATATTCAATTTCTAACATAAATGTTCGTAACGCTCTTCCCACCCCTTGCTCTATTCATTGTCGTTCTTTACCGAAGAAATCGACCAATAAGCTGTATTGCCACTCACACGTGTTATGTACGTGTGATACAGGTGTACGTATTCGTGTCGGTGCATGTTTGTGTCTGCACAGAGAAAAATCCATCTTGTAATATTTACACTTCACTGTTTGACGGAAATTGTAGTAAGAATTCCTACTATTGTGCAAAATTTTAGAACAACGGCGTTGCATTTTCCTATATCACGGTTACAAAAAAAGCAATAAAATTGTTTAAAAATATTGTGTGACAATCTTCTACAAAATATAGTGAAATGTTTTACAATATTTTACAACAAGTGAATATAATAAATTGCATATAATGTAGTGAAGACAGTTATAATAACAGGTGTAGCAAATTTACTGTGTTGTGTTTATTTAGGCTAGGTTAGGTGCTTGCAACAGTCACCTTACTTTGATTATTGAAAACGGCATTAATAATGAGATGAAATGAAATGAATGCTGTATAGTTTTATATCTATATAGTAGGAATATCATAATACTCATAATTGGTTTAGCTACATAAATATGTGATACTACAGCTTTTGTCGTAAAGATGGCGCTACGCTTGTTTCATAATCTTTGAAATTCGTACTCGATGTAAATTGTGATCGGTAAATGTGGCTGCGTAATATCTATATGATGCTTATACATGGTTAACGTCGTGTAAAAAGTACTGTGGACAATCGCCCACAGACGAGAATTACGAGGCGCTTCAATACCGGTAGTACTCTACAGTACACGGGCCGGTCTGATTCCCGCAATCCTGCCCGATACGACGGTAATTCGCCCGGCTGTCACCGGCTAATCAAATTATATTAATTAATTATAATTAAAAATTATTAAAACTATATTTATTATAGTTTTCATTGTTAACAGTTATTATCAAATATAGTCAGCGCTACTAGACATTTTTTTCACATTTACTAACATGTATGCTCAAATTAATAATACAAATATAGTACACTTTACCATACGAGTTAATAAAAAGTATTCACAGATATTTACTATACAGATATTGTCACCGGTAATATAACATATGATTGTCCCTATAGGAGCTATAAAATATATTAAAGTATACTATATTTATGTTAAAGAGTACTATCTATTTCTCTCAGTGTACGCGGTGTTAGACGTGTTCAGACCTGCCCTTATTCTGAGAACAAATTCGTTAGTGAGTGCTAATAAAATTAAATGATATCAGGCATTGGAAAAGAAATGGAAATTGTAAGTTCAAATAAAACTAGAAAACGAAAGCGTATAACTAAAATCTTTGGAAAAGACATGTACAAAAGTCCAGCCGGTAATGAACCATCATTTTTAATAAAGATTTTAGGTTATCCTTTCTTATTTATAGATATGCAGCTACAGATTTACCAAAATATCTTAAATGCAAACATTACACCAAATCATGCAAAAGCAGCACGTTAACTATGATGGAAGTTAAACAGTTTTACAGTAACTCTTATAGAAATCAGACTACGGTTAACCAAGACAACTTTATTATAAAGTACCTACTGAAAAACTGCAACACCCACTCGTCGCCGAAACATCAAAAGCAAATATAGTCGAATATTCTCCAGTCCAAATATTTTATTACCAAATACAATTATGAAGATGTACTGGTCTGTCTTCTAGCTTTTGTAACAGTACTCTGCATCGACTTAGATAGAGTCAAGGGTGTCTTAAACCGACATTTTGCAAGTGGTAGTATGGCAATAGAAGCACGAGGTGGACATAGAAAGGAAACAATGTTTTACGATAGGAAACAAGTAATTATTAAATTTATAAAGAAGTTCAAAACAGTCAAGTGGCATTATTGGCGCAGCAAAACGGCTAAAATATATAAAACAGAAGCTGCTTCTGCAGTTGAAGGAAAAGAGAGCTATTTCTGTACGATTGTTAATACCCACCTACTTCAATATAGACTTTGACTCTCCATGGACTGACCTTTGTCCAAAATGTTTGGAACTTGGGGAGAAACTAAAACATGCTTCCAACAAACAAAAACTGCTAAGCGAACTGCGACTACACAAACTGAGGACGAAAGCCTTTTTTTCAGGATTAAAGGAGAAAAGAGACAATTTACTAATCATTCAGTTTTGATTGTCAGAAGAACTTCACTCAACCAAAAATTCCCAACCAAAGTGTTTATTATACCAACCAACTATACATTTATAATTTTACAGCAGTCACAGGGAATTCTCATGCCCCATTAACACAAGAAAACTTGCGAATTTTTGCGTGGACAGAAGAAAAATATCCCAAGACATCGAACGAGGTAGCAAGCCCAGTTTCTTTTGTATTACATAATAGCAATGTCGAGGGTATTAGAACGGTACGACTTGTGGCTGACGACTGCGGATATCAAAATAAAAATCCCACAATGTGCTCAAAATGGTTAAGTACTTCGTCAGTTGAAAAAATGGAATTGGTCTTTCCAGTTGTTAGGCATTCATATATTCCTACATATTTGCTCGCATTGAAAAAGTGATAACATAAATGAGCGAAATAATAGACAAAATGATGAACCAGAAATTAATAATCTGTGTGAAATGGTAAATATATATCAAATTAACGACGAGAAGAACCACCGGAAAAACATGATCTAAATCTAAAGTGTACAACCCCCTCAATGCAAGAAGCTTCAGCAAATATTAGCATAGATTTTGGTTTCACACCAAGCGTAAGCAGGCCCGTGCCAACCCGGTGGTGCAAGTGGTGCACGGCACCAGGGCGGCAAAAAGCAACAAAGGCACGGTACTGCATCAAACACAAACCAATAACTTGTGTAATTACATTTTACATCATGATATAACACGACTTTTAGCAAACAAAAATAATTTAATATAAACGCCGGTACTGGATCACAAACGAGCGAGTGCTTTATTTATAGTTATTGTACTTATTGTTATAAACAACAACCACGTACAAGACCGAAAAAATTACGTTCTTAATGAGTGTGATGGGCCATCCTGCACACAATTTAGCTAAAAGGTTAAAATTTGGAATTAAATACACATTATTGAAATTTTGATAAATTTGAAAATGGCATATAAGCTGACTTAAAAAAAAGTGGTTTATGTATGTAATAAAATGAGGTTACTATGCAAAAAATAGAAAATATATTAAAAGTACCGATGTCAGTCAATATAGTACAAACAAAAAAATTTCTTGATAAATTTAGAAGGAAAAAGTTTATTTTTTTTTAATTTAGAAAATTGAATCGTCGAAGTAATTGTTTATGAAAATTAAAAATATATATAGGACATGTATATTATTTTATTTATGCACGAATAAGTCATAAATTGACAATTTTACACGAATTTCTACGCCATAAACGTCTTTTTATAACACTAGCGCATTCCTTAGGGGTATACTGAAACGTCAAACAACGACATTATACCTAATAGAAATAACCCTTACAAAATGAAGAGGTTTCATTCGAAACCAAAAATTGTACTTTTTATTGAACATTTATTTTAGGTAACATGCATATGTTAACAACACAATTCGAACATCTTTTATCCATATTAATATTCGGACGTACCCCCCAAATCAAGTTGGAATTTTCAAATTTAGTCAAATCAACCTTAGAAAATTCAATAAAATACATATTTTTATTTTAAATTAAAAACTCCGCATTTGTGCATAAAGTGATATATGTACCACGGCCGTAACTTGCTTTCCTCCTTAATACATAAATAACTATTATCTATATTGTTCTTTAAATTGTTGATAAATGTAGGATATACTTATACTTACTAGATAGGTAGAATTTGAATAGAAATATGGATAAATATGGCATGTTTGACATTATGACTAGCCGCCTGACAAACAAACCAATGCTTAGACTGTACCTATCTCATTAACAAAGAATTAAAAAGTGATATTTGATTGCTCTTTTTTCTCTTTTGCCAAAAATATTGCTTACATTCATTGCATATAAGTTCGCAAATAATTGTTCGCACCAGGGCGGGGACTGACCCAGAAACGGGCCTGAGCGTAAGGATTCTTTATCTAACGAGGTACAAATAGGCAAATCCCTCGGGCTAAATTGTACACGTAATAGTTCGCGCTGATTAATAGACATACCTGCCAGTAATTAATAGCGAAATTCACGGTGATCATGAAACCGGACAACTCAATGAATTAGCAGCGTATTCGAGCATGGCGGGCGCACCGAACAGTTGGAATCGATTCAAAACGTAATAAGCAAACGTATTTATGCGTGCATAAATCCCTTAGATCGCGAATATATATTGAAATATTCCAGCGATTTATTTACGTTAACGCGGCAAAGCCCGCGGGTATTTTATTATGGCGATAATAAAACAACTAATTTTAGTTAGCCACAAGTTATCTCCAGAATTACGCACGCCGCGCGAGATGTCGGGACGTTTACGTTTTCGCATTTACCCTAACTAAATATAATTAAAAAAGAAATACAGAGCGGAAATTGGTAAATTTACGCATGTCGTAAACCTCCGGATTTTGCCTGTCATCTTTGGAGTTGGCCGTGTTTTTACTGTGTCTCTATGGTAAAATATTAATTTCAAAAGAAATATTTTGGGAATATGTGTTTATAAACCTTGAAGATATAATATATTCACATATTCCCAATCCCATCTTAGCGGGCTAACAAAACAAAGTCTTTCGAAGAAAGGTCATAGTTCGCACGAAATAGTGCATTAAAATTAGTCCGAAGAACGAGTCCATCAAATGAGTGAAAAAGGTTTTATTAAATGAATGAATGAATTATTGGGTATTAAGCTCATTGCATTAATGAAACAAACTGAAATAATGGTTTGGTAGACTAAATGAAATATATTATTCTAGTAAAGAAAACCAGTATTCTAATGTAATGTAACTGCACTTCAATAATTAGGCTGTGAAAAACAGCTATTTCGTGTTTGCTAGTACATTGCATTGGAACTTCGATATGTTGACTATTTGTTGCTTCATTTTCATTAGGGTCTTCAAAATCAAGAGTTTTAACTACATCATGTTCGCCAAGGTTATCTGCACCTGCATTAGGTCTTGAAGTAGAAAAACTTCTTTTCAAATAATCCTCATTTCCCTGAAAATGCTCAGAATCGAAAGTCTCAGATGTATTCGTCAACATTATCTGCACTTGTATTAGGTCTTCAAGTGGAACGACTTCTTTTAAAATAAGCTTGTGGTCGATAGGTACCACAGATAATATTTCCACTATGCGCAGGACGTTCAGTAGATACTGAAAAAAGCTCACTTCTTCTAGTATTTTCTTCTCTTTTCCTTGAAGTTTATTTAAAAAATTGTTAGAATAGGCACGTTTTTATAATGCACATCTTATGCAGAATTAGTAATCGAAATGCTTTGAAACTTGAAAGTCACAACAGATTAAAAATATTTTTTTTTATTGGCCTGCGCGATCATTGCCGGCAGTAAATTTTAAAGATGGTTCAGCTTCAGTTTTACGAAGGAAATGCACTCATTAATCTCATTAATCATTAGATCATATTAGCGAGCTACCTAGATATAGATCTTTGCTTGTTTTAGAAAGCTGATAAGTTTGTCGCATACATGTTTATTATTTAAACTCAATAAAAAGGTCACATTTACTGGTAGTGGAACGTTTTCAACCACAACATATTTATATAGCTGGTCAATGTTGTCCTTCAACCGGCAACACTCAAGAAGAATGTGGTTCGAACTACCTTCCTCGGCACCACATGGACATTAGGCGACACGTTGATTCTATGCAAATGGGAAGCATACCTTCCTTGCCCGAATTTTAATCGTGCGATTGTGGTTCGGCGCTGGCGTGCAATCTATATACCATGATCTGGTGTTTGTCACGGGGTGAATGTATGCATAATGAGTCATATGCACAGAATATTCCTTTTTCCAATACCTGTCCCACTCTTGCACTAGCAATTTATGTTTCGCCACCTTGCTTAGTGCCGAATCAGCCAGAATGGGTCGTTAGACATTACCATCTACGCAAGCCTGCTTAGCCAACTTATCAACGTACTCGTGAGGTTGAAAACCGCAGTGGCCCTTAATCCAATAAAATTGCACTCGACTAAACCTTGTTCTTAATTCGGTAAGTACATGTATAACATCTATAATAAGAAGATGCGTACTTAGAGAGTGTTTACGGTGTTGTAAACACTGTAGTACACTGGCTGAATCAGCCATAATGACAAGGTGGGCAACATTTGTTTGGAAGTTGGACGCAAATTTCAAGCCTTCGAGAATTGCTACTGCCTCTGTGGTGAAAACGGCGGCCTTCGGATCAAGTTTATACTTTTTTTTTTACCTCTATTCCACTACCGCACGCACAACCACATACCTCTGCGTTTTTCGCTCCATCTGTATAAATTATTAATGCCTCCTTCCGTTTAGACCTACACATAACTTTAAAAAGAAAATATCAAAATATAGATTAGAAAAATAGGGAAAGTAATGGTGGGTGTATAAGACCATTTAAAAAGCTATTAAAAACAATAATAGTTTTTTCTCGTGTGTTTTCATTTGATGGCGTAGAAGTTTAATGTTTTAGCCATAAATGCACATTACAAGTGTTTATAATATATAAAAAAAATTAATCAAATATATGAAGTTTTCAAAAAAAAAATTCTTTTCCAAAAATCAAATTAATTTTTTTTTCGCGAAACCTATGGCGTTTTTAGAGTTGACATTTTGCAGAAATATAATAGTCATCCAATGTAATTTATATGGCAAACAATTAAGAAATCATGCTCAAGGACATTTGACAGTATACTTACTGTTCGGTGAAGGGTATATCCTAGATATATTTGAGTTGTAGAATTCTGTATTACCGGCTGAGTTTTAACCCTCTCTACAGTTGGCAACAGTTTGTTTATCGTTCGTTTTATGTCATAGAATAAGTTTGTAACAGTTTTCAGTCGTTTCATTTCTCATTTATACAATACAGATATAGCAGTATATAGTAAATATTATTACAACAATGTACCAGTTTTTATTTACACAACATATACACAACAGGCTACGACATTTAAAAGAAAATCTCCCAGGGATCCCATATGAAGAAGCGGGACCAATCTAAAGGAGAAACCGACTTTCTACGGTACGTTTTACTAAAAAAAAATTAGCCAGCGCAACGGTTTCTAAAAAAGTAATGAAAATACTCATATTCATATCATCAACAGTAGTATTTTACATACCGAGCAAGGAAAAGCTTCATTACAGCCGACGGTTAGTTAATGAACCGAAAACGAAGCTGGAAATCCGGTAACGCGAGGCTGTAATGAAGCGTTCCTTCGAGGTTGGTATACTATTTTATTCACAATCAATTTATAATCATTTATTGTTGCCCAAAAGGCAAATTGAATGGTTTTTAATTGTCATTATCGCCAATTTTATTTAACTCATAATAACTGTCAAATTGAGCATTGTTCAGTGCCAATTTTGATAAAATAGGTGGCCAAACGATTTTTGATTATAGGTTACTCCACCAGAATTGAGAGAAATTGCTCAACATTTAGAAGAATGTTTACTTCCTTATAAAAGTAGGGGTAGATATGAATCAGTTGATAAGAATTTTAAATATTGGTGCCAGAATAAACGAGTACCCACGTAATATTTCGGAAAATGTCATACTTATTTAGTTACTTATACTTATAGTTATAGCTTGAATTAAATGCAGGTAAGTAATAATTTTTCCCGGCAAGTAATTTTTAAGGTCAGCGCAGTAATGATCTACTTCCCAACCTTTCATATGATTGACAGAGAAAAGTTAGCTCAAATGATCTTGAATAAATAGGTAAAAATTGATATTTCTCTCTGCTTTAGTGCCTAACAAAACTACGACAGATTTCGCTAATAACATTCCAATAGTTTGAAGCGATCTAAACATCAATTTAAAACATGTAACCTTTCAACCTGCTCAATTCTCCCAACGTCAATATCAATTTTTCATTAACGAACCGCCAATACATCCCCTAATTGACACCGAATCTAAACCAGGAACCTGGGAACTGGTTCCTGCTCGATGCGACCTCATCACGTCACAAGAAATTACACTACAACGGAAAAAAGAATCGAGACAGGCTTCCGAAATAACCGTCGACAGCCGATGCAACGGACACGTCGTTCGTATTACCACACGGATAATGCAATGATGATTGGTTAAATGTAGCTGTCACGAACTCGTCATTGGAGAGCGGATGAATTGAAACGGACCGACGCACAGTGGATCGAAAAGCGGTAGAAGGCGGACATTGACTGAAATGTTATTCACTTGCATAAAAATTAACGTTAATCAACGAAGTAAAGTTTTGTCGAACAGTAAGGTTGTATATTATATCGAGTAAAAAAAGAAATTGTTGTACCGTCACTACTTGTTTGTGAAAATCGAGCTAAAAGTGTATAATATTTGAAACTGTATAAATCGATGAAAAAATAGCATATATATTGATATAGATATAAGTTTCGTAGTTGCTTCTGTGTGATGAAACTTACAATGTGGGCAATATTATACAACAGGAAAAATATTGTGATCGCTAAATACATTTCAGATAGAAACTTGGGCTTTGGTATCTTAGTCGATTCAATGTGTCGACACAATTATATCAGGGATAAAAAGAATACATAAAATGTATAATTATGTATCATGGTGTATTATAACAATTTACTCTAAATTGTAATATATAGTGAACGGTTTTTTATAGTAAAACGATTCGATTACCTTATCTGATTGTGAAGAATTAATAGTTCTACAGCTTCCGGTAATAATTCACTTCTTTTATGGTCCTTTAATTTTTGTCTTGAATTGTAAATATACGGATCGGATGTGATCAGCAGTCTTTTCAAAATATCTTCATTAGTAGCTGAGCGACTACATTTTCTACTATTTTCTTCCCTGAAGCTTTTAAAGTCTTTATTGCGAGCTTCAGCAGCTTCTTCTGAAAGTTTGCCTATTGGAAGTATTGCATGTTGAATGATATCCGCGCCAACTTCAGTTGTGTTCGTCCTTCTGTGTTATACATTTCGGTTCCGAATTTTAATCTGTTAATATTGTATTAATTTTATTAATTTGACCACTTCAGTTTTTCCTCAATTTGTTTACGACTTTTACTTCAGTTTTTTCCAACCTTTGTATATTTTACACTTCACTTTTTAACTTGTAATATAATAATCAATTTTCCACCCATGTGCGTCGTTCTTGCCGACATTTTGATCTCTCATATAAGTTTTTTAAACTTTTGTTTATTAATTTATTTTGCTGATTGCTTTCAATTGTAGTAATTCTCCTGAAGAAGGAAATAAACATTTCCTAAAATAGATGGTTTTATTTTATTTTTTGAGGTATTAGAATCTAATTTATTAATTAATTAATTTTCTGTGATATTTTTATTACCTTTAACCATGCAGTAGGTATATTCACAGATTTATGATAATGATATAGGTAACCTGCCTAATTATGTGTATGATAAAACATAGATTGTATTAATATTAACAATAGATGAAGAATAACGCTTAGAATGTGTAGGCGAACCAAAGCAGTCAATCATGCCGAGTATATAAAGAAAGATTTTGCCGATTTTGTTATCTTCTATAATCGATTATTATAAACTAACACTGCACATTTCACAATTTTAACTTATTTTTATAATGCAAAAAACAAGGATACAAGTGCAGCGATTATTAAAGGAATAGCTCATAGTGTGGGTAATGACCGATATTCATAATTATCCTATTTAGTTTATCCCCTTTTTAGTCTGAAAACTAAAAGATTATGAAACATACATCGAATGTTTCGTCATTGAAATGGCATAACTTAACACATGTTTGACAGAAATATTAATTAACATGCATTTATGAGAATGCTAGAAACGGTAATGCCATAAACAAAACGTCTTTTTTCAAAAAGTTGCGCGAAGTAGCAGCTGAAATCGCTGGAGCAAGTACTAGAAGGATCCTAGATGACAAAACAGTTTTCCTTTTTCTGGGCAAATTTGGGCATTTTTTTAAAAATCTAATAGAAGTTAAAATTAAAAGTCATAGAACACCGTCTTCAAGAAATGGTAATTGTATAGTTAGTTACAAATATGATTTGCTAATATTTTGCAGGTTGAATTTCACATAGTTAGTGTATATTCTGAGAAAATTGCAGCTTCGTATCGTTTCTAATTCCGAAGATTTTAGTAGTTGAAGAGGACGGTCGAAATACACTTAGCGTAACATCACCGAACATATGTACTTTCAGACATGCTTCTGTTCGATATTTCGTCAATCTACTCGTTTGTACTGTGATTTCCATATCTAATGCTTATTTTACTATACACTTATATACATTTTATTATGATTCTAGAAGATCGGCCTTTTTACGCTATGTCACATTTTTAACCAACTTCGACCCACTGTGCGACGTCTATCTATATAGCCCTAGCGTATGCTTTTTTGCTCGATTTCATAAATCGCAGACTGAAATGTGCCCGTTTCTCGAGTTCCCGTGACTATTATAAAACGCCTGCGAAGATCATCTTCGGATGCTTTTTTTATGTGTTCTGGGAGGACGATTCTGAGAATTCTTGGGTATCGAAGCTTGTTGTTTCGTAAGGACGGGTTTAAAGTAGTCACGGGCGTTACAAAATAGCCGAAAGTCGTTTTTCACTATTAATTAAGATGCTGAGTGTAAAAGAAACGTTTTAGTTTTTTAAGAAAATCTCCGTAAATGTTAAGTTAATAGTGGTGGTAAAAATAAAGACCCTACTATTTAAATATAGGTGGATTTTATTGCCGTGCTTTTGATGTAGTAAATATTTCTAGTGTATTAATCAATTAGGAGATCAACATAGCTTTAAAACGTTCTATTTAACTGTAAATATATCTGAGAAATGTTGAAAATGCTTACTACTTTATAGAAACGTTCCAATCAGTTTTTATTTCGCGAATTCACAGGTTTGTCCACCATTTCAACGATTTAATTTCCCACACGGTCCCATCAAAGGCATTCTTTCGGCGCCTTCATGTTGAACTCCCAAAAACCCGTTTCTTACGCGCACTTATTTATAACCACTCAAACCGATTTTTTTCTTTGTTCGTACGCTTATAAATACTTATATAAATGCCGGCATATAAGTTCACATCAACGTATGACTCACGGACATAGAGTCACCGAAATCTTCAAGCGTACAGGAGAAAATGGGTAAATTTAGATTTGGGAAATTCGGCTTTCAAGGATATCGAAGATTTGCCTCTGCACTATGATGATTGGCACAATTTTATATACAGGGTCCAACAGATGAACTCATGGATTACTTATTTACTGTTGAAGTGAGGCGCTTCACTTAAATAGATGGTGCAATTAGACAATAAGCTATCTAGAAATTATTTTGGATCAAACACATTACTTTTTTAAATTGAACATCTTGTATTTTTTTTTTAATATATATTTTCCACATAAGCAGATAAAAAGCTTAATTATTGTAACATGTTTTTTATTTATATACCCCTATGCCTGACTACAAACGTTCTTTTGATGAAAACACAAAATCAAAAAATGTACAACTTAGTATTTAAGCATCGGTTATATACTAAAATAAAGCAATTTTGCAAAAAAAAAAATATAATCAATAGTATATTTATTCATTACTTAATTTAAAAATGCAAACAAATTTCCAATAATGCGCGAAATTTTACTGAACGTACTATAATAGCAAGCGAGGAGGCTAGCCACAGATTTGTCTCCGCACCGATGATTAATGCCATGGCTGAAAGCAATGTGTCTCCGTAAGTGCACGTGCACTTTATACGGCGATACGTATGGTTGGAGGCTTGCCGCCGCGGTGAGATCCTACCCGATCAGCATGTTGCGTTATCGGTCGTAAAACGTTCCTACGCAACTGCGCATGCGACTCCCAGCTCCCAGCACTAATAACTTCAGAAGCGTTGGGTGAGTTTTGTTAGGTTACGCACACAAAATGGATAAAATGAACGAAATGAGAATTTGCCAAGATATTGTCCACTGGTTGGTAAGAAATTCTTTAAGTTGTTTAAACATAGAGACGAAATTATACATGGTACAAAACATTGGCCTAATTTTTCTGTAGTATCTAACGACGGCAACCGGCAAAATCGTGGTTTTAGTTCATTATGGTACACTAAATGTGGTTGGTTAACTGGTTCAATTGAACGGGAAAGATTATTTTGTTGGCCATGTCTACTTTTGTGTATTCAAACCGAAACGTGGTCGAAATTAGGTTATACAGATTTAAAAAATCTACCGCGCCCTATTGAAGGGAAGTCTAAAGAACACATTTCATCGTTGTGCAAATTCAAATTATTTGGAAAACAAAATATTGCTACTGCTGTAGACAGCGCGCGCAAAGATGCAATTATTGCCTATAATAATGAAGTTAGAGAAAACCGCAAAAATTTAAGAAAATTAATAGACGTAACAATATTTTTAGCATCACAAGATTTAGCTTTTCGAGGACACAGTGAGACTTCAGGTTCTTTTAATCGTGGAAATTATAAAGAATTACTCGAACTGTTTAGTAAATATGAACCTAGTTTTAATAAATTTGTTAGTAGTAATATTTTTTCGGGTACATCTAAATCTATACAAAATGATTTAATAGATTGTATTTCTTTTGTATTTAAACAAGAAATAGATACAGAAATTAAAGAAGCTCCGTTTTTTTCTTGGCAAGTAGATGAACCCACAGATATTTACTGTAAGTCTCAATTATCAATCATATTACGTTATGTTAAGAGAGGTGAAGTTATTGAAAGATTTTTTGAGTTTTTTGATGTATCATTCGGTCGAACAGCTGACGATTTATTTAACCTTTTATCAAATAACAGCGAAAAATATGATTTAAAAAAAAAAGTCGCTCAAACATATGATAGTGCATCCGTTATGGCAGGGCATTTAAATGGTTTACAAAGTTAAAAAAAAAACAATTGCACCTCAAGCTCTTTTTGTACATTGTCATGCTCATGCTCTAAATTTAGTTTTGAGTAAAGCTTGTAATATAAACAAAGAATCTACAATTTGCTTTTCTAATTTAATTGTTATTGTTTTTAGAGTTTATTTTTGATTTATTATTACGTTTATCAAGAGTTTATTTTTACATTTTTATTACCTTTTTACCTATCACCTCATCCAGTTTCCTATCCAGGCAAGATTTCACTCTCCTCTACGTGGTTCTTGCTAGACAATAATTTATATTTTATGTTAATCTATTTTTTATTTTTTTTTAATGTTTATTCTACACTTAGAATGTTACAATAATAACTATAAAAATATAATTTATTGACTGAGAAGGGTTACTTAGGCTACAGTAGCCTCCCTTGAACTGGTTGGGGCACATCCAGAGAATGCCGGAAAGTAAACAAACAAGAAGAATATACAAATCAAGAGCGGTATGGAAAAATACAAGAGGAAGACCGAGAAAAACATGGAAGGAAGAAGTAAAAATCGCAGCAAATGACAGAAACATCGCATGGAAACAGATTCAAAGATTATCACTAGAGCAGACCATTTTCCGTGCGCGCCATGTGCGCCGGTATGGGAGGGTAATTCGTAATATACTAGAATATGCGATAGAATAGGGACGCAACATGAGCTTGTTACCGATATAAGTATAGAAGTAAAGACATTTATTCTATCAGAAATAATTAAATATACATTTTGGTTTTCTGCTATTAAAGTAATATGCAATACAGTCATCCACACATCGGCGCTCATGGTGCGCACGGAAAGTGATCTCCTCTAATTATCACAACATGGAAGAATATGATTAAGCAATGAAAGCATAAAGAAATAGTAAAGCAAGAAATGTAAAGTTACGGTCTTACACTAAAAAGTAGGAAGATCTAGGAATAAATAAACAAAATAATTCATTTTACATTTAAAATCAGGTTTCCATTAAAAATCTATAATCATCATTAGGTGACTACAAAATTCAGAAGAATGCTAATTATAATATAAAATTGTTTTTTAAAGACCTGGACGAAAAGCTTTTTGCTTACAAAATGTCAAAGGAATGTTAAAATGACGATAAAGAGTCAGTTCTTGATGTAGATATATAAACATCATAAAGAAAATAATTAAAATATATTTATCATAATAATAATTACATTTTGATAAACACATATTTAAAATATATCGCAAAATATTTCACACACATAACAAAGGAATTTCAATTTATTTTCTCTTCTTTTGATACATTTTCTTAATCTGTTTGTGATATTTTAATTGTTTTCTTTATGATGGCTATATGTTTACATGAAGAACTGACTCTTCATCTTAACATTCCTTTGACATTTTGTAAGTAAAAGCTTTTCATTCAAATCTTATGCAGATCGGGATTTGAACATATTTGTCTGTTCATTTATATTATTCACAACAAATCTTCGGACTCCATAGAATAATAAAATAGTATCAATATGTTTCTAAAGAAACACCAACTTTTATTTTACTAAATTTTTTGCTGTAAAATTATTAATACGGAGAGAACCCTAAAAATATACAGAAAGGGTAAAAACAACATACTTTAGTTAAGAAAAAAGCAACTTAATTGTTTCTCAAAATTAACTTTTGCTTTCAAAGAAGCCAAAGGGCCCTTCAAGGTATGTATAGCGCTAATATACACCTATAATTTCATTTACATTATCTTTTTTTATAAAGAATTTCGTCTTAAATATAAGGATTCGTAGGAGAATGAGAAAGAATTAAATGCATATATGCAAAAAACCACAACAAAAGTTTATTTTATTGAATTTCTGTATTTTCTATGTGTTTAGATAGATTAAAAATTCGATACTGTATTTTGTTTCTTATGTGAATTAAAACTTACTTCCATAATATAAAAAAAAATCTGCACGATAGCATAAAGAATTTTAAGGAAAGCCGCAAAACATATTCAGCTGACTGTCCGACAACGATTTGGATCTCCTTGACACATTTTAAGTTTTAAAAGTAATATTCCCCTGAAATTTTATACATAATAAACACATTTATTTTCTGATAAAAAGTGAATATGCATATATCGTATTTCCATTTTGTTCCGAACTTCTTTAGTTATTAATAACAGGTACCTACCCGTTCCCACGTTCTTTTTTCTAAATAAAAAAAGGATATTGGCATCTAAAAAGATATTTTAACCGCATTTCTAAATAAAAAAAGAGAAAATTTAAAAAATAATTTTTATTACAACAGAAAAATAAATTACATTTAATGGTAACGTAGTCAAGGTCTTCAATATTTACAAAATAATTATTTTTATATACAACATAACCATCATCATTTCCAATCAAATACATAAAATAAAATATTTTCAATACCGTCGTATTTACACGTAAATTAAAACTAATATCATTATCAAACTATGAGCTAGTTTTTGGAATATAGCATCGAAACGTATAAATTATAAATTACATAGCTAAATGGTAACTGGAAAATTAAAAATAACCGGCAAGATGACATGTTAATGTATGGAAGGCCGCTAATGCTAGATATGGATGATATCAAAACTGAAAAATAAACCGATCCCGAGAAGAGAACTTAAAATTTATTATTAATAAGCATTAATTTTTTTTCAACGACTGACGTTATTTCCTCCATGTATGAGAGAGACGGACGTAATGTACAGAAAAAAAAAGACAACAGCTGTCCTGAACTCGTTCACATCGTATCATATTATACGTTTTTTTTTCGACCCAGTCGATCTTGTCGTTAAAAAAATACGACTTTTTTGTGTTAAACTAAATATTTATAAACAGATCACAACTGGGGGGCTTTGCCGAGAAAATCTAGCGGGCCCCCGAACGTTTACAGAAAGATATACATGAAGTATATGTACAGCATCTTTCCCTTATAAATATAACACGATTTTGAGGCACTCTACGGCTTTTTTTATTGATATAAAGCGCATCTTTAGTTTTGTACATTGTTTCGATAAAAAGAAAACAATTACTGTGAGTTGTTTTTATATATGTATATCACGTATGGGAGTTCCAATCGCCTTCCATCCTCCAGACACTAAAAGCCCTGCTTAATTTCTCGTGCGCCGTATAGGAACAAACATTCCCGATCACATCACTATCACCTGGTGATTCCGGACTCGATGTCGACAGGATATGGTAGAGGAAATCGATGTACCTCGCCGCCAATTTCAAAGTTTGAATCTTCGATAGTTTATCCGACGGTAAAGTCGGAATACTCTTCCTTAAACTAGCGAACGCCTCGTTCAAACTCTGCGTCCTTTGCCTCTCCCTAACGTTAGCCATTATCCTTTGATTTTGAATTTCTTCAAAGCTCTGCGGTAATTTCCGCCTGGACTTGCTCTTCGTTATACTCTGGCAGGAGTTCTCATCGTCTGACGAGAAGCTCATGGGTTTCCTCTTACGCCCGTTGCGTTGTTTCAACACCGGCTGTTCTTCGTCCACTTCCACTTTGATCGTAAATTCTTCCGGCTTAAAATCCTGATAGGGATTTCCATAACCGGGACTGTTCCCGTCCATCTTCCTGTCGCTACAATCGTAATTCTGATGGTACATCTCTTGGTAGTTGCAATTCTTCTGGTACAGATTGGCGTGGCCGAAATTGCAATGCGCCATCTCTCGCGATAGATTCGTTAAATATTTCTCGTTAGAATTGGTCAAATCCATCAATCTGGTCGGCGAATATTGTCCGTAAGACGAAATACTATTCGGCGGCGATAATTGCCTGTAGACGGGCGACGAATTGTCGCTTCGATTTTCGTACATTTTCTCCGTGATACCACTACAAACAAAACTGAGGTTTAGCGTCCCAAAAAACAGCACGAAACTTAACACTATGGATCTGCCGGTAAAACGGGCGCGTAACTGAACGTTTCGAAACGCAGATATCGACCGAAATCTCGGAAGACACTTAAGTCGGCCCGCTGGCCAATGAAAAATCGCGCGTAGTGTCCCCCACCCACGTCGGCGTGTCTTGTTTTATCTTTGTCCGATGCTTACCGCTGCTCATCTGCTCATCCTTGTGACGGTTGTGATGGAGCTACGGGGTTACGTGAATTAACTGTGAGAGATTTCTTCTGTGCCTGTTTGTCTTTTGTCAATGGAGGAGGAAGAGCAACATTGAGTCTATACAAAAGGCAGATATTTCTTTGTTTCTGCGAACGTTGTTTTTCTTTCAATTGTTTTGCTTCTCTGTCGGTTTTTCCAATGCCCTTTTTTACTTATATTACTATATGAGAATATTAATTTTGTTTTGGCAGAATTTATACATTCAAACTACCTATCACGAATAGAAGATGCGCCCGTATTTTAATATTTGCAATTAAATGAACGCATTACGTTTCAGAATAGATTCTAGCATTTTCTGCAGGAGAAAAAATTCCTGATTAGTTTAATTCTTAGATTATATTTAGATATGGACCTCTCTAAAAATTAACCACTGTAACCTTAAACACTGATAGTGTCATAAACAGAAAATAACAGTACTTGTGCCCAAATTATACATTTCATTTACAGTAGCGTACCGGAGGAAGGAGTGGGGGAGAAGTCAGGAGAGACGCACTTTGTTGAGAGCGACATATTTCGAATAAAATTTATATCGTTAAACGTGAGATTAAAAGAGAAACCAGTTAAACTTGATCTTTGTTACCAGAACAACTGAAAACAGAATATATATAAATTTTTAGAGGTTCTATAAGAATATTTATTTCAAATATTCTGAATTACGAAATATAATTCCCCGAACAAAATATTACCTGATTCTTCTCACCCTATTTCTACGAAGGTAAGTTAAAATACTCAATAACAAACAGTAAAATTATGCCGCATCAATAAATAAACCGTATAATAATCATGCTGTACGAAGAAAATCGCAGATGATGACGTGTTATAAGTTGAAGGTCTTTTCATAATTTAGCGACTACCCAAGATATTGCCTTTGCTTAAATTTATATCTACCCTAATGTAATAACGAACGAGTATGAAGCTTATGTTTCAGGTTATTTGTTCAAAGTAAATTCTGAAATTACTGAACCGATTTCAAAAATGCTTTTACTTCAATAATGTTGGTGCAGGTTTTTTTAATAATGATATCTTTTTAAAAGTAGTGGATATAATTTTTTTCTTTATTATTAAATGAATTAATTTTTTTTTATTAATAAAATAAATTTTACCTTTTCTTAGAGTCAAGGGCATTACGTTGTTTTTTGCAATATCAGAAAGGAAAGCGGATTATTTTTTTAAAATGATCTCTGATAGTGTGAAGATGTTAATTGGTATTCTCTCTTTTGTCCATATTCTTCTTATCAACTTAAAGATTTTTTGGTGCGATACATCTCCTCCTCTTTTATTAATTTCGCACAAATGTCACAGCCAGCCGCCTTATTTTTCTTTAATTGATTTATCGCATTTTTTAGTTCTTCATATGTAGGTTCCTCCATATTTTCGATGTATTCTTCATCCTCCACTTCCTCTATGTGTTTCTCTTCGCATTCATATACTTCTTCCATTTTTCTTCCTTAATATCTACAGTATAGCTTTTTCTTTTTACCGGCATTCATATATTTGTACAAAGTTTTAGTATTTCCAATGTTGTAATCTTTTTGTATTCCATGAATTTCTTTTTCAATCCAGTGCTGCTTTTTCTTTATTATTAGAATATTTACAACCTTTTAATCTTTCTGAAAGGTGTTGCATTGTTTGTCCTATACGTATTATGCACCATTCCTAATAATTTAAAGTTTCTTTATTAAACGCTTAAGAACATCACATCAATAGAACAACAATCACATGTTATATGATGGCTTAACACCCCTTGTGGGGTTTTGCCGCTTATATAAGCTTTCTAGATCCATTTCAGATTGGGGTGGATCAATCCCCATTTTCTTCCTCTAAATCTCTCTCACTATTTGTCTCCATAAGTTTCTGTTCTCTACCTTCTTCTCCCATTTGCCAAATCCGGCCTCTCTCAGATCTTCTTTCACCTCGTTCAACCATCGTGTGTTTGGTCTTCCTCTTGCTCTTTTGCCTCCCGGTTCCCACTCCAACTTCGTATATATTACTGCTCCCGGTCCTGCTCTCCACACATGTACCAGCCACTTTACTCTCTGCCTTTTAATTCTTCTCACTATGTCCTCGCCTCTTAATGCTTGTGCTATTTCATCGTTCCTTCTTATTGTGTACGCATTATCTCCTATCTTCACAGGTCCTAGAATTGTTCTCAATATTTTTCTTTCTACGATTCTTAAGTCCTCTTCGTATTTTTTTGTAAGTGTCGTTGTTTCTGCTGCATACGTCATCGTCGGTCTTATCAATGTTTTGTAAATTGTTAATTTAGTTTTCTTTGTAAGTAGCTTACTTCTTAAAAGTTTGCATGGTAAGCTTTATTTACTATCATTTTTCTTTCTGTAGTTTCTATTTTATTGTCTCTGTCTTTTGATAACATCACTCCTAGGTACTTGCATCTATCCACCTGCTCAAATTCATAGTCCCCTATCTTTATTCTTCCATCCTTTTGATTTTTGCCAATCTTCATTATTTTTGTTTTATTTTGGTTGATCTTCTTTGACTATTTCCTCTAACATTTTAGCCATTATTTTTCTTTGCTTTGTATTAATAACTATGTCGTCAGCATAGGCAACTATTTGTCCTCCACCCGTTCTGAGGTTCCCTTTGTTTATATTCCTCATCACATATTCCAATATCTATAAAATACCTTGTCAAAATTGCAATGGAATTTATATGTATAGGACAAACAATGGAATATCTTTCGGAAAGATTACAAGATCTTAAATATTCTAATAATATTATTTCTTTAAAAAAACATGTAATTTAAAATAATCAGACATTCGATTTTAATAAAACCAATTTTTGAATGAAATGCACCAATGAATCAATACGAATTAAAAAAAAAACAATAATTCTATTGGTCGAAGAATCTAAAATATCTTCGGATTTCTTATACAAATAGAGTAATATAGGTAGTGAACCGCATCTAATGGAAAGTTTATGTTTAACCAAAATTACACTGATAAATCATATTCAATTTCGAATATTTCTTGGTACATTGCTACACAACATATATACATAACTTGTATGTACCTTTTCGGTGGTCGCTACTTTATACCTCAACATATGTATACAGTCTTTCATGTTTAATATTGGTTAGAATAAACAGAAATAAACTTACTGAAAAGACATCAAATTTTGTACACTCATATTAACATATACAGATGAGTACCGTAGCATAAACATTACACATCAGGGCTATGAGAATCTCTTCATTCCCTTAAAATCGAATGAAATGAATCTTAAAATTGAACACATAAAAAAGACTACCCTACCGTTGTAATCTTTTAGTCCTTCACAGCCCGCCACTATCTATCCCAAATTGTGTGAAGTGGTGTTTTATGAGTATCTTTTTTATGTATTGAGTATAGGGACCATCGCGTCATTATCCATTATCGCGTGATAAAAAAATGAGCTGCGTAGCTTGTAGTAGTAACGCTAACGATTTTCTAACGACAGACCTTTCGGTAGATACATAGCGTAGAAATATGTAAAAGGTACCTTGTTTAGATTAGCATATATTAGTAAAGACGATTATGTAAATAATAGTTATTATTCTTCAAACTTCTGATAATTCTAACATTTTGTTCCTGAACACACCAAGGAAAACTACTCCATTGCGCCATTAGTACAATAATCGAAAGGATTACGTTGCTAGTAAAATAATGTTGTCACAAGTGGTGGCACCCCTTGTCGTCAAAAATTAAATTTTCAAACGATATTTATTTTGTGTAGAGAGATCTTTTCTTCTGTGCAAAGGTGAGCACGCATTTTGATCTTTGACGAAGCACGTAGATACCTTTCAAATACTTTGTCGTTTTTATTGATTAACGTACAATAATTATTTAAATGAACGGATTATGTTACTAGTAAAATAATGTTAGTGCGAACACATCACAAGTGGGCTGACTGTCATTGCAGCGACTACAAATGTCAAAGCTAGACAGTTGGCTGGAAACGTTGTGTGTACGCTTCAAAAGCATGTTGCCGAAAGTTCTTTTCGAGCGATATTTATTTTGTGTAGAAAGATTTTTTCTTCTGTGCACAGGGTGAGCACGTATTTTGATCTTTGACAATCACGTAAATACTTTGTCGTTTCCATTGATTAACGTGCAATAATGATTTAGATAAACGCATTTTTCAACAGTCAGCCCTTGAAGATAGAAATAATAGGTAGTCACTCGGAACAGAAAGCGTTTTCTTGTGCTTCGTCCAGATTGCTCGGCCTCGAGACCTCGGCTAACGTCTCGGTCGCTACCTTCTGTGGTCAACACAAGAAGTGCGCTTTCTACTCCTACTATCATAATTCTTCCAAATTTTCTTGACTTTTTAATATATATATGTGTAGATCTTCTTGGTTTTTAAAGTCAAATAGTTAAACACTATTAAATTGAGTAAAACGTTTCGGTTTATTTACAAAACCTTAATCATTTACAGTTTTAAAAATTAATAATGTAGAAAATAAAATTTTTGGTGTATAGAAATATATAACATTTTTTTTTTTTAACAAACAATATTTTTCTTTGATATCAATTGCCTTTAATTTTTTGATTTTTTAAACTTTTATAGTTCGGAAAACTTTCTTGGACGGCAGTGTATGTATCACTAGACGCTGCAATTCTGTCCCGTGTTTTCTAGTTTACGATCAGCTCCCCCACACAAATTGTCGCGTTCCCGAGCAACTTGGCCCCCTCAGAGACACATTCATCTTTCTCGGCGGTACACACATACATCAACAACCACCGAGTCGTTCTAATCCAGGAGGTAGAGGGTCTCTGTCGGTCTCCTACCGCTTTGATTCGGGATTTGAAACTTCACTGATGGCAATGAGAATAAAAACATGGTGTAATAGATAATTTAGAATAGTAAAATGTGGAATTGAGATAAATAAATTAACAAGAAGAAACTACTAACTCTTATATCCTTCTTTTCGTTTCTATAAAAATTCTATCGGAAGGGTTTGGTCTAACCCACAACGTTTGTTTGAGCTTCACATCCACACGTATTGTAATTTATCTGGGCGACGATTGACGCAACTGCAAAGGACAACGAAAACAACGAAATTTATAATGGCAGCTGTTTCCTCGAAAATATATTACGCTCTACGCGAATAAATGGATTGGGTGCTGATATGCGTATAACTAAGAAATATCCCGGTCTCTAGCTGCATAATTTTCGCGATAAAATAAATATTGGTGTCATACAAACTGACAGGGTGGTTGTGCAGAAATATTAATAGTGATGACGACATACTATGATGTGACTGATAAATAGCTGGTGATAATTTCGAGCTTTATCAAAACGCTCGTTGTTTTAAAATCTTAAATATTATTTCAAATCATCTAGTTGATTGCTTCGGTTTCAAATTAGCTCTTAAAATTTACGATTACATTGCAGTAATCCCAAAATGATACAAAAGCTACTAGCAATATTAACGTTTTTGTAAAAAATGTAGCCGTATTATATAAAACAGCTTCTTGCTCCTATACATCGGAATATTTCACCCAATGAAACTAATATACTAATTTCAAGAATCCTGATAGCTTCGTATCAGTAAGTACATTTACTTGAACGAAGAAAATAGGTTGGTTTAAACGAAAGAAATGTATTTCTCGTTACAATTATGTATTATCTTCGATGGCTTATACATTTCAAGAAAACATTTTACTTGTACGGAGTAAATAACTTCTTGCTTATATATAAACGTGCGGTTTACTTCGGTGAAGTGATTCTTACTGAGTTTAAGGAAATATTTTTTTCTGTGTAATTCCTATAATCCACAAACAAATTCCGTTAGCAATGTCAACAGCTATCGCGCGAAATAAATACTAAAACCTCCCAGATTTATGACCTATCTTAGTCACATTCAAAAGTATAACCGCGCGCTACTTCTCTCCATATTTATCGCGGATAAAATTCGTTATTTACGGGCCTCGCATAAATACACGGGGTTAATCCTATTCATTCGCGGTACGCGCACTCCGTCTGAGCGGCGGCGAAACCTCCTTTTTAGTTTCGCCACTTAGCGACAATTACTCGCCCGCGAATTCGCATTAATTTGAGCAAATCGCTCGGAAGGGGTTTAATTTTAGATATACCATGGATTTCGTTCCACTTTCGCGTTGCATCCGGCCAAAATAAACCGGCACTGGGATGACGCGTTATACGATTTATATTAATTATGGGGCACTGTTTTGATATTTCCAAGATAATTAGGGGAATTGAACAGAACGCTTTGAACGTTCGTCTAGCGAACGGGGCTGACGACATACTGGAGCGTTCACTTTCGTAAGATAGCCAATACATACAAAGTGTTTATGAGCCGTAGATATAGTACAAAAAGGAAAAGTTAGAGTTTACACTAACCAGGGAAGTTTCGCCATGCGATATATAATATTTATTGTACCGGTATGAGGGCATTTACCCTCCTAGGGGGTTTGATTATGATGTGCTGCTTCAAACATTCAATAATAAATAAAATTTTTATACAATGTTCTGCACAATAACATTCACTGTGCTTGCCTGTTATCACAGCTAAAATTCTTGATACCAAGAACTTCTGCTCTGTAATAATCAAGTGCATTTCATTCACTACTGGTTATGACGCTACTAGCTATAACTCTAACAAGTCACACGTTGTATATAAAATTGACTGTAAACATTGTAATGGTGTATATATTGGTGAAACCATGCAATATTTAGAAAACACAATGAAACGACATAAATATAACAAAAATCTTACAGCACTAAAGAAACACGAAATAACTCAAAATCATTCGTTTGATTTTGACTATTGTCAACAATTTTAAATAAAGAACAACATTTAAAAACACGTAATGTACTTGAAATAACCCAAATTAATAAATATAAAAATGCAGTTAATGATAAAACAAATAATGAGATTCTGGTTGAAATTTTTATACAGTTCATTAGCATTGAGTATTGTATGTGGTAAGTACAATTTTTCAATGAGCAAAGCCTTACATTTATTTGCTGTACTTGCAGGGAATCGTCTAAGGTCTTTTATTATTTTTTCAGAGTTTCTCAATGTTGGCTATGTAAATGACAAGATTTGGGCCACGTGATTACTTTGCTTAAGTTCATAACTGGTTTTTAAATTTAAAAGGTATTAGTACCAATGAAATCATAAACACAAACATGTTTTCATACAAAATACAATCCCATAAAACGGTATTATAAGATTGTCCGTACCTATTTTTATGTAAATTTATTTCAACATTTACATACCAGGTAAATCAATATCACAAACGTTTATTCAGCTACTTTGTCATTATAACCGGTTATTTAACGTTTATAGCGCAAACATTCGACAGTTTATTATACATACTGTATATAGTCACGTGGGTGTAGAACTATTACATCTAAGAATTAAATGTTATCTCTCTCTCAGGGTCTTATCTGGGATCGTGTCCCTTAATTTTGGGAAGGGGGTTTTTTGTTTAACATTAACAACACAACAAAGAAAAATAATATAACATATGTGATTGTTTATTAAATGTAAGAATAAATAAGTGAAATTAAATGTAACAGATGTATTAATTAATAATTAAATATGAATAGTAATCAGTTATGTTTTTTTTTTTTAATATTAATTGAATTTGAAATGAAAATTTCACACGTTAGATTTCTTTTTTTTTTAGAGCAATTAAATTTATACGCTGATTTCTAGATTATCTAATGTAATTCACTACTCGGTAGATGGCGCTGTTCGAAATTGAATTCTTTTTATTCTTCAGGCACTTCAGTTAAAATTTTAATTGAAAGGTTTAAATGATTTTTGAAACAATTAATAATAAATGTATACTAAACTCAAAAAGGTTTGTTAAAATAAAGAAATTGCGTCCATAAATTTACCAATGAAAATAACGTCTACGTTACCGACCTGAATCTCGATGCTTACATTACAATGACCGATCGATATCTGATATAATCAATATCAGTTGGTGATCGAATAAAATAGCGGTGTAATTTATCGATATCAAAATGATGTTCTGTCGCGCCAAGTTATCTATGGAACGGACTAACCTTTTCGCCCTGGGTACGGTGTCTGGACAGGCTGGAAATGGGATCGTGTCGGTTGTTGAGGTAGATTTCAGGAATTCTTCCGGATTGTTTTATTTAAGGTAAGGATTCTTTCTTTAATCCGCGTTAGTGAAAACCCGCCTGAACGGTTTCCTTAATTTCAGGATAAAATTTTAGGAAAGATTCAAACAATATTAAGTGAGGTTAGAGGTGACTCAAACTAGCGGTAAACATACGTCTTATCTGCTTCACGACCAAAAGCTAATTGAATTCCTCGTTGCTATGGGAATTGGCTTCGATTTTGTAAAATGCTACGCTGTGATTGGTTGAAATTTCCGCGTCTTTTCAAAATAAAAGAGCAGCGTTTTGAATTTGGGAATTAGGAGAAATATCTTGGAATTTTATTTTTGAATAAGGTTTTCATTATGAAATTCGTTTTCTACAAGTAAAATTATGTATGTGTGCGAAATTTTGTAAATTAATAATCTCTTTTAGATACCTGTCAGTGATGTTTTTAAAATGAAAAATTCTAACTTAAAAGGAATTATATGGATAAAATAATATTTCAAACCTTCTTTTGATCACCTGAGGATCTGTTAATTATATCTCGATCATTCTGAAAATTGTTTTCAGTAAAGTTATCACGTATGTGCCCTTTCGATGATGTTTGACAAGAAATGTGAAATTTTCTTTTTACAGAGGTTTTATACAATAATGAATTTACAATACTTGATTGGTGATTTGTGAGCTTCGAGATTCTGGTATTGCTAAACGTTAAACATGTTCAAGAAGAAAAATTCCTTTTTACATGATTCCGAAAGAAATGACATAAAACTTAACCAAAATGGCTGTTAAAAGTATTTTATTAATTATCAAAGTGAGTAATTTGTGATTTTCTATAATATTAGTGCCTGTTTTGACTGAAGGTCTTAAAAATTGAATAATCGATTACTGGATGCTCGGTATGTTAAAATTTTGAATGATGGCGCAAGAATGTGTGTGTTTAAGGATGTCTTAGATCTCTTGATCGGTTTCAGGCGTTCATACGACCCTGTGGCTGGTGAAATCCGACCGTCCTTGTTGAATACACGAGTACGTATGACTGGCCGTCCACATGATACAATCGATTGGTGTGTGTGTGATGGATTTCTAAATTAGAGCTGTGTTTGACCCATTACAATACATACAACACACAATGTTGCTTGGATCTCAGTAATACTTCAAAACATTTTCACACTTAACGGTTTTCGTATTCCTATTTCGATTCATTAATTCATTTCGAACATTCACCAGCTTCGAGTTGTAAATATTACATCTAGAATATTGCTTTCGCCAAGTTTATTTTATTTAATTGGTTGTTGAAAACAAAACTTCCATTTGACAAAATAATTTTAATTTGAGCGAAAACGGAAATTACATTTATCCAATGTTTATTTCATTTGAAACGCGACGACGAATCAAAAACTAATTAAACTACATACTGTATACGGCGGCAACAAGCTCTTTATACAAACACACACTCGCACGAACGACCGCGACGAAGACTCGCTTATATCCGCCATAAATTACTCTCCCTTAATTCTATTTATTTGCGCGTCGTCGGACGGTTTGTGTAGCGACGATGCGCTAACGGGACCAGTATCGGGTATCGGCGCTGTAAACTTTATAAATCCAAACATCGTAAACCTAATTTTATTGTGTACACAGTGGGTGAGAATTGGAAATTCCGTACAGCGCCGATTACAGGAAAGCTGGGTTTTTCCCAGTCAGTTCGACGGCTAGACTAGCTGGTGCCGTTAATAGATGAGGGATCACGTAAAATAATCCACTTCTAAGCCATCAATGGGTTTACCTCAGGTATATAGGATTACGACAGGACAAGGTGTGAAACCTTAAATATGCAATAAAATTTGAATATTGATGGCTGCAGCACAGAATAGTAATGATTTGTTAGAATGCACCCATTGAAGAAATAATTTTTCAATAATACCTAGTTTCAGAATCACTATCTCAACGACTTTATTATTTGGTATTGAAAAGGTAGACAAATACACTAGAAATTTTAGATACTAAGGAAATCAATTGTCTTGAGTATTGAGAGAAATCATGTGTTTTTGTCAAGTTGACTTAAAAACGAAGTAAGACGGAAATGTAGATTCCAAGATAATAGTAGAGCGTTTTATAGCGAAGTATATATATATTAAAACATCAAGAGAGCACTATTCTTCACAACCGCACCTAACACAGGTAAAACCAAAAGGGAGGACAATTGCAATGAACTACACATGTGCATTTCAGTGTCGCGTGATCGAGAACGCCAATCGTCGATGAGCATGTCAATGCAAATTGGGGCGTTATGTAAATGTAATTGTAGATGCGCAAAACAGCGCTATCCCCGTTATATCTGTTTTCACCAATTCCATGTCGACCAATGATAGAAAATATTGTATGTGAATATATAGCCAAATTAAAAACAACTACAATCTCTCCAAATATAAACATAAAAAAAAAAACTTGATTTAAATTATTAATTTCAACGTACACTGTAGAAAATGTCGAACCTATTAAAATAAAGAATGTATCAAATGTTTATTCACCAGACATTCTAATATGTATGTATATTAAGCGTATAGAAGATCATTTTTGCCTGATATAAATATGTATATTTTTAAGTGCGAAATAGGATGGGTTTTAAACATATACTCTTTTATATTATATGATCTTGTGGTTTATTGGCACATTGTTGTGCAATGGTAGATATCACAGTAAGGTACTGGTAAAAATATATACTGACATTGTGAAATAATTACAGAATGTGTGCTAAGTTTTCCTACAATAGAGTATAAATTTTTGCTACTTTCAAATATATACAAATTTTAACAAAATTGTGTTACTATTTCAAACAAAATTGATCCTACAAACAGCTGTGAACTTACAACGGCTAGTATTAAATGATAAACGTGTACGTTAGAGCCCACTTGTTTGTATTACTTATTTCTACAAAATCGTTAGTACTGCGCCATGTAAGTTTTTACTACACGGATTTCTCTCAGGGTGTATATACGAAGATAAGCATGAGATATCAAAACTGTTCTCGTATTCATGCATTTCGCTTTTTGCTTTGCATCAAGCAGTTCGGAAACGTATGTAAGAGTAGCACGAGCAATCGCTACTGCCCTCTTCCTTCTTATGACGTAGATCATATAAATCAGGGGTGGCCAACTTGAATAGAGCTAAGATCTACTATTTACTGACGAAACCCTGTGCGATCCACCAGTTACATACTTCTTGAAATTTAAATGAAACAGTATTTATTCATGTAGTATTTTTTATTACATTAAAACGGAAAACATAAAATTGAATTCTTAGTAACTAGTTTGCATCAATCACGCCTAAAATAGTTTTTAATATTAGTGTGAGCATTGCGCCTGAACATCTTCCGCTAGATTAGCAAAGTCAGGTTTGTAGTTGAAAATTGCCAACCTTAAAGATTCCAATGTATGAGCGTCCGTTAAGCGTGAACGATGTTTACTTTTTGTTTGTTTTAAACAAGAAAATGTCGATTATATAATACATTTCTTTAAATTTGGATATTTCTCGTTGGAAACCAACGCCCAAAAATCTAGACCAGAGGATGACCTTGCTTTTAGAAATATGTCGCAGCGAAGAGTAATAATTTCGTTTTGCAATATCACGTGTTCCATATGAAATATATCTGCAATTTTTTTAGCCATTTCATAGATGTCACTATGATCAATAGAATTATTAAACGGATAACTAGAGAATTCCACCAACTTTTCAATTTTTTTGAAATCACTAAAGCGAATTTCAAAATCTGATACCACTGCCTTAATTTCTGCCGTGTACTTGTCAGGAATGAAATTGTAGGTAGGATGTTTTTCCATATGATCCTTGATGTTTGCAAATTGTTGAAATTTTTTCTTCTTGCTGCAATAGAACTCATCATTTCTGTTAGTGTTTTATTCTTGCCTTGAAGTTCCAGATTTAATATGCTTAGTTTTTCCGGTAAAATCTGCTAAAAATGCTAAATCACATTGCCAGTCTAAATCACGCAATTGCTGATAATCATCACCTCTCTCTTCTAAAAATTTTATTATTTCGTGCAATAGATCTCGAAATCTTTGCAAAAACTTGCTTCGACTCAACCACCTTACGTCAGTATGTAATGCCAATTCTGGTTCGTTCTCATCTAATTGCTGCTTAAAGAGCCGCCTTTGGAGAGATTTTCCTTTTATGGAATTTACGATCTTAAAAGAAATATCCATCACATCCTTTGTGTTTAGTCGCTTACTAGCCAATACTTGTTGATGAATTATGCAGTGGTAGCTAATGAAGTCTGGAAAGTCTTCATCTTTGTGACAAAGAGCAATAAAACCATTATGAATACCTGTCATAGCAGGAGCCCCATCAGTTGTCATTGATACGAGTTTATACAAAGGTAGCTTAATTTTGCTAATATATGCCTTGAATTCGGTGAATATATCAAAGCCACGAGTTTTTCCTTTTAAGGAAATCATACTTAGTAGTTCTTCTTTCGTCGAGAAATCTTCAAAAACCATCCGAATATGGATTAATTTTAATTAACATTTAGAATTGTGACATTCATGTACACATCCCTTTTTCACGTATTTTTTTTTACATATAAATATTATTATCGGATAGGTATATTTTGCCTTGACGCGATCGACTCGGCTAATAGCCGCGATCGACCGGTCGATCGCGATCGACCGGTTGGCCACCCGAATGCAGTTGACTTTGTGCATGCGAAGCGTTAGATTTACAATATATGCCCAAAATTTTTGTTGTTTATAGCAAATATTCTATTCATTTTAAAACTAATAGAATATTATGTAGTGTCTCTATTTTATTTAACTTTATTTCAGAATATTACATTTACATAAACTTCCCGCCAATCTGGCGCACATAATACATAACATAACACATACGCAGTTCTCATAACATAACTATACGTTGTTCATTTTTCTCATCGAACAATCTAGCAGTAACGCACTCCCGCTTCCCAGGTCTACCACCCTCAGTGTATATCAGTCTGGACACACACATCATTGAAAGTAACTAGGAACAAGCGCTAAATTTAAATTTTAAAAACAGTGTCTACAATTAAAACAAAAATTATTTTTTTTATAAAATTCAATTAATTTACTTTTACAAGAAGGTTAATTTTTATATTAATAAGGACTGCATGCGTTGCATTCATAGAGTATTCGCCACTGAGGTAGGCGCTCAAAAGAAATCATGTCATACTGCGTAAAAATATTCACAATTTGTGTTTGATTATACCAAACAGCTGAAGTCGCACCCGCAACCAGCTGGTTCAAAAATTTCGCCCGAGTTTTAGAAAAGACAAATCAGAAATCCTCTTCAAAGTGTACGCGCATCCTGCCCCAGACCCTAACGATTTGTTCCCCCACTTTACGTCACTTAAACATAACACACTTGTCGACCATTCATTATAACGACACCGTATATTTAATAATATCAAAAAGAAACGTAAAAGTAACGAGAAAAAAAGTTCCTAAACTACTAAATATTAAACTTTATACCCGTGTAATATCGGCCATCATCATTCGTGACCGTCCTATCTGTCCGCTTACGCATTTCAGTTGTTACGCCATCTGACAAGTGAAATCTTAATGCTCGTTGGTCGTTTCATTGACGCGCGATGCGGGCAAAAAATGGCCGATAAAAATACGAATGTGTGGAGAGAATTGAGCGTATAGTAAACGTCACTTGCGGATGATTTATTAGATGGCATTTAGTTCGTATGGAAATAACTTAGATATTCTCCTTGATCAAAGCGTTTAGATGTTTTGTTCGATGAAGCGTTTGGATGATCTGGCAGATAAGTAGTGCCAGTAGTGTCTAATGTGTCCCACTAATGCACACAGGGATTGCAAAATTATAACGATTTATAATGTGGGCGATTTGATTTCGCAATTTATTATCTTATAAGTTAAAGTAAACCCTGGAAAAAATTTTGACATCTGTCAAATTGACAAAGCACTCTAACCACCCGGCCGATTGTCCATGGCAATAAATTGCTGTCTAAGTGAAATTCTCTTTTAATTCTCTGTAATCTTATGAAGCAAGTTTGAAAGGGTAAATTTCATTTAATTTTGACATTATGTCAAAGTACCAGGAGGATTGTAATTCATAGCGTTGTCAAGTTCGTTGCGCGGTAACTGATATTCGAATAAAATGACAAGAATCGGTTACCGCTGCTAAGGCATATATTGCGTATCGAAAATAAAAATAGGCGACGGAGGAGACATTGGTTGGAAGCAGGACTGCTCGACGTACGGGACAGAAGCTATAAAAGTTAGAAGTAAAAAGGTGTATATACAGTGTCGCGAATAATTTGTCAAAAGCTAGGCATCATATGGGTGCCGCGCGACGGGTAGACTGATTATAAAATAATAATAATATTTGAGCGCAATTTACAATCAACTTGAGACTCATTAAATTTACTTAACAAAAAAAGAACTAAAATTAGGGGTACTCCTTAGGTATTTCGATTTGTTATCAAGAATTGTCAAAGTTTACGTGAGGAATTCGAGCGCTTTCCATTCACTTCATCTGGTTGTTGATTTGGAATATTAATAGAAACTACAAATTCTACAAATTATACTTTAAGTTTTTGTTAAAAGATTCGGTTTTTTTAGTAGTATTTGTTTCCAAAACCTACACTCTAACGAAGATTTTGTAAAATTCCTGTACGGTTTCGGGGCAATTATATTACACCGAAACCGTACAGGTATTTTACTTGTGCGAGTAAAACTACTTTGATGTAAAAATACTCCAAGGAAATTTACTACTAGTGTATGAAAATTACTAAGTAAAATGAAATTTACTGGGTAAATTTCTTACGATAAAAAAAGTCCCTAGTAAAAATCGTTTAGCATGGAAATTTCTAGGCATATTAATGTGTTTTTTTGGAACACAATTAGGTGTATTGTGTGTTTGTATATGCACAAACCTATATGTTTCAACGTTTGTAAATTATGAAAATGCAGCTGTAGGTAACCCACAGTAGTAAGAATGTATTATTTAACTACTAGATTTATTTTAAATTAGTCACTTACCTAAATATGCCTATAGATAAAACAAAGATGACGACCACTGGCACCTGCCTGTCCTATGTATCTACCTACAAATTGAACCCATAAAATTGAACATGCGCGCATTGTAAGTATGTATTTGGTTTCCTAAGTAAATTTCCTAACTATGGATAAAATCACAAAGTAATTTAATAAGATCCCCTGGGAAAGCATAAAAATTTTAGTAATATTACGTTGTCACGTAGGACTTTTGCCTACAATTGAAAAATACTGGTCGATGTGTGGGAAATTTCCAAAAGTATAGGTAATTTTGCTAAAAAACGTAAAATTACCCAGTTTTTTTGTGATTTTCCCCCAAATGTTACTGGAATTTTTAGCAGGAATCTTGGTAAATTTACTAATACTTTTTAGTGTGTACTTACTAATTTTTTTAAAAAAAATATTTTTTTGTTTTTTTATAATAATTACATATAAGCAAAGTCATTTGTGTTATTTCCAGATAATTAAGTCTTTTCACGAAGAAAAGATTTTAATTTAAAATATTGCTATTTTGAATCGTAATATCCACAATAAGTAGTTTCAATTAATATCCAAATGTGCTAAGCTAAATAGACACCAGTTTAGACTAGAGATTGAACTATGTGAGAAGGCTCCACCCTCTGAAAATCAGTTTTTATAACGCTATTGATAGAGGCTAAAGACACTCGAGGCTTAATCTTCAAAATCAATGATTTCCTCGAGAAGTTTGACGACTGGATGAAGGGGAGGGGTTTACAGCTGGACTCCGAAAAACCGAGGCAGTGGTATTGAAAGATACTTGTAAGAAATGGGATTTCTGTTTCAATCTGTTTGGCACTCATATACCATGAAGCGGGAAATCAAATGCCTTGGGGTGCTCATAAATCACCATATGACGTTTGGACCGCGCATCCGCACCTTTCTAAAAAAAGCGGAAACCACGCTTGCCGCTCTCCTGAAAATCATGCCCAATATTGGATGCCCAAGAAGTAGAAAAAGACCATTGCTGTACGAGGTTTTACATTCATAGATCTTGTATGCTGTCCCTGCTTGGGGTAGGGCTCTGGAAACCAAATGCCATAGAGAGGCCTTGGCGCGGCTGTAGCGAAGGGTCCTGCTAAGGGTGATGAGCTCCTATTATACGGTAGCAGGCAAGGCGGTACAGGTGCTTGTGAGAGTCCCTCCTATTTTCTTGCTATCAACAGCAAGCACGAGAAAGTGTAGATAAATAAGACCACTGCGGAAGAGCAAGAGACAAGGGCTCTGGGCCAATAATGATGAAAGATCTAGCGGGAATAAGATCCTACCTACACCAACTACTACTCTTTGAGAGTTTCCCATTAATTGCCTCTTATTTTTCAAAGTTATACATTTGTCGAAAAGCGACAGTGATCTTTTTATAGATTTACTGTTTGGATAAACTTTTACTTTCTCCTTACAATTATATCACAATCATATTATATATATAACTCATTGTAAATAAGAAATGATGTACGAGTGATATTACTTGTTAATTGTATAGATATCGACTGCTGTTGAATCATCTGCTTTTATGTGCAGATGCGCAAAACGTATTAAAAAAAAAACAATAATTGTCGCTCGAAACCGTATTTCCCAGAACGGTTCTGGCGAACCCATGAAAAAAACTGCACTACTTGAACGCCGCGTTATCCCCCGGCAAGACCATTTAATCACCGCATAAATAAATTACGCATGGCTAAAACTGTCGTAGGAGAGCTTACAAAAAAAAACCATCGCCCGTTAAAAAAAGAAACTTTAAAAGGAACAAAAAAAAAATCTATCCGGATGGTCGCGACGTAGTTGGAACCAAGCGCGGAGGGACTAATGATGAGACACGGTCATGGTATTCGTTCCGTCAGGATGCTGCTACGGCCGCCGCCACCGCTGCTGTCCGTCGGTTCGTTCCCTGACGTCATTCGCCCCGGCACGGAAGTGTCAGCTCCCGCGGGATCTTCTCATGTCTGCTCTCTACGGTGCTACGTTGCGTCGGACAGCTGTTCGTCTGGCGCCGGAGTTTGTGCAGCCACCGTGTAGAGGAGGGAACGTGGATGATTGTTATACAGTGCTGTAAATAATTACCTTTAGGATGGAAACAAATCGGTCATAATTTCACAAGTTCTTTAATGAAAATTAAGTGCGATCGGTTTCGTGCTTCAAACGCACATCATCACGTCCGCTAAAAAAATTAACATGAAAATACCGAACGGAAATTCACAAATAGTAACAATTAAATTAAAAATTGAAGGGCTACGGTGATACTAAAAATTAGAAAGAAATTATATCTAAGTTAATAGTTGCAACTAAAAACCAGTTGAAGAGAAGAGTTAACGAAATAAAATGATAACATTTAATTTAAGAGGAAATATAGCTCTTAATAAATAGAAAATTACTTGTAAAATAAAAAAGCAGTAAAAAGTTGTAGTCAATTTAAATTGTACAAATTCACTTTTAAAACTAATCACTTAGGTCACTAATTTAATATAAATATATAAATAAAAGGATGAAATGCAAACATATTAAAACGTGGAAGGTTCTACTAGAGCTAAATCTTTTTATGAACAAGGTAAAAATATTTTTAAAATAATTTTAAAAACAACCCTAGCAGAACAATTTCTTATACTATAAGCGGAACAAACCTTTAACGAGAACCATACACCACAGACCTACTTGTCAAATAATACTCGAGAAGTAGGTGTGGATGTCGCTTTAAATGCCGATATTTCTCCAAGAACCAACGGGATTAGTTACATCAGCGTTTTGCGCGACAATGTACAAGGGACCAAACACAAACATAAATCGTTAGTATAAATTAAAAACAAAATAGGTCCAAGTATAGAGCCGTGGGGAATGAAATTCGCTATTGTGACCCCATTTCCGACCAGAAACAGCTAGCAAACACTTTCGACCAGAAAGATAGGACTTGAACAAGTCATAGGAAGTCACGCACCCCATATGGTCACATCTTATCCACTTAGCTGATCATCTCTCTCCCACTAATATGTTGTCGTGTATAAGATTTCTTATAACTATGTTATTAGGAATATTTACTTTACTGGCAAAATGGAAGATGTTAAAGTTGTCATCAATGTTAAAAATATGATATGCATACCAGATTAATTAGATTTTAAACATCGTAAATGTTCTGCAATTCCAAAATTGCGATACCCACATAATTGCATTCACAAGAAGCACAATCTAGCAAATGAACAATTCTCTTTTTTAATTCGTTTATCCTGCCTTTATCATTTAGTAACACGTTCTTTAAGAGATATATTGTTTTAAAAGCAATGTTAAAATGAGGTCCTTTTAACTATTAACTATCCTGCAGCATGGATATAAAGTATTTGTCCCAATCAGGTGGTAAGTTCTAGGTTCCATTTTCTTTAATTGAAGTACGTGTAACAATCTATCTATAATTTGAACATCATAATGATTAATTATAATGTAATTCTTTAGAAATTGGTAAGTTAACTAACCTATTCAAATACATAGTTGTAAAAAAAGGAATATGGGTGCTTGGAACACTCATCAATAGTGATGCCATTGAAAGTTGATTTTCGTAATTTTTAAGTACAAACAAAAAACAAAATCACTGAACTGCTGTAGATTGCCAGACCAAATTATAAAGTTATCGTCTTGCATACAACTTTTATGCAATATTTAAAATATATTGCCCCAACATGATACATAGAAATATCTGCTAGAATAGTGGAAACAGGTGAATCCACAGCTAGACCAATTAGTAGTGGATTAAATATTATTCTTAAATTGAAAGAAACCTTGTTATAAGCAAGTATTAAGTAGGTAATTAATTTTAAATCATTTTTTTATTTTAGTTTGAAAATTATCTGATTAGTAAGTATTTTTTTTTAAATACCGAACTCTTTTAAAAAAGAAAAACCCTGTAGCAAGTCCGATCTCTTAATTTTGCTAGTTGGGTGGATGAGCAGGTCCAATACGCACATAGAATATTAAAACAGATCAAAAAGTGTCATGAACAGACAAGAGGCTCTCACTATAAAGTACTAGAGTTACATAACAGGCTTTCATTTATCAAAGTTCTAAACAAAAATATTCCGAAACGACTGTCTTGGTTATTGAATTTCGCTCTGAAGTTACTCAGAAAAAAGTAAAGCAAAAAAGCGAGTGGTTTCTGCTAATCCAGTTTCAATTTCGTATTCAATTATTTTTTGCGCCTCCGTCCAGAAACACTGATTTTGCATTACTATAAATCGGCCGGAAACTTACTATTCTCCGGCCTAGGCCGGCAAAAGATCACTAAAAGTTGGCAACACTATAATCAAATTACTGACATTTCTGTGATTAATTGTAGATTCGATGACAGATGACAGAATTTTCGTTACACAATCTTTTAATTAATTCATATTCATTCCAATTCTATTTTCGGAAGATTTTACAGGTAATAGATGGTTAATAACTTCACACACAACCTGTGTAATATGAGCTGGGGTCTCCATTGTCCTTATTATTGATGAATATGTATCAAAACTACCAAGAAAATTAAAACGTCAAAACACTAAGGTATTTTAACCCTGATTTCCAATTCAAAATTCATACGTAATATGTATTGCCAACCTGTACTGTTAACTCCCTAGCGTTGATTTCTTTTATTATTCAAAATAAAATTAAGATTTGTCGGCTCAAAAAATAGTGTGTAACACACGGCCAGAAACTCTTTTGCGAGTATTCGCACTTGTGGGACCTCGGCCTCGCCTCGGCCCCACAAACCGTACTCATACTCGCAAAACTATAGTTTCTGGCCTAGTGATACAAATAACTACTTTACGTTAAATTTAAAAAAAACTTCTTTTATTTTTTAAGCTACATGAAATTAACAAAATAAAATATTCTTTATTTTTTTTCAAAATACATGTCATTATAATTAGGATGTACTTATTGAGTTTATATTGCCAAATTGGCAATTATTTCGACTATAATAATTATAACTTTTAATTTTCGACACACTGCAGTTTCAGAACAAAAATAAAAAATACACGAACTACTGATACTAGTATATTTTTCACACCTTCCAAAATAATGGCCTCTAGTATTCGTACGAATTTCTATACAAAATCCACCTGTCAATTTTAAAACTGACTTAACCAACGCCTATTGGCCGAAATGCTCCGACAAGTTACAGGTAAAATCACCTAGGTAATCGGACAACCTCATTGGATACAATCTATACCGACTACCCGCGGACGGTATCGGCCATTTTATAAACATCCTGCCGGTAGAAAAATCATCCGACCACGTATGTGCGTACTTAAAAAACACACATGCATATAATGGAGCCCTCCATACGACTCCAAGAAGTAATAAACTGGTATAGCAAGCAAGCCGAAGATCTAACAGTCACATCACATAGTCACACATAATGGATCCCGACGGTTGTTAAGTTTTATGTGCAAAAAGTGACAAGCGACTGGTACATATTTTTAGATCCGTCTTGAGATGCTTCTGAAATGTATCCTCCGTGCGTTAGGCGAGAATTTTTTTTTTGCTTGCTTTAGCGTGTGGTAAAAGAATATGCAAAACCCACACTATCTTCACGAAACAGGAAATATGATTATGTTCCATTCATACAAAATAGCGTTAACAGCTATAATAAAGCGATTTCTAATACTACAACCTTATACTAAATGTCCGTTTGTGACTTTAAATGGTATCTCGTACACCCTTTACCGAGAAATCCCTCTAGAAAATAATGTTCGGTTGTAACTTGTATCAGCGGGGCCATTTTACAATGACAGGTCATTTATTATTCTAGTTGTTTCAACCGCTCTCTCCCTGACCCAAAAGTCATTCATTCGGCCACCATTATAAAAACTCTTAATGTGTCTTCGACAAATAATAGCATTCCCTTTTGGGATAACAAAAATAACGACGACTACAGACTTCTGTAGGGACGTCCGTGTATCGGAGGTATAAGTGAAAACGCAGGCGAGAGATATTTTCGTAGAAATCAAGGGAGTAAATTCACAGATACATATGACTGTTTTAGACATTCGAATAAAGTTAATCGGGGTGATCGTTCAAATAACAAAATTACGTGTGAAAATTTTCATATGCAAGATTACTTACGTAGAAGTAAGTGTTTGGGAAATTATTCTTACATAATTTTATTTACAATTGAAATTATTTCGAATAAACGTTAGAAGGTTGTTCATAAATAATTTTATTTCTAAATAATCTTAGTTGAAAACCAAAGACTACCATTGTTCCATGAGTCAATCTGCTATTAGTCGTGCCATTATTGAAATTTCTGATATAGTGAATAATAATTTTCTACAAAGATATATTCAATATCTATAAGTACACAATAGCAAATGCAAAGGATTAAAGAAGCATTTTATCAAAAATTAAATTTTTCTGCGGTGGTAGGTGTAATTGATTGTATATACACACATAGCAATCAAGTCTGAACTGAAATTTGTTCAAAACTTACTTAACAGTCAATCTGTCTACCGACATTTTAGATAATTGAAGTAGGTATCAATTACAATTTTATAAATATAATTTTGGAACACAAGCAACGAACATGACCTATCACATAAATACAATGACATTATTGACATCACATTGACATTAGTTACAGATGTATTGTCGCACTTAAAAATATTAGTCATTCGTCGTTATCGTCGCATATCGGCAAATGAAGAATGTAAAAATATTCTTCTACATCCACATTTATTTTCTTTAGACAAGTTTTTTTTTTTTTTAGAGATATGTAATAGTATTTTTTTCTAATTGGATGTTGCAATAAAGCTAAAACAAACGACAACGCAGTGCTGATATGAATATTACAGCACACTGTGCTGTAATGAGATATTAACGCACTAGTGGGACACACAATTAGAAAAAATACTGCAGAAATCAAAGCAGAGTTATTTGAGATGGCTCGTTTCATTTGAAATGCTCTGTACATTATTTAGTTTCTAGACAATCCTTTTATCATTATAACTGCAACTAGTGATGCAAGCTACCAAGAACTTCCATGAGGATGGCTTATCAGGTTATCTATGGTTATAATAAACGTTCAACAACTTACTGAATAATTAGGAAATGACGAAATTGAAGCTTAAAAGTAGCGATTGCACAACTGAAGAATCACTTCAAACACCGTTGTTTACAACCGCACGCAATATGTGCGCATTATTTCTTAATATATCCTTATACTTACAAGAGATTTTACGACCCGTGGAGCCATAAACATCATTTAGCATTTTCAATGTATTCGTTCGCCGTTTCCCATTTCGCTAGCGGCCGTCAGCGCATCTTCCGGAGTCGTAAATATCCTGCCTTTGATTGACAAGTGTACCGTCGAGTGAATTAATGGAGTCTCGAGTACAAAGCGGTCTTAAATGGGGATCGTCGCAGAGGAGAAAAGAAGAAAAATCGAGTATAGAAGTAGAAAAACGGCCGCGAAGATTAAACCGTACTTGATTATTTTGAAGATAAACTATTTAACCGGGAGTCCATAAAGATTCCATTCATTTAGAAAAAAGCGCCGACGTCAAAAGCACGTCGGCGTCTGCTATTTCCGTCTGTTTCGTTCAAAGAGTCGAAAGGGGACCAAGACGGTGACGTGGACAACGAAGATGAGGAATCGAGGCGTAGATGAGAGACGTGTTCGATGGTGTTTCGCAAGCGTCGCGCACTTTTGTGTACATCATCCGGTAAATATTTATAATTGACGGTTTGTTGTGTTTCGAAACGTTCGCGTCTATAGGAGCGAAAATGCTTTGAATCCATGTGACATTATTTCTAGAAGCGCGTGAAACATGTAAATATCATAAACAGATTTTAGCAACAAATTTTGCAAATAGCACAAAAAATAAACTATATATATACATACATACAGCCTGTTAAAAAAAGGTTGTCGGATATTTTACCCAATTATAGTACTGGTGGAAATAAACAAAAAAGTCTTAGTCAACATAGGTCCGCAATTCAACTGTTTTTGACATATAGTCGATTGCATATTTTAAAATAAAAAAAAACATTTTTCGGTTTTGAGAATAGTTCCCTTTGTCAAACAACTGATTGTGACTTAAAATTAGTTCTGTCAGACATCTGTCATCAGATTATTTATCATTTGCGTCAATTTTTTTTGTTCTCAAGTTATGCATAAGTACACAAATGCAGAAATGGCCGATATGCATTTTTTGTACGGTCGTGCGAATGGTAATGCCACTGAAGCAAGGCGTATGTATGCCGAAGAATTTCCAAATCGGTTGTTACCGAGTGATAAGATTTTCTCAAGACTTCATATCCGGCTGTCCGAAACTGGTTCATTTAAAATTTGAGATATTTCCGTTTTTTTTTTTTAAATCTCAAACGTCATTTGTCTTAAGTCTACTTTGTTTTCGGGATGATAATAACCACCAAATTTAGCAACTTTGCCAAATTTAAACCTATCGTCTATCTTCAATAATAACCGAGATCCCAATGGTGAGGATCGAAAATGAATCAGCCTGTACATATCCTATTGCTCAAAATCAATAAATACGAATGAATGTTTCTGATGGTATACCATAAACAATACGTGTTTTAAGAATTTCTAATACCTACCATCACCTGTACCGCGCGTGCTTTCCCAAAAGGATATTTGGCTTCTAAATTCTATTACTATTAATAAATAGAAAATAAACAGTATTGCCGTATCGTTAAACTGAGGCTGGACCTTCCGCAAAATCTCCCCACGGCTATTCGCATAAACTCCTAAACCTGTCATTAATACTTTCCCGAAACGTTGTCTTTGCTTACCTTCCGAAAAAATCGAAATTATGCGGACGCACGTTTAGATTATCCACAGGAACAAGTGCGCAAACAGTATAATTCAATTGCGGCCACATAAAGCTTGTTATATACCCATCAGATTTCCGACAGAACATCTGGGGAAATCCGGCACGAACCGCCGGAACATCGAGGCATTCCATCTGGACTCCAGATCGGGTTCTTGGGTGTTTATTACCAGGTGACCGGGGATTCTTTGCATTTCGTGTATTTTGTACGCCCGCTATTCGCCGTAGGATACGTTGCGGCACGTGCTCTAACCGTATTGTAAGGATTATTTATGTAGTCGGTCGTTAATGTGTTATTTTATGCAAACCGGGCGCAAGCATTCGTTTCCGTGCAAGCGAAGATGAATAATTTCAGTAATTTGTCTTCATCTTGCAAACGCTAAATGGTAATTTCTGCCAAGTAACTATTAATTACGTTTTGGTGAAATAAAACTGAAACAATTTAACACGAAAACTTATAGGAAAAGACTAGAAATCTTTAAAAATAGAATCCGCTCTCCTCCCGAGTTCATTACGCTGATTAGTGATCCGTAAATTTAATTTTTCAATTAAGGCCCCCGTGTTTAATGCCCTTGCGGCAACCAGAAATATATCGTCGCGTTTCTGTGTCGATTCAGAGGCGCTAACAGCGACAGAAACACGAGTTATGTCCGTATCTCCGATACACATACGTCGTACCGATTCTTCCATTTCGACGAGAAGCTAGTTTTGTTCCCGACAAAGAAGGGCCCACCTCTTGAGTCTTGGCTCCGAGGGAGGGTACGAAGTCGGATGCCACGACAACCGTATCGTCATATATCAAAAGGAAATGTCAGGCCGCCTCAACTAATTATGACACAAAAAATAATATAATAAGAGAGACATGGATGCAGCGTACCATATATACCTATTCCCACTGTGTCCATTCACAAAAATCCCACCGAGTTACTGAGAAACGATCATTAAGGAAGTGTCCTTTGTTTTGTTGCCTTTGTGGCGAATAGAATATCGAGTCATCCTTCATTTGACCTTTTCGTTAATGCCTATATGTACTTATAAGGGAAACGAACAATCTAATTATGTAAATCTAGAAAAACCTGCCGCTTTTGAAATTGAAATAAAGTTGTCTGCTTCGAACATTATTTGAAATTAATCATAAAATCAAAGATGCTTTTGAAAATATGGCTTATACACTCCGCCAAAAAAGTATCGCATAAACTAAAAAAGGGCATTTATGAACCAAGATATTTTTATACGTTCACAAAAAGTTTGCCTCGTGTATGTGAACTATAAAAACACTAACAAAATAATGGAACTTAGCGTTTTTACTTTATTTTTCTCCTAAAAGAACACATTTAGAAAAATGCATATGTGTAAGGTTTGCTCAGTTGTTTATTGAAAGTCTTCCTATACGGACAAATTTTAAAGTGCGAAGTCAGAGTTCTGTACCAACGCTTTTAAAACTAAATTGAGCAATTTAACTTCAGAACAAGTGGCTGCTATAGTTGCTTTAATCGAAGATGGGCGATCTCAAGCATACGTTGCTAATTTGATGAACATCAATCAGTCAAGTGTTTCTAGAGCCGTAGCCAGATATAGGGAAACAGGCATTTACAGTAGAAGACCTGTACCAGGTCGTCCAAGATGTTCTACTCGCCAAGATGACCGCTATTTACTACTACAAGCATTACGTCGAAGACATGTAACTGCGAGACAATTGCAGAACGACTTGGCTAGAGTCAGAAATACTCGTGTGAGTACTCAAACTATTCGGAATAGGTTACGACAGAGTGGATTAAGAGCTAGAGTAGCTGTAACAGCCCCTCGTCTCACTAGGAACCACCGAGTGGCTCGCTTAAGGTTTGCCAGAGAACATGTAAATTGGAACATTAATGACTGGGCCAATATACTCTTCACAGATGAGTCAAGATTTGGTCTTTACACCTCAGATAGGCGTATCTCAGTGTACAGACGAGACGGTGAGCGCTATTCGCAGTGTAATATCAGACCTAGACCTAATTTTGCTGGTGGCTCTATTATGGTTTGGACTTTTATCTGTGGGGTCGTTTAAACCAAATTGTGTACAGTGAGAGACAATGATGAAAAGCAATTAAAACATAGAATACAAAATGCAGTCCAGTCCTTATCAATCTTAGAAATAAGACGCGGTTTGAATGAATTTAGAGCTCGCATTGAAATCTGTGCAATTTGTATATTTTCTAGCAAGAGAATGATATTATCTCGAGAACCGTTCGAGTTAAATAAAAAGTAATTTGTATTTTGGAAGTTTGAAAACGAGCAGAGTAGATCATCAAGAGTGACATTCTATCAGAAATCAAAAATTAAAAAATGTTTCCTCTTTTAAAGTCGATCCGGGGACGTACTGTAGAATATAAAATTAAATATAATTTAAATGTGAAACACATAGCAAGCAGAAACAAAATAGAATAACCTTATAACAGAACATGACATAATATTTACTGGAGCAATAATTTATTCGAATTGGCCTCCATTGGTATCAAAACATTTTCGACATTTTCTTTGTAAATACCTAATGGAATTTCGTATATATATTTGACTTATATTACCCATTACCCTTGCGAAATTATTTTGTAATTGCTGGAGACTATTGTTTTCTTGTTGATATAATTATTCCTGAACATTGCCCCAATCTAGGGGTGTTAGATCAGGTAACCTAGGTGGCCACCATACTGGACCAAACCGTCCTATCCATTTACCTCGAAACATAGGGCGAACAATATCAGCATTGAGCGCTAGGGCGCCATCAAGTTGAAACCTACATTGACTCCTTTCTTGTAAATTTATCTCGCCTAAATAATTTGGTAGATACATTAGTATAAGTTCCGTATATCTTACTCCTGTTGGGGTTCCGTTTTATATAAAGTAATAAATTTTGTGAGACTATAAAAAAGAACATACAGAGGAACTCAACCGTCCTTGTCTAAGCCGAGGAAATATTTGATTAGGATTTTTAAATATAACTTCTATTCAAACCATCGCTGCTAATATAGGCTTCAACACTTCATATAATTAAATAAATGTGAAAATTTAAGTCTCCTTGACACATTACTAATTACAAAACTTGAGGCGCTTCTGATAATCGGTTGGATAGATTTCTTGCTTAATTTGAAAATGATATGGTTTACACTTATACTTTTTCAATATTCTAATAATCTTTCTTCACCGATATTTTAAGAAGAGACTTTACCTGACTTTTTTTCTCTTGCAAATGTTATCCGATGTATGTTCTACCACCCTCCTCCATTCTCCCTGCTAGAGAACTCCGCCTGTCTCCGACGTTAGGTTTAATTAGCATCTACCGGATGCAGTTCCTTTAATTAGGGTGACTTTTATTATGGATATGCCGCACCCCCGATATCATTAGGACCTTTATTTAGCTTAACCTTGGCGTTCTTTTGGGGATACATTTTACACACGCTGAAAGTAACTTATAAATAGTTTTGTATTCATATTCGAATAAACCTCGCACCCAAACAGATATTCACAAACTTTTATTAATCATTTTCCGATTGCAAATATACCAAACCTCACTGCCACAACATGTATTTTTATGATAATGTAATTATTACATTTTGAATCTAAAGAACGGTAAAGGTTGAATATAGATTGAAATGCAGATTACATGTTTCGACCTGTAAGAATCATCTACGTCAAACAATAATCCTATATATGTATTTTACCATTAATAGAAAATTTCATAAAAAATGGCCGCCATATTTTATACTTCTTACAGTTACTTAATTAATTGTCTTTGTTTACGAAACTAAGCCACTTTTTCCGCTCTTATTGTTAGTGTAGAAATCAACAGTAAATGAAGTTGAGAATCATATCGAGGTTTAATAACACTGGTCAACAGTGAAATTGCTTCTTAGGTGAAAGTACCCAATCCTGAATGAATTCAACGTGCTGAACACGAATATCACATTGAAAAAAGTTGATTGACTCACGTTCCAGAGATATTGACGTTTTGTCCATTGTATAGATGCTATTGCATAATATTGTTGGACAATCAGTAGAGATGCTCCACAAGTCCACTACAAACGGCAGGCCAAAAGAAGTCGAAAGCCAGAAGCAGACTAATGTTTTCTTACCATGTATTATAATATTGACATAAGTACACTTCTTCTGAAATATGCGTAAATGTTTTCTTACCATGTATTATAATATTGACATAAGTACACTTTCTCTGAAATATGCGTACATATTAAAGAAAACCCGTAGCCAATTCAGCATTTTCTTAGTCAGCACATTGAATTAATTAAGAAATGACTATTTTCAGCTTGGAAGCATGAACTTTTCGAAAATTTGTTGCCCAGTGTAATTAAAAAATATCTTTGAAAAAAAAAAACATGTTAGCAATTAAAACTCTAATAAAAACAAATAAATTTGGGTATAGAATTAATAAAATTTATTAAAATTATTGTAAAAATCCATCCATTTTGTCCAAATTCCAATTTTTAGCACGGTTTATCCAGGGGTGGTAAACTGTCATCAGCAGGTGGCACTCTTGGGTAAAATTGGAACTTAACCAACGATCTCGGTTGGGCGTACTGATGCTCAACCTTATTCCTTCTTATCCTAAGCTCAACAGGACAACCGTGGTCCATAACGCAATAATATTTATGTTTGTAATGGTCTGCAGGGTAGTATGCGTGATACAGCACCCCATCTACCGTATATAACTTTACATCAATATTCCCCTGTTCCAAAACTTTAGACATGAGCATCCTTTCCAATACCTTTAACGAATAAAACTTGGATCGAAACCGCGAAAAGATCTAATCTCTACGAGAATATATACCCAAAAGGTTCTCTGCTTTATATCATTGCCCCAAATGTAGAACAAGCGCAAGGCGTACGGTTTCTTCAGACTATTTAAGATGTCGATCATGCCATCGTCGCCAATTTTATTTTGGGAAATGTCTAGCATTCGTAGTCTTGAGAAAGGCAAGTGGAAACTTAAGGATCTAAACGCGATGAGAAAATGTAGATGACATCCTCCAATTTAATTGTTTCGAACCTTGCTCCGGTATTTCTAATATCATTACCAGATACATTCAGCCCTAACAGGTTAGGTCTCGTTCTCAACCATTTGGCGATGAATTCTATCCCATGGTCCCCCATCCTGTTAAAACCCAGATCTAACAGTAGAAGCGTCTGATTGAAGGATAATCCGATCAAAAGGAGTTGGATGTCGTGGCCGTCAAATTGGCACTTTTGGACGTGTAATTCTTTTAAAGATGAATTGACCTAGAAAGTCCCTTTACTAAAAATAATGAAACCAAAACCGAGAGAGCGGACTTTTAGCATATTACCCAGTTCCTCAGCCAAATGCCCTGGATCATATTGGTAATATTCACTGGTTGGTATTATTCGCGACAAGTCCAGGACTTGCAAAGTTCTATTAGCGCCCATGTCCTCTCTTAGCGCGGTACATAAATACGGCATTGAGCTTAGTGTCTGGTCTGTATCACCAACATCTAGATGCTGTAAGGTTTTGTTCTTCTCGAGCAACTCAGCTAAATGCTCAACGCCCTAAGAAAATATCCCAAAGAAACAACAATTTCAGTCACTTCGAAGATGTTACCTCTCTTCCCAATTTGTTCCCGTTTACTCTCAGCGTTTTCAACTTTAACGTGTCGGCGCATCTACAGAGATACTTCATCCCTTTACCAGTCAAATCGCACCCCATCAGATTTAGATGTTCCAAATTATTTTCGAAGTGCAAGTACATTCTGGTTAATTCTTTCAAACCCTTGTTTCCAATATTGTTGTAACACAGATCTACTTTTACAACTTCTGGATGATCAATGAGGAATTTTGAGATTGTCACCATATCTTCGTCGTTTATACGACGCCTGGGAAAGGTGAAATTTCTTGTTATTTTTTTTTTCCATTAAGCGAGCAGTACTTACTTAATTCTCTGATACAAGTCTTTGCCTTTGAGGCGTAAATTTTTTGTTCCGTCTGAATTTTTCTCGCAAAATAGGAGCATAAAAATTTCTGTTAGTCTTTCACCCATTTTTTTTTTTAAATTAACCTTCCTATTCTGTGGAAGTTGAACAAAACCAAACGAATGTCAAAAAAATTGTTGACATAAATTTTATTTTGTCAATCCTGGTCAAAACGCAAATATTTTTAAGTGGAAGTTTCGATTGATTATCTGATAAAACAATTTGAATTTAAGTTGATATCACATTCAAAATTTCAAATTAGAATATAATAATAACATTTATTAGTTTGTAATTAATAGTTAAGTATTGGTTCACCGGAAGAATTACTGACATTTAGGTAATTATGTATATAACTTATTTTCTTTTAGAGAATTTCACTCTAAAAAATACATAATATATTTTTTCTAGTTCGATGTTACAATAAAGCTAAAACAAACGACGACGCAGTACTGAAATGAATATTAAGGAATAATCCAGATGTTTTGTAAATTTGTAAAATTCTAACAGCTTTTTTCTAGGAACGTCATCTATTGGAACAATCAGTAGTCAGTATATTACAGAACATTGCTATGAGTTCTGTTCCTTTCACAGATTTGAAGCTCCTAAGCAATTGCGAGCTGTTCCCCATGTAAAGCTCAGAACAATACTCGGCACTGGCGAGGAAAGCTCAAATAAAAAACAACAGGGGAAATTGCATTTTTTTTTAATTTTTTACTTAGGTAAACAGATATGTCCATATAAAAATTTTAACGATCATATATTAAGTAGATTTTAAAATATTAGTATTTTAAGTTCGTTAGGTACTTTTAAAAATTAAGTGTGCGATAATTAGAAAAAAAATATAAGAAAAACATAACCGCCATTTTAACCCCATCCAATTCAGCAAAAATTAAAATTTAGTTTTCGTCGAGTATAAACTTTTATTTTTATTAACCAAAACTTAACCTCAATTTTTGCTTAACTATTAGAAGTGGTGTAAATGACCGTAAATGAAAGAACATAAATATGTATTGTACTATGTAGTTTCTAAATTAACTCATGTTATAAAAAGAAAACTTAGACAATCCTCACAAGAGTAAAGATTATTATTATTCTAAGATAACATCGTGTGCAAATTAATAGCTTTCAAACTATCTCGTTATATGCGCTTGAAATGTCCATTATTTCACTCGTGCATTCTACGTTCAAATACCTGGTGGTCGCGATTTTTTTCAAGCGCTGCTGTAAAAAAAAGCGATATTATTGATTTCGAAGGTGGAAGGTCTTCTCATCTGGTGTGGAAAGAGCCTGGGTCCTATACCCTTTCGCTCCTGATAAAGTGGCACGAAAATTTTAGTAATTTAATTACTCTGATTATTGACTTTAGGCCCTCAAGTTCAAATAAAGATAATAGCCACTTAAAAATTTGCTTTTTCTATCTGCCATCTACGCACCTTCTTAAAAACTATACAGAGTATACAAGTAATGCCAATAAAATATATTTCTATAAAAGTAGAACCATTTGGCGGGAAATATAAAATTGGAAATTATAATTATATAGAAAACATGTTTTGCAAATGCTTATAAACTTACACATAATCTTACAGGCGGTACAGATACGTAGAGAATTCGAGGCGGAGATACTGTTTAAAGTAGATTTTGGTTGGTGGTGAGAGGGAGCCGCACCCATCTGTAAACCATGAATAAACAAATTTACTGGGTATTGCTGTAATTATAATCGCATTGTTTCTGTAAAGAGATTTACACAATCTGAAATATGTCCACTTATCTTTTATTATACAATATATAAAATTATTGAAAACATAGTTAGAATTGCAGCTTCTTTAGTAGTACAAATTACGCATTCGCTTGACAAATCTAACAAATTATGATGTTTTCACAATAAAATATTAGGCTCAGTGGCGTAAATAAAAACTTGCGTGCGTGAAACATTCAGGAAGCCACATTCAGGTAGAAAATTTAACGATATTAATGAATTTACATTGATCTTGGAAATTTTTCTTTGTTTCTAAAGTATACCACAATTAATTAAATTAAATATACTTTTAAAATAAATAGCACTGAGCAAATTAAATAAACAAAAGAGCAATATTTTTTAATTTTTAAAAGAAAAACGCACGTGCACAACGCAAAAGAATGTAAGTGACTTTCTTGTTTCTTTCTAAACAGCGGTAAACTATTTACGTTATACAGTTCCTATGAGGAACAATTTTTTTGCTGTAAAAAGGGTCACATACTGCAGATATTTGTGGCGCTATGGAAAATAAATGAATAGGAGATTCTCTCATTTTGACATTACAATTCATATAGCTTTTGTGACACTATGTATTGTTTCAAGAACATAAAGTGTAGTTGACAGTATTGTTATGCAGGCCAGTTTACTTTATGCGCTCACAGATAGCGTCGATGGTCAATGAATGCGAGGACGAGATGACTCGAGAATATTCTGGAAGTAGTCGCGCGGTATTTAAATACAATACTGCGATTGGGTGAGTCAGGTGTAACGAGGTAGCGAAATCGATCAAATCGAAGCGAGGAATACGGTGAATTGCGAGCAGAAAGGAGAGTTTAAATAAATATACACTGAAAATAAATTAGTGAACGTAAATAAGTGAATAGTTTGATTATTTAAGTAGTGTTATTGGTAATTAGTGATTAATCAGTTTGTGTTTACTTGGACTTTTTATTTAAATATTTAATTTTAATGCTGCAAACTTCTCCTAAACCCCTCACCACAAACTGCACTAAACTGGACGTACGTTTCAATAGCAAAGCTATCATCATCAGCAGAAATTTGTTATGAGGGTATGGAAATATATAAAAACAAACATATTTTAATGAATTCAGATTTAGGACCCTTAAATTCTTGTCTTTACGGTTTATTAAGTATAAGTAGTAGATTAGACGGAGTTAGGATTAGTGACTAGTTAAGCATGAAGGCAGTCAGCCATGACCGTGATTAATGTACCTTGACCTTTTTTAGGTATAAATTAGGGTAGTTTTAGTATAGTTATTTAGTTCAGTGTTTCTGCTGATGATGATAGCTTTGCTATTGAAACGTACGTCCAGTTTAGTGCAGTTTGTGGTGAGGGGTTTAGGAGAAGTTTGCAGCATTTCCAGTACCACAGTTTGGAGTATTTTTGTCATTGAATTTTAAATAGACTTTAAACCCCGACGTTTTAATCAGCGAAAAACTGTGATTAAAGGACAACAAAATCGTTTTGTAACAAGGAATTTTGCAAATGATAAGAATTATATCAAGTATAGTAATATGTGTACGTATTATGAATAATAAAAATAAAAACTCTATTCGTATATTTTTATTTCCAACTTACACACCTACGCAACATATTTTACAACTTTATGCATAATATATAAAATATTGAAAATTAAATAAAAATAAAACATATCTTTTCTTTATCAATTTATCATTATATTTTTTTACAATCTAAACGAATCTCATTTGTAAACCTTTCCAAATACATAACAATATTTTACAGCTTTATACATATACAAATCTCTGACTAAAAATTGTCAAAGAGAAAACCATTCGTTGCACAAGTATCCTACTATCAACTTGTGTACAGAAAGTCGATAATAGTCGACAATAACACCAATTCTGAAAACGATCGCTTAAATCTCAGATAATTAGAGATAAAGGATCAGAAAAATTTTAAATATTGAAACATAACGTACAAGAAAATAATCATAATCAAATTCAAAATAAAAGTATCGCATACACCATTTTATCATAAACAGGATTTAGGTTATAATAAGTTTAAAATTAAGTACTGCATTTTAAAGGATTAAATATTATGGATCCACGTCAATGCTGCTTTAACGTTAGATAATTTCGCCCTGCAAAGAAAGCTGGAGATAAGCAAATATTCTGGGTAAGTACGACGTCCGACTCTATGGCCGTTGTTCTTGCGCAAATGAAAATTATCATTGCTAGTAATGTTTTTTGCTCTACCCTCGCATAGGACTTTCGTTGTTAAACATAACAGCCATTCTAAAATCTGCAAATGATAAGAATTAAATCAGTTTAAAAATATATTGTGTTATGAACAAACCTCGGCGCTGGCTGGTATTTTAGAAGAATTCAACCAAGCACTTGGAGCCCATAAGAGAAGTTGGCAAACGTTACTTGCTATCTCCGGATTGAGTCGCTGTAATAACAAAAATATTTTATTTGTAAATCATTATAGTTAAGTACATCATTAATATTAAACTTTCTGTATTACCCTATTCGGATTCGGCGACAGTATATTCTTTACAAGCTCCCGAATCACCACTGGGACCGTATTGGGTAGATCGGGCAAATCTTCTTCTTTATAAGCACCACTTTTCAACTCCAGACATTCTCGACTGCCGTAAAATGGATTATACATCCCGAAGATCTCGTAAGCTATAGCTCCCACCGCCCACAGATCCGATTTTGTGTAGTTTAACACGCTGAATGTCCCCGGCCTCTGATTCACGATTTCGGGCGCCATAAGCGCGATATTACCACCCTTGTCTACGTCGTAACTGCTGTAAGGTAGATGCAAGCCGTTTAAGCTATCCGCTAGGCAGCAACCAAAATCGCTGATCACCAAGATCGGCGCGCTCTCTTCGCTGGTATCCAAAAGCAGGTTGTCCGATTTCAAATCGCGATGCGCTACACCGTGAGCGGTTAAGTGGGCTATGCCTTCTAGCAGTTGAGCTAATAAAATGATCGCCGTTCGTCCCGGTAATTCCCCGCGAGATAGATATTCTTTCAAAGTACTATCATATCTGAAATAATAATAAAAAAATGTTAAACGTTCGTAATTTTTGATACTAAACGAAATTTAAAAACCTTTTCATCAGTAAAAACAAAGACATGTTGCGCCCTTCACCTTCTGCATATAATCTTTGGGGTAAAGCGGCTGGGTATAGTCCTTCGGCTCTCTTCAATTCTGGTACGTAATCAGTAAATACTGAAAACATGGCAACGATATTTGGATGTGGTGGTAGATGCCGTTTATTCGTTGATAATCTGAAATAAGGAACATAAGATACAGTGTGGTGCATTAGCTCAATGGTAAACACTTCAGCAGATCAAAGCTGATACAATTCTAAGAAAATAATCTTAATCTAATAAACATAAATCTGATCGTTATAGCATTTTAAATACTACAATCTTTGTAATCCATTTTCTTCAATCTCTAAACTTTAATATTCGATCTTATCATCACTAAAGCTCGGATTATATACAAAATGCATATTTTTCTTTTAAGGTATATCAACCAAATTTTTAGTATTTTCGGTGTATCTAATGTTTTTTTGTTAAAATGAGCTTATTAAAAAATGCATATTTTTGCTACTTCATGCATATTTCATGAATTATTGCATATTTTGCAGTTTGAAAACAGCGAAACCCAGAGGGGTTTGGTTGGGCTGAGTAATTCTTCTGAACTAGTGATGCCAATAGTATAACGCTAAACATTCCATTCTACAGATTCCCTAGGTTTTACCAGACACTTCCTGATTCAATAATTTTCTAGATTTCTTTGAATTCTACGCTACCGTTGTCAATAATAACGTAAAATATAGTTGCAGCCGCTATAATAAAGCACCTGCATACATCAAAATTACAATTATAGATCAAATGTTTTTATTTCAATTTATATAAAATATTTAAATATTGTATTCGGTGTTAATTCGAGTGACTTTTAACGTGTTCTGTTTCGTTTTACAAAAATTAATAGTAAATTTTGAATGTGCGCAGTTTTACAAATTATTTCAATAAATATATTTTGACGTTAGAATTACAATAATTTTAACCATGTTAGCCATTTCTTTAAACTCATGAAAAAAACTTCCTGACATATAGTCCTGGCCTGGAGATGTGCTTAAAGTACGAAACCGGTCGCATTTTTATTTAATACGATTAATGAAGTTGAGTACCCAGTTATTATCGTTTGTTTATTTAATTTCTGCCTTTAGATGAAGTTAAAAAGAGAAACTGTATTTTATTCATCGGAAAAAACATTTCCATATTCAATTTCACGCATTTTACAACTATGGCAGTCCCTTTACATATTAACTTTTGTGCCAAATATGTTGAGCATAATTATTTCAAAAATACAGTAAGTTAAACGAACCGCACGGTATAATTTCACGATTTTCACGTCATAGTCAAAAGTGATCAGTAAAAGTTAGCGCTATTAATGTTAAAATTGTTAGCTCTCTTACATGTTTTTTTTTTTTGTTTATCTTACTAGAAGTTACTTCTCATTGCATATCATTTAAAAATAATACAGTAACACAGATTGGAGAAAAAATAAATCCTTAAAAAATTCTATTGTTCCCAAATACATAAATGTATATAGATGTTTATCTGAAGTTAAATTTAGATAAAATTGAAAAACAAAAACAATAAAATCATTATGAAATAACCATAATGGAATCTGTCAGTAATTTATGAATAAACTACCTGTTTCAATATTACACCACAAAAACAATAATTGTTTAATGATACAGGTTTTTCAGTTATACAATAATTTAATAATATTTTTAAAACATTTTAAAACATACCCAGACATGTGCAAGTGCAAAGCACATAATTTAAGTATCTTCTAAAAATAATAAGAATTAGTTACAAAAAGAAAATATTGCAAATATTGGTTTAATCGAAAAGTTTATTTTAGTACAAAGTTGTAGTAAGTCAAAACAATATTTTGGTTTGCTGCAAATAATTGCTAAGTGGAACAATTTAAATAAGTATTATCTCTAGGTATATTACAGAAATAAATATTGTTGGCATTAATTTTTTTATAATACAATTTCACTTACCTAATTTCCCAATCTGTGACACCAATATTACTGTAATAAACTCTCGCAGGTACGGTTTCTCGATACATAGCTGTTAATATTGCCATAGCATTGGATTGTATGTTATAATTAAACATCATTTTCACAGCAAACGGATACTTGGGCACCAAATCGACCTTATTGTAAGTGCAAAGATCTTTATTTTCCTGGTTCTCTTCATCCTTAATTCTTGCATTGTATACAACAGCATTAGCACCTTTAGCAATTGGTTCATCCAATTCCAAATCCTTTAAAGTGATTGGGTTCTCCTCAAAACGTTTTTCGTCGATATCTACATCATGATATTGCCATTTTACTTTCGACATAGCCTCCTATAAATTATATAAAGTAAAATTATTTATTTTATTATAGTATATAATATTTACCCTTATCTCCCAGCAGACACCTTCAAGTTCATCTTCTTTAGTTAAAATTCCAGTACCCGATGCCAAGCTAACACCTACTAATGCAAAGAATGGAGCAGAATCACCAAATAATATCCTACAACCATTAATCACATATTTGGCATAATATAAGAATATAAATATAAGTTAAATACCGTCTTGCAGTCTTCCTACGTAACTCAGCCGCTAAGCTATTTGTGACACGATTTAAAACATTATCAATAAGTATACGTCTAGCATGTAACCCGACTTGTACTCCGACATTTCGCAGGGGAAAATTCCTAGGTATTATCCGCGGCGCATTTGGAACTTGCCCCTGGGTAGCGGTCGCTTGTTGTACGGCATTAATGTTTTCCACAGTGGTCGAGTTGAAATTTCTTCTGCATATATGCCGAATATACGTCTGACCATGTCTAAACAGACGCGTCCCCAAGGCTCTTACAGACATTTTTCCCACCGAAAGGTGAAATTAACTCAATGTATTAACACCGATGCAAAAAAAAAACTATTACCTTTACCAAGGCGCAACAATATTTACTATTTCTTGTACGCATTGACAATCAACAACTTTGCACGAACAGCCATTATTGACAAACTAAAAAAATAAATTTAATACTTTAACATATTAACATTAGTTGTCACTTTTTATTACTGCGGAGATTGCGTGCCTAAACAAAGTCAGGCAGGTCAGGCATATAAAAGTATGTCGAATCTTTGCCAAAGCGCTGATACGTAATGTTTATTTTGTACATTGTTTGTCATGTTTATATTTAGTTTTAATTAAATTTCGTTCTTTAAATATATTTCTTAATTAGTTTATGGCATTAAAGTTGGATTTTATTTAAATAAAAATTATTAAACCACCAGTTGCATAATCATAAGCATAATATTGAAATCAGCAATTTTTTGCACTTACGTTGTAAAATGCATTTAAGTATTTTCTAGGATGGTTTCGTGCTTTGTTACAATTACTAATTTTTGAATAAATTAGTTTTAATTTTATATTTTATGATATCTTAAGTACAGAATATATACGGAAGCGCTAATTCAAGCGAAAGGGCAATGAATCGCTGAATGTATATGCACGTATATGTCAAATGTCATGTGTCATGTCATTTACAGTTGTTGTGTTGTATGATTTGTGTGAAATTACCATTATTATTAGTGATATGACGGTGATATGTATATAGCTATATGTAAACAGGTGATAAATTGAGTCATTGGAACCATTTTTTTTGACAACTTTCAAACGCCATCTAAAAAAGAAATTCCAATCGACCACAGTAGTACAAAAGTGTATCAAATGGTATAAATTCTAAATATATGTCGTAGTTAAATTTCATGCTGATGAGACAAAAATTAATCCGAACATGCGTTAAAATATGCTAGGTACATTTATTAATTAGTATGTAACGTGTGCTTTTAAATTCAGAAATACCAGAAAATGTCTCAAAAGCACAACAGCGCAACCTCGAGATTGAAACAAGATTACTTGAGATTGAAGAAAGATCCTGTTCCCTATATCACAGCTGAACCATTGCCCACCAATATTTTAGAATGGTAATGACATTTTTATTTAACTTCCGTTATTCACCTAATTGTATTCCTTATATTATTTTTAGGCATTATGTGGTATGTGGTCCTGAATCTACACCATATGAAGGCGGCTATTACCATGGAAAGCTAATATTCCCAAGAGAATTCCCATTTAAACCACCATCAATATACATGATAACACCAACTGGTAGATTTAAAACAAACACAAGATTATGTTTAAGTATATCTGATTTTCATCCTGACACATGGAATCCAGCGTGGAGTGTTTCAACTATATTAACAGGTCTTCTTAGTTTTATGGTAATATTTACTTAATCTGTAATATTAGGTTAAAACCTATTCTTTTCCATTCGTTTTTAGATAGAGAAAAGCCCAACGTTAGGTAGTATTGATACTACAGATTTTGATAAAAGGCAGTGTGCTTTCCAGTCTCTAGAATATAATTTAAGAGACAAACAGTTCTGTGAATTATTCCCTGATATAGTTAACGAAATACAGGTAAAGTATCTATTAATTATTCTCCTTCTGTTATGAATTATGTGTTTTTTTAGGCAGAAATAAAGAAGCGTAATGAAATACAAAACAACATGGAAAGGCAGAATCAAAATCAAACGACGTCCGAACTAAGTAACTTTCAGTCTTGCCTCACAAACTTGATTGTACTGTTGAGCTTCGCTGCCTTTGCATTTACTGTAAAATATGTAATGAAGACCACGGTATCTGACTCCGAATGAGATGTGATATTTTTAATAGATATAAAATCTTAACCCAAAGTTGGTTGACATGGTTAAAATCGATTTTCCTTTTCAATTTTCAACAGTAAAACTATTTCCAGCACTTTTTAAAAACAAACAAATATTTTTTACTGTTTCTTCTAACATTAAAAGTATTAAGTATTTCCGTTAATAGATATTTGTTTAGAACACATAAGTTGCTAATTCATTTTGGGTTTCTCTTTTTTTTTTGTTTTTGTTAAAGTTGGGTATTCACTTTTCTTTTTTGTGCACGAACTTTTTATAGATAAATATTTTGATTATGATATATATAGATATAAATATATAATATGTTTATTCATATTTATAATAATAAATGTACAAAGTAAATGCTTCTTTTTTAAAAATTAAAATATTAACTAAGGAGCCAATCATGCAATAATTGTAGTAATTAAAGAAAACCGAAATAAAATCCTGTTGTTTTAATTTAAATCCGCACTTTACACACAATTGTCGCTAGATGTCACTTATTGGTAAAACCATTAATACATTTGGACTTAAAAAAAATTTAAGCAAGAAGAAACTATACAAACTGTAAATTATCGAAAACGATATCGACTCACAACCTGAGAAATTTATTTATTTAATATAAATTTGAGTTTAACAATTTATATTGTGCTATAGACCATCCAGGTTCACATGCAAGTACAGAGCTTATGGGAGGTAGCTACAATATAACAATTTTTGGTGACGCAAATTTAGTGGGCGGGAAAGTTCAAGAAATTCAATATGTTTCCTTAATTCCTAAAAATTTAATCTGTGGGACATCATTTTGGTTATATTTCTTTAATTAAAAATTAAATTAAAATTAAAAATATATTCTTTGTAGGTTAGTAGGCTAAATGAGTGAAAATATAACGAAGATAGAATGCATCCAAGCTGAAAACGTGAATTGATATCTGCGCGAAAGAACGTTCAATGAAACCATATGAGCAATGTGTGCTATTTACATTTGTATACGAATAAATGAAATTTTTGTTAATTATTCTATTTCTGATAGACCCAAGTGGCATATTTAGGTATGTATTACAACATCGACAATTGAAACTATTATACCAAAGTATAGGAATATCAAGTATTAGCGTCACTGGCGTTTTCATAAGCACGTTTTTATGTAATTTTTGGCAACCTTCTATCTTTTGTTTTGTACGTTGTGCGCGAAATTTAAAAATGTACATGTAAGTAGGTTGGTGAAATCTCTAAAAACATATTAAAACGTGTTTCAATCATTATAAAAAATTCGTTATATATTTAAAAGTTAAATGTGTCGGATAGGTAAATTAAACAACTATTTACAAATGCAATAGATTTATTAATTATCTATTTTATCCTGGATATGTATAGTATTTACCATGTACAGATTGTATGTTACAGCACTAACCTTGTAGTATTTTTTGGAAGTTCAAAGAAATGAAGCTCTAGGAAATGAATATAATTGTTCTTGCAATTTCTCACTGCACAGTAATGTGGCATTTTTGTATAAACTTGAATAACGGTTCAATAATTAAAATCACTCACAAATAAACGAAAATACACTCTAAGCTCGACTATAACAGTCGTAAATTAAGAAAAAATTTCGACAACGAAACTAAAACCGTTACTCCAAAAAAATTTCTTAAAATCTAAACACTTCCAAATCATACAATAAATAAAAACCACAATTGTTTGTTTACCATTAACATGTGACGTAAATCATACGGTACAGATTTTTCAATTCATTTTAACCGTAATTTTGCATATTGAGCAACCAAAAAGTAAGTTACGAAATAAGAATTCAAAATTTAATTATTGAAAGGTAAGTGGCGCATCCTAGTATCTTTAACGCGAACCCTTAACTGTATTTGTTGTTAACTGTAATCGTTGTAAGTAAACCTTTCGACTTGCAATCAGTTTAGAATTATTTCCTACGTGCTAATAAAAAATATAAAAATGTAGCACGTTGTCCGAAGATGGTGCCGCTGAAGTTTCATTCCATGGATTTGATTAAATCATGTAGAGCGCACTCGTATTGGAGTAATATATTTTCAAAGGGCAATATAAAGAAAAATTGTCACGAGTGATTCACGAGACGTGATATTTATATTTTTTTATTTTGTATTTTAGAACACACAGTGCCATCTATGCTTGGAAAGTTTGTTCTTGAAATTGTTTTGACAGCAACGATATTGCGTGTAAAAACCAGTATTTGCAATAGATGGTGGATTGTCTATAGATCCATAATTTAGTTATGCAACCTGTTGATACTAGCGCGTAGAGTTGGTTGCTTGAATCAGGGAAACCGAGGTCAAATTCGAAAAATTGTGAATTTGTTATATTTCATTCAATTTATTCAAAAAATTTAAAGGACTTTAAAAAACATAAACAAATACCATAAATAAAACTATTTATTATTACAAATAACTTAAAACGAAAGTATGTAAAAGCAATAATAAAATATATACATACCTACTGCACAATTACTCGTTTGAAATCACACAAGAGTAGTAATCGGAATAATAATAAACTTTTTACAATATAAAATTTCAGTACAAAAATCTACTATTAACATTTGTCATGATATTGTCATATGATATTTGTTAAAAATTAATTTTGCTACAACAATACTATTAATGCAAAATATACAATATACAAACATAAATAATAAATAAAAATTATTATTCGAGTAACACTAAAATCGAAATGTACAACATTCAACATTTACAACAAACACCATTTCCTTTTTAAATACTAGAAAACTACCTTCTCGAGGTCTTTCTTATTACAAAATAGTTCTCTTTAATATAATTTTGGTAGTTTTAAAAATATCACGTACTTTTAGACGATTTAATCGTCCCGACGTTTAACAATCTTTAGAGATCTGTACCCCTGGTAATAACCTCCTGATATTTTATATCATCATTTTTTATATAAACACGATGTGAAAATAAGCTCGTACATCGAATATTTCACGTCATAAATTAATAAATAACTACTCACTACAGTCTTGCATATTTACACATAATAAGAGTACACCTAAGTTTGTTTATTTGTAAGATTGTTGCCTGAATATCGCAGAAATTTCCTCCATTGTTTTGTTTTTCGTTTCGGGAACTTTTTTGTAGGTGAAAATTGTGACTAGCACCAAGATGACGGTGAATATCGCAAACACGTAGGAACCGATTGCAAGCTGTAAAATAAAATAAAAATTTAATAAGTTACAGTTATGGTTTAATAATAAAAAAATACTTACTTGCAATGTGGGGAAGCCTATAGTGACTATGAAATTCGCAATCCAATTGATAGAAACAGCAAGAGATGTCGCTGCTGGTCTTGCTGATTGGTTGAATAATTCAGATACCAAGAACCAGGGTATCGAACCTGGACCGGTGGCGAATAATATGATGAATATCACAACCAGGCAGACGCATAGATATTTGGCAACTGCTGAACTTTCCTGCGGTAAAAATTTCAATTGTAAAAATTTGCTAAACAAGTCTTGAAAAATAAAAACGTACAGAGAATTGTAGCGCTATCGTCAATAGGAAGGTGTCAATAACCATGCCACCAAAACCGACCAGCAGAAGAGTTTTCCGTCCAGCCTTTTCCACCAAAATCACCGAAACGATGGTCATCAGCACGTTAATAGTTCCAATCGCTAAAGTGGCATAAGTAGCAGCTTCCGCAGTTAAGCCAGCGCCTTTAAAGATGTCTGTAGAGTAGAAGATCACAGCGTTGATACCGCTTAGCTGTTGCGCTATCATCATGACTAATGAAATTATCAAGGGGATCCGAAGGGCGTTGTTCATGACCAACTCCTTAATGGTTATCTTAGGAGTGATTTTCACAGCTTCGTATTCTTGCCTCATCTCGTCCATTTCATCCTGCACCGAACCGCTGCCTCTCAACCAAGTCAAAGCGCGCTGGGCCTCTATTTCTTTGTTTCTTGTTAGCAGAAGAAATTTGGGGGATTCGGGGCAAATCGGTAGCGTTGCCAATTGAAATGCGGCAGGAATTACGGTTAAAACCAGTAGAGTGGGCCAATGTTTTTCTGTACCCAAAATCGATCCCAATCCCAAAATTTGAGCTATTAAAATCGAGATGGTGATCACCAGTTGGTAAACGGAACCGATGGCTCCTCTCAAATTCACTGGTGATATTTCAGATAAGTACATTGGTGCTAAACCCGCGTTCAGACCAGCGTTGATACCCAATAGGAAACGGCCAACTATAATCATCTCGTAGGAATTCGTAGACGTAGCTAGACCTTCAAATATCACCGCTATTACAACTAGGATGTTGTTCAAAAGGAGGCCACCTTTCCTGCCAAATCTTTCGGCGATCGTGCCTAATTCAAACAACAGAATTTAATTTTTATTTTGGATATATAACTATGAACGTCATCTTACCAGTTGCGGCACCACCTATCATACCACCAACGCAAAATATTGACGTTATTATAGCCCATATTGTCGTTACAGTTGCTTTTGACGGACTCTCTCCAGTTCTTGTAACTATAACGTGTTGTATAAATTGTTCAATGAGCTGTAATCAAATGGCAATTGTTGAAAACTGAAACATCGAATAATTAATTTCTAACTTACAGCTTGTGGATTGTTAAGCACTCCGGTGTTGTAGCCGTGTTGGAAAGCGGACCCCAAGGCGGCCGCTGCAACGGCAAACGCTAATTTTCCGTTGAAGTTCTGCAAAGGAGATATGCGATTAGCATACAAATATTCTCACGTCACGAATTTTGCATTTGAATTTTTTTATTGATTATACTTTGTATATTAATAAAGGGGTGGCATCAATGTTTACGCAGAGTTGTGAAGCAATGTGTTTTGTGTTTTGTAATTTAAAAAATTCCGAGGAAAACTAAAAAAATTAATGACAAAAATTAAACAAATTATTTTTTGTAATTTGAAACTCAAATGACGGAAGATTTAGTTTTTAACGGAATTGTTTAGATTCATCATATTGATGTAATAACTGAATAGTTAATTTGAGGTTATGATTAAATTGACTGTCAAGAAATATTTTATTATTTCATCTGGAAATTAGAAATATGAATATAGGTGTCATGTTTATCTAATTAACTAAATCAAAAATTAAAATTTACAGACGTTACTAACCGCTACATAATTTCCTACATTATTAATTGTCTTTTTTTTATTGTTAGAACGCCGTTAAAACCCTAAATACACAAAAGCACAATATTAAATATAAGACATTCGCTCGTTTTCTGAACTTTAGTATCTTAATAGTAAAATTTCAATTTCCCGCAATAAGCATAAAGTTACCTAATAATTATATGATTTTGTATTAGATTAATAGTTATTTTAACACCTCTCTGTTGAAGTTACTAAAAATAAATGCGGGAAATCTAAATTTGTCTTTTTTAACTACAAAAGTAGGCCATTCAAACAAAGAATGTAGATAAGAAATATTCACAAAAATGCAATCTACAATTAGTGTAATAATACCCAACTATTTAATTTAATAATAAGTGGATACGTTTTATTTCACATTTAACTAAATTTAATTTGTTTGTTTTCATCAGGATGGTAATGCTAGCTTTAAAAGTCAGAACCGCAGTATATGTCAGAACTATTGCAGAATTCACTAACCAAAGTACATAGCACTATTAGATAATAAACACGATGAAAGAAACTCTTTTTAGTATATTTCTAAAAAAATGTTGATAATCTCAAAGAGAAAAGTCAATAACCATCCTTGATATTGGCAAACATAATCGTGTTTACATTTAAAAAGATATATTAATATAAAGAAACACATTATATAAAGTAGTGCCCAGAAAGAGGAAACCAGGCAACGTTAAGAAGATATGATAAAGTTGTTATGTACACACACAAATGGGAAGACACAGTTTCTCAATATGCATTCGGCGGATAGACTTTTGTCAATTTTGTCATAGTTCTGTTGAAAGATATTGATAAATTCAATTACTGTGTGAAAGTATGTATACCTATAGAGCTTACGCAAAAAAAACTTTCCATAAATAAATTTTCCAAACACTTGAATAGTCTATAAAGAAAATAAACTTGCCGTGGCAACTTGGTACAACATTTTAATCAGTTTTCTGAAGATAATACAAGCAAATATTTAACTCTAATGAAATCACCGAGAGTAAACTAAGAATCTAATGCTAAAATTATCTGCTTGACTAATAATTATGTGTTAACATTGTAGATCTTATTGAAGAATTGTTTGGACTAAATATATGGTTGTAATCATTTGGTTGGTGATTACGCTAGCAAAAATATACTTCCGCTCTTCCATTTTTATTTAACCACAAATTAACGATAGCATATGCGGATACAATCTGTGTATGTATGTACGTATATTGACAAGAGTAATTAGTAATTACAATTAAACATTATGAGAGCAAATGTGATAATTTCCGAAAGCTAATTCAAAACTATGACCAAGGTAAACTGTAATAGCATCAATGTTTAAGTATTAATCATTACTAAATTAAACATTGTTAAAATTACGTAGGTACTATGTGGCTTCATGTTTGCACAAGACGTCAGATATTAGTATGACAACATGTTCCTAGAAATTTAATGTAATGGGTAAATTTTAAGTTAGTCACGAAAAGGAAGTGGTGGATTATACTTCCTGCATTTGGTATTAATTTTCGTCATCCCAAAGGTGCTGTTTTTTTTTTTTACTTATTGAGGTTTTAAAAACATCTGAATTTTTTACAGACCATATATAATTACGATATCTTAACTGTGAGATTAAAGTTCATAGTTTTTCTGAATTTTATGTGATCTTTGTACTCGCGTTAATTGTTGGAGTCAAGTTAATCGATTATCATAAGAGGATGACTCGTGTATGTTTTCAGCGTCCGGTATAGAGTTAAAAATATGATAAAAATCTTCTTCAGGAGATATAATAAAATTTATTTTAGTTTCAATGCCAAATTCAGGAATGTAAGACAAAAAGTGAGGTTACATAACGATATTCGTCGTTAAGTCGTTTTAGAAAAAGCCGCTTAAAATTAGAAATTAAAATTAATATTGAGACTGTGATATTAATGCAAATTTTTAAATAATATATTTAAAAACAAGATTAGTTTTATTCAATTTTTTTTTAATATAGGTACTGTCAAACTGTATAGAATTAATGAGAGCTTTGACTACGTGCAGCACTTAAGTAAGGAAATTAACTAAAGACTGAAAACTGAACACTTTATTTTCACCTGTGCATGCTGCAAGAATGAAACCGCTGCAAAAATTTTTCTCGTGCTACCACATTATAAGTTATAAGCAAAAGGCGGATAGCCACAGGCACTATAAGCGACGATTCATATTGAGTGGGCGCGTTATACATATCGAGTGTTGTTATACATACGTCGTTGTGTGACAGTAGCGCAGACAGATATACTTTAATACGAATTTGAACATATGCTACATTTTATTTAACAAATAAATATCTCTTTGACGGTATTTTTTAAAGCAGCCGTTTCTTTCAGTTAATCCATATTTCTTTCATTGAAATAATATTATTTTTCCACAGAAGTAATACATACTAACTGAAGGCAATCATTTTATTAAATAGTAGGGAAGTAATATCTGTTTGTATTAAACAATCTTTCCTCTCAGTATGACAATACCTATTGTACTTAAACAATATACCTATGTTATGCAAGTCCGTGTAAATAAAATTTATTTGCATTAATTATTAAAATATATTCTAAATTCTGATCTGTAAACTAAGTCCGTTTGCTTGTCGTATGTCTTTAAATACAGAGAAACTTCTTTCTACATCACAACTAGTGAGAGGTGCATATTTAAAGTATATCTTAAAATTACTATACATTCCATTATCTTCGGAACAGACATTTTTTAAGATGTTTAAATCCGGATTACGGTTAAAAACTACGTCAATCTTTTTGCCCAAACGGCCTCCAAAATCTCCGGGAATATTTTTAACTTTATGTAAGGTAGTATTTAGGATTTCGATACCTTCTTCTAGTTTTAAACTTTGAGGTTCTAAATATTTTAAAGTATTAACAATACTTTAAAGTTATTTTTAACTAAATACTATATTTTGGAGACAAATACGGGACGCTGAATAAAGAGATATTTTGTGCGACCGCTCTTCACTTGACTAATTCCGTATCTATCGCGCCTAGTCGATCAACATTGTGTATGGTGCTCCGTCCGCCTATGGTCGAGCTTCGTAACGGTGATGCGATGAATAATAGTCTATGTTGCCTGTGACTATCCGCTCTTTAGTTATAAGGTAACATAACCTCAAAAAAAAATTTCACCATTTTAGTAAGCAGTCGCGTATCACTTTATTTGTCTTTGTCATTACAGAGGTAACTTGAAAAATCATGCCCCAAAAATATGAAAGGTTTGTGGGGTCTCGCGCCTACCAGAACTAGTCTTGGACGTCTTTGCAAGCTTTAAAAAGCATATTTGCAAGTTATGTTAATGAGAATTCTAAATTTATTTGCTCACTCATGTTATGTTAATGGCTATAAACGTTTATTTTTGTTTTAAAGTTTGGATTAAATTTACAAGTGTCATATTTTTTTTTTTTCGTTACCCTGCGAATACATGGAATTCAAATAAACCTTTAATAAACGTTCTTCAAGTCACTCCATAGTGGGGTGCTTTGAAAAACTAATTTTGAACTTTCCTTTTTTCAAAAAGAACAAAAGATGGAGAGCTGATTGCATTGCATTATACTTTTATAGGTCTACAGAGTTGCCAGAAAATGTTGCTTCACTTCCGTTTTAGCATCCTAGAAATATATAAAAATTGAATTTTGTAGCGGTTGGTAACATTTAAAAATTTTTATCTTTGATTTGGTTGATTTAGCAATTCACTTCAAATGAAAGAAAATTTAAGTAAAGTAAATATAATAAAATATTTGTTAACCGTTAATTAATTTTCACCCGTGTTTATATATTTCTCTATAGTTATTCAACAGTTTGAAAGTACATACATATACCTGTGGGTGCCTCGTGCCTGTCTCTTAGATGAAACGTTACACGGTTTTATTAACTATAATGAAATTTATAAATAGGGCTACTAGTTATTGGATTATTCCTCCAATGTCACCAACCTCATTTCCCTAAATGTTCAGTTTTGCATTCCACTTAGAGTATCAAAAATAAAAATTAGTAAAAATTTATTTTAAGGAAAATATATAATAATTCCTATTTTTTAAAATGTGAAAGTTTTAGTGAAAATAAAATAAATTTTTGCCATGCCATGAATCGGCAATAATGTTTTCCTGAGTAAGAATATATAATATAAGCTTGTCTTATTTTGAAAGGAAATTTTTTCCTACCAAATGTTGAGAAATTTATAACAAATACACTTATCATTCATTACTTATGGGTTAAGAGATAAGTTTATCACAGAATGACCTAGGGCAAATTATAAATTTTGAAATAATCTCTTGCTTATCTATCGTAAATATATCATTTTATTTGAGCAATGTTGGAATTCAATTTAATTGATTTATTTTGGCCTTTATAACGTCTAAAATATTTACAGTAAGAAAATTCATCTTTAGACATAATCAATTAACCAACTGAAATAATTAGCAATTATTTCTATATTATTAGGATTCAGCTATTAGTAGACGCGTTTAACCTTAACCAAGGCGCATCAACGCTATACTGGGCAAATGATTGCATTTTATGCATTTCAACGTTAACGTGAGAGGTAAAAACCTCATTAATATTAGGAACAGTAATGCTATTTTGTCGAAAAATCTACAAATTTGTTTTTTTTTTTATATATTTATATATAATGAACTGGAATGTAGTTAGGCGTTAGCCACTAAAATTTCGCTTAATTAGCGCAAGTAAATGTTATTTTACTTGGGGTAATTCAGCGGAATTTTTGTGGACAACGTCGAACTATAGGTATTCCAGTTCTTAATAAAAGAACAAATTTGTAGATTAAATTCCGACAAAATATCATTACTGTTATCTAATATTGATGAGGTTGTTACATCTGAACTCTCATAACCAAAAAACCAAGAATCAATTTGTATTTTTTGATATTTAAGAATGGCAATATTATCTGATTTCCAGACAAACCGGGGGTGACAAGAATTAATTCTATGAAGGAGTCACATTCCAGAAACCTATATTTTCCGTATATTGATAATACAATGCAATATTTACATATGTAATTAGCATCATTTGTATCAAAGAATTTTTAAGTGCACTTTAAAATATTTTCCATACGATGTAACAAACCTGTTTCTACGAATGTTTATAATTAACAAAAAACGAAAGCTGCTTACTTGTTGGTAAATATATAGGAAATTTTAGTAAAAAAAACTTATAAAACTTTAATTCGCTCATCATAAAAGAAATATTAATAATTGTTAATTTAACACCTACTTGTTTCTTCTCTGATGCTTTATTTTCTTCAAAACTGTAAAAGGTTTTACTTTTATCTTGCTTTTCCTTATCAATAAAAGTAGGATTTCCTCCCTTGCCCATTTTGAAATATTAAAGAATATAGTCTCTCTCTGTCTAGTAATTATCTTATTATTATAACTTAGAGGAACGAGCCTCCGAAAACTAGCGAAAATACACACGAAACGTATCCAACTTCACTATATCACATAATCACGGTCAACTGTACGCTCGAGTTAACTGTAGATGCTATATAAGCTGCTTCAATTCATTGGACGTCACTTGGGGGCTCGACTGCTACACCTACCTAGTACCCCCCACCCTAAACTTTACGTCGCATAACTCAGAAACTAACTGCTAATTCCCGAATGTATCTCTGTAAGAAGAAATCGATTCCCTGGAAAATATTATTTAATCTTTTCTACAAGTATGGCGTTTATTTTTTATCTTCGCAATGTCTCACTTTTAAACAATTGCACAAAATTACCTCAAAATCTACTTAACGTTGTGAATTTAGTGTTGAACATTTTGAATGATAATTTTATATAACAATTAACACCTGAAGAAGAGTGTGAATGTTTCTACTACTACCTAATTTCTTTTCTGTTATTAAAAAAAAAAACACGCTTAAAGTAAAGCCGCTAATTATAAAAAAATAAGCATTTATAAAAAAAAATCGTTACTAGCCACTTGTATTGTAAACTTCTGATTCATGCTTTGAAACGTAGGTATAATCATGAAAATCGAAAATGATCGATAAAAAAACTGCGATTTAAAGATTATATTAGCCGCATCTCTGTTTCTGTTGCAATCCATATAATTTTGTTGAAATTTTTCGTAATAATTGGAATCGATTGCAAATACTTTAAAAAACAGAAAAAGTTTATTATATGTAAGTATTGAGTGATTTTTTGATTATAAAAATCAATTAGCCATATTTTTTTTTTATAAAATTCAGGAGAATTATTTGCGAAATTATGTGTTAACCTTCGGAAATACTTTCATTGAAAAAATACTTTTTTTCTTATCTCCATTTTATTATCTGACCTTAAGTCGCGATAACACAAAAAAATGGGTGTGTTGTTCGCTAGTTAGTCTGTTGTTAATTTTATATTATTCAATAGTATTTAAAATCTTCGAAAAATTAAAAAAAAATAAATAAATTGCAATAGTAAAATAACAAATTACATTTTATTATCATAATATTCGTTTGCAATTAATGAACTGTCATTTTGTTTCTCATCTATTAATTCTCCTATAATATCTTACATTCACATTACGTATGGCATCTAAAATAAATCTTCTATTTCTATATCAGATCTGTTTCTGCTTCCATCTAACCACACGCGTCATCCGATACGCACAAGATTTGCTCTAAATTGCACGCAGTACTGAAATTGACCTCGAAAAGTTCTTTTATATGTTAGAGTAGGTACCTCTTATGACGGCTATTGACGCTATAGAAAGGACAATTGTGTCGTCGTAAATGCAACAAAAGGTAAACGAAATCCATACATGCCAGTTGAACTGGAAATTTCCAGACTGTCTAAAGAGAAAAAGGGCAATAACCTTAGAAGCATAGAGTAGCAGGTATTTGGCTGAACACTATGTTAAAATCGTGGCTTGCTTTAAGACAGTATGGCGTATTAAACGTGGTACGAATGTATGAAAGTATTTTTGGGGAGCTATTAATGTATTTTGTGGACCCAATAAAAAAAGGAGGACGTGACCGTTAAAATAAGTTGTTAATGGTGCTGGTGTTAAGGTAATTTGAATTTTTCTGATGTTATGTTAAGGGTTAAGCCAAAGGTGATTTGATAATATACTGCTACGAAACTTGTAGACAATATTTTTAATTTTTAATTATATTTATTAAATTAATAACTGTTTAATTTTACTTAATACCATCCAGAGTCATCTGTAATACTCTCTACAAATTCAGACATAAACCAAATCTCATATTGTAGGGGAGCCTGACTGTAAAATTCTTTGCCACTCAAACGGTTTCGTCCCCTCTCTAAGACTAAATTATTCAGTAACCCTTGGGACGTGGGGGAAGGACGTATCGCAGTAACCAACACTCCTTATAACTCCCAATATTCCATCTAATATCAATCTATCTTTAATGTGGTTGTTTAGTTATTACTTAGTGATTTTTTTCTATACGTTATATGAAATAAAAGACTGTTTAAGCAACTTAATTTATTCGCGTTATCAAAAATGTGACAAAGAAATAAACCTTCTGCAAGTACTCTCAGGTAAGTAGATTCATTTACTATATAAAAAAAATCATTATTATAAAGATTTCTATTATCTCAATTCAGACTAAGAACTTAATTCTGTCGATTTATAAACATAAGTAAAATTCAAATTTCCCACCATATGAACGTTTACAAGTCAATGCGCCAACACAATGAACATAAAAAGACTGGCAAGATATACGTAAGTATATGAAAACCCAAAGAATCATGACCAACCTCAAATATACAAATTATTAAATTTCACAATATAATATGTCAACCTAACCTTGAAATATCTTGTACGTGTTTCCGAAATTAAAAGTTCAAAAGGATGATAAAATCGCTTACTGCTGGTACAAAGAACTCCTCTAATATAAATTCCGTGTTAAATAAATCATTTCAGCTCCCATGAAATGTACTAAAACGCCAGTTGCTCTTCAAAACTCCAGGATTAAGTCAGGAACTGCTCCAAACTACCAAATAACTGGATACATATCATTTTTTTGCACCAAACACGTTGGACTATCATTCAAAGTAAGTAGATTACAGCATTTTTTAGAATTTCAAATGAGAAATAAATATATACTCTCTCTGTACTCTCACGAAATCGAAAAAGAAGACCCTTCTTACATTTGTTTTCAACAAACTCCCTATTTCCAAGGCAAAACTCACCCGGCAACCCCAAATAGAAATATGTTGCTATAGATACGACTTCATTAGTTTCTTTATTAAAATTATTTGAAGTACAAAGAAAGATTATCCTGTGTGTATATAACTGGGGCAACGGGAACCTGCCATGGAACCTGAAAGAAACTATTAGACATAAGCCTAAATCTCCTAAAGGTGACCAAATCTGAAATATGTCTCGAGACGACATTTACTGGGATCCTCACTATACCTTGAAACTGAATAGAAATTCTATCAAGTGGTATTATACGAATGGCTCCAAAATGACAAAGAAAACTGGGATAGGCATATTTGGACCTAGACCCAAATATTTCAGGAGCTTGGGTAAATATCCGAGTATCTCCGAGACGGGAACACACGATTAAAAGAGCCGTCCAATTCAATATCACAGAAACTTTCGAAAACAAGATAATATTCTTATAATGTCTGATAGCCGAGCAGCCATCAAGACGCGGAGCTCGCATGTAAACAGTAAACAGCTCTAAGATGGCAAAAGAAACAAAGTTCTACTGCTTCCGAAACGCATCATAGGAGTAGAAGAAAATGAAACAAAAGATAATCGGGCCCAAAAAAAGGAGCATAGAACAGCAATGTGCAAAACATTTTTTGTATGTATGTTGTTGAAACGTGTATATAAACAAAGAAATAAAATCTCCAAATCTCATTATTATACAAATACAGACAATTTACATAAGTAATAAAATACACAAAGTACTTTTGATAATAAATATACTTTCTTTTAGTTATTTACATATTTAATTTATTAGTACAATAGTTAATAATTTGTACTTTTGCATCAACAAACCGCTTTATTACTTCGATGACGTATGGAGTGGTAAAAATGTTCATTGCTAAGCGTATATAGTGCTATCATCGGCGTTAGGTTGAACTGTCTGGTACGTACGACACTGCAAGAGCGTCTGTACTCTGTACCAAACAATTGTATGAATGCAATACGTAAACTTGTAAATTTACATAATATTATTTTTCTGGTATTCAAAAATCGCATATCGTATGCACAACATGCATATTTATAAGACATTCCTTCACAAGTATTTTTACTATTATCGCCACTATCATATATTTTTATCAACAAGTTGGCATTTCAGCAAAGGAAAATCAACTATCCGATAAAGATAGCAATGCTTCAAGTATATACCTAAAGATAAAACGCAGACGCTAATCCATTAACAGCAACTCTGTCATAAAAATAACTGTCGGTTATCGATATGCCAGTTTATACCATACCTTGTCGAACAAACAAAGGTGTAAGCCATTCGATAGAAGGTCTATTATATTGTGCAAATATTAACACAAACAGATATACTTAATCAATTTATGAAATCTCCATAATCAATGCAAACGCATTCATAGTAAAAATAAACAGCTTGGACAAAGCATATCTCCGGAATATTGTTATGAAGCAATTTTTTAAGCACTTGGCTTCCCAAGTGGCGTGTATGTGATAGGTAGGTACTACGGCCTTTGGAGAACTCGACGCTATGCCTCATGTTTAAAATTTAGCCTTGTGCGACAAAAGCACGCTTGTATTTTAATGTACAATTACAACAGCATTTTTGTGAAATATATTTTTACCCGTAACCGGATAAGTATATATGATACTAGCCAGAAATCCTATAGGAAAAAATAGGGGCTAAAACCGGACATGTTGTACTGAATATGCACTTTTTTAATTTTTTAACTGTTTTCTTGTGAATAAAAATAAACATCTTAATACTTCCTGAACGTAGTTTTTTATTTTGCATTCAAAAGTGTTAAAAAAATCTGGGCGTTCCATTTAAAAAAAAAAAAATTGGACGTATTGCCGATTAAACCGGAAGTGAAAAGAATATTAACTGTATTGCATAAAATGCATTTATACTAACTATACCCCCATACCAAATTTCAGAAATCATAATTTTCAAATAACAAAGTTATTCGACCGTTCCGGGACTTTTTACTAACCCTGTATATATACTTCCCAATTTATTTATTACAATCTTACCTACTATATTACTGTGGTAGTTTCCGTTAATAAACCGTCTTCAGGCACTTACCTAGTGATGTAATAGTACTAATAGTCAATTGTCAATGGAAAAAATTTGAAAATTACTGAAAGTAGACTACAAAATTATAATAAATAAATTAGGAAGTACTACAGAATACTGCTGTTTTGTTTTAAATATTTGTGTTATGTTGAAGTCTGTTATTTCTGAATTTGCTTAGTTTAAGAATATATGTTTCTAGTTTGTTAACATAGTGTATCTTTACTACCTACTTTGATCCTTTTAACAATGAAATGAAACTTTAACGATAAATTATAGAATTAATGATAAAAATCTTAGAAGTGCTACAGGCGACTGAAACATTTTAAAACTGCAAGGTAGACATTTTACATATTACATTAAATAAAATTCCCAATAAGATATAGTACAAATTATTGCAAATATATAGTAATTTGCATAAGTATATTGTGTAGTATATTAATACACAAGTTGAAACTTATCCACACAACAATGTAGTATTAAGTTATATATCTTTTGTGGATGTTTCAGTAAAGGTAAGTAAAATTTATTATAAAATTATAATAATTTAAAATAATGAGTGGAATAAATATTACTACAACAGGTGTTAATTTATGCTCACCAGTATATGGAAAAGTCACACAAAATTGTATACAATTTTACTATAATAAATACTACTTTATCTTACAACGTTGTTGAAGAAAACTAACTGTTCAGTCTTGTTTTTCATACAAATTGTAAGAATTCATACTACAAACTTAGTGCTACAATTTGATGGTAAACATTGCTACAAATTGTACTTGTCCCTATATGTACTACAATGTGTAAGTGTAGTATAAATGCTGACAATTGTAGTAAAATTTCCTACATTTTTCTCCCTGTGTATATTGTGAGACATACACTACGTTAGTTTAATATGCCACATCCCCATTTTGCCCCCTGTTCCCCTATATAGTTATATATAATGCATATTGTATTTGTATTGTATATAATGTAATAATAATTATTCGAGAGCTGTCATCTACTACACCTGAAGTACCTGAACAATATCATTTCACAAGTATTACCTATGTATGTAGTACATATATTATGCAATATTGTACCGGATGTTGTATTTTCTTTATTAAAATGGAAAGGGCAAAGAACGATTGTATATACGATTAGCATCCAAATTTCATTTTGTATAATATTCAAAGCTATTTTTGTTTTTTAGAACTTAAAGCCTAAATTTATTTATTCCTCAAATAATCTGCTGAAATAGGCGTGTATTATCGGGATACTATATATACAACGAAGCGATATTTTATTATCAATAACTTGGTAAAATTGTTTATTTAAGTTTGGAGCCAACAATATAATATGCTAAATAAATTAGCGTTAAATTAATATGCGAACGAACTTTTAGAACTGCTTGTTGATAACGTCTTCCAAACCGTAGACTAACTAATAAATTGTAAACACCTAAATATATTTGCTCGCAATGATAAAATTGCCTATAGACGACATAGCGGTACTTTCTAATTTTATTAGTGGTATCGTAAACGATATCAGAATGTCAATGTTCTTTCCTTTCGCCGACTTGACAACGGTTCTTTTTGATAATATAAATATAGAAGAATTGTTTATGTTTAATTCTCACAGCTGTTGAGATCGCTTAAATATCAAGGCCTTTCGCTGTTTGACCATGTAGAGACTTATTATAATAATACATATGTAATCAAGCAGACAGATGAGGCAGACAGCACCTACACATGAGTTGAGAAATTCTGAATATAAAACAGACGTTGGTGTGCAGATGTTGCGCAATATAGTTAGCTTAGACCTAAATTGTTTCTTAAGACAAAGATAGTACTTAAATATATACTTATAACGTGGCTAAATCTGGGGATACTGTCAAAAAGAAAATACTATGATCAACAGTATTTCAATATAGTTTCATTTTTCTTTTGTTATAACTTAAATGGCATATCAAAATCAGTACATCGGATTAATTTAGTGCATTGATGTTTTTTTTCACCCGCTGTATCTTCGAACAGGTTCTGCACTATCTATTTCCTGTATTAACCAATAATAATTTCGTAATAGCGAAACGGAAACCTCCAATTGTCGCTTTTATTTGAAGTAGTGGTTGACGTAAGAAACATGAAGGCTAAAGTTTCATATTCCCACATTCGTTATAATACAATGTCATGGGTTTCTATGGTACATGAACCAGCAAATTTTTTTAAATAATCAGTGAATTTTCTACGCGTAAAACCTCAAGAAATTGTTCAAATCTTTTCAAATTTGTTTTTAGAATGGGAAGTATACTGGCGCGTTTGTTTATATAAATGTATCGTTTCTGTATTTTTATCTCGATTTCTGTTTCAAGTAATTTTTATGGGAATGATTTGTGCTTGCTCAGAAACCTGATTAGTACTGAAACTTATTTCGAAGTTACAAGACTACATTCTTTTTGAGACTACTAAAAACGGAAAAAATATTAGTGTAGAATAGTTGTGGCAGTTCTGGCACAAACTCGTTACAGGTATGCAGACAGGTAGACGATGGTTTAGACAGGTATACACACATAAAAATCAATGTTTAATTCAAAAATATGCTGTTCATAACAAACATATGGCAAGTCCCTATATGCGCGAACAATTAGTTATTTTGAAATAGAAATAAATAAGTAATTCCTCAGACGTAATTACATGCGTTATATCGTTAATAAAGACCAGAAAAAGAAGCGGGCCAAGGTTAGATCCTTGTGGGACCCCAGATGTAGGACTAAATTCTTTTGACATAATGTTCAAGTATTCAACATGCTGAGTTCTTCCAAATAAATAAGATTCAAATAGTTTAAGTAATCCTGGTGAAAAACTAAAGCGGTCCAATTTCTCAAGCAAAATATACCAGTCAATTTGATCGACTGCCTTTTGGAAGTCGGTGTATACTACATCCACCTGGCCACGTTTGTCAATCGCCTCAGAAACATATTGAGTAAAACATGCTATAGATTTGTAATGGTTGAGCGTCTATTCACGAAGCCGTGTCGAGCAGAAGAAATCGTATTTTGAATAGAATTGTATACTCGATCGTATAGTATAGCTTCAAATGTTTTCGCAAAGTTACATATAATAGATATTTGTCTGTAGTTTTTCACATTTGACGGATCATCTTTTTTAAACACAGGGGAGATTCGGGACTTTTTCCATATCTCAGGAAACTTTGATTGTTTCAAAACTAGGTCGAATATATAGCGTAGTGGTTTCACCAATATACAGGTATCACGTATAATAAAAAGCTGGGAATGTTGTCAACGCCCGCCGCTCAGAAAGCTGTTTTTATTCTTTTTCAATTTTAATAAAATTTCCTTTTCAGATACAGATGTAAAATGTATTGTGGAAGTTCCTTGGATGTTAATATTGATATTTCTAGCAAATTGTTGGTCAGATTTAATATAAACTGTGTTAAAATAATTCGCAAATGCTTCCATTATATATGATACCAGGATATTGGAATCGTTTGTACGATTTAATGGAAAAAAGAAATGGCAGATTAAATAGAAAAGGCCAAAAGGTTATAGTGTTTCTGAAGACTCAATATCAGATATCTGATAATTTAATTCGAGCTATTTAATTTGAAATTAAACGAATTATTTTAACATCCATTGCACCTTATAATTTCATTATTTGATTAGATTTTGCACTTATATCAATTACCATATAGATGATATAAATGTAACCTTTGGTTTATTACGCTTGTTTACCATACCAACGAAACAAATGTATTTGAAAAAATTAATTTGAATTCAATAAATATTTCATTGAAACAACTACGAAGAAGTATTTCTATTTATGTCCTGGCAGCGACAAAACAACGTATTTATTTAAATATTTAAGATTTTCTATGATGGTGGTGTTTGAATACGAAATTAGTTAGCCTGTATTGTATATCAAAATTTTCATTAAAATTTGATTGGGGAGAATTTTTTATTTTTATCTATTGTATTTTATCATTAAACTTTAAACCAATTTTGACACAACTACCAATGTATTAATGATTAATTTGGTTCGTTTACTTGATTAAGTAAGATTTACTTGTACTTTACGGATTCAAATAAATGTTATAATTGTATACCTTTTTCGTCCTCGTCATGCTGGTTTACTTCACCAAGATCACTGTTCAAAAATTTGATGTAACCACAAACCGATTTAACAAACAATATTGCGAATTATGGGTCTTCTTTACACCGCAGACAACTCGAACACTATTAGCATTAAGCCATTAGCACGCGAGTTCTAACCGTGAGCACTGAACAATCTAACGTTCTTACGTTACTTTAAAAGTGTGTTGCAATTTTACGTCCCTACATACAACTCGCGAACCTTAAAAAAACCGGTTGCGAACAAGACAGCGCAAAACCATCGAATAACCGCCCGACAAATCTTGAGCAGGTCCTAAGTAGTCCACACACGAGTCAATAACAATGAAACGCAGGTGTTAAATCCACGATAATTATATTAATGTCTAAATATACGGTTCGATTCGCGATTAGTATTCTGTATTCGTTGTTTGTATTGTGTCGTCAATATTTTTTCTTTTGAATAGAGAGCAGTGAAAAGCGCATCATTATTACAGTGGTCGGTGTACAGTTATTCAACTGTCGTAATCCAGTACTCCAGTTGGCATTGCAAAATCCGCCTACCGTGAAATGTAATGCGGAGAACGCGCGATGTAATTATTGTATGTGAAATATAATGAAATTAAATACCCCCACTTGTTTTGTGTCGTAATAGATTAAGGACAGTTAAAATTTTGACAATGTAGAACAGCGGAAACAAAGTAATTATAAGAGGAATTTCGTGAGCACATATTCCTGTAAAAATAGTCCAACATACAGAATAGATATACAGCCTTGGGTAAAGGTATTAAGCACCCCAAAAAATATCAGTATGACAAAAACTATAATAAACAATGACAATTGTTGTCAACTAAATTTAAAACGACATGATAAAGTACCACATTGAATATAAAAAAAAAAAACTTTATCATGTGGCCGACTCGACGCCTCAGAGTCGGCAAAGAAAACCATCCCGATTGTGTGGTATCCACTGTTAAACACGGTCGTATGAACAGCGAAAAGTACATTAATGTCTTAGAGTCTGTGCTACGGTCTTCATTAACACGCATTTTCGATGACACTAATTTGGATGAGGTCAAATTCCAACAAGACAATGTCATTTGTCACAAATCAGCGACCACAATGCGTTGGTTTCGTGACAACAACGTTGTCTCGTTGGACTAGTCTGCCGTTGAACATTTTTGGGATATTCTAAAGCGCAGAGTCAGGGAACACAGCATTACATCCAAACCAGGCCTTAAAAAATGCGCTGCTTCAGGAATCATAGTCGCGGAACAGTGTGCAAAACTTGTTCGCAGCATGCCTCAAAGAATTGCTGCGGTCATAAAGGCAAAGGGTGGGCCTACAAAATACTGATAAAACTATCCAAATTGACCAATGAACATATTTAAAAAACAAAAACAGTTTATAATTTGTCCCCACACAGGTTAAACTAAAAAATTATAGAATGCCTGATACGTTTGGCCAAGCCTGTATATAAAGGCAATTTCATTATCTCAATATACTTTTTCATAATTTCATTTATATGCATATAGTATAATTCCCCACAAAACGTTGTTTTATTGGTACTATTGAAGAATACAAATGCAATGACATTTCTGGTGACATTTAAGAAAGTAAAGTGACTAAACTGTCAAACGTTAAATATTTTACAGTATACAAGTAAGGCAGAATTAATGGCAATGAACTACATATATTTGATAGTATTATTGGTACAAACAATAATGTACAAACCTCTTGCAAAGGTGCACTGCAGCAACCTTGTCTGTTCGATAACGACACCGTCAATATGGTTCAATCTGTTAAATTCCTGGGACTTATCGTTGATGATACTCTTAAATGATCTCACCATATCGACACTCACTCCAAAAAATTGTCTTCTGCGTGCTTTGCAATCAGATCTGTAGCCAGGGAGCTCAATCCTTCTACTGCTCGCATTAATTATTTTGCCCTTTTTGAATCCCATCTTCGCTACGTGCTGCCCTTTTGGGGCACCTGTAGTTTGTACAACTTCAATACAATTTTTAAATTGCAAAAAAGGGCAATTTGCTACACATTTGAACTAGGGACCAGAGATCACTGCCGACCATATTTTTTAAAGTATAAAATCCTGACCCATCCGGCACTCTTCGTCCTGGAATCTGTCTCACTAATTCGTAAACATATTAGTGATCTACCGAAAAGACCTCTTCATAACCACGTTACAATACGGTTGCAACATGCCCTTTATTTACCTCTACCCAGTTCAGAGTTAACTCAATTTTCTACGATGCAATCAAGCTCTACAACCTTGTCCCAATCCAACTCAAATCGATACCAACATACGTCCAGTTTCGCAGAAAGGTAAAATCTTACCTTCTTCAGCAACCTCTTTACGCTGTTAGCGATTTTTGCGGAGAAGGGTAACACTAAATTTCTTTCCTTCACACTTTCATCTCCCCTATTCTTTCTTGCAGCGCAATCTCCTGGTTTATTCATTGACGACTAAGTGTATCTGACACTTTATATCTGTGTTTATTGTATATGTACCTTTTCAATTATTAAATTTGTTAATTACTCTGCTTTGTCCACAAAATTAATTTATAATTTCTCTTGACAATAAAGCACATTATTTATTTTTATTTATTTGCGTGATACATTTCGCGAATTCGTGCCCATGAAACGCTCGCCTAACGGCTCGCGCTTCAAACTGGCCACTCATTCGCGAAATGTGTTTCACGTACTTGGTTCGTAAATAACAATTTTGATGTCTGTTTTCAATAAAAGAAATAAAATTAAAATGAAAGATTGCATGTATTGTGTATTTCCCGGTAAGGTACTAAGAAACTGAATACCAAAAAGGGTGCCACTTTATTTCATTGATATCTTCTGAGAAGATTTTATTGGCCGGAAAAAAGGTAGGATATTGATAAGTAAAGGGCGGAATATACGCAAAGTGCATATATTTGCATATTTTGCATATTTTAACAAATTTCACAAAAAATTGCATATTTCGGCAAAAATAAAATTTGTGTGCATATTTTTATGTTTTTCGTTTTATCAAAAGATTAAGTGCGACCCTTGCAGGTAATTGAAATAATTTAAAAGGTGAGTAGGTTTTGTCGACTCACCCGTTTTATTATTATATGGTTTATTGCCGGCATTTATTGGGTGTTTAGGAATTTCCAAGTAATCAGCTTGCCTAATGGAGAACAGATGTGGTCTATTCTTTTGTATTTATATTGTATAGTTTAGTTTGTCGATAGACTCCAGTGTGAAAAGAGTGATTTCGAAAATATTTTATTTCAAACGCCTAAAATGCCGAAAGCCGCTTCGTGGATTAAAAATTTTCCTGAGTTGGAGTTTAGTGGGGATAAAGTGTTTTGCAAAGTTTGTGGCAAAATCATTGTTTGTGAAAAGAAGTTCCAAATTGATCAACACTTGAAAACAGCTATGCATAAAGCTAAGTTGCAGAAAAATAAATCTGTGCCTGTTCAGCAGTGTGTGCAAACCGCATTTCAAAATGTCAAACCAAAGAGTGAAAAGGAGGTGTTTCATCAAGAGTTATGCAAAGCTTTAGTCGCAGCAAATATACCTTTGAAGAAACTGCAAAATACACAATTCAGAGATTTTTTGCAAAAATATTGTAATCAAAACATCCCTGACGAATCCACACTTAGAAAGAAGAATGTGCAAACAGTATACGAAACCGTAATGGGAGAAATTAAAGTTTCACTGAGCGATGAACATTTTTATATTATTGTTGATGAAAGCACAGACTCATGTGGTTGATATATCGCACATCTTATGATTGGAGGGCTTCAAGAAAATGAGCCAGGGAAACCATATTTAATATCTTCTAAACAGTTAGACAAAACAAATAATGTGACCGTAACTCGATTTATTCAGCAGTCTCTATCAAATTTTTTTTTACCAAATCCAGTTCCAGTAGAGAAGTTTTTAGTGTTTTCGTCTGACGCAGCGCCGTATATAGTTAAAGTAGGCCAAAACTTAAAAATATTTTATCCCAATATGGTACATGTCACTTGTCTTTTACACGGGATAAACAGAGTTGCAGAAACTATTAGAACAGCATATCCCTTGGTGAACAAATTAATTTCAAATGTAAAGAAAGTGTTTTTGAAAGCACCTCTAAGAGTGCAGATCTATAGAGAGAAATTGCCAGGAGTTTGTTTACCTCCAGAGCCCGTAATTACTCGATGGGGAACATGGATTAAGGCCGCGATATTCTACGCAGACCATTTTGAAGCCATTAAAGACATAGTTTTAGATTTAGAAGACAATTCGCAGTGTGTAGTGCAAAGTCAAGCATTATTCAAAAATGTAAATTTAGCTAAGGAACCTGTTTTTATTAAGGTTAATTTTAGTTTTGTACCAGATATAATAACTTCGTTAGAAAGTAGGAATATAAGTTTAAGAGAATCAATTAATATTGTTGAAACTTTTTCCGACAAATGCAAAGAAGTGATGTAGGAATTCAAGTAAGAAGGAAACTCGAAGTTATTGTGGGAAAGAATGAAGGCTTTATGTATTTAATGGTAGTCAAAAATATTTTTGATAGTAAACCATCCAACGAAGTAATACCTTGGCCTTATGACTTACTACCCAAATTCAAATATTGCCAGATCACATCGGTAGATGTTGAAAGAAGTTTTTCTTTGTACAAACATATTTTTACAGACAGAAGGCAAACATTTTTATTGGAAAATTTTGAAAAATATATCGTTATAAATGCATTTTATACTATTTCAGGTTGAAAATTTTACCTATTATGTTTTTCTTTTAATTTTACTTAAAATAAATAATTTTTGTAAGAGTCGGCGTTTCTTTATTTCCATTTTTCCATGTTATATTCAAGGCATATAATTGCATATTTCGACAAATAAATGCATATTGTTGCATATTTCAGAGAAAAACGATGCATATATATGCGCATATTGTAACTGAATTGACGTGCATATATTCCGCCCTTTATTGATAAGGATTGAACTACTATTTTAGGACTGTTTAATTACAAACATACCCAGACATAACAAGAGTACCCAGATCATTTATTTAATCTCTTTTCGGCGTAATATAGATAAAAAAAAAAGGGGAAATCTTAATTACAGGTATATATAGGCAAGGCTATATAAGACGCACCGTGGGCTGTTTGATCCTATCAAGGATTAAAAATAATAAAAAAAGAATTATAAAACAAACATTTTGTTAATACTAAATATAAAGACGCGATTAAATTAGTCCTGTCGGTATATAAAATTAATTCACTTCAAGTATCAACAATAAGCTCATTGATTATGTTATTTATTAAAAAAAAAAATAGGCATATCTAACTTCTTATCAAGTCATTATTTTAAATAACGTCACACCTTATTCCAGGATTTATTTTAATTTTAGATGCAAAAAAACAAAGTATTTACAATTTACGTGAGACTCGTAAAAATTGCGCATGATAAACAATCTCTTCAGAAGTTTTACCATTTAGAAAACAAAAAAAAATGTATATGAGATAGTACACTTATATCACCCCATTCTATCTATATTTTAGGGATGCAGGTGATATAATAATAATAATAATAATAATAATAATAATAGTGTATATTCATGTCAGACACTGTACATCAGTGTATATGAATCGTCAAAAAGATAACAGCAATGGATAATAAAAAATTGTACACAATGGAGCGACAATACGAAAAATTATAAAACATACAATAAAACATATGAACGAATCAACAATTAACAAATAGAAATGTATATATAAGAAAAAAAAAAAATAACAAAATGAAGTTTGAAGTGTAAGTCATAAATTTATGATATAAGATAGTCCTCAACTGAATAATAACACCTTCGCATCAGGTAAGTTTTTAACAGTTTTTTAAATTGAGTAGAGTTACGAGCACCTTTTATTTCAGATGGTAGCCTGTTATAAATGGCCTGACCCGCATAAGTTGGTGACTTCTCGAAGCAAGTAGTCCTATGCTGATCAGTGCGGAGTAAGTGAGCGTACCTAGTGGAGTAATTATGATCGCTAAAAGACTGTTTGTTGATATTATTCCGGATGTATTCGGCACACATATAGATATAAATACATGGAAGTGTAAGAATATTTTCACTTTCAAAAACTGGTCTGCAAGATTCGTCATTGCGTAGATTAAAAATTAAACGTAATATTCGTTTTTGTAGAACAAAAACTCGTTTATATGACTTGCTTTGGTCATATTGGCATATTCATGAAAATTACGTATAGTTAGACAAGTACAATCGGTTTAAGTGCCCTTGAAAATACTAAAGTTGGCCGGCAATGCCGGTAAGATAATTAATAGCGACTTCAAACTAATATTGACTTTTGTATTATTCTGTCATTCATGGGTGTGTCTCGATAAAGTTTTTGTGAGAAGGTGTATATCTACTTATAAATTAGATATGTTTTTAATCTTATCACATTCTTTTGTTGTAGATTACGCCGAATTATAATTTATAAGTAGATACACACCTTCTTACAACAGTTAATACACTTTTACTTAATACAAGATATCCAAAATTAGATTTGAGTAAAAAATCAATCGTCTAAAGCATAAAAGTTCATCTTTATTGACAGAAAAGGCTGGAACGCATTCTGAACTTGTCAATCATTAACTGCCAATATTATTTAATAAGACAGAATTAAACTTAACTATTTAATTCAGAAAAGATATTAAAGTGAAAACTTTCTTCACATGTACAGGGTGGCCAGATAAGAATACAAACTGCCGTATCACGGAAACTATTCGTCGCAGAGACTTGCGGTAAAAAAATTTACGACTAAAATAGCCAAAAGAAGACCGTGAATAATATTTTCAGATTTCCAAGCCGACATAACCGCCATCTTAAACTTTTAAAGTGATTTTTCACTGAAATCCACCTAGTAATGTACCAAGAAGCTAGATGCCTTTTAAATCTAAGCTTTATTCGAGTAATTTTTGTTTAACACTTTTTGACGTATCTATTAAAATAAAGTGGTGGGGGTGATTCAATGTTTTTTTTTTAAAATAACCAGCTGTAACTCCTAAACGACTGAACGGATTTTAACAAACTTGATCTCATTGGAAAAAGCATGTATTGCTCTATCAAACCATCTTACCTGTGATATGTCTAATTTTTATTGATGCCGCTAGAGGGCGTTTTCTGATATAATAACAGATTTATTGTGCGTTATCTGTTCGACATCCTGTATAAATAATGTACATTGTATATCTACAAACTCAAAACACAGTAATTAATTACACAATTACTAATAATTACTATTTTGAAGAAATTAGATATAATACCATTTCAATCAATAATAATTATTCTAAAGTTTGATACAATGGTGTACTGCAGTAGTTGTTGTATAGTTTATTGATGATTAAATAATATTAGTTTACTTAATTCCTGCCTTATTGATTTTCCTTGTATTTTTTCTATAAACTTCTTCGCTAAATTATGAAATCTAATTTTGCTATAAGACGATATTATGGTTTTACTCAAAATTGAAACATGAGTTTCTTCCAGAGGTGACATATCAACAAATGATGGGATAAACTAGAAAAAAATGTTTTGAGGAACATGACTTGATAGTAAATAAACAAAAGTCGTTAGGAAGTTTTCTTCTTGTGGAATCTTGTTTCCTGTCAAGACCATTACTTTCCAAATTTGTTTTTCGGTGAACTGGCAAATATATCGTACCTCCTTTGATGGGTAGATTAATTTACCTAAGAAATAGTGAAGAAACTTTAAAGAAATATATATGTTATACATCACTTATTTACCTCTACCCTTTGTTTTCAGGAATATCAAGTGATTCTAAATAAAAATATACTTTTTTAGACTTTCTTTGTCCGAATTCAATGTTGGAATAACTCCTTCTTTAATTTGCACAATCTGTCCCGTTCTATCAAAATCCTTTTCGAGGAAATTTAGTGAACAAACATATATGCACGCTTACTTTTGCAGGGATTTATAGTACCCCCTGTAACAGTAATCCACACAACAATGTTTGGGCATGCTACAAAAAATTATTTCACATTGAAACACTATGTATTATCATAATTTCAGAATATTTTTAAGCCATGGCATTATTCTGCAACTTACATATGAAAAGTTAATTCTCCGTCATCTTTGTAACTATTGCTTTTGCAGGATTTTACACGACACGATGGCATCACTTTTCTTTAGGAAAAACTACCTGGATTAATTGTCATATAAGCTCAATTGTTAATGCCATAATTTGCATACTTACACCACAGCCTTACACGTAAAACAAAAATAATGGGTGAATAATATATAATATTCGAAACAGTCCGTGAAAGAACAAAGCAAAGAAAGTAAATAAAACAATCAAACTGCAAGGTTAGGTAACATCAGTAACACTTGTCAACTTGCAAAAAACTTAACGTGACTTAACGCAAATACTTTCTAAAGAAAACTAACATAAGCATGACGCAACATGAAACATGACGCATATAATGACGTCTGTATTCCAAGATGTCCTTTAGTCTTTTGATTGTGCGCCGTAGCGATGCGCATACGGTTCGTTGGCAGTCTATTAGGTCTGTGGTCGCGACAGACAAAGTTATTTTCCATGGTCGATAAGCTACTCACTTCCATGCCCGGTTAGTATTTGCGCACTCGCACGACAGATGGAGTGGTAATATAAATTTAATATAATTTAATTAATAATTCATTTATTCTACTAGTTAGGTACTTACCCTAAAACCAGTTACAGAAAACAAAGAGTTATAAGAGTAAATACATATATGTTATCTCTCTCATCACCATAGTACCTATACTAGCTTTAATACAGATGCGACTTGTTTTTATTTCATCAATATCCTAAGTGATTCCATTTCACACGAAGATTGTATAAATGTATGAATTATCAGGTCAAAGATCACACATTACTTAATCATAATTCGCGTGATTCAACACAATGCATATGTAAGCGTCTTTACGATGCTTAACGTTAATGTATCTTCAAAAAAGTTCTACCAAATTAGCCCAATTATTTTACGCACTCATTAAAATTATCAAATAGAAACACAGAGATTCAACAAATAAATTAATCAACAAAAATGATAAAGTCGTTGACCTTTCGTACTGTATCGCTGGCTGCAAAATCACAATTCGCAGTTGCATAATTTGTTTTTACTTATCTACATATGTATGCCTACTTTTAATTAAAACAATAAATCGGTGTTCAATGTAAAGATTTGTACAACATATATGTATATCTGTAGAAGGTTATTTTTAAACTTATATCTGTGCTGATTGTTATTAACCTTTACTTTCATAAATATAACGAAAGCAAAAGATATGTACGATTTGGAAATTCCAACCATAGAATTATTTATTTTTTTTATTTCTTTCAATTTAATTTCTTGGATAGCCACAACTCCCGAGTAGAACAAAAAAAAATGTCGTTAGTGATGGATAAAATTTAAAAAGAATGTTTAATACAACACCTTCTTATCATAAAAATAATTTTCCCTCAAGATTATTACTGCGGCACAATTGGCGCTTCTCATCATTATATAATTAAAAGATTTTTGTAATCGTATGCATTTCAAAATTACTCTTTTACAGATATGCAACTAAATTGCAAATTTTAGTACCTATAAGGATCGAATCACATCAGCAAGATACATAATTTTGGTTTCGATATTTCTGTGTGAGATTGTATTGCTTTAGGTAATAAATTATATTTATCAAAATTACTGGAAGGAAAATTTACAATATTGATAATGATTCTTGTATGTACATGTAGGAAAAAACCAATGGCACTTTAAGTTACGATATTATAGTTGAAAGTAGATACTAAACATTTTGTTGTTATCCGAAATAATTCATTGCTATTAATTTGTGCTTCATATTTACAAATCTACTAAACATAGAAATGCATTAAATAAGAATTATGGAAGAAATACATGAGTATGTGGTGTCAGCTATTATTGTGAATATATATTTTTTAACTTGGCAATCGATCAAAAAGAGCAGTTTACAACAAATTATGTTCATTATTATTTTTTGTTCTCTATAGGTTAAGATAATTCGTGATAAAGCAAGCTGATAGTATAATAGAATTAAAATAACGCCTCTTTGAACGCCCTACTCCTAGAATATGGAAATCGCATTTTATAATTTAGTTTCTTTTATCCGGTAAAATAGGCAATGGAGTGCACTTCGAGCGATAGCAATGTCCATCATCAGATCCATTCTGTTGGTTTCTAATGCATTTCTCTTCTTCTATTCGCATCTGAATAACTTCAAGGCATTCTGAACGACGCCAATGCTCATTCCACCTCTTCTGCACGTTTCTGAACAACGCCAAGTAATTTTGAACAACACCACTGCACATCGCTTCCCCTTTGTTCGTTTCTGAACACCAACGAATTGTGAACAACAACAATACTCATTCCACCTCTGCTTCTGCTCATTTCTAAATAACACCAATGCATTATGCACAGCACCAATGCTCATCCCACCCTTTCGGCGCATTTCTGAACAACACCAATGGCTATCCTACTTCTTCTGGTCATTTCCGCACAACATCAATGCTCATCACACCCCTCAGCTCGGGTTTGCACAACAGAAATGCGTTTTCGACAATACTAAGGCTCGTCCTATTAATACAAGAGAGACGGGCATTCACCTTGAACGCGCTACTCCTAGAATATAGAATTCGCCTTTATTAGTTCAGTTGCTCTCTCTTTTATCCGGTAAAATAGGTATTGGAGTGCACTTCGAGCGATAGCAATGTCCATCATCAGATCCCCTCTGTTGGTTTCTAATGCATTTCTCTTTCAATTCGCATCTGCATAACTTCAAGGCATTCTGAACGACGCCAATGCTCATTCCATCTCTTCTCCACGTTTCTGAACAACGCCAAGGAATTTTGAACAACACCATTGCACATCGCTTCCCCTTTGTTCGTTTCTGAACAGCAACGGATTGTGAACAACAGCAATACTCATTCCACCTCTTCTTCTGCTCATTTCTAAATAACACCAATGCATTATGCATAGCAGCAATGCTCATCCCACCCCTTTGACTCATTTGTGAACAACACCAATGCATTCTGGACAACACCAATGCATTCTGGACAACACCAATGCATTCTGGACAACACCAATAGCTATCCTACTACTTCCGGTCAATATCCGCACAACATCAATGCTCATCGCACGCCCTCAGCTCGGGTCTGCACAACAGCAATGCATTTTCGACAATACTAAGGCTCGTCCTATTTCTTCTGCTCCTTTCTGAATGGCACTAATACTCGTTCCATCTAATTTACTCGTCTCTAAATAACACCAATACATTCTGAACAACAGCAATGCTCATCCCACTTCTTCTGATCGTTCCTAAACAATACCAATGCTCATTACTACCTCTTTTTGTCATTACTTCATATTATGATCTACAAAATGTTGAAAGCTTCTATATTATCTGCTTCTGTAATTCGCATTAAAGCTGTTTTGGTGGTATATTCTTTCCAATTATGAAATTCAACCTCCTTATCAAGAAAATGCAGATTTCTTCGAAATCTGTAACATGGCAACTCGCAAAAATTCTTATTTGCTTGATCGTCTATCTATTTCGATCCACGTTTATATTTTTTTATATAATGACGTCATAGCCAAAAATTAAATGAGATGCGGAAGGCGAATCTTACAAATGAATAAATCTTTGTAATAAATGAAACTGACAGGTGTCAGCGTTTTTACGAAAAGAATTAAAATATGATACCATGATATTATGTTGAACTGGTAGCCATCTTGATGTAAACCAGGATTAAGTCTGTGATAGAAATTTGTGAAGAAGAATAACTATCATATATGGAAGAATTTACATTAATCTGTGTATAATTTATTTTCTTCTACCAATTACCAAAAATAACAATAATAAGTTCGACTTACAATTAATGACACCTCCCCAATATTTAATAAACACATATTTATCTCTTTAATGCTAAACTGTGATTATTAAAGACCTCATATATAGTTTTAATAATATTATTGGAAAAATTAATATTACAAAAAGTTTGTTCCTTAGAATTTATTCCATCAAGCTCTTTATTAATTCATCCTCCTACTTAATGTAATTACCCCAATAGATAACGTACAGTGCAAAATGATAATTACTCACTGTTGACGTATTCAAAGACTCGTAAGTATAATATTATCGAACTGGTTCTAAAATTATTACAAAAAAAAATAGACCTTTTAGCTGATCCTCGCCCGTGAACCGTCAGTTATCTATAGAAAAACAAAGGTATACTTACAACATCTGCCTTGGATGTAGAGGGCGTAGTTGTCGAATCTGACAAGTTATCCAGTTTTTTCTCCTTAAGCTGCTTGCGCAATCAAAAGATACAGTTATGTCAACGGTATTTACTCGGATTGATAACAGTATTGCACGCAAACGTAACAAAAAACCTTGATGAAACCACAAACGTAATTTTAAAATTCATATTCCGAGATTAAACATGCAAAACTTTGACGCAAGTAGCTACTACATAAATTACAAATTATAATTTACCGTTGTATATTAAAAAGCAAATTGGTTTTAACAAATAAAGTTTTTAAGTGCGTGTTTCTTTTTGTTTAGAATTGGTAAATTGGTATTGTAAATGTGTTTTTTTTATATAAATGGAGCTCTTTTTAAATGTCAAGTTTTAAGTGTCAAAATTTACGAGGGCAGTCCCAAAATTAGCCGACCGAACAAAGAAAACAACAAATTTGGGAAAAAATTTCTTTATTCCTCAACATAATCTCCTTTTAGCTCGATACATTTTTCCCAGCGATATTCTGTTTATAGTAAGAACTGTCTAGCTCCTCAAAATAGCCATCAACGGCAGATTCCACCTCTTCATTGTTGGCAAATCTTTTACCACCGAGCCATTTTTTCAAGTTTGGAAATAGAAAATAATCCGAGAGAGCTAAATCTGGCGTATAAGGTGCGTGATGAAGCAATTCGAAGTTTAATTCACCGATTTTGGCCATCGCAATAGTGGATGTGTGAACTGGTGCATTGTCTTGATGAAACAACACTTTCTTTTTCGCCAAATGCGGCATTTTTTCCTTAATTTCATCACTTGAACGCTGCAATAAGTTGATTGTTTTTCCTTTTTAAAGATAATCAATAATAATTACTCAACGGGGATCCCAAGAAACAGACGCCATGACCTTGCCTGCAGATGGAACTGTCTTCGCCTTCTTTGGACACGATTCTCCCATTCCAGTCCACCGCTTTGACTGTTCTTTTGTCTCAGGTGTGAAGTGGTGGACCCATGTCTCATCTATGGTTATGAATTGACGCAAAAATTCGGCTTTATTACGGTGAAACATCGCCAAAAATTCTATTGAAACATCTTCACGACGCTGTTTTTGTTCTATTGTGAGCAAACGCGGCACTTAGCGGACAGCTTTCTCATCTTCAAATTTTCAGTCAATATGCCATGTATATAGCACTTTTTGAAATGCCTATCATTTCAGCTAGCTCACGCACCTTCAGCCGACGATCATCCAATACCATTTTGTCGATTTTCTTAACCGTTTCTGGCGTGGACACCTCAATCGGTCGACCACTACGGTGTTCGTCTTGACAACTGGTACTACCTCGTTTAAACTCTGCCACAGAATATTTTATAGTCGTAAACGAAGGAGCAGACTCTCCCAGTGTAGAATCTAGCTCGGCTTTAATATTAGAGACCTTTCAAATGAAAGTATTGAATTACATAACGGTGACCAATTTTTTCCATGTCTACAAATTCACTGAGATCGTTTATTTTTGATGAGTCCAAAAAAATACTAAACAACGTGGCGCCTTGACACTTAAAACAAATGTTTTATAAGGTTGCCACTTTTCACCAAAGTATTTTTTTTTCAACTACTGCCGCCATCTATACGTCAGGTCGGCTAAGTTTGGGACCGTCCTCGTAAAACTCATAATGCCGCAATTAAATTATTCCCAAAAAAACAAGTAATTACTTTCATAGAATGAGGATGATTAGGGGATTAGCTGCAAGATTTTTTGGTAACAAAAGCACTATTCTCAGGTTTAAAGCCAAATGTGAAATACAGGGAAATCTTCAAAGGGGATCCGGTCGAAAGAAGGTATCAACTGACGAACAAGCTGAAAATCTCGTAGAGATCATACGGAACCATACATTTGAAACGATAGTAAGGGCAGTCCATACAACTAATTTTTCTGGGTGTGTTCGTACTGCAAGGAACCGGATTAAAAAATATTCAAACTTAAGAAATCGAACGACTGCTAAAAAAATATTCCTTACACAGCAGAATAAGGAGCAAAGAGTTGTTTTTTCACTACAGTTTCTTCCCCGTAATTTAATGTTTTGGGAGAAAGTTATTTTCTCTGACAAAAAGATTTTTCAATCCACTTACAATGGACGCATTCGGGTATACCGACCACCAAATTCAAGGTTCCAAGAATCTTACATACAAAAAAAAACCTGGATTTGTATGCAAGGGCCAGGAGTCTGCTGGGGAATTGAGAATAGATTTAATAGCGATGCATACATTACTATCTTAGAAAAGGTTTTCCTGCCGTCGGCGGAAATATAATTGCCTTATAGACATTTTATTTATCAAGACCCGTCCATACATCTATAGCAGAGCAAAATTGGTTTCGGAGAAATAATATAGAGCGTTTGCTGTGGCCTTCTAAAAGCCCGGACTTAAACCCAATGGAGAATGTGTGGGGTTACATTACGAAAAAAATGTACGCAATATACTTTAGACCTGTAAACGCCCAGCAAGAAGACAAGATTGAAGAGATTTGGAATGAAAGATTTGGAAAGAATATATTCGTGCATGTGTAACTTCAATGTCTAATCGTTTGGAAAGCGTATTAACTAGCAATTAGTTAAATACCATATGTGCATTATCGCTTTATTAAAAATATAGATTATAGCTTTCTGTTTAAATATATAACTTCTGGTTTAATAGTTTTAGTTGGTACTTCAAAGTCATGAATATAAAATGTGACACTTGAGGAAAATCAAAGCTGACTTACAAAAGACCACAAAATTAAAATACTGCAAAACGTAGCCTAAAGAGTTGTAGGCATTTTTTGATTCCGCAACTGTACATACATTGGGATAAAAAAGATTACTATTTCTTATAATTGCAAAAACCTAACACTTGTATGTATACTCATTTATTAGAAAAATATTTCATATTAGTAGGTATATAACCATTGCTTAAACAGTATTTTAATACATATAAAACTTTTTATTTTATTAAAAATACTAGGGCAGTCGCGTCCCCTAGCGAGCCGCCACCGATTGCAGTATAAACAAGCCATGCCAGATTGGATTCATTAATTAGCCAATCTAAGTAGGTATAGTCTACACTCTACACCTACTAGATCTATGTACTTTAACGAATGATCAAACTCATAATGTGTATATAGCAAGGCAATATATGATGCAATCATGTACCAATAATAAATTTGTACTGCGTATAAAACACTACGTGCACAGATAGGAGGAGTACGTAGAAAGGAAAGACAAAATGATGGAAATATTTGTTGTCGTATGACTCAGCAGACATTCCCAATATTACAAGTGATTGCAGTATATTTCAGACACTACTACACATCATTAAGGAACTTCAGCTCTAAATAAGAAAATATATTATGTTCACTAGTAAAAAAAATAACAAATTATTATCAGTAAACTTATATTTTTTTTATTTTGTTGTAACAGCAGTAGATTCTCGGTTTCTTAGAGAAATTATGAATTACTTATATCAAATTCAAAATCATTATTCTTATGATCTTATCTTTCGCAATAATGCGTAATACTAATATAAAAAAAAAACAAAATTTATTGATTTCAAGAACAACAAGAAAAAAAGAAAGTTCCAATTTTATTTTCCACAAAATTTTTCTCGAAGGTCTTTCAAGTATTTATTTAAAATTTTTATATAGGCTTGAGTGGTAAAGTACTCTTTCAAGGACGTGATAATAAACCTGATCAGTAATCACAATAAGAATAAATTTTAATCGTCTCATGCACTACACCAAACCTTAACTTAATATGCCGAAATATTTTAAATATTGTTAGGTTATCTTTATTAATATTTTTTTTTTGAATTGTAGATTTTAAGTATCAAATTTTTATTTTAAAAAGGTAGGGAACCGAATTTTTCTTACATAAATTTTGAGGTCTATAAAAAATGGAAATCTTACAAAGAATTTTGTTATTATTTATAGGTTTTCATCTTTAATTATTGATAGAAAGAGATTCACTTTTTTCAATAGTCATATTTAAAATAACCCAGAAATTTATTACAAGTAAGGGTGTACTGCCATATCCAAAACGCAATACGAATATATTTATAAGTAGATGCTTATGAAACGTATTTATGACTATGAAATAAAAAAAAATGTGTCTAGAAAACATGATATGTGTTTTAGGATGTAAGTACATTTGTACTTATTTGTAACCGTCGAGAAGCTTACCTCCTACAATAAAGATATCAGAAAAGCAAAACGAGATAGTTTCAGAAAGTTTTGTGAGGATATCGACTCAACACCTGCTGCTGCAAGATTACACAAGGTATTGGCAAAGGGCAGGGTCTATACAGGAATAGCACTAAGGAAACCAGATGGAAGCTTGACTGAAAGTGAGGTGGAAAGAGCTCTCCTCCTTCTAGAAACTCACTTTCCTGAAGGAAAAATAGTCACCTCGGAAAACCTACACGGGCACACAGAAGACCCACCAAGGAAGCTACAACAATGGCTAGGCACATATGCAGTAGCGAACGACTGAAATGAGCCATAAACACCTTTCAGCCTTTCAAAATACCAGGGATTCTTCCAGTTCTACTTCAGAAAGGGCAGGACGTAATTTTACCACACATAGTCCGGATAAGCCGTAGTAGTTTAGAACTGGGATACATACCAGAAGTTTGAAAAAGAGTCTACGTCACTTTTATACTAAAAGTAGGGAAAAAGGATACCACACCTCCGAAATCTCAAAGACCTATCAGCCTAACATCATTCCTTCTGAAAACCGTGGAAAAGGCGGTAGATAATCACATCAAGACAGATTTCCTGGAGCGGATGCCACTGCACTCCTACAAAATGGACAAATCCACTGAGACTGCATTAATGGAGTTGGCAGATCAAATCCAGAATGCACTGAAGAACAAAGAAACTGTAGTGTGCGCCTTTCTAGATATAGATGGTGCCATTTACACTCCGCAAGAGGCTGTCAAGAAAGCATTAATTGACAGAGGGGTAGACGGCGCGACCTCCAGATTAATGTTGCAACTGCTTTCTATTAGGTCAGTGAAAACGAAGGTGGGAAATAAAACAATCTCGATTAGTGCGACTAGAGGATGTCCACAAGGGGGAGTTACTTCCCCACTCCTGTGGAGTTTGACAGTAGACGAACCCCTATGCAGTTTGACTAATCTATATGCATATCTTGCCAATGGTAGGCTGATGATACAGTCAAATATGCAAGAGGAAAGTTTGAGAATACCCTTTGTGACATAGTTCAAAGAGGACTCAATATTACGAAATGGTGGTGCCAATCAGTAGGCCTTAACATCAACCCCGCTAAGACTATCCTAATAGCATTCAAAAGAAAAAGAGCACCCAGTCTCAAGACCATAAAAGTGAATGGGAAAGACATAGACTGGAAGAAGAAGGTGAAATACCTAGGCCTTATCCTGGATAATAAACTTCTGTGGAATAAGCATGAGCTTGAAGTAACTATAATCAGGCAGAAAATACCCTAATGGTTTGTAGGAACTTTGCAGGTAATAACTAGAGGTGCAACCCAAAATGCTCTGGATGTATACAGCAATAGTGAGACCATTTTTACACGAGTTTATTTCATCTTTCCAAAATTTTTTTGAAATTAATATTGTTATTAATAAAATGAAGAAAAAAAGTGTCCTATTTTGGGCACTTTTGCAGGGTATCTCAGGTTTTAATAAAGATACAGGGTTGCGGTCTTCGTGACAGTGTGTGTATTATTTCTGTGCAACAAAAGATGCCACAAACAGAATTTTCGTAACCTCCTAAAAGTCCGTAAGTTTTTGAGAGACATGGTGAAATTGAAAATTTTTCATTTTTGAACACCTCTCGTATCTCAGTTGCTATTGAAGTTAGTGAAAAAGCACAAATATAATGTGATGCAGTTTTTTACGAACCCTGCTTGTAGCAGTAAAACGAGTCTTTACAATAAAATAAAAGGCGAATACCTACCTATAACTTTTTTTTATCATAATTTCTAGAAAGAGTGGGAGTGTCATATTAAAAGCATAAATACGTTTCATAAATAAACAAACATTTATGCCTAAAAAATAAATGCATAAAATACTAAATGAGAAAAAGTATCCTTGGTCGAAAAATGTCGAATTTTGTTTTTGTTTTAAAAAGTTTTACAGGCTGTTTTGATTATTTCTGCATATCTAAATATCATGGGAGTTTAGAAATCTTTAGAAAAATTTTTAAAAAATTGCACTTTAGGAGATTTGAAGGGTAAATTGAAGAATAAATAAACAAATGTATACTATCATGCTTCTGGGATCATTTTATACCAAATTTTCAAAAAAATACGAAAATCGAAGAGAGGAGCTTGTTTATTCTTAAATTTACCCGACTTGAAGAACAAAAATAAACAAAATTAAGCCTGCAGCAAAGCACTTATACATATTATAAAATTTATACGATCATGAAAATAAAATCCAGTTTTTTCATGTCCCTCAACAAGTAGCTACTAGAATGCTATTTTCACCGAATAATTCAGTTTTGTTTTATTTATTTTTTCTAATCGGATGTTACCGCACACTGTGCTGTAATAATATATTAACGCACTGGTTAGACGCTTACCGGAATGTAATATGGGCGATTAATGTGCAAATTAAAAAAATACTATAAAAAACTCGTGACTTTGCAATGCTCCTACATTGATTCACTCGCCGCTACGCGCCTCGTTATTCAAACTTGTCCTCGCATTACATAAACGTCATTGTGACACTTGTGTTTTAAAATACTATTTCAGGTACAATACATAGTAAATTAGCAAAAGAGGAAACATCACAAAGCAAAAGGAAACTGAAAATTTTGGTAGTCTACCAGATATTTTCTAATTATGAACATGGATTAAAAAACTGGTCGAATTAAAGTAGGTATTCGATAGCATCAATATTCAAGAAGAACCATTCATAAGGTCCTTTTAAAGGATTGAAAATTGCCATTGGGTTCCAATTAAGTTTAGAAAGAAAAAATAAATTTACACTCAAGACTATAATGCAATGCCTTCATGCAATAAAGAATAGAAAACAAATCTTAATGTTCTGTGTAGATGAATAGAATATTTTTTGAAATATGTATATATATACTAGTATCTCACCTCTGTATCCATTTTATATTATGTAAGCTGCATGTAAATAAAAAAATACTAAATGTATGTACAATATTAAGAAATCACACATGATAATATAAATTTAACAATCAGAAACATATTTAAAATTAAACATACATATTTATTTTTGCGTAGGGTATAAGCTTCTTAGAATCAAAATAATATTAGACGCAATATAAATAAAATAAATCAGACGGAGGAAATGATCTCACAATATGTGAATTTATCCTCATCCAAACGTTAATCACCTTATTCCTTAGGTATACAGTACCGGACGTGGAGTAAAAATAACTCTCTCTTTTTAGATAAATACTAGGAATACAAGTAGGGTATCTGTTTACCAGTGATCGTAGGATTAACTTATTTCTCTAACCCGTACAACTGTGCTGTGTCTCGTCTGAGGCGTATGAACTGTCCTTCATATAACCTGCGAGACTTACAGGGCGCATGTGACCCTCTCCTCGTGACGTCAGGAACACGTGAGTAGTCGCACGCTTCCAACCAGTAGATAGCAGCGGCACAATCGACAACTACGTAACCGTGAAAACGTGCCCGACGTCACAGAGGCAACCCGGTGGCCGGCGCGCCCTCTTTTTCGAGAATCGGCGGGAAACGCGGGGAGAATAATGAATAACGTACCTGCACACGCCGCAACACCGATTCCTAGAATTTCGTTGAATGAAAGGGGCCCGACTTTCAGCCTTTGTAAAATATAATTTAAGGCGCCGACGGTGAAGGTGCGGAACCGGTTTTAACCCACATAATAAACAGCCGGCGGCGGGCGATCGTTTTCTTTTTTCTTTTGAAGGCGACAGATGCCGTTCTATATCTAGAGTAGGCTCGGCACTAATGCCGGCTTACGATTGGTCGGACACGTGGGTGTGTGCGGCAGATTTCCGTTAGCGTTCGAGAATGATGAAGAAATAATGATGCAATCCGAAGAAATGTTGAGCGTATCGCACATGTTCTGTTTTCACAATTTTAGCACGTGTTTCATGGTGAAAAAGATTAAAAGACGGATAGAAACCGTTTACAATGTAAATTATTAAATACAGTTAGTTACAGCGAAAATTTTCCACCTACTATTGCAGGTTAATTTGTTGTAAAATCTGGCTTAATTGATTTCATATTAATATGTGTAATATATCATTTATAAAATAATCTATATAGGTTACCTAAAAATACAGAAATATAAACATTCCTATCATCCTTGTTTATACAATCTGTTTGATTTAGCTGTTACCCCAGATATCTCGGCTATCGTTAGAGATACGACAAAATGTTAAAGAAGAAAATTTCTATTACATCTAATTCCCTATTGTATGCCTTAGAATAAAAAACAATTCAGCAAAAAATTTGTTAGAAATAGCAAATACATACAAAATTTTAAATGGAATGTACCCAATTTTATTACCTATTTTAAAACTCTAAAAAATTCTCTTTACAACGATATATCATATGTCATAGCTATCTAAACATAAATTGAAAATTTCGGTACAAATGCACGCTTTGGTAGATTAAAGCTTTATTTGAAAAAGTAGGCGGTGAAACAAATGAAATTATTTGTCAGCTTCCAATTGAACAATGAGCCTTAATACTTTCTCGACAACATAAGCTATTCCACGTAATTGCACGGTTTGGCAAATGATTTGGGAAAAGATTAGCAAAGGTTTGCCAAACTGCTGTTACCTTGCGTCATAACTACCTCATTGGAAGAACTCAGTGTGTTCGTGTTCATAATTATACTTCATCATATCTGTCCATAAGATCTGGCGTCCCGCAAGGGTCAATTTTAGGCCCACTTCTGTATACAATATATACATCCAACTTTACTAAATATATAAACAAGTGTAAGTATCATTTTTACGCTGACGATACGCAGCTGTATTACTCTTTTCCTGTGCAGGAGACTAATAGTGCATGTTCCTATATTAACTCGGACATTGAAAATTTAAATATCGCATCTAGAAAGCACTCTCTTTTCTTGAACTCTGCAAAAACCGACCTCATTTTATTTGGCCCTAAAAAGACTAGAACTGTACCGCTCCAGAATAAAAATCGTCGTTGATAGTAGAAGTATTCCATTAAAAAGTACTATGAAAAATTTAGGTGTTTTACTCGATGATAATCTAGATTTTGCTCATCATGTTAATAAATGTGTTAAGAGATCATATGCTGCCCTAAAGATGATTTACGCTAATAGTGGTTTTTTGTCTCAAAAAATAAAAAAAGTACTTTGTGAATCGTTAGTTTTGTCCCATATGAATTACTGTGATTCTTTATATCATCCTTGTATTACGTCAAACAGTATTCGTAAAATTCAAAAAGTACAAAATTCTTGTCGGATGTGTCGGATATTAAATGGTTGAATATGAAACATCGCAGGCTTCTTCATACAGCCACGCTGTTTCACTCTGTCATGCATTCTGAAAAACCGCCATATCTATACAGAAGCATCACTTTCAGGACTGATGTCCACAACGTAAACATTCGTTCTAAGGGAACACTAACTCCTCCTATGCACCACTCTGCACAATTCAAAAAATGTTTTACTTACCGCGTGACCTCTACATATAATTCTATTCCCGTGGATATAAAAAATTAATGCTCCTTAAATACATTTAAAAAGAAATTACGTCAGCACTTATTTACTAAACAGATGGGTTGATAGCTTGCGTGGCCTTTACTTCTATTGTGATTTTGCCGTTTACCTCTGCATTTAGCTCTATTTATATTATTTTCTACGTTTAATTTAGTTTCAAGTTATTTGTTGTATGTATACATTTTAATTATCTAATTGGGTTGAGTGGAAGAACATATGCTGCTATTTGTAGCAGTAACTGAACTCCGCCCTTTTTCCTACTCTTTGTTAATACTGTATCTTGATGTAGTGTAATTACTTTTGTGAGTACGGAAAATAAAAGTATATTATTATTATTATTATTAAATCGTTTGCCAAATCATTTGCCAAACCGTCTGCCAAGTCATTTGCCAAACCGTTTGCCAAATCATCTGCCAAATCACTTGCCAAACCGTTTGCCAAATCATTTGCCAAACCGTTTGCTAAATCGTTTACCAAACCGTTTGCCTAAGCATTTGCCAAACCGTTTTCCAAATCGTTTGCCAAATCATTTGCCAATCCGTTTGCCAAGTCGTTTGCCAAATCATTTGCCAAACCGACTGCCAAGTCATTTGCCAAACCGTTTGCCAAATCACTTGCCAAACCATTTGCCAAATCACTTGCCAAATCGTTTACCAAACCGTTTACCAAATCATTTGCCAAACCGTTTGCCAAATCGTTTGGCAAATCATTTGGCAAATCTGGTGCAACAATTTTTTGAATGAACTTTATTTATGAATGCCTAATTCTAAAATATTACGTCCCCAAATGCAATTGTTATGGGAATAGAATTTATTACTGTTTACTATAACTTTATTCGCGCTAATAATATATTAAATTTTATGAATAAGCACATTTTACCTACACATAGTTATAGGTATAAGCATAACATCTCTTGGGAATAAGTACAATATTGATGATCACAGTGAAAATCGTCGAGAATAACCTGCAAGTGTAATTACGAAGATTCATATTATGTCTACAAATAGATGTAGTAATTGCAAAAATCCAACAAATGTTTGTAAAGTTCTCCTTGAGATAGCACTACTAGTACTAGTAAAACTATAGGTAGTATTTTTTTCCCCAAAGCATTTCATGAATGAGTTGATTCCTTGAAACATTTAATTGTCTATAATTAACTTTTATTACCGTCTATAAATAACTCCTAACCTAACTTATAGCCTACATTAATCAACTCATATTCTCGATGTTATACAAACACAACTACGCTACGTAAAATGCATTTTTCCGACATTCAAACGAAAATCTTGTCAGCACGGTTCAATAAAAATTTATATACAAATTTTGCCGCATAATTTATGTATTATTTTATACAAAAAAAGATAAATATTGATAAATAAATTAAATGTTTAAATTATTAAACTCTTGGACTTGATTAATACCAATTTATTATTAAACAATCTCATCGTTTAGATTACATTGTAATATGCTTAATTGTTATCTTCTTAAGATATAAATTGTTTATTAAGTTCAATTGTCTGTCGATGCTTACGAGAAATATGTGTAAAATAAAAATAATATCCATACTGTTGGTGCCTGACATTTGACTTTCACATTGTTTCGATTACTTCATGACCTCAACCCTCAATTCGCTACATATCCGTACCACCACAGGCTTTAATTAATATTAATTTAATCGCAATTTGAATGCAGTGGCAAGCATGTTATATTTCACACTCAATAATTGATAGCATCATAAATAGAAACGTTCGGTTTTCATTCAAAAGTTTATTTAATATACTGTACATCATTTACACTGCCATCTATGACCGCGGCTTAAAACCTGGTTGACGTTTGCTTGTAGCTTGGTTTTGTTATTAGAGTTGGACATTAAAGTTAGAAGAACCTGTATGGTCATGTATTGGTTTCAACTACGTGGCCAGTATTACTTTTCATGGTTACAAAACATACTGCGGAAATGATAAACTCCTCCATCAAATAAACTATAGTAGAAATATTATCTATTACTACATAGTTGTTTTTGTAGACAGCACATTAACTCGTGTTGCACTTTAACATCAGGGCTTTCCGACCATAAACACCATTACCACCATTACACATAAACATGTTTGTGTAACTTCAATATTGATCTCTACAAGGGGAGTATTTATAACATTAACAGATGGCTATTCTTAATTGGATAAAAGTGGTCAATGAACCGCATAATAGGCTTAAACTGTCTAGATTTAGCTGCCCAAAGTTTTTATAAAATGAAAGTTCTTATGAAATGTCAATGAAGAAATAATCATTTCATGTATAGTAGTCGACAAGTGACGTTGTCAAAACGAATGCTTAAAACCCAAACAAAAAAAAAGCAGTATTAAATGAAACGTAGTTATAAAATATGTAAATGTAATATACCTACACTCTTTCTAAATAAACTGAAATTCCTTCAATATTTTTATTCATAGTTGAAAGTCAAATTAAACATACACTTTCTGTTTTAGTCCAAAATTAATTGCATTGTTTCGAAAGCGAGTGTGCCTTAAAATCGGTGAATTTCTAGATCGTAATAAAATATCCTTGAGAGCGCAGTTGGACTTTGTCCTAGTTTGTGCCAGCTTTCGTAACGCAAATTAAAAGCTTTCGACGTAATTGGAACGTTGATGATTCCTTTCCCGTGAATTTTAAAGAAGCTGTTGATGCTACAATAACAGCAATTGTCACACACCGTCAGATGAAAATATGCAATATGCTATTTCGATACAGCGAAATGACGCAAATAGATGGGATCCAAGTTGAACTTGATTCAAATTTAAAACCGGTTTGACACGATAGTTTTTTCTATAAAGATATACCTATCTACATATTCAAGTACAAGTTTTCAGTGCAATTTTTTCTTCAATACGATATAGAAATTAATTTTGTTTCATTGGAATTTATTTTGTTGAAAGAATTAACAGTGCAGAAAGTTGCACGGGGTAAAATTAAATTAAGCAGATGCTTTTCATTTTTAGTTTTGTACATTTTATTGAAATACATTTACTGATTTCTTTATAATGTAACTATTTTCTGAACGCAACCTACACCTAACCTTTCCTTGTTCAACTTAAAACTGTCAAACACCATAGAATAACCGTCAAACACCTAATGACAATAGCGCATGAGAGCATTTTCTTTGCAGCAGAACAGCAGAATCACGAATACATATACAAAAAATGTATAAAATTTTACACAGAATATAGCCTGTTAAACTGCCTAAAGATATACACAATTTACAATACATATTAAGTTAAATAAGTAATTTATCTTACAGTCGACTAAGCATAATTTAAACACGCCTGTTTACCTTGTATTGTATCTTGTAGGCACGGTTTAGTACTTGCTGACTAACGCTTCGGCGCTAGTATCGATGTTTTGACCAATAAGATTGAAGTATGATGACGCGTCGTCAACGACAACAAAAAAAACATTGTTTGAAAATTTTATACACATCCGTCATTTTGAAATTTGTGCGTTTTCAATCGTTTGAAATTGCTTTTATCTCTTTGTAATTTGTGAGTGAAAAGGAAATAATTGTGAATATCCGTATTTGCTATAATGGGTGGCTTAAGAAATTGCTGCCCGTAAGGATGTTTTGGTACAAAAAGTGTTCGAAGGAAATTCCCAATTTACGATGCAGCGGTGAGAATTGTTGATAATAATTACAAATAAAACAGGTGCGAAGAAAGACGGAGTTTGCATCAGAAGCTATCAGCTTATATAAAGTAGCAAGATCTTTCAAAAAACGAGAAGCGTGCCTGAAAAAAAAATTGTAAAAGACTAGAAGACAAGGTTCTCCGCATAGATGATTTTATGAAGACCAAGCCGTATCAAGCGTTAGAAAACATGAGCAAATCCGTATCAAATTTGATCCCTTGTCAATTACGGAATGTACATCATACAAAATGTGACAGGTGATTTACAAATTTCATCACATGATCTTAATTTAATTAAATTACAATGATTCCTATTTATTATTATGATAATTATTCCTTATTATTACTTATATATTTAGTTAAGTAGTATTAAGTAAGCGATTTATTTTAATTTGTGGTTATGTATTGCAAATATTTGTACTGTATAGTTATGTATTTATGTGCGCACAATAAACGATTTCGTTCTAATTTTTATTTTATTTTCTATGCCCATTCATTTAAGTGCAAAAAAAATTTAAACAATACATTTCTTAATTGTAAATAATATCAAATCTCCCGCGTATTGGAAATAGTTCTTGCTGACTAACGCTACGCGCCACCAGTCTTAAAAGGTTTGAAACTTTGCTCGTGCCGCGCGGAATTATATGGGAGGTACACATCTATTATACGTATATATATTTATTATCTATGAATTTAAATATCCTACAATTGTTTTAGCAACTTCAACATAAAAATACTAAAATACCTATCTATGAACGCAACAAATTTTTTTATAAGTAAACTTAGATTTTGTTTATTAGGAAATACCTACAAAATTTCTAGAAATAAATCTTATTCATATGATTACAAGATAAATTTTATTATATTACTTATATCACGGTCCAAACAAAATAGAATTTGCACTAAAAATGACAGTTAAAGTTAAAAATTTCTAGGATAAAATATGGCGAATTCAGTATGATTATTATATTGGGAACAAATTAGCAGTAAATATAGTTAATTACTTACAGCTTTAATTAGAAATGACAGTCCTTATTCCGCCCATAATTCATAAGAATGCAAAACAATAAAATAGATAAATAGATAATGCTTTTGTTTATGTGCATTATATGCAGTAGTTGTCGGCCAAATTTATAAGTTCATATGTCACCGTCAATAGTGCCAACATTACTTTTAGTTTTCAGTAAATACATAAATAAAAAGGACAATCCATCATTCCTTTTTTTTGTTTTAGAGGTTAATTGCATTAAAGATTTCATTAAGTGTTTTTAAACCACTAGTAAAGCCTATTTTTTTCCAACGCTAATAGATAAATTTTCCGCAATTATTTTCAGTACGTTTAACAGAAAGGCATTAAAATAACTATTTATGTAATATGTAGTACAAATCGCTGATAATTTCTTGTTCCAACTTTCAATAACTTATTGTGGAAAAATTAAATTTATTATTAGGGACATATTATTGTAAATTTCTGATTATATACTGTAATAAACTTTATTTTCAACTTAAATTGACGCATTTAACTGCACACAAAATTTCAATTGAGTTGAGTTTTATTATATTTAACACGTGTTTGTGTGCTATGTTGTGTTTTTATATTTAGCCTGGCAAGTCTAATGTCCAATTTCAAAATTAGCTTCATCAACAGACATACAACAAAACATGAACGAAGGGTGCTATCCCTAGATTACATAAAACATACAGAAATCGTATTTATATCACCTTGAATCGACCTCTCCACTAAATGCTCAAAATTAAAGCAAACAAAAACAAAAAAACACGACGTCATCAACAACGACAGTTTTAACAATCTGTTCGTTTTTAAAAACATAACATGTATTACTTACCCCAGTGGGCGGTGCTTTCCTTGGCCCCGTCAAATTATCTGTAGAATATATGGGAATGCCTATGTCGTTAACGTTTGACGATAGCAAGCTGCTACAAAGTGGTTGGAGAAGTGTAACAGCGGCTTGTCGGTCTTCAGAGGAGGATTTCGCGAAATGACTTTGCGAGATGAAACCTACTCCCTCCTCGTCGTCTTCCATTTTCTAGTAGCTGGCAGCAAAAGAAGACCCCTTATTTTCACCATCCAAATTCAGCAAAAGCTCTCTTTGCTTGTTTAATTGTGAATAAAATTAAAATACTTGCAGCCTATAGTTACCTTGGGAAAACAAAGCGGATATGTGAAGACTTTTGGGTTTAGTTTTTGTATTGAACGAATTTATGTGACCAGGGGAATTGTGATTTGATTATTTAAAGGCCGAAACGCGACTGAATGACCGTTCAAAGGCGTCTCCGTCGCGACGTCTTTGCAATAAGGATCCTCTCTTAGTATTTTTAGATTGTGACGCTCACTACACGCCTCTAGTTTGTAACACACATACATAAAATACGCTCTTACGTCGTACGGTTTGGTAGTTTAAAAATACGCTAGACCACTATATAGTTGTGATTTGGCGCCGTTTTGATAAATTTCATCGGCGCATTCAGCCTCAGGTTTAACAGACTTTACTAGGTACTTGGCACTTAATATCCCAAGTGAAACAAAACAGCTCGTCAACCAGTTTATTTAATTTACGATTATTGTTTTCGAAAGAAAACTGCTTATTAAATACTCCGTTAAAAGAATAATTCGTAAACAATAAAATCAATGCAGTTGCAAAATCGTAAAAAGAAGTGACATTAATTTAAATTTCTGTGATTGAAGTTTTCCCCAACGATTTCCCCAAATATCAACCCAAAAATTTCATCAGTCAGCGCATCTACTAATATCTGTGATTGAAGTTTTTTTCCTACATGTATGCAACCTTCATTGCTCACTTGTGACTTTAATAGGTTATGTCCTAATAATTTTTAACTTTCTTGGAACCTATCAAAAACCCGCCTACTTGTTTTATTCAATAAAATGTCACGAGGAACTTAAAAATACTTGCTAAAAATAATGATTAAAAATTGTTTGTAATCGTTGCATTTTCTGGCAGGAACGTCAGTGAACTCATGTAACCCGTAAGCAAAAAGAATGCATAAAAATCCAACACAATTAATAATAGGTTACCCTAAACTTCAATGTAAACAAACTAATCAATCACTATTCATTGTCAGTTCTTAAACATGTTACAATAATTAGCTTTGTTCCAAGAGACATTTCTATTTCCAAACTATCTACTTCGATATTCTCTGATAATGTCGCATTTTTTATTGCGTATAATCAACGGCAAACGGCCAATACAAGTTTGTTATTGTTACATGTTACTTATATAAGACAAAATAACTTACTTATAAATAATTTACGTAAATAAATTTGTGGCAAGGTGTTTTGAAGTAAAATATACATATTTATTTCAGTATCTTTATCTCTTCATTCATGTGGGTTGCATCATGACTAAGTTGAGTGGTGGAATTACATAGACCATTCAGACACAGCTCAAAGTATCCGGCTTACGGGACACTTAATAGTGTCCCATAATAAACACTGGGGCGCGTTTGAAAATAGGTGATACAAGTACCTGCAATGCATCTACTGCTGTCACTCTCAAGCATTCAAACATTTCTATTCGCTTTCACTGTTTGTGATATGTACTTTACCCAATATATTCGAATTTCGAACGCAACCCTGCTGTCAAATCTCTCTCTTGTAATGTTTGTTTGCGTTAAATCTCTGATGTAAATGCAAATGCGGATGATCTGAATATTGCAAACTAAGACGTAAAAAATGGGAAAATATACCTAATGTAAACGCAGTCTCAAACACCATTGCAGCAAACGTCAGTTTGTAATATATATAATATATGAGCGTATATGCCTGTAATATACTACAAAGCAAATAAGCCGGAGAAATGAAAATTAAACCAATTAAAAACCCTGTGTAATTGATCAGTTTACACAAACTATTTAGTATTCTCTATTTGCAATTTATTGTATTTTCAGTATTTTGTTTTACTCTTTGCGTATAGTCGTATTGCTGCAAATAGTAGCTAATTACAATTACTAAGTGTGATTAAGTTTTGTCCAAAATATGAGTGACTGTTTGCATGAATATGACGGTATGTTAATACTTCAAATTTTATATTTATGTACATGGGAAGTATACTGTCCAAAGTCCATTTTATTCTACAAAAAAAGTAAATTGAAGTTTGTCTAACATGTTAACAACAAGTACAAGGAACTAGATTATTTTTGTTATCTTAATTTATTTTATTGTAGTCCCAGTATTACATACTTTCAAAAACAGATTAGTTACGATAAAGCAAAAGCATAAAAATTGTTAAAAATGGACTTCAGGCAATGGTCTCAGAGTAAGGTTTTCCTTATTAAATGATGAGAGACGAACTCACCAGAGTTTTGAATATTATGTTTATGAGTTACATATCTTTTTTAACTAGTACCCTTGTTTATATATATCTAGTTATTCAATCGGTTTGAAGTACCTTTGGATGGCGTTCAGATGGCGTGTCAGGTTTGGCGTGCCCATTAATTTTTTTTAATAATGTTGCATTGTAATTTCTTAATTTTGATTGGTTTTACTTTGTTATTAACTGCCAAGTTTATTTCAGAATCTGTAACCAACATAGCTCGCATTCCAATGAATATTTGGCGGTATTTAATTTCATTCATCAGTACTTTTATACTATCGCCGCCAGATATCAGCACCTTACGCAGCTCGGTTGAATAACAAGATATAGTATAAACAAGGCTAGTACATACATACAAACTAATATTCTGTATATACAATTTATTTATTTATTATTATTTTTGTTTTACAATTTACGTAATTTATTGCTACATTTCATATATTTGCATCTAAAAATGTTGAATTTAAAATGATAGTTTTTTTTTTTCTTTAATTCAAGTTTTTATTTTACAACAAATTTATTTATATTGTAATGGATTTATATATGTCTTTCACTAATTCTTAGAAACTGGTATTCTGTATATTTAATTTATTGTATTTTTTGTGATATTAATAAAAATATTTAAAAAAATGTCAGTTTTTTATTTATAGAATTCTCAATATAAATTTAAAGCACCAATTCAAATTATATGGCTATTCAAATTGCGCGCCACAATTTTAGTATGGACGCTGGCCAGAAGGCGGCGTAAAACGCGGTTCCAGGTTAGCCGGGACAGTCACCATTCTGGTCAGGTTATTCTATGGTCAGAATTTCAATTAGTGTCATAAATATGAAAAACAAACAGTAATTTGGATTAAATGCGTAGCCAACATAAATTCTGCAAAAAATACAATATGACAAGAGATAAAAGGGGATACATTTATACCAGTTAGTAATAAAATGGTTAGTTCCTTACAATAGCAAACTGCATTAATAGTTATTTTAATATCTTTCTGTAAAAGTTATTAAAAATAATCGTAAAAAATTTGAATTTAGTTATTAGTGTGAAAGCTCTTTATCAACAAGATCTTCGAAAATATTAAAAATGTCAGGTAGGAGCAAACCTTATATATAGGGGCGCGAACGATACTTCGATACTAGTATAGTATCGATACTTTAGAGGCGATACCAAGTACTTTTAGCTTCGATTTATGGATATCTTACTACGATAATATCAAGTGAATACTGATATTTCTTACTTTCAACAGTCACTTTATTTTCTAACACGGCTAAGGTAAGAAACTAAACGTATGACTATTAACCCGTAATGTTTTATTATTAAAAACTCAGAAGTTTAAATGTTTTTTATTTTAATATAATAAAATTAAAATATAGTTATTTCTATTATATTTACGATTTACATGAAAAAACTCTTTTCACTAAAATAGTAAGTACGTACTGTCAACAATAGATAACAATATATAATTTCAAAAGTAATCTTTCTCCTCAGTCATGTATGATTTATGATGATATAAAGATAAAAAAAATATACAGAAACGTCCTACTCTTGTATACTCAACGATAATAAATCTGAAAGGAGTGCAAACTTGTAGGCATTTCTTTGTCTTATAGTCACAGCCAAAAGTCTTATAACGCATTTAATAATAAAAGAAATTCCTTTATTATTTAATCACATTAATAATAAAAACATATTACTTAAAACTCAATAAAAAAAGAACTGCTTCACATTTCGTAGTCACATTTATTAGTTAAAAATACCTGATAAATATAAACACACTTAAAAACATACGCAGTTACAAAAAAACTTTATTATTTAACTCAATGTTTAAAAATATAAATTACGGAAATGTTTTGCGAGTTTTATCGACCGATTTTATAAAATACCAACAGTTTCTTCTTTTCCATAATATGTTAAGGGATTCAGTAAGAAAATATTATTAATCGGCACTTCCTTCCCTGACACTGCTTTTATTGCTTCTTGTGCTACTATACCTCCGACTATGGAACAGATAGGAACGATTTCCCCAAATATCAACCCAAAAATTTCATCAGTCAGCGCATCTACTTCAAGTCCACAAGCTTCTGATATTTCACCCCAAATTGACTTTAATTTATTCAGATCTTCTTGTCGTTTCTCATACGACGGGTCTCTTTTGTGGCGATTTCTAAATTCAAGTAATACTAACAGAAAAAAAGCAATTATTAATATATCTTGTTTAAAATAGTAGGATGCATACCTAACATTAAATAATAATAAATATTTCGACACTTCTTGGCTTTCCCCGTTTTCGAATGTTTAACTACAGTACTCAAATCAGGGTATTTAACCTTCGTTTGAACTTTCACTGTTACTGGCTCAGTTTTCGGGTTCTTTTCATTGCGACGTCTCTTCTTAGGTAATTTCACTCGATCTCTTTAAATATATAAAAATTTCGTTCGAAGTAAATTAAAATAGAAAATACACTTACTCATAATATTCATGTTCTTGAAAATCTGACACTGTGTATCCGAACACACCAAATACATCACTCGAAATAAATTTTACATTCAGAGATCGGCACCAACCATCGATTTTAATGATTTGATCTGAATTTAATCTTGTACTAATAACAATCGTAAATTTCTTAAAATAATCCTTATCTTTGCCGTCAACTGGATCTGCATCTGCTGTAAGTTTCACTAGGGGATTTAATGCTTGCGCTTTGATTAATACTGATTCAGCTATCTAAAAGTGAATTATGTTTCAAGAAAATGGTGTTAATAAACGTAAGGAAATACACACATTTTTTCCTAAAGAATCCGATGACAACAGAAAATTTACAAGTTGTTCATTCTTTGTAACTGTTCCTTCATCTAATATTGTGAGTGAATTTATTCCAGATAAAAGAATATCCTTAGCAATTTCGGAGCCAAGACCACGTACACCAATAAGTAAGACGTTAGCGGCTCTTAGCCTGCAAAAAATAAACATTTCACAAAGAAGAAATTGTCATGTAAATGCAACAATTTACCTTTCTTGGGATTCGATACCCCAAAGACGTATTTGCCTATCGTACAATTCAGTTTCTATTGCTGATAACTGTTTTTCACTCATAATGCTGCTTAAAAACTAGAATTGTTCTGTTAATATTTAAAAAAAAAATGCCCGGCTTATATCAACATAAACACGCTAACCTCAAAATGCCTCAAAGCCAAAAACGGTCGGTCGAAAAATGTCCATGTTTACCGGTTGCTCATTCAGCGACACCTACTGTTGAAATGATTACTTATTTACAGAAATCTGTTTTATTCGCCCTTGTTTATATAAACTATAGTTATTCAACCATGCGCAACAGCATGGTTCATAGATGGCGTACGGCATAAACTGTGCTCATTCTTCAAATTTAATGTATTATTGGCGGGAATAAAGTTTTAGTAAACACAGTAAACAGTTCAAAATTTTAATTCCATAAGGATTGTATTTGCGAACTTCTAATATATTAGAATTACATATTCATAAATAAATTTCATTCAAGAAATTGTAGTACCTACTCACCAAGTAATTAATTAGAGAGAACAATGCGAAATCTGTAATCTGAATTTTGCTTTATTTATAATTCTCAGGTACTTTTTAATTCGTGCAATCATTTTATTTTGACCAAATCCACTGCCCAAATTGGAAAGCATACTAAAACCAAAAGTTTATATGACATTTTTATATATTTTAACAAAAAACGATAATTTTTGTTTCTCTCTTAATATGTTTTATTAAATTTTTGAAAAGCAAACGCTAATCTTTTTGAATATTCCATACTTTAATCTCACCCTAGGGTGCGTTCAGATTTCTTCTTATTATTCCACACTGGAGTGCGTTCAGATTTACCGATGATAAATTTGACGTAAAATGAGCAGTAGACCCCTGCTGTGGACCCCGATCAATCAGAAACTGTTGTATACGTAATTTTGACATTAGAAACGTGGTTGTTAAATCTGAACGCACTTTTGCATATCTTGCAGGTTGTGTTAATCGCACTTTTTCGTGTTGTATATAATAGAAATCAAATGTGTAAAAAAATATAAATATATTAGTAAAGATTTATTACAAAAACTCTTATACTTCTACAAAGATATATATAAAACTTGAATTGTTGAACATCATTCTAAAATTAGAGCTCCATCCGTTTCGAAAACTTCACTAACAATTGCGGCGTTTATAAAAAGTACTTTTATTTGATATTTGTTTTCTATATGTATACCATTATCGATCTTTATCGCATTAAATATTTGCCTGATATGATCTATATTCAAAGAGCTCATATCTAACTGTTTGATGCGTTTCTTTTCTAAAAATTCAAACAACATCTTCGCCCCATTTATAGTGATTTGCCAGGCATCTAAGACGAAAGGACGAAAGTCGTTTTGAGCAACAGAGCTTTTCTCCATTTCTTCCTTTTCAGATGAATTATTATTAGCTGAATTGGATTCCTCATTACTCAAATTTTCGATTTTATTGTAAAAGTGTCGAACCTCAGGGTAAATTCTTTCCATTTCCTGATGAAGTTTGTTTAGAGCAATATGTGTAATATTCTCTTTACCACTGTATGTGACTTTATCGAAAAATTGAGGAATTGAGTGTATTTGATCAGTATTTTTCGCTTCTTCTATCTCCTTATGGGTACTGAGTACATTTTGTAAATGCTTTTTTATATTAGTTAATTTCCCATATGCTTTTTGTCTCTCGTTTACATTAGGGTCATTAGCTGAGAGCATACTAAACATTTTCAGGAGACATTCATGGATGGCATGTACTTGTTCTGTAATCTCACTAGTTTGGAGATCTGGATTTAAGTCGAATGCATTAAATTTTTCTAAGTAGATGATTATTTTGTTAGTAGCTTCTTCAAAGGGTCTGCACGATTCTAAACATTCATGAATATAATCGAAAGCAATGAACATGCCACTAACAAGTATTGAACTTGATGTCGATTTTTTACAGTAATCATTAGATATAAGGTAATCCGTTTCTACATCTTCCTCTTGGTCACTATGACGCACGGTAGTAGAATTTTCTACGGAATATTTTAAGTAATCATCTGATACAGTGCATTCGGTTTTATTATAATCATCCAAGGCAACACATTCGCCATTTTCATCAAATTTACAAGCTGCATAATCATCGTATTTCTCCAAATCCGCACACTCAGATTCTTTTAATATTAAAAATAGTTTTTTTGAATAGTCACCAAAAATATCAACTGTACTATCAACGGTACGGCAAATTTTATAATCAGGTACAATTTCGTCTGCATCCTCAATTTTTTCAACCTCATACATCTCAACATAATACTCATTATCAGCAATATTTTGTATATTTGCCTCTTCATCGCTATGTATTTCATTATTTTCTTCTAAATCTTTTATTTGAATGTTCTCCATGTCTTCTTCATTTTCATTTGCCATCACAACATCAATTTCCTCATATTCTGTTTCTAATTCGACAACTCTTTTCTGTAATTTTGTTTTCATTTCCTCAGTATCAATAGCAATTTCCATTTGGTTAATGCATTTGAACATATCGCAACAATCATAATTGTCAGTAATTTTATCTTTAGGCTTCTTTGAATTTTCATTTTTAGCCACTCTTCCTACAGGGTTGCTACAGGCTCTCATTGTGGATAGCATTTTCAAACATCGTTCCCATATTATAAAATGGGTAGATGTTTTCGTTAATGCATATCTATTTAATTTCACTGTAAACTCGTCAGTATCTCCATGAAGGGTATCGAACATCTTATCCATTAGAGCGCAAAATTCTGCAGTCCCCGTGTCATATAATTGACCTTAAATAAATGAATTTACTGTCATTTATATTATCATGAAATAAAAATAAATCAATATTCACAAAACTGAGATAATTGTAAAGAAGTCCATGGAACGAGGAAAAAACTGATAGAGGCGCCAGATAGATCATCGTTGAAACCCAGAAAAAGAAGATAAATCATAAAAATATTTTTAAAGATGCCTTCAGGATCACATTTATTAATACTATAATTTTTCCCTAACCTCTAGAGCCAAATGTTACCGAGATATATACCCACAAATTGCAAGATAATAGATTTAAGGTACGGTTTTTTATGTTTGACCGGTCAAAAGCCTTTGATTTAGTTCGGCATGACTTATTGTTAAATAAATTATACTGTTTGGGATTACCTGGCCCCTCTTATCAGTGGATTTCCTCATATTTAAACAACCGCAGTGAGACAATTGTTATTAATCAGGGTAGTACTATGAAGTTTTCGGAACCGAAGTTTTCAGCGTTGGGAGTTCCGCAACGGTTGATTTTGGGACCGTTGTTTTTCGTGGTGTATGTAAATAACTTGCATGACAGCGTGGAGAATCTGAAAGATGTGTGTCAGGTTGCTGACGATACATCTACTGCTATCTACGGCAGAGATTATTCCGAACTCTCCGTAGATGGAAATCAGTTTGAACCAACAATTTTCATGTGGGCACAATGTAATGTTTTACTTTTAAATAAGTCTAAATCGAAATTAATTGTCTTTGATCCTTACAAAAGATCTGATTGCTCAGTCTTGATAAAAATTAATAATTCGTCAATAGATGAATGCTCTTCGAATACATTTTTAGGAGTAACGTTAGATAAGTACTTGCCATGGGAACATCGCATTAATGAATTTGTACGAAAATAAATTCCCTGGCATATGCTATAAGAGTTTTAAAGTAGAATGTTGACATAACACCTTTGCTGATCTTGTACAGAGCTTGTGTCGAATCTGTCATTATGGCATGGGGACGCTCTAGTTATTTCGAAAGATTATTTACTTTACAAAAGAAAGTTATTCGAATTATTTGTTCTTTAAAATCCCGCGATTCATGTAAACCCCATTTCATCAAGCATAAAATATTCACACTGCCTGCACTGTATCTGTACGAATGTGCTGTATTCGCTAAATTTAATATATCAAAATTCACCACAAATTTTAACGTATTATAAGCTGTATTATAATACAGCTGTTGTTTATATCCACATTAACAGGGAATTTTAATATGTAATTCCATATCAAACACTTATCTTACTGGTAAAAAAGCAAATGTCAAAATTTTAACAAAATTGCAAATATTTCAAGAACTGCTGAATTTAGATATAGACCACCCTGATATAAATTGTTCACAAATCATATGAGAAATTCATTGGGCCGATAAAAACAATATGATTTCGTTTAAAATAAAGTAGTTGATGTTAACACCCTGTATAATGGAAAGTGCTATAAAAGTGAAATTATTTTCTTTGAAAAAGTTATAGTTTACTGTAGCTATCCTGCAAATTACAAATTAAAGTGCCCACTAGAAGCTCTGGAAATTGCGGGAGAGACAGTTAAACGGGACATCTTATTATAAATTATAATTCAAACTTACCCTTGGATATACAATTTTTAATTTCACGATAAAAGGTCATACTAAACAGTCTCATAGCACACACAATATTGTTTGTATGGTCGAAAACATCACTTATGATCTCTTCTGAAGTCGATGCAATCATAATCTTTTTACAATCTTCGTAAGATGCAACGCAATCCTTATTGTCTAATCTGTACTTGAAAGCATATTTTAAGAATGACAGAAATGTGTGTTCCAACATCACTACTGGATCGTACAGGTGGACTATTTTCAAAAATTCAACTTTATAAACATGAGCATCGGTTTTTGAGATTAACGTGTCAATCTGAAGAATAAATTATGAATCATGTTCAAAGAATGCTGAATAATAGATCTGCAACTTACCCCGACTAAATGATGTACAACTTGTTGAAGAAAGGACATTGTACGACAAACACTAGCAACAACAAAATATTCACACCGCATGAGATCCCTGATGAAAGACTTAACGCACACAGCAACAACAACCGGAGACGTACTCAGTCGGCAAAATACTTTCCCAATCGGTTGGAATCTCTTCGTATTAATAATTTGAATTCCAAAAAACACCACGAAAGATGGTAGATCATCCACGTGTTTTGCAGATAGTTGTGGATTTAAACTTTTACACGAGATTATATCGAACGACAAAACGACGTATCTGTTCCATGGCATTTCACGCCAACCGCATTTTCGGAGCTCCACGAATATGTGTTTGTCCATAATTTCCGCTGGAATATCTTCCAATTCGTCTGTAAAGTAAAACAACAATTTCATTAAAACGAGCATGATAAAGTTTTAGGACACACTCTACTTTTTTCCGGCTCTACGGTGTTTAAATTGCTGTTTATCATTATTGTTTTCATTTTGAAACGCTTTAAACAATAATATTTTTACGTTTTTACTGCTTCCCTACAAGGTATTAAAAGTATAAGTAAAAAATAAAACACTAGTTGCTTCTGAAAGTTGAGAAAAAGTAAAACAGAAGCGAACATATCGCATATACTCGGTAAAATCCGTACAAAACAGTTGAATACTCTGATTCTAGCCGTTTAAAACACTTAAATTACCAGAAAAGTAGGAAACTCTTGCGTTTACATTTTACTGAAAGTACTGGGGAATATTTATAGATGGCGCGAACCAAACGAATATTAATATAATAATAAAGCGATTAAAACAAATGTCTAATAATGAAATATCCGAAATATTTTTCAGCACTTAATCCACCATTCAAATTTACTTACATTTGATTATGTTACCGTAATATTATCCATCGCCTCTTCTCTCGTACTTCACTGCTTGTGCGTAACTACCAAGGCATATTCCAACATGCAGTTTGTGCACGGTGCATAATCAGATGGACGTCATGAACTCATTGTAATACGAAAATTGCATGTTAGAACAAGTCTGTAATAAACTTCTTGATATATATTCAGCATTTAATTTAAAACAAATGCACATAAACCATTTAATTCTGAATTTATTTTTAAATAAGATCATTGGGACAGTCACTTAAATAAACACAAAAGTAATAATTATATAGGAAAATCTTTAAAATTAAAACATTGCCTGAAAAGAAGGATTGAAACCCGACAGGATTCGCTAATTAACCAATAAACAAAGAGAATTTCAAAAACACGTAAACTCTATTGGATAGCAAGTAATCGTGATTCTGAATTCATTGCACGAACGAATTATAGCTTATGTAATAATTATAATGTACTACCGCGACAAAAAAAAAAGAAAACACCAACGTTAATGAAGTTGACGCTTTTTTATAAGTTTATACAGTAATCGAAGTTTAGCGCTATAAATTTATAAATGTAATTGAATCTTCCAATGGCACAATGACGTGCCATAGTATTAGATTATAGATTCGTTTTTGATGAGATAAAAACTGAAAAGGTGTGTTTCAGATTCAAAATCAAATTCTCTTTAAAATTGGTGCCACTTTCTCTTAATTTTTGAAATGCAGCTATGGCCTACGTGTAAATCTATGGTAACACGCCGCGCCGCGCCGTAGTCATTTTCACGTTTGACACTTTGAACACTTTTGACAGCTACTAACAATTAAACCATTAAACTGACTTTAACAATATGAAATCAGTAAATGTTTATTTGATTTACTATACTCATTTACAATAGGATAAAAATGGAGTTTCTATTTTTTTGGCAGCGGTGGTACGTATTATAGCTCCATCTAGGAACGTCCCTTCTCAACGACCATTCTTTTGCAAATTTTAAACCATAATTTACATAGAATATGTATTTCGCAAAACAAAAAAAAAACAAAATTTTATTCGAAATATATTTTATAGGTACAGAAATGGTAATATTTGATAATATTTATTACAAGGTACCATACAGAAAAAACAACATTGGATGGTAGGATAATTAAAATATTTTATTAAGTTTCGGTCAGAAAAGTATTTTCATCTATTTTAAAGTAATTATGTCTAAGTTACCTTATAAACATAACTGTCACAATTGCTGAGTGTCACTTAAGTGTGTTATAGCTTACAGTTATAGTTATGCTTATTTAATATAGGATATTATATTATAAAAGCATATTTGTTTACAAGAAACAATGATCTCTCGAAGTATAAAATATCGAACGGTTATTTTGGTATTAACAGCTTTGGTGTTGTTTAGTATTATTGCAAAGTTGATCAATAAAGATGGTTTTGAAGTACCTTTAGTACTGTAAGTACAAAAATTAATTACCAAATTAGATTTCTGAAAAATAGATTATTTATTATATATTATAGTAGCTTTGTTCCTTCTTAGATTTGTTTTTTTATATGCGCGCGCATTATATAACATTCTAGCATCATCCCCTTGTTGGAACCCAGCTCAACTAATTTATAGATAAAAATCATTCCTAGAGAACACATTTCACACCTCATATAATATATATATACTATCTATAAGAAAGAATTTATTAATAATATTCTTCTAGTTTAAGACAATTTCCAAATTCGTTCAGTATAAGCAGATCACCTAGAGAAAAGTGTGTTTTCCCCAAAGCAACTGCAACAATTGATGATTTAAAACCTCTATTTCACGATTCACGGCCCCTAGAATGCAATCCTACGCAACCTGATTGGGTTGTATGCAAGGTTTGTTGCATTTGCTAACACAAAATATCTAAGAAAGACCAGATGAATGAAGTCGATATATTTTAGAAATCAACTTGCTTCATTAAAAGTGTAATTCTAAGGAGGAAACCAGACGCCAACTGCATGTTTATAGAAGTGATGTTTAATACGGATTTTGGAGTCTACGATGGTCCAACACAATCCGGTGCGGTTAAGTATACACTTCAAAAAAGTGATGTGGTAAGTTTAAGTATTTGGATGTTAGATGGCGATATTTCATTGGAAAAGAAAAGATCTCTATCAGAGATTTACTAAATAATACCGATCTAATATTCATATGAATTAATTCAAAATTTTATAATTCTATATACTGAAACACATTCTCTCTATGATAAATGCCATTTTTTTTTACCACAAGGTATGTGTTAATGTATATAAATATTCCAGGTAAAAGTATATTGTAAATCGCGGAAAAGCGTTTGGTCCTCAGTTCTGATGGGATTCCGGAATGAAACCAGAATACCAAAAGTAAATATCCCAGCCGCAGCTCGGGGTTCTTTGATGAACGTACTCATCCTTGGGTTTGCGTCTGTATCAAAGAACACTTTTATTCAAAAAATGCCGCTTACCTACAAGTTCTTAATTCGAACTCTCAAAGGCTCTGTTTTAAAGGGGTAGATTTGTTAACTCAAGCACATCTTTCTTTTTTTTTTATCTAAAAACTGTCCTCATTAGATATAATGTCGTTGGTGGTGGATCTCTGTCGTCCTTATATCCATTTTTGACGGGTCTTCCCAGAGACCAGCTAGAAAATAATGAGGCATCCCGTACTTACATTGATAGTTACCCTTTTATTTGGAAATTATTTCGAGATAGTGGATATGCGACAGCGTACTTGGAAGATTTTGCTTTGTGGGGTTTCCCAGGTGCTACATTAGATGGTTTTAAGGTGCTTGTTTTTGTTTTTCCTTTTTATTCTGTATTTGCAATTTTAGTATAGGCTTTTTGTGGATTATAAAATACCTATATATGCTGATAAATTATCATGTTTCCTCTGTTCTGGTTGAAATATATGTATCTAATCATAAAGTATTTAAGACTGCCGATATATTTTAGAATATGCCAACTGATCATTATCTCAGGCATTATTATTTTGCTGGTAAATGGAAAACTTCTATGTGGCCACCTTATTGTTCAGGATCTGTTCCACGCCATGAAATTATTATGGAGTATATAAAAAATGTAGGTATTGATGGTAATATTCAGAGTTTATAAAAATGTTACCGACAAACTTTTTTAAGAATGGGAAGAATAATAAAATAAAGATTATATCTTCATAATACAATTTTAATTTTTTAAATTAAAAATATCCTGAAATATGCTGAAATCTTTTGTTTCGACTATTGCTTTAGTATGTAAATGGGCAACCATTTACACGCTTATGTTGTGTTCACTGTATAAAGGGTTGCCTAGAACAATATAATAAAGGAAAAACTCTTGCACCATACGCGTACCCCAGCGCAGATCCCATGGCAATGGATCCCATCTAAAAATAATATATTAAAAAAAAAAAAGGAATTCCTATGAACTACCGATCTTAAAAATTTGTCGGTGCTTTTCATATCTACATAATTGCTTTTCTTTTTATCGTAAAACCGTGATATTATCATTATTTCAATTTTTTTTTACAGTTTTATTCAGTGTATACACAAAGTAAAACGTTTTTATTTTCATTCCAAGGAGAGCTTACACACAGAAATTTTAATAATTTGGGTATGATAGATGCTGACTTATTGGATCTCTTTCGTAGCTTATATGCTTTAAATGTGTTGGATAACACCTTAGTAATTATAATGTCGGACAAAGGATACAAGTACCTACGTCTCCAAAATATTAACACGAATATTCATAATCTAGAATTATCTTCACAGATTTTCCCTGCTGAGGAAGTCACTAGAGGCGATAAGAGAAGAAATGCAACCGTTTCTCTACGTGCGTTTACCCGCAAATTTCGCGATTACACATCCGATATCCTACGCGAATTTTAAAAATAATCTTAGAACTTTGACGACGCCTTTTGATATATATTTTACTTTGAAAAATATCTTGGGTGCCGATCTGAACGACAGCGCATCATATTCCTTATTTGATAAGGTTTGTTTTATAAATTTTGAGAAATACTATGCTATTTCATTGAACTTTATCTAGATACCCAGGGAAAGGAGCTGTGCAGAAGCACACATACAGCGAAATTGGTGTGGTTGTATGGTAAAAAATGATACTGTAGATATATCCTATGATTTGGAGAAAATTAAACATGTTATTGAATTTACCCTCAATAAAATGATTTCCAGCGTAAAGGATAAATGCGCTGAGCTTTCCGTCACGTCCATCACCAATTATACTCAAATAATTCCCAATTCTGATCTACGAGCTTATAAAATGGATAAGGAGTATTTTATTGTTACTGTTTTAGTTTTGCCGGGATATACAACACACAAAGTAACTTTAGTTCGTAACCTAAACACCGGCATGTTTACCATGAATACTGAAGGCATTATTTCTTACGATAGAGGATTACAATCGCAGTGTATTAGCCAGGAGTCAAAACTTCGTCCTTTCTGTTTTTGCAAAAATCAAGTTTAACTTAACTTTTAGCGATATTCAATGTTCCCGCGATTATCTTTAGTAACCTCAACGTAAAAATATTAAAATACCTAGGAAGAGAATAGGTTTCTTCAAATAACTTATGACGCCGCATGCGCCCATTAAAATTAGTGCCCAAAATTTTACAGTGCGGGTGTCGCTAATCATTACCAACGATTTCAATAAAGTCCGTTTTAAATTTTCGATAACTATCATACACTAACATCCATAAAATTATGGATGGTGGTGTAAAACAGAGAAATATCTTCAAGGTTAGCTTTTTAATTATAAAATTACAATATGTTCTATTTTTATGAAGGTTGGTATGGTTAAAATTGCGTCGTTTGCATAGTAATTTTTGATAATAGCTACTTTCACGCTTTACCCTTTTGTTACTAAAAATAATCGCGGCAAATTTAAATTTCGCACAGTGGGAAACACTTCAAATTCAGTTACAGTAGTGATCTATTTTGTGTACTATGCTGTATATATAATACAGGTGCAAGTAAATTGCTTTTATTTATTGTATATATGTTTTTAGAGATTAATTAAACCTATGAATGAAATAAAGCCTATTTTATTTTTATATAAGACCTGCTCATGTGGACATCAAGCACATGCGTAATATTTCAAATTCAACGATGTTTTGCATGTTTTGATGATCAGCGTTTTTGAATTTCAGAAAATATTAAAATACAAACAATCAGACCTGCACGAGATAAAAATGACCGCTACATAAAAGCAACAAATTATTGTAAAAATAATGAAGATCATGATCTAACCGGTAATTTACCAGATTTTTCATATTTACATTCGTTGCATTGTGGGAAATACGGATATGACAACAAACAGAAAATGAAACAGCTATTAAGTGAGATTTTTTGGACGGAGATATGGTAAAACTTCGTGAATTAATATTTATTAATAATGGGAAGAAATTTACCATCGTTAAAGTTGCGGCAAAATGGAAATCAACACAAACGTGAAACTAAAAAGGAAATTCATAAAAAGATAACTAACACACAACCGAAGTAAGTTTTGAGGTTAGAGTGTCAAGTACACCTAAAATTGCAGATTCACTCTTGTTTAACTTTTTTTTATTCATCAAATACAAAGTATGCTTTACAGTAAATGTTAATCCTTCATGTTATTTTAGAAAAAATGAAATCGAATCCAGCAGTCTAATATATCCAAATGGAGACACTGCTTTCAAAGCGATACTTCTGGCAAGGTTTTGCTCTGCTATTTGGTTGCATATAACAGATTGTGATGAAACCTATAATTATTGGGAACCGACCCATTATCTAGTCTTTGGAAAGGGATTACAAACATGGGAATACAGTCCGGAATTTGCTCTCAGATCATATACATATTTATTGATACACGCTCTACCTGCAAAAATATACCAAAAATTGTTTAACCCAAATCCGTTATTAATTTTCTACTTTATAAGATGTTTATTGGGATTGTTGTGCTCCTTCGTGGAAGTTTATTTTTACAAGTGAGTTGTATAATATTATCTATCACAGTGTTAATTTAACCGATCGATTTTAAGAGCTGTTTGTCGCGAGTTTGGAGTACATGTTGGTCGGATATGCTTGGCATTTCAACTGTTTTCAGCGGGAATGTTTATTTCCGGTACTGCATTTTTACCATCGTCTTGGGCCATGTATATGGCTTGTACTGCCTGCGCAGCTTGGTGGACTCAAAGATATGAATTGGCAATATTTGCAATAGCTTTAGGATCATTATTAGGTATAGTACATAATAATAATGATGAACAACCCCTTCTTGAAATATAATTGCAACTATATTTTGAAACTGCCACTTGAATGATTATTTGGATGACAAACTTCTCATATAAAGTTTAGATTTAAATGGCAATTTTAGCTTGTATTTTCTTTTTTTAACGAAACCAAAAAGGTGTATAAATAAACTCTCAATATCATTCTATATTAGGTTTAAGCAATCAAACAAATTGTGACTTTAATTATAAACAAAACAAGTAAAACCCTTACCGTCTTAGCCAGTCAATAATTTGTTTCTTGCAACTTTCAAATAGAAATAATGTATAAAAGTATAAAGAATAATACTACATAAGTAAGTATGTGTTTAAATGAAAGAACGGTGTTCAAAATTTATAAATAAAAATACTTATTTTAATATTTTTCTAAATTTTGCACTTCAAATATACATGTATGGCGGGACCTTCCGAATAATAAAATTTCATATAGTGGATGAACGAATGGCACTGAAATCTCGAGCCTTTTCATAAGAAAAAAATATATTTTGTTTAAGATACTGTTACTCATTATATTCTACAATTTTGTAACAATGTAGGTACATTATCTTTTCTTAATTTTTTTTAATGCAAAATTCCCTCCAAAGTTTCGCTGTTTCTAGTTTTTCTTTCTTTTTGTGATCCATTCCACAAATAATATCAATTTTTTAAAATTACTGCTCAAAGTATGGCTTTTGCCAAAATGGCATAACATCTGCATTAAAATCTAGACTTTCAATATTTCTTAATGTTATAAATTCTATGTCAATGGCGTTAACAGCATCCGCAAATGCAGGAAATGAAACCAGAGCAATTGAATTTTTCGGAATTGATATTTTTAGATCAAAAAAAAAAACCAGTGATTTAAAAAGTTGCATAATTTTATCTTGAAAGTGATACAGTTTACAGATATTCCCCAGTTCTTCGATTTTAGTTTTCACTTTTTCTCAACACACGCACAAATTCTCCACATCTGAAAAAAATCCTCAGCAATCCCTGGCAACACTGATTTGTTAAGCTGTTAATTCAAGAAACTAATAAAAGAGGAAAGTAAATTTGTCATAATATAAAATTACAAAATTAAACGAGATAAAATCAAAAAATAAATAATTTTTTAGTTTAACTTTATCACTGCAGTGGAATCCATATAATAATGATAAAAATAATAATATAGGAAACATTGATTTTTATGGAATTTTCCTTATTTTCATTGCAATGGTATTGCTTTTATCCAAGCTATCAGTTTATTTATAAATAACCTATATAAGGTTTGATTGTTCTTTTAATATAATTTAAAGTGACTAACTTTTTATGTTGCACCATGGCAAAATTAAATCTTTATCTCTGATAGAATATGGCACATTTTCGAAAGAGAATGAAATATTAAAATTTGGGCAGCACCATTGAAATTAGAGAGAAAGAACCTTAACACAAATTCTCCTTAAACAATATGTAGAATCCATTAGAATAAGAAAAACGATATTATTTCTATTAAAACAAGGAGATTACTGCCAATTTTCGATATAACGAAACGTTTCCTGGAGGTGACAATATTTCTAAATCATTTTACAGATGGGATATTTTTGTCGAATTAATGTAGCTGCATTAGATCGCGAGAAAAAGAGAGTGAAGAGAGTCATATGAAACACCCTGTATCTTCGTAACTACATGTGGTCCTCTACTTTCGTGCATAATTCGTTTTTTTGAATATGCAGGAAAGTTAAGTTTTCTGGCAAGACTCTACTGCGCAGGATAATTTCATCTTCAGTAATGAATCACTAATTCGTCTGCGCAATATGAACCAGAACAGTTACTGCTAAAACGGCCAAAAGATGACAGTAGTATAAAAAATTACCGATTTCTGTTGGCTTGTACGAAACTACGAGTCGAATGTTCGAAACTCGAGTTTGTGGTGAAAGTTGTTAGTGTACGAAAAATTTTATTTAGGATCAATTCACGGATATTTTTCCGTTTGTAACGTATCCCTATATTGTATACAACTGATGTTACCTCTCCAAGATCCCAACAGAGGCTGAATCACTGAATGTGTTCGGCGTTATAGGATTCGAGAATCTCGGATCCCGTAGACATGACGCGCCATCTATATGTCGGGTCCTGTTGGTTTACTAGTGTATGTACGGTTGCGTCTTTACAAATTTTCCACTCAACGCTAGCGAATATGAAAAGATATGTACATATGTAGGGTATTTTATACATAATATGCACATATAATTAGTATTTCTTATATTCATTTGATTGTTTAAATATAATAAAGAACGACTCTTTTTTTTTTTAATTTATTAAAAAAGCTGCTAATTCAGGTAGCAGTTTCAATATATAGCTTCAATTACCTATCTTTCCAACAAAATTTGCAATGATCAATCATTAAATGAGTTTCATTTAAATGATATTTTAAACTATAATCACTAATTGGTAACCCCTTAAGGATTAAGCCATGAGGCGGTCATACAGTCAGCGACAGGATTGAGTGGACACAGTATTATATTTAATTATTTGTTTTCTAATGTTAGTATCTTTTTGAATAGTATTTATGTTTAACTATTTGATCTGCTAGAATATCATATGATGTTGTATATCATTAAATAACTATGAGTAAAATTTATAGTTTAATTAAAAATCTCTTAGTGTCCACTCAATTCTGTCGGTGACTGTATATGATATGTGTAAATAAAAATTATTTGGTTCTTCCGGGATTCATAAATAAATGTTCAGTATTTATCAGATAATTTATGCTTTAGGTTGGCCGTTTGCCGCTTTACTCGGTTTGCCAATAGCGATAGATATGCTGGTATTAAAGAAAAAGTACAGGATATTTGCTCAATGGTCAGTAATTTCGGCAATAGTAATTCTAGTGCCCATGACGATTATAGATTCTATGCATTTTGGAAAGATCGTGATAGCCCCTTTAAATATAATTAAATACAATATATTTAGTGGAGCAGGACCCAACTTATATGGAACTGAACCGTTCTGGTTTTATCTAGTCAATGGATTCTTAAACTTTAATTTTGTTTGGGTAAGTATTCTGGGTTTTATTATTTAAAAATATAGTTACTTTATAACTGTCAAAACAGAAAATATAATATTAAAAAAAAACACATTTTAAAAATATTTTATTTTTGGAGGTGCTTGCCTTGTTCACCCCAATAGCATTGGTACTGTCATATATATTTGTACCATCGAAGAATAGAAGTACTTTAGTCCTTCCACACTACTTATCTCTATCGCCATTGTTTTTATGGCTACTTGTATTCACACTACAACCGCATAAAGAAGAAAGGTAATTTTTGTTTATAAGTATTTCATAAATTCTCTATTCTAAATTTCTCTATTTTCAGATTTTTATTCCCAATTTATCCTATGATTTGTCTGTGTGGTGGAATAACTCTTGACATCATACAAAAATTATTTTTTCGAGTGTGGAGTTACTTGAAACCATTCCCGTATGGTGTTCACTATTTGGACACCACTTCTTTCATTATGATCGCAACTATGTTTATAACCAGTCTGTTAGGTGAGACTAAACACTTTATTCTTTCATTTCTACATTACACTTTTGTTCTGCTTAAATCTTTTTAGGAATATTAAGAGTGTATGCTTTATATACTAACTATCACGCCCCCTTGGATATATTCATGGAACTTAATCGATATCCCGCCGAAGGACGAATACCTGAAAGCGCATCTATAAATGTTTGTCTTGGGAAAGATTGGTATAGATATCCCAATTCATTTTTCCTTCCCAATCCCAATTGGAACGTTAGGTTTATTAAATCTGAATTCGCTGGAATGTTGCCAGCAGCATACGCTCAAACGGAAAACGGTACAAAACTCGTTCACCCTCACTTTAATGATCAAAACAAGGAAGTACCAAGTCTATATTTCGATATAAAGAAATGCCATTTTCTTGTTGATTTGAACATAGGAAGGGAGACACCTTTAGAACCCATATACGCGAATAAGAGAGACAGTTGGCGGGTTTTAAAGTATTTTAAGTTTTTAAACACGGAAAAATCAAATAGATTTTTTAGAGCATTTTACATTCCTTTTATATCCTATAGATACATACAATATAATAATTTTAGTTTATTGCAGGCTGTAAAATCGGCGAAAAATAAATAAAATGTGTCATAATATTTCATTTGTTTTTTTTTTTTATCATATTGAGGAACTTTTTATTATAACGGAAATTCCTCCTAAGATAGGAACTGCATAAATGTCTAGCAACAGTTTAGTAATCCCAGATGCTAACGTTAGTTATTTTAAAATTCACTATATCAAGTTTAGATCTGCATACAATCCAAAACAATTAAACATTAAGGTAAGTACACTGTTGCCAAATGTTTTTTTGTAAAATATTTAGTTTTATATTTAATTTCCTACGTTTACACAAAAAATGGCACTTTAGAATCTCTGAAAGTAACGAAAAAGTTATTAAAATAGTTGTTGGAATTGTTAGTGCAAAGTTATAAAGATTAAGATATAAAACTATGATTACAGTTTATTAAAAAGCTAAGCCAAAATTATATGCAAACAAATCCAATAGTTGTGGTAAAAATCGTTAGAAATATAACGGCAACATCGCAAATGATAGAAAAGGATACATTTATGAGAGTATGTTAGGTTAATAAGGGACGCGTATTCCCCATAAGAGACTGTAGTTGCGGATTGCCGTGAATTCCATATAAATATTAAAAATTAATATGAATTTTCTTCATTTCACAATATATCAAAATCTAATTTCCTATATTTATGGTACGTGGCAAGTTTATTGATTTATGTTTTAAATAAATTTGGGTATTATTTTAAAAAATGATTATTTGTAAACAAAGTATCGGATTTATATTAAATTATAGGTAGAGGTACCGATTAAACTAACATCGAAGTACCCTTCTTGATACTAAAGAGACACAAAAAAATCCTGAAGTATTATTATTGTACAAAATATACTTGTTTGCTTAACATTAGATTAATATTACTGTAATTTTGTTTTTTAAATTGTTTTAAACCACAAAAATTTCCGCCGAAACAAGCATACCACACACATTTGTGAAAATTACTATGGACCGTGCGTAATAGTGATGCGCAAGAGCCGCGCGTATAGAACGCCATTGTTGGACAAATTGACTATTCCGAAAAAATATTACAATTATAATATACTGTTATCGAGGAGGTGTGAGTGTAATTAATAGAAACCTGAAGTGTTTTAGTGCAATAGTGCGTTAGTGGTAAGTGACTTTATAGTGTGAAAAAAACAAGTGAAAAAATAGTCAATGTCAGCAGGCGTGTCAGATCAGGTAAAATCAACATTTCATTTTTTGACAGTTTACTGTTAAATTATGTGCAAACTACAGCAAATTTTGTGTAGCTTTTAATCTCATAATCTAATTTATCTTATTCCATGTGCCGGTTATGACACAGCGGATGAAAGGACAGGGAAATCAAGGTTTGTGTTGTCACTTGCTTTTAATTGAATAATTCGTTTAAAATGCGTTCACAAGCGCGATAATTCAATCCCATTCCGTTTATTTAATTCCACTGTACGTTAAAACAACTCCGCAACGAAGTAATGCTACAAATCCCGCTTATATTTTGCTTTATTTACTATAGTGTCCAATGGCCCTAAAGAGCAGTTAGGTGCAGGAGAAGGAGCAACAGGCTCTGAAGAATTTGAACCATGGCGATCTCAGCAACAGAATTCTGCGGCCCATACTGCATATGGTGCATCAGTACCAATTTCTACTGCAACAGATCTCTATACACATGCAGGTTTGTCTACAAAACATCACATGGATACCTATCACATTATAGGTCATATTATATAGTTGGAATTATTTCTATATAACAAAGAAATAATCAGTTTTCTAACACGGAAGGGTTCTGCAACATTTGTGTTATAGATCATGACAGTATTAGCAGTTTTTATTGTTATTTTTATCTGTAGTAGGAGTAAAAGTAATGTTATGTAAATATTTTTTGTCGTTGCATTTATTCATGTGAATGCTATATTTAAATATATTATTTTATATAATTATTTTAACATAAATTTCCTTTTTATAATGTTTTGCTCTAATTAAGGAAGTATTTATATATATTATTATATTGCAACATAATAATTCTAATGATTACATATATGAATGTGAAAGTACATTTAAAGTTCAAATGTATAACAAAAACAGGCAATAATTTAGTTGAGACAACACATAGACCCTATATCAAATATACTAATTATATCCAATTTTTCTCTTGTAGGCTATTATGGCAGTGGTGGAACTTATCCTTACCAAGCTTACGGTGTGGGAGATGGGACATGGTCGAATGGAACAGATCCGATGACATTTCTGAGTGGATATCCACACGATTCATATTCAATGGACGGTATGTGGATTTTTATTACGCGATTGTAGTTGCATTCACATAAAAAGCTTGTTTACACGAATTATTGTTTTATCAGTTGTAAATTCATGTTTATATGTGCGAACAGATGTGAATAACACTTTTTATTACATAACTAATTATGTATGAATAATTTTAATAATATCTTTACTCCAATTTACACTTATGAAATAAAAATATGATTAGATCTCATATCATAAATTATATTGTAGCGCTAACTTAATATGAATGTTGATATTAATTGTAAACAAAAGTTTCGGTCTTTTTTGTAAAAAAACTATGAATTTTGGATCGATGCAATTGTTGTTAAACTGTACTAAACTTACTATTTGGGGAATCCCCAATTTTCCATCACCCAAAAACAAGTGAATTGAGATTGACAATGGACATGATAGATTAATAACCAAATCAATTAAAGGATTTACCACTACCATCTGTAATAAAACTTGGAATGATATCTATAATGATTGTTATGCCGTAAATTAAATGTTTATAATTTTTTTAAATATATTTTTAGATTTATTTTAATAGTTATATCCCTCTAAAAAAGATTCCAATGATTGTAAATGATAATTCAGTTAAATTCTTTAAACCTTTATATAAACTTAAAGATATTGTTTAAGCAGTATGAGCTATTTCTATTTATGATAATGAAAATAAAGCACATACACTTATTATAAAAGAATCTAAATCACTACAGCAAAGTAAAGTTTTAAAGTATTTTAAGTTTTTAAACACGGAAAAATCAAATAGATTTTTTAGAGCATTTTACATTCCTTTTATATCCTATAGATACATACAATATAATAATAATAAAAGAATCTAAATCACTACAGCAAAGTAAAAATGATTATATCCTCACAAATTCTGCTAATAAAAGTAAGAGTATACGGTAAATAGTTCATAAAAATTCTTGGAGCTAACTGTAGGGTACCGAATACTGATGACTTGAAACAATTAGTTAATTTTACTAAACATATGGTATTTACACCAATCCTCATTCTTTTTATATATTTTTTTAACATGTACAGATGAAATTTTAAACTTTGTCGACTCGCTAAAGAGTTCCAGATCGTCTGGAGTTGATAATCTTTCTACCTAGTTTTTAAAAGTTTGTGCAAATAGTTGCACGATACTGTTTTGTCACATCATAAATAAATCATATAAAAATGTTTTTCCCAATAATAAATTTGTACCTCTTTATAAAAAAAAAGGTGATTTCTATGACTTAAATAATTACAGAACTGTAAGTATGCAAAATTTTTGAGAAAGTTGCTTTTGACCCATTGTATAAGTTCTTTTCAAAATTCAATTTGATTAATTGTCATCAACATGACTTCATTAGTGGTAGCGACATATAGACCGTCTTTTTTATCTTTTGAGTTTTGTTGCGGCTGCTTTGGAAAATAGGGACATACCACTACGGTCTTATTATGGTTTAACTCTTACTTGAGCTGCATACAACATAGTTGAGATAAACATTAACGGTATGAGTGTTTATGCCAGTAGCATTACTACGTGTCGGGGTGTACCACTAGGCAGTATATTAGGTCTATTACTTTTTGAGATTTAGTTTTATATTTTAGATTATATAATAACATTTTTCTTATGAACTATGTCGATGGTTCCTTATTTGTATTTATCAACTTACTAGAATAATGGTTAACTTGTTCTACTATTAACTATAGTAAAACCATTCAATATTTTTTTAAGAGTAAAGCAGCACTTATATCCAGTTTTTCTTACTCAGTATGTTTATTTGATTTAACTGTGGATAATTGTCTTCAGTGGTGAGGTCATATGGATTTAATTTGTAAGAAAATAAATGTATTAAGATTATTTTAACTGAATATAAATAATATTTATGTCTTTAAAAGAGCCGTACACATCCTATTACTAAGTCATGACCCTTACATCCTAAAAGAGTTTCTAGATACACGATTCTTAATGCTATAATCGTAACATATTGTTTCTTGATATTTGTCTTTGTTTGTTGTCATTCTATGTTATTATTAATCTAGAGAATGGTTGTTTTAAATCAATATTATTGATTAGGGATGTTTGGACCATCTACAACCTTTTCTACTGCTACGCCATTTGGTCAGCCGTCGTCTTTCAATTATTTTCCGAGCAATGGAGATTACAGCACCTGGAGCAGCCAGAGAAAGTACGACGATTATTACAGGGAGGCGCAAAATATGTACACGCCCGCGATGCCCGATTCGACAATAAAAATTGTCGAACAAGCCATGCAGAATTTAGGTATGCCTCTTCATTTCGCTTTGGCTGTTGTTCACGATTGACGTGGGGGTAAAGAATACACAATATTGTAACATTGGTCGTAAAAGTTGGTTAGATAATGCTTAATATATCTGTTTCAATATTGTAATTCTTATAAGTTTCTCAACATAGGAAATTCCAATGATTTAATTATATTTCGACAATGTTACGTTTTAGTTACGTTCGGTGAAATTGGCATTCAGAATTTTATGTTTTATTTCATTTTTACAGCATTTGTATTAATTCCTGTATAGTTATTTTCTGTTTCTAGAATTTCAGTTAGCCTAAAAATATGACTGAACTAAAAAATTATTTTAACGGAAAACAAGATATTGTTTTCTAAAATATTTGAAAAGGTAATGTTTACACGTTTATATAACGATTTTTAAAAAATTTCATTTATTGCCAAATGTCAGTTTGGCTATTTAAAAGCAAAGTTTCGTCATACAAAATATTTTTGATCATTTAGACAACAAATTCAAAAGTAGATTTCTTAATGTTTGATCTGTCTAAAGGTACGGTTTCGGTAATGCGTCTGGCAAATAATTGGAATAATTGGAAAATAAAGATTATCAGAGCAAGGAGACTGATTGAAAAACGATATTTTTAATTGTTGGACAAAGTGGTAAATATATAAGGTTATTCACGCTATACAACACGGAATGTTATGCCCAAAATATGTGATGTTGATAAAGTTTCACTTTTGGGAGTTTATTATCGCTATTTTTTAAAATTATTTTTATATTACACATGCTATTCCAAAAGCCCTAAACGTATCAAAGTTGTGTTTTTTTTTTTAATTGAACATACCGTATATTATTGCATTTTTAGATTCTCTGATCAAAATAAGTGTCTGTTTTAATAAGGTTTATAATACCTAAACCTAAATAATTTGAATTTTGTGAAAATCTAACATAATTTTCATGTGTCAAATACTTAAGAAGTATTAAGTTATGTTAGCGAAATATACAGTGAAGTGTAACAATAGACCATATTTTATAACCCAATTATTTTGATCAGAGAATGCAAAAATTTAATAAAGAACACGATGTTCCATTAAGAAAAGCACACAGCTTTGATAGTTTAGGGCTTTTGGAACCCCCTATGTAATATGAAAATAATTTAAAAAAAAAACCATAATGCACCCCAATGTATCCCAAAAGTGAAACTTTGTGAATATCACATATTTTAGTCACAATATTCCGTGCCGTATAACGTGAATAGCTAATACAAACTCATATTTAAATTAAAATTTATTATATAAATGATATTTAGCTATGTATTACACAAGAACCTTATAATAATAATAGTTTATAATTTGGTTTTGTTTGTTATTTTTGCCAATTAACAGCTCCTTCATTATTAAACGACAACGTTGCATTGTGAATGGTTATTAATTAAAATACTATAGAAAAACCCTCAGAATTTAAACATTTCCGCAACTTCCTTTCTTTTGCTCAATACTATAGCTTGCAATTCTTCATCATCTTCTTCTACCTTTTCCAAAAGTAAAAGTAACAAATTTTTATTATTCATCGTTTGTGAGAGACGTCAGAGACTAGATGCATCTGTGACAGATGTCACTCCGCCAAACGCTAAACGCTTTATGGAAACCAAACTGGCCGCGCGGCTGACTGCCGGCTAGAGACGCGCTTCTCAAACGCCAGACGCGCTACAGGAACCATACCTTAAGGCATTTGACGCAATGAATCATTTATTCTTAGTAATAAAGCTAGAACAGTATGGAATAAGAGAGCCGTGTCTGGGACGGATTATATCATATTTGAAAGATCGTTCGGAACGCGTTGTCATAGTTCAAGACCACAAAAGAGTTTTTTCTGGGAAAAAATAACTAATATAGAGGTTCTACAAGGGTCAGTATTGGGCCCATTGCTTTTTCTGTTATCTGTGAACGATCTTTACGTAAATTTTAGTTCGGGGCAGTTGTGTCAATTTACCGATGGCACCTCGACAGTTTTTCCAGCAGTGGGGTTGTCGGAACTGTCTAGGAAATTGACGCAGAATAACTGTCAAACCATAATTATAGCTAAAACGAGTTTCATCAATTTTGACAGTCACAGGCGAAACAATTCCTCAGTACTGGTTCGTCTAAAGTCAGTTGGTGTAATGTTATAAAACCTTCATAGGTCACGTTATCCTGGCTCCACTATATTTCATACTGTGCTAATAAAATATTACATTTTTTTGCTGTTTTAAAGTCGAGATTTTCTTTTCCATATCCATTACTGGGGCAATTACGCTAGTACGTTTTTTGATCAGTATTTTCAATAATCAAGGGAATAACACAGTAGGTAAACAACTTTAGCGGTTTCGATTTTGCAGCGCTAATTGTAGTTTTGACTTGATAAGAATGTTGTATAAAGTATGTATACTTTAATTGCGATCTATATTACCTTTTATGAGAATGTTACGATCACATCAATATTGTATTCTTTTCGTTTGGGTACGTCGTGAATAAGCCCTTATAGTTTTTCTTTACTTCTCTAAAGTTCGGTACGATTTTTTAGTAGTTTATCGTAATAATTTTGCGATTTTTTTTATCTCATTTCATCAGATTTGAAAACACCGTCTGGTGATTCTAAAGATTCCTTAGGTCAACAGAAAAAGACGACATGGGCGAGCATCGCCAGTCAGCCGGCGAAACCGCAATTGACGGTTCAGAATCAGGGCTTGAAAAAGAAGGGCCCCGGCATGCCGCCGGGTCCCATCGTTCCCGGCAAACATAACATGGACATCGGGACGTGGGACACGAAAAATACTCCTCCGCAGCTACCGATCGTCAACAATACGGTTCCTAAGACTATAACGCCGAGTCTGCCAGTACGCCAGGCGTGGAATGGCCCGCCGACCAACAGGGCACCCCCAACCGCACCTAGACCGGGTCCACAACATCCGCAACACCCGATGCAGTCGTATCAACCGCCAGCGATGATGCCACCACACTTGCCGGCGGTTAATATGCCTACGGGCGCTCAGGTCCAGAGTATGATGCCTGGGGGTCCCGTGCCGGTAATAATGGCGCCGACAGCCGCTCCTACTCCGTCGCATCCAGTATTAGACGAATTGCGCGGTAAAAACAATTACAACCCGACCGAGTTCGACCTGACTGCCCCGAACGCACGTTTCTTCGTCATCAAGTCGTATTCAGAGGACGACATACACAGGAGCATCAAATACGAGATCTGGTGTAGTACCGAGCATGGCAATAAACGGTTGGACACGGCCTATCGTGAACGCGAGAACAATGGTGCAGTTTATCTATTCTTTTCTGTGAACGGTTCTGGTCATTTTTGCGGTATGGCGCAGATGGTCACGCCAGTGGACTACAACTCGAATAGCCCGGTTTGGTCGCAGGACAAGTGGAAGGGACAGTTTAAAGTGCGCTGGATATACGTGAAAGACGTTCCGAACGTTCAATTGCGTCACATCCGGCTGGAGAACAACGAGAACAAACCGGTTACGAACTCTAGGGACACCCAGGAAGTGCCGCACCCCAAGGGACTGCAAGTGTTGAGGATCATGCATTCGTACAGGCATTCGACGTCGATATTCGACGATTTCGTCCACTACGAGAAGAGACAGGAGGAGGAGGATAATCGTAAGCAACCGGAGGTGATGAAGAGCAACCACGAGGGCGGTGGTCACGGTGGCCGGGAGCACAGAGAACGCGGCGACCACAGGGGTCGCAGCAATCACGATCGCGATAACGAAAAGGACGGACACAGGCAAGGGCATCGAACTAATGATCATCACGGCGGACATCATAAGGTAATTACTTGTATTGTGAGGGAATTTTAACTCAAATACATTTTAAATGATTGTCATAAGAAAGAAATTCTGTCAATATTTACATCCTTTGTTTACCATGACGTTAGATGTACCAATTCATTAGCATATATATCATACACTTCAATAAGGGACTTGTATAATCATATAAAATGTAGATATATTTTTATTCTTATTCGGTGCAGTACTTAACTAATAAATAAACTAATTAATAGTATATTCTTCAACGAGCCTATAATGAGGCATAATATCTGAGCACGAACAAAGGAGTCAGTGGGCCAAAGCGCTGGACAGATATCAAGGTGAACGACTGTGGTAGAAATCTTGCAGTAGCGTGCCGTGTACAACAATCCTCGGTGGACAAACCACTCTGATGCATTCTATGCTGGCCAGCGCTGGCCTTGCCCTACCTCCTTTCGCCACTGGAGAACTAACTATCTTATCCGTGCTTTGCTTATTATTCACTAGGGTGAAAATTCCAACACGAGCCGTTAGGCTAGTGTTGGAATCATCCTAGTGAATAATAAGCCTGATTATACATATTTTTTTTCCGCGCCTATTAAGAAAAACTTAATATATACGAATTATACAAATATAATTTGAAACGTCAAAACTTATTTGGCGGTTGCTGTGCATCGCAGATTCTATTGCGTGTAATGGTTGGTATACTGTGCGATCAACTCGAGACGCCTTCAGCTGATCGAAAAATTTAGGTCGGGAACACTGAGAAATTGGCAACATACACGACTCCTTCCTTTATACACTACTGTCATTTTGACGTTATAGGTTATGTTGGAATATTTTCAATATATTATTACAAGCATATAAATCATCAAATTAAGCTATAACTTTTATTGTTGTGCAGAATATTGCACCTAATAAATCATAAAATCTAAACAAAACAGATAATGTACTGAGGATTTAACAACAGAGAACACGTTAGCATAGAGTGAACAATTTCAATATTTACAACCGCTGTTCAATATGTCCACTATCCTGTTTTAAGCATAAATTAACTCTTCGTTTCATGCTGTTAAAAACATTTTGTAAATTGTCCGGGGGAAATATTGTTTACTTCTTGTGGAATAGAATTTTCTACGGTATGTCAAACATTTGCAAACACCTTATTTTTCAAGTGGCCAGTCTACTAATAAGTCGACCTCCATAAAATTAAAAAAAAAGTAGTTCAAATTAGCTTGTGCTCTGTGAGGAATTGCACCGTCTTGTTGAAATATTGCAGTTCTTGATTAATAAGATTTGCTCTCAGTATCTTACAGCATTAATAGTATCATAAAAGAATACTGGCCTTACAATACGCGGGCGTGACATAACTATCCAAATATCGCCCTTAATTGGATGTAGTGCTGTTTCTCCATAAACATGAGGGTTTTCGGCTGACCATATACAATATATTTGACTATTCACATAGGCCGATAAATTAAACCAAGCTTCATCGGAAAAGAAGCTTATATTTAATATGTCATCATTATTTAATGTATTATTAAACCACTGACTCTTTGCTCAAAGTTCCGTGGATAAAGGTGTTGAAGTACGGATACCTTATTTGGATGTGAATGTAGCACTTTTTTAAAACTTAGAACTTCTATATGAAACATTGTGTAATATTGAGATATACATAATATGCCGCGTCGGCGTGCTGCAATATATGTACATTTGTAAATGAATTTAATTACTAGCAGAATTAAAATCCATACCAGTTTGGACAGATAATCTCCTTACAGAACTATTAGGATGAATTTCCATTGTATTTCAACAAGCACATTTTCTATAGCGATTCTTGAGTTCACATTCACGTTTGCGTTTCACAACATTGCCAGTTTCCATAAAGCTTTGAACTAGCCTATTCCGCTGTCTCCGAAATACATCATAGGGGATATCCTCATCAGGATATTTGAGATTGAACTGCTAAACTTCAACAGCACTTCGAAAGTGGGAAACCACAATATATAGTATATCATGTTCAACAGTGAACGTTTTTCTTACTTCAAACACATTTGCGAGAGATATGAGATTAAGTTTTTTAATTGTAATTAAAATAAAATTCTTGATGTAGTATACCCTTACGTACTTACCGGCGTACAACAAAAATTAGAGCTGGAGCTATATTAAAAAATACAATTTCAGAATTATTGAAGAATTAAAATGTATATGACAAAAAATGCAGAAATAACACAAACGGCGGTATGTAAACAATAACGAGGAAGCGACAGGGTAGCCAGTAATAGAATAGTAAAATGCCCTAGCCCGCTGTAAAATTTTGTCACTAAAGAGCGTCTGGAGTTGATCACGTTGTACCTATGGCAAACTTTGTAAACTTTACTTGTGCGTAACTTTAATACATAGAATTTTTTTGTCTTTAAACCACTATTAGGACTTCCTATATCTATCTCAACTAGTTTTTAAGCTATTTTCGTTTTATATGTGACCTAAGTATATTAAATGTATTATTTTAAATGAAACACTCAGTATATACAGCCTGTTAAAAAAAGGTTGTCGGATATTTTACCCAATTATAGTACTGGTGGAAATAAACAAAAAAGTCTTAGCCAACATGGGTCCGCAATTCAACTGTTTTTGACATATAGTCGATTGCATATTGTTTTAGTAGGATAAAAATTTTCAAAGAAATTCTAATCGCAATGTAAATTAAACAAATTTTTATTTAAAGTAAAACTAAAGAAATTGTTCTACATGTCCACCGTTCATTTCTAAGCACGCTTCACACCTTCTTATGAAAGATCGACGCTATCTTTCGAAAATTCCTGGAGTCCTCCGAATTTCCTCGATTGCATATTTTAAAATAAAAAAAAAAACATTTTTCGGTTTTGAGAATAGTTCCCTTTGTCAAACAACTGATTGTGACTTAAAATTAGTTCTGTCAGACATCTGTCATCAGATTATTTATCATTTGCGTCAATTTTTTTTTTGTTCTCAAATTATGCATAAGTACACAAATGTAGAAATGGCCGATATGCATTTTATGTACGGTCGTGCGAATGGTAATGCCACTGAAGCACGGCGTATGTATGCCGAAGAATTTCCAAATCGGTTGTTACCGAGTGATAAGATTTTCTCAAGACTTCATATCCGGCTGTCCGAAACTGGTTCATTTAAAATTAATGGTGGTTCTGGTAGACCTAGATCAGTTTCTTCTCCCGCAGTAGAATTAGATATTTTGAGACGGGTAGAAGACAACCCAAATATTAGCACGCGAAGACTTGCCGCAGAACTGAACGTCAGTCATCCTCTCATTTAGAAAATTCTGCGGGAACACCAGCTCTATCCCTACCACATTCAACGCGTGCAAGTTCTTGCTCCTCTCGATTATGATGCACGTAGGGTTTTTTGTCATTGGGTTTTACGAAAGCTGGCAGAAACTCCTAATTTTGCGACTCAGATTTTATTTAGTGACGGGGCTGGGTTTACAAGAGACGGAATATTCAATTTTCATAACAATCACGTCTGGGCAGATGAAAATCCCCATGCTGTTGTTGAACTGCATCACCAAAACCGTTTTTCGCTAAATGTTTGGCTTGCTATTTTTTGGAGACTGTTTAATTGGTCCAGTATTTCTCCCTAATCGTTTAACGGGACAAGTATACTTGGATTTTTTAAGAAATGAATTACCCGTTTTGTTGGAAGACGTGCCACTTTTTAACAGATTAAATATGTGGTTTATGCACGATGGAGCTCCTGCGCATTTTTCCATCGTAGTTAGAAATTTCTTAAATCAAGATTACAACGAGAGATGGATAGGACGGGGTGGACCAACTGCATGGCCTCCTAGGTCCCCTGACCTGACACCTCTAGACTTCTATGTTTGGGGGCATCTAAAACAATTAGTGTACGCACGATCTGTAAACAATTTGGAAGAACTCAGGCAACGAATCGTAAATTGTTGCGAGGAAATTCGGAGGACTCCAGGAATTTTCGAAAGATAGCGTCGATCTTTCATAAGAAGGTATGAAGCGTGCTTAGAAATGAACGGTGGACATGTAGAACAATTTCTTTAGTTTTACTTTAAATAAACATTTGTTTAATTTACATTGCGATTAGAATTTCTTTGAAAATTTTTATCCTACTAAAACAATATGCAATCGACTATATGTCAAAAACAGTTGAATTGCGGCCCCATGTTGACTAAGACTTTTTTGTTTATTTCCACCAGTACTACAATTGGGTAAAATATCCGACAACCTTTTTTTAACACACTGTATATTAATGAATAGAAAATTCTATTGTTCGAAACAGCTTTATTTTTTGACAATATCCTTGAGGATCATAGGATATAGGAGGATAGAAAAAATAGTTATTTAGAGTGCGGTAGGTGTCATTTACAGCGGGACAACTCATCACAAATTGAGTCTCTATGTGAGACAGTAGAGTGTCAAATTTGTATTTTAAATATTTTTTCGCGTGTCGACTTGTCTTTCGTTTATAAAGAAATCCCTCCCCCATATCCATTTTTTCAGCCAAATTTTGTACTTACTGGAAATTTTGTTCTAGATATTTACTTTGAAGCCTTTGTAAAATACTGGGTAATCTAGGGATTAATTTGTTGACTGAGAATACTTTAATTTGATTGATACAAAGGTAGGATTTTATTTTACATAGAAAAAGTACAGATAAAATCCATTATTAAATACAAAATTAAACGTTTTGCTTTTGAAAATTATTTGTCTTTTCATTACTCGAGATAGGTAATAGTGAATATAAGGCCTTTATTGCATTGGCGTTTAATGACCACCTTGCCTCAGAAAAACTTTTACCTGATAATTTTAGGCATATAGAATAAAAAATTAAATAATCTTTGCACAGTACCTAAAAGAAATAATCATTTCTGGAGTTGCAGATACAATGTGGTTCTTCAGCTCTTTAGCGATAGATAACATACACAATAATTTATGACAGTTAAATATGCGTATGTATTATTAATAAAGAAATGGAGTTACTCGACTACTGCGACAAATGCCATTTTACGAACAAAACAGCCAGTCTTGAATCGCCAATATGATATGATTACAGGGCATACAGGTTGTTCTATATTAAGTGCGCACCATTGCTAACTTCGTTATTATTGGAGCTACGAAGTCTGTTAAATGCGCATATTTCTGGGATTTTATGTGACGATTGTAGGGGGGAAAACAGAAAAACTATTGAGCATCGCGTTTTTAAGATATTCACTAAAACTATCTTTTATTGCACTGCAGTTTGATTGAAAATTTAATTGTGAGCAAAAAAGTTTTTAATACAACACTACGAAAAAACAAAGAAGTTATTATGACATTGCAGTAACTACTTAATTACTCTTCTATAAACGCTGCGAGTTGCCCTTACAATAATTTCAGGATAAATATTTCTGATGATGTTAATAATGGAATTTTGTAGTTGATTTAGCGTTTCATATCGTGTCTTCTAGACCTCATTTTTCACTTGTCCCTATAAAAAGAAGTCCAGCGGTGTCATGCCTGCTGACCGTGGAAGCCATGTAACAAACGGACCAGGTTTGTACCTATCCAGCGATTTCCAAATAATCTGTCCAGTAATTGCTGTGCACCATGATAATTATGGGCTGGCACACCATCTTGTTGGAAATGGATCAACAAGTTTAAATCAGCCAGGAAGTTTTCGAATATTTCCGATAAGAAATCAACATAACGCTGTTCTGTGATGTCCCAGGATAAAAAAAAAACGGGCCTAAAATTTTAGATCCGATAATACCACACCAAACGTTTACACTAAAACGAGTTTGTGGATTTTGAGGATGAAAGGATTTGTATTACTCAACTAATGTGTTTTCGTGTTGAACATACCACTATTGGAGAAATTACACTCATCAGTAGAGCAGACCGCTTTCCGTGCGTGCCATGTGCGCCGATGTGCGGATGACTGTTTTGCATATTAGTTTAATAGCAGAAAACCAAACGTATATTTAATTATTTCTGATAGAATAAATGTCTTTACTTCTATACTTATATCGGTAACAAACTCATGTTGCGTCCCTATTCTATCGCATATTCTAGTATATTACAAATTACACTCCCATACCGGCGCACATGGCGCGCACGGAAACTGGTCAGCTCATTCATCAGTCTACAAAAGACATCTAAAAAAAGTCGGGATTTTCGTAACACGCATTATTAAACCAATGTGAGAATTCCAATCATCTTTCGAAGTCACCAGAGTGTGAGTTTTGCACTGGTTGATATTTGTAAGGAACAAATTTATGTTGCTTTAAAACTATGTGGATATTACTTAGGAAAAAAAAACCCGTATCTCTATAAATGTCGAATATAATTTCACATTTCAGTTAGTGCTGCGGAAATTTCAGATATTAAAAACCGGTTAAACGATTTTCAGTGAAAATTGGGTTCTAACATCGATTTTTTTAAAACCGGTTTTTGAAGTCGGTTTTGAAATGGATTTCTAAAATCTGTTTAGAAACTGTAACAATGTTTGCATCGAGACATATGCAGCGATATTCAATATTCATATATCTGTTCTGCAATTTTGAAAGAGTTAAACCTCTCAATGTTGTAAATTACGCCATTTTCAGAGATAATCGTGAATAACGTCTGTATTTCTGAGGTAGGTATGTATTGTATACATATTTGAAATAGGAATGTATATTGTTAATACGGAATAAATGCCTATTTTGACACAGATCATATGCTGTTAATATTATTCTTTTAATAAATAAAAATTGAATAAAGTATGTCTACGATATATTCCAAAATCAACACCATCTATGGTTTTTCAAAATTATATTTATGAATGAAATAATGTACATATAATTTTATTCTTTGTTACCGTTCCAAATACATTTTAAATACTGATTTTAGAAACCAGTTACGGTTTTTGTTATGAAAGCGATTAATCGTCACATCCAAAACCGGTTTCGATTCGCATCGCTAATTTCCGTTTCTTCAGCTAATATAAATTGCATTCTTTGTCTTTTTTTCTTGAAAATTCTATCTATCTAAATTTTCTATAAAGCTGCAGAAAATATCGACGGTTCGGAATGTTGCGTTCAGGATAAGTTTCACTGTAATATTCATGATCTCCACTTTCATTTTTTTTTTCTACATATTATGTATACCCTTCTTACATATCACATTTTCCTAAACAAGTAAACACCAAAGAGTAGTTCTTAGCTTAATTCAACTTAAAAGTGGTAAAAAGAGTACACTTAATGTCAAAACCTCTTTTTGCTAGTATATATAGGTGTTAAATAAACAAACCGAATTGTTATTTCATAGCTAGTTTGCTTTGTTTTTACTTAAACTAAGGTGAGTTAATATAAAATGTTTTCTTCTTTATTTTTTATTTTCTCCTAGTGTTGTATTAAAACTTTTTTGTTAACAATTAAATTTACAATCAAACTGTAATGAAATATGCAGGGTGTTCATTTAAAAAAAGATAGGTTTAGTGAATATTTTGGAAACGCAATGCTCAATTGTTTTTCTGTTTTCAACACTACAATCGCTACATAAAATCCCAGAAATATGCCCGTTTAACCGACTTCGTAGCTTCAATAATAGTGAAGTCAGCGATGATGCGAACTTAGAACAACCTCTATATTTGTGTAGTAGTCTTTAGTCCGTAAAGTTAACCTTGACGAGCATGGATATTACAGCTGCGACGGTATTTTATCATATCTTCTGAGTCTTTCTGGTATCTTGCGTGATTATTGTCGGAAACACATTTTTCATGAAATTTCTTGCTTTGAAGATATTATCGCTTCTATGCTGTTGTATATAAAAAAATAAGAATTGTTTATATATGTATTCTAGATTGATAGCATAGCCTTGTTTTGTTACAGGAAAGAAACGACAATAACAGAGGGCGCGGCGGTCGCGGAGGACGAAATTAAAACAACAACAAACAAAAGAATAATAAACATCCATTGCATCTCTTTTAAAGTGTGCACATATTCATTGTAAATTGCTACTTTTACCGTAGCACATCTGTTATAGCTTATTATTCATCACTCATAGACTTCTGAATTAGTTATTTCGTACTCTCTGGGTTGCATGTCTGATAGTTTAGCGAAACAAGAGGAAAAAGAGAACACCCGATTTAATTTTTATATATACCTACCCTATACACATATATAAAGTTGGAAATAATTTTACTGAAATTCCTAATACTTTGCTTGAATTTCCTATCGCTTGTTGATCAATTGAGTGATTACCAGATATATATACTTCTGTTTTTTTTTTTTTGTTTTCTATTATTATGACTATTATAATGATTATTATTATTACTATTAATTATTGCATTGTGCTCTCGATGTCTAAGCCTAAAAAAATTGGTGATGATTAATTTGAATGAAAAAATGTAACAAAAAAAAAGAAAAAATAGGAACTATTAGGTGTCTTCAGATGCTACAGTCTCTTTTTGGGTCTATGTGGTGTTATATAAAAAAGCTACTCTTACAAAAGAAATATTTTCATTGAGACCGGATTATAAATATAAAAGAAGAAAAATTATTGAATTAAAAAAATATTACCGTTTATTAATATTATGTGGGAATAATAAATAAAACAAAAGATGATTTTAAAACTTTATAAATAATAATTAAAAAAAAATAATAATAAAAATCTGGTATATGGATCACATAGTAATTATAGTTGTAATATAGCGGCCCACTCTTCGGATCGGGCTTGACACAATCAAAACACAAAAAAAAAATGCTTGTGCAGTGTTACTTTATTTTAAACAATTTTTACATACAAGTGAACTCTTAAAATTGTATTGTATAAAATGTAACGAATCGAAAACGAAGAATAAGAAGATGCGAGGCGACAAAAATAGAATGAACAATAATTGAAATCAAAATAGTTGAAGTTTAAAAACAAAGTGTTAATTTTCCTGGACAATTTTAATAATAAATAAATAAAGTAAATAAATAACCTATCAGTGGGAACTGAGTGTTTTATAGACAGGCAACGAAAACGTCAGTGGATTTCGGTGTAACGGCGACATTTAAAATGAAGGAACCAAGATGCTGTGCGATTGTGTTAACCACTTCAACTTCTAAGAACTAAAGAACTTACAACAAATTGGCAGACTGTTTAGTTAAAGGATAATGAACACTACTTGCTTGTTTATATGATGATAATAATATATATGTTACAGTTTTACAAATGTTTTCCAATTTTGTAATTTTCGACAAGAGGACGAAGAACTGCAGTCTATTTAGTGGAAACAAAAATTGAAAGAAATGTTTGTTGAAATGATTGATATAGTTTAATTATAGGCTACCAACCAATAATGCTATGTTCAAGTTAAATAGTTTTTGGTATAAATACCTGTAACTGAAAAATATATTTTTTTTTTCCGTTTTTATTGTTGCAATGAATTCTAAAACGATATACCTAATTATGATTTATTTTCTTCATTGATTGATATCGGCGATATTTTATAATTTATTTGTAAAAAATAAAGTTAATAAATGTATTCCAAAAGATGAAAGAATATTTTGTTTTAATTCCAAATGCAGTATTTGTAATATTATTGTTTAGAATTTTAATGTTTTATAACAAAAAATGTTTATGTACCTATTGATTACCTTCTTTGTATATCTTTTTTTTTTTTTAGAATTGCCCATTTTATAATTTTTTTGCATTAATTGTAGTTTGCGTTTTATTTTATAAAGGAAAATTGAAAATGTACATATTTTGTTGAAATTCAGAACAACACAATATTGATTTGATTGAAATGAAAATAAACTATATTTAAAAAATTTAATTAAATTAAAACAGTGTTAAAACATTTTTTTTAAAGAAACTTACTGTTATTCAGAATTTGAATTTGTAATTAATATTGTATAATTATTATACGAAGTTTTGTACAGTCGTGATGAATTATCTCAGCTTTCTGTAATATAAATGTATAAAGCTTGTAAAAAACATTTCGAAACAAAAATTACAGTATCGCATTTTGTACATGGAAAGTAGGTAATAAATGAAAATGTTTATGTAATTATCGTAACGCATATATCTACTTGTGACGCTAGTTTTGAACATAGCATCATATAATGGGGTATGCCGTCTGTTTTAAATACTGTGCCTAATGAGTTAGACTGACGAAGCACTTGTACGAAGTGTAGTGTGATGATTGTAATTGAATGTTGCAGATCCGAACAGTGGGCGTTCTGTTGAAGCTACTACATACATCAATAAATCATTAATTAGATTAAATAATATTTTAATCAAACTCTATTGTTTTGCTTTTTTTTTCTATTATAGTCCCTAAGATGCGTATACAATGTACAGATGGACGTGAATTATTCATTCAGTTGTTTTCCCTAAAGTTTATTTGTACAATGTATACCTTAACGAAAGTCTTGTGTGAAGTGTGAATGCTTATGCTTGTTTGAATGAAATGGTTTTTGTGGTTGCATATTTGTACCTGGAATAATATTGAGAATTTAACAAAAAATATAGAGAAAATATTTTAAAGTAAAATAAGGATTATCAATATATTGCGTGTTCCAAATAAGACAAAGTAAGTATTCATTTAACTACCTTCGAAACTACTAAAGAAAAGTATTTTTGTTTTGCATAAAATAGTAATTTAAGGAATTTAATTTACACAAAGAGCATGAGAAAATTACGGGGTGATTGATATATGAAAAAGGAAACATTAAATAACAAATAATAAAATACGTTATACTATTTTAAAAACCGAAAATAAACCTAAATATGTTTACAAGTTAAATGAGAACAATAGAACACTAAAAATGTTAAAATAATGTGGACTACTGACTCCAGGCTTTTAATAATTCTGTATATAATGAAATTTTATATGATAAATCCAGTTTATTAATTTAAATCGCGCAGCAAAATGTATTTATAAGCATACAACCGCAGTAGCGCTTTGAGAGACATCTACAGTCGAATAACATAAATACAGTGAAGTTTAAAACCGTTCATTCATAACCTATAAAAAGAAAATATCGACGAGTGCACATTTGACGTTTGTTTGATTTCTCATTCTTAATTTGTAAATTATATCATGGCGTTCAATTTTTCCGCCTTATCATATATAATTGCGTTAATTGTAGACGCCTTCTTAATATTCTTTTCGCTATTCCACGTAATAGCTTTCGACGAACTAAAAACTGATTATAAAAATCCAATAGATCAATGTAACAGTCTAAACCCTGTGAGTAAAGGGCGAGTATTTCTTTTTCTCTTTTATCTAATCGATTTTCGTTTTAGTTGGTCTTACCTGAATACATATTGCACCTGTTTTTCAATCTATTATTTGCCGCAGCAGGAGAATGGTTTGCATTGTTTATAAATGTCCCACTAGTAGCCTATCACATAAATAGGTACCGAACGAGACCAGTAATGTCAGGTCCTGGCTTATATGACCCGACAAGTATCATGAATGCGGATGTTTTAACAAGATGTCAACGTGAGGGTTGGATTAAGCTAGCCTTTTATTTGTTGTCTTTCTTCTATTACTTGTATGGGTATGTAATAGCATTGGAAAGAGCTCACGAACATGTAACGTGATAATATTATAAACTGATGTGTAGATATTAAATGAAGCAGTCGCACTAATTTTAGTGTTTCATATTTTATTTTAATGTCTTGTTAATATTATTATTATGACTTTCCTAATTATTGGATATTGCTACTTTTTAATTAAATTCTCTTTTCATTTTGTACATAGCCCTTTTTTCATCACTATGTATAAAATAAGAACCGAAATCCGTTACTAAATTTTCGTCTGTCTGTTGCAGAATGATATATAGTCTAATATCGTCGTGAAGGAGATAAGAAATAGAAGTATGGGACAACAGGTGTTAAGTTTTGTATGAAATGGACAAGGATTTCGGTTCTTATTATGCTATTTAATACATGTATTAAGGTAATAGCTCATAATAAGGTAACTGAAATCTTTTGATACGTATTTATTAGTTTCATTTTATTTTTTTTTTTACATTAAATGTATAATCATGTCTGTTATAGCCATTTGTAAGTAAACATCATGCCACATTTGCATTTTATTTATAATTTCGATGTAATTCCAAAGTGCCACTCGATTAGGAAGTTTGTTATATTATATTTAATTGCATTCATGTTTTTGTTCAATTCTTTTATTTTTGAGAAAATAAATATTTGCAATATTTCCAGTGATATGACTTTTTTAATTTTCACTTCCTATTTGTTGAAATTTCTGTGTGTATGTAGGTGAGCATTTTTGTCTCAATCTGAGATTCTTTGAGATAATTCAAATTTTCGGCAATAGTTTTTAGTAACTTAACATGATACATCTCTTTCCTTTTTAGGTAATTTCATGCTTCAAAGTTTACGAGATTAAAAATGATTACCGAAAATTTGAATAAATCTATTCCTGAATTTATTTTGGTCTGTTTGATTTGTAATATACCGTGTTATGTAACGAAACGCAAATGCACATGTGCAGTAATGTTTTGCTTGTCTGTTTAATTTGAATCCCAGAACTTCCTTTAAAAATTCCATTTCAAGTATCCCGTAATCGTCAGTTGCCATCAAAATTAAAATTTAAAAAAAAAAAGATCGCAAAAATGAAAGCAACGTAAACTATTGTTATTTAAAAAAAAATGTAAACAAAAATAAGATTTTCCACTAGAGCAAAATTCCAAAAAATATTTACCCCACGAGTTGACAACACTGTCCAATAATCTGCTGTAGAAGTCCTGCGATTTTTGGCGGACTTGTTAACTAAAGTTTAAAGCGATCTGTAATGTGCGCGACACCTATCGCTGTCTATAGTCACTACGAACAAAACACCTGAGCATCAAAGGAATCGCAATCGCGGAGAGCACAGCAAAATTGAACATGTAGTGGTTACATGTTACGGGAGGGGAAAAAGTTGTAAATAGCCTTGAGTTAATGAATTGTTTTTCTGTTAATGTTTGTAAAACAACTTTGCGATAGTGCCGATTGCAAGTGTATATTATGTGTTAATAATTTCGGTTCGTAATTTCGTATTAGTGCCCGCAGTATTCTATTTATATTGTAATGATGTCCACAAACGTAAACAGCACGACCATGAATATTATTGTCAACATCAGCTGAGAAAAATGTCAGAAAGCTCTAAACGAGAAAACAACAGGATAGTCGAAATAAGCAGTATGTCACACTAATCCTTTTATACGTGCCTCGTAGAAAATCCTTTGTTTATGGAATTGTCTATTAGTAAACACGCAAAAATCTTTCCCTTCATTGTTTATTCACACGTTTTTAAATAACCAATATATGACACACGAGATTATCGTTCCGTGATTATCGCAAGTAATAAAAGCATGTGTGTGATCGACGAAAAATTGTGCACTGACCCACATTCCCAGAAGTATGAATTAAATTTGCAGTGATTTGATAGGATTATCAGTAGACAAAACAATTTTCTTCAAATACAGTGATTAGATGACTTTTATTTTTAGGTAACCAACTTGTCTTCTATGTTAGTTACACGTTGTAAATATAATTTATTAAAATGTTGTACGTGTTCCATGTTGACACTGGAACAATGATGACTTGTGATATGAATCTTGCGTTGGAAAGGTAAGTATCCAGTATAAGCTTTGAATTTTCGTAAAATGTAATTAATGTCCCTGTTGGTGCAGTGTACATCATCTGAAAGAGTATATTGAGAGTACTTGCGATATACCATGTGATAAACAGGTGTTGCTAGTCAGTGGTGGAGAATCATTAGATCCGGAGTCGCGGGTTTGTGCTTATTCTGCTGGAACAGATACAAATCCGATATTCCTGTTTAGCAAGTCTATCATAGAATCAACAACGCCACCCTCGTCCAATGTGGACTACGTATCTGACGCAGGTAAGTTTAAAATCTACATACATGGTTTATAAATGTTTATTAGATTAGTAATTATGTAATACTTTCAAAATCGGTTTTTCCCCCAAAATTGGCTATTCCCCAAAATGCATGTAAAAAAAGAGATATAAAGCATAAAATTAAATAAAATGTATTTGATCGAATCCACTAGCAAGAAAGTTGAAATTCCCGCAATTATTTATAGTAACTTCAACCTAAAAGTACCAAACTGTCTAATAGTAGTAATGTAAATCCTGGTGAATTTCATGTTATAACGTTTAATTTATGAGAAATAATTGCGGGAAATTTGAATTATAAACGGTGATTATGTATCTGGTTTGAAGATATATTTATTCTGCAGAACTTCATATTTATAATTTCTTTTTTATTTTCATCGAGGAGCTATTATAAAAATATAAAGAACGATTTGTATTTGTTAAATAATTGCACTAACTTGGCGCATCATTTCGTTTTGTGTGGAAATAGTCACGTACAGACGTCGGGTATTTTCTTTATCCTCTAGAAAATATATGTGTTAACAATAATAGCCAATAACGGGTAATAAAGAAGTATAGAAGATCGTTATTTTTATGAGTTCGTTTACACTAACAGGGAGTATAATTTAATCTTTAATTGGTAATTATTGGACATCATATAAATAGTAAGTAATTCATGCAGATTTCATGTAACTTGTGGATCACTCTAACTTTTTTTTCTTTAATTAGAGTTTTTTTCTTATCTGGGATTTTGTTTACAATTGTGCTCTTTTTTAATTGATCATTTTTTAAGGTGCTTGTTGATATTGATGTTATAGTTTAATATTTGATAGTACCTAAACTGCTTTTTTTTATAATTATTGCCATACTTTTTTTTTTTTTAATAAGTGTTACGTTTAGATACAGTTGATTTATTTATTATGGTGAGCCCCAGATTTCGCAATTCGCAAAACTATTTCTATATATTTCGAATATACATATTAACACATAATTTCATAATCTTCCTCAAATATTTCATTGACACTAATAATAAAGAATAATTAATATATTCAATGATGCAACGTGCGCTATTTTCACGAAAGGTGGAATGAATTACTTACATTATTTAAATACAATACATACAGTAGACCGCATAGGTATTCATACAAGTCTTACAATTCAAGTATAAGATTTTTATTGTTTATGTGTAGTTATTTGATAAATAATATATGAAAATACATCTACTAATTGGTAAAAACGCGATATAAAAGCTTTCATACAAATATTTTAATTACGTAAATGTATAACAATACAAAATTTCTTGTTTAGTTTGTATTCACGGTTTGTAAGTTATCTCTTTGTCCTGTAATTTGTTTTTACGATCCGTTGGACAATAAAGAATTTTTAGTACAAAATCTAATATGTTGTAAATCACTTGCAACTACAACTGCCTCTTTGGAATGGTCTATACTTCGATTTTTTCTTAATTTTCTTGAGTAATTTACATCTGTTTTACTCTATTAGTTTTTCAATCAATTACTGTTTCTGTACAGAGCGATTCGTTGGTTTTATTACACATTTTTGTAGATAAAATCTGAAATGATCCTTTTGTTTCTAAATTATAGCATCTAAAAGATTCGAACAAGGTTTTTTTTTATGAAATAGACTGTAACACAACAAGAAAATGATTTTCAAAAATTGTAATAGATATTCTGGTTTTAGCTCGTAGGCAATTAAATGGCAACATCCACTGGATTTTTTTTAATATGTAGTATATATTTAAACTTTTAACATTGTCTAACTTTGAAGCGAAAGAAGTCTGGCCATATGTTCAGAGATTATTTTTATAGAATCGCGTTAGCTTTCATTTGTCAGAGTTAGTAAATCACTCTTTATAAATCTTTGCATTTGGTTTACGTGACTGTCTGAACGTCTGAAGAACATATTTGCTATCTAACGTGTATAGACCGGCTTTTTTATGAGACCCATTGTTATCTTGCAAGATATAATAGATGCAAGATTGAGTAAATTGGAAACGTAAAAAAGGCAATTTTTTGTTAAGATTTAACGCTTCCTCCTGAATTAATATTAAAATTATTCGTTATAAATTAATTTAGTCGTAAACTAGTGCAATAGAATTTGCAGAATCATAATGTAACGTTGAAAAACTTTAATTTTTTTAAAAGTAGCCCCCTATGCATTTGGTTTTGGTATTAAAATAGTTCTAATATTTAATGCACTCTTATTTAACTATAACGACTTGCTTGCAAGAATGAAAATGCAGAATACTACATCGATGGCATATTAGATATGAAAATAAAAAACCAATTGATTAATGGTAGAAGTCAGAAACGAAGGTTTTTGGTGATTAGTTAAGGATATATTTACAATAACTTGATTTCCTTGGTATCTACAGAAGAAATAAATTTGTTGCGGTGATAAAACTTGTAATAGGTAGATTAAAACATGCACTGAGGTAGATGCACATGTTATGCTTCATGTACCGTTGTAATGGATTACTATCAAACATGTTTGTTGTATAATTTCCACTACGGTGATTACATTTCTTAAATTATGCTTATCACTTGCGAGGCATGAGATTATGTTTATTAAATCTAGAAATTCAAAACAGCAGGAAATAACATAAATTATGTACAATCGTAAAGTTCTGTTTATGTTTATATCATAGTCATATGTTTACCGTATTTTGTTTGGGTTTTCTCTTAGTATACGATAAGATTTGTTATGTCATATAAATACATATGTAAAATTGCTTTATTCTTCTTTAAATTGTTTATTAGGTACTTATCTCTCTTTCCAGAGTTTCTTGATAGAGTCAAAGAAGCGATCACAGATTTACCGGCAGATTATTCCACCGTGGTTCACAGAACTCAATTGGCGCAACAATTCCACGACTTGGCGAAAGAGCAGATTAAAGTCTGCAAGAAATTGGTTCACGATCAACATCTGCAACAGCAAGGATGGGCCGCGGTAGTCGCCAATTTGGACGACATCACGATGGAATTCAAGAAGAGAGCGGACATGTGCGAGAAGCAATTCAGCGACTACGTGAACGAACGCGAACAGTATGTGCTGTTTTTGCAGAGGTAAGTATCTCATCAGCCGTAGGCTTTCACGGCGGGTGTCAAATAAATCACAGGTGTTTCTTCGCGTACCTGACGTTTCGCCGGCAAGTGTAGCTGGCATTTTCAAGGGTGGTGTCGTAGAGGTCATAGTTGTCTCCTCGAAAGAGTCCAGGTTACAACTGTCGATTGACAGGTTGGCCGATGTGTCGTCTTTTATTGGCTGGATGGTGTGCGTGGTGTACTGTGATTGGTTGCAGTCATGTATTATCGGCTTTTTTTTATTGAAATTGTTTGGGTAATAATAATCCCTCGTTTTTGTCAGGGACGATGGTTGGATCTTTGTGGAAATACCGATCAGTATATGTTGAGTCTTGGTTTTCTGTAGAACGTGTGACCCAACTTGTCGTCGTCCTGTTTTTTCAGTATTCAAAAACGAGAGTTGATTGTTCTGCTCTGCCTCCATGGTAAACGAGCCAAACGTATTTGCCAGCCACAATACTTCGACTAAGAGCTTGACTATCAGCAAATGATCTTTGAAATGAGCGCTTTATAACTCCTCAAGAGGAGTTATAAAGTGAGCCATTCAACCTAAACGACATGTGCTACAATCTGTCACTACTAACAAGGAATAGGCGAGAAGTGCGAAACACAAAATTAAATGAGTCATATATTATTGGAAAGAGGAAATTAAGAGTACAAAAACTGTAAATGGGGTTGAGTGCATGGGCCTTAATTTCTGAGATATGAAGAGTATCATCTAAAAACATTAACGCTTGTAACTTGAGGGCATGAGTTGCGAATTTTACCAATAAGTGAAATAGATTCGAACCCTTTTTAGGACATTATTTTTATATTATCGTCAGTATTCATTATTTTTTTATTTTTATTCGTAATATATAGTTCTGAATACGCTTAATCGATATTTTTAGTTGCCCGCGAAAATTAACATCACGGTTGGCAAATAGGTGTAATTTGCAAGTTGTAAGTGGGTCTATTTTCATTGTCAGTGAAATTCTTATTATCCATATGTTTGTAGTAATTTTTTTTTGTTGTAATTTTTTTTTATTATAAAACGAAAGAATAAATTTTTAAATAAAATATTTTTAATTAATTAATTTTTTCGGGGATAATTCTTTAGAGGCGTTCGACTTTCGTTTAATTTGCGTCCTCACTTGTATTTGCAATTTAACTTCATCTTCTAATTGTTTGAAGAATACCGTGGAGGAGTTTACATTTTTGGAATCGAGGGATTCGTCCATCTTATCCACATTTTTATCTTTTATCACTTTTTCCAACTGTTTCTTCACCTTTTCTTTACTATATTTATTTCCAAGCCCGGGGTTTGTCTTAACAACTTGATTCTCCATCTTATTTTCCTATTTGCATGTTTCTTCTTACGCCTTTCCCTATTCTTATCTGTGTCAGTCCGTTCTATTTTACCTATAATATCCCCTTTTATACGTCTTCTAACTTCTTCCGGCGCCAACAAAGCAGCGTCTATGATCGCGACCGGGGGGCTACTTCCTCCATGGTAATCGCAGGCAAATTGCTGACGATTCTGAGTTCCGGTGCTGCTGGTTTCGGCGTGAAATGATAATTCGACAGGGCGTCTAGTTGTCTGAATAGATTTTGCATCATTTTCCTAATTTCTCTGTGCGACTCTGGCTCTTCTTCGTCTTTATCTTCGGCAGTACCAGCCGCTGCTTCTACCTGTTGAAGATATTCCTTTTCGTAGATTTGCGCTAAGGATTCTTTACTTTTCTCTTGATCCAAGACTAATTTCTTGTATTCCAAAGGGGTTTTGACTGGCCTTTCTTTGCGTTTATGAAAATGAAAAATGAATAAAATGAAAATGAATATTCTTTTCAAACTTCTTCAACTTGATTATTAACATACTTTCCAAAAGCTTCCCCTGGTTCTTGCAAACAGATAAATACCTTTTCCAATAATTTCCCATCTATAAAAATTTCTACTGATTTTCACCGGTATGTGTGTAGGTTCTCACTGCATAGCAATGCTAAGGACATCTTTTATTAAATATTTATTCAATTTATTATTACATTCGTTTCATTTTTTTTTGTTGTTTCTTCATTTAGAATTCAAATTTAGCTTTTATTTCAGCATATATTTATTCTATGTTAATATGTTGTAGATGCACACTATTGTTTTGTATTTTCTTATGTTTGTCCTCTCATTGGGTTAATTTGACCTGTTGGACATCAAATATATATATTATTATTATTGTCCAGCACTAGGAATGACATGGAGATATCCTATATATATACCTTGCAGTTGATAGTTATAACCTTTATTCTTCCACCGAGACAACTACGACTTCTACCACACCGCATTTGAGAATTCCAGCCACAGTTGCCGGCTAAGCGTCAAGTATAAGAAGAACTCACCAGCCACGACCAACAAACTCGGAAACACCACTGATTTATCTCGTCATTGCCGTGGTTCTGAACATTATCGAAGTATCTCCTTAATGTTTGCGAATTTTAAGCAGCTTTCAGCAGGATCTACAAATATTAGCGCGCATTCCACTGCTATCGGTGTTGGCAGAGAACGAGAAGTTGCTAAATGAAACCATTTCCGCTGAGACGTCGGGTAGCAGGGAGGAGGTAACGGAGAGTACGGAGGAGACCAACAAGAATGTTACGCTTTTGGAATGGATATCGGCTTCTGATAATAGAAATTCGATGGATCAATTGTATGAGATGTGTTCGAGGGGTTTGCAGCAGGTATGTTGTATTGTTCAGTCAAGTAGTAGAAAATTAATGTGTGAAATCGGGTAATTCTGAGTTTTAGATATGTTGTACGCATATATTGTATGTGTTACGCATAGTCTATCTCACACATAGCACAAAAGTGAAGCCAAGAAAGGGCTGTATATATATAAATATATATAATTATCTCTGTCTAACAATGTACTTGCTGTTTAATACACGTTCGTTAAATGAGAAATCCTACCAAGAAATTTCAATAGCGCGATATTTTGAAAATCTAAAAATTATAACTTTTTATTTTTATCTTTTGTACACAAGAAATTCACTCTTGTCATTAATAATCAAAGTTTCGCAAAATATCGCATGTTTTTTTATTTTAAAATAGTTATAAAATATATATTTTTCACGTAAAATCCCTTAGATAATTTTTATTTTCCACTGACGGCGTGTAAATTATCCTAATTTTTGTTTAAAATGTGCTCTAGGTACCCAACAATACGTTCCCGTTCTTTTAAAATTCTCTGTATTTACCTAAGTTACAAATATCTCAATAATATTATAATTTTGTAGGTTAGTTTCACATAATATAGTTACATATCGCACGCAATCTTATTATTTACAAAATACAAAATCGCTAATAGTCGTTATAAAATCATCTCTGTCGCTTCACTAATCACCCGAGATATTACACTCACTCTTATCATTTAGGTACATAATACTAAACCGCTAATAGTCCATATAGCACCAACTCCGTTGTTTCACCACTAATCACCATGCTAATAGTCCATTTAACGCACTAAAATCATTCCAGGTTCACTTATAAAATAATACTGTATCATCGCTAATAAACATCGTTTTTCGTATTGTAGCTACTGTAATCGCAAATTCCATTGTTTTCGCACTAACTTTGGCCTCCTTGTCTACGCTTCACGTTTCCATTTTGTCGTACTAATCGTTCTCGATACTGTAAAACTTTCATGATCGGACGAGATAATATCGCTGTTGTTTTTATCGTCGTAGTTACCATATTCTTATCATTTATTATCGGCTATTCACTTGTAAACAAACCATAGGAAATTCAAACCTATCGAGACCAACCCTGGCGTATATCTTCAGTGCATTGTTAGAGAGACTACTTCTATTTCATTTTTTTGCCTCAAATTCCCATACCAATGTTTAATATATGTTCCAATATATATGTGTTTACGGCTTTGTATACTGACTAATATCCCAAGTTTACCAACGAAAAATTTCGCTGTCGTTGCCATTTTTATTAAAGAACCTGCACTATGGCCCTCGTTTGTTGCAAATCTGACGCACGTTTAATTTTAGTTTGATCAGAGCCTTTATAATTCGATTTGTTCCGATATTAAAATCGCACTGAAGGACGCTAATAAACCGGAAATGAAAGAGGTTAAAGGTATAGGCGATCGCCTTTACGGTTTAGAACAATTGATGTGCGAAGCCAAGCGATACGTGCAGGAGCAGGGAGATCTTGCGCAATCGTTACTACAGGTATGTTTTTGCGATAATAAACTGCTAGTGCCGGTCGTTTCATAATTAATTTCCATTTACAGAATCAAAACAGGGCGGGAAACTTGGGCGATAAATCAGTTCTTCCAGATCTCTGCGCGTCACACCGTAAACAGTTGGTGGTTATGCTGCACAACTATCAGCAACTGTGCGACATTCGCCGAAGGTGCACGAAAGCCAAAGACGAATTGATAGTTAATTTATATTATAGGCTTAAGTGGGTTATGTATGTAGAGAATGCGATATTAGAGACTAGTCACAAGCTATTTATTTGTCACGAGAACCTGAAACGGTTACGTAAGCACCTGGAGGTATTACAACAAATACACTTAGCACCGGCTATTTACTTAACGGCCATCACGGAAGTTATAAGGAGGAAGACGTTTTCGCAAGCTTTTTTAGTGGTGAGACAAATATTCGTCATTCAATCGACGCAGATGTTTTTAATCAGTTTTCAGTGGGCATCCGAGTTGGCGTGCCATCTTTTGACGATTTACAACAACGAAGTATCACGCCGTAAAGAGTTTCACTCGCAATTCGAAGGTCACTTCCTCAATTCCCTCTTCCCCGGCATGGACGATCTGCCGCCGACGTTTGCGACGCAAGCGCCGTCTGTGTTCGACGCCGGGCTGCCTGACGTGACGCTGCAGGATATACAAATGCTAAAAGAGGCTTTACCGGAGCTGGCTGATAATCTGATGATACCCGATTTGTCGAGGGTGTTGAAATTTTTCGAGTCTAAACTGGACGGCAAACTCGACAAGGAGGACACCATGGTGGCGAACGAACTGGCGCAGGAGGTTCAGGATATGCGATTGTCGGCCAATACGGAGCAGAGTTTGTTGAAAGCCGGGGAGAATGAATCTTGTGTGATAGCGCATAGCTTGCCGCATTTAAAAGATTTTGAAAGGTAAAAATTATAATTTAATGATGATAGGATGGGGTTTACAATGGTTAAAAAATTAGAAAAAACGATCGAAAATCAAGTTCCGGGGCGGGGACCATGGGATATTGGTGGGAAAGCTCGATAGTTATGGCGTGAGAGGGGTTGTTGCTGATTGGTTTCGATCATTTCTGTCTGACCGCGCGCAGTATGTTAAAGTTTCGTTTAGATCGGGAAGTGTTAACAAGTCCTTTTATTCTTCTGTTTTACCGACGTGTTTGGGAGTACCTCAGGGTTCGGTTCTGGGCCCAATACTGTTTTTACTTTTTATTAATGAAATAGTAGACTTCATTGACTTTTCTTTATTTTTATATGCCGACGACACAAGTGCTGTGGTCTCTGGAACCGATCCTGCACATATTCGCGATTCCGCAAATGTTCTGCTGGTAGAACTGTGAGAATGGTTTAAACGTAATAAACTGCACATTAACGTTTCAAAAACCTTTTTTTACCTTCTTTCACACTTCTCAAGCGAGGATGAATTTTGATGTAAACATTACCATGAATGGCAACCTATTAAAACGCGAAACTTCCGCTAACCTGGTGTGCTTTTGGATGATCATTGCCGCCAATCAATACATAGTTTAAATACGTCGTGCTATCAGATCCGATATCTTAAGTATTGAATCACAATTCTTTGGTGACATTTTATTACGGTTGAGTTTTCACCAGAATGTCCTACGGTATCGTTTTTTGGGGGCTCTTCGCCTCATGCGCACGATGTTTTTCTTGCCCAAAAACGAATAATTCGTTGCATCGCAGGCGTAAGTAGCAATCAAACATGCAGACCACGGTTCAGGAAATTTGGCATATTGCCTGTGCCTAGTGTATATATACTAGAAACCCTTGTGTATGTTTACAAAAATAGCAATAAATTTCGGCTAAATTCTGATATTCCTGATATCGATTTAAAATCACCAAAAGATCTCCGATCTCGGTTGGACTTCAATGGTACAATAATGTTTAATGTCTTTTGTGTTAATTTATATATGTATATTTATCTGTACTGTAATTTGTAATATGTATATTTATCTATACTAAACGCCATAATATGTATGTATGTATGTCTGACTTCTCCACTATACTTTTGTATTTTTTGGATAAATATATATCTATCTATCTATAATACATAGATACATACATACATCAAAATATATCAACCGGAAAGTGAATTACTATGATTTAATTCATAGTTTTAATATCTTCCTACTGGACAAGTTTATTTTTAGGGGTTGTGAATCCGAAACTGACACCGAGGAGTTCGAGAAAGTCTGCCAGAGTCCTCTGGATCTCCATTTCGACAAGGAGATACCGTCACCGCGGGCCAAGACCCAAGACGTCGCCACACTAACGGAGGTCGGTGAGAGAGGACCATCATTGCCACCTAAAAAACCGCCGCGCATTTTCCAAAAACTACAACAACAACACTCCTCTATAACATCGCAACAACACACACCTAACGAGACCTCGACATCCCCATTCAACATGTCCGCTCACGGACAGCGCACGTTCAGCTACAGCGGTAGCAACGCCACCGACAGTTTCACCAACATTAAACACCCGTCCCTAGACTCCATGGACGATTTTTCCAGTTTGAAAAATCTACCGGCAACACTGGAGAGCTGCTACAATTCCCATCACCATCAGCAGCAACAGCAGCAGGAGCTAATGCAACGGAATTGCATCGTCACTATTAGCGGCGCGGTTGACGGTGATGGGGATGGTAGCAACGCCTTCACGAACGTTCTCCTTTCAAAGTCCGCCTCTCCTCACACGCCCCCTAGTCCTAGAGACGTGCACTCGAACGAACAACCGTCACCCACCTCCCCCGTTCAGGTCCACCAACAGGTCGGCGGTGAATTTGTGACTGATGAGTATTACATTGACGAGAGTTTACCCTCGAGTTTGAGCATGGAGGCGGCGGGCGCGGGACACTCTCACGGCGAATTCGCCAAGCAGCTCGATACGGCGAATAATGTTGTCGCCCTGCTTCAGGTATCGTAAAAAATTGCGGATTACTGTAATTTGTCGTACGTAGATGTCTTTTGGTTACCTTTTCTTTCTTTTCTGTTTCTACTTTCTTTGTCATTGTTTTTCTTCGTTATTTCTAACGCTTCGTTTTATTATTATTATTTTTCTTTGTATTCACGTAGTAGGGACACCATCTTGCTTATTTCCACTCTACAAAAGATACAAAATACATTAGACCGACGAAACTCTCTAAGATCTGCCATTATATTGCACGTAGTATTACTTAAGACTACAGTATAATTGTTACATGAAATGACTGTAGTGGAATACATATGTATATTGTAAGCAGCTATTAGATAAAATTAGCGAGTATAATGCATGACAAAGTAATAGTATATTAGTATTTGGTGAGCGCATAATATCATAATACACGAGGATGAAAGTTATAAACACCAGGGAAACGAATGCTTATAATTATCCCAGTGTATTATGACAGGATTTATATGCGAGTTAAATATGACGTTTTATCTAAGACCATTATAAAAAAAAAAAAAAATATTAATTTGGGCAAACATTTAACGTCAGATGTACTGTAAAATCAGCAGAAAAATGAGAGATCAGTGTTTTATTATTTATAAAACACTAATAGTGAATTATAAGTATATTTATGTATCTATGGTGACCTAAGTAATGAACGTATTTAATGGTTGTAGATTAATTGTGTCAGTCTATGCCCATAATGATGAGTTCATTTTTCGTTTTTGTAGCCTGAGGAAATATATCCAAGAAGCGCTATGATCGAATGTTCTGTTTTAACTTGAAATTCAACCTGAAATTTGTAGTTACAAGAATACTGTAGATTGTAGATCGCCCAGATTCAAGTTTAGAGTACAAAGCTTACGGGAATATACGTACAGTGTCAAAACTCTTTTTGTGGGCAATTAGACTTATCATTTTGAGAATTCTCGCAGCATAATCTTATAGATTTAGTTTTTTGAAACACTACAATTTTACTGTGGGAACTATGACGGCATAAATGTTAGTTATCAAATATTTGTCGTTAATGTTTTTGAAATCAATCCAGGACTTGGGTTGTAAACATACATCTGAAGAAAGTGGAGGTACAGCCGCCATAAAATTAAAAAAAACCTGATGCATTCTGAAATCAAAAATGAGGTTATTAATAGTTCAGCGTGCTTTTTATCACCTGTCTCATTTCACTTCACTTTGACTACGAACGAGAAAATCCACCGGCTAACTATATTGAAACAAACGAAGAAGAATCGGAATTTTTGTGAAAATCATAAAAAAAATATGCGATTTTCGTGGAAATCATATAAAATTGTGATTCATATGTTATGTGTGTATTCGTATTCATATTAATAACTGTATTCGTATTCATAATGACAATCCGGCTTGTACTTATATATAAAATCATTTAAGAATATGAATACGCCCATTTCTATAACTGAGTTCTTCATCTCTGGTCCATTTTTTTCCATTCCCGCTTCAAAATCAGCTGTTACGTATTTTTAATATTATTCATTTAATACTATTGGCGCCCTCTTGTGAGGTTTTGTTCAAATATTTTAAAGGTGCGCAATGGGCATAAACCAAATTTTAGAAGTTAAGAAGATTATGTAAGACAACGAGTCAAGAGTGAAGCATACATATGTGTAACAATCATAATAAAGTGCATTTCAAAACAAAAATATAGTCCACTCATTAAAATATATACATCAGCAAAGTATATCTCTTCAAAGCGAGATATCTTTGGCGCATTCACTTCGAAGCAAGTGTTTTTCTGGACACAGTTATTTTTTATGACGAAAACGTTAATAGATCATAGAATATTGAAGCAAAATAACAATTTTCAATAATCTATTTTGTAAAGTAATTGTCGGCTCTACAGGACAATTATATTCAGTTGACAGTTGACACGAATGTTAGAACCACAAACTTCCATTGTTCTTGTTTCAAACGGGACTATAGTGGCGCTATCTGTGTACAATCGACTACATTAAACCTTAGGACACCACTCGATGTGAACCTGCTTGAACCTATTGCTGTCTCTCCCATATCGTCTTGTGACAACATGAAATAGGAATAGTCTTCAAGAAGTTTCAGCATTACGTGCTGTCATAAGATTTAATGTAGTCCAGTGTACATTTTTATTTTAGTGCTATTAATGTTTGAAGCTGTACTACAAACAAAACTAGTGCGTATTTGGTTTCTCATACCGCCGTTTTCACCGCAAAAACATAAGAACCTGTACTCTCAACTTAATGCTGGATGATCTTTAGCTAGCTATAAATTTGAACAAAATTAACATCTTTATGCTCACTTATTTGTAATTTTTGTTTGTTTAAACTGAAACTGAGATATTGATTTTTGCCTCGATCAACTAACTCGGATACCGCGGGTTCGAACCTTGTTCTGGTAAATTGTGATTGGATTCTTTTCCCGGGATCATAATTAATATTAAGGGGGACATTGACCCAGTTGGGTAAGGTAGGGGTACCTGACAAGCATTAAGTTGTTTAGGCATTATGAAACCTCTTAAAAAATTAGTTTGAGTTAAAAGTGTAGTTTTCATATTAGTTAATCCCGGATTGTTAAGGCTGGAGTCTCCGGTAATAACAGCGAAATATTTCATTTTGGTAAAATTGCTGAAGCAAATTAGCCTTGTCAATCCAGAGTTAAATATAAATACCTAGATATCTCACAAAAAAATCCGATATTCTTATTGAAGTCGTTAAAGTATTACTTTAGCTGTAATTTTTGAGAATTTTAACGCTTACTTGTTTCAATTCAACAATATTAGATGTTGCTATTCATTTATTTTTATTTTTAAAACGATCGAACGAGATTTTTAGTGTTTTCTTTTCGTTTTTGCAAATGTTTACGCTTCTTATGTTTGATCAACTATGATCATTT